>CM061223.1:89736115-90996004 GCA_030844895.1 Ambrosia x helenae
ATCTGTATACTTGCTTTATTGGCAAGATACATGTATGTAAACGTCTATAAATAGGAGGCTTCAACCTTCTATTTTTAGACATTGATTTTTATAGATAAAATCCTTCAAACACTTTCACTGTTCTATTCCATTTCAGTATTTATTGTGAATCTGTCTAAGTTCATTAATTCTCATTTTTTGCTTAATTCATAATAAAACTTGTCATTATTAGTTTCAATCATCAAGGGGGAGTAATAACTCCTCTTAAGTGTAAAAAAGTGTTGCCTTTAACTTATACATTCCGTTGTGCTTATAATCTGATATACAAGAGCTCTGCTAAACACTTAAGTGTCAAAGATAGCAAGTTCTTACTTAAACAAAGAGCAAACTGATCCAACAATTGGTATCAGAGCATTGGTTTATCTGATCACATATCAATCTAACAAATTGAGAATTAGACACAAAGCTCTTATTGATACTCAATAAAAGATCAAAAGTTCACTTTTTATCAAACATCCATCACTTAAAAGAGTCATCTGACAAATCAATACTCTTTAAAATGGATCCACATAATTACTGGTTCTGCTACTAAACCTGCCATGCTTGTAAGAAATGAATACAACATATGGCAAAAGAGAATGGCACATACCTTGTCACAGACCAACACAGGTTGTTGGAGATCTGTGATATATGGTCCTCACAAACCAGTATAACATAAATCTTGAAACTAAAGTTGAGGTTCCTAAAGAACCAAAAGGACTATACAGATGATGATTCCTATAAACTTGAGCTAGATGCAAATAGCATTCTCTATGTTGGCAATGGCTCTCCCAAATGAGATATACTCTGGCCTTTTACATTGTGAAAGTGCAAAAGAGCTCTGGGATTGTCTTAAAGAACAGTTTGGAGGAACTGAAGAGGTGATTGCCGAACACCAGAGAGATTTTAGCTCAACAATATGAGACATTTGCTCATATTAATGGGGAAACTTTAACTCAACAATTTGAAAGATTTCCTCATTAATATCTGAGCTAAAGTAAAATGGTCAGACCTATACAACAGTATCTATGCTACATAGATTTTTAAGGTCTTTACCAGACTAAATGGGAAAACATACTCCATTGTTTTAAGATCCTCACCAGATTTTAGCTTCCTCACTCTTACAAAACTCCATGGGAGATTACTTACTTTTGAGAGAGAAATTGATCAAAAGAAGAAATTGCAATCATCTGGTTAAAACTGCTGATGACTACCTACCAGGTAGTACAGCACTTTTGGGACAAGACTCACCAACTTGTTCCTATGGATCTTATGACAACATTGACATAAAACTGGGATCTCATCAGAAAGATCTTTCCCAGGTTATGACAATGATGACCAAAGTCAAAACTGCTGATAATCTATGTTTTTCATGTGATGATTTGAAAAAATTTAACAGTGATGACTTAGAAAGAAATGGACATTTTACACCAACTGGCCATGCTAAGCATTAAAAACTAACAAGTTTTATAAAAGGTCAGGAAGGAAATTTCCAGGATTGACCCGTAATACAAAAAATTGGTTTTGACAAATCTAAACTGAGAAGTCACAAGTGTCAGAAGTTGGGACACTTTGCTAGAGAGTGTAGAAACTCTAGCTTTAACCAATCACAATCTGGAAATAACTTTAACCCCAATTATAATAGGAATAATGGAACTCAAGGGAGTGCTCATTTTTGTACAGGCACAAGCTCCTCAACAGCAATACATGCCACAAGTACAATATGTTCAAATGCCTGCTCAACAGATGCAGAGCCACAATCAATCCCTCCCTTTCCAGCGCTCAACAACCTCCACAGCCTCTACAACCCTCTCAACAAAGTCTTTTCACCTCAGGGTATGTTGACTGGAGCAGTCTTCCTTTTGACACCACAGAGTGCAATCCTGATGCAGACAACAAGATGTTTGACATCAACTGGGAAGAACCAGACAATGGCAGAGAAGAACTTTGCCTTAATGGCATTTGAAGGCTGTGTTACTTCAAAATCTGCATTGTCACAGGTATCAAAAGAGTCTTTGACAAAACTTTTCTCAAATTCTTGTAAAGAATCTTTTGCTCTCATAAGAGAGACAAATGTGCACTTACAAGGAAAAGCCAATGATTTAGAAAGAAAATACACTCAGATGAAGTGTGATTTAGAGAGAAAACTTACTGCTAAAACAAAAAGAAGCCTCTAAATTAACTAACTCAGCTATTGAAACCCAAGCACAAATTAAAATGATGATAGAAGATCTTGGAAATGTCAGAAAAGAGCTTGCTGGACACCAAGATCAGTGTGAAAAAATGGGTGGATTCTTGTAAGGGGTACCAGCTATTGCTAAACAAACAGAGTGCTTCAAATGTTAAGTTTGGCATAGGGTACCATCATGTTGAAACACCAACAGATTTCTCTCCCAAAACTACTGAAGATGGGGGGAAAAATTGTTTCAAATGAACTTCTGAAGGGAAAGACTGCACATCTTTCCATGAAAACTTTCTAAACAGAAAATCCTGGTATTTTCAAAGAAAGTACTTCAGAAGTATTACAAAATCTGAAACAAGCCATCAGTAGTTTCATCTACATCAGGTGTTGAGACTCTGAAAACTACTGATGAGCAAAATCTTTACACTAATGTCAGAAATTTGCCTTTAGATCAAAAACAAAAGGCAAAAGAGTGTGTGAAATTTGTGGGTCTGTTCAACCACAAAACAGAGTTTTGTAGATACAGAAAAGGAATTCAGTTAAATCATAAAATTAAACAACAGGTTGTGGGAAATCAAATCAGAAATGATTATGAAAGAACCTTTAATCCCAAGAACCAACAACCTGAAAACACCTTTTCTCAGAAAAAGATAAAAATCTCAACTAAAATCTTTTTCTCAAAATTCTTTGTCAGTAGTTAGGACCTGAATCATCAGCAGTTTCACAAACTGCTGAGATTCAAAAACTAATGAACTTGGTACAACTACTGATGACCAAGGTTGATGGTGGTCCTGAAAAAGGATACCACCATGGTTCTTAATGAAAAATCCATTGCCAAAAAGACATGGATTTCTCACCTGGTCAAAGAACAAACTGTAAACTGTTCTCAAGAGCAAACCCAAAGCCAAAAGCTTGGGTTCCTAAATCTAACTAATTTGTTATTGTGTGCAGAGAGTTTCCAGGGGGCTTAAACAGCATATGGTATGTTGATAGTGGAGGCTCTATGCACATGACTGGATGCAGATACCTGATAAACAATTTTATCAGCCAAAGAGAAGGATCTGTATCCTTTGGGAACAATGCTAAAGGATATGTGCTAGGACATGGCAATGTCTCCTCTGGCAAAATACAGTTTGACAAGGTCAATCTGGTGGAAAAACCTTGAATACAACTTGCTGAGTGTGTCACAAATGTGTGATAAAGGATATTCTTCCTTTTTCACAAAGACAGCATGCAAGATCATCTCACCAGAGGGCCAGAAGTTGATAGAGAAGATCATTGAAGATCATACTTTGCTGATTGCCAAAAGATGTGGCAATGTCTATGCAGTGGACATTGAGAAAGACAAAGTATTGAACAACACTGCATGTTTCTTCTCAAGTGCATCAACTTCAGAAACTGATCTCTGGCACAGGAGACTTGGCCATGTGAACTTTATAAACCATAAATAAAGTCACAAAAATGGGCTTGGTCAGAGGTCTACCTTTGAAAGTTTTACAGAGTGTCAAGATTATGAGCTTGGTAAGAAGAAAGTACTGCTTAGTCATCATTGATGACTACTCAAGATTCACATGGGTATTCTTCTTATTCTCCAAGGATGAGGCTGCTGAAATCATCAAGTTCTTCATTCTACAAGTGGAGAAACAATATTCTCTACCTGTCAAAACCATTAGAAGTGATAATGGGACAGAGTTCAGGAACAAAACTCTGGATGAATTCTGTTTGTCTAAAGGGATTATTAGACAATACAGTGTTCCCAGAACTCCTGAACAAAATGGTGTAATAGAAAGGAAGAACAGAACCTTAATAGAGGGAGCAAAAGAACAATGTTAGATGATTCTGGACTGCCCTTGTACTTTTGGCAGAAGCAGTTAACACATCATGTTATGTTCAGAATAGAGTTCTTGTGGTCAAGAGACATTCCAAGACTGCCTATGAAGTTCTTCATGGCATGAAGCCCCTTATCTCCTTTTTCAGGGCTTTGGGTGTCAATGTTTCATCTTGAACATCAAGGAATCTATTTCAAAGTTTGCTGCCAAAGTTGACTCAGGTTACTTTCTTGGTTACTCTGCAACTAGAAAAGCCTACAAGGTTTTTAATTCTCACACCCAAGATAGTAGAAGAACATTGAATGTCAAGTTCAATGAGTCAAAACACACTCTTATTCCAGCACATCCTGCTGAACTTTTTGACCTTGACAACTTCCATTTTGGACCTGAGAAGGCTGTTTACTTCATCAAAACCTAGTTATATGGTGACAAAAGGTTTGATGATGAGGATCCCACACCATGGACTCCTAAACAGTTATCAAGTCAACTTCAAAATCATCAGAAGTTCCCCAAACTTCTGATCAAACAAGTACTGAGGAACAACTCAAACTTCTGGTTTAGTAGATCCAACTACTGAAGATCAAGGAACATCTGAACCAGATATTATAGACCTCAGTAGTAGTTTGTTTGAAGAACATGAGCCACCTACACCTGTCAGTGGTTTACACAACAACTGATTGAACACAGAGATCATCCACTTGATCAAATCATGGGTGATATAGCTTCAGGTGTTCTTACCAGAAACCAGCTCTCCAACTTTTGCCTATTTTCAGCCTTTATCTCACAGTTGGAACCAAAGAGAAGTACCAGGAAGCCCTCAAAGACAATAATTGGGTGCAAGCTATGCAAGATGAACTGCTTCAGTTCAACAAGCAACAGGTCTGGGAAATCTGTCCCTTACCTCCAAACAAGCAACCAATTGGCACAAGATGGGTTTTCAGGAACAAGGAAGATGAAGCTGGTATGATAATCAAGAACAAGGCAAGACTGGTAGTTCAAGGGTACTCTCAAGAAGAGGGAATTGACTATGATGAAACCTTTGCTCCAGTTGCAAGGCTTGAGGCCATCAGATATCAATCAGCACCAAGGGAATCACACCTTATAGCAGTCAAAAGAATTTTCAGATATCTGAAAGGAACTCCAACACTTGGAATTTGGTATCCTGCTTCAAGCAATACCAAGTTATTAGCTTTTTCAGATAGTGACTATGTAGGGTGTAAGATGACAAGAAAGTCAACATCTGGTGGTTGTCAATTCTTGGGTAACTGTCTAGTGTCATGGCAATCAAAGAAGCAAACATCTGTTGCAACTTCAACTGCTGAAGCTGAATACATTGCAGCTGCAAGTTGTACTCACAGATACAATGGCTCCAATATCAACTTCTTGATTATGGAATCAAAGAAACCAAGACACCTTTGTTAGTAGACAGCAAACCTGCCATTAGCATCATTCAAAATCCGGTACAGTTCTCAAAAACCAAACATATTGAGATCAGGTACCATTTCATAAGAGATTGCTATGAAAAAAGCAAGATTGAGGTGAAGCATGTAGCAACAGCTAATCAAATAGCTGACATCTTCACAAAACCCCTTGACACATCAACATTTCAGAAGTTAGTTATCCATGCTTGGGATGCTAAATTTGTAAGTGTTTATTTATTATTCTGCACATATTTTTCATTTTTCACTTACAAAAAGACAAAAAGTCTGAAACAAAACTTCTGAAAAGAGAGAAACTACTGATGAACAAAACATCAGTATGGGGATAATTTCTGAAAAGTGTATAACTTCTGATAAAATAATCTTCAGAAGTTATGAATAAAAGTATTTATAAAACATTTCTCATCATATGTCAAAACTACTTGAAGAGGAAATGGGAACTACTGATGAAGATAATCCTTCATCAGCAGTTTAGTCAAAAAGGGCAAATCTGACTTTTCCCATCATCAGAGGTTTTGACCTAGTCGGTTTTAAAACTTCTGATAAAGAGATTTTTAACCGAGGCGGTTTAAAAACTTCTAATAAAGAAGATTCAAGCGGTTAAAAACTTCTGATAAATATCTTTTTTTAACACTTATCCTTTCAAACTCAAAATATCCCTCTTTCTCTCTCAAAAACTCTCTCAATAAACCTAAACCTGCAAATCAATTGTTCGATCAAAACACAAACACATGGCTCTCATTCTAAAACAGGGACACAATCAAAGGGCCTTTCTTGAAAAACAAGAAGGCTGGTCCCAATACGATGAGATCATTGATCTTGTCGTAAAATCCCAATATTTTATGCTCTCACAATAAACCCACCAATTCATACTGAAACTCTAAATGAGTTCTGGGAAAATGCTGAGACGGTGACGGCTGATGATGAAGTCATTTCCCCTCAACTCAAGAATAAAAGGGAAACCATTGACCATCACACCGGCCACACTAGCAACAAGACTGGGCCTGGATGATGTAGCTGCCCCTGATCAAGTTGCTAATTCTGATATTCACTTAACCATGACAGAGTGTGGTTATCAAGGTACTCTCTCCCATGCTACTATCTTCAAAAAATATTTTGAACCAAAATACAAGCTTTTGTTTCATTATATTATTATGTGTTTGAGTCCAAAAACAGGGTCTTATGACCAGATGCCCTCCACTTTTCAACCAATATTTCATTCCATAGTGAATGAAACCAAATTCAGGGCATCAAAATTATTTTTCAATGAGTTGGTGTTACATCATAATAATACCAAGAAAAAGTTTTTGTTATACCCAAGGTTCATTATGCAATGCATAATAGGGGAACTGGGTAATGAGGTGCTTGTGGGAAAAGTTTCAACTTTAAATCCATTAACCTCACAAGCATACTCTAGGCATAACAAACCGGCTACCTGGCCAGAAGATGATCAGGGAGAACAACTACAAGTCCCCCTGAAGCCCACATCTTCCCAAACTCACACCACCAAAAGCCAAAAAGCCCAAGCCAACAAAGACAAAAACCCACCAACCCAAAAGAAAAGCTGTTCAGGAGGTTGAGATGCCTGAACATGCTCATGAGCAATCTGCTCGTCAAATAGGTGAGACTGAACACCCTCTCAGTATCATCCATCTCAAACCCCACCAAGAGCACCCATAACAATCTTATTCAAAAGAAAAAGACTTAGAAAAACAATTGCAACTCACACTTCTTTTGAAACTGCTGACCAACCTATTTCACCTATTGCCCAAACTACTGAACCAACCCCTCAAATTTCTGAACCAGAGGCAATAGAGATTGCCAAACTTCTCTCTAGGCTAAGAGAGAAAGTCCCATCTGATTATGTCAGTCCCCTACAACCACAACAAACAGGGGACATAACCACAGCATCAGACATGGATGTGGACATCACTAGCCCTAAAGAGATGAGGGTGGACCAGAGTCTTTAAGCCCAATCGTAGAGACTCTTGGGGCATCTGAGGCTGCTACTACTCAGTTACCACCCAGTGGTGGATCTGAGGATAGAAGTAAAATAGCTAAGACCTTCAGTGTGGCAACTACTGATGAAGGCTTAATGCCTGAAGTAGGAAATCCTCAGAACCAAGAACAAGAGGTTCATGAGAGAACTGAGTTGGGCTCAGCTCATGATTTAACTGAGACAGTCCTCAATGAGGACAACATCAGGGATTCAGATGATTCATTAATTTGGATGATGTTTCAAAAACCAAAACTACTGAATTGACGGCACTTTATGAAGGTCCTGTTTCAGGGGTATCCAAGCTCAAGAAGCTAGTCACCCCTGCACAGGTTAAAGTCCACTCAATCCCTAAAACCCCTAGAGTGGCATCCTCTGTACAACATGAGGATCTCCCAAAAAACACACCCTTCACATCAAATGCCTACCCAATTCCCTGGGCAAACAAGCATAGACATGAACCAGCTATGCAGCCCAGAGGGTCCCCTGTACCACATGATGAACACTCTCATCAAGAATCACTTCCAAACATACACAGCTAACTTGGAGCTGTCAATCAAAAACCAATTTGGAGTGATCAAGACAAAGATGAATGATCTGTCCAACAAGATTGAATTCAACAGCAAACAGATTGCTCATCTTCAAGGTCAATTCTCCCAACCCTCAACCTCTAAACTTAAACTTGATGAATCCAAAAAGGGGGAGAAAATTAGGGAACCTAAGGAGTCATTCGAAGCCAGATAAGGGCAAGAGTGGCCATCCTTGAAAGAGATCAGATGAATCAAGCCAGAAAGGAAAAACTGGCCAAACAGTTTGGTGTCTCAATAGAAGAAATTGAAGCCACGGAAAAAGAAGATGAGACCCAAACCTCTGAAGAATCCCTAAGGCATAATAAAGAAACCTCTGATGGTCAAAGTACTGATGACTCAGAAGATACTGAAGACAATCCTTCAGTAGTTGACAAACCATCAGCAGTTGTCAACCCAGCAGAGGTTAACACTTCCAAACCTCAACAAACTGAACCTTCCAGATCCACTGAACAAATCAAACCAACTTCTGCTCCTCCAAGGCCTACAACAACCACTACCATGACTGTCCTAACCCTGCTCCAATCTCTCAATCTACTAAACTTCTTGAGCAGAGGTTAAAGCAGTTCAACAAAAAGCCAAGGAAGACCAGATTTAGAAAAGTCTGGAACAAAGGGATGACTTGGAGTTTGAAGAGAAGCTCCAGGCTTATCAAGCTGAAATGGAAAGACAGGCTGAAATTGACTATGTTGCTGAAGAAGACAAAGACAAAAACTGATGTCTTACATCACAAAGAACAGCAAGACTAAAGCCTACACACTCAAGGGACTCTCTATGCAAGAGCTGACAAGAAGGGCACAACTGATTGCAGACAAACTGGCCACAAGTAAAGAAGGAAAGGCCAAGAGAGCCCAAATGATAAATGAATTAGTAGCAGAAGGCTATGGTTCAAAAGCCTCAGTATCCAGATGGAAAGAAGAAAGACTAATGGATACTTATCGAAAATACAAGGCTGCCAAGGCTGCAAATCCAGAGAAGTTTCAAACTGCTGATCCTTCAAGATCAGTAGTTAGAACTTCTGGTATATCAACAAGAAGGCCTGCTACTCAAAGAAAGAAAGCAGAGGACAATGTCAAAACTGATTTCAAAATGGTACTACTTGAAGGAAGTTCAGTAGTTCATTCAGATTTTGACATTGAGGAGAAACCTCTGTTAACACAATTCAGGGATCCTTCCACTTTTGCCTACCAAATCCAAAAGACTATCAAAGAAAAGATGCATACCAAGGTAGTGACTGAACACCATCTCCCAACTATTCAGATGCCTGATATGCAACAACAACAACAACAAGAAGGAAGAGACTCCCACCTGAGGCTTACTGAAGAAAGCATCCAACACTCAGGTTCATCAACCCAAGGGACAAGTCTGGTTCCCTATACCTCTGACTTTGACAAGTCAAAGGTGCCTATCATCAGATGGTCACTTACTGCTAACAACACAGTATTATTGACCAGAAGAGACCTTTCAAGCAGGGCTTACAAGAAGATCAGTGATCTAAAGAAACTGTCAACACAAGACCTGCTCACAATTCAACATCTGGAACCACAGAAGAGAGATCTCTATCTGATGGACAGTTAAACTAGCTCAAGAACACCATGTTCAAAGAAATATGGAAGATTGTTCAAGACAGAAGAAGATCATAAGGAATTAGTAAGGTTTTGGGTTCATCAATCCAGGGGGAGATTGTTAGGACAAAGAGGATTGGTGAAACCACTTTTGGAAACCTTAGTCTAATTCACTTCTGTCATTTTGGCTAAGTATAAAAGTACTGAAGAGAAGACAAGAAACTGCTGAAGAGAAGATATGAGAAGTGCTGAAGAAGAAACTTCATCAGAAGTTCTGAAGTCCAAACCAGACAAGTTCACTTCAGAAGTACTGAAGACAAACTACTCATCAGTAGTTTGTCATTCATCAGCACTTAGCATCAGATATTTTCCACCGCCTTTTGTATCAGTAGTTTATTGTTTATTATTACTTTTAGCTGTAATTGTTTGTTTCAATGTTGCAACTTGTGCAACTTGTTTCTGATATCTGTATACTTGCTTTATTGGCAAGATACATGTATGTAAACGTCTATAAATAGGAGGCTTCAACCTTCTATTTTAGACATTGATTTTTATAGAAAAATCCTTCAAACACTTTCACTGTTCTATTCCATTTCAGTATTTATTGTGAATCTGTCTAAGTATCTAATTCTCATTTACTGCTTAGATTCATAATAAATACTTGTCATTATTAGTTTCAATCATCAAGGGGGAGTAATAACTCCTCTTAAGTGTAAAAAGTGTTGCTTTAACTTATACATTCGCTGTGCTTATAATCTGATATACAAGAGCTTGCTAAACACTTAAGTGTCAAAGATAGAAAGTTCTTACTTAAACAAAGAGCAAACTGATCCAACAAAACGCCTGGCGGCTACTCTCACCGATAATCATGTGAAGAACGGTACTCTCTTTCGCAAGAACACCAAGAAGACTGCTGCAAAAGACATCCTCTGCCCGCTATTGAGGTTAAGCCCGAGACCTCAACCAATAGAAAGCGCAAGGCTAGGAACTACATGGTTGCTACCACCCCACCTGCAGTGCAAAACCCAGCCAAGAAACCGTATGTCGGGAATCACCCTCTTTGTAACACTTGTCAATATCACCATGCTGCTAATAGACCATGCCGCCAATGTAATAACTGCAAGCGGTATGGACACTTTTCTAATACTTGCCAAGCCCTGCCACTCAAAACAACCCTGCCAGAAATAATCCAGCTCCCAATGCTCAAAATGGTAGGCCTGTTCGTGGCCAGTGCTTTGAGTGTGGTAGTACGGAACATTATAGGGATGCTTGCCCTACTCTTGGAAACCAGAACCAGAACCGCAACCAGAACCAAGGTGCTCGAGGTCGCGCATACAACCTCAATGCTAATCAGGCCCGCGACAACAACGAGGTGGTTAATGGTAACGTTTCTCGTAAATAACCACTATGCTTCTATATATTTTGATTCGGGTGCTGATAAGTCATTTGTATCACTAAAGTTTGAACCCTTACTTAACTTACCCCAAACTAACCTAGAGGAACCTTTAGTGGTAGAGGTAGCTAATGGGAAGTCTATCTCGATCGATTCTATTATACGTAACTGTGTGTTGAACCTTGATGAACATACTTTCTCTATCGATCTCATTCCTATGCACCTTGGAAACTTTGATGTCATAGTAGGCATGGATTGGTTGTCAACCCATCGTGCTGAAATCCTATGCTTTGAGAAAGTTATTCGCATTCCTCTCGAATCTGGTGATATTTTGAAGATCTATGGTGAGAAGCCTTGTGGTGAGCTTAAACTCATGTCTTGTACTACTGCTCAAAAATACATACGAAAGGGGTATATGGCTTTCTTGGCTAACATGATAGAAAAGAAAGACAGGGGCAAAACTATCCAAGACATCCCAATCATTCGGGACTATCCTGAAGTCTTTCCAGAGGATTTACCTGGTTTGCCTCCTGCTCGACAAGTTGAATTTAGGATCGACCTTGTTCCTGGTGCAAATCCTGTTGCCAAAGCTCCTTATCGTCTTGCACCCTCTGAGATGCAAGAACTTGCCAGTCAACTACAGGAACTTTCTGATAAAGGTTTCATTCGCCCCAGTTCTTCTCCATGGGGAGCCCCTGTATTGTTCGTCAAGAAGAAATATGGATCTCTCAGGATGTGTATCGACTATCGTGAACTCAACAAACTCACCATCAAGAATCGTTATCCCTTGCCTAGGATTGACGATCTTTTCGATCAACTTCAAGGAACAACCCACTTCTCAAAGATTGATCTTCGTTCTGGTTATCATCATCTTAGAGTTCACGAAGAAGACATTCCCAAGACAGCCTTTCGTACACGTTATGGTCATTACGAATTCCATGGTCATGCCGTTCGGATTGACCAACGCTCCCGCAGTGTTTATGGATCTAATGAATCGGGATTGTAGGCCCTACCTCAACAAATTCGTGATCGTCTTCATTGACGACATCTTGATTTACTCAAAATCAAAATCCGATCACGAACAACATCTTCACTCAATTTTGGGCCTCCTAAAGAAAGAAAAACTGTATGCCAAGTTCTCGAAATGTGAATTTTGGCTTAAAGAAGTTCAATTTTTAGGACACGTCATCAATGAGAACGGAATTCATGTTGATCCTGTGAAGATCGAAGCTGTCAAGGATTGGAGTGTTCCTAAAACTCCAACAGAAGTCCGTTCCTTCCTTGGTTTGGCTGGTTATTATCGTCGATTCATTGCCAACTTCTCCAAGATCGCTGTTCCTCTCACTGCCTTAACTCACAAGGGTAAACCCTATGAGTGGGGACCCAAACAAGAGGAAGCATTTGAGACTCTTAAGCTGAACCTTTGTGAAGCTCCCATCCTGTCTCTACCTGATGGTAATGATGATTTCGTGGTCTATTGTGATGCATCAAACCAAGGTCTTGGTTGTGTTCTCATGCAACGAGGCAAGGTTATTGCTTATGCGTCTAGACAGCTTAAGACTCACGAAAAGAATTATACCACCCATGATCTTGAATTGGGCGCCGTCGTCTTTGCCCTTAAGATTTGGAGACACTACCTTTATGGAACCAAATGCATGGTTTTCACGGACCACAAAAGTCTCCAACATGTCTTCGACCAGAAAAATCTTAACATGAGGCAACGACGTTGGGTTGAGTTACTTAACGACTATGATTGCGAGATTCGCTACCATCCTGGCAAAGCGAATGTTGTGGCTGACGCACTCAGTCGTAAAGAGCGCATCAAACTTCATTGTGCGAGAGTTCGTACTGATCTTCTGGATCGTATCCTCCAGGATCAACATACTTCAGTCACCCAAGGGAACATGTACGAGGAAATGTCTTGTGGTGCTGAGACTCAACTTGAAACCAAACCCGATGGTCTACTCTATTTTCTCAATCGACTTTGGATTGACCGTGATGATCTTCGTACCTTTCTTATGAACGAGGCTCATAAGTCTCGTTATTCTATTCATCCTGGAGCTGACAAAATGTACCAAGATCTTCGTTATTCGTATTGGTGGCCTGGTATGAAGAAAGATATCGCTCTTTTCGTTGCATAATGCCTTACTTGTTCAAAGGTCAAGGCTGAACATCAACGACCACCTGGTATGCTTGAACAACCAGAAATTCCTGTATGGAAATGGGAGAGCATAGCAATGGACTTCATCACTAAACTCCCTCGTACACCCAAAGGTTATGACAGCATTTGGGTAATCGTTGACCGTCTAACCAAGTCAGCCCATTTCTTACCTATTCGTGAGAAATATTCTGTGGAAAGGTTAGCGAAGATGTACGTGAGTGAAATTGTATGTCGCCATGGTATACCTTTGGACATTATCTCTGATCGTGATGGTCGTTTCACCTCTCACATTTGGGATTCTTTACAAGACGCTTTGGGTACCAAGCTAAACCTGAGTACTGCTTATCACCCTCAAACAGATGGTCAGACCGAACGAACCATCCAGACACTTGAGGATATGCTCAGGGCATTTGTCATCGATTTTGGTGGCGCATGGGATTCTCATCTTCCCTTGGTCGAGTTTTCATACAACAACAGTTATCATGCCAGCATTAACATGGCTTCTTTCGAGGCACTCTATGGTCGTAAGTGTCGTTCACCTGTCTGTTGGACTGAGGTTGGTGAAGCCCAAATCATTGGACCTGAACTGATCCAGGAAACCACAGATAAAATCCAACTCATTCAGGATAATCTTCTCAAGGCTAGAAGTCGTCAGAAGAGCTATGCTGATAAACGTCGTAAGCCCTTGGAATTTCAAGTCGGGGACCTTGTACTTCTTAAGGTATCTCCTTGGAAGGGAGTAATTTGCTTCGGTAGAAAGGGAAAACTAGCTCCTCGATATGTAGGCCCATTCAAAGTGCTTGACAGGATTGGAAAAGTGGCTTACAAACTTGATCTTCCACCTGAGTTAAGCAATGTTCACCCAACTTTTCACGTTTCAAATCTCAAGAAATGCTTAGCAGATGAGAACATCCATGTCCCTCTTGAAGATGTGCAGATCGATGAAACTATGCACATTGTCGAGAAACCCGTCGAGATCGTGGATATTGGAGTCAAGAAACTCAAACGCAGTCGCATTCCGATCGTCAAGGTTCGTTGGGAATCTAAACGAGGTCCAGAGTTCACTTGGGAACACAAGGACCAGATGAAGTCTAAGTACCCACGCCTTTTCCCACCAGACTCTCCAACTACAACTTCGGGACGAAGTTCCTAAAAGTAGGGAAGACTGTAACATTTCGCATTTAATTCTATGTACGTTACGACAGTTATTAATAAAACGTCGAATTTTCTTTATCATTATCGCCCTTTTAAAAATATTTCGTGACACGTTTGGACTCCTAGAACCATGCTATAATAATATATTATTATTAAAGTGATGATTTTAATGTCAAAAAAATAAATGCCTAGGCCGGGGTTCGAACCCGTGCCCTAGGCCGGTTCACACACACACACTCACAGCATAACCAGCTGGTCTACAGCTTCAACTTGGTATAACTCTGATTTATATAATATTTATATTATTATTAGAACTGCAGTTGACTTACGAGAAGTCAATCTGCGAACTAATCTCCCATAATTATCACACCAATCCACGTTTTTAATCCCTATTATGGTAAACTTCGTGATTGATTGACTAACACGCGCTTAATCACCATCAATTCTTACCTAAATCGAGCTATTACACATCATGGTCTTTAAAACGGGTCAAACATACCAATTCGAACACACGAAGTGTTGCACTATAAATTGGAACCTCCTTCACAGGCTACACTCACCGATTATACTATCCCTACTCTCAATTCTTTCTAAAAACCCTCATTCTAATACCCTTTTGTTCGTGTTTCACTTGAAGTTTGACCGAGCTTTTCAACCACGATTTCAATTCGTAAGTGTAATTTTTTTTTTGATGGGTTTTGTTCATCGCCATAGAGCAGCAATAACCCCATGAATAATCGGGTTATTGCTTGCTCATTTGGATGATTGTAAAACCTAGGGTTCATACGTTTCAATTTGGGGATAATCTTGTTGCAGACTTTGATATTTATATTAAACAGAACAATAATCATCACCAACTGATCAGCAGATCAGTTGGTGTGGCTCCTTTTCACTAAGACATCGAACCGGCCTAAGGCCAGGGTTCGAGTCCCGCTTTATACATTCTTTTCTTTTTCTTTTAAAATGGTTATATAACTGTTACAGTATAACTATATAATTATTTCAAACAAGGTTTAATCGTTCTCAGGGTCCAGACCAAGGTCTGGGCTTGTGATTTAAAACCTCTAACCCGGGTCAGACGCGGGTTCAATTCTTGGCAACTACAAACATTTTTTAACCATTTATACTTATATATATTCATTATTATTTTTAAAAAAATGGTTTTAAAATACTAGAATTGCTTTATAAATTCTACAAAAATTATTTTATGATATTCTAATAGAAAAGTTTAACATACAATTTTTAGTTTTCCAAAAATTATTTATTTATTATATATAATAAATATTACAAGTTTATTCTATTATAATTATAAAATTCTATAAAAATATCAAAACGATTATATAAATTTCCACAAAAAATATTCTGAGTTTATAAAACATTAAACATTCCAGAAATTATTTTTATTTCCGAAAAATCATTTATTTAATATTTGTAATCGATTTTTGTTATTTTAATCATAAATAAATCATAATAAATTCATTTTTCAGTATTTTTGCACCAAAATTTTATATAAATTATTTCTGTCCATTTAGAACAGAAATACAAATTTTAATTTAAAAATTCTTTAATTTTAATATTTTTAGATATTAAAGTTATATTTTGACAAATAGAAATAAAAAGACTAAATATTCTATTTTTAAGAAAATAATTTTATAAAAATTATTTTCATACTTAAAACTTTATAATGTGACCATCCTTAATCAAAAACCTACAAAAAGACTTTTGTTTATTTATTTTTCGAATTTCTTTTATGTATTAAACAATTTATTTAATAATTAAACGAATCCTTATCCCCAAATTAGGAACCCTAGAAAATACTTGTAGACTAGAAAGACTTAGACTTATTTATTACCTTAAACATAGGGTAATACTTGGCAACGTTGGGCTACACATATTCTATTTCATGAGACTTAACACTTTGCTAAGGTGAGTTTACGTAACCATGTTTATGCAATTCTTTATACTTGAAACTTTATACTTAAGCAATTCTACTTACATGTCTAGTTGTAAACTTTAATGCCTCATGACTTAGACAAATACTATTAGACTTAAACTTAAACTTACATAATCATTAGCTATGGCCAAGCCGGCGATATTCAATGATAGATCTATTGGATTGACAATCCCACCTAGATTCGTTGACCATCTTTTATGGGGAGCGCGGGTGATTGTTATCGTTCCAACGTGATATTAAGGTGAACCGTGGATGACAGGATGGACCTAAACTTGTCGGAGGTTTGATTATGTGCATACTATACTTCATGTTTATTCATGCAAACTTAAACTTACGATAGACATATGAATTGCTAAACTTTTATTATTCTAAAACTTAATTGCTTGACATGACTTATGTATTCTCACCAACTTCTAGTTGACCCCCCCCCCCATTTTTCCAAACTCAACAGGAAATAATGATGCTTGAAGTCTAGAGCTAGCATGAGGAGACAATTGAAGTTTATGCTTTGTTTGGTTATTTGATGTACTAGAATTTCATTCAAGACTTTGTTATGTATTTTCATATTTTGGATATTTTCCTTTAAATAAATTTCAATTAAAACTTGAATACCATGTGCTACTGAATACTCATTCTTACGTGACACCTCGATGTTTCCGCCATCGGTTGGGGTGTTACAGATTGGTATCAGAGCCTTGGTTATAGGGAATTAGGTTATTAGAAAATAATCTAGACTATAACCTTAGGGATTTAAACAGTACTTGCTTCTCTTACTTGTAACCCTAATTTCTTCCTTAATCTTATCCCTATCATACACTTTATACAACCCTTACGAGTTGACTGCTCTTATTCGTCTGCTGCAATCCTGATCCACCATTAGATTAATAGGACAAAATCCTCAGGTTTAGCCTGAACCACCTTGAGATCTCGTCGAAGTTCTAGATTTAATAACGAACACGTGCAATCTGGAAGGGTGAACGCCTGTATTCTGAGTCTTCTGTCTAGGCTGGCATTGCGCATATTTCCCAATCAGACGAGGGACCCGGATGCCTACCTGGGAATTCTCGGGATGAGTGTTCACTTATAGGCTAAAGCATGTCTTCACTATGTTATTAGAATCTAGAATCTTTGATAAGTCAACGTTTTCGTTTATTCGTTTTAATTAATGAATAAATGATTACATTCCTTATATTACCTCATTCATTTCATTGTGCCTCTTACAGATCATGCCTCCACGTCGCAGCACTCGTAATAGCAATGGTGAGAACCATGAAGAAGGTGGCGACAACCACAACCATAACCACGATGCTAACCACAACAACAACAATAACAACAACAACAATGGCGTTGATGCCCAACTGGCTGCGATCATCTCTCAACAAATGGCACAACAGATCGCAACTCTGGTTCCTAACTTACTGGCTCAAGTCATTCAGATGAACGGAAACGGAAACGGCAACGGAAACGGCAATGGAAACCACAATGGAAACGGGAATGGAAACGGGAATGGTCTCCCAGCTTGCACTCTTAAACTATTTAATACCTGTAATCCCCCTAAGTTCAGTGGAGATGAAGGAGCTACGGGTCTTCTACAATGGTTCGAGGGTATTGAGAATACCTTCATTAACAGTGAGTGTCCCGATAACTTTAAGGTCCGTTATGCCATGAGTGTTCTTCACAAACGAGCACTCACTTGGTGGAATGAGGAAAAGCGCACCCGCGGAGCTGAAGTTGCACTTGCTATGACCTGGGATCAAGTCAAGGAGATTATGAAGGATAAGTTTTGTCCCCGTAACGAGGTTAAGAAACTGGAAGACGAGTTCCACACCCTTGCTTAGGATAGTGGGGAAAACCTTGCTTATAATACCCGCTTTCACGAGCTCAGTTTGTTGTTGCCCCATAAAGTTACTCCCCTACCTATAGCCATCGAGAAGTATATCGGTGGCCTACCTATGCAAATCCAGGACACGGTATGGGGAAGGAATCCTACCACCTTGGAGGAAGCCAAACGCCTGGCGGCTACTCTCACCGATAATCATGTGAAGAACGGTACTCTCTTTCGCAAGAACACCAAGAAGACTGCTGCAAAAGACACTCCTCAGCCCGCTATTGAGGTTAAGCCCGAGACCTCAACCAATAGGAAGCGCAAGGCTAGGAACTACATGGTTGCTACCACCCCACCTGCAGTGCAAAACCCAGCCAAGAAACCGTATGTCGGGAATCACCCTCTTTGTAACACTTGTCAATATCACCATGCTGCTAATAGACCATGCCGCCAATGTAATAACTGCAAGCGGTATGGACACTTTGCTAATACTTGCCAAGCCCCTGCCACTCAAAACAACCCTGCCAGAAATAATCCAGCTCCCAATGCTCAAAATGGTAGGCCTGTTCGTGGCCAGTGCTTTGAGTGTGGTAGTACGGAACATTATAGGGATGCTTGCCCTACTCTTGGAAACCAGAACCAGAACCGCAACCAGAACCAAGGTGCTCGAGGTCGCGCATACAACCTCAATGCTAATCAGGCCCGCGACAACAACGAGGTGGTTAATGGTACGTTTCTCGTAAATAACCACTATGATTCTATATTATTTGATTCGGGTGCTGATAAGTCATTTGTATCACTAAAGTTTGAACCCTTACTTAACTTACCCCAAACTAACCTAGAGGAACCTTTAGTGGTAGAGGTAGCTAATGGGAAGTCTATCTCGATCGATTCTATTATACGTAACTGTGTGTTGAACCTTGATGAACATACTTTCTCTATCGATCTCATTCCTATGCACCTTGGAAACTTTGATGTCATAGTAGGCATGGATTGGTTGTCAACCCATCGTGCTGAAATCCTATGCTTTGAGAAAGTTACTCGCATTCCTCTCGAATCTGGTGATATTTTGAAGATCTATGGTGAGAAGCCTTGTGGTGAGCTTAAACTCATGTCTTGTACTACTGCTCAAAAATACATACGAAAGGGGTATATGGCTTTCTTGCTAACATGATAGAAAAGAAAGACAAGGGCAAAAGTATCCAAGACATCCCAATCATTCGGGACTATCCTGAAGTCTTTCTAGAGGATTTACCTAGTTTGCCTCCTGCTCGACAAGTTGAATTTAGGATCGATCTTGTTCCTGGTGCAAATCCTGTTGCCAAAGCTCCTTATCGTCTTGCACCCTCTGAGATGCAAGAACTTGCCAGTCAACTACAGGAACTTTATGATAAAGGTTTCATTCGCCCCAGTTCTTCTCCATGGGGAGCCCCTGTATTGTTCGTCAAGAAGAAATATGGATCTCTCAGGATGTGTATCGATTATCGTGAACTCAACAAACTCACCATCAAGAATCGTTATCCCTTGCCTAGGATTGACGATCTTTTCGATCAACTTCAAGGAGCAACCCACTTCTCAAAGATTGATCTTCGTTCTGGTTATCATCAGCTTAGAGTTCACGAAGAAGACATTCCCAAGACAGCCTTTCGTACACGTTATGGTCATTACGAATTCATGGTCATGCCGTTCGGATTGACCAACGCTCCCGCAGTGTTTATGGATCTAATGAATCGGTTTTGTAGGCCCTACCTCGACAAATTCGTGATCGTCTTCATCGACGACATCTTGATTTACTCAAAATCAAAATCCGATCACGAACAACATCTTCACTCAATTTTGGGCCTCCTAAAGAAAGAACAATTGTATGCCAAGTTCTCGAAATGTGAATTTTGGCTTAAGGAAGTTCAATTTTTAGGACACGTCATCAATGAGAACGGAATTCATGTTGATCCTGTGAAGATCGAAGCTGTCAAGGATTGGAGTGTTCCTAAAACTCCAACAGAAGTCCGTTCCTTCCTTGGTTTGGCTGGTTATTATCGTCGATTCATTGCCAACTTCTCCAAGATCGCTGTTCCTCTCACTGCCTTAACTCACAAGGGTAAACCTTATGAGTGGGGACCCAAACAAGAGGAAGCATTTGAGACTCTTAAGCTGAAACTTTGTGAAGCTCCCATCCTGTCTCTACCTGATGGTAATGATGATTTCGTGGTCTATTGTGATGCATCAAACCAAGGTCTTGGTTGTGTTCTCATGCAACGAGGCAAGGTTATTGCTTATGCGTCTAGACAGCTTAAGACTCACGAAAAGAATTATACCACCCATGATCTTGAATTGGGCGCCGTCGTCTTTGCCCTTAAGATTTGGAGACACTACCTTTATGGAACCAAATGCATGGTTTTCACGGACCACAAAAGTCTCCAACATGTCTTCGACCAGAAAAATCTTAACATGAGGCAACGACGTTGGGTTGAGTTACTTAACGACTATGATTGCGAGATTCGCTACCATCCTGGCAAAGCGAATGTTGTGGCTGACGCACTCAGTCGTAAAGAGCGCATCAAACTTCATTGTGCGAGAGTTCGTACTGATCTTCAGATCGTATCCTCCAGGATCAACATACTTCAGTCACCCAAGGTAACATGTACGAGGAAATGTCTTGTGGTGCTGAGACTCAACTTGAAACCAAACCTGATGTTCTACTCTATTTTCTCAATCGACTTTGGATTCCTGACCGTGATTATCTTCGTACCTTTCTTATGAACGAGGCTCATAAGTCTCGTTATTCTATTCATCCTGGAGCTGACAAAATGTACCAAGATCTTCGTTATTCGTATTGGTGGCCTGGTATGAAGAAAGATATCGCTCTTTTCGTTGCAAAATGCCTTACTTGTTCAAAGGTCAAGGCTGAACATCAACGACCATCTGGTATGCTTGAACAACCAGAAATTCCTGTATGGAAATGGGAGAGCATAGCAATGGACTTCATCACTAAACTCCCTCGTACACCCAAAGGTTATGACAGCATTTGGGTAATCGTTGACCGTCTAACCAAGTCAGCCCATTTCTTACCTATTCGTGAGAAATATTCTGTGGAAAGGTTAGCGAAGATGTACGTGAGTGAAATTATATGTCGCCATGGTATACCTTTGGACATTATCTCTGATCGTGATGGTCGTTTCACCTCTCACATTTGGGATTCTTTACAAGACGCTTTGGGTACCAAGCTAAACCTGAGTACTGCTTATCACCCTCAAACAGATGGTCAGACCGAACGAACCATCCAGACACTTGAGGATATGCTCAGGGCATGTGTCATCGATTTTGGTGGCGCATGGGATTCTCATCTTCCCTTGGTCGAGTTTTCATACAACAACAGTTATCATGCCAGCATTAACATGGCTCCTTTCGAGGCACTCTATAGTCGTAAGTGTCGTTCACCTGTCTGTTGGACTGAGGTTGCTGAAGCCCAGCTCACTGGACCTGAACTGATCCAGGAAACCACAGATAAAATCCAACTCATTCAGGATAATCTTCTCAAGTCTAGAAGTCGTCAGAAGAGCTATGCTGATAAACGTGTAAGCCCTTGGAATTTCAAGTCGGGGAACTTGTACTTCTTAAGGTATCTCCTTGGAAGGGAGTAATTCGCTTCGGTAGAAAGGGAAAACTAGCTCCTCGATATGTAGGCCCATTCAAAGTGCTTGACAGGATTGGAAAAGTGGCTTACAAACTTGATCTTCCACCTGAGTTAAGCAATGTTCACCCAACTTTTCACGTTTCGAATCTCAAGAAATGCTTAGCAGATGAGAACATCCATGTCCCTCTTGAAGATGTGCAGATCGATGAAACTATGCACATTGTCGAGAAACCCGTCGAGATCGTGGATATTGGAGTCAAGAAACTCAAACGCAGTCGCATTCCGATCGTCAAGGTTCGTTGGGAATCTAAACGAGGTCCAGAGTTCACTTGGGAACGCAAGGACCAGATGAAGTCTAAGTACCCACACCTTTTCCCACCGGACTCTCCAACTCCAACTTCGGGACGAAGTTCCTAAAAGTAAGGGAGACTGTAACATTTCGCATTTAATTCTATGTACGTTACGACAGTTATTAATAAAACGTCGAATTTTCTTTATCATTATCGCCCTTTTAAAAATATTTCGTGACACGTTTGGACTCCTAGAACCATGCTATAATAATATATTATTATTAAAGTGGTGATTTTTATGTCAAAAAAAGAAATGCCTGGGCCGGGGTTCGAACCCGTGCCCTAGGCCGGTTCACACACACACACTCACAGCATAACCCAGCTGGTCTACAGCTTCAACTTGGTATAAATCTGATTTATATAATATTTATATTATATGATTAGAACTGCAGTTGACTTACGAGAAGTCAATCTGCGAACCAATCTCCCATAATTATCACACCAATCCACGTTTTTAATCCCTATTATGGTAAACTTCGTGATTGATTGACTAACACGCGCTTAATCACCATCAATTCTTACCTAAATCGAGCTATTACACGTCATGGTCTTTAAAAGGGGTCAAACGTACCAATTTGAACACACGAAGTGTTGCACTATAAATTGGAACCTCCTTCACAGGCTACACTCGCCGATTATACTATCCCTACTCTCAATTCTTTCTAAAAACCCTCATTCTAATACCCTTTTGTTCGTGTTTGACTTGAAGTTTGACCGAGCTTTTCAACCACGATTTCAATTCGTAAGTGTAATTTTTTTGATGGATTTTGTTCATCGGCCATAGAGCAGCAATAACCCCATGAATAATCGGGTTATTGCTTGCTCATTTGGATTATTGTAAAACCTAGGGTTCATACGTTTCAATTTGGGGATAATCTTGTAGCAGACTTTGATATTTATATTAAACAGAACAATAATCATCACCAACTGATCAGCAGATCAGTTGGTGTGGCTCCTTTTCACTTAGACATCGAACCGGCCTAAGGCCAGGGTTCGAGCCCCGCTTTATACATTCTTTTCTTTTTCTTTTAAAATGGTTATATAACTGTTACAGTATAACTATATAATTATTTCAAACAAGGTTTAATCGTTCTCAAGGTCCAGACCAAGGTCTGGGCTTATGATTTAAAACCTCTAACCCGGGTCAGACGCGGGTTCAATTCTTGGCAACTACAAACAATTTTTTTAACCATTTATACTTATATACATTCATTATTATTTTAAAAAAAAATGGTTTTAAAATACTAGAATTGCTTTATAAATTCTAAAAAAATTATTTTATGATATTCTAATAGAAAAGTTTAACATACAATTTTTAGTTTTCCAAAAATTATTTATTTATTATATATAATAAATATTACAATTTATTTTATTATAATTATAAAATTCTATAAAAATATCAAAACGATTATATAAATTTCCACAAAAATTATTATGAGTTTATAAAACATTAAACATTCCAGAAATGATTTTTATTTTGGAAAAATCATTTATTTAATAATTTTAATCGATTTTTGTTATTTTAATCATAAATAAATCATAATAAATTCATTTTTCAGTATTTTTGCACCAAAATTTTATATAAATTATTTCTGTCCATTTAGAACAGAAATACAAATTTTAAATTAAAAATTCTTTAATTTTAATATTTTTAGATATTAAAGTTATATTTTGACAAATAGAAATAAAAAGACTAAATATTCTATTTTTAAGAAAATAATTTTATTAAAATTATTTTCATACTTAAAACTTTATAATGTGACCATCCTTAATCAAAAACCTACAAAAAGACTTTTGTTTATTTATTTTTCGAATTTCTTTTATGTATTAAACAATTTATTTAATAATTAAACGAATCCTTATCCCCAAATTAGGAACCCTAGAAAATACTTGTAGACTAGAAAGACTTAGACTTATTTATTACCTTAAACATAGGGTAATACTTGGCAACGTTGGGCTACACATATTCTATTTCACGAGACTTAACACTTTGCTAAGGTGAGTTTACGTAACCATGTTTATGCAATTCTTTATACTTGAAACTTTATACTTAAGCAATTCTACTTACATGTCTAGATGTAAACTTTAATGCCTCATGACTTAGACAAATATTATTAGACTTAAACTTAAACTTACATAATCATTAGCTATGGCCAAGCCGGCGATATTCAATGATCGATCTATTGGATTGACAATCCCACCTAGATTTGTTGACCATCTTTTATGGGGAGCGCGGGTGATTGTTATCGTTCCAACGTGATATTAAGGTGAACCGTGGATGATGGGATGGACCTAAACTTGTCGGAGGTTTGATTATGTGCATACTATACTTCATGTTTATTCATGCAGACTTAAACTTACGATAGACATATGAATTGCTAAACTTTTATTATTCTAAAACTTAATTGCTTGACATGACTTATGTATTCTCACCAACTTCTAGTTGACCCCCCCCCCCCATTTTTCCAAACTCAACAGGAAATAATGATGCTAGAAGTCTAGAGCTAGCATGAGGAGACAATTGAAGTTTATGCTTTGTTTGGTTATTTGATGTACTAGAATTTCATTCAAGACTTTGTTATGTATTTTCAAATTTTGGATATTTTCCTTTAAATAAATTTCAATTAAAACTTGAATACCATGTGCTACTGAATACTCATTCTTACGTGACACCTCGATGTTTCCGCCATCGGTTGGGGTGTTACAAAATCCGTCTACAAACCCGTATTGAACTAGCGGTTTCGCAACATCCACCACCGTCGTGAATCACATACCATACCTTCTTGGTCTCCTCCCTTCTGCTTGTGTCAAACGGACGCCGCTCCGTCCTCCCGACAAGCCACGGTAACCGACAACCGTCAACTCCAGACCACCGTCCCTTAATGGTCTTAATCTCTGGCGCTCGCCATCACCGCCTCTTCCTCCGGCACTGTGAGTCTTATATTCTTTTTTCTCGATCTCGAGCTTCCTGCCAAACACACATATGAAGTTGTGTTTGAGGTGCCCTTTGTTCCTAATTTGGTCAAGTTTGGGAAGTTGTTGTTTAAGAAACTAATAATTGGGGCATATGAACTATCATATCCTTTATACTAAATAAACTTCATATCTCAACTTTTCTTTTGCATCTTATTTGAAGTTTAAAACATTTTCTTTTTCTAATAATTATTTAAAATGATAAACCCATATCAAATTATTTAATGTTTGTCATCCAATTAACTATTATTTTTAGTACTAGTTTAATACTTATAAGTTTTTGTTCAAACTAATTTTATTAAATTATTTTAATCTATGAAATAAAAAAAGCATACTGTTATAAATGGGTCATTGCAATTTACGTAGCATGTAAATCTCTTAATATGAAACTCATTTTAGATAATCATTGTAATTGAAATAATAATCCTAAGCCTTTAAAGGATTAAAATCTAATTATTATTTTTTTCTAAAAACGTATACAATTGATTATATATTTTGAACAATTTCCATTAGAACTTGTTTTATCAAACAATTAACTAAAACTTTTTATGATTAGTTTTTTTTATGATTTATGTTACACTCCTTTTATTACGTTTCAAATAAATTAGGAACCCTAGAAATACTTGTAGACTAGAAAGACTTATTTATTGCCTTAATCATAGGGTAATACTTGGCAACGTTGGACTACACTTATTCTATTTCACAAGACTTAACACTTTGCTAAGGTGAGTTTACGTAACCTTATTTATGCAATTCTTTATACTTGAAACTTTATACTTAAGCAATTCTACATACATGTCTAGTTGTAAACTTTAATGCCTCATGACTTAGACAAAGACTATTAGACTTAAACTTCAACTTGCATAATCATTAACCCTGATCAAGCCGGCGGTATACAATGATAGATCTATTGGATTGACAACCCCACCTAAATTCGTTGACCATTTCTATGGGGAGCGCGGGTGATTGTTATCGTTCCAAACTTTATAAGGAGAACCGTGAATGCGGGATGGACCTAAACTTTATAAGGAGAACCGTGAATGCGGGATGGACCTAAACTTTATAAGGAGAACCGTGAATGCGGGATGGACCTAAACTTTATAAGGAGAACCGTGAATGCGGAATGAACCTAAATTTTATAAGGAGAACCGTGGATGCGGGATGGACCTAAACTTTGTCGGAGGATTGATTATGTGCATACTACACTTCATGTTTATTCATGTAGACTTAAACTTACATTAGACATATGAATTGCTAAACTTTTATAAAACTTAATTGCTTGACTTGGCTTATGTATTCTCACCAACTTCTAGTTGACCCCCCCCCCCCCCATTTTTCCAAACTCAACAGGAAGTACTGATGCTTGAAGTCTAGAGCTAGCATGAGGAGATATTTGAAGTTTTAAGCTTTGTTTGATTATTTGATGTAGACTTTAATGTAATTCAATTTTGTAATGAAGTAAAGGATTATTTAAACATATGTATTTCCAGATGTAAAAGGTTTGGGTTTTGGACTGAAGTGGCAAAAGTGACCAAACCTCAGGGACGATTTTGGCTATTAACTTTTTTAACCTGTGTTTACATGTGTCAGTTCAAAACATGTTTACGCTTATGTTTGATAAATCATTTTATTCTTGAGAATGAAATGAGAAGTGCACGCGAGAGGAAGGTTATGAATGAATGCTTACAGCGAAAACATATGCTTCCACAACCTCCACATGAGCGAGCTATAGTGCTATACCAAGTAATTTAAGGGGTTGGCTAGTTGAGATTATGAGACAAAGGATATAAGGTTTTCAAGGTTTTAAGTCTATATTAATATAAAATCAAAAAACTAGTAGTGTTTGGAGGATAAAGTGTACCAAAATGTGTCAAGTTCGATACATTTTCGCGTAGGTTGTGTACTAAAATTTAAGTTCTGTTGAGGTACGTTGATTAGTGATTGATTGGTTGGTTGATTCGGAAGCAGAGCGACTTCCAAGGGGTATTAATGATGTCGTAAATGCTCGCAACAACCAAGTATTTATAGGCTCGCTGCGACTGTGAATTAATGGTATGTAATGATTCGGGCGGCGTCGTGAACAGTGACGGATGTCACTGTAGCCGTCGACAGGGTATGGACTATATTATTATTTTATTCATTGCGGCTATGTACCGAAGGGTAATAGCCGCTTTTGCTTTATCCGATGGTCAATAGTTGTTTTGTGCTTGTCCAATGGTCCTTTGTCTTTTGTCCCATGGTTTCGTCCGTTCGGTCTATCCTATCGGATCATCTGATCCTCTATCAGTCCTTCCGGTTGGCTTCTTATTAATTTGTTTACTTTTGTCCGTTCGGTCTATCCTATCGGATCGTCTGGCCTAACCTGGTCGGATCATCTGGTCTAATCATCGGATCGGTCAGCTTCTTATATATATTTTAGTTTTGTTTTCGTATTATTCATTCTTTAATCTTAATTACCCATCCTATATTATCAAGTTCCTTATTTTGTAAGCATGATTATAATATTATTCGTCATATGGCAAGTACATATGGCATGCTCCATGCTTGTATTACTAGATTTTCTATAATCTGAAAACTTAAAAATAAAAAAATCGATTCGTACGGATTTTAGTTAGTTACCTACTTATGATTAGTTTAACCCAAGTATAGGTTTCTAAGCATGTACAAGTGCTATTCTGATAGAGTATTAAAGAATATACTAAAGAAAACAAGTCAAAAATGGTTCTATGGTGTAGTGGTTAGCACTCTGGACTTTGAATCCAGCGACCTGGGTTCGACTCCCGGTAGGACCTTTAATTTTTACTCCGAATTGTCTCCTTTTCTTCCTAAGTTTCTTTCTCTATGTTAGTTAAGATTACAAGTTTAACTAATGGCCCTTTTTGAAAATACAAAAATAATAATAATAATAATAATAATAATAATAATAATACAAACAGAAGTTAAGAATGTGATCACAACCAGATTTGATTTGTGCCCATGAGTCGATAAAAACTAAAACCAAGTGCAATGAATATGATCCCAAGAACCGAATCGGTCTTTTGTTTGTTCTAACATGTGATAAAGGTGAACATTTTGGATTCACTTTTACTCATCTTTGAATGTAAATCAAATTATAAAAATGCAACCACGGATTATTAACACCTTTATATCCATCCACACTTATGATTATCAACCGCGTACAATGCAAAGTTGCAAACAAATGTAACTTTAAACTTAAATATACGTGACAAACCCACTTAAAAAAATTAATGGCCTTTCTTTTGTCGCATATAGGGGCATAAACATACCAATACATTCGGGATTTGAGGTGGTGGGACGCGAGGAAGATAAAAGAGACTCTTAAGGGCGGTATACGGATGTTATGTTAAACTCAAGAGAAGAAAAGGAAGAAGAAGATTCAACATGTTTATGTTGTAAGCAAATGCAGGTCTAATTATCAAGGTAGGATTAATAGTTGCAAATTCAATTAAGGGAACCCATGTGGGTTTATATATGTTGGGCATTTGGGCCAAGCATTGGTCCTATCAATTTTTATAAAGTGGTATCTGACCTAAGGTTTATGACCCCCATGTTGGCCATGTCTAGTAATGGGCCTAATTATCGGTCTTTTCATTTGGCATATACGTTCGTATCTGGGTTTAGGGGTGGCACAAAAAAAAAAAAAACCCTACCCGATCCGAACCTCTACAAACCCGGTTTCAACTCGATCAAACCTGATCTTTCCCCCTCAAAAAGCAGGTTCCAACCAGACCCGGTTTCGCTTGATATGGTTTTAACTTTAGTTGGCCCAACCCAGCCCGGTTTCAACCACAAACCAGTTTGGGTCCATGGTAGATGTGGTTTTGACTTTAGTTGACCCAACCCAGCTCGGTTTCAACGACAAACCGGTTGGGGTTGCCGATTTAGGCGCCTCTACTAGCTTAGGCAGCGTTCTTTTCGACAATTAGACGGGCAGATCTAGTTTCATAAATAAGGAATGTTCCAAAAGCTTTTCGTGTTTTAAATTTCTAATCTTTGTGCATCTATGTAATGATCTAAATACAACATCTAAATACCTTTCAAAAAAAATGTAATGATCTAAATTTGAAAATTTAGTTTATCATCATCATGACATCATGTAACTAAAAACTATACATAGTGTTAACATAAAGTGTAAATTAGAAAAGAGAAAGCAAATTTTGTCACAACTATATAAACTCCAAACACACGTGTGAATCATAATTTGTACATCATACATCCAAAACTTGTACTACATTATACTCATTTGTATTACATCATAAACAATCATAAACTAGAAGTAAAAAAAAACAGTAAATATAACAAAAATAAAAATAAGTTACATACGTTTTGCTGGTGAACCTGAGGCAGACTCTCTATAGTCTCAGCTTCACTTCATCTCACACTCCTTGAACCTCACCATCAGTTTGTAGGACAGGCTCGGACACATTGAGCACATCTGATACACGTATTAAAAATCTTTACTAAATGGGACATTGGATCTATCCGTTAGCTTTGCTATTTGTGAGATTTAGTGACTTTGGTTTTCGCCGTCCTTGCCTCAGTCCATCATAACAGGCCCACCATCAGGAACAACCACACTATTCGAATTCGCCGACCTAATCATCCCGACGGCCGAACCACCACCACCACCACCACCACCGCCACGCGTACGCCCCTTAATCCTCCTCAACTCCGCCACCACCTCCTTCGCATCCGGCCGATCATCCCTATCCGCCGCCACACACCTAAACGAAAGCTCCGCCACCGCCGACACCGCACCACCATCCACCGTCGCTAACCTCGGATCAATCACCTCCGCCAACAACCCCATTTGTATCTTCCCCACCGCCATATCCGCCAACGCCATCTCCCTCTTATCCCTATTCACATCCACCGCCTTCATCCCCGTCACCAATTCCAACAACACCACACCAAAACTATAAACATCACTCTTTTCAGTCAACCTAAACGACCGATAATAATCCGGATCCAAGTACCCGGGCGTCCCTTGCGGACCCGTCCACACACAACCCGGATCCAACAACCGAGACAACCCGAAATCCCCAACTTTAACCCGCATATTATTATCCACAAATATATTCTTCGAAGTAATATCTCTATGCACAATCGGTGGAATAACAGAAAAATGTAAATACTCAATCGCTACAGCAATCTGCAACGCTATATCCAACCGCACGTGCCATGGCAAACACTTTTTCCTATGCACGTGCAAATGATCCGATAACGTTCCATTAGACACATATTCATAAACCAACAACAACCCTCTCGGGTCACTACAATACCCATGAAGCTTAACCAAATTCGGGTGGTTCAAAGACGATAATATTAATATCTCATTGCAAAAAGACTTCGTCGAGACCGAATCCGACCCGGTATTTTGTTTATGCAAATACTTAATAGCGAACACTCTGTTTTCTTGGAAACGACCCACGTAAACCGACCCGAACCCGCCGTCACCGATTTTATGAACCGGGTCGAAGTTGTTTGTGGACGTTTGTAGCTCTTCGAATGTAAAGACTGGTGGGAGAAGGCTAGCGGACATGTGACGGTGAAGGTAAAGAACTGCTGGATCTTGTAAAGGTAAGAGCTTGCTTTTTCTTGAAATGTAGGTTGATAATAATATTAATAGCAGTAAACAAAGTAATAAAACAGCTAAAGACATTATAGCTATATGTAAATTATGTTTTTTGTTAATGGGTTGGTGGGTTTTTAAAGATTTAGAGTGTTGGAGGCATAAAAAAGGTTGGTTTGGGTCAGATGAGTTGAACCCACAAATATTATTATTAATATTATTATTAGTAATATTAATATTATTATTGGATTTGCAAGATTGGCAAGATGTGAAGTAGGGATCTTGTTGTTGGTATTCAACTTGAATACCAAAGGTTAGGAAGCTGTCAAGGAAGCCAAGGATGTCTGGTTGGCAGCCTTCAGTTAGGAGTTGAGGAGGGTGAGTGGATTTACATGAAGGGATTAATATAAGGGGTGTTTTGGTAATTTTGCAAAGATAAGGGCAGAGGGTGCAGTTAGGGAGGGAGGAGGGGTGGCAGGGACGGATGTAGGAGAGACGAGAGCAGAAAGAGTCGGTGGGTTTGAATGGTGTGTGAGAGAAGTTGATGGGTTGGGTTGGGAGGTGGTTGTAAGTGGTGGTGGTGGTGGTGGTGCAGTTGGTGGTGGTGGTTAAGGGGGAGAGGGTGAGGGTGAGGGAGGTGGGGTCGTGGGTGAGGATGGAGAAGAGGTGGTGGTTGATGGTGATGGTGGCGGTTAATGGTGGTGGGGAGCATTTGATTTGGAAGGAAGGGTGGCCGGAGTTGGGGGTGGTGGAGAAAGGGTAGGGTGGTGGTGTGGTGGTGAAGGGTGGGCATGTGTGGGATGTTACGGTGGTTAGAAGGAAGAGGAGTGGTGGAATAAGATGGAGGAATGGTGGTTGTGGCATTATTATTTTGTGATGAGATGAAGAGATCTGAAGGATCTTTGATTATGTTGAAGAGTAGTTCATGTTTTACTGAGCTAAACTGGTGAGGTGGGGGGGTGGGTAGGGGGGGGGGGGGGGGGGGGGGGGGGGAGTGTTTCACGTGAAGAAGAGGGAAGGAATGAGGACAAAGACCCAGAAAAAGCGGTCAGTGAGGAGTGTGCAGAACTTGAAAAAAGAAAAGAGTGTGAATTCATATAGTGATCCAAAATATACACAAAATCTTTTTTATTTTTTATTTTAACATGATCTTACTTGATAATATGAAAACGGAAATTGTAAAATTTTATTGAAAAACAGTATTTCTTTAAGTATGTATATTTACACTTTAGTTAATTTCAGACGATATTCTTGTTAAAGATGTGAAATTAAAGTTTTTTGTTGAGTGTTTGTTTTTCTTTCTTTTTTACCATATCAGTTAGTTATAAACTTATATATTTCTTTAATAGGATTACGATCAAATATATAGTAAATAAATAGGATTAGGTTTAAATGTACGTAATACAAAGTTAGTGAAATTTGTGTGTGACTAATCAAATCTAGCTAAGCCAATGAAAGTTTTGCCAACCATGAGTCTCGTAACCAAAACTCTTGACTGTTATGCCTCGCGCATTGTACAATAAAGACAATGTGATGAATCGTAAAAAAACTAACACTCTTATATGTGATAGGTTAGTGCAACTAACTAAGAGTGGGGATGTCAACCCAATAGATCTATTTAAGTGTTCAATAGCTAATTGTTTAGCTAAAGGTTACAGTGTAATGTATGTACGAGGACTGTTGAGCTCATGAACCGGTTGTCTCATGTTTCACATGGTAGTCATGATAGAATTCACTCTAAACGAAATGTAACTTGAAATATGTAGCATGTTTTTCCCCCAAAAGTGTGAAAACGGTAAAAAGGGGCCATGAAACTCACCTGGTGTCTATGCGATTGGTCTAGAAAATGCGGAAGCCCGAATGACTATAGTCCGAACAAAAGTGCCCTAGAATGTTAATGACAACTTAAGTCTTTTGTACTTGATTATTTACCATGCAAGTTGTTCACCCAATTTGTAATTCTTTAAACCATGTGTTCATGGTGTTATAGTCCATACATGTGATAATTATTACGTATCATTGTTTGTACTTTTGAAAAGACGTACAATTTTTAACTTGTAGATCTTGAAAACTCTCGTTAGATCCGTTCGTTTATAGCCGTAAAATTAACCAATCTTGTCAAAATCGGGTTCACAAGTTACCACATGTTACCATATGATACCTCATGTTAACACATGTTAGAAATTATAATGAAAAATGGAGGTTTAAGATATGTTTTAGAACTCTTCTGTTAAAAACATAGTTAACACATGTTTTGTCATTTTCAACATACGTTTCATGAAAGCCGCAAGTTTGTATATGTTTAGGTTTGAGTTCAAAAACGACTTCCATGTATCTTGTTCGACCCAATACACACGCGTATACACTTATAAGTGCATTTGTGAGTATGTATGTGTGTAAATATATACATACGTGTGTGTATATATATAATATGTTCATGTACATGTATGTGTATATAATAGGTGTTAGCAGTGGCGGATCCAGGATTTTTTTTGCATTGGGTTCACTGTTTTAGATGGTTCAATTTCATTGGATCGGACATAAAAATTTCGGGTTGGTTTGACGGTTCGGGTCGGTTCGACGGTTTGGGTCGGATATAGATGTGTGATTCATCACATAATAAAAAAAATATACAATGATAAGAAAAGCATATTCACTAGAAATATAAAAAACACATAATATAAATATGATGGTCTTTGAAAATTAAAAAAACAGAACTACTTATTGTTGTTCAGTGTGAGTTTTCATTTTTTGAAAACGTTGCATTATATCTTCAACCGAAACATGTTGAAAGAACCCCCTTTTGATGTAACAAATGCAAGAATCATAACCGCATAGATACTATACCCATCACTTTATAATGTAATCTAAAATACATGTTTTTAACCTCCTCTCTTTCTCTCTCACTACATGTGATTATCTTTCCCGCTCTCACTACATTACGCATAGGTGTAACCATGTGTCACATCTTGAGATATTTGATGTACTAATAGCATTTACACTTCTAATAATAAGATTTTAATCGCTTAGTTATGAATTTGTAAATTGGGCATAAATAGCCTTCTTTCGGTCAATCTTCAAGATGTTACCTATACATGGTATACAGTGGCAGATATAGAAATGTTTTTCAGTAGTAACGTTTTTCATTTTTTTCATTTTAGTAGCAACGTTTTCCAATTTTCTTAAAAAAAAACAAATTTTCCACTAATTTTCCACTACGCACGCGAAGTTGAGCCGCAACGGACGCGACCCCTCCTTCCTACCTATGTCCGCCCCTAATGGTACACATGGAAGACATCTATAGCATGTCAAGATATAAGTCGGGACAAAAACCTGTGCAAGGAAACCACCCAATGACAAATTTATTAAATACAATTTCCCTTTAAAAAAAATATAATTTTTAGGTAAGTGATTCCATTTCATATGGTACACATCATTTAACACAAATAAAAGAATTAAATAAAAGGACAAGAAAGGAAACACTTATTTTGAATTTTTTTTTTTTTTTTTTTTTTTTTTTTGGGAACGGTCAGGGATGATGGAAAGAGTGGAGAATTAGGGGAAGAAAAAACAAAAATGCGTTGATTGAGTGTTTCAAACTTGGGACCTTTTGTTTGGAAGGTGGAAGCCTTAACCATGGATCCACCCATGAGATTTGCTTATGGGTTCATCCAAAATTTTCTTATGGGTTCATGGCCTATTTTTTATATACATTTATACTAAAAATTGAAAAACCGAGTGGGTTCGCCTGAACCCGGTGCTTCGTTCTTAAATCTGCCCCTGGGTGTTAGTGTCGAGTTTTGCAAGTTTTAGCCGATTATGGCATGTTATATTCATGTGTAGGTGTATTTGCGAGTATGGTATAGGATCAGATGAGCCAAAAAGTTGACTAGAAATAAGAAATGAAGGAATATAGGGTAGCTTCTAACATACCAATGGTAGGATCCGATAACAATGAAGGTGTGTCGATTTCTTGAGTTTAGCTTCCACTCTAGGGGTTCCAATACTTCATTATCGTTCGAATGTGGCTAAGTATGTTGGTTTGCGAACGGATAATGGATCATGTGGGGGCTGTTTTGGTTCTGCCGAGAGGGAAGAAAGGAAAAGGATGGAGAGTATTGTGTGTTAAGGAGCTAGAATGGTTGAGATGATTTTGGTGTGGGAAACCAATGAGCCATTCGGCTCTTATATAGCCGAGATAGAGAGAGATGAGTGTAGGATAGTGGTATGTTGTTTAGGTTAGTCAAACACCTAGGTCATTGTAATGTAAAAAGTTCAGTTCTATTTTGATACAACTAGTTGACAATAAAAAAGGCATGATTGATCTTGGAGTTTGTGGGCCGATTTTTGGGAAAAGGAAAGGGAGTTTTGACAAGTCAACAAGGCATGGGAAGATGGTGAAGTTTGTTCTTGAAGCTAAGTTGGTGCAACTCATGGATAAGGGTGTTTTGGATTGTATTGTATGTGTGCATATGTATGTATATATATATATATATCGTATGATATGTGTGTGTGTTTATACATTGTATGAAATCTCCTAAACGTGTATATATATATATATGCATTGATTTTGTTTTGTCTCAAACACACTTACACACATATATGTGTGCCGTAAATATGTATGTATGCATTGTATGGTAGTTTTGATCAATACACATGTTAACACACACACACAAATACATATATATATATATATATATATATGTGTGTAAATCGTATGGGTGTATTTATGTGTATTGTTTGTATTTACCGCGAGGCGCGTGACACACCAGGATCCAAGTCAACGGTCATAACAAACGATAACTAAATGATGTGAAAACAACGTAAACTGCCCATTAAGTTTTCAAAATATATCCACCACAGCGGAAGTGTAAAACTTTATTACATTCCAAATGTAAAATATAAAAGTCTGATAATACTCAATAAACATGCAAGTAAATCCTAGACGCCATGAGACTCCGTGCGCCTATCGACAGCTGCTACCTCAGCAACTTGAGACAAACATGCTAAAAACGTCAGCAAATAATGCTGGTGAGTTCACAGGTTTTTATGAAAAACGACTCCAAAAGTTCAAAAGAATACCTTGGCCAAACCAGGCCACATGTATACTAACCAGTTGAATACCTGTCACTACTACGATTGGAAAACCATTACTGGACTCGAATACATGAATACTTGAATACACCTTGCCCGAATACGTGAATACTAGAATACAAGACTACCTAAGAGACAACATGCACCCGTTCGACCTCTAGTCGACGAGTGGGGCCGGTCACGCCCAAATAGATCTATCCGCATTTCCCCCGTGTGCAACCATCGCACATTCATGGTTTTCCCAGGAACTTTAACGAATCGTATAGCAACCCAAGAGAATACTCCAATACATAAAGAATTCAAGAATACCGGTACGTAAAGTCATATAGTAACCAACGACTAACTTGTAAGCTTTACCAATACGAGTACTTAGCAAATCATAGTTTTTACGAATACCAAAACGTAGTTTGACACATCTTTTATGAAAACATAAGTTGACACACGTTTAAAGAATACAACATGTTTTCTCCCCCGAAAGCAAAACCAGTAAAGAGTGGGGCCGTGAACTCACCTTAGATTGCGTTCTTCTCAATAAATCACAGACAATGCAAATGACAGTTCCTGGTACCCGCAACCTATCATTAAATGTATGTGAGTACCCGAACTATTGACCCGCAGGTCAACTAGTCCCCAAATGTCCAAACCATGACCTTTATATGTTTGAAAATGTGTTTGATTGAAGACCAGACCATACCAGACCAGACCCGACATCCCACGTGTTAGCCAAGAACAAGAGATCAAGCAATCATACGCAACTATGCACTTAACACGCATAAAAGTTTACCAAAGCTAGCATACAGTTCAATTAACGCATAAACGAGTCCGAACACGTGTTATCAGGTTATTAGACATGTCACGGGGGTGTCCAACCATGTTTCGGGATGTCAAAATACACTTACGGTAGCAAAACACACGATTAGGAATCAATTAAGCATTTAGGAAAGTCAACAGGCAATTAGGAAAGTCAAACAGGCAATTAGGAATCGTAATCGCATGGAATGTATGTGAGTAGGGGCTAATCGCCTAAAATGCTATGCGATTAGGGCTAATCGCCCATCTCCTAGGCGATTAGACTCCTCCTAATCGCCTCCTGCAGTATCAAGCCCCATTTCACGTGTTTAACCTTCCAAATCAGATCCGAAACATGTACAAACACCCAACATCAAACCCAAATCATTAAACAACCCATCCTAAGTAAAAATCCCCAATTTATCATCAATCTAATAGCTCTAGTTGCAAACATTTCCCAAAATGGCAATAGCCAAGAAGTAATGTTCTTTCTGTAACTCTTTGCAAAGCAATGAATTCCCTTAAATATGATATACTTTTTTTTTAAGAAGGTGTACTTCAGCGGTGAAACCAATCGATAGACAACCCCTCAACCCGAGTTCGAATCACTACCCACGCACCGGTGTCCACTTTGAAGTTATCTCAAACCGTTACAGGGAATTTTTTCGTGGTGTGCAGGATTCGAACTCAAGACCAAGCCCGGGCAGGAACCCTCCAAAGAGGTAAACCCTCCCACCTCTGCCCAGCTGGGCTGGAGGTCATTGGCTTAAATATGATATACTTAAATAAGATATATTTGTTTTATGAAACAAATATTACTAGATGTTTTAGCCAAAGTTAATTTTATTTAACAAGTAACAATTGTTTAATGTGTTATGTGTTTCATGATCATATATTATTATTGACGCGTTGAGTATATTTTTGAAACTAAATAAAATTATAAGTTTCCATTGACAGAAAAGTTGTTCAGTTATACGCTGAATTATAATCGTTTAACAAAGTCCGAAATAATAAATCGAGTCTTTTAAAGTTTCAAAATTCCAGGTAGTATAGTTCTACCCCAAACGTTACCGTTCAATTACGGTTTAGACGTTTTACTATTTTGGATCATTGGCATTTTAAGTCCCTAAAGTTCTAATTAATTATTGAGAAAAATGGTGAATGTTACAGTCTCCCCTACTTCAGGAAATTTCGTCTCGAATTTTTTTTTTCAGAAAACTTTTACATTGGTTTGCGAAAGTTTAAGATGTTGCTGGTAGTTTTATGATTGGTTAGGAAAACGCAAAGTTTGAGGAATTTAAGAATTTTCTGGCAAGTGTTTTAAGTTAGACAAAATTACAGAAAACGTCCTTTACGTTTACCTAAAATTGCAGGTTTCATCCTTAATGTTTAAAGCTTGCAGGATTTATCCTTTAACGAAGTTTTTGTTGAAGGACACGTCCTTTCTCACTAACGGGGTTAGTTTTTCTAGTTAACTTCTCCTCTAGGGACCATTCTTGCCAAATCTAAAATTTTCAAACCATTCTTGCCAAATACAAGGGGATTTTTCACATAAAACATCATTCTAACAGAGGATGAATAATCTTCTTCGCATAAATCTGAAAACAAGTTCAAATCTTCACATGTTGACTCATCATTATCACCACCATCATCCTTATCATGATCATCATTGGTCCTTACTACGATCCAATCATTTTCATCAAGCCAATTTGGTAAACATGATGGACTTGCTTCCAACAATTGTCCAATTCTGTCAACCGGATAATTGCCAAAGACATTTATTAATCGGGTCGGTGTCGGTGAAGGCTCTGTTTCTTCCAAAGAATCCCAGAATCCTTGATTAAGGATTCTACTCGGAGAACTTTTATAAAAATCATCGATCTTTTTCGAACTCGGGTTAATATAAACAAAAGGGTGTTGAAGAAGTTCATTCACCTTCCATCTTTCTTCATCTTTTCTATGAAAACATTTTCCCAAGAAATCTTTACCTTCTTCCTATAACCACACCGGAAACATTGGCACTTCACCGAAATACCAATTTTATATAAACCAGAGACCGGGTTGTTTATCTCTGGCCACGGGTTCGAATCGGTATGCATATGTTATATGCAGATAATGATGATGTGAAACAAATCTAGGTAAAATTATTGGAAATAACAATTTAGGTGAAATTACTTGAAGATGCCGACGACAGATCCGATGAAGGATGAGAGGCGTTTAGCGTTTGAAAAGAAACGAACCATGGTTGGATTAGCTTCTGGTTTGATGGGAGATGGTCCGGAAATTGTGATCAGACACTATCTTGATCGGGATAGTTGGTTGAAGAGATTGGGGGAGAGGGTTTTCTAATGGCAAGAATGGTCCTTAGAAGATAAGTTAACCAGAAAAACTAACGGGGTTAGTGAGAAAGGATGTTTCCTGCAACAAAACCTTCATTAAAGGATGTTCATGCAACAAAAACTTCGTTAAAGGATGAATCCTGCAACTTTTAAACATTAAGGATGAAACTTGCAAAACATAAAGGACGTTTTCTGTAATTTTGTCTTTAAGTTAAGATTGAGAAAAAACAAAGGTTTTAATTAGGCTTGCTTAAATACACCATAAAATGATTAAATGGATTTGTTGGTATATGATAAAATGGAAATATTGTTACGTATTATGATGTTAGGTTTAGGAAGAAAAAAAAGACTTGAAATACGAAAGTATCATCCGTTCTATGTTGGATTTGAAAGGAGATAGGAGGTTGGTTTTTGTTTAAAGTCTACCATGACGTTCGAGGTTCAAGAGACACTAAGAGCTTTGCAAGATCTTAGTAGCACTAAATCATATTGATAATGGTTAATAGGAGAGCAATGCATATTTGGATCATGGAGAGAATGACTGCGATGGAATCACTAACTAAGATTACTCAAGATTAGAAAAAATGGTGAGAACTTCACAGGGACTATCACCATCCTCAAAGAATAGATGTTTTTTATACAAAAAAACAGAGCATGTTTCAAGTGGTGGGTTTTCAAAATCAGAGCATTCATTTACGTTTATACATTTCATATTCTTCATTTACATTCAGTAACCATGCTCTGGTTTTTGTTTTTTGGAATGATACTCTATAATCGTTTTTTTAGGTATTGTTCTTCATTTACGTTTAGTTTTTTATTTGGTGTACTTGATTTGTTTGTTCTTCGCATAATGTGTTTGATCGACTGATGTTGTATAATTCGAATTCAAATTTGAAATCGTTCACGTATGTTATGAAATCGTTTACGAAAAAAGAACATGATTGTAGTAATCAGTTACAGAGAAAAAAGTCTGATTTACCCTTGGGTTTAACTGTAATTGAAGTTAATTAGAGTTTATAAAAAATGTAGTGGCTTGTAGTGGCTTCCTACACTTTTTACGTTAAGGATCTTTGTAGTGGCAGGTGACAGCTTGTAGTGGCTTCCTACACTTTTTACGTTAAGGAGCTTTGTACCGTATACTTTCTCTTATTAAATAGGTATAGTTTGGACTTATTTTATAAGAAAAAATAATAAATCTAAAATTTAAATATTTATTATTTTATAAAAAATGTTAAAATTAGATAATTCCTTATTAGATTTATATATATACATATATGATCTCTTGTTTGGATAAGATATGGGACTACACAAGAGTAGTAATAAAATAAATAAATTGATAAGAATAAATGAGACGAAAATAAACTTGCGAACTCTATTATTTGTTAATAGTTTTGAAAAAAAAGGACTAGGAGTGTAAATATAAGAAACAATATGGACTAGATATGTAACTTCAAGAAAATAAGACGGACTAGAGTTGTACAATAATGATAGGGAAAGGTGACGGATGTCACACTACCCGCGCGTTGCGACGGAAGTTTGGATTATTAGTACAGTATCATCATTCGGTATAACTACCGAAAGAGATACTTAAATTCATGGGAAAAGTTGCGGCGGTGAAAAAATTAAACCGAACGAAAAGCACCGGGGAAAATAACTAAGTCGATCTCCGTATGATAACTCTACTAAAGGACGGAGGCTATAAGCTTATGTTAGTTAAAGTTATAAAAAAAAGAAAAAAAATAACGTAAAACCATTGGAAAATGTAGCAGTTGTGGTGTGTTAACACGCGTATAGGTAGAAACGAGGAAAAATGTTGTTGTTGTGGTGTGTTAATGTGCAAAAAGATAGAAGAAACGTAAACCATATAGTAGAATAACTAAACTAACCTCCGTCGTATGATAACTCTATTAGAAAGCGTTAGTTAAACCATAAAAAAAAGAACGAACAGAAAAAGCAACCAGACTCTTTTAAGGTGGTAATATGTAAAAACATATACAAGGACAAATTACAATGGCCTTCTAAAAATGTATACATGCGGTTAAAGTATAAAAAAATAAAAAGCAATTAGTTTAACTTTAAGGTGTTAAAATGTAAGAAATATATATAAGGACAAAAAAAACATTGTTAATGTCTTTTGAAAATGTATATAGGTATAATAAACTATTAATTAGTTCAAGAGGCTCTACATAAAAATAAAGTCAATTCAACTATACTTGCTCAACAACAAAATGGTACCAAATTAAATTTAATATTAAAAAAAATTAATATCCTTTATCCAATATATAAATCAGTTATAAATTTGATTTTATCATATTTAAGAAGTATTTTATGATAGTTGTAACGAGAAATAAGTGGTCCAGTTCACATTGATAATTAATTATTTTGTTTTTATATTGATTGATGCATTATTGCTTAAAATGAATGGCTCATTTACGTTGATTATGGAATTATAAAATATAAAGGACTTTTCAAAACTTGACTAATATAATTATTTAAGGATTAAGCTTTCAAAATTTTTCTTTATGTTTCACCTGATGGATTTGTATTATCAATAACGTAGAAAGATAAATTAAACTAAAACCCATAACATACTTCTAAATAAATTATATAAGAATACAATTAGCAAAAATCTATGTGAGAGGATTGTACTGTTTCACTTCGTGCAAGTCTTTTAAGCTTCTCTTTTTTGTGTGTATAACACTTGAATGCTTGTCATTTACCTGGTCAGCAGGTTCTCGGTTGTTCTCATCTCTATACAAACCAATCTTTGTCTCCATCACTGTTACCGGTGCTTTCTATTACGACGACCATTGTTGCCAGGTTCATTTATGAAACCCTAGGTGGTGGCGGTGATAGCATTGGTATTCAAACAACTAAGGGATGAGGTTTTATATTTTGGGGGGGTTTTTGAACTCCAAAATGGGGTTGTGGTAGTGCTGGACGGGGATGATATTAGCGTCGCTAGGTCTGGCGGTCGCCCCATGTTTGTCCATCGTCTTTGAACATACTGAAACAGGTTCTTTCTTCTTCTCCTCCTTTTTTTAAAATTATTACTGTAATTTGAATTTCCAGTTGAACCATCGAGCCCTAGAAGACAACGAATATTTGCTATGGTGGTTGTGTTTTAGGAGCGGTGGGGGTGGCGATTGCTGCTATACATACTACTTACCTATCCTTTTGGCTTTAGGTTGGTGACTTTGGAATCGGCGCTCTGTTTGGTTGAGGTGTGTAATATGGTGGCTTCTCCTTTGTTGTTGAATGTCGACTGTGATGGCGCAATCGCAACGCAACAGGTCGACATGTCATTGTATTTCTGATATATGTTGTTATTCGCGCTCTACAACTATTGATCTTCGCTCATGATGATCGCGTATCCGATGTTGTGCAAGGTGACTGGTTGACATGCCATTGTACTACATTCAATGTCAAAGGGTTTAACTGTTCTGCTTTGTGCTTACACTTGACGGTTTCGTACTGCTGCTAAATGTACTACTTACCTATCCTTTTGGCTTTAGCTTGGTGGCTATGGAATCGGTATTTCGTTCGCATTAAAATAGTGATTTGGTTTGCGGTTTGGTTTATCAGTTTAGATATGTAATCTGGTAGCTTATCCTTCATTGTTGAAAGTACAAACCGACAAACTATATGGGATTGTAGATGTATTACTAATATTGGGCTATGATGTTTACGTACGTGATGTAATGTCGACTGTGAAGGCGCAACTGCAACGCAACTGGTCGACATAGCACTATACGGTTGAGCCTTTGTTTTTACACATACTTATCTGTCTTGATGTTGCCATTTATTATGGGTAAAAAATGTTTTAAGGTTTTTGAATGTAAAATGAGGTATGCTTGAATGATTTTGTAAAGTACAACAGATAAGCATATTTAGGTGAATGCATTAAAGGGTGGTGCAAATCAGATAGATGTCAAGGATATTGAAGTGTTGTGTAGTACAGATCAAGTGGAAGGGTCGGTTGGTTGTCGAGATGGTCATGTGAATCACCTGCCAACTGGTAACCTGCCTCAGGTGATGATGACAGTGCCTATTTACAGCGATGCCTGAAGCCGTCAACTGCGATTGGATAGTCATATAGCAACCGGTCGACGATGTACACAGCTCGCATTACGTTGTCTATGATTTGTGAGCGATGATGACAAGACATTCATCCGGTTGCGTGGCCTGTGTCCGCCGACTATGATGGCATCATAACGATGCAACCAGTTGACGTGTTACACCGTACACTATATAGTGTCTGAGCTCTACGACATATCTTTTTATACTATTTTACTATTCTCCTTTCGGGTTTACCCCCACATACCACATTAGGTAACTTTGCTACGTGTTGTCTCCCTCTTGCTTCGAATACATATTTACATTTATATTTACTTGTACATGGACATTTGTCTTTTTCATGAGAACTACTAGCCACTACACTACGGGAAGAGGCACTACCATTCAGCAACAATCAAGGTGGATGAACCAATCATCCATTCAGTTTGTACTTCAATGTTTTACTAATAAAATGTTTATGTTTCTCTCTGATTGAGGCTGCCGAATACGAATCTTACCTGATTAGCATATGTTAGGCTATGGCGAAGGGTTTGAAGCGTATTTGTTCAGTATGTCTTTTCGCTAGCTTAAATGCGGGTCCGCGGGGCAACGCCCGCATCAAAAACTAGTTCTTAAACATGTCTGAATGAGATATTTGACCTTACCGTAAACACCCCTAAAATATTTATGCATGCATGATTATCAAGAGACAATTCAAACACTGAATATATGCTATGCAATAGGATGGGATCAATATGATATGGGTACCGATTCTTAAAATATTGGTACGGTATCGACACTTTTAACACAAAGCTCTCTCTACATGGTATGGTATTGGTACTGAAAATACCAATACATAATTTTTGGGAAAGAATATATCGGTACGATGCTGATCTGGTATCGTATTGATACTCGGTACCAAATACTCATCTCAACTATGCAACATGGGCAAGGGATCATGCATTACAACTTTATCAAATAAGGAATCGATAACTCGAATGACCGGTTTATTTGTTGACCGGTGGAAATAGTGATGAAGAGTTAAAAAAAGATACATAACTCACATGGACAATAAATTTAAGACCTTTTTAATAATTTAAGTTTTATTTTAGAGTCGTTGTTTTATTATTTATTTTATTTACTTCTGGATGTTGGTTATATTAACCGAAATCAATGTTTTAATTATGTTCTTTATTTTCAGTTATGTGTCTAGTTATTATATTGATTACTTTGACCGAGTTTAATGTGTAGGCTAGTCTACCAACCTATAAAAAAGGTTTGTAATGTATAAGACAACTTTTGACATTATAATAAATTTCTTCCATTTATGTTTTCTCTAAACATTAGTGAAGAAACAATGAGCACAATCAATGTACAGTATTTACCTCACAGGAGGTACATGGGGTGGTGACTCGTGTTTGCTGCAGGATATAATCATTTGCTCCACACCGTGGCTGGATCCATGGCCGGTAAATAATCAAAGGGTCGTACGGAAGGAGGCGGCCGCCTAGAGTCTCGAAAGACCCGTGATAGCAGACACAAAAATGGTGGTTTGGCCTAGTAAGTGTGTGTGTGTTCTATGAGGAATCGAATCCGGTTGAAGGTGGTAAGACCTTCTATTCATAGGAGTTACACGGGCCGGTAACCATTTACCCATAGCCTCGACGAAGGGCTTGGGCCTGGGTTATGGGCGTGCCTTCCTTTCGGCCCAAATAATTTGATTTGGACTAGGGATTATATAAAGCAAACTAGATAAGGAGAAAGAAAGAGGTACCACCCTGCCATTGGTCCACGTGGCGAGCTGTCACTGGATGGAAGCGGATCTTTCTGTCTGCGTAGTGTGTGTCAGGCAGCGTCAGTATGCTCCTTCTGGAAGACTGACTGAAGTGACGCCTAACAACAAGGGGAACAGTGCAGCACGTGGGGCTCAGGGGGCTGTACCATCCCTGTTGGCGCGCCGTTGTGGCGTACCAGGCCTGAGATACGTCAGGCTGTGAGTTGTCCATGAGAGACCATCGCTGGGTTAGGCGCATGGTCCCGCGCGGGTGGATTGCAATCCACGTATGATCTGTTATGATTGAGCTTCGTCGATATTGAGGCTCCGCGGACTTATGACGTGGCAGGCGTGGTTGCTGAAGTTAAATCCTGTGGGTGACGTGTCTCCACTTTTCAGTAGAGTTAATGAGCCGTCGTTGTAGTTAATGTGGAGATGATTGGAAGTAAATGTGCCGAGAATTTGAAAAGTTGTGTAATAAATTTGGGGGGAAACCGAGGAGGCGTGTTGAGAAAGCCGAGGAGGTTTAAAGACGTGTCAGACGACAGAAGGCATATCGTCATGATGGCAGTCAAATCAGGCACGTGAGAGATGAATTTTTCATCTTGTGTCAGGCGCGTGGTTGTCCACGCGCGCGAGTGAAGTTGGCAATCTTCAGGATTGTGACACGTTGCGAGTGTAACACGTCGCATGGGAAACCACGCGTGCGAGTGTAACTCCTCAGTGGCGAGTGGGACACATGGCTTCATCCGGAGCGTCTAGATCATGGATTGTCCTTTGGTGATTCTAGCTGTGACCCATCGCATTAAATGCAATGGGTATAAATACGTCTTTCCTTCCTCTCTCTCTCTCCTCACTTTTTCAAATTTTCCCAAGTGTTTCTCCCAACTTCTCTCTGAAACCTTCAAATTTTTCGGCGGATCTTCAAAAGTTCGGACCGGTATTCAAAGTTTCCGACCATTCTTTAAACTTTCCGATGACTCTTTTCCAGATTTTTCTACTCTCACCTTGTCTGAGTCTTCACAAACCCAGGAGAACCCAACGGAGCAAAACGTCAAGAAGACGAAAACCTCCAAGACCTTGGTGAACACCACTATAAAGTGGGCCCATACGTGTTTTGAGGAGTTTGTCCAAGAGTAGGAGTTAGATCCAGATTGTGAGCCGGAGTTACCAAAGACGGGGAAGACGGCCCTCACCAACCCCGAGGGCAAGATAGCCCTATACGGAGCCCACTTTACAAAGTGTGGGCTTCGTCTTCCGGCCACCGAGTTTCAAATTGATACTTTGGTGGCCTATGGTGTTAATATAACCCAACTTAGTGGGTTTGGCATGTTCATGCTAGTGCATTTTGAAGCCTGTTGTCGTGCCTTGGACGTTGAACCGACTTTCGAGCTGTTCAACGTTTTCTATGTTATGGCCAGACACTAGTCCTAGTTCAACTTTGCCCTCCGCTCAAAGGTCCACCTGGTGGGAAGTGATCCTCCCAAGTCCATGCACGACCGTAAGGAGAAGTTCTTCTATGTTAAGCGGGGGTAATCCCCATGGAGATGCCTGGAAGGTACCTGGGGAGCGCCAAAAGCTTCCTACCTATCCGGTGATGCAAGGTTACAAAGACTAAGATTGGTTTGTAACCTTGACTTCCAACGCCTCCCCCTTTGACGCACATCTATGTCAGGAGGCGTTGCTTGTTAAGCTGGGGATGAGTCGGTTGCGCTTGGTTCCAGGACAGGAGCCTTACATCCTTGATGAGGGTAAGTGTTGTCTTTGCGCATCATTTTTGTTGATTCTTTGATGATTTTGTACGAAAAACTAACTATTTTGATCCTCCCAGCGGACCGTACGTCGGTGGTAGAAGAGATGTTGGGCAGGTTCTATCTGCCCAACCTGGAGAATGCGCCAACGCACTTACGTGCCATGGGTGAGAATCCTATTAACCCTGACCCTATTGTCGTGTTTGGCGCCGAGAGGATTCCCGTGCGTAATCATTTCTGACGAGGAGTCAATCGGATCTTTAGAGGAGCTAGTTCATCCCATGCGCCCCTCTAGGATCCCGGACACTCGTGGTCATTGGAAAATGGTGCCCAAGAGTCATACTTATTAAAAAGTTTATTATGTATAAGTATTTGAGTCGGCGTCTTTGAGTGCAGTTGGCGAAGGACCCTACAACTTCTGTTGGTGGTGAAATCCTCAGGATGGTTTTACCTCAAATATTCTGTGTGACATCCTCAGGATACTGAAAGACTAAGCAGACTTCAGGATGTAACAGTATTTTGACCTATGTGCATCCTGAGGATAGACTAACGAATTATGTCCTTGTAACATTATTGCATGTACAATCAATCAATGATAAAGACTTGTAACTCATCTCCAATGGCTATATTGTCTTACTAAGTCAAAGAAGCTGAGGATGCAAGAATTGTACGTGCAAGGCAAGTCCAAGCCTAAATAATAGATCAAAGTGTGACCGTCCAGTGTTGAATGCAAGGCGAAAAACAAGGAAACTGTTATAGCAACATATAACTTAGTTGAAACAGCTCCAACGTTTACTTGAAACATTCAAGGAGCATAACTAAACATCAGATATCATGGGATCTTTTATTTATTTCATGTGTAACTATAAGTAGGGGCATGATGAACGAAATAGGAAACATTGTTGACATTTAGATACTTCTACACTACCTGATATTCTCTCTACTCACACACATAACACTACATTGTAATCATACTTCGTTCATCATACTTCCAAAGTTGTAACACTTTTTACCATTTTTAACATTAACAAACAAGGCAGGGGCTTAGACTCCTCCTGAGGTTTTGTGTCGGTGATCACCAAGTGATCAAGGGCATTCCTCGTACATCGAGTGTTGTTGGCTTGCTTTCTTTCATTTATACTTACTTACAATATTTCTGTATCAGACAGTTACATCCTCAGGATATAACTGTCCATCCTGAACAATACCTTTACCATCCTAAGCATAGTTGTCATATTATTGTTTCTTTGTTATTCTAAACTGCCATCTTGAAAATAACACTAAGCTTTTGTCAGATTTCACACATTTGCACTTTACCTCATTTTACTAATTTGTAAAACAAAGTTATTTTATCAAGTAATTTTTGACCAAAACAACTTCCAAAAGGAGAAGGGGAAGGAGTCGTCTTCTTCAAATTCGAAGGATACTGAAACATCCCCGGAGAAGCTAAAGAAGAAGAGGAAAGTCATCCAAGCGCCGAAGACCCATGAAGAAGGGGGAAAGGGGGGAACGGGTCGGGCTGGTAATTCTGGCCCCTCTCTGTGACACCAGTCGAAATCACAGGTCATATCTGTACATTAGTTACACGTACACATTGTGCATGACATTTCATTTTACATGATTTACTACAATTGAGCCATACATGGCCTTAGCAAGTCAGTTTCGATGCTTACAGTCTAGCATTAGGTCCACTAGTTGATACAATTTCATAACTAGTTGAGTAGTTATCTGAGCTATAGAGAGATCATATCAAAAACCCAAGTTTGGGAAACTCATACAATGATACATAACATTTCAATGGTGATTCCATCAAGGACAAAATCAAACAATGTCCATATACAGAAATCACCCAAACACAACGCCCACATGCGACTAGTAATACGACTAGTTAAAAAAAAATATATTGAACACAATTATATATATATATATATATATATATATATATATATGTGTGTGTGTGTGTGTGTGTGGCACCTAAACTTGTACAAAGATCACCCTTAACATCTAATCACAATTCACAACATATGTATATGCACTTGTACAAGACATGAGTTTTAAATGTTCAATATATATATATATATATATATATGTATACACATACATACATATACGACGGCACACACACATATACATAGGTGTTGTGTGATTTCCAAAGATCTAACTTTTACACCTTATATGATCCATCAAGTCTCCTAGATTCCACCACATTTAGCTAAACACTTGACCTTGTATTCATTCTATACTAGTTGACTTACCAAAAATAAATCCTCACACATACATACATATATACACGACACACATATGCATATGTGTGTAGTGTTTGTGTCTTCCACTCTTACACAAGTCCTTTCAAGACATTCTTCCACCAAGATTCCTAAGACAAACTTTAGTCACCTCCATCACATTCCTAGATGTTACATGAATAAGGAAAGCATCTTATGACACTTAGGAAAGTCTAGTGTTGACTTACCTCATTTGACATCCACCATATCTTGTGCCATATCTTACCAAGTCAACTAAAGACCCTTCTAATCACCCAAAACACCATGATTATGAAGCATCAAATCCCAAGTGAGTTGACTAATCCATGGCCTCCCAAACACCCTCCATTTTCGGCCCACACTAACCAAGAAAACAAGCTCACATCACCTCCATAATCTCTACCAAATCTAACCAAAATCACCTTTAAGAGATCTTAATCCACATTTGGAAAGATGCTTACTTTCACCTTTCTTGAACCATGATGACTTACCATCCATACTTATTATAAAGACCCTTCTAATCACCCACCACCACACCGCCATCACCACTCGGCCACCACCACCACTAGACCACTACCCACATACAAGCCTTTACACACATAAACATTAACTTTCAAGGGATCATTAGGGGTACAAGGAGCATAACAAGGTTGTACAAGGCCCCTAACTCCCTCTTTTTTTTAAAGAACTAGGAGGTATAACATTATTTTCCTTAAACTTATGATTTCTATTTTTACAAAGTCTTTTAAATACAAAGTTGTTCACTAGTATGTTTGTTCTTGTAATTTAACCCAATAAGTGAATGAACTCATTGTTTTAAATACATTATGCTAGTGAGTAAAAGCATGTATACATACACACACTAGGGCCGATATATATATATATATATATATATATATATATATATATATATATATGTGTGTATATGTATACTAGACTATGTTGGCCGAAACTTTGTAATAAAAACCATATGTTTTTCCAAAGCTCATTAACATAATGACAATGATTAAAGATCATGTGTGACATGTTAGATCCATAACAAAACAAACAAGGTACTCATGTCTATAAGAAGCTATGTTTTGACATAAATACTACTATTTTCATCAAGGTTGTTAAACTTAGAAATTAATGAGTAAAAGATACCTAAATATTATGGATCTATGGACATTCCAAGTTCAAGGTTGTGAAACCTACAATACATGAGAACATACTACACTAGAAGTGTATAAAACATATGTTTTTACAAATAAAAGTAATGTTTTTGCAAGAAACAAGGCTATCTTTTTACCAAGATCACTAGTTTACATGAGTATGGTGAATCTTGTAACACACTATCATGAGGTCCATATTTTGGAAAATATCACATTAGGAGCCCTAATGTGGGACATTTAAAAGATAAACATTGTATCTTTTAAATAAAGATGTCACATACATACACCAAGGACACATTTAACTTAAAGAGTTAAGTTACAAAAACGAGCATAACAAGAGAACAACTTGTAAACAGTACAAGTAACATAGACCTAAAATGTCTCTTTTTTCATAGGACACGTAGGTCGATCTCTCTAGCCCAGACTCATTAGTTCATTTCCAAGACATACCATAAGGTGAGTTTCACTGCCCCTTTTCACTGTTTTTACATTTTTCCAGGGGAAAAACATGTGTACAAAGTTCAGTTTTCAGTTACATACATGACTATATGTGAACATGAGACATCAAGGTTCAGGATCCATTAAGCCCTCGTGTCATACATCATACCATAACCATTAGCTATGGACGTAGCCATGAAACACCGGTAATAGAGGAGAGTCAACCTATAGTTAATATTGTAATTATGTGTATTTATTATTTCCATGTTTATAGCAACAACCTTGTATTATATATAGTATAGTGAAATACAAAGAATGCAAGCATTCAATCATATCATGGTATCAAAGACCAGAATTTCCACCTATCCTCCTTCTTTCTTGCGATCCTAACCTATCTCCTATTTTTTTTCCTTCGTAGCCTACCTTCTTGCCTACGATCATCCTTCTGATCGCCAACCTTCTGCCTCCCTTTTCTATATCACTTCATCTCTTTCATTTATCATGAATACTCCTGCACAATCATCCACAATAATCCCCTCCATAACGGTTGAATCAAAGATTTATCCCGCCACCATCGTGTCTAATATCAAGAACTTTGTCCCCATTGTTCTTGAAATCGAGTCCTCACAATATGCCTCTTGGGCTACGCTATTCAAACTTCATTGCAAAGCCTTCTTGGTCGAAGACCATCTCCACCCGAGACCTCCTCCACCCGATCCCACACAAGCCGAACCATCTCATAAACCCATGGATAATTGGGATCGTCTAGACGCCATTGTCCTACAATGGATCTATAGTACGATATCCAATGATCTCCTACACACTATTATCAATAACATCTCCAATGCACATGAGGCTTGGGTCGCCATTGAGGGCTTGTTCCACGACAATAAGAGTGCCCGGGCGATTCATCTAATGAGCAAGTTCTCCAACACACGCTTGGATGGTTTTCCGAGCATGACGGCCTATTGTCAAGCTTTAAAAGTCTTGGCGGATCAACTCGCCAATGTCAATGCACCGGTGGACAATGACCGGTTAGTCTTACAGTTGCTTGCCGGACTCAATGACCAATACGAAGGTATATCTACTATCCTAAAAATTCAAGACCCCTTACCTTCGTTTTATAATGCCCGCTCCAAATTAATTCAAACCGAAACTGATAAAGCCGAAAGAGCCTCTCATGCCGCTAAAACCGCTTCATCCGCCCTATCCGCCACCACATCCCGAAACCAAAATTATGACTCAAACCGCCCAGTCGACCGCTCCTACGGACGTGGCCGTGGCCGCTCCGGCCACCAGGGTCGCGGAAGTGGGAATTGCGGCCGACCACCATCACCTCACACCTACTGGACACACTACCCCTGGTACCCCACACCTTCTATCCCACCTTCTTTCTAGCCCGCCCAAAACATTCAGTACACCAATCCTTATTCTAATACCTCGGCCCACAATCAAACACAAACACCTCCCAACTTGTAACACCCCAACCGATGGCGGAAACATCGGGATGTTACGTATTGATGATTGTTTCAGTAGCACATGGTATAAATTAAATTTTAAATAATTTATTCAAACATAATAAATCCAAAAGTGAAATGATTGTCTAGAAATTCAATACATAATATCAAATAACAAAACTTCAAATAGCTCCAAATAATAACTTCATGTATAATCCATAAGCAAACTCAAGCCTCAGCTTCATTGTTACCTGAAACATGTTAATTTTTGAAAATATTTTTGGGTCAACAAAAGTTGGTGAGAATTACATAGGTTTTGATAATCGAATAAAAATGTTGTGCAATTCATGTGCCATGGCAATCTAGTCCATATGTGAAAACATACTAGAAATAAATCGAGTGCATAATCAACCCTTGTGACTGTTATAATGTGGTACATCCCATACGCTCATGGTTCACTCGAATATGTTATGCGATAACAAACACCCACGCTACCTTTGTAGGAGGCACGTATCCGGGTGGGATTGTCAGTCCAATAGATCTATCAATGTATACCGTCGGCTGATCAATGTTAATGATTATGCTAGAATTGTGCTTACCCTAGTCATGTTCAATACATAATGCAACATAGATAAACACATAGACACATTGATGATTGAATTGCATAAATGATGTTGTAACATGTTTCACCCCAAAAATGGTGATAAATAAAAAGGGGCTATGTAAAACTCACCTTAGCAAAATGTTATACTTCTTGAAAAGATTGAATAGTGGTGTTGCCCAAACAATGCCAAATATCACCATATAATAAGGTAATAAATATGTCTAAGTCTATCTAGTCTACAAATGTGTATGTTCTAGGGCTTCGAATTGGGGATAATTGCTTGTTTGATTAATATTAAAAATGTTTGATAAATGGGAGAAATTTAGTAATTTAAATAGACAGAAATCTTTTAATAAAATTTAACTTCAAGATGGTCACAAAAATATGTTTAAAGTATAAAAATAATTTTTACAAAATTATTTTCTTTAAAATAGAATATTAATTCTATTTATAACAAATTATCAAGATTTAACTTTAATATTTAAAAATACTAAAATTAAAGAATTATTAGTTTAAAATTTATATTTCTGTTCTAAATATTCAGAAACAATTTGTATAAAATTTTGGTGCAAAAATATTAAAAATTGGATTTATTATGATTTAATTATGATTAAAACTAACAAAAATTGATTAAAATATTAAATAAATGATTTTTCAGAATTAAAAATCATTTCAGAAAAGTTTATCATTATATAAACTCAGAATAATTTTTGTGGAAATTTATAAAATTGTTTTGATATTTTAATGGAATTTTATAAATATAATAGAATAAAATTGATTTAATTATTATATATATTAAATAAATAAATTTTTGAAAACTAAAAATTGTGAGTGAAACTTTTTCATCAGATTATCTTAAAATAATTTTTTTAGAATTTATAAAAGAGTTTTAATATTTAAAAACGAATTTATAAAATTATAAGTATTATATGTAATTATTTGGATTTGTTTGTTTAAAAACGAAAAAGGGAAAAAAGGTATGCCACTGCCGGGACTCGAACCCGCGTGGCTCAGGAAAATGACACCAGACACAACCACTTGGTCCAGACCAGTGGTTGTGTTAGTTCTTGTTTTAATTAAAATAAATATAACATGCAAAATCGTGTTTATCCCCAATTAAACCCACGAGCCCTAATTTTTCCAATTGATCAATTCACACATCAATAACCCAATTAACCTTAGGGCTATTGATGTGTGAATGCCGAAGGTTAAAACCCATCGAAAAAATCATACTTACAAAGCAGTATTGAGCACGATTGGACAGTCAACCCAATAAGTCAAAACGCGATCGTATAACTAGAACAGAGTATAATTATGAAGAATTGGAGGTTGATAAAGATGTATTGGCGAGTTGTGATTGTCCAGGAATGATCAATTTATAGTGTAATGGCCTAGGTGATCGAATTGGCAAGTGTTGACCATGAATTGAATGTGGTACGCGTATTTGATTAATTTGGTATCAATTGATTGCCAATTATCGTGTGTCTGAGTCATAATAGACCGGTAATTGCGTAGTGATGCAAATCATAGGTTAATCACGAGTTAATGATGTTGTTTTTGGCAAGTCGTGTATCACAGTTGACTTTCCAAGTCAACTGTGAGGGTTTTAAAACAAGTAATATAATTATAAGGGTCCGGGTTTGAAACAAATATGAATGCTAGACCAGATGGTTTGTGAGTGTGCGTTTATTGACCCGGCTTGGGCGCGGGTTCGAGTCCCGGCCCAAGCATCATTTTTTTAAACAATTATCCTTAACATATTCATATATATATATATATATATAATTTATATGGTATTAGGGTTTCCAAAATGCAACAAAAATAATTAAATGCAAACATTAATACTGGAACTTGACGTTTTTATTAAGAACGATGTGTAACGTACAAGTATAATTGCGTAATGTTACACAACTTTCCTTGGCCCAATACCCACTTACCTCCCTGCCCTTATCCCAATGTCAGTTGCTCTGACTGGATGACAGATATCAAAAGAGTGCTAGTATTTCACATTTATTCATTGTCTTGAGTGTACAATGGGCGAGGCACAACACGTCAAGGTTTGGTTATGGGCTCATGTCAGATCACATGTTAATTATTGCCCTAGCTAGGCAGTAATTTAGTCGGATTTGGGATTACAGGTCCAACATACAAAACCAGTGAACTCACCAACTTTATGTTGACCCATTTATTTTCATGTATGTTTTTTCAGGAAATTAGCATGGAGCATGGAACTTGGGAAGGTCGCGTGCGAGCATTTTGTGGGGGATACCATCTTTTGATCCGTTGTTGTGATGTTTTGGTCTAAACACTTTTAACAATGGTGTCTAATTCAAACAATTAATGACATGTTTTGTAAAACTTGAATGTTTTAAATGGTATTTCCTGTTTTCTTAAATGATTCTCGTGTGACTTTTGTGCTTGGAAATCATTTCAGTTGCACCTCGTGTTTCCGCCTTAGGCGGGATGTGACAGAGTGGTATCAGAGCACAAGGTTATAGCGAACTAAGATTCTTTTGAGTCAAACTATAATCTAAACAAAAAATGATTTTTGAAATGTTTTCCAAAGGAAGGAAACACAACAAGTATCCTTACGCGCTACGCAAGTTCCATACCAATTACATACTTCATACTTTAGTAGATATATTAAGTACACTACATATTGACACACACGTGTGTTCATTGATTTCCAGGATCATGGCACACATCGAGGACCCTATCATCATCTCTGATTCTGAGGAGGGGGTTGTACCCGACAGCCCTCCCGCCGCAGACATTCAGCAGGGTTATGAGCCCGATTCTAGGGATTCTGACGTCGAGCAGGACCACATGCAGGTGGACCACGTCGTTTCGGACGATGAGGATGTTGTGCCAGCTGGAGAGGCACGGTAGGAGGATGCACCCATACTGCATCCTGAGCCTAGGGTTCCATCGTTTCGTTCTTATCACCCGTATCCGGGTGGTATGCGTATAATGTACACACCTCGGAAACGATTACTTCCTCCACCGGCCCCTATCGCTCCAGTCGAGGCTCCTGCCCAGGCTGACCCTAAGCCTCCACCGCCTACAGACCCCCAGCCCCCAGCACCAGAGGCACCTAAGCTACCCAAGAAGAAGCTACGTCTGAGATCTCATGCTCGTAAGAGGACTTACCTACCGACCATGGATGGATTCCTGGCCTATTCCGATGGGGACACTGATGACCATACTCCTTCTACCTTTGAGATTGGATAGTCGTCTCAGCCTCCCTCTGATACTCCGTTACCTACCGGCTTTGAGCCAACTCCTGTGCATCACGCCCTCTACTCTGTGCGGGATGTAGTCGGACGTCATGACACTGAGATTGGGGTACTGCGTGGGAGAGTCCAAGACATTGAGGACGATCTCTATCTGATGGGTGCTACCCGTGATCCTATCCTCTATCGTTTAGCAGATTTAGGTATGCGTGTGTATGATGCGGATCAGGGACGCGCCGCAGCTGAGGAGCGTGTCGCCGTGCTTGAGGCTAGAGTTGACGATCTCGAGGCTAGGTTGACCGTAGCCGTCGCAGCCTTGTCTGCTGCTTTCCCACCCCCATCACCGTAGGTTATCATGTATTGTACTAGTAGTAGTAGTAGTTTAAAAACTTGTATGGCAGTATGCCATTTTATTTTGTATGCAGAAACAAAATAATATCAAGTATTTTAAACTTTCTATGAAAAGTGTGATATTTTGGTTTCCTATACTATTGTTGTGTTGTGTTGTGTATTTGAGATCGTGTTTGTCATTTGTGTGTTGATTGTATGGTTGTTCTGTTTGGTGCATAAATGGACAATATTAAACAGTGATGATATGTGTCTCATTTTTTTAATCTTATGTATTAGAAGAACATGCCTCCCAAAAGAACTACTCGATCGACTTCTGAGGAAGAAGCTTTTCCGACCACCTCAGCGGATCTAGCCAGGGTAATTCCACAGGCTATCGCGCAACATGAAGCGAACCGCGCCGATTCCAGTGGTAGTTCGGGCGCAGCGGGCCGACGCAGAACCCAGGATCCCAAGACTGGTAAGGCTTTTCTTTCCTATCCCTTCCTAATCTTGATCCTATCTTATGCCGATTCCATCGACTAATAAACCATTCGTTCCAACTCCGCGCCTTCGTAATTGTATTCCTTACACTTTTGTTTTCCTTTCGTAGCTCCTGCTGCGCCGAAGATCATTCTCTCCCTACGCCCACTCTTACCAAACAACAGATTGCGCAGAAGCGCATGCAAGAGAAGTTGGAGCATGGGCTCAGGGAGAAGCAACAGGAGGAGGAGTGGGTAAGGAAGGAGAAGAAGGCTGCCAAGGCGAAATCCGAAGCTGAGGCAGCCAAAAAGAAGGAGCTTGAGGTAGAGGCCAAAGCGGAAGCCGATGTTGCTGCCAAGAAAATGCTTGAGGAGAAGGTGGAGGCAGAGAGGCTGTGCCTTGAGAAGGAGGCGGCAGAAAAGGCTAACGCTGACGCCGCCTTGCTGAAATTTCAAGGCAAGAAGCTTATCGTTGATGCCACCCCAGCTGGAGGCGCTCGGGCGGCCATGGTGGTGCGGTCCAGACTGTCGAGATGTTGTCTGGTCCTTTCAAGAAGGAGGCTAGTGGGCCTAAGGGTTTGAAGGACCCCCCTCCGTAGGGAAGGGTGAAGAAGGTGGTGAAGCCAATTCTCACCTGCTTCGAGGGCGATAAAATCTTTCACCCTCACTGGAGTCTGCGAGAGTATTCTCGATTTGCCAACCCCCTCCTTGCGGAGGAGTTCGTGGCAGCAGCCGTACCCTAAAAGAAATGGAGTATCAAGATGGGTTGGAGTGGCCGGAGCTCATGTCTGAGCTATGTGTTAATGTCGTCGTTAATCTTGCTACGATGAACTCACTAAAACGAAGAGATGAAGAGGTTCAACGCAGCATCGTGGCTGTTAGGGAGGCGGAGGCCGCGGTGGCCCAAAAGGAGGAGCGGATCCTTGAATCAGAGAAGAAGTTACGCTTCGAGATAGACGAGTACCGCGGCTGAGGCTATAAGGCGGAAGACAAGGTGAAGACCTTGGAGGCTGATCATGCGGCGACCAACAAGAAGTGGACCGAATCATGCAAGGCCACCAATGTTGATATGATGAAGCTAAGGAAGCATGTGCAAGTATTGCAAAATGACAACTCCTAGCTGCGCGCCGCTGCCGAAAATCACGCCATGGCATTGGAGGAGAAGGAGTCCAAAATGGTGGACGCAAGGTCAGAGCTCCAGAACAAAGACAAAGAGCTAATGACTATGACCTCGCGCATGTCGATTTTGGAGACAGAGAAGGCCGCTTTCCAGAAGGAGAATGCGACATTAGAGGAGGAGAGGGCCAGACTGTGGAGCAGCTGGAGGCGGAGAATGCCAAAGCTCTGCTAGACCAAGCCTCCAACGCACAGGAGAAGACCCTGGAATCTCTACGTTGGGTGATGACCATAGGCATCCCTGGGGTAAGTAGCTCTTTAATGGTTATTTTCCTTTTGTTAGCTGTAGAATTTTTTTTCTAAGACTTTTGATCTTTTGTTTCAAATCTTCAAGCGATTCTAGAACGAGCCTAAGCTCGGGGACCAGATTGCCGCCATCGCTGCTAGGGCTGGCAATTGGTAACCTGTATAAGACACGATTAGACTTGTTAACTGAAAAGTACACTATGCCATTTTTTTTACTTTTTTTAAATAATTAGAATTAAGAGGCAAAGATCCATCATTTCTATTTTTTGGTACATGAAATGTATAATTGTGTTATAAACATGTGATATTAAGTAGTTAAATGAGTCGTGTTCATGTTTAGAACTTTCGTTGTTCGCATCATCAAAGACCTTTTAAACCTGTTAAGACACGATTTTCCAGTCCTATTCGTTGCCCGCGCTGCTGGGTACGCGGATGGGTTTGACACCAGCTTCCATCATGAACTAAATCAATGACGTATTGATGAAGCGGAGCATTATGGGAAGCCTCTTCAGAAGGAGTATGAAGTTGAACTTGCAAAGTTCGAGCTGATTGAGTTCCCCATTCTAAAGACGGTGGAAGACTGCAATGCTTATGCGGACCCAATAGCAGCCCTCCATTACTTCATTGAAGAATCCGACCGTTTGGGTGAGGAGGCAAAGAAGAAGGTAGAGTAGGAAGAGGTGCAACGCCTAGAGCCGGAGCGCCTGGCGGCCAGCGGAGTGGGGTCGTCTAGCACAACGCATGGTGATGTAGAGGAGGAGGTGGAGCAAATAGACTATGATGGCTCCGAGTAGTTTAGATCTTTGTAATCCCTTTTTTTTTCAATTTCCTTGTACGTATCAAAGCCTTTAGCACCTTTTTTTTTAAAGGAAATTAATGTTCTTCTTTATTTTGTGTGCACTTTTCTTTCTTGTAAGTTGAACACTTGTTGGAATGTTTCTTTGATTTAGTCTTCTTGCAATGAGTATGTAGTCTGGCAATGGGCGCCTAGAATGTCCGCGCCTTGAAGACTAAAGCGCTAAGTAGTGAACACGGTAAATAGATAAACCTTCATTGAACATGAAAATAGATAGGCGTGTGTAGCCCATAGTTGTACAAAGAAATTTCTAAATAAAACAAGTACGAAGTTGTGTAGCGTTCCAAGATCGCGGGATAGGCGTGCCATCTAGCTTTTCAAGCGCATATGCGCCTTTTCCCAAGAGTTCTTGAATTTGTAAGGTCTTCCCAGATAGGAGCCAAGTTTCTATGCTTTTCTTCGTGAGAGGATTCGTTGTTGCGGAAGACATAGTCACCAACATTAAATTTGCACAACTTGGCTTGTTTATTGTAGTAGCGCTCCGGCTGTTTCTTATACTTGGCTTCTATGATTGCGGCGAGTTAATGTCATTCTTCTAGCAAGTCAAGGTTTAAGCGGAACTCTTTGTCGTTAGTTACTTTGTCCGCCATGAGGACCCTTATGAAAGGGCATCCAATTTCGGCGGGTATGACGGCTAGGGGTGAGCATTTGTATAGAACCGACCCGACCCGGTAAAGAACCGACCCGACCCGATACCCGATTTTCTTAAATATGCAGAACCGATTTCAAACCCTAATTGTAGGTTCGGTTTCGGTCCAGGTGAAGTCGGTTCTTTCGGTCCTAAGTTCCAAAAACCGACCCGATAAAGATCCATTTAAGTCATTTAGTTTCTTGATCGATTAGCTTCAATTTTTTACAATGTTATTTTAAATGATGATTATTTACTTTGATTTATGGTACGAATAACAAATATGCATGGTTTCCTACTTTCCTTATGTCATATTCATCATGTAGTGATGAAGGACAAATGCTCACCCCTACAAAGCCATAGTGTATTTTTCTATCAATTCCTACTTCCTGGAGTCTTGAGTTGCATGTTTAGTTTAGTAAAAAATATATATGAACAATTTTTCTCAACTTAACAAAGTGTAATAACATATTGACTACAGTTAGTATAATAGTAAACCTAACAAGTAAAAGATGGCCAATTCACATCTCCACAAGCAATAGAAATATTTGTGGTACTTCATATCCATATTATAACTTCGCTTTACTACATATACGTGTTACCGACATCAATAATATTTGTTGATGTTAAACGCATTGCATATTACCATTTTAGAAAAAGATATTCATCAATGATCATTGCGAATTTGGATAGCACGATTCAAAATTTTCGGTCCATATATAAGTTTCGGTTTTCCCGGGTTGTAGAACCGACCCGACCCGATACCCGAAAACGAGTATTTATAAGGACCGAACAAAGAACCTATATTATAAACCCGGTTCGGTTATGTAAAAATTCGGGTCGGTTTTCGGTTTTTTATTTGGTTCGGTTTGATTTTGCTCACCCCTGATGACGGCCTCGGAACCGTACGTGAGGTTGAACGGAGTTTCACCGTTGCTCATTTTGGTTAAGGTGCGATAGGCCTACAGAAAATGCGTGACCGCATCAACCCATCCCATTCGTTTAGTTCGGAGCCATGCGTTGATGCCTTCAACTATACTTCAATTTGCTCTTTCGACTTGTCCGTTCCCTTGCGGGTGCGTGACAGATTTGAAGATCTATTGGACACCTAGTTGCGCAAGCCACTCTTGAAGGTGATGGTCTATGAACTGCGTTCCATTATCGCTCACAAGTTGGTAAGGTAAGCCGAATATGCACATCAAGAATTTCGGATCTCGGTCGTGAAAGGGCTATAAAACAAAAGCCATCAAAAAAGCATACCAAGTGTTGGTGGTGAAATCCTTAGGATGGATTTACCTCAAATATTCCATGTGACATCCTCAGGATACTGAAGGACAAAGCAGACTTCAGGATGTAACAACATTCTGACCTATGTGCATCCTGAGGATAGAGTAACGAAATGTCTTGTTCTAGTATTATTGCATGTACAATCAATAATGAAGAATACTTGTAACTCTTCTCCAACGATTATATGGTCTTACTAAGTCAAAGGGGCTGAGGATGCAAGAGATGTACGTGTAAGGCAAGTCCAAGCTCAAAGAAAGAGTCAAACATGTAACCAACGAGCATTAATAATAGGCAAGAAACAAGGAAACTGTTATCCCAATGTCAATATCAGTTGTTATCCCAATGTCAATATCTATTGAAACAGCTCCAACGTTCACCTGAACCATTCAAGAAGCTTAACTGGATGGCGGATATTGTGGGATCTCTCATTTACTTTCGTGTAATTATAAATAGGGGCATGATGAACGAAAATAGGACACTTAAACATTATCAAGCACTTGATACTAGCTAGATAACACTTGATACTCTCTCTACTCACCCACACAACACTACACAATCATTGTAATCATAGTTCATTCATCATACTTCCAAAGTTGTAACACTTTTCACTATTTTTAATATTAACAAACAAGGCAGGGGCTTAGACTCCTCCCAAGGTTTTGTGCCGGCGATCATCAAGTGATCAAGGGCTTTCCTCGTACATCGAGTGTTGTTGGCTTGCTTTTTTTCATTTACATTCAGTTACAACAGTCTTGTGTCAGACAGTTACATCCTTAGGATATAACTGTCCATCTTGAAATATACTTTTGCTATCCTGAACATAGTTGTCATATTATTATTTCTTTATTATTACAAACTGCCTTCTTGAAAATAACACTACGTTTTTATAATATTTCACACATTTAGCACTCTACCTCACTTTTACTAAGTTGGAAGACAAAGTTATTTCTAGCAAGTAATTTTTGACCAAAACAATTTGGCGCCCACCGTGGGGCAAGTGGTGCTATTTTTAACAAAAACTTTGTTAAAATTCTTTCTCAATCAACTCATTTAAAAAATCTTGACAACTATGGCCTCAAAACCAAAATCTGTGTCTTCTTCCACACCATCCACAACCTCTGCCAAAAATATGACATTACCACCTCCCCCAGCGCATCCTAAAAGTTCTGGACAAGTTACCATAAATGTTCCTCCAAATACTGCTAGACGTGGGATGGCAACATCTGGATCCACTCCTCCTGTTTTTGTATCAAATGATGAGATCCTCTCCATGTTTACAATGGTAAAGGATCAAATAAAGCAACAACAGGACACCAACCAAATGCTGATGAGAGAAATACAATCTCTCAAAACATCCTTAAAAACACCGGTTGAAGACATGGGGACACCATTACAGCCTAGAGTGTTGGATTTCAATTCTGGCATCTCTGGGGGCATTCATCAAGGAGATTTCATCCCCATGAGTATTGGATTCTCTGTTCATGAGACTACTACAGCACCCAGGATAACAACGACCAGAGATCCAGGATATACTGCTGAGCCATCTCGAGGATATGCAACTGAACCATCCCGAGGATACAACAATGGTAACAATTTAAGTTCAGGTACTTTTGCTACTAACGATATTGCTTCTTTGCAGGATACAGGTATAAGTCCACAATTGGCAAGAGAGCTTTAAAAGATCAAGGATATGGTGTCTAGTGTACTAGGGATAATACAGCCCATCCCTGAAGTATCCTCAGCATGTCACAGGGTGTCTCATTTTGCACCTCCAATATGTGATGCAGAGATACCAAAGAGATTCCAGACTCCAAGCATGAAGCTTTATGATGGATCAACTGATCCTAAAGAGCATGTAACACAATACAGGGAAAGGATGGAGATAAATCCCATTCCAGCAAACCTCAAGGAAGCATGCTTATGCAAAGGATTTGGCTCTAACCTCACTGGTCCAGCCTTAAAATGGCTGCTAAGTGTTCATCCCTATTCAATTACATCTTTTGCTCATTTAATTAACATGTTTAACAATCAATTTTCTTGTAGTCGAACGTTTGACAAGTGATTTGTACAGGGTGACACAGCCGCAGGGAGAATCATTAAGGGAATTTATCACAAGGTTTGGGAAGGATTCACTTGACATCCAAAACCTAGATGTCACAACAGCAGTGCAAGCCTTCAAGATGGGACTACAAAAGGATTCACCTTTCTATAAAGATTTGGTGATGAACCCTTATAGGAATCTTGATGAAGTTTGAAATAGAGCTTTAAGATTCATCCGTCTTGAGGATGACAAGAAGATACAGGAGAGGATAGAAGCATTCTCAAGATACAAAAATCCTAATTGAAAATCCACTCCCACATATGAACCTTACAAGCATAAACCATATGCTAGACCTGATAACAAAGAGGTCAATGTGGTTGATGATGACGATGAAGAGGATTGCCCTAAACTTTCAGATTATTGTTTTTCTGTGGATGTAACTGGATTAATGTATGCTATGAAGAATCTCAGAGATAAAGCAAGATGGCCAAGGAAAGATAACAAGTCAGGATGGAAAGACAAATCTAAATGGTGTCCTTTCCATGAAAATTTTGGCCACATTAATGAGGATTGCATTGTCTTGAGAAAGGAAATAGCATATCTTCTAAGTAAGGGCCATCTTAAGGATCTGCTAGGTGAAAAGAAGCCAAAGATTCAGGATAGCACTAGCATCCCAGAAAGGGCAGCATCTCCACCTAAAGATGCTGGCATCATTAATTTTATATCGGGTGGTTCAGATATTTGTGGTACATCCTACTCAGCAGCCAAAAGACATGCAAGGGAAATGAAATACGAAAAAGGAGAAAGACCTACAAAGACTACCATCCTGACGAATGCAAAAGTGACCATCTTCGAAGAAGATGATCGAGAAAATGTCTTAGATCCTCACCATGATGGTTTGGTGATTTTATTATATATTTCTAACCATTTTGTTCGCAGGATATTGATAGATGAAGGGAGTTCAGTCAACATAATACAGCTAGAGGCCCTCAAAAGGATGAACATCCCTGAAACCGAGATAGTGGCTAGATCATCTGTCTTGGTTGGCTTCAGTGGAGAGACCAAAAGCACAGTTGGTGATATCAAACTGCCTGTATATATCGAGGGGGTAAATTCTATCCAAAGATTTTATGTGATAGACTCTTTATCCTGTCACAATCTTATCTTAGGGAGACCATGGATACACGACATGAAAGCAGTTCCATCAACATATCACCAATGTGTAAAGCTACCAACTCCATGGGGAGTCGTCAAAGTCAATAGTGACCAACAGGAAGCTAAGGATTGCTACACAACATCAATGAAGGCTTCATCAAGACAAGCATAGCAATTACAGCAAGATGCACAGTGTCATCCTGAGGATGCAAAAACACATCCTGACCAGGATATAAAGGCAATATGCCTTGATGAAAACAACAAGGATATCATTGTGCAGATTGGTAAGAACATCCCTAATGATATTGAACGATCTTTAATTTCGTTTTTAAAATGCGGGATGTCAACATTTGGATGGAAACATGAGGATATGACTGGTATCTCCAAAGATGTCATTACTCATAAGCTTGGAATCGACAAGAGCTTCAAGCTCATCCAACAAAAACGAAGAAAATTTGCACCTGAAAGAAATGCCATCATACAAGAGGAAGTGGATAGACTGTTGAAATCCAAGATGATAAGGGAGGTCAAATTCCCAAGATGGCTAGCCAACATAGTCGTAGTGCAAAAGAAGAATGGAAAATGGAGAGTATGCGTAGACTACACAGATGTCAATAAGGCTTGTCCTAAAGATCCATTTCCACTTCCACACATCAACTCAATGGTGGATGCCACAACTGGCCATGAAATGTTAACTTTCATGGATGCATCCTCAGGATTTCAACAAATCCAGATAGAACCGGACGACCAAGAGGATACTGCATTCATGACCCCATCAGGTATTTATTGTTATATTGCTATGCCTTTTGGACTAAAGAATGCATGTGCAACATACCAAAGGTTGGTCAACATGATGTTCAAAGAAAAGATTGGGGACACAATGGAAGTCTACATCGATGATATGGTAGTGAAGTCCAAGAAAGCTGGAGACCATCTTCAGGATCTCAAAGAAGCCTTTGACATCCTGGATGCCTATAATATGAAGTTGAATCCTGCCAAGTGCAATTTTGGAGTTGGTGCTGGAAAGTTTCTTGGATACTTAGTAACCAAGAGAGGAATAGAAGCCAGTCCTGAACAAATTAAAGACATCCTTGATCTTAAATCTCCAACAAACGTCAAGGATGTACAAAGGTTGACTGGCAGGATAGCAGCTCTGAACAGATTCATGTCAAAGTCCTCAGAAAAATGCAAGGAGTTCTGTGGCATCCTGAAGAAGAACAATAAATTTGACTGGGGACAAAAGCATGAGGATGCATTGAAGAAATTGAAGGAATATCTTACAGCAGCTCCACTCCTGATGAAGCCTGGGGATGGTGAACCTCTCAAGTTATACCTTGCAGTTTTTGGAAATGCAATAAGTGAAGATTGTTCGATATTATCAATTGGAAAATCTTTGTTGGAAATCAATTTGTCCTGTCCTACCAACATATAGGATCCTTCAATTCCTTCAGGAAACTTGAATATGGGTTTTTCTTCAGATTCAGTTTCTGAAGTGACAACCACGTTTTAATTTTTCACTTCAAGTTTTAATTTCACTTCAGAATTAGGATCAACAACACAAGGTGTTGTGATTTCCAACTCTGATGTGGAATTATTCTTTGAAATGATATTATGAAGTTCTGAAATCTCTTTCTTAAAAGATTCAATTTTATTCAAAAAATGTCCTTCATTATTTGCCAAAATTTTATTTTCAGTTTGAAATCTTTCAAGTTTATTTGTTAAGTTCTGTTTGTCCTCAAGAAGTTTCAGCACTTCATTTTTTAATTTGACACACTCAGAACAGTTAGCACATTCAACATTAAATTTTACCTCAACTGAATTATTACCATTCTCAGAATTTACATCAACATTTGATGTATCACTTCCTCTTGATTCACTCTTTTCTGACCTCGTATCAGAACTCAAATCACACTCTGACAATTCACTTGAATCATCATTCCCCACTTGTTTGACAAGACACACAACATTACTTTTAACACTTTCTCTATTAACACACTCATTCACATTGACCATTTTATCAGTTGGTTGCACAGCTGGTCATGTAACAGATTGTTGAATCTTAGATGCAACAACTTGTTCCCATGTTAGCTTTTGTTGCATTGCAGCTTTTATCTGATCATCAGTTCTTGATATGGCCAAGTAATTCATCATTTTTCAAAAAAAATTTCAAAATTTTTCAACGAAATTTTTTACACCTTAAAATTTGAAAAATATTATCCGAATATTCGTAGGTTCGAATGTGGAAGTAACCAGTCTTATTCGACCTTTTAAAATGAAAATCTTTGAAAATCAGATTCTACCTTCGTATGTAGCGAATGGTCGAATGAGCCAAAATGATCTCCTTCGACTGTTTGAAAAAATACGAAAGAGGAATATAACAAACACTAATCTCTTTCGACCCTTTACACCCTCTTTCGACCGTTTGATTTCACCTTCGACCGTCCGAATGGTCGAATGAGACAATTATGGTCGAATGAACAACAAAACTCTAACAAACTCTAGATTCGACCAGTTAAAACACCACGTTCGACCAAATAATGCTACGTTCGACCCTCAAATCTCACATTCGACCGTTCTAGGTCTGTTCATCATCTTCAACCTCAAGAACACGAATCTGATCGGTTTTTGACAAAATTTTCACCAAATGTAATGAAATTTGATAGGTTTTATGCGGATTTGAATTTAGACAAACATTTGTGAAAGGATTTTTGAAAATAACAACAAATTCAACTCCAATTCATTCAAAAACCATGTTTTTATGAAAAGCTTCAAAATTTCTTGGGTTTTGATCTTTAAATCAGAATTCTAATCTGTTTTCATCAATTCAGATCAATTTGCAATCGTGAAATCGAGCCTATGCTCTGATACCACTTGAGAATTCGTTTTAGGATTGAAATCAAGAAACGTGATCTCACGAATATCAACCGTAGGGTGCAGAATCCCCAACGATCGTGCAAAATGATTCAGAAATAAACGATAAAGATCATGATGAAAACAGATAACGAATCACCGAGCAATTTCCATAACTTTAATCTTTGTATTAGATCAAATCAAGATGTTTACAAATGAAATCTTAGACCTAATACAAAGAAAAACACACATACACACTCTAGGGAAAAGGCTCAAATAATAACTTTTTTTTATTTAAAATAACAAACTTTTCCCTTTATATATACTTCCACCTTCGCCCCTTTTGTATGGTCGAATGTGGAACTTTTCCACATTCGACCCTTTCATGTGGTCGAAGGTGTTCATTCGACCATTTAAGGGTTCGAATGAAACCATCTCTAACATTCAATCTACATTCGACCAGTTATAAACTACATTCGACCATCTGACTGGTCGAATGTATACTTAAGCTAAATTCTTGGTCGTTTTCTGATTATCTGAACCTTCGACATTCAGTACTGGATCACTAGCTGGGGACATACATGAATAATGCACTTACAAAGACTTTGAAGGACAACAACATCATGTTTATTATGTAAGTAAAACTTTATTAGATGCTGAAACCAGGTATTCACATCTTGAAAAACTTATTTTAGCTTTGATTATGGCATCTACCAAATTAAGGCATTATTTTGAAACACATAGGATACATGTTCAAACTAATTACCCCATTAAAAATGTGCTTAGAAAACTAGAAATGTCAGGAAGAATGGCAAATTGGCCAGTGAAATTAAGTGCTTTTGACTTGGTATATGAGCCTAGAAATGCAATCAAATCACAGGCTCTAGCTGATTTCAATAGTAACATCCTAAGTGAAGTTGAAAAAGAAGTACAACAACTAAATGAAAACTTGGGAAAATGGATTTTATACACTAGTGGTGCTTCAAATATGAGGGGTACTGGATTAGGATTACTACTAAAATCGCTACAAGGGGACATAATACCCCATGCATTTAGATGTGCATTTCAAACAACCAATAATGAAGCTCAACATGAAGCTCTCATTACTGGTTTGCAACTTGCTAAGGATATGCATGTTTCAAATTTAGAAGTATTTGTTGATTCCTTGTTGATTACTAACCATTTTAATGGATCTTATGCAGTCAAAGGTAAAAAAAATTAGCTGAATATCTTGAAATAGTAAAAAAAAATTGGCATCTTGTTTTGTAAAATTTACATTAACACAGGTACCTAGGGAAGAAAATGTTGAAGCTGATGCCTTAGCAAACTTAGTATCCTCCTTAAATTTACCAGAAGGATCCAAAATTCCTATCATTCACATCCTGAAGCCAGCAACTGTAGAAGTGCATCCTGAGGATAACACTGTGCATCCTGAAGATAGCACTGTACATCCTAAGGATAACAGTGTCCTTGCTACTCAGGATCAAGATGATACATCCTGGATGACTCCTATCATAAAGTATCTTAAGGATGGTGGCATTCCTGATAGAGAAAATCCTAGAGCTTTCAGGATGAAGGTATCTGAATTTATTATTATAAACAATGTATTATGTAGAAAATCTCTTACAGGTCCATACCTAAGATGTCTCAACAAGGAAGAGGCAAAGGAAGTTCTCAAGGATATCCATGAAGGAGATTGTGGAAATCATACAGGTTGAAGAGCTTTATATTCAAAGACTCTAAGGACAGGATACTACTGGCCAACCATGAAGAAGGATGCCATGCTATATTCTCAAAAATGTGATGCATGTCAAAGACATAGCAACATCCTACACCGGCCTGCTGAACCATTGCATCCCATTATCTCACCATGGCCTTTCATGAAATGGGGGATGGATATAGTAGGAAAACTACCTAAAGCTCCTGGTGGAAAGGTGTTCATGTTGGTCATGACTGATTATTTCTCAAAATGGATTGAAGTCGAAGCATTCGTACAAGTCAGAGACAAAGAAGTAGTATCCATCATCAAGAGAAACATCCTTACAAGATTTGGTATAACAGCTGAAATTATATGTAACAATGGATCTCAGTTCATCAACAAAAGGACTGCTAGTTTTTGTGAAAGCTGGGGAATCAAAATGATAACATTAACACCTGTCCATCCTCAAGCTAATGGACAAGCAGAATCTTCCAATAAGATCATTGTCAACAACTTGAAGAAGAAGCTTGGAGAAAAGAAAGGAAAATGGGCAGAAGAGCTTCCATTTGTACTTTGGGCAGATAGGACTACTTCCAAGAATGCAACTAGCCAGACACCTTTCTCCTTGGTCTTTGGAACAGAAGCCATGCTCCCAACAGAGATGGTAATGCCTATAGTAAGAAGACATCTTCAGGATGTAACTACCAACTCAGAAGCATTGCTTCAAGATCTTGAAACAGTGGACGAGCTTAGGGATGCTGCTAAATTGAGGATGGCAGCCTATCAACAGAGGATTGCTAAAGCATACAACAAGAATATAAGGAAAAGAAGATTCCAAGTGGGAGATTTGGTTCTAAGAAAATCATTCCAAAACACTACCAAGCCAAGTAATGGTAAATTAGCACCAAAATGGGAAGGACCATACTTGATCGATTCTGAGGCTGGCAAAGGAGCATATTGGCTCTCAACATTGGAAGGTGAAATTCTACCAAGGTCTTGGAATGAAATTCATTTTAAATATTATCACATATGATGTATGAAAACTTTCTATCTTCGCTTACATTTCATTTTCTTGAAAAATATCACAACTAAATATGGTCTAGTATATAGTCCATCCTAAGAATTTTTCAAGTCTATCCTGAAGATGCAACTTTGAAGACTAGATGGTTGGCCACCCTCTCCTACGTTAAGGTGTCTGACACCTTCCTAAGGTTTAAAGGTTTTCACTTTTCACATTGGGTTAGCAACCCCGCCTGGAGTGCACGTTATTCGTGTATATCTTTAGGATGGTGGGACCAATTCATGTAAAAGTGGCTGACATTCCCATCATTTTTGGAGTATACATTGAATCCCTAAGGTTTAGACATTTTTCAATGTCTCTTTCTCATACTTGGCCTAGTCGCCAGTAATCTTAGGCCTTGTCACCAGCTATCCTCAAGATGTTACATTTGGCCTTGTCGCCGATTATCCTTAAGATTATACATCAGTATGGGCTTAACCCTAGTTTATATAAGGCCTTGTCGCCAGTATGATAACTATGTTTACCTTTCTACAGGTCATTATTAAAAAAATTATTAATCCTTTTAAGAAAAGAAAAAGAGATCTTTAAGTCTATCTTGAAGGTGCAACACTGGGGATATCCTCGGGATGATGAAGACTATCCTAAGGATGACAAAGAGAAAGAACTTGGAAAATACTCTAAGGATGATGAAACATCCTAAGGATATAACAAGAACTGGGGACATCCTCATGATGTCACTATTGTTGAAGACTGTAACTTATCTCATTCTTTTATACTTGTTATTTGATAATATTTGCAGGATATCAAAAGAATGAAGAAAAGAACACAAGGATGTAGCGTCAAAACAGATTACCATTTTATTTATTTATAAATTCAGAATTGATGTCAACCCCTGGCTTCATCCTAAATCAGGACCCATCCACCAGGGGTCAACATCTTTGGTCAAGGTCTCGAAAGATTTGGGGCTTCGTCTTGAAAACCAAGATCCCTCCACCCCAAACCTTTCATTGTCTACACATATAAAAAAGTAAATTGTTTGAAATTGTTCACAAGCTACTATCATAAAACAACCACAAATTCTAAAAAAAAAAAAAAAAAAGTGGGCTCAAGCCTAGTCTTTACATCCTTCATTGCCCACTTGAAACTCCTTGGCCACTGCAGCTTCCTCCACAACAAGCTCCTTAGGTGCATCTTCAGGATCAGCATCAGGAATAGGCTCATACACCACCTTTTTTCCTCCCAAGCTTCTGATCTTCTCTTTCCAGGCTTTAATATCCCAATCATCCTGCTTGAAGTTAGGATCCTTAGCCTGTATGGCCATCCTCACCCTAGCTTGGAGAACAGAAACCGTGGCAGATGTCACGAGCCCTTGCCTATATTCCTCCATCTCCTTCTCATGCCCTTGCACCACCTTGGCCTGCTCAGACTTCACCAATTTAAGCTCAGTTTTCACCTTGCCAAGTTCCTTCTCAAGATGTTTGCTCTTATCCTGAGCAGTCTTCTTCGTGTCTTCTAGCTTGGCCTTGGTGTTGTTCATCTTTATGGCTACCTCATCCAGGGACTTCAGTAGATATTCGTGTCCCTACAAGAAAAAGAAAACAGGTGATTATTCCATCTTTAATATATGTATAAATATGTTATTCCATCTTCAGGATAGCATCATACCTGAGGAGTAAACTGGGAAATTTTGCCCAAGACTTCATCAAAGTTGAGACCCTCAAAAGGAGAAGTCTCTGGGCAGTAGCATAGGTAGTGGCAGTCATCCTCTTCTTGGAAGATACAGGTCCCTTGGACTTAGGAGGAGGAGGGCTTGTCATACTAGAGCTGGATGGAGAAGTGACCTCGGCTGCCTTGGCATCCTGACTATCAATGTCATCAAGATCAAAGAAGGCAGATTTCTTTGCTAAAAAGAGTAAAGAAACACAGGTTTAGACAGGTACACATAACAAGATATGAACATCCTCAGGATGTAGCAGGTGATACTTACCAGACATTTTTGTGGCTTGACTAGTGGTGTAGCTCTCTTCTGCTTCAAAAGTTCTAGCTTTCCCAGGTAAATCTAAAACAGCTTTGTATCTGATAAAAGAATCAGGCAAAGGAGGAGCAAGTTTAGCAAACGGGGTACCTGTTGCATGAAAATTTTCTCATAATGTTAGTGATATCTTCAGGATATAACTACAAAAATTATTTCTTAAGAATAAACTTTATGATTTTGAAAAACTTTACCGCTTTTTAACCAAGACATAGGGATATCATCCCCATAAGGAATGGAATCCCTCTTTACAAAGAAAAACTTAGACTTCCAGGATCTGTCAGATCTGATGACATTAAACAGGAATGGATGGTCTTTGTTTATAAGTTGAAGAACATAGCGGTTGGAACCATGAGTTTTCAGCTTATAAAGATACGACCGGTCACCAATCTGAAGATTGATGCCATGATTCTCAATGATCTTATTACAGACCATTAAGATCCTCCATATTTCAGGCATGGCTTAGGCGTATGCTATCCCAGTCACATCAAAGAACTCTTTCATGAATGGAGGGAATGGATACTTAAAGCTAAGAAGAAAAGGTAGGTATAGAAAGCAGACCCATACTGAGGATGCAAAATCAGATTTTGCACCCAGGTCATAGGGATGAAACTCTGCAAAACTAGGGAAGGCCCGTGAATCCATCAAAGTTTGTATGTCCGTATCAGTAAAGGAACAGATCTCTTGTTCTGGATTGTTTAACAGGTCTTGAGAGATGAAATCCTTTGGAACTCCAACACTCCCAGAAGATCTGGTTGTTTTCTTGCCCATCTTCAGAATATTTTCGTAAAAGTTTTGAAGAAATTAAAGAAAGTAGGAAAGAAGAAGATATGAGTTACCTTTTTAGATAATCTTCTGCGATTATAAAGGAGAAAATGGAGGCCTAGATATAGGTGGAAGAAAGTGATGAGGTGTAACGGTCATCACGAAAAAACAGCCAGAAAACTAGCCATTATCAATCCCGACAAGTGTCTAATCAACCTCAGAGATAAGCTTGAAGTATTAAAAATATTATAACCGTTAGAGATAATAACAGTAACATATTTTTGGGGACAATTTTTTGTGGTGAAATCCTCAGGATGGATTTACCTCAAATATTCCATGTGACATCCTCATGATACTGAAGGACTAAGCAGACTTCAGGATGTAACAGCATTCTGGCCTATGTGCATCCTGAGGATAGATTAACGAATTGTCTTGTTCTAATATTATTATAGGTACAATCAATCAATGAAGAATACTTGTAACTCTTCTCCAATAACTATATGGTCTTACTAAGTCAAAGGGGCTGAGGATGCAAGAGATGTATGTGTAAGGCAAGTCCAAGCTCAAAGAAAGAGTCAAACATGTAACCGACGAGCATTAATAATATGTGAGAAACAAGGAAACTGTTATCCCAACGTCCATATCAGTTGAAACAGCTCCAACGTTCACCTGAACCATTCAAGAAGCTTAAGTAGATGGTGGATATCGTGGGATCTCTCATTTACTTTCGTGTAATTATAAATAGGGGCATGATGAACGAAAATAGGACACTTAAACATTATCAAGCACTTGATACTAGCTAGCTAACACCTGATACTCTCTCTACTCACACACACAACACTACACAATCATTGTAATCATAGTTCGTTCATCATACTTCCAAAGTTGTAACACTTTTCACCGTTTTTAATAGTTAGACTCCTCCCGAGGTTTAGTGTCGGCGATCATCAAGTGATCAAGGGCTTTCCTCGTACATCAAGTGTTGTTGGCTTGCTTTCTTTCATTTACATTCAGATACAATAGTCTTGTGTCAGACAGTTACATCCTCAGGATATAACTGTCCATCCTGAAATATACTGTTGCCATCCTGAACATAGTTGTCATATTATTGTTTCTTTATTATTACAAACTGCCATCTTGAAAATAACACTACATTTTTATAATATTTCACACATTTAGCATTCTACCTCACTTTTACTAATTTGGAAGACAAAGTTATTTCTAGCAAGTAATTTTTGACCAAAACACCAAGTGTCAAGAATCACCCAGCAAAACATCAAGTGTAACCCGTTTATACTCGTAAAAAAAGAGTGGATATATGATGTTACTGAACTAATGGAATTGAGAGAACTTCGAAAGAGAAGTTTTGCAAGACTTTCTAAAGACTAAGTGATCGACCCAACCTAGTGGAGGCTTTTAGGTGGCCCGCGCGACGAACGATTCATGAGATTAGGCCACAGTCAAGCTATGAAGTCCAAGGAAAGATCATCAAAGTCAACTTAGAAGATCTACAAGATTCCGACAACACCTCAAACACCATTTGAGACATCCCTCATTTGAGACATCCCTTCTATCCCATCCTATATCAAAAACTAACACTTTCTCACGAATTTTCAGCCATCTTTGGGACTTGTGAGTGTCCTTTGGAGCCTGGGATCACTCCATAAACACCACATTCGAGAGAGAAACAACCCGAAATCACCTAAAACCACTAGAAATCTCTATACAACCCACACCATGTTTTGTACACAAAACAAACCTTGTGAGCTTGTTGTATCAACCATGCTAGGCTAGATTTCTCTTGGTGTTGCTAGAGTGATGATGGAACTTGGTATGAAATAAATATTTTATCTTTTATTTAAAGTGATGTTTTGTGTTCGTAATGATTCTTTCTACTCTAAACTTTGTTTAATGAATTAACTAATTAATCACTTAGTATTTGGTTTTATGGGTGTTTTGATAGGAAGTGGATGGACTTGTGAGTGTACCCACGGTGTGTAACAACCCGCGCACTTGCAAGCTAACCTAATTCCACGAGTAGTTATTAGCCCATTTGTGGATAGAAATATACACACTTTGTGGCTTAATCCTCTACTATCAAAATCTCACTTAGGGTCGGTATGGTCTTTATACTTGGTCCTAGTTATAAGCCAAGGTTTGATTGTGTGACTTAGCTTCATTGTCTAAGTGATAGCTTAGGAGCAAATCAAGCATTGGTGAACCTGTGTTGAAAGAAAACGGTCTTTATTTTCTCTCATTACTATATTGTCGCACAATTAGTAATAGGCCAATCACTTTTTGAAAGATTAATTAATTTAAGTAGGGATGCACGTGTTCTGGTTAGTCACGACTCCTCTATTATATTAAGTGGTAGCTTGTTCGGTCATGCTTCGGCCACCGACAAGTTATTCATAAAAGTTTAGAGGCGTTAGATGTCTATATCGCAACACTAGGAGGTGGGTACTTCGGGATTGGGACGTCACAGTCTCGAGTCATCTTCCCCTTATTGTTGAGATGTGAGCTACCCGGTTTGGGAGACCCTCATAAAAACCTTAAGAACACAAATCGTTTACACAGTTATGCGATAACAATCACCTCTGGAGAATGCGGTAATGCAACTCAAAGTTAAGCAAAAGTGCGCAACTTAAACACACCACCTTAACAAGAGTCTACTATTGTTTCATACCAGGCAACATCTGATCCCGAAGCAATACCTTTGTTTTGCTATTGATTTCTCTTATAGTTTACATCTCTTTTACTTTTCTCCTTGCATTTTAAAACTCTTTTAGTAATTTTTAGGAAGTTGAGTAGGAAAAATCGTGTCCTTGGCTTGGATTCGATACTCGGTACTTGCACATTTCTATACTACTCACGATAGGTGCACTTTCCTGTTGTGTTGGGTCTAGAACGTTGAGCAACTATAATTTTAGATTATAAATTTAAAACTTGAAAGCGTCCCACTGTTTTCTAACTTAATTCCCTTTTTCACCAAGGTTTTTGGCACTTCCTCCAGGAACTTGCCGCTTTTAAAATAAAAGAAGTTTAAGTCTAGTAAAACCCGCACACGCCACTTGTTCAAGGTAGAGCACCATGGTAGTGTCTCAAGCGTCGTATGTGTCGTTGATGTGTCCTGCGACAAGCATCGAATCCACATGCACTTCTAGGTGTCGGGCTCCCATTTTTTCCGTGATGCGGAAGCATGAGGACCTTGCGCAACTGATCAAATGTTTTCTGTATATCCCCCAGCATATGGTCTTCCTCCTTGCTTTTTATAACAAGGTCATCGACGTACACTTCTACGCATACGCTGATTTCGTTTATGAAGGCGCTGTCCATCAGGCGTTGATATGTAGCTACCACATTATAAAGGCCAAAGGGCATTTTCGTGTAGCAAAGGGTGCCCATGTCTGTGCGGAAGGTTGTTTTGTCTTCATCCTCCTTTGCCATTTGGATTTGGTGGTAGCCCTTTTACGCGTCCAATAAACACTTGAAGCGGTAAGGCGCTAAGGATTCAACCTATAAGTCGATTTTTGGCAAAGGATAATAATCCTTAGGACACGCCTTGTTCAAGTCTTTGTAGTCAACGCACATGCGCCATCCTTATGTTGCCTTGCAAATCATGACTGGGTTTGCAACCCAGTTTTGGTAGCGGATAGGGCGTAGGATGCCTGCGTCGAGTAGCTCCGAGACTTGTTCATTCATGGCCATTGTTTTCTCCGGCCCCATGCTGCGCTTTTTCTGTACAACGGGCTCGACAGATCGGTAGGTATTTAACTTGTGTTCCACGATATCGCGCGGGACACCGATCATGTCCGATGGTTGCCAGGCAAATACGTCAATGTTTTTGACGAGAAACTGGTTGAGATGGGCACAGATGGAGTTGGAGATTGCATGGCCGATGACCACTGTTTGGTCCAAAAATTTTGGGTTAAGAACCCAGTTTTCTGGCTCCGAGCGGGTCTCTGTTTTGGCCATCTTTGAGGGCTTTGAGGTGCCTGCTGCGTGAGAGTCCTTGTTTCCCCCGATGAAAGCGACGTCTGTGCAGGTGGGGAAGCCGATTATTTGATGTGGCGTTGAGGCGTTGGCATTAAAGCGCACCAATCCTTCTTAACCCGGTAGAATGTCGTGGTGCGACGTCGTGGGTAAAACCATGAAGTCGCACACTTTTGTGCGTTCATGTTTACCGTCAGTCAATGTAACCGATAACGAGATCATGCCTTGCGGCATGATGACTTCATGGATAAAGCCCAAGATTGGTTCACTGACTGTAACGAGGCGGGCTTTGTCTTCCTCGTCCAGTTGTTGAAAACACTGATCATACATTATATCAGTGTTGTTACCGCCGTCTAGGAACATGTACTTAGTTCGGTAATGTCCGAAGACAGCGATGATGACTAGCGGCGCCGTTGATGATGGGTCGCCGTGAACTTTGGGCATAAAGATATCAGCCTCCTTCCAGGCGTCATTGTTTTCCATGCGTCATTGTTTTCCAGGCGGGAGCGCTTGCCATGTTTCTGATTGTTAGCACTCCCCTTGATCATATTGCAGTGGTGGCGTAGGGGGCGATGGACCATGTGGGTTTCAAGGTTGCGGATCTGTTTTCGCGTGCTCTCATCCCGGTCGTCATCATTGTGATGGCCTCGCCCACCCCTGTGAACGTTCTTCAACAAGTGGCCCAGCGTCATTGTTTTCCAAGCGGGAGCGCTTGCCATGTTTCTGATTGTTAGCACTCCCCTTGATCATATTGCAGTGGTGGCGTAGGGGGCGATGGACCATGTGGGTTTCAAGGTTGCGGATCTGTTTTCGCGTGCTCTCATCCCGGTCGTCATCATTGTGGTGGCCTCACCCACCCCTGTGAACGTTCTTCAACAAGTGGCCCAGCTGGCCAGTCTTGAAGGCAGTTTCTATTTCCATCTTTAAATTGTAACAGTTGTCTATGAGATGGCCATAGTCGTTGTGGTAGTCACAAAATTTAGTGGTGTCCACATTCTTCCGCTTTCCAAGGACCCTGTGCTCCTTGAACATTATTTGCTTAGTCTTGAGCACTTGTGAAGGTGTCTTGGTAAGTGGGGTCCAATCAATGTTTTTTCTTGGAGTGTCCCCGTTGTTCCCGCAGTTGCTTATTGCTAAGCGTTTGGCGGGCGTCTTTAGAAGACGAGTACTTTACCTCGCCTGTTGAGCCAGGGATACGCGACCAGACAGAATGATTGTTTTTGTTTTTGTTGTTGTAATTCTGCTGGAATCCGCGTGCCTGTCTGAAGGAGCGCTCAAAGGAGGCGAAGATCTTCGATGTCTTGATGACTTCATCCCAAGAATTTGGGATTCCATCCTTGCCTGTAAGGCACTTCATAAGACCATCATTGCGGTCTCCTTGAATGAAGTCCGCGCGGGTGAGTTCCTCCCGGAAGCCGATTTGCAACGCCTCCGTGTTATATCGCACGATGTAGTCCTCGATGGACTCATTGTCGGTGCGTTGGCATAATAGGACATGCACTTTGTCCTTCTTGTGTTTTCGTAATTGTGAAAAATGGTTTTTGAACTTCTTGATAAGATCGTCGAAATCTGAAATGCTCCCCATGGGGAGGTTGTCAAACCATATACTCTGGCGGCTCCAGTGAGCGTCTGGGCGAGAGGTGGCACCAGACCTGAACCGGCCAGGGGACAGTACTACTTGCACACTCAAAATCGTGCAGGTGATCAGTGGGGTCACACAGGCCATCGTACTTGCTGATGCTGCTGGGGAACTTATGTTTTTTGTTGATGCGGGCGTTGGCGATGCGCTCAAAGAACTTTGAGTTTTGCGCGGACGACTTTAGCCTGTAAGGCTTGTTGAGGTCGTCATTCGCACGATGATGCGTCTCTTGTGTGGCCGAGGTGGCGCGCGATGAGCGTTGGTGGCTTGATTCGCGATAGTCCCCGTCACTAGTGGACTGATAACCATCTGATTCTTCTGACGTTGTTTTGGTGTAGTCCCGGTCGGGTTTTTTCTTTCCCCTTCGGCTATTTCTGCCCGAAGGGGAGTCAAGGTTTAGGACTCTGTCTGAATTTTTCTGTTTTGCAAGCATCCGTTGATACTTGGCTGTATTTTTTGTTTTTGTTTGAAAAGCCACTCGTTTGGGTCGACATCTGAGTTGGTTTCGTCCTCAGAGTCCAAGTGGATAACAGTCCGGGTGGGCTTGTGAGGCCGCGGTGCCGGTTGTTTGTTAATTGTCTCTGGAGATCCTGCGGTTCCAACCAGTGGAATAGGGACTACGGTGGTGTAACACCCCAACCGATGGCGGAAACATCGAGGTGTCACGTATTGACGATTGTTCAATAGCTCATGGTACTAAATGGAAGTTGAATATTACTAATCAATTTACAATTTATCATACAATGTAATAAATATATAAGCTTGATTTATATAAACTAAGTCCAAAGCTCTTATGTGATCCAAGACTCATACAACTTCTAATAGCAAATAAAACCTGAAACATGTTGAGTTGGAAAGATGGGGGGTCAACTATAAATAGTTGGTGAGAATACATAGGTTTTGCATATAGTTGAAAACAATATGTTGTATAGCAATCATAGTTGAAGTATAATAATGAGTAATGATAGAATATGAGTCCGACATGTAACAATGCGTCTTTTGTACAATCAAACCTTGTGTCGACTGAGACCTAACTCGCAAGTTAGTAAAAGTGTAACTGTTATCGATCATCCCTGAATTTATGCGGGGGGATGGGTTTGTCAGACCTATAGCGCTATAATCTAAACAGGCGGCGTGATCAATGTTAATGATTGTACTGTGTTTTTTTGTTATAGTCAAATGATAGAATGAGTAAATGGTAGTGTATAAAATGTTTATAATTGAATCACAGGTTTCAACAATGATAGTGTATAAAATGTTAAAACATGTTTCACCCCAAAATGTAAAACAGAAAAAGGGGCTATGTAAACTCACCTTAGGTGCATAATGAGTTCGTGCGTTTTATTGAGCGTGCAAACACTTAGTAATAATGCCTTGGAAAACTCGAAACTAGCTAGAGGAGATAATGACGGATGAAAACTTTAGTATATGGGAGATGGGATAATAATGCTTTTTTTTTTTTTTGAATGGTATAAAGAGTTGAATGGTAGGCTAGTGTATTTATAGTGTAAAATTTGGAGTTGTAATTAGGGACTACTTTGACTAGGCTAGAATTTAGGAACAACTTTGACTTGACTAGAAGACCATATTTACTAACACTTTGACTTGACTAGAAGACCATATTTACTAACACTTTGACTTGACTTGACTAGGAGACTACGTTTGACTTTTCAGGTTTGACTAAGGGACCTTGAAAGGGTTTAAGTTTAATTGGTTTTAATTAACATCACAGAACACCAAATGGTGTAGTGGTTTGTGTGGTGTGGTTAAGGTTTAGCCCGCCAGGGACTCGGGTTCGAATCCTGGCACAGGCAAACATTTTTTTAACGTTTTTAAATCAGAATTTAATACAATCCAATTTAGTATTGATTATACGTCATTATTTAAACAAAAAAAAAATTAACAAAATGGATGGTAAAGATACTGTAAACATGAATCGGATGAATAAACGAGGGAGTTCTATATATATATAAAGAAAATTTGTGTGATGTTACAGGTGGATCCAGTGAACACAGGGTTTCCGGGGGGGTCTGTCGTGGGTGAGCTAAAGGATGTGTTTTTGAAAACTTTGTTTTCAGCCGTTAAGGATGGCGCCAATGAAGAAACAACGAGCACGATGAGTGTACAGTACTTACCTCACAGGAGGTACATAGGGTGGCGGCTCATGTTTGTTGCAGGATATAATCCTTTGCTCCACACCATGGCTGGATCCATGACCTGTAAATAATCAAAGGGTCGTACGAAAGGAGGCGTCCGCCTAGAGTCTCAAAAGTCCCGTGATAGCAGACATAAAAATGGTGGTTTGGCCCAGTAAGTGTGTGCGTGTTCTCTAAGGAATCGAATTTATAGGAGTTACACGGTCCGGTAACCATTTACCCATAACCTCAATGATGGGCTTGGGCCCGGGTTATGGGCTTACCTTCCTTTCGGCCCAAATAGTTAGATTTGGACTAGGGATTATATAAAGCAAACTAGATAAGAAGAGAGAAAGAGGTACCGCTCTGCCATCGGTCCACGTGGCGAGCTGTCATTGGCTGGAAGCAGATAATTCTGTCTGCGTCAGTGTGTATCAGGAGGTGTTAGTTTGCTCTTTCTGGAAGACTGGCTAAAGTGACGCCTGACACCAAGGGAAACCGTGCAGCAAGTGGGGCTCGGGGGGGCTGCACCTTCCCTGTTGGCGCGCCGTTGTGGCGGGCCAAGCCTGAGACACGTCAGGGTGTGAGTTGTCCGTGGGAGACCATCCCTAGGTTGGGCGCATGGTCCGGCGCGGGTGGATTGCACTCCACGTATCATTTGTTATGATTGAGCTCCGTCAAGATTGAGGCTCCACGGAGTTATGCCATCTTCTTGTACTTAACCATTTTGAATGCGCGGAGTTCCTATGATGATGATGTTGTGGGGTAGGGTCCGCTTATGCGCTAGGAATTAGGACCTAACCCCTTCAATTAGCTAAAACATATTTAGTACCTTATTGCTTCTGTTTCGCGTCATTATCTATATATAAAATGATGTGTCACATTTGATTGAGATCGGGAGGGTATCCAAAAATTGGTGTTCGAGGTGTTCTTGGGAAGCAATTTTATTTTCATGGTCCTAAAATTGCCAAGCTAACATGTCCACATCGAGTGATAAAGTTTAATATTGCAAGCTATCTACAAAGCCATGTTAGCCTCACAATCTCTAACTTGAGTTGTGAGATTGATATTCATTCGACACTGATATTTTCTTAAGTAGATGTTGCTATAAGTTGTTTGACAAATGTTTTTTTTTTTTTTTTTTTTTGGTAATATTCACAAAATATCATATGCTTAGATCTTTACATACGAGTCTTCTTTGGTCGACTTCTAGTGGGGTTTACCACATGAGCTTGTGTTGGTGGTATAGTGAAAGATCGAAATTGAGAGAGCGACGAGAGAATGATTTCTAACTTATTATTAAGAAGGTTGTAATAGACTACGTTAATTAGGGAGAGTGCTTGCTAGGAGGGAGGCGGAGATGGAGAGGGAGAGATGGATCAAAATCTAGCTCCATGTAGAATAAATCAAACAATTTTTACGTTTATCTTCTTAAAATTGATTTTTAAAAGTTAAGAATACTTTCCCTAATCTCGTGTGCACACGTAGGGCTGTACATGAGCCGAGTCGAGCCGAGCTAGGATTAGCTCGAGCTCGAACTTAAACGAGCCTTCTGCTCAAACTGGCTCGAGCCAGCTCGTTATTTTTTTATTATTTTTTTTGCAAAAAATTATAAAATAAAAAACAAAAAAATAGAAAGAAAAATTACAAATATACATGTATATTTTTTTAGTTTTATAATATTTTAAAGAATAGAAGGCGTATATTGGGGATCTTTTTCAGGTTTGCTTCTTTTAATTACAAACTTGCTATATTAAACATTGCTATGTATAATTTGTGTTTTTTTCTATTAATTTTCATATTTTATTGATTAATTAAACTTAAAATGTTAACACCTCAACCTCCTCTCACATATTTTAAAAATAAAATTAATACATATAAATAAAATAATTCGAGCCAGCTTGCGAGCTCACGAGTCGAGATAAGCCTAGCTCAAGCTCGAGCTCGTTTACAATCGAGTCGAGCCGAGCCGAGCTGGATCATTTTTTTCGAGCTTTTTTCGACCGAGCTTCGAGCGAGCCACGAATTGCGAGCTTTTCGTACACCCCTATGCACACGTGCAAACAACTCATCACAGTGTTACTTTATGAATAATACCTAATTAGAGAAAGTTTACTGTACAAAGTTTAATAGCGTACAAAATGTAAGAAATATTTTGGGCCTTTGATTAAAATAAATCAATGGATGAGATTAAAAGATAAAAAGTATACGTTGAGTTTCTAAAAGAGGAGGAGAAAGACAAAATAGGTATAACCCACAATGGTTGAGTTCCACCCTCATTTTTTTTAACGTCCATAACTTTTTCATACGCCATTATTTAAAAAACACACCATAAAAACAAGCATTTTATCCTCTTTCATTTGCATACCATATTGCTATACTTAAAAAAAAAATTATTGGTTGATAGTACTTGCGTCTAAATGTAAACACTTGATATTATTACTTGCGTTTAAACAATCTGAATGTAATAATAGCTTTTTTGTTTTTTTTTTGTTTTTTCTAATATCATAGGAAAATTAGAATAATAGCCTAAACTGAACCTGAAGCTCGTTCAGTTCGTTTCCAGGCCTAAATTTTGGTACGAATGCATATCATTTTCCGAGACATTGATTCTTCAATTGCTAGAAAATTATTATTATTAATTAATATTAGAACACATACAATGAGTCTACTTTGCACTATAGACTTAGAATAAGATTAACTTCTTCTGTGAAGCTCCACGCTACCCTCTGCCTGAACACATTAACCTTTTGGGAATTAATCCAATCCGCCATCATCCTCAGTCGATCCAACTCAGAGCTGGATAAAAGACTCCTCATTTCAGCCACCAAGTAACTTCCAGAACTGCAGCCTTATCAAACCCATTTGTCCTCCCCCACAGCCATTAGAATCTGTTGACGCGTCTTCTCCAAATTTCTTAATTCTGAGTTTCTGATGCCTCCTCATTAGTCGTGACTAAATAATAACTTGATATGTATGTAAAAACTTGATAATACCTACTTGCGTTTAAACAATAATAACTTGCGTCTAAATGTAAAAACTTGATATTATTTACTTGCGTTTTAGCATTTATAACTTGCGTTTTATCATTTATAACTTGTGTTTGATCAGGTAGTCTTATCAGGTATAACTTGTGTTTCTAAAACGCAAGTATACCCTCAATAAAACGCAAGTTATCAAACCCAGCAAAAAAAAATTTTTTTTTTTAAATATAGTAATATGGTATAGAAATGAAAGATGATGAAAAGCTTGTTTTTATGGTGTAATTTTTTTTTTTTTTAAATAATTTCGTATGAAAAAGTTATGGTCGTTTTAAAAATGGGGGTGAAACTTTAATGACGCTATAAAATTACCATCGTACCCCTGATTATCAAATTTAATCCTACGCTCCATATTATTTCTTACATTTTGTACAATAAGTGACTTTTGATGTTAGCCTCTCCCGTTAACCATTGGAGATAACCTCAATCTCCGACTAGTTCTAACAACTTGTTTGACATCTCAAGGTTATGTTGACTAAAACAGCCAACTTGTTCGACAATACCAACTTGCTAATTTATGTGACAATTGACGGATTAAGAAACACGATTAGATCTTTAATATATAATTTTTATTATATATAATTTTTATTATGGGATGTGACACTGATTTTATTTTTATATATCTTTTAACATGAAAATAAGAAATATCAACTAATCAAGTCTACCATGTAATCGATATCTGTGCACTGGGCCCACTTAAAGAAAGGCCCGCCAAATTAAATTGAACAACGTGGGCCCAAATGCGAACTGAATTCAAAACCTAAAAATTTTAAAAATGATGAAGCACGGAGCATGTGGTAAAAGTAAAAGCCTTTTGTGAACATACACATTTTTTTAGCGGCAACAAATTAAACCTGAGCCCGAGCATTCTAAAGGCACCCTTTCGACAAATTCAAGTACTTTAAGAGTACCTGAGTTGTTAAACACTAATTCTGTGAAAGCCCGGTAACCCACCCGTCTGTAGACACGACGATGAAATTACCGGTAAAACTCGTCTTGCTCAAAAATCGAACCCATAATCCCCTAGATCTTCTATCATAGCTCACCAATTATTAAGCAAGCTGATATTAATCCCCTAATTATATTATCTTTATTATTAAAAATGGGTTCGATGAGAAATACACGAATGATTTTTTTTTATATGGTTATAAAAGCTGGGTAGTTTGTAAAATTGTGTAATTATATAACTTTCATTTGGAATTTAAATGATTTGTTTCACTTATTAAAGTAAAACACTTTATAGGTCAATTAGGGTTGCTTTATTAAAACTTCTTGATTTTGATTACTCAATTATTTTAGTTCTTATTTTTTAAATTATCAAATTGTGCACATTCTTATATGATTGCAAGTGTGTTCAAGTATAATAGAGGATATTTTTAGATTATTTTGTATGAATGTACATTGATTTTGATTATTCAGCTTATTATTCTACTTGAATCAAATTTTGTATACACTCATATATGATTATCATATTACAATGTTTATTAGGGGTGTGCAAAACTCGATCCTAAAACCTAGTTTTCTTTGATACATGTTCAGTATCATCTATTTAGGGCAAGTTTTCTTTATATTATGTAACTAGGTTATGTACCCGTGTGATACACGGGTTGAACAATTTAAATTATATATATTATATATAAATTTAAAATATAATTAAGAAAAATTAGATTGCATATTTTATTTAAAATAAAAAAAAGTTGCCTTTACAACCAAAAAAATATTAAATATTCATCAGCCCCTAAATGATTTATTGTAAAAAACATTTTTATTCACATAAAACTTTTTTCAAACGTTCCAAAATATATCTTCCATATCGTGGCTATTACCTTATAAGACTGCAGGTACAACAAAACAAATAAAAATCAAAAAGTAATAAAGGTAAATCTGTTTAGGCTAGGATATAAAAAAATGAAATTAATTTAAAAGTATCTCCTCATCCGTTAAACTATCCCAATCGAGTATTGTTCATTTTGGAATTTGACATCAAGTTTATTCCAAAGCCAAAGTATTTTCTAACCTTGAGTGTATAATCATTTTTTTCAAACATCAAGGTCCTTAAACATAATGACATTTATTGGTTCAATTTTACTTTGTTATAAAAAAAATGTGTGAACTAATAGCATGGAAATAAAGATTGAAACGAATTACTAATGAAAAAACTGTTTAGATATTGCATTTTTATATTGAAGTAACTTGAAAAAACAAAGTCAATGAAGATTTCAAATAATTATTTTTCATATATAAAATGTATTGTATATATGAAGGTATTATAATACAAAAATAGCCAAACATATATAGTTTTATATTAAATCAAATATTTAATTAATGTGAATTGATTTGTTTTATTTTGTTTGTTGAGAATATTGTAAGAAATATAGTTTTAAACTTAGAGTGAAAGACCACATATTAAAAACATGTTTTTAAGGTACACGATTTGAATTTAATAACACATAAATACGCTATCTTAAAAAAAAATTAATAAAGATTATTTTTGTTAGTTCATAAACATTTTCAAATTATGTCTAATAATTTATTTCTAATTTTGAATTATAATATAATTATATTAATTGATTTACAAAAAACATAGAATATATATATCAAACTGAATTCCAGTAATTATACTAATAATTATAGTTGTAACAAATAAAAACTGAATAAGTAATAATTATTAAATAAAGAAAAAAATTACCAATGGGGTGGTGGTCCATTGACAAAGGCAAAGCCTTCAAAACACCTAGGTTGTGGAAGGTCTTGGGTTCAAGTCCCACAGACCACATGATTTAAAAGAAATTAACCTTTCAAAAAAAAAAAAGTAAAGAAAAAAATTAAAATAAATGTATTGTTTAAAATAATAAAATTGCTGTCATTTATTACTATAGATAGAAATCGATTAATGTTGATTGATTGATTTTATTTATTTGTTTTGAACAACATGAAAGTCTCACAAAAAAGCTTGACTAATTGCATTTTGTTATTCTTAATTTGTTTATTTGACTTTTGAATTTTAAGTATTAAAATTAATATGTATTTCTTGAGCATAGTTTAAGATCGAAAACAATGACCAAAATAAAAAAAAACTTAATAATCATTTGTCAAATATTGTAACAAACTTAATTTTAAACTTAGAATAACAGATCAAATATTGTAAAAAGAATCATGTGTTTTCTTTCATTAATGATTTCAGTTACAACTATGATTATTAATATCTATACATATAATAAACCAAAGCCATTTTAATGACATGACACTCAAAGAGGCATTCTCTTCCTTGAGTGTGCCATGTGTCATCCCATGTGGCATTGAGATATTTTAGGAAAAAAAATAATTTAAAAACAAAATTGGATTTTTCATCCTCATGTTTCCTCCCATAATTTTTAAACGTTAATATCTTTAATATACGAGATTTTTTTAAAGAAAAAAATTACACCAAATTAACGAGCGTTTTATTATCTTTTCAACGAGTACCATAGTGCTATATAAAAAACGGAGAAATTTTGTTGTGGGGTTTTGTTCATACAGAAAAAAAACACAAAGTGTTCTGGTAAATCATTAATCATGTATAGACAAGTCACTAATTATGTTTAAATCAGTAAATATGAATTTTTTTTCAACCAGAGCCGAATAGGTTAATAGAGTTATACGTTGTTTTAAGTTAGGTATCAATATTAGTATATTAGAGTTGTACATTTGTTTAGTCTTTAGGATAGGTGTTAATATTAGAGTTACATTAAAGTTCTACATTCTTTTATATTAGGTGTTAGCATTGGAGTTGTACATTGTTAATTTGTTTTAGGTTAGATATTAATATTAGAGCTATACATCAGTCTATTTCATATGTAAAATTGATGTATCATATTAAATTTCTCAACCCGGAACGCTTCCGGGGTATAATCTAGTAATTAATAAAATTCATTTTAATAAATTTATAATATGCTTTTGCAAATCAATTATTATAATTAAATTTGAATTTATTGTATTAAATCAAATAAGAAAATGAGAGAATTCATGAGGTAGTGTCATGTGTCCCTCATGTGTTTTCTTTTATTATATAGTGTAGATGTAGATGTAGATGTAGATGTAGATGTAGATGCCACAATGCGCGTATTGACTGGCGGATCTTCTCTTGGGCCAGACGAGGCTCCGACCCTCCCAACTTTTTCGTTTGGTAGTGTAAATTTTACCGAAAATTTCAATATGTATTGAGTTCGGTCCTACCAGATTGAGTCCGACTTTACCATGTTTTCCGTTCAAGATCCGCCATTGCGCATATTAATGAATTATCAGGCTAAAAGTTGGATCTGGTTCATAATCAAGTTTGGAGTTGGATTGCTTGTAAACCAACGCCGAATTGATCATTTTTTATTCTTACACTTGTAAGTTTTTAACTTTTTATATCTGTTAAGCCCGGTTAGTTGTAGATAGAGGTGTATAAAAATGCCGGTTTGTGCCTGCTAAACCTGTTTATAACTCGACCCGCGTCAACAAAAAAAAAAAAAAAAAAAAAAAAAAAAAAAAAACAGTTTGTCCCAAACTAGTTTGGACCCAATGCCCGGCCAATTTGTATACTAGTTCTTTCTCCCGTCCTTTGAAACCTGTTTGGACCTGACCCGATTTGAAAAACATGTAAAAAGCTAGGTTTTTTCTCCGACCGGTTTGAACCCAACTCCAATCAATTTGATATGTTAAAACATTTTCCTTAGTAAACGATTTATAATCCGAACAGTTTTTTCCAAACAGATTTTTATTTTTTGCTTTACCAAACATCCCTTATGTCATTTCTCTGGAAAAGAGAAAGTTGCCAATAACATTGGGCCAATTTATCTGTGGCCCATAAAGGAGCATCTAGCACATCCGTTCGAAACGTCGTCGTATAGGTGTTAGTCGACCAGACGCCAGCGACGCCAAATCAGATTCTGTATCGGCTAAGAAAGGTCCACTGATTACTCCCCTGCACGTTCTCTCACCCACCAAATTCTAACCTCACGTTGCTGTCACCTAATCTCTCCTAATTCTTGCCTCACCCGCACCTATCTTAAGCTTCACATTTCCTTTTTTTAGTTTTATTTATAGTAACTTATTTTCCTTAAATATAGCATACTTTAAGGGAAATTCATGCAATTAAGTGTGTATGAGACTACGGATCTTTGAATATGTGTTGTTGTTAGAGTTGAGTCATGATTTTATCCTTTCATATTGTGTTATGTCAGCATTTACTTGGTAACTTGATGAAGTTGTTGGTCGCTCGTCTGATCCTATTTTTGTTTTTTTTTTTAAGTATTTCTAAATTTGTCAAATTTATAATATTAATACAAAAATAAACTTAACTAAAAATTAGATTAATGTTTACAATAATACAAACTATAAAAAACTAAAAACTAATATAATACAATATCATTGGGACGTCTAGCCCACAAATGTTCGACTAATTCATGACGGAGGTTTCCTTGTATCTCACGGTTATTAAAATTGTTTTTGTTGTCGAGTCTTTGGATATCAGTGATTGTTGATTGGGCACGTGGGATCATATCACCTTGGTGATTTTGACATATTGTCATGTCCTGGTCCTCCAATATCATGTTATGTAGAATAATACAAGTATAGACGATGTCCATGATCCTCTCTCGTGTACAAAACCTTATTGGGTTGGCAATCAGCGAAAATCTTTTTTTAAGAACGTCGAACGCTCTTTTAATATCTTTTCTTGCCGACTTTTGTTTCTTTGTAAAATACTTGTGTTTGTCTTCAAGTTGAGACGAGTAAGCTTGAACAAGTGTCGCTCATTCGTTGTAAATACCATCGACCAAGTAGTAGCCGTACTTGAAATTTATGTTATTATCGTAAAACGATTGGGGCGGCTCAACCCCGTCGATAAGGTCATCGAATATAGATGATTGGTCGATAACATCTAGGTCGTTATTTTCACACCCCAACCGATGGTGGAATACATCGAGGCGCGACTTGTGATAGATTGTTCAAAAACTTCATGACACTAGATTTGCGACAATATAATTTAAATGGTTCCATTTCATAACATAAAGACAAAGAAGTACATATTGCTCGAATAGAAAAATACAACTTTCATAATAATCAAAATTTAAGACGTGAATATCTAAGTCAAACCCTAGTGAGTTTCGTGAATCAACGCATCAAATATCTCCTACAACATATATAAAATATCTTGTCAACACATAAAACATTTGTGAGCATACTAGTTTTCGAATACCCACGTAATAATAAAATGTTTTACTCAAATCATCATGCTATAGATTGCGCATACAAAAGGCATAATCAATCCCAAGTGTCCACTGCGTAACCTAACACCGTCGTGATAGGTCGTTGAATATTTAACAATGACCCTAAAAGGACGGTGTGATACTCCTATAGCGCTATACATGTTAAGGTAGGCTTGCAAAGTTAATGAGTTATGCTTAAGGCTCCTGTATCGTTGATTTCTAGCATGGCAATGACATATAGGCATGTTTGATAGATTGAGCATCAGTATATGAAAGCATTTAGTGTATTTGCATATGATACATGTTGAGCCCTAGGAGTGATAAAACGGAAAAAGGGACAAGTATAAACTCACCTTTGGGCGCGTTTGATAAGTTTTCTTATGAGAGTCTTGGGAGGATTTGGTAGAGCTCCGATTATCCTATTAGGAATAACGGAGTGTTTAATTTTGGAGGAAAAAGTTCTAGTGTCAAGAATGTCATGCATCGCCAATGGTGGACCAAAGCACAAACCACCAAAGAGGTGATTCGGATGGTTAATGTTGTTAGGAGGTTAAAACCAAAGCACAAACCACCAAAGAGGTGATTCGGATGGTTAAAAGTTAGATTAGGAATGTGAATCCGATTTTGAGTATTTCATGTCTTGACTATTTTGCTTATAAGTTTAAGCATAAGTCTTGGACAGGTAGACGGACAACAAGTTGCGCCGTCACACCTTCTGGAATGAGATTTTGGAATGAATAAACTAAGTGCATGTTTGGTAGCCTCTTAATGAGGCTCTGAACCATTCAGCTCTGAATGGTTTAGCATTCAGACTGTTTGTTTCAACCTAAAAAAGGCTCTAAATAGAATGGTTAAGAGCTGAATCATTTCAGACTTGATGCATAGCTGAACCATTCAGCACTTAATCATTCAGAGCCTCTTAACTATTCAAACCTCTTAATAATTCAGCACTTAATCAACCAAACAGCCCCTAAGTTTTAATTTTTGAACATACAGTCCAAACCAAAACTCGTCTACTAATATTCTTTTACACTATTATTAACTTTAGTTAAAATTGACTGAAATAGATAGTTAATAACAATTCAGATAATCATCATTATCTTGATAAAAAGAAAATTGTTGAGACTCAATAGGTATTACATTACTTTTGTTTATGAATGTGCATTCTCCTTGTTTTGAAAATGTTTACATTCCAAACTACCATTCAAAATCACTTTTTAATTTATAAAGGAAATAATGATCTTATTAAAACGTTTAAAACTCATAATTTAAAGTATTTCATACTAAATCACATGTTAGGAACCTGATTTGAATTAATGACATCTTGTTTACCAGTTTAGCTATCCTGATTATTCCTGATCTTCTCACGAAATGACAAACCCCATTTAAAATTTCGAACAATTATTATTCATACAAAATAAAAAATTACATTACTTTTGTTTATGAATGTGCATTCTCCTTGTTTTGAAAATGTTTACATTCCAAACTACCATTCAAAATCACTTTTTAATTTATAAAGGAAACAATGATCTTATTAAAACGTTTAAAACTCATAATTTAAAGTAGTTCATACTAAATAACATGTTAGGAACCTGATTTGAATTGATGACATCTCGTTTACCAGTTTAGTTATCCTGATTATTCCTGATCTTCTCATGAAATGACAAACCCCTTTTAAAATTTCGAACAATTATTATTCATTCAAAATAAAAAATTACATTACTTTTGTTTATGAATGTGCATTCTCCTTGTTTTGAAAATGTTTACATTCTAAACTACCATTCAAAATCACTTTTCAATTTATAAAGGAAATAATGATCTTATTAAAACGTTTAAAACTCACAATTTAAAGTAGTTCATACTAAATCACATGTTAGGAACCTGGTTTGAATTGATGACATCTCGTTTACCAGTTTAGTTATCCTGATTATTCCTGATCTTCTCACAAAATGACAAACCCCTTTTAAAATTTTGAACAATTATTATTCATACAAATTAAAAAATTACATTACTTTTGTTTATGAATGTGCATTCTCCTTGTTTTGAAAATGTTTACATTCCAAACTACCATTCAAAATCACCTTTTAATTTATAAAGGAAATAATGATCTTATTAAAACGTTTAAAACTCATAATTTGAAGTAGTTCATACTAAATCACATGTTAGGAACATGATTTGAATTGATGACATCTCGTTTACTTGTTTAGCTATCCCGATTATTCCTGATCTTCTCATGAAATGATAAAACCCCTTTTAAAATTTCGAACAATTATTATTCATACAAAATAAAAAATAGGCTTGTAAATGAACTAAATGTTCATGAACCGTTCATGAACTTGTTCAACGGGAAGTTCGTTTATTTAATAAATGAACGAACACGAACATTTTTTTTTTGTTCGTTTAATTATATGAACAAACATGAACACACCATTTATTCGTTCATTTATGTCCATGAACGTTTGTTTATGTTCTTTTATTTACATTAGTTTATCTTTGTTCGTTTATGTTTGTTTAAATTTCAATATATACATAGTTAGTTATCTTTAATCTTTAAATAAACTAGGTTATGTACCCGTGTGATACACGGGTTGAACAATTTAAATTATATATATTATATATAAAATTAAAAATATAATTAAGAAAAAATAGATTAAATGTTATATTTAAAATAAATAAAATTGCCTTTACAACCGAAAAATATTAAATATTCATCAGCCCCTAAATAATTTCTTGTAAAGACATTCATATTCACATAAAATTATTTCCAAACTTTTCAGCATATATCTTTCATACTGTGGCTGTTACCTTGTAGACTGCAGGTACAACAAAAAAAATCAAAAGTAATAAGATAAATTTGTTTAGGCTAAGATGTAAAAAATGAAATTAATTTAAAAATATCTCCTCATCCGTTAAACCATCCCAATTGAGTATCGTTAATTTGGAGTTGACATCAAGTTTCTTGCAAAGCCAAAATATTTCTAACCTTGAGTGTATAATCATTTTTTTCTAACATCAAGGTCCTTAAACATAATATCATTTATTGGTTCAATATGACTGTAATTATAATAAAAGGATTTCGTGATTTAATAGCATGAAAATAAAGCTAAAATGAATTACTAATGAAAAGACTGTTGCCACTTAGATATTTTATTTCTCTGTTAAAGTAACTTGAAACAACACAGCCAATGAAAATTTCAAACAATGATTGTTCATATATAAAATGTATTTTATATATCAAGCTATTATAATACGAAAATAGCTAAGCATATTTAATTTTAATTAATCAAATATTTAATTAATGTGGATCGATTTGTTTTATTTTGTTTGTTCAGAACACTATAAGAAATATAGTTTTAAACTTAGAGTGAAAGACTACATATTAAAAAATAGGTTAACTAACGTTCACGATTTAAATTTAAATTTAATAACATATAAATACGCTATCTTAAAAAATGAATATTTTTTTAATAATATTTACCTCTATTACCTAATAAACATTTTCAAATCATGTCTAGTAATTTATTTCTAATTTTGTATTAAAATATAATCATATTAATTAATTTACAAAGACATAGTATATATATATATATATATATATATATATTGAACTAAATTTTGATAATTAAATTAATAGTTATAGTTGTAATTAATAAAAATTAAAAATAATTATTTTTAAATAAAGAAACAAATTAAAATAAATGTATTATTTTAAATAAGAAAATAAGAGGCTTTATAATGGAGTTTTTAGTATTCCATGTGTTGTCTTTCATTAGTATAGATAGCAATAAATTAATGTTGATTGGTTTACTTTATTTATTTGTTTAGAACAATATAAAAGTCTAACAAAAAAGCTTAACCAATTACATCGTGGATTAATTTGCTTATTTGACTTTTGAACTCTTTTAAACATCTAGAATTAGTATGTACTTGCTGAGCATATTTAACATCTAAAACAATGACCAAAATAATAAAAAACTTAATAATCATTTGTCAAACATCATAACAAACATAGTTTTAAACGTAGAATAAAAGATCAAAATTTTATAAATAGGTTTATTTAAGGTACATGATTTAAATTTAAAGTTACTAACATATAAATATGTTATATAAAAAAGAATCACTAATGTTTAAATAATTTTTAATTCGGTTAGTATTTATATTAATAACAGAAATCATTAAATCCGTTTTTAATGATTTCTGTTACAACTATGATTATTAATGTATTTATATTATGATTTTGCAAATCAATTAATATAATTATATTTGAATTTATTATATTAATTAGTAAAATTAGAGAACTCATGAGGGAATGTCATGTGTCCCTCATGTGTTTTCTTTTATTATATAGTGTACATGTAGATGTAGATGTAGATGTAGATACTAGTGGGTTTACCCGCGCGTTACATAGTGATCCACAAATGGTTGCAATACAACATTACGATACTTAGGGTTTTTTTGCCGCAAGTCACGCAAAAAGAATAGAAATGTGCACATTATGTTTTAACACGTATTCGTAGAAATAAAAGAAAAGAAATGTGCACCGCCACTTACAACTGATTGCAGTTCACCACAAAAACCATGTACTCATTATTGAACAAATCTTAATAAACCAAAGGTATGTTACTGTAACAGACCAATATGAACATAAACATCACTCTTGTGTAAGTTGTCCGGTCATTACATATCTACATAACCGTGCTATTGAAGACACCTTGTTAAATGATAAAGTTCATTTATATGACAAAAACATGTAGTAATAATATGATATTGTATAAACTATCATATGAAGGTCATTGTTCATTTAAAAATTAAAAGTTGTGATTTGTAAGTTTGTAATAGATTTGCCCAACTTGACCCAGCAGCTAAAAAATTGCCCAATGTAGCCAGTGAGTCAAACTATCCCGTCCACTTTGCCGCTGTGTGGACGCATATATATGAAAAGGGTTTATAATATAAGTATTATTATGGCAAAGTTTTAAAATTCATACAAGTTTAGCTGAGATAAGATTATTCATTGTGGTAACATAAATTATTATATTTCATCGCCATTATATGAAATTTGTTCAAAAAATAGTGTTATCCCGTATGTTTATTTAGTTTGGGTGAGTTCCATTTTCATATAAAAGTTGATTATCTTCTAGGGACATTTAGAAAAGAAAAGTGGTAAAATTTAGGAAATTGTAAAGAAACCTTTGGTATGTCATCTTAACTTTAAACAATTTGAACATATTTACACATGACTCATCCTTTATAATGTAGTATAGATAAACATAAAACAAGTTTTTTAACTACTTATATAAATATAACTAATTAATAAGTGAGCTTTCTAATAATAAAAAATAAGTTTTTTTTTTCATGAAACTAATCCTAACTAGTAACCAGTTTACAAAAAAATAAATCACTCTAAGTTCGTTTATGCTTTGTCAATTATGTTCATTTATGTTTGTTTAATTATGCTTATTTGTGTTGTTTTATATTCATTAGATAATGTTCGTGTAAGTTTGTTTGTTTATGTTCCTTTACGTTCGTGAACTATTCATTTATGTTTAAACGAACAAACATAGCCATTTTCTTAATTAACAAACACGAACACAAAAATTTGCTTGATTATATATTTGTGTTCGTGTTTGTTTATAGTTAAACGAACAAACACGAAAATGCATTTGTTCGTATTTATCCGATTCATTTACGGGCCTAATGAAAATATCTATATCTAATAAAAAAATCACATATAAAAAAAAACAAAATGATAACTTATTATTAAAAATATCATAAATGCCGGGGCCGTGTAAGTAACCCTAACGTAACCCCCGTCACCATTAAAAAAAGGCGTTAAGTTTTAAACGACCGGCCGACACGCCGTGAAATTACCGTCAAATCGTTGCCACCTATACATACACAAATATACAATCCCCACACACACACACACAAACATATATCTATCTATCACCGTTCATCACCCATATATACCCAACACACACATATTCTCCATCCCTTACAACAATATTATTATTATTATTTTTATAAAAACAATCAACACACAATAACCGATGGGCGTCGATTACTACAACCTCCTGAAAGTCAACCGCACAGTAACCGATGAAGATCTAAAAAAAGCCTACAAAAAACTGGCTATGAAGTGGCACCCAGACAAGAACATTAACATTGCATCATCAGGTGATGATGACAAACATAAAGTGGCTGAGTCCAAGTTTAAGCAGATCTCTGAGGCGTATTATGTTCTTAGCGACCCGAAAAAGAGACAGATCTATGATATGTACGGTGAAGAAGGGTTGAAGAGTGGTGTGTATGATGATGAGGCTTTGTCGTCTGCTAGTTTTAATAGTGTGATGAAATCTGGGTCTGGGTTTGGGTTTAGGTTTGACCCGCGTGATGCTGATGAGATATTTAATGAGTTTTTTTATGGGTCTGATGATGGTGGGAGGAAGAAGAATAATAATAATATTAATATTAATAATAATATTAATCAGAAGAGTGTAAGGAAAGCAGAGACGGTTGAGAATAAGTTGAGTTGTAGTTTGGAGGAGCTTTATAAAGGTTCTAAGCGTAAGATGCAGATTTCAAGGATTGTTCTTGATGATTCAGGGTATGTTTAGGAATTTATTTATTTATTTATTATTATTATTATTATTATTATTATTATTATTATTATTATTATTATTTATAGATCTGGGTAATAACGTTGCTATGCATGACTCGTTGGACTCTGTTGGTTTCTTTACTAAAGAAAACATAAGTATCAAATTTACTAATTGATGTTTGTTGATGAATAATTAATTAGTCAATTATCTGCAATTCTACTCTATTTTGAGTATGAATTCACTAATTAACTTTCATTGATGAGCAATTGCCTCCAATTTCGCCTGAATTTGATCATCAATTCACTAATTGACTTTCATTGATGAACAGTTTCCTCTATTATTGCCTTAACTTGAGCTTGAGCTCACTAATTGACTTGATCTTTTCTTTGAACCGTGCCGATTAATCAGGATTAAGGTTCTGTGTGGCAACCTCGTGTTGCGCCAATAAGAGTCCTGGTTGATTAAGAGGTAGCCTCTAAATCAGTCAGGAGTCAGGACGCTACCTCTGACCAATTTCGGAGGTAGGGCCTCTCTTTCGGGTTCTAGGTTTGATACACCCCGTGACATCACATTCTAGGGTTTGTGACATCACATTCTGGGTATGTGGCAGCCTCCTATTGGTGGGCGATGTGGGCCAGGGTGTATGATTCGTAAATACCCTCTCTTTAATGGAATCATTAAGAGGCTACTAAACAACGCCTAAACTGAAACTGATTTGAATTTTAGTTTTAACTTTTAAACAATTAATTGATTCGTCGTTGAACTATAATCGCTTTACAATCTTTGCAACTGCAGAAAACCAGGGACTCTTGAAGAAATATTGACAATACACATCAAACCAGGATGGAAAAAAGGAACAAAAATCACATTCCCGGAGAAAGGAAACCAAGAGCCCGGAGCAGCCCCAGGCGACTTAATATTCGTAATCGACGAAAAGCCACACAACACATTCAAACGAGACGGTAACGACTTAGTTTTCACCAAAAGAATCACTCTCTTAGAAGCTCTGACCGGAAAAACAGTAAAGGTGACCACATTAGACGGCAGAAACCTTGCAGTTCCGATCACTGAGGTGATCAAGCCAGGGCACGAAGAAGTGGTTCAGAACGAAGGGATGCCGATTTCCAAAGAACCTGGGAAGAAAGGTAACTTAAGGATCAAGATTGATATTAAGTTTCCGTCGAGGTTAACTGGTGAACAGAAATCAGATCTTAAACGGGTTTTGGGTGGTGGCCGGGTTGTCGATGACTAGTTTGGTAATATGGCGTTTTTCTAATCGTTGACTATGGAAGTGTGTACATACATGGGTAACTTTGTTGGTGGTGTTATTAGTTATGAGATATGGAATTGTGGATAGTAGAGATACTTTTCGAATAAGTATATAACTAGTTATTAAGTGTTGAGTTAACGAGTATATATATCGTTCGTATTGTGGTACACAAGACGGTTGTGTAATCATATAAGGTACTGTTTTTCGTTTCCTTTTTTGTATCTGGGTAGCGAAACGTATAAATGGTTATACGTTCTTACAGTTTATGTATGAAACACTGACTTGAGATATTATTGAATTTTGTAACTTTGGATATGTTTATTGCTAGTTGTTTAGCTATTTTATCATTCGACCAAACTTATGATTGAAGGGACAACACGCCAGTTCTGTTCGATAAGATGGGTCATAAATCCGGACCTGACCTGATGAGTTGTTGATCCGACCGGTTAGATTAGTAACGAATCACTAGCAAGGACTTTGGCCTCATAAAAAGGTCTTCAAAGCTACGGTTTACATACCATATGTCTGTATCAAACTAAACCGCTAATGGCTTAGGCCTCCGGGAGTGGTCTCCTGGGGACGGGTTTGAACCTAATCATTACTAAACCGCTACGGGTCAAAGCAAATTATTGCTAAACCGCTACAGCTCTACTAAGGGCATAGGCCCCATATAAAGGTAGAACCAAACCATTACTGGTTCTGGCCCCTACAGAACGTTCGTCGAAGCTGCTACTTCAAACCAGATAACTGCTAAGCCCCTACTGACAGCTTAGGCCCAGAGTCCATGTGTGTCTAGAGCGGTCCTCAAAAAGTTACAACTTCAAATCAGATAATTACTAAGCAACTACTAACAGCTAGGCCCCATACGATGTCTCGAGCTATGGCTCTGGGCGAGCCGCGAGCTTACATTATAAACTATTGGGAGTGGAGCCACGACTCTTGCTTAACATTCATTTTACTGTGACCTGCATGTGAAGGGTATTTCAACTATTCATTTCTGGAATGAAACACGACGGAAACATAGGATGCAGAACATGCTCTGACATCATTTATTACTCCATGAGAAACTTTAACAGTGGATGATGGGCGTCGAAACATGACTCACGCCAAAGGTATTAACGACAAAACTTATATTCGCCAACGTTAAAAGGAAAGATTTAAACTGTCAAGCCATGTTGTTAACTGCAACCTTCGCTTGAGTCATGTCAAAAGTTGAAATGTAGTCATTGGGAAGAAGTCTCAATGTGGTCTCAACATAAACTCTGCACGGTTATTGAAGGTTGCACATCGTAGCGTCTCATTTTAGGCTTGAATATAGAAAACCATATATATGTTTTAAGTTCCATATTCAACATGTTCACAACCTGGTTAGTCTTTAACAACTCATTTACAGCTCTTGACGACTCATCAGCTCATTTGTCCGGTTAGATGGAGGTACACAAGTAGTGTTCCAAGTTTAACGTTAACATATTCTTTACCAGGTTGATCACTTTCAACCCTCCAACCTGACATTTGGCACCCTTAACTTCATAGCGCCTTGAGCCAATTTACCCAACCCACCCATATCATGACTGATAACGACAATACTCAACATAAAAACTCTTAACAGCGAAGACATGAACCGCTGGTTCAATGTGTTTTGGTTTAAGGAGCCAAAAGTTATAAAATATAAAATAACAGATAAAACTTGGTTGTGAGAACACGGATAAAACCCAAACTAATTATACTCCGAAAAAAGATAACGGGTCCAGCATTCATTCCATGTTTTCATATAAAACGACAGATAAAATTTTCACCGAATACCGAACAAGGTTCAGCAACCAAAAAGCCATACAAGCAAACCTAAACACTCACCATAAGTCAAGATTCTGCAACCTCGACTCCAGAAGCATGGTGGTTGTAGCCATTAGCATTGCCACCATTACCCCTGCCACCTCTTCCCCTACCACCATAATAGTTCCTTTGGTTACTTGGGTAGTATGTTCCTGGTTGCTCATGGTATTGGTTACGTCCATTCTGGTAGAATCCACCTCTGCCACCACTTCGGCCACCTCGCCCACCTCCATAGCCTCTGCCGCCACTTCGACCACCGTTGCCACTGTTGCGGCCACCACCTCTTTGGTTGTGATATCTCCGAGGTGCATACTGTTCCTTGAACTCTGAACCAGCTGCATTTGCCTCGCCATGTTCTGCCTGAACTTGAGTCTCTATGGAATTTTCAGCTTCTTGTTCATGCTGCTAAAATACATTATACTAGCATCAATAAAAAATACAGCTGAACAGAAAGATAAGCAACACGAAATGTAGACATGTAGTAACATTAACAATGTATTTCACATTTCTACCGACTTTAGCAAACTAGATGCAAATTTTAAACCATCTTACAAATTATTACAAACTCTGGCAACCAACTAATTTTCAAAAACTTCTGTTTGTAAATAGCTTATGCGGCATAGCAGTGGATGATCACATGCCAGCCACCATGGCAGCATATCAGATGAACATATACGAAATGTTCGGGTTTAGAAACATCTACATCTAGAAAGTAACTATAATATGTCACATCATACATAGAGAGCGAGTTAAATACAAAATCAACTTTAAGTAAAATAATGAGAGAACTGCATAAGCATAAGCACAGGCACACAGTATCGAAGATAATAGCATGTGGTGGGGGAGAAAGAGAGATGTTAAAACTGTGTCGCGTTAACATGAGTAACTATTCGATTATCGCAGCTCTCTAATTAAAACAGTTGTGTTGAACATCCGACTCTATATACATACACCACACTGTGTGAATATTAGAAAAACATGATCATTTGTGGGCTGTGGCTACAACTGTTAGTAAAATATGAACTGGTTAAAATATCACAGTTCTCTAATTAAAACGATTCTGTGTTAAACATCTGACTCTATACCATAGTTATAGAATGCACTAGGTGCACTCAAGGTGCATAGGTCTCACCCGGGGCCTAGGCGCAAAGCGCAAAAAAAAAAAGCGAGGGGCTGAGGAAAAAAAAGGGCACTAAACAAAAAATAAAATAAAATATATTATGTATTCAAAAAATAATAAGTATATCTTGTATATACATAGATAAAAATAACCCTCTAAATATATAAGATTGGATATTGAAATCATCAAACTAGTTTCAAAAACAAATATTAAACCTTTTAGAATAATCAGTAAAGAAATATTAACATTTATCATTGTGACTTGCTATAATTTTTTTAATTAAAATATTTTGAAAGAAAAAAACAAGTCACTATGTTGTAGCAGTCTGCCAGTCTGCAAAAGTCAAAAGTAGTATCCAGCTTTCTTTCTGCAAACACTGTTAAGGAGCTAAGGCCTAAGCCCTAAGGTTCTTTTAGGGTCTTTTAAAAAATGTGTTTATCATTTTCTCATCTTTCTCTCCTCCTCAACTTCTGCTCTCCGGTGATGCAAGTCATGCAACCACAATCACAGATCTGTTCCAGGCGGATTTGGTATTAATTTGCAAAAGTTCGCCAGAAACTGGCTGAAAGTTTGCCGGAAAAGTCACCGGAAAGACGTTTTTGGCCGGAAACTTACTGGAAGAGCGCCTTTTTTATCTAGGAGACAAAGGCGGAATAAGGTCGCTTCTAGGTTTTTGGTCGCCTAGGCGCCTCAGGCGGTCGCTAATCGCTTTTGACAACACTGCTCTATACACACACACACACTAAATAAGAAGCCACGTCAATAATGTGTGTATTAGAAAAATACGGTCGTTTGTTGCTACAACTGTTAGTAAAATATAAATTGGTTAAAAATATATCAGTAACAAAAAAAACAGTTCCTATTTTGTGCCCGACTTAAAATTGGTTGCTAAATTTTTCTTTAAAAAAGGAAAAAAACCTGCTTCTGTTTCTGCAGTTCAACATTATTAAATAATAAGTATGTTCCTATTATTGGAACAGATTTCTACTAATATCAAGCAGGTCGGTAACTTAGTTGAAAAAGAGAGAGGCACAGAAAAGGTCTAAAATCGAGGCGCAAAGCGCAAAAGCGGTGAGATTATTGTATTCGAGGCACAAGGTAATAATGTATTTTTTTTATGTATCCCATAGTTTTTTTCGCTTACCCTACCCAAAAATTAGCCATGAATAAGGTTCTTATATGATTTTCTACATGTACAAGTTAAAAAAATAAAGGTACAAGTTATTGCATAAAAACTTCCAGGGTACAAGAGGTTTGTGCCTCAGGGCAAAAAAAACCCAGAAAGAAATCCTAAAAAAGTGCTTTTTGTGTGCTTCATGCAGTGTTGTGAAAGGCGAGCTAGGCGGCCGCCTAGGCAGCACCTAGTCGCTAGTCGGAGCATAAAATCGGAATAAGGACCTAGGCGTTTTTGGAATTAGGCGGTCTAGGCGGAGGGTTTTTTTTATTTCCACAAATTTCTAAGTAGAAATGGAGATGAAATAGATTGAAGTAGAGAAGAAATACCTTAGAAGAAGAGATGAAACCATAAAAATTTCCCATTGGCTTCAGTGGTGGAGGATTGGAGGTTAGAAGGTTTTATGGGGTTAGTGCAATTTTCAGGAAACAAAAAAGGTGATGAAACTATGAAACGGCTGAAGTATTTTTAGGGTTACACATCCTTTTGTTTTACAAAATTGCTTTTTTACCCCTTATGTTATATTCTTCAGTAAAATTTAACCCTAAACTATTTTTAATTTGGTTGTTTCCTTTTTTTTAAATTTTTATTGAGTTTTATTTGTTGTACATGTAGCTTGGCTACTTGTACATTAAGTGTATTATAGAGATTTTGTGCTTCTAAGTATTATTTCAATTCAATATAAATATGCGTGTATATATAAAATACGTATAAAATTTCAAAACGCCTAATTCCGCCTAGTCCCGACTAGTCCCTAGGCTAAACCCCACCGCCTGCCTAGCGCCTTCTGCAACCTTAGCTTCATGTATTTTTTCGAAGCGCTGAGGGAAAAAGCGACAAGAGATCGAGCCTTATCGCTTCTCACGCCTTTTTAAAACCAAGGTTGGTGGCTTATAAGCTTATATTATTGATAAAAGTGTGAACACACCTTGTTACAACATCCACTCATAACTAAATAACATATATGGTAAGAAAGTAGCACCTCATGAGAATCTTCAACCGGAATAGACTGGTCTTCTTGAGTCTCGTTTCCTTGAAAATCAGTAGAATTATCTTCCTGCAGAACAATCAGGGATTAGAATGCACTAATTATTTACTTTAATACTTTATAGATAAAAGATTGGTTTCTAAAGGCAAAACTAGTATCAACTTGAGGTCTTAACTCTCTCAAACTTCTTACTATTCAGCATTTTTCTCATTTTGTGGGTTCATTGTCATCTTGGTTTTAAAAAGCGCGAAGCGCACAAAAGCGACGAGGTCTAAAACCGAGGCGCAAAGCGCAAAGCGCAAAAGCGGTGGGCTTTACGTACGTGAGGCGCAAGACAATTATATAATTTTTTTATATATGCTATAGGTTTTTAGCATTATTTACTCAAAATATAGATACAAATAAGGTATATATATGATTTAACTAATATGTACAACCTTTTTAGCTACATGTATAACAATTTTAAGCACAAAAACATCATGTGTACAAAAAGCGCGCTTTTCTCGCTTTTTTTCGTGCGCTTTTTGCGCTTTTCTTGCGCTTTTCGTACACTGCTCGCCTAGGGTTACATAAGGCGCACGGATATGCGCCTAGGTGCGCTTTGCGCTTAAGCGCGCCTCAAGCGCGCTTTTTAAAACATAGATTGTCATAAACATAGTGTCTAATGCTCTCTCGTTACAAGGAAATTACAAAGAGTTTTTTAACTCATATTTTCTACAAAAGATCATATCTTTGCAATGTATAATGTGTCTTCCGTTGAAAAAAAAACTAGTGTGAGTCTAGTTTTCATTTGTGTAACCACAACCGAAACATTAATATGAAAATGACCACATAAGCCACAATCAATATATATGTATACATATACAAAGATATATGTATGTGAGTGTCATAAACAAAAATACGAGTCATAAGTGCATATCTTAAGTCTTAATGTTATATCATCCTCTTATTCAATACAATTGTTGAAAGACAATTACTAAGAAATAAAGCATTAGACTCTAAAATATAGCTACTAAAGCCAATGCAGGCAAAATTATTCTAGAACTAGTATTAGGTTAAGCATACTAAAACATAGCGCATATCAATAACGTAGATTATCAGAAGCCATTAAAGACCATGAGATTCCTAAAAATCACAACAACCTTGATGCACAGCAAAAAATTATAAACCTGACATGTAATCCAAAAGTGAAAAATCACATGATTTAAAAACCGGAAAAAGTGCAAAAGCATAAGAAGTCAACAACAAAACCATAAAACATTAGATCAACAACAATGCACAAAAAAAACTAAAGAACACTTGGGATTTGTTTATTTTTCAGCCTAAGCTTATGTTTAATCCGTTTAAAATAGAACCGACAACGGCACTTTCTCCATACAAATACTAAGATAGTGGCTTTTAAGAATACTGAATAAACCAAATAAAGTTGCACTAGTTTTAACGTTATTTTACTCATTTCGTGAAAATAACGTTAAAAACGACAAACCGTTAATCATGCATCATGTGGTGGCGTTGATAGCCAAAAGACAAAGGGGTACATGCACTGATCGGGTTTGTCCCGATTGCTAAGTGTTTTGTTCCTTATGTCCAAGGCTTGATAGTTGAACCAAACCACATCGAGCCGGGGGTCTCACTGGAAGCAGCCTCTCTATTCTTAAGGATAGAGGTAAGGTTGTCTACATCTTACCCTCCTCAGACCCTACCTTAGCTTTGCTATAGGTAGGATTAACCGAGTATGATGATGATGAATAAACCAAATAACAGGTTAAAAGAGCAACCCCAAAAACCAACTGAAAAAAGAATACTCAAGCAAACTCGCAACATTAACAAAACACTAAAGTACTAAACACATCAAAACCTCATGACTACAATGCTACTAGATCAAACTACATGCTATTTATGCTTTCGAGTTACAACATGGTAATGTTAAATTGTGTAGTGCCACCAAATCAATTCAAGTAATACAAATAACACCATACATACTTAACAATTTCAAATAGGAAGACAGAATAAACCAAAATCAACCAAAGCTTTTACGGTTTTACCAATTGTTCATGTGAAGCATCTGTGCTTTCCACCTGCACAGGGACCTGGAACCCATAATTCCCAGCAGCTTCAGCAGCAACGACAGCGGGCGCTTTCATCTCCGGCGTTATTTTCAAATAATCCGATCCGATTATCTTCGTCAACTTCTCTCTTAACGAAGCATCTACAAAACAAATAGCAAGTAAGCAAGTAATACAAAATCATAAACAATCAATTAAATAACTCTATTGTATTATCATACAAGTAACATCAGAGTTCGAATCAATCGGTTGATCAGACTTAGCAACCCAAAGCTTAGCATGTTCAACACACTTCTGCAACGCATTCTGATGCGAAAAACTCGAATCAACCGGTCTCGAAACCAACAGAGAACTCATCTTCGAAATCAAATCCAAATCACTCTCTCCTAACATAACCGCCGCGTCATCATCCGTCACATAGTCATAAGTCAAACAACAGTTCCTTTCATGAGTCTTGGTCAACATAATCGCATTAAACTCACTCTGTGACTTCACTTCAAACATACTCCCAAAATAAATCACCTTCAACACATCCTCAATCAATTCATTAACCTTAACACCGTCGTTAACGCCGTTACCGTCAGCTACTTCCGTCACGTCGTTTTCTGACGTTAGGGTTTGCGGTTCCGATTGCGTTTGTGATTGGGATTGTTTAACGGCGAGAGCGATTTCTTCATCGACGGCTGAGGATAAAGGTTGGCGAAGCTTTTCGAGTTCATCAATGGCTGAAACAATAGACGGTTTGGATTTAATCAAGTCTTCTTGTTCTTTGTTTTTAATGACGGATTTGCCCTTGGAAACGGAATCTTCTAGTTGAGTGATACGGTTGAGTTTTTTTTTGAGGTTACGGATGCGTTTGTTGAGGAGGGTAAGGACTGGACCGTCTGTGACGTCAGAGGAAGCGGTTGCTGACGCCATTGTGGTGGTTGATGGAAACAGAGGTTGTCCGACGTGGACGGCGGCGGAAGAGTGGTGAGGGTTTTGAGTTTAGGGTTTGTAGAGAGAGAGAGAGGAAGGAAGATAAAGGGGGAAATAGGGGTGTTTGGTGTGTGGGATTTTATAATATTTATAAAGCCGTGGGAATGAGGATGGATAATGGATCGTCCCAGGAGTCTTTTATTTATATTTATTTATTTATTTTTTATTATTTACATATATACCCTGTTTACACCCTAATGGCATTTAGTCAACCCAAAAATTAAATTACATATTTTCTTTTTATAGAGTAAAATAACACAAATATCCATTCAAAACATAAATAAAAAAAAAAAAAACTACTGACGCTTCATTGATTCACGATCATTCTCTCTCTCCAAAGGCAGACCCATCCTTCGTGGATCAGAGTCCGAGGACCCCAATCTTTTTAAAAAATGTAATAGACACTATATGTAAATTTTTAGAAGAAACCTGTTGAATGTTTGGTAAATCGGATTGGGTTAGATTGGTATGATCGGCCCTTTTTGTTGGGACCGATAGCATTTATGAGAGTGTTTAATGTGTCCAACCACCTCGTGGGAGGCGGGTATTTATAAGGCGAGCAAGCACCTGAGCATTTAATGAGAGTCGGCGTGAACAGTGACAGCCGTCACTGTTCAGCCGACAAGGTATGGGCGTTAGATTATTTTAATATATTTTAGTGGGCGGCATTTATTGTTTTCACTTGGTCCATTGGTTTGTGGCAGTCTTTTGTTTTGTCCGGTGGGTCTTATTTCGTGTCCTCTGGTCCGTCCGTATCACAGTTTATCCGTTGGTCCGTCCGTATTATGTTTGTCCGGTTCATATTGTATTATTCTATGTCTTGTCCACTCCGTCTGTTCATCCGGTCCGTCTGTTCGTCCAGTCCGTTTGTCCAAGGTGTACGGTCAAAGTGTACGGTTGTGCGGTTGATACGGTTACGGTACCCAGGTTATCAGCCCCCCCAGTTCGTTGTTTCATGATGTTAACTGGAACAACGAACTTTACCGTATGTTCATTCGGCCATATTCATTATTTTATTTTTAATTATATTTTATTATATATATATATATATATATATATTATTTTTTTTTTTTTTTTTTATGTCGGTGGGTGCCACGTGTCAGCAGGTGATTGGATGAATTGGAACCGTCGTATTGCTGACTGATTGGACGTTTCGCGTCGTTCGAGATTCTCACTCGGTTTCCTATAAATACCGTGTTGTGTACAGTAGATGCTTCATTCTTAGATTCAATCGGCCGCAGAGCTATATCCGTTTCACCGAGTTTTCCGATTGCCAGGTTCGTCCTTATCCGTATCTCCTTTTCCCTTTATTTTCCCAATATGGTAGGTAGAAAAGACATCGATCTTCATACATCTCAGGTCTCCGAACCCTCTCTGACGGCCTTTTGCAACAAATATTTTGATACGGCCGTGTATAAGCCGATCGTCCCCAAGCCGTCAGAGAAAATAACCGATTGTCCGGCAGGGCATGTCGGATTTTATACTCGACACTTTGATTTTTCTTCCGTTCGTCTTCCGTTGTCTTCCTTCTTTTTGGAATTCCTTCAATGGTACGAGCTGGACATCCGGCAGTTGAGCCCTTTGGGTTCAATAAAGGTCATCCATTTTGAGGTTCTGTGTAGGGCCCACGGCGGGGTCCCTACACTTGGTCTGTTCCGCCAGTTCTTCAAGCTCAGCACCGCTGGTGACTGGTTCACGGTGGCCGAGTTATCGAAGACAAAGTCTATCCTATCCACTACCTTTTCCAGTTTGAAGAACTGGAAAGATAGATTTTTCTGGATGTCCAATAACGTCGTACCGTTCCCTATGCCATGGCGAGCCTCCGGGGGTACTTTGAACAAGAAGGTGGAGAATGATGCTTATGATGCGGCCTTATATGATAAGCTTTTGAAGAAACCGACCCCTCTCCAAGTCTATCCTGAGCCGTTCTTAGTGTTAGTGGGTATCAGCCGGAGGTGGCCGTTTCCCAATGCAGAGCCTATAATAAAGAAAGGGGACAAGGGTAATAGCATGATTTCCCCTTCTTCCGTTCCTTTTTTTTTAGCGTTTCACTAATGACTTTACTTTTGTTTTGCAGAGATGAGTCTTTTGAGCTTCGTGAAGCGGAAGGGGCAAGGTCTGGTGGTGACTTCCAGACCGCTGAATGAGGGAGAGGATGACGTGTTGAGTCGTACGGAAGGCATCACATATAATGTTCCTGCAACAGAAAAAGACGACGTGCTACGGCCTGAGCATACGGAAGCCCCTGCCCAAGGTTTAGGAGAAAGGTCTCCTGAGCGGGGCGGTACCGGTGGAGATTCGGCTGAGATTGGTTTGCGGTCTAACGATACCAGCCGTAGGGAGTCCTCTTTGAGGGTTTCTTCTGACAAGGGGGGTGATGACCGAGAGACTTCAGCTGCTAATTCTTTAGGGAAGAGAAAAGCATCTGAGAGGGAAGGCGGGGAGTCTCCTGAACTTAAGAAGAACAAGGGGAGTAGCAACTCCAAGGAGTCGGAAGAGATGTCCTATGCAGTGAACGACCCTTATGTTCCGGCTTGGACGGTCAAGAACGGGGATACTCTGAAGGACCCCAATACTTGTTATCAGATTTTGCACCATTGCATACCTCCTGGTGAGCTATCTAGGAACCGGGAGAGGAAAGATAATCATCCGGCCGCTGGGGCGAGTGTGTCTATGGTGAGGGCCTTAAACTCTGTTGCAGAGCTTGTCCAAGGCTATCATCGCCTGTCGGCTCAGGAAGTTAGACTCCGAAGCAAGCTGGAATTAAGTTCCAAGGAAATCGGTCGGCTGAATGGGCGTGTGCGGAAGCTGAAGAGGGGTACAGACGAAGGGAAGAAGGAGGAGCTGGTTCAAGCACTAAAGGATGCGGAAGATAGGCACGCGGTTGAGTTGGAAGAGGCACGTAGTGCCAACAAACAGCATGTGGAGGAGGTGGAGGAGGAGAATGGCCGGATGGCTTTGGAGAAAGCTGAGTTGGAGAGGAGAGTCGATCACCTGGAGAAAAACAATGCCGAGTTCCAATCGCTGGTGAAGAGTTTGGAGTCGGACAAGGCGGACCTGATGAAGGAGGTCCAGGGTTTAAAAGCACAGGTTGGTAAGTTTGAGGGGGAACGTTCTTCGTGGGTCGTGGCTAAGTCAAATTATGACAAAGCTTTGAGTGAGGGAGACAAGGTGATTGAGAAAATGAAGGAGATGGTGGATGAGACTGAGGCGGATAGGGATGCGTTGGTGTCCGAGGTGATCCCGGTGGTGGTCGGTCGATTGTTGAAGTCGACCGAGTTTCTGAAGCCGTTAGGGGAGATGGAGTCCCTGTTGTGGAGTGCCGCCTTTCATGACGGCATTCTAGCTGGTTAGTTTCTTTTTCTTTTACTTAGAAAACTAGTTTCGTCCCTTTACTTATATTGGATTCGGTGTTTCCTTTGTAGGTGCGGCGGGGCTGAAGGCAGGCAAGCAGGTAGAAGAGATAGATGGTTATGACGTGAGAGCCACCAAGACTTATGAGGATGGCGTGAAGTTATGGGAAAAGGCCGTTTATCCATACATTGAAAGCATACGGAGCCTGGATAAGAAGCATTCGGTGGACGTGCTGGACGTCATGCCAACAGGAATGTTGCAGGAGTAGTATCGTTTTTTTTTTTTTTAAGTTAGATTATTTTTGAACATTTGGTTTCTAGTTTGTAGTTTGATGCTGCCCGGTCTGTTTAAAACAGTATTTTGTTGGTAGTTTGTAGTTTTATGAATTTTGGCCGTTCGGCCGTATCTTACATGCGCGTGTTGCTTTTGTTTGCATATATTACACTGTATTATTGACGTATTCGAGGGCGTCGAGTCCCGTACCCGGGTTATAGTGAACCCGGTCAGCATGTTCGAAGGTGCTGAACCTAGGAAGCATCACATTGGATGTCCGTTCCGGCAATTTAGGGAGAGGTGCCGTTCCTCTGGGGATTGGTAACAACAGACATTGAAAACGATTCATTAGAATATTTTACATAGGATAGTTGCTACACTTTTATTTATCGGGTACGGCTAGTCACCCGTAATAACATTATCATCCGGTACCTTAGATGAAATATTTTTTCAAGTTAGCTACGTTCCAGTGCCGGGGAACTGCTTTTCCATCCAAGTCTGTTAGCTTGCACGATCCTTTTTCATGAACTTCCTCCACTACGTACGGTCCTTCCCAGTTGGGTCCGAGCTTTCCTGTGTTTTCCTTTCGACTTGCCTCGTTGCTTCTTAAGACAAGGTCTCCAGGCTGGAGTATGAGCTTCCGTACCCTCTTGTCATAGTACTTCTTCATCTGCTGTTTGTAATGAGACTCCTTGATTGAGGCGGCCATGCGGTACTCTTCTAGAGCGTCCAGGCTAAGCTGCCTTGTCTCTGCGTTGCTCATGTTTGTCTGAAGGATACGGTTGGTCGGTATCATTACTTCTACAGGAATTACTGCCTCCGCCCCATATACCAGGCTGAAAGGGGTTCTTCCGTGACTTGCCTTCTCCGTTGTTCTCACTGCCCATAGAACACTAGGCAGCTCGGCGAGCCAGTTCCTCCCGTGTTTCCCAAGCCTTGTCTTCAATCCTTGCAGGATTGTGCGGTTCACTCGTTCCACTTGACCGTTCGCCTGTGGATGTGCCACCGAGGCGAAGACTTGTACAATCCCTCTTTTCTCGCACCAAGCCCTGAAACGTTTGTCAGCAAATTGTGTTCCGTTATCGGTGACTATCTTTCCTGGTACACCGTACCGACACAGAAGGTTTTCCCACACAAATGTGGTGATTTGATCACTGGAAATGGTGGCCAAGGGTTTGGCTTCTACCCACTTGGAGAAATAATCGATGGCTATGAGCAAATATTGCACCCCTCCCTTTGCTTTTGGGAACGGGCCAAGAAGGTCCATTCCCCATTGATAGAACGGCCAGGGGGATACGATCGGTACGAGGTTATGTTTCGGCAGTCTGGGGATTGGCGCGTGAACCTGACAGGACTCGCACTTTATACTTACATCCTCTGCATCTTTCCGCATGGTGGGCCAGTAGTATCCTAGATTGAGGGCTTTAGTTACCAATGACTGTGTTCCGATATGCATGCCGCATAGCCCCGAATGTATTTCCTCCATGACTGCCCTTCCTTCTTGGGAGCTGACACACCGGTATGATGGGGATAGGTACCCTTTTTTGAATAATAAGCTGTTTTGCAATTCATATGACTTGCTTCGGCTGACTAGCTGCTTGTCATCGGATGCTTCTCCTTTCAAAATGCGGATAATGGGTTCTCTCCAATCATCATCGACTTGCACGGAGAAGACGGTGAGACCGCATTCCGTGTTTATCGATGCTTCATCCAATACTTCCACTATTACCCTTTTTGTGAGATGTGCAAAGGCGCAGGACGCCATTTTGCTCAGCGCGTCAGCCCCTTTGTTCTTGCTTCTCGGGATCTGTATTACTTCACACGTCCTGAACGTATGCTTTAATTTTTTAACCTCAACCACATACTTCTTCATTGATCCGTCCCTGGCTTCGAACTCGTCGTTTACTTGGCTAGCCACCAACTGAGAATCCACAAAAACATTCAGATCTTGTATAGCCATCTGAGAAGCAATTCTTAGCCCGGCCAACAGTGCTTCATATTCTGCTACGTTATTTGTGCACCTGAAGTTAAACCTGATAGCATAAGCGGACTCTATTCCCGTTGGGTCGACGAGAACCAGCCCTGCACCTGACCCCTCCTTACTGGAAGCACCATCTGTATATAGACACCATCCGTCCCTAGTCCCCGAACTTTCGTTAACGCCGCTGATCGTGTCAACGATCATAGGGTCTACACTGGTGTTCTCCATCAAGAAGTCGGCCAGCACTTGTCCTTTGACGGCCAACCGTGGTTTGTACTCGATTCCGTATGACCCTAGCTCTACTGCCCATTTCGTCAGCCTTCCGGCCATTTCGGGCCGGCTCATGATGTCTTTGAGTGAGGAGTTGGTTAACACAACTATTGGATGTGCTTGAAAGTACCTTCTTAGGCGGCGGGCGGTATACACCAGAGCTAAGGCGACTTTCTCAACAGGTGTGTATCGAGTTTCGGCATCTTTCAAACACCGGCTGACAAAGAAGATTGGGGCAAATCCCCGTGGGCGACTGCAACACAGCACGCTGCTTACTGCTTCCTCTCCGGCTGCTAAATAGATGAACAACGTTTCTTCTGGCTCTGGTACAGTCATAAATGGAAGGTGTGCTAAGTGCTCCTTCATTTCAAGGAATGCGGCTTCCGCCTCTTCCGTCCATTGGAAACCCTGAGTGCAGTTTTTTAGTGTTTTGAAGAACGGGAGGGATCGCTCGGCCAATTTTGAGAGGAAACGGCTAAGAGCTCCAAGTTTACCGTTCAAACTTTGGACTTCTTTCTGAGTCCTTGGAGATCGGGCATCCAGTATCGCTCTTACCTTGTCTGGGTTGGCTTTAATTTTCTTCTTAGCGACTACGTGCCCGAGGAAACGTCCTTCTTCCATCCCGAAATAACACTTTGAAGGGTTTAGCTTCATGTTGACTCTTCTAAGATTGTTAAAGGTTTCTGCAATGTCCATCAATAACTGGTCTTCATCCCTGCTTTTGACGACTAAGTCGTCTACGTAAGCTTCCATGTTCCGACCGATTTGCCTATCGAAGACCATGTCAATCAGCCTTTGGTAAGTCGCACCCGCATTCTTCAGCCCAAAAGGCATTTTCTTGTAGCAATACAGCCCATGCGGGGTGTGGAAAGCTGTCTTCTCTTCATCGCCCCTTGCCATCTGTATTTGATGGTAGCCCTTGTAGGCATCAAGGAAGCACTTGAATCGGAAGCTGGCGACCGAATCAACTTTTGCGTCTATCTCAGGTAGGGGATAATGGTCTTTGGGGCATGCCTTATTTAGGTCACGGTAATCTACACAAACCCTCCAACTTCCGTTAGACTTTGGCACCACCACAGGGTTAGACACCCAGGTGGGGTATTGTACTTCTTTCAGAATTCCGGCCTCTTCTAGACTCCGTACTTCCCTTAGTACAACCTCGCTTCGTTCCGGGGCCAACGAACGTCTCTTTTGCACCACAGGTGTCTTGTGTGTACTGATATTTAAGTGGTGCTCGATGATATAGCGAGGGATTCCCGTCATATCCGCGGGCGTCCATGCGAAGATATCCAGGTTTTTTCTCAGATATCGGAACAGGTGTTGTTTACATTCTGGGGAGAGGGTCTTCCCCACGGTGACTATCTGATCCGGATACTGAGGGTTGATGCTCCAGCTTTCTGGTGTTTCTTCTTCCGTGCCAGCATATCCCACCTCCGGGTATTGTACGGCAGTTTCTACCGTGGCTATTCCCCAGATGGTTGGGAACTTGATCAAGCCGTGTGCAGTAGACGGTACCATGCTAAACTTCTTGATGCCCGGACGACCTATCAGCAAATTGTGGGGAGAGGGTGCGTCGATAACAACAAAGTTCAGGGCCTCGACCCTCCGCTTGTGGCCCTCGCTAATTTCGACGTAGACTTGGATCTGCCCGATGGGAGCTACCTTTTCTCCCGAGAAACCAACCAACGGATAGGAAACGGGCATCAGTCCTCGCTTAACTTCTTCAGGCAATTGCACAAAACATTGCTTGTACATCACATCCGAGGCGCTCCTTCCGTCAATGTATGCGCGGTGCACTTTCTGATTGCCGATGGTTACACATATTATCAGGGGGTCTTCGCATGCGTCTTCATCTGACAGGGCATCGAATGACAGGGGGACATCATCCCAATCTTTGCGGCCGCGATCCGTATCGATTGTCGTCCTAGGTCGTTTCAAGGCCACCGTAGGCCGTATCATTAAGACGTGAGTTTCTTTCTGTTTGCCATCGTTTCCTCTTTTTCTGCCCTTTATATCCTTGACCAGATGTGCCAGCTGCCCGGACTTCACGGCTTCCTCTATTTGCTTCTTTAACTGGAAACATTCATTCGTGTCGTGACCTTTGTCCTCGTGGAATTCACAATACTTTCGGGAGCTTTGCTGTCTGGGTGTCTTTTGCATGGGGAAAGGTGGTTTGAACTTCACATTCTCTTGCTCTGTAGCGAGTATTTCTTTGGGTGTTTTGATCAGTTCGGTGAAAACTACATCTTTCTTATGATGCCCGGTTTGTCGTTCTTGGCTTTCTTTGTTGTTCGGGGTTCTGCGATCGTCCGAGAATCGGTTACGCGAGCCGTCTCTTCCACCATTCTTGTCCCCAAAACGGTGGGATCCCTTCTGCGAGCCATCACTCCGTGAGCGGCCATCCACAGCTTGAGCCGCTTCTTTCCCCCTAACAAAAGCTTCAGTCCTTTGTATAGCTTCTTCTAAAGTGGCCGGAACCCTGGCATTCAAGTCTTCTACCAATTGCTTGGTCCTTAACCCATGAAGGTATCCCGATACCCGCATCTTCTCATCAGCCCCTCTTATCTGCAAGGATTCGTCTTTGAAACGGGCCACAAATTCCTTCAAATTTTCCCCGTCCTTCTGTCTGATGTTGTGGATCTCCACGGGGTCTTTCATGTGTTTCCGTTGTTGCCGAAAGTGTTCTAAGAATTTCATTTTCATTTCCTTGAACGAGTCGATGCTTTCGGCTGGAAGGCTGTTGAACCACAGCCTGGCTACCCCAGAGAGGGTTTGAATAAACATGTGGCAGCACGTTGGCATGGGCCACCCCTCCATATGTGCTGCCCCCTCAAAGAGCGTTGTATGATCTTCTGGATCGGAGGTCCCGTCGTATATCCGCATGTTGGAAGGCATTTTAAACCTTGTGGCGGGAATGAAGTTTGCTATCCTCTGTGTGAACTTTGAGCCCTCATCCGGTCTATAGGGCCGATTCAGGTCATCCGGCTCCTCTGTCGGCTTCAGATTTGTATGGATGATGGTGGAGGTTGTTGGCCCTAGATTGGCCGGACTGGTGTGGAGGTTCGAGCTTCGGGCGTGTTGTTGTATCATTTCGGTGAGCCATGAGGCCGGGGTAGTGCTTAGGTTCGGGCCGACAGGTGTGGACGCTGTCGGTAGGGTCACCGGGGGTGTGTGTGCCGACTCATGATCATCGAAGGATAGCCTTAGGGCTAAGCCCTTGGCTCTCTCTTGCCGTACGTAATCATTCATCAGCTCTCTCAACTGTAGGAAGTTCGACCTTACTAACTCGGGAGACACCACTGGGGTGACCTCCGTAGGTGGGTCTTCCAAAGGCGGTTCGGAATTTGCCATTCGAAATACTGTGGGACTACTGTGCCGGTCCCACGGATGGCGCCAAATGTTGAATGTTTGGTAAATCGGATTGGGTTAGATTGGTATGATCGGCCCTTTTTGTTGGGACCGATAGCATTTATGAGAGTATTTAATGTGTCCAACCACCTCGTGGGAGGCGGGTATTTATAAGGCGAGCAAGCACCTGAGCATTTAATGAGAGTCGGCGTGAACAGTGACAACCGTCACTGTTCAGCCGACAAGGTATGGGCGTTAGATTATTTTAATATATTTTAGTGGGCGGCATTTATTGTTTTCACTTGGTCCATTGGTTTGTGGCAGTCTTTTGTTTTGTCCGGTGGGTCTTATTTCGTGTCCTCTGGTCCGTCCGTATCACAGTTTATCCGTTGGTCCGTCCGTATTATGTTTGTCCGGTTCATATTGTATTATTCTATGTCTTGTCCACTCCGTCTGTTCATCCGGTCCGTCTGTTCGTCCAGTCCGTTTGTCCAAGGTGTACGGTCAAAGTGTACGGTTGTGCGGTTGATACGGTTACGGTACCCAGGTTATCAAAACCCATAAAAATATTTTATGGGAACCCATAGTATCTAGCAATAACTTAGGCCATGTTTGCATTCCTTATTTCACATCCTTATGACTTATCTTAAAAAGGAGATAAGTTTGTTTGGGTAATGGGTTGAAAAGGAGATAAGTTATAAGTTAGAATTTGTGACTTTTTGAATAAAGAGATAAGGAGGTAGAAGAAGGAGATAAGGAGAAGTTTACCCAAACATGCCCTTACACTTTGTTCCAGAGTTTCATTAAAGGATGGAAAGGAAAGGATTGGGAAGGAAGTGAGGAAAAAATGTGTTCCAGAGTTTTTTGTAGGAGGGAAATGAAGGGAATGAGAGGAATAATAGAGAGATTTTTAAGGTGATTTTCAATCTTTCCAATTTGAAATGAAGAGGAGGAAAGGAAGTAGATGGGGATCCTTTTTCTTCCGTCTTTTAATGAAACTCTGAAACAGAGTGTTAGTGCTGTGTCAAATTCCTTCCTAAGCGCAAGGTCACAAGCTCGATACATGTTTCTTCCTTTTTTGTTTATTTTCCAATTGTTTGTTTCTATTCATAAGATAAGATCATAAGACTGAAAAGAGGACCCACACTTCTAAATTCTTAGGTCTAAGTTTGGAAATAATGTATTCTTTCATACGCTGTTGTATTATAATTTTATTAAATAAAAACATACGTCTAACTTATATTTTAGCACCACTATTTACTTAAAAATTCTTTGCTCAGTTTTCTTTTATGTTAGATTTAACTTGTCCATCAAGTTACTTAACCACTTGAAATGGTCAATGTATCCCACTAGCAATTGTATAAACAATTAAGAATATTATACGCATTATATTAGTAGGGTTGGGTTATTTTACAAAGCCTACAAAAAATGATAAGGGTGAGAAGTTACTAGAAAATGACATGTGTCCAAAGGATTAACAAGTAGAAGGGGTAATTTTGTCAAAAACATATGCACATGCAAGTCACATGCCATTTCCACCTTCATTTTTTAAATGTCCGTAACTTTTTTATACGTCATCTGTTTTTAAAAAAAAAATTATACCATAAAATTGAGCGTCTTTTTATCTTTAATATGAGTACCCTATTGCTATACTTTTGAAAAACAAATTCAAAACCCACTTGTGTAAGACACAATGGAATGTAAAACACAATGGAATATAAAACACAATGAACACCAATTAAATATAGGGTATAAAACACAATCAAGAGTCTAGTAAAACACAATGGACGACATACTAAAGACACAATGAATAGAAGACTAAAACACAATGAATACTTTTGAAAAAAAAAAGTTGAAAACCCAGTTGCGTAAGACACAATGGATGACATACGAAAGACACGATGAACAGAAGACTAAAATACAATGAATACTTTTGGAAAAAAAAAAAGTTAAAAACCCAAATGTGTAAAACACAATAGACGACATATAAAAGACACAATGAACAGAAGACTTAAACACAATGAATAATAGACTCTACACAATGAACAACATAATAAAACACAATGTACATCTAAATACAAAACTCATTTGCGTAAAACACAATTAAAAGCATACTAAAAACACAATGGACAAAGTTAAATCATGTGTAGACTAAAAAAAACATAAATAACATATTTATAAAGCACACATGCATACTATAACACAATGAACGAGCAGAAAGACACAACGGAGAAGAAAACCTATTTAGCACAAAAAAAATATTCAATTTTAATGTAGCAATGTGGTACTCATATTAAAGATAAAAAAACGCTCGTTAATATGGTGAATTTTTTTTGAAAAAAAAAATGTCGTATGAAAAAGTTATAGACGTTTTAAAATGATGGAGGGAATTGACATGTGCATTGCATGTGGAGAGAGAAAGTCAACAAATGTGGTTTTCCTTTTATGCCCTTCCTCTAATTTATTATTTATTCTTTTCAAACAAACTAATCTCAACCCTTCAAATATATGATCAATGGATCACAATCCTTCTCACCCTTCCTAGAAAAAGTGTTTTGTGTATTTGATCCTAACCCTATATTAGTAAAGACTTGTATATTGTCGAACACGAAAAACGACTTATATAATTACTAGCTGATTACCCCGCGAGGGTCCCGGGGTTGAAAAATCTAATTTTACGTGATAACCTATTGCAAATGGCTCAAGTTAACTAACCACAAAATCTCTCAATCATTGCATGTTCATAGTATTCTAATCAGTAATAACTCATATTCCCTAATCTAAAACCTAATCAGTAATCATCTAAAGAATCACTTATGTAAGCTGCAACTATTAAAAAACTCATCACATCTCTCTAATTTCTCACATTCTAATGGCTCTTATAATTCCTAACCTAATCAACTAAACAAACACTTAAGTTGGAAGTTGTAATCATTGCATCTCATTATGCCACGTGGCATAATCAAGAGATGGTTGAGGCCACCATTGAACGCCACGTCAGCAACTATCAATTCTTTTCGGAGCGTCCCGGGGTTGAAAAATATAACCATTCTAATAATACTAATACTAATAGTAATAATTATTACTCTTGTAATTAAATAAATAAAAAATAACCTTGCTATAAGGTGACACCATGTGTTGCAGTGTTGCGCGATTCTTTCTCCTAACTTCTCTTAATGAAGTATACCTAGTAAAATTCCAATGATAACATGGCGATTGGGCTGATTTTCAACATCGTAGATAAGAACCCGGTTTAAAAGAAAAAACATGATTAATGAATAACATGAACACTTTGTGTGTTTTTTTCCTGTATGAACGAAACCCCACAAAAAATAGTCAATTTTTCTCCGTTTTTTATATAGGACTATGGTACTCGTTGGAAAGATAATAAAACGCTCGTTAATTTGGTGTAATTTTTTTCTTTAAAAAATCTTGTATATAAAAGATATAAACGTTTAAAAATTATGGGAGGAAACATGAGAGAGAAAATTTTAAATTTATTTTTAAATTATTTTTTTCCTAAAATAACTCAATTTAATTTAGGGTTTTATGTTTATTTTTTTTTAATTAAAAAAAGGAAATAGTTTAAAAACACTAAAATCTTTCAATTATGATGTCACGTGGCACTCTCAAGGGGAGGTTGAGGCCTCCATTGCACGTCATGTCAGCATATACGTTTTCTTTTTTATATATAGATAGATTCGTGTTTTACCGGCGCGCCACGCACGGGTCCTATTTAAGAACTAGCCAGTCGCCAAGACCCGACCTGAACGACAACCGACCCGAAAATTCTAACCTTTCATTATGAAAAATCTGTAAACTGAAAAGGGGACCTAGTGAAAAAAAATTCATGGGTCCGCCACTGCCTCTCTCCCTCCAACAACCCCTACTTCTCTCTGGTGTAGACTGTAACCGCAAAGCACACGACACTGATTCAAAATCGGTTTGTTATTGTGTAAACCATGTAATTTATTTAATAGAATCTAACCTAATCTTCTTCATGTTTGTATAGAACCTATTCGTAACCTATTTGTTACGCTGCTTTGTTTGATTCTTGAAAAAACGCCATGTTTTGTTGGAATATGACCCTAAAGGCCTATTATGATTTGTTATTTAAGGTATTTTTGTCCATAGAGAGACTTAATTTAAAAAAATGAGAACAGTTCAATTAATAGAAGGTTGTATAGTCTAATGAGAACAATAGGATTTAGTGAAAACATTATTATGTTTATTCAAGTTTTTTCGGTTAATGAGAACAATAGGTGTTTGATTCAACTTTTCTCAGTTGTATATATCGTTATCAAAGTTTATGATTTCATTGATATTTTCATGTTTGTTCAGGTTCTATTCAATATGGGAGACAGTAATATGGGTGTCCAAGTAACATCTAACTATAAGATAAAGTTAAAGTATGGAGGCTATTTCCGGCTAGCGAATAACTCATTTAGGAAACGATATTGTTTTGTTTTTCAAAAATGTGTCTACATTGACAAGCACACATACCGTTATGATGATTTATTGGAAGAGATTTCAAATCGTTATCCAGCAAAGTGGCAAACAAAGATCTCTTTTTTTTTTTTTGTTGACAAGAACGCCACATAGCAATCTTTTATTAAGCTTAATTCTTATGACAACCTTCTATTGATGCTTGATATGTATGAGCTGGAAAAAAGAGTTAACCGTGTATGTGATGACGGGTAATAACTTTGAGACAATTTCAAACACACACATGTAAACGATTTTTTTTAGAAGAGTTTGATATCTTGTATACCATTTTTTTTATAAGAATCTTATATTATTTACATAGGTCAAGATGAAGTTGTTAATGAACCACACGGTGAGGAAGAATCCGAGTATTCATTAAGTGAAGAAAGTTACCATAGTCGTTATAGCACCGATAATGAAGTCAACTTACAGAGTTCCGAAGAGGAAGAAACTTATAGCAAGAAAAATCTAACCATCAAAGTGAACTCAACCTTTGATAATGTAGGCATGTTTAGAAGAGCGTTAATCCATTATGCAATTACAAATGAATTCGGGTACTTTGTTAAGAAAAGTTAACCCACATGAGTCGCGGCTAGATATTCAAACTTATAATGCAAACGGAGAATACACGCTTCTGTCAAGCAAGACGGAGTCACATTGGAGGTAAGTTTACAAGTTTAATAAAGATTATTTATTTATTGTTAATAACTTGTATGTTTAATCAACACAATGTAGGTTAAGACATTCGTGAAAGCACATTCTTGCACTCGAAGCAACAAGGGTGGTAACAAGCTTGCGAGTCAAGGATGGATTGTTAGTGTGATTCGAGATAAGCTAAAATCGGATGGGATGTCCCTATTCCAAAACTTCAGAGGTAGGTTATGAATGTATCATACATGAAAGTGTTTAGAGGAAAAGAACAAGCTTACAGTGAAATATATGGCAACTCATTCTTAAAGATAAATGATTACAAAGAAGAGCTACTGAGGAGAAACCCAAGAAGTGTTGTTGAGATTGACTTTGAAAAAAAAAGGTGATAAGAAGCTCTTTTTACTTTTTTTTGTTTCACTAATAGCTTGCTCGAAGGGGTTTCATGATGGTTGTCGTCCCTACATTGCTCTTGATGCTAGTCATCTAAAAGGAAAGTTCAATGGGTTACTAGTCTCTGCCACAAGTGTAGACGATAACAATTCCATTTTTCTAGTGGCATATGGTGTACTTGAATCCGAGAATAAAGCTTCATGGATATGGTTTCTTGACTTACTTAAGAAAGCAATTGGCATGCTCGATGGTCTTGTCATCTCATCCGATATGCAAAATGTGACATCCGGCATTTTCAGGACATTATCCGTTCTAAGTTGTTAAACGTGATATATAAATATCTGAATGCGTATTAGACTTAATTTGTGGTAATTAGAGTCATTGGAAACATTAGTAAAGTCCAAGGTGTTATAAAGCGTGACATTTGTCACCCTCATCCTTTAGCAAGTTGTCAATTATAGTCCTTTGTGTATTCAAATGTTTCTATTTTAGTCCCTGTAAGTTTTTGTCGTTTTCAAATTTAATAAAAGAGCGAACTCAAAATTTATCATTTGCATTTATTATGGATCGTATCTACGTTTTAATAAAATGCATATATTGAAACGTTATTCGGATTAGATTTTATTAAAAAAAAACATTTTAAGTTAAGTTAGTTAACTTGGTTAGTTTTTATAAAGGAAAAAAAAACTAACTAAGATATAATAAAACTAACTTAGTTAAATATCGAGGGACCATTTTTGCCAAAATTCAAAAGTTTAAAAACTCTTTCCCTCTCACATGTGCATTTTTTTCTGGCCAAAAAGTCGCCGCTGGCGACGATTCCGGCGACCCTGCAAACCGGTTTTAATGCATCCATAATTCGTTTTAATGCTGGGCTTTCATTTCTCCATCATTCCCTATCGGTTTCGACCATTATTAGGTGCCTTAAACACGTTATTAACCGAGTTTATAATCAGATTTAATGTGTAACCGTTGTCCTCCTTTAACAAGTTCAAACGTATGTTTCATTCGAATAACATTATAAATTGGTCAGTTCATTGAGTTCCCCAACCCTTACACGACATAAACCCATAACAAACAAGTCCTAACCGTGTCTGGAAACCCTGAAATCGATCCGCAAAGACTTGGCTTATGTTCTTCTTTTTCGATCCATATGCGACATTGTAAGTCCATTTCATTTATGCCATTTTGATCCTCATATTGTTCTCATTAAAATCCCTTTATTTCTAATCGTTTATCTTGTCTAAATCGGGTTATTGATTTTGAGTTAGGGTTAGGGTTCTTATGGTTAGTCAATTTGGGGAAGAAGATGAACTAGTAATACTGGTTAAAATGGTTTTCATTTGAGATAATTACAAAAATATGGTTGTGGTCTAGTGGTTGTGAATGTTAAATTAAGACATGATGCAAGGCTGCCCAGGTACGAACCCAGACGCAACCACTTTTTTGTGGGATTTTATTTATTTTAGTTATTTTTATATTATAAACATTTATAATACACATATACTTAAAATATTCATAATAAATCTATTTTTGCTCCAAAAACTATAAAAATTTAGGTGTAGTATCATGACACCATAAAGAAAATTTCCACACTTTTACTTTCTGAAAAATACTTAATTTTCATAATTTTATTAATTTAAATTGTTTTAATCGTATATTTTTTAATCATATTTAATTGATTAAAAATTCATTTCTAATGATTTTAATCTCAAAATTTTAGGATAATTATTTCTAAGCCTTCTAGTCTGAAATAAAAATATTTTTTTAGAAAACAGTTGTTTTTATTGGTTTTCCTATTTTTCAACCATTTAAACAAGATTTAACTTCATTAAATTTGTTTTAAATGCAAATGAATTGAGAAAAAATATGGAAATTTTATTTTCAATATTTCTCATTAGAGAGTATTCATTTTTCACAAAAATATTATTTTTGGATCATAACTTGTATTTTTAGTCTTATTTATGTTTAATTAGACATAATTAATCATTTACTTATTTATAATATTTAAACTCTGTTTTATAAATATTTTTTTATAAAATAGAAATGTTCCTACGTTTGAAAGTCATAATCCTTACTTGTTTGGATCATTTGTGTAACTCATAATTATTTTGTTCTATTATTTATAATTATCATATTAAATTACAATTACAGTTAAAATAATTAACTAAATTCTTTTGTCTAAATTGTTTGGAATATTTTTGATTAAATATTCAACTAGTAATAATTATATTACCTAATCATGTTCATAGACCTTAATCATATTTAAACATATTATTTTGGTATTCGAGCTAATATTAATATCATTTATCATAAAAACTCTAATTCCCTAAATCGACTTAGCAAACCCTAATGCCTTAAATTCTAGATGTCTTAGAATTTTTAAGTAACTTTCCTCATTAGTATTCTTATACAAATAGGTTGAGTTCTTCGGAATTCCCAAGCCTTTTGTGACGAACTTTGTTGGATTTACCACTTAGTAAAACTGTGAGTATATCTAACCCCCTTTTACTTTTTTACTCTTTTGGGGTGAATCATGTATCATTATTATTAAACTTATTTATATTTTTTATAACGCGATGTGCTTTATGAAATGCTTAATTATGTGAATTGTATGAACGCTTGTCAAAGTCATTAACCATTGTGCGCCGAACATAACAATGAGTAGTACTACGATTTATATCACTTGATTGACTTATGTGAACGAATTGAGTCCTTGGTCATTGTTATGGTTTTTATGATCGATATGTGAACGCTTGTTAAATGCTGTTAGGCTTGATTTTGACCATTTTACATATTGCAAATATCATAGCACATAAATTGCGAAACACTTTTCCTACCATATGTATTCAAAACAGGGTATGCTCACCAATACATTTTTGTATTGACCTATACTATTTTCGTACATGTTTCAGGTTATTTTTTAGACGCCTTTTAAGCCTTTGGAATTTATACTTAGATTTTGGATTCATTGTATTTCAGATTAGATTGTTAGTTTGAATCATTGTATCTTTGTATCTCATTTCAATGTAATAACTATTTAATTAATGTATCAATATTTACACTTTAGTACCATGATCTATTAAACAATCGTTACTATGTGACACCTCGATGTTTCCGCCATCGGTTGGGGTGTTACATATTGGTATCAGAGTCGTGGTTATAGGCAATTAGGTTATTAGAATGCCTTTAGCCTAGTTTATAACTAAGCTGCCTCATATACATATTTCTCTTTATCCTTATATTTGTTTTCGATTTCATTTTCACTTCCTCTCCTTTTTCATCATCATTTTTGCCATCATACTAGGAGAAGAAGACACTCGTATTTCACAAACGAAATGATATCACCAGGTTAGGAGTGGTATCCAGACCTTGGTGATTAGTTTCACTCCTCTATATGTTATATATCTTTGGAATATATATATATATATATATATATATATATATATATATTTGAGATATGAGTGACAGCCACACCTCAAGGAATATTTCCTCCAAAAAGAAACTTCACCACTAAGCTAGGAGTGATATCCTTTAACTTAGTGACTAGTTTCACTCCTCCGTATTGCTTGTTTAAAATACATCCTTGAGTTAAGGGTGATATCCGTACCTCAAAGGTTTATTTCAATACCTCGTTTTTAATCTCACTAAAGTTTTTGGAATTCACTAGTGGTGGGCACATGCAATCTGGAAGGGTGAGCGCCTGTATCCTGAGTTTTCTGTCTAGGCCTGATATTTCGTGTAAATCCCAATCAGACGAGGGACCTGTATACCTACTTGGGAACTCTTGGATGAGCATTTACTTATAGGCTAAAGCACGCCCCCACAAGTCACTAGGAAATTTCCAATACTTGAGTTAGTCAAAGTTTCGTATGGAAACAATCCCAACATCTCATGTTATTGATATTTATGTCTTGTTTATCATTTGAAGTTTCAATTTCATCGCTTGTTCTTTCATATGCTATTATTCATTAATAATTCACTTTTGGATTCTTCATCATCATTATTAAAACTTTTGTGCACTATAATATCGCATTAAAATTTACATTATTTCATTTATGTCTTGTGACCTTTACACTATAAGGCATTTCTCCCTTGAGCTAAAACATTTTTACCATGAATCCAAAATTTTAAACCTTATGTTTAACTTCGAACACATCCTGATTTTGGGAGTGGTGCGTCATCACACATCCCGATGTTTAACTTCGAACACATCCGAATAAACAAGTATGCACATTGCCTAACCTTAATATGAAGGCTCTATTCATTGAGTTAGATTGACAATACCTTGGTTTGGTCATAGGCTTAAGTTAGGTTAGATAAGTTAGCTTGCATGAGATGTAAATAGGAGAAATAAACAAAATGGAAGATGAGTTCTTGAACTCAAATTGCACTAACCATCCAACTTTAACACAAGGCCATTCACCATTAATTAGGTTGGCTCCTTAGTTTGGTTTTGGATTGAAGCTAGTTATGTGTTTGAAAATATGAAGATAAGAAGCAAAGTGCTCAACCTTAACACGAGACAATTAACCATTAAGTTAGATTGTGTCTTGGTTTGGTATGTGGGTTTTTGTATGTTTAAACTATAATTAGTCCAAGTCCAAGATCCTTTGTGATACCCTGCAATTTCAGGTTCTCACATTAACTAAAACTCTAGTTACTTGTACTTACATTCCATGCATTCTACTTAACTATAGTTAGTTAGTAGAGTCAATCGTTGAACGGTTATAGGTTAATAACTGCATGAAATGGTAATTCGGAGAATTACTGGACTACGTATACAAGTAGGGAACCCCGAACGTTGGTGACTTGGTGAAATACAATCATTGTGAACTTACATGTTAATATTATGTGTTAATACGTGACTATGTGAATTTACGTGATTAAACGTTAACGGGTCATTAACCGGGACGGGATGGGACGGACTAGGATCCAAATATGTATGATGAACGTTTATGTGCATTTTGAATATTAGTATAAGGGATATTAATATTTGGAAGTTGGTAGTATTGTAGAATAAAAGAAAATAAAAATTTGAATATTAGGTCTCCCCGCGGTACGCGGAGGGAAAGGATATTCCCCCGCGGCCCGCGAGGGAATTATAAAATTTGATGGGTTCTGGGGGACGCCGCGGTACGCGGGGGTACTAAGAATCCTCCCGCGATCCGCGGGGGAGTCAAATACGTGGAAAACAAGTTTAAACCTCATTAAAACGATTTTAAACCCCATTCTTCTCATAAACACAACCCTAATCATTCCCTATAGCCTAATTACGAAAATATCAAACCCCAAACACCTGCTAAGGCTCAAGAACACCATTCGTTTAGAAGTGCCTGAAATGAAGGTGTTTGAGGTGGGTCAATTTGAATAAATTTGACCCCGCTCAAAAGTGGTTGTGGTGCAATTAAGAGGGTTGTTGGGGGTTAAACGGATTAGTTTTGGACTAAAGAGGTTGGTTAAAGGGTAAGGCATGAATAAGGTTCAATATACAGTCCAAATACATCATTTAGAAGTGTAATTAGTGAAAAACAGGTTAAAAATGACGAAACCCGTAACTTAGAATGAGCAGGTCTGATTTGCAGAACTTTTGCCTGCCGTGAAAGTGTGCTAGATTTGAAATTTTGGTTTTATTTACAAGTTTAACCCCTCAACTTCTTTTTTTTGTTGTTATTTTATGTTTTAAACCTTATAAAACTAATACAAATGTCATTTTTTGAAGGTGTACAAGTATGTAACGTGTGTATATATATATATATGTATGTATGTATGCATGTATGTATAAAATGAAAAAAAAACGAATGACTTAATAATTCCAAAGATTTTGTTGATCACCAAAACTCACGATTTCAAGGAATTAGAATAAAAATAGAAAATTATAATAAACGGAAAAGTAAGCATATTACAAAAAAAGTATTTGAGGGAAATTCCTAAGTTATTAGGAAATTAAACTTGCATATGTACAAATGACAAAGTTCCACCCTATTTATACTACATGAACCGGTGTGTTTATTACCGACACTGCGACACAACCGTTCACAACATTATAACTTCCTATAACTACCTATCCAACCGATGTGTCACACATTTCGGTTGTAACTTCCTTGACTTAGGACTAAGACAACCGAGCCTTGGGTGGGAGATGCTTCTCCGGCTTTTGCCTCACTTCCAAGAATTAAGTTTGAGTTGTTACCATTTCAGTTTATGGTAACATAGTATCACGGTTTAATGATCAAGATTAATATTTCTAAGGCAACCAAGCCTTGGGTGGGAGACGTTTCTTAGGCTTTTGTCTCACTTCCAAGAATTAAGTTTCGGCTGTTTAATTTAATGGGTATGCAATTTTGTTACATTCTTCATTTTAGTTACTATTTTTTACTTTTCTCAATCGTGGTTATCATTAAATTGTTGACTTAAGTTAATTGCTAATACAACATTTGAATGAGTTGAGAATTAATTTTTTTTTTTTTTTTGTTTTCTTCATAAATATTTTGATAAGTAATTTATACATGAAATGTTTTACTAAATTTGGATTACTATTCACCATTGTTGTAGAGGCTATTCACTTGAAAACTAGCAACGCTTAATAATTCATTTGCATTATTTAATTGTTTAGCCCGACTTGAAGGACATGACGACACTTAGTTGTAAAGAGTTAAAAGGACATGAGGTAACTTAGTCCTAACAATTTAGAACTAAGCTTCCTCATGTCCTTTTAATTCTTTATGGCTAAACTTCCTTACTAGGTGGTTTGTTGCTTAGTAGAGACCTTAGTGTGATGGCTTTAGTGTTTTTATTGAGAAATTTGGGTGTGTTCATTTGTTTGGTATTTGTATTTTGTAGTTAGTGTCACATGTAACCTTAGTTAGTTGGGTAGTTGATTTCGTTCAACTATTGGTTTTTTTTTTTTTTTTTTTTGATCAATTGATTACGCTTTTATTGTTGTTGATGATAGCTTGATGGCCGATGCAATTTTTTTCCCTTTGGTGATAAACATGTGGTTGTCGCTGCAACATATGCAATCAGGAATTCATTGGTATGGTAGTTATTACATGTATCAATCTAAAAAACATGCCGTTGTTAGTGTGAACTGTGAAGCTACTTCCTGTTAATCTTGCTAATCTTTTATTGGCATTTATAGTGAAGCTACTTTCTACTGCAAGTGCAACTGTAACATTAGTTTACAACTCCAGTGTGTTATAACATTAAGTCTACTGTGAGGTTTTTCATCACTAAGTTATTTTTAAATTTCATTATGTTTTTGAAAACTACTAATGTTTATATAATTTTGTGTTGATTTATGCAGCATGGAATCCAATGACCCCTTTACAGTATGAACAAATCATCTGAATTGTCCATATCATTACTATAACCGAACAATATAAAGCGGCTACAAATGTTTAGAAAACGTAAGGAAAAACGGAAATACATGAAAGAAATCATTTGCTTAGGTTATAGCCTAGGGGTAGAAAGGAAATCCTCTCTTGGCTCCCATAACAGCAATATCGAGTGGTAAAATAACTAGATATAAGGTTCTAATAGCAAAGGGGATGTAGCTCAGATGGTAGAGCGCTCGCTTAGCATGCGAGAGGTACGGGGATCGATACCCCGCATCTCCATTATTTTTTAAGTTTTTTGTTTCTTAACTTTCCAATTTATAGCACGTTCATTAGGTGGCATCAGGTTGTAACTTGTAAGCTAAGAAAGCCAAAAGAATATGCTTTCAAATGGTGGCTGTTAGATTCCATTTTAGGAATTAATGATTAACAGGTATGTTAAGGATGGCTGATTATAGAAGCAAGACATATTTTTATGGCAGACCAGTTAAAAGATTCATGCTTAGTTACATTAACAAATCCATTTTAATTTACTCAAAGCATGCTTACATTAACAAATCTTTGTTCTTTATGTTGCAGTGATCATGAAGAGTGGAGAAAAAAGGGTGATAAATGTAATCTAGAACTTGCAAGAGCAAAATCTATTTATCATTACAGAAAGCTTCCTATGATTTTGCAATGCATTTTAGAGTTCTAGATTGAGGGCAAATCATCTGCAATCGGTGCTCATTAACTGTGTATAATTGTTGGTACTCATATTTATTGAGAGTTTCTGCACTTTCCTCACAGGGCTGAAACTTACCAAACTTTGAGTTGGTTTGGCTTGTATATTCCTAACAGGGTCGAAAATTATGCTCGCAATCAGCTCTATACAATCTGAGCGAGCTCATGACTCGACTAGTTTTCAAATGTTCTCAAATTTTGTTCAGTGTAGCTTTTGAGTGACGATTATTGACAACAACTTCAAGTATTAGGTAAAAACAAACAAATGCGCAATTCTTTTTGCATTAAGAATCAAAATCAAACCACAACGCTAAATGCCTGCTCAAAATCGTCACCAATAATCAAAATCAAATCCGAAACCATAAAATGACATAAACAACATTGACACATATTACTACATTAGCACTGTCGTTGGTAGTTTAAGCTCTTCAACGATTTAGGAGCCGCAACAACAATGTTTTCACCTCCTATCTAAATATTGGTTATAACAGTTATGCATTTAGGTTAACCGTTAAACTGTTAGAAATTGAGTATGTGAGATGACATTAAACCTTCGTAGCTTCAAAAAAGGTGTATATTCACTTAAAAAATCAAAGAATTCAAACAAAGAAAAAAAAAGTAACATCAATGCAAATGGACCCAAACAGCATGACCAGGTATCCCATCATGCACCACAAACAACATATAATACCCCGGGGCGCAACATTAGGCGACGAGGGCGCGCGCACAGTAACCCTATACTCAAACAACGAAACTTGAACCAACACATCAACATACAAAACCAACAACCTTTGATTCATTGCAAACGAGTGAGTTGTAAACGACGGTGCAACCATCGTTACCATAACCCGCCTATCCAAACCACTCAAACTCATCGTAACCATGATGGTAAAATACTGACCGTACGATAAACCCCCATCGACATCATATCCAACGGACGCGATCGAAGGCTTATAGAAAGCATAATGGTCGTCCATATACGGAGGCGAAAACGACTCTAGGCTTAAATCAGTTGGGTAGTTGACTCCACTAAACTCATATGCCACGTGTGGATTACTCCCACCCACTAATATCCTGCCATCTGGCAGTAACGTAGCTGATGAATGGTACATCCTTGGTCTTGTTGTGGGGTCCAGCACAGTGAATAACCTTTTCCTCGGTTCATACAAAACCGGATGCAAAGCCGGTTCAACCGCATTCTCCCAACCGGCCGTTCCTCGACCGGCTCCATTAATAATCAACACGTCACCGGTCGGTAATAATAACATATCTGGCATCACTCGTCTTAAAGGCATTTTTTCAATAACCCAGTACGGATGAGCGTCCGTGACGCTCATCCGTCCACACGTACGCGCGGCGGCCATATACACCCCGCGCTCCGCCATCGGGAACGACCCGCCCCTCGCCCCGCCACACACCATCACCTCAACCGCCTCCGCGTCCGTCGGCTGCCCGCTTTCGTGAAGCGTAAGCGGGAGCAAAACCGACGAACCGGTCGACGGATACGACCGTTTTTTCGCCCGGAATGGGCGGGAACTCACGGACGACCCGCCCGAGTACGTAATCGAGTAAAATCGATCGTTGGTTAGCGAAAACGAATAGGTTTCCATCGGGTAATATATGTAAAAACGGGTAAAGATTATTCTCTTCTTGATAATCATTTGTTTCCCATAAAAAACTTAGGTTAAACAGGTTTAAAGAACCCGACCCGATCGGGTTTCGCGGGAAAAACTCGTAACTGAAAGCTCTACGGCCACCAACGATAATAATATTACCATCAGGGAGAATGTGGTTAGAAGCATACCATCGTTGAACGGATAAGTTTCTGTTTAACTCAACCCAATCACAATATTCGTCGTTGCATGGGGCGAATAACCGGATTTTATGGTCGCCGGAGAAGTAACCGCCGGTTTGGACTAGGGTTCCGGCGGGATTAACGGCGCCGGAGGAGCACCAGACGTTGGTTTGGACGTAAAGTGGACGGAAAGAGTTGGAAACGACGTCGTAGAGGATGGAGTGAGCGGTGCAATCGGGACGAAGGAATTCGTCCCGAATGCAGATTTCGCCGAAGGCGAGGCTGAGGTTGGAAGGGCCGAAATCGGTTCGGTCGAAGATGACGACTTTGTTGTTGTGGAGGAGTTGCATGTGCATGGCGGAGATGCCTATGCTAGGTTGTAAGAGAGTCCATGTGCCTAAGGGTTTTCTTGGTTCAAGATTTCTTGGTCTTGTTTGTGGTGGGGTTACGGTGGTTGACGGTGGTGGTGGGGTGGTTGGTGACGGTGGTGGTGGTGGTGTATGGAGGTCGGAGATAGAGAAATGGAGGAGAGAAAAGGTGGCAAGAAGGAAGAAGAAAGATATGTTGTTGATTTTTGTCGCCATATAATTTTGTATAATGGAGATTAATCTTGATTTTGTTTTTGGTGATTCTATAATTGCTTTTATAAACTTTGATGGGATGATTAAGTAACTAATAAGTGATATTGTGATTTGTGTGTGTGTATATATGGTATCTCTTTTCAAAGTAGAACTAGTGAAAAGGTATAAATAATATTTTCTTCAAGATTTCATATAAAAGACTTGCCTTTCTTTTTGATTTGGGTATTTGAATTTGTATTGAGTATAGGAAGTAGGATGCAAATATATGCAATAATATTTGGTACAAAAGTTGTGTCAACTTGTAAATTTCCCCACAAAAGTGGCAATTAACATGGGAAGGAAGATTTAACATTTTAAACTTACTTTCAATTGAATAATTTATTTACTGAAATGAATAATGCAAGTTCTAGCATAAGTATTGGTGCCATCCTGTTAGCTTCTTACTTTGTGTGTTTGAACCCGAAGGGGCTACGGAATTTAGCGTTAAAGCGAAATGTAACCTATTACGGTTCATTAAAAGCTTGTTCGGTTTCTATTGAAATGTGATGCACCAAAATAGCCCCTTGACCAAGCGTTTTACGAAAATAGCCCCTTGACCCGTCTTTGAGAGAGGGGTCACGGTTCCCAAAACGGCTGAACCGTCTTCCGAGAGGCTTTGGTTTCCAACCAGTAGGAAGCCAACACGTGGCGTTTACGATCCCGATGACTCTCTCTCCTCTCTCTTCACCCTGAAACGTCTCCTTCTGTCCTTCACCCTCTTTCTTCTTTCATTCAATTGCACATCTCCTGCAACTTTCTAATTTCTCTATCCAAATAATAATAATAATAATAATAATAATAATAATAATAATAATACACTTATCTCCTGTGATGGATGATAAGAGATAAGTGAGGGAAATGTTGTTCCCCTGTTCTCCCTTTATGTCTGTTCTCTCTCTAAATAAACAGGTTTCACCGGAGACGTCACCGGAAAACCGCCGGAGACGTTACCGGAAAAAAACAGAGGGAGACGTCACCGGAAAACCGCCGTTTCTTTTGTGGATGCCATTTAAACCTTTCCGTCAGTTAATCGTCAACTGCGTTCTTCCACACTCTGTGTAAACAAGCAATAGAAGAAGACGACCTTTCAATGGCAACGGTGAGTTCTTCGTCTTCTCCGGTAAGTTCTCCGTCTTCTCCGACGAAGTTTACTGTTTTTTTTTCTTGTTCTTCGTCTTCACGGGAGACGTCTTCCGAGATGTCACCGGAGACGTCTTCCGAGACGTCACCGGAAGCGTCTCTGAGACGTCTCAGGTCTGTCTCACGTCTCAGGTCTGTCTCGGGATCAACAACGACACGTGGCGGTCCTCTGTTGGCTGAAATGGGAAGCCTCTCGGGAGACGCCTCAGACGTGTTGGGAACCGTGACCCCTCTCTCCAAAGAGGGGGGAGAGGGCTATTTATGCAAAACGCTCGGTCAACGGGCTATTTTGGCTATTTTCCCTTATTTACACGTGTTTGCATATATAGATTTATGTATTTAAATAGATAGATACATTTTTTTTTTGAAAATTAACTTTTATTAACACACCAAAAACAAGACTACTATCTCCAAGCCGGAAATAATAGCCGAAAACCAAACAACAAGAGTATCACAATTACATTATCTCAAAATTACGCCATCTATCCCAATCCACTACCCCGTTTTTGAACCTATGCTTATACCATAAAAACCCCAATGTCTTGATGTCGGTGACCACATCGGCAATCTTCAACTCATTGCCCGCAAAGATCATATCATTTCGAGCTTTCCACAACCTCCAGCATGTAATAATCATCAAACCCTGAATAATATCTTTTTTGTTCCCTGCCAAGCCCAGCGAAACATGCATATCCACAATATCTTTCACATGAAACACAAAAAAACCTGGAATCCTACACCAAGTAGTAACCGCATTCCACACCCCGGTAGCAATCCAACACCCTGTAAGAATATGCTCTGTCGTTTCCTGAACATCTCCACACCAAACGCACATCGGATTTTCAATCACAATACCTCTACGTATTAGAGCCGTCTTAGTCGGAAGACGATCTAAATACGCCCGCCACATGAAAATGTTGCATTTGCTTGGCACCCACTTACACCACTTGAACCCAAAAAACTCCCCGAATTCACAGAACTAAGGAGCCATTTCTTGATCTGCTTCACTGAAAAACCTTCCCCAATCCCATCCTCCCACCTCCAATCGTCCATGTCATCGGTAAGAACCACCTGCGCTAGCTTGTCTTCAAGTTGTTGTCTGCTCAAAATCTCCAAAGCAGACGAAGGCACTCTAGACCAATCCCAACGTATAATCCTAAGCTGACCACCTCCCACCAATCTATCTTTTACAAGAACTCTCTTGCAACGATCCAAATTAAACAACTCCGGGTACACCTCCTTTAACGGTTGAGAACATACCCAAGTATCGAGCCAAAAACGAACATTAACTCCATTCCCCACGTTGGCAGTAATCTTCGAATTAAGACCCAAACCCTCCTCTTTATGCGAATTCCAAAACTTTGCCAGATTCTTCCATACCCCTGTGTAAGCTCCATTGGCCGGAACCATCCCCCACCCACGACTTGACCCGTGCAAAGAAACAATGACTTGCCGCCACATAGCGGCCCTATCCTTTAAATACCTCCAAATCCACTTTGCTAACAATGCATTATTGTTCACCTCCAACCTCGCAATTCCCAACCCACCATACTTGATCCCCTTTGTGACGTTATCCCACGCCACCCAACTAAGCTTTCTAACCTCATCTGAGCCTCCCCACAAGAAACGCCTCATCAACCCTTCTAAAACTTGTATAATTGCTTTAGGAGCCTTAAAAAGAGAAAAATAATAAGTGGGTAAACTATCCAACACGGATTTAATCAAAGTTAACCTTCCGGCAATCGATAAAGTGTTAGCTTTCCACTTAGATAATCTCGCCCTAAAAGTATTAACCACCGGCTCCCAATTCGCCACTCTATTCATGTTAGCGCCAACCTTGATGCCCAAGTAGACAAAAGGAAGCTCGCCATACCTACACCCCAACGCCTCCGCCTCAACCCCCACTTCTTCACCAGAAACACCAATACCGAACAAAGTCGACTTGTGCAGATTTATCTTCAAACCAGAGCATAAATAAAATATCCGCAGAATCCGCTTCATATTCTTGAAATTAAAAGAGGACCATTCCCCCATCAACATAGCGTCGTCGGCATACAACAAGTGAGAAATACTCGGCCCATCATTAGGAAGCTTTAACCCATCAAACGCACCGATATCGCAAGCCTTTTTCATCAACCCAGAGAATGCCTCCATCACTATAATAAACAGAAAAGGCGAAATAGGATCGCCCTGTCTGACTCCTTTCTGACAACCGAACTCAAAAGTAGGAGAACCGTTGACAAGAACCGAAGATCTAGCAGACATCAAAACACCACGAATCCAATCGCACCACACCGGGGAAAATCCATTTGCGTCATAACCGATAGCAGAAACTCCCAATTGACATTGTCATAAGCTTTGTCAAAGTCAATTTTAAACAAGAACATTTTTTTACCTCTCTTTTTAGCCCAAGTAATAATCTCGTTAGTCATTAGCGGCCCATCTAAAATGTACCTCCCTGACAAGAAGGCAGACTGATGCTCGGACACAATGTTACCCATCACCACTCTTAATCTATTAGCCAAGGTTTTAGAAACAACCTTGCTAATACACCCGATTAGATTAATCGGTCTAAAGTCAGCTAACACCGCTGGATCCCCCACCTTAGGAATAAGAGTAATAAAAGACGAAGCAACCCCCAATCCGAACCTGCCAGTGGCGTGGAACCTATTCAAGATATCCACAAAATCATGCTCAAAAACATCCCAAAAAGAACGAAAAAAACGGAAATTAAAACCATCAGGCCCTGGCGCTTTATCCACACCACAATCGAACACCGCCCTTTTTATCTCTTGAACCGAAAAAGGCTCCACTAGCGCCTCAGCTTCTGGACCGGAAACCTTCAACAACCCATGACATCTCAAGAATGGCCGCACCTTCATGTCCTCCTTAAACTTTTCTCGGAAGAACCTGAGCACCTCCCTTTTAATCACAAGAGGATTACTTTCCCAAACCCCGTTAACTGTGAGCCCCGGAAAATAATTTGCTGCTTTCCTCTTATTAATGCAGCCATGAAAAAATTTCGTATTATCATCCCCATATGAAGCCCAGTTACTCCGAGCTCGCTGCTTCAAATCACTTTGGCGCGCATAATCTAATTCTTTTAGTCTTCTCTTAATTTCCACCAAAGACCACTCCTCTTCCTCCGCAAGATCCCGAACATCAAGGATATCCTCTAACTCCTTCCGCTCTTGATCCAAAACAAGTTGATCCTCCATAGCTTTTTTCTTGCACTCTGCTGCCCATGGTTTGATACGATCCCTAAGCCTCTTTAATTTTTGCGCCAACTTACAATCCGGATCCCCTTCAAAATTCCCCTCCCCCAGCGTGTGAATTACTAAATCCCGAAACCCATCCTGACCAATCCAAGAATTATAGAATCTGAAAGGCTTTGGACCAAAATTTCTCGATTCCGTCTTCAACACTAAAGGACAATGATCAGAGATAAACCTTTCCTCAGCGACATACTCCGCACTCGGCCATGCCATAAAGAAACCCCAGTTTACAAACATCCTGTCAATTCTACTCATCTTATTACCTACAACACAAGTAAAGCGTCTCCCTTTCAAGGAGTATTCATGCAAATTAGTATCCTCAATAAAACCGTTGAATTCGGCCGCCTCTGCACCAGAAAAAACCGAATTACGTCTGTCACTTTCACACCTAACTGAATTAAAATCCCCCGCCACTAACCACAAACCCTCCCCGTCTCCCACGACACCCCCAATATCCGACCAAAGAACCCTCTTGAGAGCAATAGTTTGGGGAGCATAAATATTAACAACATGTGACACCTCTCCACCCCCTTTAAACCTACCCGAGACAACCATCCAATTATTCGATTTAGACACCCCCTCCCTACGAAAAACTCTCGGGTCCCATAACGAAATAAGACCACCCGATCTCCCATCCGAAGGAACCCATTCAAACATAAAATCATTATTACCCCAAAATCTACTTAAGTCCACCGAATCTAAAGACACGAACTGCGTCTCCTGTAACAACATAAAATTTACCTCATACTTCAGCCGGACACCACGAATCCAGTCCGCTTTGCTAACATTCCCCAACCCGCGAATATTCCACGACAAAAAATTCATAACTCACCTACTTGATAACCTTCGAACCTCAATGCCTCTTGAACTTTCGGAACAAAATTTGGCAAATTTTCAGCACCTAAGGCAACTCCCAACTCCAAAGTTTCCTTAAGTTCATCCACTTGTACCCCAACTGCCGAAGTACTATCCCCCAAGTTAACTGTATTGTGGCTGACCCGAATTTCCCCTGACTCTTCCAACCCCACAGACGCCATACTAATGCTCTGGACCGGAGTAACAAAAGGATCATCTTCCACATGTTGAGCGTTTTGTGAAGGTGTCGCATTTTGAGACAATATACCGATCAGCTTGTCTACCCCGAACACGTCATTCTCCTCCCTAACCCGCTTCTTAGGACGTTCATGCGACCCCGTCGAGCCACTCCTGTTCTGGAACAAGGACTTTCTACGAAACGTTTTTCTCTTCACTGTTTTCACCACTTCGTTCTGATCAACCGCACTCACCTCAACAACCGGCACACAAGAACCCTCCTCACCTCCCATCGATTTCAACTCCTCATCAACTTTGTTCTCCACTCCAATCTCGCCCTCCTCCAACTCGTCCTCTACAATCATCTCCTCCTCTTCAGCACTCTCATCCCCCTCACTGTGCTCCTCCTGATCCGAATCCATACTAACTCCACAAGCCTCTTCGACACAATCCGGAACCCACTCCCTCACATCCTCATCAATCCACACCTTGTACTTATTCCCTTTCCAGCTTAACTCAACCCTGTCCACGATACGACCCTGCTTCCTACTCAAGACTCCAATGTACACATACGAAAAATCTTTGTCCTCCATCGATAACCCTTCGGATCTCACCACTTTCCCATACCGCTCTCCGATCAATGAAACCACTTGCTCTCTAGCTAGATGCAAAGGAACGCCATGAATTTGCAACCAAGCTAGTCTCTCCTCTCCACCTGCCATGATTCCGTCCCACTCTTGTAACTCAACAAACCAAGGAGACCACCGTTCCTTATCCTCCATAAAGCTCAAAGACTCCTCTGATGAATGAAAAACCATTAACACGTGAAACCCCCCCAAGTACTTGATGCTCCCCAAGGACCATCCCTGCCTATAAGCAATCCTGTGTAACGAAACCAACGTGGTAAAATCCACCACTTTGCCCCTCAAAACCAACCCCTTCCACAGATCAAAAGACTGAATCTCAACATTGTCATCCACCTGAATCACGTCTACCTTATTCCTATTAAGCAAAGAATCCAAGAAAGAACGGCCTCCTCCAACATCCGCCGCCCCCCCTGAACTCCCATTACCACCACCCGCTTCCCCTACGTTAGGGTTTGCATGTGCATGGTAATCAGATTTTTTCTCCTTCCTAACCGTCTCCTCCATCGGTCCCTCTATAGTATTCCCATCAACAAATCTAGCGATAGCGACGAAGAGCTTATACGACCCGATCCAAACGTCCCCCATCTCCGATTCCAACCGTTTAACATCACCTACGTTCCTGAACGAAACAAAAGCGAACCTTTTCCCCATCGATCCAACTTCCTAGCAATATAGGAACCCTCATACATCCCAAACCCGGCGAATTTTTCTTTAAGATCCGCTGAAGAACACTTCGGCGGAATATTGGACACGAAAAACTTCGAGATTACCTTGATGTTGTTGCCATCTTGCTTCGGACCTGATCTTCCTTTACGAATAGGGACATCCTGCCACCCTTCCTCTGTCTCTTCCTCGAATCGCCGTTGGTCGCCCGCCATAAACGGAGCAACTAGGGTTTTATATCCAACCTAAATAGATAGATACATATGTGTGTATGAAATTGGGATTGTGTGTCCAAACTGTGGTTGAAGCTATAATGTACCAGTTTTAGTATCGAAGAAATTCACTAAACTGAAATCCAATGAGAACCGAACTACTTCAATAATTAGAGGTGCAAAAAAAACCGGAACCGGAATTGGAACCTAAAAAAACCCGGAACCGTACCTGATCCTACCCGCCGGGTACGCATAGGGTATAGATTTCTATGTAAAAAAACGGGACCCGGAACCGGCCCAATTTATACCCGGTTTTTTAAAATACCCGGAACCGGGTTTTTCGAATACCGGCACCGGGTTTTCCGAATACCCAAAACCGGGTTTTCCGAATACTCAAAAAGTATGTGTCAAGCGACGGGACTATTTGGCATTTTGATGTTGAGGCGGAACCGGGTATTAAAAAATCGGAACCGGGTTTTCCGAATACTCAAAAAGTATACTCAAAGAATTCTATAACCGCGTTATAATCATCTAAGTCGCACTACCCTTCGACATGATTGTATAAAAAGAATTCACACCCGATATACCCGGGTTTTTTCAATACCCAGTGTACCCGATTTTTTTTCAATACCCGATATACCCGAAACCGGTTCCATACCCGGAACCGGGTATTGAAAAAACCGAACCGGTATACCAGGTATGCTTTTTTATGCTAGAAACTGGAACTGGAACCGGTTCTTTCAATACCTGGTCGAAGTAATACCCGACCATACCCGAAACCGGGTATTAAAAAAAACCCGATTTGTGCACCTCTACTTCAATTCGGTTTAGTTTAGGCCAAAACCAACTTGACCAATGCTCTCCCTAGTTACTATCTAAAGCATCTCTTAACTTAATTGATGTGTAATGTGTTATTCTTATTTTTTCTATATTTAACTTCTAAAAACAAGTCTAAATATTTGAGTGAATTGAGTCAAAATTGCTAATAGTACATAATGGGCCGGCTGGTGGGTATGTATGACTTATGAGTGTAGTAATTATAAGCAGGCCCAACTTAGACTGTTAATGAGGCTACTCAACAAGCAAGTCAGCTTCATCTCTGACTTAAAAGTTAACAATTCGGTTTGACACGTAGAGCCAACTCATATATTTTTTAAGTTTTGATTATTTTTTGTTTCTTGTACACGTGAACCATATATAACAAATTAACAACAAAAAATAATAACTTTTACACATATAGATAGAATTATATTATATGAGGTGAATTTGAAATAGTCTCGAGTGAAGATCCCAGCGTAGAAGTGCACATCCAACTGGTTCGTCATTCGTGGACCGAACCCAAATTGAAGTTTAACCCAAATCGAAACCATATTCGAAGCGATATGGAGAGAAATTGTTTTGAGCCGGATAGAAACCATAGGTTTGGGAACGGTTTGTAATTTTCTATAATTAAAACCATTTTAAACATGTATTTAGGCCTGTAAACGAACCGAACGAATACGAATAAAGGTATGTACGTGTTTGTTCATTTAATTTTAACCGAACACGAACATATAACCGAACACATTTTCTTGTTCGTGTTCATTAATTAAGAAAATGGGTATGTTCGTGTTCGTTCGTTTAAAACCTAAATGAACAATTCATGAACGTAAACAAACACAAACAAATATATAAAAAACTTAAATGAACATATCTAAACGAACACAAATGAACGTAATTGGACAAATTATAAACGAACATAATTTAACATTAAGGAACACAATAGGACAAGCCTAATACATTAAAACTAATCTCAAAACACATCTAAATTGGGGTAAATACATAATAACAATTAGTTTTTATATTTATATTTTATAAATACAACTACTTATGTATTAATTAAAATTCAAACAAAAAACCATAAGCAAACCAATATATATATTTTTTTGAAACTTAACTTTCATTAAACGAACGCCAAACACAAAAACCACCTATTCCCAAGACGGGAATAATAAGGCGAAATCCACAAAATTACATCACATGAAAAGAACACCACCTATCCCAATCGACTACATCACCTTTAAACCTATGTTTATACCATAAGAAACCCAAAGCCTTAATGTCTGCCATCATATCCACAACTTTCGGTTCTTTACCTGAGAAAATAGTATCATTCCTCGCCTTCCATATCCGCCAACACGCGATTATAATTATCCCATGCAACACCATCTTCTTATTTTGGGACGTATCACAATGTTCATGCCATTTCACCAAATCATTAACATGAAACAAAAACGTACCTGGAATCTTGCACCATGTCAAAATACCTTGCCAAATTCTAGCCGCAATAACACAACCCGTAGGAATATGCTCGATAGACTCATCACTACTCTCGCACCAAGCACAATGCTGATTATCAATCCAAATGCCACGTCTCATCAAGGCCGCCTTTGTAGGAAGACGATCCAAAAACGCCCTCCACATAAATATATCTATAATCTATAATCTATAATATATAATCTATAATACATTATAAAGGAGGAGTAATGTACAAGATTGTAATTTTGACATGAGTACAAGTATTGTAGCTACATATACAACTTAATAAAGCTTATTTGATAGGGGTAAATTAGTCATCGAGGTGTAAATTAAGACACTTACAAGGCTATTAGTGTAATTTTAGATTTTGTTTTTTAGTTAACATGTAAAATGTTATTCGTTTAGTACCCTCCACCTTCACTAGAGTAGGTTGTTCTTCTCATTAACTCATAGGGTTTAACTCCCCACATTTAACTTCCCTCAATTGATGACTTCAATTCATCACATTCAATTCAATTCAATTCCTCTAAATTGATGACCTCCAATTGAATGCCCTTCGTTTTGTCTTCCCCATTTTAGTCCAATCAATCTTCTTATAGCAATTTTAATACCATTTTGTCTTCCCCATTTCAGACCATCAATCCTTGTTTTATTCCATTCAATTTCATTTTGTTTCAATCAAGATTTTAAACATTAATCACCATCCATAATCCAATTCACAAGGTGAATTTTCATTGTTAATGAATTCAATGTGTATTTGCTTGTGTTTTTAGTAGTTATTCATTGTGATGATTTACGCTTACGACTGTTGTGATTTTGATTCATTTAGCGATTTTTTTCAAGTTTATTTTGTGTTTTGTAGGTTTCATTTTTCATGACTTTTTTTACAATATGCATTAATACTTTTGGGATTTTTAAATTTAGAAGTGTTTACTGATTTTTTTCTTCTTATTTTGTGCTTTTGAAAAAGGAAAGCCGAGGGCTTGTGTTAGGGATTATTGGTCGGTCTGGTCTGGCTAAGTTGTTGGCTACTCGGAGTTTGGCGATCAATATTAGTGTGTTATAGTATAATGTTCATGAGGTATAATTAGTTTATGATTTCAGTTGGATTGGATTTATTTTTCAGTAATTTCTTAGCTATTTGAATATGCGATGAACTTTTAGTTGACGTCCGATTGATTGTTTAATATTGAGTGATGCAATTGTTTTATTTACTTATGATTGTTGCAGGGGTTCGAATCATGATCCATTGTTATTGCGTGTCTCAAACCTCTAACCAGCATCACCATAGGTACATATTTTTGGTTTTCCAATTTGTTTATTTTTAAAATTGCATCTAAAGTTGTTTATGATCACCAAAGCTTTCCTTTTCCCCTTTCTCTTGCAAGCTTTTCTGCATATTTCTGATCCTTCATCTCTGCTCAACGACATATTTCCAGGTTTGGGATATATACTTCTTCTTGGTTCAGATAACATGAGCACAAACTCAAAGATTTGCTTTCTAGGTTCTTGATATTATTAAATTCAATTTGGCTAAAAAAGAGTTTTCCTATAAAACGTTTTTTTATCGTTATTGATGTAAAACAAGAAGATAAAAATCATTTATTTGTAATCGAATACAAAGAAAAGGCGAGGCAACTTATAAGTGGGTTTATTAATGCGATTGCCGGTTCGTTACCGCACTCGCTCACTTTATTTATACTTTTTTCGCAATGATATTTTTAATTAATTACATAATATGATTAGTTTGATTTTGCGCAGTGGTTTGTAGCAAAAGCTTCTCTCAAAGGTTCCTTTGTTGCATTGGTCTCTGCTGGCCATTCATATCTCCATTTCTGTGCAACTAGGTACTAATTACATCCAAAACTTTGATTTGAAATTCAAATTAGATGCACTTTGCAGATTAATTAACCATTCTTTTACGCTTTTGTATAGTATTAACTTAGTTGTAATGTTCAACTGAGTTATGGTTTACTAAATGTTACTTATATCTGTTTTTAGTCATATGGAATCTTTGTTTTGCTCGACTGCTGAGCAATTTAGTATCAGTAATGACAAAACAGAGGAATCTTGATGAGAATGAATTTGAATATTTAAGTAACAGAGCATCAGCGTTGATGGACAGTGGTATGATTTCCATATAGTATACAATTCTTCATAGTTCATACAGTGTTCCAGTGCTCTACATTCGCGCACATAGTAGTGGTATGTTGATATCTTTCGTATGTGACTTCATTTGTACATGTGGCAAGATAAGTAGGTTGGGTAGCGTGGGTTTGACTTGTAACGCGTCATTTTGTAGTACTTGCCCGAATAGGTCTTCTTGGTTTCTCAAGTCGCTTCATGAATCATGAATTCTTTTGTTGATTTTTAATTTTCTTGAAACTGAAAGGGGAGCGTATGTGAGGGGTTGTGTTAAAAAGGCATATTTGAGTATTTTATGTTAAATTGAACAATTTCATATTTGTTCACAATACAGATTTGGTAAATTTATAAAGTGTTAGGAGTAATAAAAATCTAATTTGAAGATTTATAGATAATTTTTTTTATTTTTCTCAAGTTATTGGTAATTTTTCGTGCTTTGTGGTTATTTTAGGCTTTGTATTGTTTGTTTTTAGTTTATTTGTGGTTCCAAATTCGTGATATTTATATGATGATGAAAGATACCGCACTGACCTACATAGAATTCAACGGCTAGTTTTGAAGTTCTTGTAGGTTATTTTTTCTTTAATTAATTATCCGTTTTCCAAATTCGTGTTGATATTGTTTTATTTTTATACTTTTAAAACTATTCATGTATATTTTTATTACTTGTAATTGATTATAAGATTGTTCTATGATGATGATGTGGTACATGGTTAGTTTCTATAATTTATATAGATTATAATATTAACCAATTACTTTGTTTTGCTTAACTTTAGTATTTGTTTCTACATGTTGAAACTATAAAAATTTCAATCTTGATTCATAAATCATAATAGGCAACTAATTTCGTTTATTCATTCCACTTAAAATTTTTCATTCGTATGCATGCTTAAGCTGTAGTTTTTTGTAATTTGTAGTTGCTTTGTTGTTGGATTGATCTTTTTTAGTAACAATGTGAAAAACTTTTATGATTGAACCATATTTTTCTAAACTCAGTGAAAAGTAGATGGTGTAAAAAACCATTTAACACTACATTGAACTAGAAGCATGTTGAGCCTTAGCTATTTCCGTTATAACAACACTCACATTTGCAGCCTGCTCGATACACCCAACCTTATGTAGTGAATCTGTAAGTACAACACAAGTATTAGGATACACATGACATCAAATAATTTGGCGTGACTCCCCTTAAATATCTCATGCTTTTTTTGTATATGCAGATGTTCTTTTATGGATTAGTAAGTGGCATGCTTTGCATCTTCATTGAGCTTTCTGGCGCATTGGGTTATTTAGCTCATGAGTATCTTTTAGATGGTATGACCAAGTAATCTTGAACTACTTAAATTTTATACAAAACTGATTTATGTTAAGCCACTTTTTATTAATTTGTTTTTTTAAATTTGATGGTATGTTTTCCTTGTACAATTCATGCTGATGCTGATATCGAAAAGTTTTTTACTTTTAAGACAACAAACCCATAAGCTACAGTTACTTAGATATTCGTGTAACTTGGTAGAGCAAGTCTTCTTTCACATTGAATGTTAGAAGTAAATGTGTGTTAATTAGTTATCATTTGAAGGGTTTTTACTTTATTATATTTAAAGTTGAAGTTATGTGTTATATAGTTATGAAAATGATAATTGATTGGCATAAACATTAGTTTGTAACTGATTCAACATTTAATATTCTTCAATATTCTTGTTCTTCATCATCTTAATGGTAACATCTTAGGGAAGGCATCATCTGTTTGTATAAAAGTAAAAGGAAAAAAAAAAGGAATAACTAATAAAATTTGTTGTACAAGAATGAGGAAAATAGAATAATAATCAATAAATCTATATTTGAGATCTGTCAACACATTTGTATATGTCAAGTTTTAATATTTAGGTTGTAATTATTTACAAAGAAGCTGGTTGACGACTCCACTGACCATCAAGGCTATAACCTGATGTGAGTGTTTTTCATGCATTGCGTCTTGGTTTAATGAGCCATCTTTACTATATGTCAAAACCGATCGGGTTGGCCAATGCAAATTCTCGCCCCACAATGCTTTAATTTTTTTTTATTGTAAGGTTTTATTTGGATCTCGCGGCAAGGCGCGGGTAAACCCACTAGTTACATTTAATAGGAACCCACTTGCTCCACGTGAAACCAAAACCCCCAGTATTAATTACTCATTCCCCTTAACCATTTCTTAACCGAAGCCACTATAAACCCAATATCATCGCCAATACTCCAAACCCAAGTATCTTGAGTGTCTTCAAATCGCATTCCTTGAATCAATAACTCTAAACGGTGTTTGTCCTCAATCTCATCAACCGAATCAGGAAGCCAGTTCCACTCCAAAATAAACTCGAAGAATTGTTTTGAACTCTCACTCTATCACAAACAAGAATCCGCTTATTTCTTTAAAGCGTGAACAAGGTCGGGAATTTATCTTTTAGTGGTACATCGCCCACCCACATATCTAACCAGAAACGTATTTGTTTTCCATTTCCAATTTTACCTCGGATCAAATTATTAAAACCCACTCCTTGTACCTTGTGCTTATTCCAAAATGTAACATAGTTCTTCCAAATACAGTAATAGAACCATTAACCGGCGCAACTCCCCAACTTCGACTAGTACCATGAATCGACACTACGACTCTCCTCCATAGCGCTTGATGTTCATTATAAAAACGCCACAACCATTTACCAAGTAAGGCTATATTATTTACATCCAATCGAGCTAACCCCCAAACCACCCTCCTTAATAGGCTTTGTGACGACATCCAACGCAACCCAACTCATCTTTCTAACCTCATCCGAACCTCCCCAAAGAAAGCGCCTAATGAGGCCTTCCAAAGTGTTAATAACTTTCACCGGTGCTTTGAACAACGAAAAATAATATGTAGGCAAACTATCCAGAACCGATTTGATTAAAGTCACCCGACCACCAATAGATAATGTATTAGCTTTCCAAGCCGACAACCTTCGTTTAAAGGTGTTCACTACCGGTTCCCATTTCGCTATTCTGTTCATATTTGCCCCGACTTTAATGCCCAAGTAAACAAACGGAATATCTCCAGCTTTACAGCCCAAATCTTCGGCTTCCTTCTTTAACATCTCACTATCAACCCCAATACCGTACAACACCAATTTATTTAAATTAATTTTTAATCCCGAACATAAAAAGAATATTCTAAGAATGCTTTTCATGTTTGCAAAATTGAACTCGGACCACTCCCCCATAAGCATCGCATCATCCGCATATAACAAATGCGAAAGAACCGGACCATCATTAGGAAGCCGAATGCCATCAAAAGCTCCTAAATCGCATGCCTTATTCATTAAACCAGGGAAAGCCTCCATCAAAATAATGAACAAGAAAGGGGAAATCAGATCACCCTGATGAATACCTTTCTAACAACCAAACTCAAAAGTAGGCGACCCGTTTACCAAAACCGAAGATCTAGCTGTAACCAAGATCCCACGAATCCACTCATACCATTTGGAAGGAAAATCCATCTGCTCAAAAAGCGATATCAAGAAATCCCAATTCACATTATAAACAACAAATGAACGAACACATCGTTTGTTCATGTTCGTTCATTTAATTAAATGAACAAATTTTTTTTGTTCGTGTTCTTTCCTTTATTAAATAAAAGAACATAAACAAACTTCCTGCCAAACAAGTTCACGAACAATTCATGAATGTTCGGTTTGTTTACAGACCTACATGTGTTAAAAACCAATCAAAACTAGTCAAAACTTAAAAACCCAATCAAGCACGTACCAATTTAAACTTGAAACTGGTTTTGACTTTTTATTGACTAACCCAAGGTTAAGGGGCTGTTTGGTTGATTAAGTGCTGAATTATTAAGAAGTCTGAATGGTTAAGAGGTCTTAATGATTAACTGTTGAATCATTAAGTTTGACCTCTTAATTGTTAGTATTCTTGTCCCACATTGGTAGGAGAGCCTCATTAAGGTTCAGTCTAGTTCAGTGCTTAATGGTTTAGTGCTTAATGGTTCCGCAACATCTCAAATCTTAATGGATCAACCTTAACCATTCCATTCAAAAGCTGAAACAAACGCACTGAATGCTAAATCATTCAGCACTAAATGGTTCAGAACCTCATTAAGAGACTTACCAAAAAGCCCCTAAGAGTTTGAACCCTATTTGTACACCTAGTTGGCTCTGTCATAGCCCATGTTTATTTGCCTTTAATTAGATTCAAAAGCGGGCAGCTAATCTCCACCAATACCATCTTTTCAAAGAAGCATGTGAGAGTGTCTTGCAAATGACGTAGGAGAGACTCCAACACAGTGTATACACATGTTTAAAAAACTAGTATGTTAATGCATAGAGTAACAATACCATCGATATAGTTAAAAAGAAATATGCCAATTGTTGACAGAACGCAATCTATTTAGTTTGAACATTTCTATTTTTTTAAACACTCTAAAAACAAATCTACACCCTAAAACACAAATGTTTATAGAATTAGTATATGATTAAACCTTTTTGTATTCCAATGACTCTTAAAAAGGTTCATAAAAATAAAGGTTTCACGTTCATGTCAGGGGTGTGGGAGACGGGGAGGGCTTTGGTGAGCCTATGTGGCATCTCTCCCGTCAGGGAACAACCCCCCCTGAAATTCGGTACAGACGGGAAACTTCACCCTCCTCCCTAAGCTATTCTCACTATCTCTCTGTTATGCTTAGGTGATGAGGTGACTTCGATGATGAGGTGGCGCTCGGAGGTGATCGGTCCCACACCGAATAGCGTGTGACCAATCTATACCCACAACTTGAACTCCCGATTTTCTTTTTTCATTTTGCATTATGTTTAGCATCATATTGAAGATTCACATCCCAAAATTTTAGACATGCAAATCATTTTATACCATTAGAAATCGTTTGACTTTATTTGGAAGGAGGTATGAATCATGCCTTAGACCATCCGTAATGGGCAAGTGAATTGGACGTGAAGGGCGAATTTGGCGCTCCATTAACCCAAGAACCTCCCCCCCCCCCCCCCCCCGTTAAAGGGGCGTTAACCGGTTCCCAGCGAAAAATTTCGCGTGCGTGAAAACTTGGGCCAGCCAATCCAATGTTGCCACGTGGCGCTTGTTTGAAAAAAAAAAGCAATGGTCAAATTTTACACGGTAAAATACAAAGTAGCCGTTGGAGATAATTAAAAAAAAAAATTTATTTCACCCCACTATATATATTCTTCACCATATTCTTCACATTTCACCTCAAAATTTATAAAATCCCACTACTTTTTTAAACCATCAATCAAAAAGCATGCAACAATTCCGCCCACCTTTCGGTGTTCTATCTCGCCCGAGCAACCCAAACACGTATCGCCCGAATACCACCCAACCTCAACAACCGTTTAACTTTCAAGATTTGGATACGAGCAACATGGGGTTTTCACAATTACTAAACATGCCCCAACAATTTTTTTCAAGGTCCCATAGGATACACTAATATGAATATTAGCATTGGGGGTATGTCGGGGTCTCAACAAGAACCCGAGCAAGTATCGGAGACGCAAGCTGAGCGACCACCCGATACCTCCCAACCCAAAAAAAAACGGTCGCATAAAAAAAGGGTGAGCCGGTGAAACCCAAAACAATAAATCCGTAAGTTGGTGAACAATAAAGAAACTCTCTCTATGATAGGCGAAGGGTTCCGCCGGAAACCTATTCCGGTAAATGTCCAGGCAAGGCTTACGAAGATTTTTATCTCAAACCTTCCAGATAGATGCAGTGGGGTGGATGTTGCTTCAGCGATCCGAGGTATGGGTGATATATTCGATATTTACATAGCACGTAAAAGGGATAAAGTAGGAAGACGGTTCGGGTTCGTATCCTTATTAGATGTCAAGGATGTGGCTGAGTTGGTTCGCAACATGTCTGAAGTCCGTTTGGGGGATTATAAATTAAAGTGTAATGTAGCAAGGTTCGTTCTTGAAGAAGGGGAGGTCAAACAGCCTAAACCAGGCCCTAAGAAGCAGATTCCGAATAAGACGGGTTTTGTTAATGATGAACTCCCGACGAAGAAGGCTGCTGGTGGTAGTTTCATGTCCTACAAAGATGTTTTTACGGGGATGGCTAAAGGAAGAACGGTGGAGGTGGAGGAATCAATCAATGCTTTTGAGTTTTTGCATGGGAGGGCGGTGGCGATCCGGTTGAATTCCCTGGATGTTTTGCATAATATACGTGTTTTGTTGGAAGAGATGAAACTACAAGAAGGCGTGGTCCGTGTCTGGGTGGATTACAGGTTTTGATCGAGTTCAAGACGTCCGAGCATGCTTCAATGGCCTTGACTGAGTTAGGAGGCAGACCGGAGTTGTTCTCACAGGTTGAATTATGGTCAGGCCAAGAAATACCCTTCGAAAGGATTGTGTGGTTGAAGGTTTTCGGTATCCCATTGAGTATGATAGATAACAAGGTGGTGGATGATATTGGGAGATTATTTGGAGAGGTTGTAAAGCCGGCGAAGGTTGAGCGGAGTGGGTTAGATGCTTCTTTTCAGTTCATTGGTGTTAGGGTTCAACATAGAGTCCGCATTCAGGAAGAAGTGTTTCTTAAGAGGCAAAGGAAGATTGTTAAGGTCTGGGTGATGGAAGACACTACAGACTGGATGGAGGAGTTCGTGCTAGAGCCTGAACCTGGTGACCATGGGAATGATCAGAGATGTGAGCAGTAGGGTTCTACGGTGAAGACTCCGGTAAAGCAATCGGAATCTGAGCCGGAAGTTGACAGTAAAAGCCATGCGGTTTCTTCGGGAAACAATAAGGAAGGTCTTAATGAGATTTTAATGTCCGAGGAATTAGGAGGAGGTGATTTTGATGGTATGGAAAAGTCAACCAACACTTTTAATGCCATAAATGCTGAAAAGGTGACTAATTTTGAGGAGGTTAAATTGTTAAAAAGGAAAAAAGCTAACAGATTTAAAGAAGTGGGCCGTTCTAGCGGGAGTGAGTATACTAGTAGCAATGAGCGGCCCAATAAGGAGCCCAAAACAACTGAAGCAGATTCTGACCCATTCGATTTGGACCCAATCATTTTAGGGAGGGATGCTAACGTCGTCAAGACAAGAGGTATTGATCCGATTCATATTAACAATTCTTTCCAGGTTTTAATTGGAGAATCAGAGAGAGAAGAGCCACCGGGGAACTGCGATGAATCACGGGGTTCGGAAGATGAAGAGCTTGAGTCGGAGGGTTCGCAAGATGTGGAGGACGAGGTTAAGTTAACTCGTGATATGGGGATGAAGCTGGGTGCTCAACTGAACGGTTTTGACCAGGTGATTCGATCAAATATCCAAGGTACAGGTGTTCAAGTAGGTTTGAAATGAATTGCTTTTCTATTAATATTCGAGGGGTTGGGAAGGTTGGAAAAGTCTCATGGATAAATAGTTTGGTTCGTAAAAATGTTGTCGATTTTTTGGGTGTGCAAGAAACAATGGTGGGTAGTAACAATAATTTTAACTTCGAAAAGTTATGGAGTAACAGTGATTATGGGATTGAAATGGTTCCGGCTTCGGGAAGATCGGGTGGTTTAGTCAGTATGTGGAATGTTAAAAAGTTTCATAAAATAAAGTCGGTTCTTGATCAGAACTTCATTTTGACCACGGGTTCGTTGGTAGAAGATGGGACGGTTCTTAATGTTGTAAATGTATACGCTCCTCAGAAAGCTAACGATAAAAGGTTACTATGGGATAGGCTTTGTAGATTGATTCAGGAAGGTAGCGGTTTGTGGGTCTTATTTGGAGATTTTAATGTGGTTAGATGGGAAGAGGAAAGAAAGAACTCTAAGTTTCATAATGGTATGGCTGACGACTTTAATCGGTTCATTGGTGACGCTAACCTTAAAGAATATTTGATGAGGGGGTATAAATATACCTATGTGACTGGGGTAGGTAATGATTTGAAAATGAGCAAGTTAGACCGGTTTTTGGTGTGCCAGGAGTTTTTTTCGAGATGGCCGGAAGTGACTCTAAGGGCTCTGCCTCGTGATCTTTCTGATCATTGCCCTTTGTTGTTCACTGTGACTAATTCCAATTTTGGGGCCAAACCTTTTAAGTGGTTTAATTCGTGGTTGGATAGGGAAGGATGCGATCAAGTGGTTATTGATGCTTTGGCGTGTGATGTCGGGGACGGCCCCGCGGATGTAAAATTATCTAAGAAGCTCTCCTTTGTGAAGAATGCGATTGTTAAATGGTGGAAAGAGGTGGGCTCTAGGGAGGAAGAAGAGATTGTGACGATTAAAAAAGAGATTGAACATCTTGAAAAGAAGATGGAGAATACGGAGCTTGAGGAGGAAGAGGTTTGGATTTGGGAACAAAGCAAACACGAGGTGAACAATTATAATTGGAATAGAAATCGAGATTTGCAACAAAAAGCTAGGGTGGATTGGGCGAAATATGGTGATGAAAATTCTGCATATTTTCATAGATGTATTAAAGGGAGGAGGGCGGCAAATTCTATCCCGGGGTTGTTGGTGGATGGGGTCTGGATTTCTAAACCTTCGATTGTTAAAAGAGAGGTGTTAAGTTTCTATAGAAATTTGTTTAAAGAAGAATTATCTGTTCGACCGCCGTTTGTTTCTAATTGTTTGAAACAGGTTCCAGAGGATTGTGTTGAAGGTTTAATAGCTCCTTTTTCTAGAGAAGAAATAAAGGAGGCAGCTTTTGATTGTGGGGTTGATAAGGCGCCAGGGCCGGACGGTTTTAATTTCAGATTCATTACTCATTTTTGGAAGTATTTAGAGGATGACTTTTTGAAGATTTTTGAACAATTCTTTCATGACGGGTCGATTAGCAAAGGTTGCAGTACGTCGTTTATTACCTTGATTGCTAAAACTAAGACGCCGGTTGGATTAAGAGATTATAGGCCTATTAATTTGATCGGTGTCATTAGTAAATTGATCTCAAAGGTGGTAGCGAATAGATTGAGGAAGGTTATTGGGAAGGTGGTGACTGATTCTCAATCGGCTTTTATTAAAGGTAGATTCATTTTGGATGGCCCTCTCGTGCTTAATGAGATTATAGGATGGCTTAAGAAGAACAAGAAAAAAGTGTTGCTTATGAAAATAGATTTTGAGAAAGCATATGATAACGTGTGTTGGGATTTCCTTTTAAGTATGCTTTCTCAAATGGGGTTTCCACATAGATGGGTGTTATGGGTGAAAGGTATTTTAACTTCGGCTCGTTCGGCGGTTCTAGTAAATGGTTCCCCAACTTTCGAGTTTCAATGTCAAAAGGGTTTAAGGCAAGGTGACCCCCTGTCTCCGTTTCTTTTTCTCATCGTTATGGAGGCTTTAGATGCTATGGTTCGCAAGGCGTCTTCTTTGGGTTAGGTGGATGGGGTTCAAGTTGCAAACGAAGGAACGAAAATATCACATATGTTGTATGCGGACGACGCATTGTTATTAGGGAGCTGGAATAGAACAAATCTGGTCAACATTAATCGGGTTTTGAGGATCTTTCATATTGTCTCGGGGCTGAGAATTAATTTAAAAAAATCGGTTCTCTATGGGATGGGGGTGGCTGACTCGGAGGTTAGCCGGATGTCCAGACTGTTGGGGTGTAGGATTGGTAACCTTCCGTTCACTTATCTTGGCGTTAAGGTGGGAGCAAATATGAATAGGGTGGCGAATTGGGATCCGGTTTTGGAGAGTATTCGGAACAGACTTCTTAGCTGGAAATCTAATCTTCTGTCGATTGGGGGTCGACTTACTTTAATAAAATCGGTCCTCTCTTCTCTACCGATATACTACCTCTCTATTTTTAAAGCTCCGAGTAGTGTGGTGGATAATATTGAAAAGATGTTTCGGAAATTCTTGTGGTGCGGTTGTAAAGAGGGTAGAGGAGTTCATTGGGTGGCTTGGGAGGTTGTGACCCGTTCTAAAAAAGATGGAGGGTTGGGAGTTGCAAATCTTAGAGATGTGAATACGGCTCTTCTTGCGAAGTGGGCGTATAGATTTAAGACCGATACCAAAGGTCTGTGGAGGAACATTATTGTGAATATTCACGGGGGGAAAAATCGGTGGAGTTTTCTTCCTCTTAGAGCTGGCTACACGGGGTGTTGGAAGAATATCGTGCGGTTATTGGAAAATGTGGTAGTCGAGGGTTCCCCATTCTCTAGTTGCTTGAGGGGTAAAATCGGGAATGGGGGTAGTATCTTGTTCTGGAAAGATGTGTGGTTTGGCAACAGCACTCTGATGGAAAGATGGTCGGATTTGTTCGCTCAAGAGAAACATAAGTATGTGGTGGTTAATCAGCGGTTCCAGCAGGAAGGTAGCAGTGTTCGCACTGCAGATTCTTGGGTTTTTGATACAAATACGATCGCTGCCATTTCCGAGGATCAGGACGTTCGGTTTGTGTTGTCTCAGGTCCAGTTTTCGGATGCCCAGGACACGTGGGTTTGGAATGCTAGCACGGATAAGGTCTTTTCGGTCGCCGCTGTCAGGAGTTGGTTGAGTAAGTCGAGAGGTGCTGCTGTGAATAGAAGTATGAAATGGGTGCCGTGGTTGCCGATAAAGATCAATATTTTCATTTGGCGATTAGAGTTAGATCGCATCCCGACCCGTTTGGCTTTGAGTTTTAGAGGAGTTCCTATTTCTGATCTGCAATGCCCTTTCTGTGAATTGGAATTCGAATCGGCTGTCCATTTAATTGCTGGCTGCGATTTCGCTAAGGCTGTTTGGGACAAAATTTGGTCTTGGTGCAAGGTCACTAGAGGCAGGTTTGGTTCTGTGGAGGAGCTCTTGCGCCTGGATTCTATCGCTTACAAGACTAAATGGGAGAAAAAGGTGCTTAGAGGTATTATTATGGTTTCTTGCTGGAAGTTATGACTCGAGAGAAATAATATTATTTTCAATAGGTCCAAGGCGAAAGTGGTTGATATTGTAGCGGGAGTAAAGTCTTTAACCTCTTTTTGGCTCAAACACCGGGCTAGATTTAAAGATTTAGATTGGAAGGAATGGGGTTATTACCCTTTGTATATGATGTAGTGTTTTTTGGTGTGCCTCTGTTGAGGTTTTCGTCGTTTTAATGAAAGTTTTCGTTCAAAAAAAATAAATAAATCCGTAAGTTGGTATGTTTCTTTCTTTTAAATAAATCCGTAAGTTTTATTTTATTTTTTAAATTATTCGGTTTTATTTAAAAAAACCGTAAGTTTTATTTTATTTTTAAAAATTATTCCCTTCAAAAAAAAAAAAAAAACCGTAAGTTTTAAAAAAAACCGTAACTTTTTTTTAAAACTGTAAGTTGTATTTGTTTAAAGAGAAAATTGCAGTTTTCGTCCCTGTGTTTTGTCTAAGCTAACAGGTTCAACCCAGGCTTAACACCCTGAGTACCTGTGGTTTCTTTTTCTAACACTTTACATCCTTGAGACTAACGGCCGTTAGTTGTTCCGTTAGATTATGGTGAAATGACTATTATACCCTTAAATTTTTGAGTGAAATGACTTTTATAACCCCATCTTCTTCTCCAACCCACCCACCCACCCACCACCACCTGCAACACTACCACCATCTCCACCACCACCACCACCACCTGCAACACCACCACCACCATCATCTCCACCGCCACCCTCATCTCCACCGCCACACTCCCTCCTCACCATCTCCTATCTCCATCTAACTAATTTTATATTTTATAGTTGATATGTCCCCACGACTTGAAGGCTTCAGCCGATGTTGGAGTGTTGTTATCATCACCACTCATTCTTCCTCTTCACAACTTGTCCCCGATTTCATCTTCCCATTCAATCATCTCTTTGTCTCCTCCAAATCCATTACTCATATCATCATACAGTATAGTTATAAAAACAAGCCCACGGCCCAAATTGCATATTTTTATTTCTAATAAAGCGACACCGTTGGATGACAAATTACATTGCTTCCCAAATCGTTCACTCTCATTCATCATCTACTTGTAAAAAAAAACCCTAGAAATTTATAACAGAAGCAATCAGAATCATAATGTCAGAGTACATACCATTTGAAATCAAAGAGGAAATAATTAAAATGCTTCGTGTGAAATCGTTGATCCAATTTCAAACCGTCTCCAAATGATGGAAGTCTCTAATCGAAAGCTCTGATTTCATAGCCCAATACCACACAAAGCTGCAACATGTACTTGTAAGGTATGTCTATGAAGATCCTGATTATAATGAGACAAAGCATGTTTCGTTTGTGGTGTTGGACATATAATTTTTATAGAGAGAAGGGTTATACGACATATAATTTTTATAGAGAGAGAAAGATAGTTTCATGGTTGAGAGAAGAGATGGTGAGGAGGGAGGGTGACGGTGGAGATGATGGAGGTGGTGGTGTTCAAGGTGGTGGTGGTGGTGGTGGTGATGGTGGTGGTGGGTGGTGGTGGGTGGGTGGGGTTGGTTGGAGAAGATGGGGTATAATAGCCATTTCACAGAAGATTGAGGGGTATAATAGTCATTTCACCAAAAAACTAACAGAACAACTAACAGTCGTTAGTCTTAGGGACGTAAAGTGTTAGCCTGACAAACCACAGGGACTCAGAGTGTTATACTCGTACTGAACCTGTTAGTTGGGGCAAACCACAGGGACGAAAATTGCAATTAACTCTTGTTTAAAAATGAATACTAATATATGTTTTATAATTTTTTGTAGCAAACTATCAAAATTCACCTCTCTTTTGGATAAGGATTCGCGAGACGTTTTTCAACGCGATGGGTAGAGGAGTATATCGAGATAATGACTCGGTTTCGGGAAAGTGGACGGACATCAATAAAAAATGCCATGGGTTTCAAGAATATTTTCAACGTTTGAAGGATAACGGGGGTAGCGGTCGTGGCGATGTTGATATTTTGACAAGAGCGTTGGAGGAGTACAACGCCGATCGTGGGATGTTCCCGTACATAAGGTGTTGGGAGCTTCTAAAGGGAAGCCCTAAATGGGCAAACATACCAGGCATGACGGGGGATAGGCGCAAAGCCAAACGGTCAAAAACCTCTTCTTCGATTGATCCAGATACGCCCACTTCGGATGCTCGGACCGTGGGTTTAAATGAAAAGGTTGAAGAAGAAGAAGAGTTGCCTCGACCGCCAGGTAGAAGAAGCGTACGAAAGGGTGGACGTGCGAAGTCGTCTTCAATGGGTGTCGAGTTGAAAGATGAGTTTGAAGAGATGAATCGACGTCTTGAAAGTATACAAGACCATGGAGCAAAACGGTTGGAGACCTTGCTACAGAGAGCCGCCAAAAACAAGAAGTTCGTCGAGATTCAAGAGGCACGTTAATTGGAGAAGGACATCGAGTTCCTGTCGAGGTCGTCCGAGATACTCACAGAAAAGGCGTTATTTTTGTTTAATCAAGACATGTTGACTTTCTTTAATTTATTAACTGTTATGCCAATCTTTAAATGAATATTAACAACTCAACATATATAACTAAGTATTATAAAACTATAAGATAAATTAATAGTTGTGTACTAAGTAATAACTAACTAGACAGAGCAGCTAACTATCTACGTACAAAATTTACGAAACAGAGATTAGAAAGCAGGCGGGATAAAAGAAGAGCGAGGTATAGTGAGAAAGCTCACTCCTGCCTTTAGACGATAAAGCCTTCTTTTACAACCCATCCCCTGGACAAATCTATAGGAAATGCTACAAGCCTTTGCTGTTCTTTTGACAATGAACCACTCCGGTACAACAAGCTAAAGTGACCTCTACGCTTCGCCCCCGATGCGTAAGGCCGATCCTCATGTGCTAGAGGGAGCACCAAAAAGTTTGTGTTAAGCATATAGTTGGTTCTTGTCTTGTTTAGGCGTTTGGTGCCCTCTCTGCCGGCCGCTAAATAACTAGGGGGAAACCCTACTTCTAATTCTACGTGTGCATCTCTTGCTCGCGTGAAGTCTCTATACAACTTTGTCACTTGCTCGAGACACTCTAAAGTAGTGATGTGAACCTAAAAAAGAACCAAATTTGTATCAAATGATATGTCATGATGATGATGATGATGATGATGATAGATGATTCTGATGTGTAAAGTGAGCATATGTGAAAGAATGACATACTTGTTCAATCTTTATTATGAATATACAATCGATCACCCTGGGTGACACCGAATAAAACAATCAAAAAGTAAGCAGTCAAGATCCATTTTGAAGATAAATAAAAATGATCCAACTCTTATCGACTAAAAAAATTATAGAATAGTAACTTTTCATGTCTCCCGACTATTTTCTCTACTCATACATAATTTAAGTATCTATTTGAATAATCACCACATGTCAGTCGATTTCAATGTACATACATTGAAAACGATCTAAGATGTGTGTATGGTAGGGTGATTAATATCGCTTATCAGCTAGATATTTACTTGGTATCTATGAATCATAGACTATATCTAACTGGCTTAGCAACCTTTGTAATAATTGTTCCTAACAACACCAATCAAAATACAAAAAAAAAATTATTCTTACCACACTGACTACATCTATGAATATATATGTACGTAACTGGTTCTTATTAGGTTCAGAAACATATATACTATCATAAGATGATTAGTGACTTACCTAGACACAATTAATCTACTTCTCCGAAAAAGTAGGAGGTGATTTGACGGCGACGCAAAGGCGAATAGGTTGATCTCTTCTGGTTCAATGGCGAGTAAAGAAAGGTTCAAGGTGGATACATGGTATGATGCTCCAACAAGAAAGGGTAAAAGATCGGAACAAGGTGAATCATCAAAAGAGAAGGAATGGGGGCAGACGAAGTTCTTCGTGTCCAAATTGCCGGCTGGGTGTGCGTCTTCAGACTTGGTAGCGGTGTTGAAGCAGTTCGGTATTATTCAGAATACGTATATTGCACGGAAGTACGACAAGTTGGGTAAGCGTTTTGGTTTTGTTACGTTTGTGAATGTGATGGATCCGGTGGGTTTAGAGAAGGATATGGGTGATGTTTGGATTGGGTCATATAAATTGTTCATTGCTTTGGCACGCTTTGTGAATGGGGAAAAGATTGATTGGAAAGAGGGAAACCAAAGATCTCCGGCGAAAAAAGATAATGAAATACCGGTTAATGTTAGCATGGATTCTGGTAAAGAACCGGGGGTGGAAAATATTAGTGTGGGAAAGGGTTTGGGAGATGGAAGGTCCTTCAAGGATACTCTGCTGTGTAACACCCCAACCGATGGCGGAAACATCGAGGTGTCACGTAAGAGTGAGTATACAGTAGCACATGGTATTCAAGTTTTAATTTGAAATTTATTTAAAGTAAAAATATCCAAAATTGAAAATACATAATAAGTCTTGAATGGAATTCTAATACATCAAATAAACAATTAAAGCATAAACTTCAATTTGTCTTCTCATGCTAACACTCTAGTCTTCACGCATCATTATTTCCTGTTGAGTTGTAAAAATGGGGGGGGGGTCAACTAGAAGTTGGTGAGAATACATAAGCCATGTCAAGCAATTAAGTTTAAGAATAAAAGTTTAGCAATTCATATGTCTATCGTAAGTTTAAGTCTACATGAATAAACATGAAGTGTTGAATGCACATAATAAAACCTCCGACTAGTTTAGGTCCATCCTGTCATCCACGGTTCACCTTAATATCATGTTGGAACGATAACAATCACCCGCGCTCCCCATAAAAGATGGTCAACGAATCTAGGTGGGATTGTCAATCCAATAGATCTATTATTGTGTATCGCCGGCTTGGCCATAGCTAATGATTATGTATGTTGAAGCATAAGTCTAATTGTTGTTGTTGTTGTCTAAATCATGAGGCATTAAAGTTTACAACTAGACATGTATGTAGAATTGCTTAAGTATAATGTTGCAAGTATAAAGAATTGCATAAACATGGTTACGTAAACTCACATTCGCTAAGCTGAATTATCCTCTAAGCGTTGTGAATGTATGTGAGGTGAATCCCAAAGACTCAACAACATAGCTAGTCCAATTTGAAGAAATAAGAAATCCGAAAAAAAAGAAAGAATATCATGCTTCCAATTCGCCAATTACAAGAGCTTATAATCAAAGCTTCAATTGTAGAAGTAATAGACTATAGAAGAAAAGTATGAGGGAAAGTTTAATCGGATTGAAACAATCGATTTAGAGGTGGCAAGTGTAATGGTTCATAGGTGGGTTTTTATACTAGTTTTGGATTCAATTAGCCATTAAAATTGGTCAACACCATAAAGTAAGGTTTTATGATAAATTGACTATTTGACTAGGACTTTGACTGTTTGACTAAGACTTTGACTAGGACTTTGACCAGGACTTTGACTATTTGACTTTCTAAAAATATCTGATTTTATTATTATCATCATCATCATCATCATCATTATTATTATTATTATTATTATTATTATTATTATTATTATTATTATTATTATTATGAGAGGAGTTTAAAATGTATAGCTGGTTGGGAAAATTTTGGGACCTATGAGCTTATTTGTTGTAAACGACGAATAACAATGGAAACATTTAATGAATAAAATTATTTGAGGAAAAATACAGGATGTTACATGTTGAATGTGGAGCCGGTAGGGGAAAAGAGACGTAGGGAGACTCTGGTGGATTCAAACGTAAAAGGGAATTTGATGTGGTTGGGCTGTGGAGCAGTGGGAAGGATGCATGATCTCGACAAGCTTTCGAAGTTACGTATCTGGCTTAATTCTATAAATCATAATAGGGTTGGCATTAGGTACGTGGGGGGTTTGTGGGTGGTACTTGTGTTTAACTCGACAGCATGCATGGAAGAGTTTGTCCATAATAAGGAGGTTTGGAAAGATAGTTTTGAATCGATGGATAAATGGGATGGGCAGGTGATTCCTAGGGAACGGGTTGCGTGGATTAAGATGTTTGGGGTACCATTGGGTTTGTACGATAATGGGATAATAAATGAGATTGGTGCTTTATTTGGAAAAGTCATTCACCCGGCTGAGCTCAGTGAAGCGGAAGCGGACTTGTCGTATGTGATGATTGGTATTCTTTGTGAACCGGGAATTTTAATCAATGAAACAGTGGAGGTCAAGTGGAACGAGGAGGCTTTCGCGGTGATGGTGTTTGAGGAGTTAGGAGAGTGGATTCCGGATTGTTTGTTGGATTCGTGTGACGTTTCGGAGGATAATGGAATAAATATGGAGGTGGAGGAGGTTGGTGTGGTCATTTTGGAGGAGAAGGATGTCAGTTTGGTATCTGAAAACAATGGTGTTGAGTATAAGGAGGTCACTAGTAGCAGTAGAAGGGAAGTGGCTGAAGAACAACAAGATGAAGAATTGGTTAATCTTTATGTGGATACAAGTGTGGGTGGGGATAAAACAGAATCGGCAGTGAATAAGATCAAAAAACCAAGAGGTTATCGCAAGAAAGATAGATCGCAGAAGTCTCCATCTCCTCAAGGACAAGAACGCCCAAAGAAAAGAGCTAGAGAGGGAGAGGATTTGTTTGATATCGACAGGTTCATTTATAACGTTAATGGGGCAGTCGAGTATGGTGGGAGTAACCAGGTTATGGATGAGCAGAATGAACATGAGGAGCAGCATTTATCGGCTGTTGTGAATGGGGTTATGGCTGCAGAATATAGCAACCGGCAGGATCCAGATTCGGCAATTATCGGGGTTGAAGTGGCGGAAACGGTGAGACTTGGAAAGGCAGTGGGTGTCGAAGAGTTCGATGGGCTTATGGAATCTGTTGAGAAAGCCATTCAGGAAGAAGGATTTCCACATGTTTGCCGATGAATGTGTTATCTTGGAATGTCCGTGGACTAGGATCGGTTGGTAAAAGTGCTTGGTGCCGAAAGTTGAAAGTGGAAAATGATATTGGTTGTCTTCTTATCCAGGAAACTCAATTCGAGTCACTGGATAATGTGGATATAGGTAAGTTTTGGGGTACGTCTGAGTTCGAATGTGAGCATGTGGATGCGGTAGGTCGGTCCGGAGGTTTGGTTACATTTTGGAATCCTAAGTTGTTTGCGATGACTGAGGTTAGCAAGAGGAGGAATGTTTTGGTAGTGTCGGGTATTTTAAAAGGTGATGGTAGAAAGGTGACGTTTATTAATGTGTATTGTCCTCAACGTATTCAGGATAAGCGGGAGGTTTGGGATTATTTGAAGTCGGTAATATTGGATGACGGGGGCTTTTGGATTGTGGGCGGTGACTTTAATTGTGTTCGTGATCGAGTTGAAAGAAGAAACTCTAACTTTAACTTGTTAGAGACGTCCGAGTTCAATGATTTTGTGGAAGACGCGGGATTGTACGAGTATGCTCTAAAAGGTAGGAAGTTTACGTTATTATCGGGGGACAAACTCAGCCGGATTGATAGGATTTTTGTTGACTGGCCGTTTGTTAACGAGTGGCCGAATGCGGAATACCGGGCTTTAGAGCGGGGAGGATCGGATCACTGTCCGCTTGTTATTAAAATTGAATGTCGCAATTTCGGACCGAAGCCATTTAAATTCTTCAATTCTTGGATGCTACGTGATGGATTTGATGAAGTGGTAAGGAATACGGTCAATAGTGTTGTTTATCAAGGGGATCCAGAGTTAAAATTGATGCACAAGTTCAAGAAGCTGAGATCAGCGATTAATGTATGGAAGGAGGATATGATAAATGGTGAGATGGAGGAAGTTAGAATTCTTTCACAGGAAGTTAATGCCTTGGAGTTATTGTTGGAGGAGAGGGATTTAAATGAGGAGGAGCTTTGGACTCTTGAGGAAGCGAGAAAGAGATTGAAGCAATTGGAATATTTTAAAACCAAGGATTTGAAACAGAAGTCGAGAGTGCGTTGGGCGAAGGAAGGGGATGAGAATTCTCGATTTTTTCATGGATCGATTAATAGTCGAAGAGTGACGAATGCTATCACGGGTTTGACAGTCGATGGTGCATGGGTTACCAAGCCGAAGGATGTCAAAAGAGAGGTGTTGCAATTTTTCAGAACTAAATTTATTGAAGAGGTTCCGGTTCAGCCAAGGCTCTCATGTTTTGGTTTAAAATCTATTACCGGGGATGAGGCAGAGATGTTGACGAGTCCATTTGTGGAGAAGGAAATTAAGGACGCGGTATTCCAATGTGGTAGTGATAAAGCTCCCGGCCCCGATGGATTCAATTTCCGTTTTGTTAAGAGGTATTGGGATTTATTTGCTGCTGATTTTGTTGATATTTTTAATAAATTTGCGGATAGTGGGGAGATTAGTCGTGGTGCGGCGTCAAGTTTTATTACATTGATTCCTAAGGTGAAAGATCCGGTTACGCTAGGGGAATATCGCCCTATTAACTTGATAGGGGTTGTAACATTACACATTTAAACTTGTACGTTACACGATCGTTATTAATAAAAAACGTCAAGTTTTATCTTTTACGTTCGCATTTATTATTTTTGTCGCATTATTGGAACCCTAATACCTTATATATATTATATTATATATGTGGTAACATGTAATAATTATCAAAAAATAATATGTCTTGGCCGGGATTCGAACCCGCGCCAAGACCGGGTCAACCACACAACACACGTTAACCAACTGGGCTAGCCATCAACTTGGAATAAACCCGGACGCGAATTAATCTTATACACACTTTGAACTCTTGACAGTGGACTTGAGAAAGTCAACTGCCTTGACGCGTGATGAAGAATCAATCACAATAACTTGTGATTGATCCATATATGGCAATGATACACAATTACCGGCCTTGTATGACCTGTATACACGTCGATTAACATCAATCATTGACCAATTTGAAATCTCATACGCGTATGACATTAATCGTGGGTCAAACCTTCCAATTAACCTAACCATCGAACCACACTATAAATTGATCTGTTGCGAACCTTCACAACTCGCTCACATATCTCTCTTAAACCTCCAATTGTTCTGAAACACCTCTGATAATTATCATTCTGTTCGCTGTTGACTTTTGTCTTTGACCGGGCATTTATCAACGATTCATCACTGTGAGTTTAATTTTTTGTGTGGGTTATGTTCATCGGCAATCACACATCAATAGCCCTATGGTTAATTAGGCTATTGATGTGTGAATTGATCAATTGTAGAAACTAGGGTTCGTGCTTTGTGATTTGGGGATAAACTCAGTTTCATGTCGCGTATATAATTATTCTTATACAGGATTCATCACAACCACTGGCCTAGGCCAAGTGGTTGTGACCATGGCTAATCACCAAAGGAACCCGGGTTCGAGTCCCGGCTGTGGCCTTCCATTCTTTTCTTTTTCATTTTTTTACAACAAATCATTATTATATATATATTATATCTTTAAAACTTATAAATTCGTTTTTAAATGTTAAAACTATTTTATAAATTCTAAAAAAATTATATTTATTAAATCTGAGTTAAAAATTTTATTTACAATTTTTATTTTTCTAAAATTCATTTATTTAATATTTATAGTAATTAAATCAATTTTATACTATTATATTTATAAAAATCCATTAAAATATCAAAACAATTTTATTAAATTCTACAAAAATTATCCTGAGTTAGTATAGAGTTAAACTTTACTGAAATAATTTTTAATTCAGAAAAATCATTTATTTTATATTTTTAATCAATTTTTGTTAGATTTAATCATAATTAAATCATAATAAATTCAATTTTCATTATTTTTGCACCAAAATTTTATACAATTTATTTTTAAATATTTAGAACAGAAATATGATTTTTAAAATAGAAATTCTTTAGTTTTAGTATTTTTGAATATTAAAGTTAAATATTGGCAATTTGTAATAAATAGATTTAAAAATCTATTTTAAAAGAAATAATTTTATAAAAATTATTTTCATACTTCAAACACATTATTGTGAGCGTTTTAAATTCAAATTGTATAAAAAGACTTTCTTTTATTTAATTATCAAATTTCCCTTTATTTAATTAACATTTTATTTTAAATTCAACAATTGGATATCCCCAAATCGAAACCCTAGGATACACTTACAAACTAATTAGACTTACACTTATTATTTATTACCTTATTATAGGGTGATATTTGGCATTATTTTGGGCAACACTATTATTTCATCTTTTCAAGAAGTTTAACATTTGCTAAGGTGAGTTTTACATAGCCCCTTTTATTTATCACCATTTTTGGGGTGAAACATGTTATAACATCATTATTGCAATTCAATCATCAATGTGTCTATGTGTTTTCTATGTTGCATTATGTCTTGAGCATGATTAGAGTAAGCACCATTCTAGCATAATCATTAACTCCGTACAAGCCGACGGTATACATTGATAGATCTATTGGACTGACAATCCCACCCGGATACGTGCCTCCTACAAAGGTAGCATGGGTGTTTGTTATCGCATAACATATTCAAGTGGACCATGAGCGTATGGTATGTATCATATTATAACAGTCATCAGGGTTGATTATGCACTCGATTTATTTCTAGTATGTTCTCACATATGGGCTAGATTGACATGACACATGAATTGCACAACATTTTATTATCAAAAACCTATGTAATTCTCACCAACTTTTGTTGACCCAAAATACTTTCAAAATTAACATGTTTCAGGTAACAATGAAGCTGAGGCTTGAGTTAGCATGAGGATTTAACATGAAGTTTTATTTGAAGTTATTGAAGTTTTGTTATTTGATATCATGTATTGAATTCCTAGACATCATTTTATATTTGGATATTATGTTTGAATAAATTATTTAAAATTTATATTATACCATGTGCTACTGAAACAATCATCAATACGTGGCATCCCGATGTTTCCGCCATCGGTTGGGGTGTTACAGATTGGTATCAGAGCCTTGGTTATAGGGAATTAGGTTATTAGAAATAATCTAGACTATAACCTTAGGGACTTAAACAGTACTTGCTTCTCCTACTTGTAACCCTAATTGCTTCCCTAATCCTATCCTTATCCTATGCCTTATATAACCCTAAACCTACATGTGACTACTCTTATTCGTCTGCTGCAATCCTGATCCACCATTAGATTAATAGGACAAAATCCTCAGGTTTAACCTGAACCCCCTTGAGATCTCGTCGAAGTTCTAGATTTTAATAACGAACACGTGCAATCTGGAAGGGTGAACGCCTGTATTCTGAGTCTTCTGTCTAGGCTGGCATTGCGCATATATCCCAATCAGACGAGGGACCCGGATGCCTACCTGGGAATTCTCGGGATGAGTGTTCACTTATAGGCTAAAGCATGTCTTCATATGTTATTAGAATTTAGAATCTTTGATAAGTCAACGTTTTCGTTTATTCGTTTTAATTAATGAATAAATGATTACATTCCTTATATATACTCTCATTCATTTCATTGTGTCTATTACAGATCATGCCTCCTCGTCGCAGCACTCGCAACAACAATGGTGAGAACCACGAAGAAGGTGGTGACAACCATAACCATGACCAAGTTCCTAACCACAACAACAATGGTGTCGATGCTCAACTGGCTGCGATCATTTCTCAACAAATGGCGCAGCAAATCGCAACTCTGGTTCCCAATTTACTCGCTCAAGTCATCCAAATGAACGGTAACGGGAATGGTCACGGCAACGGGAACGGGAACGGTAATGGCAATGGAAATGGACCCCCAGCCTGCACCCTTAAGCATTTCAACTCTTGTAACCCTCCAAAGTTTAGTGGTGAAGAAGGAGCTACAGGACTCCTCCAATGGTTTGAGGGTATTGAGAATACCTTCATCAACAGTGAGTGCCCCAACAACTTCAAGGTTCGTTACGCCATGAGTGTTCTCCATAAACGAGCACTCACTTGGTGGAATGAAGAAAAGCGTACTCGTGGGGCCGAAGTTGCTCTTGCTATGACATGGGATCAAGTCAAAGAGATCATGAAGGAAGAGTTTTGTCCTCGCAATGAAGTTAAGAAGCTTGAGGATGAGTTCCACACCTTAGCTCAAGATAGTGGGGAAAACCTTGCCTACAACACCCGCTTTCATGAGCTTAGCTTATTGTTGCCTCACAAAGTTACTCCTCTGCCGGTAGCCATCGAGAAGTACATCGGTGGTCTGCCCATGCAAATCCAGGACACCGTTTGGGGTAGGAATCCTGCAACTTTGGAAGAGGCCAAACGTCTAGCGGCCACTCTTACTGATAATCACGTGAAGAACGGTACTCTCTTCCGCAAGGGCACTAAGAAGACGGTTGCCAAAGACACTCCACAGCCTGCAATTGAAGTCAAGCCTGAGACCTCAAGCAACAAAAAGCGCAAGGCTAGAAACTATATGGTTGCTGCTACTCCACCTGCTGCCCAAAACCCAGCCAAGAAACCATACACCGGACCTCACCCTTTGTGCAACACTTGCAAGTACCATCATCCAGCACAGGTGCCATGTCGTTTTTGTACCAAGTGTCAAAGATATGGTCACCTGGTGAACGTCTGCCGAGCCCCTCCTACTACCCAAGACAACAATAACCCAGCTCCCAACCAACAAAACAACAGGCCTGCTCGTGGTCAATGCTACGAGTGTGGCAACCCTAATCACTACATCAACAATTGCCCTAATCGTAACCGGAACCAGAACCAAAACCAAAACCAAAACCAAAACCAAAACCAAAACCAGAACCGCAACCAGAACCAAGGTGCTCGAGGTCACGCCTACAATCTCAACGCTAACCAGGCTCGTGACAACAACGAAGTGGTGAATGGTACGTTTCTCATTAATAACCACTATGCATCCATATTATTTGATTCGGGAGCTGATAAGTCATTTGTGTCACTAAAGTTTGAACCTTTACTTAACTTACCCCACACAAATCTAGAGGAACCTTTAGTGGTAGAGGTAGCTAACGGGAAGTCTATTTCGATCGACTCTATTATTCGTAACTGCTTGATGAACCTCGACGATCATACCTTCTCTATCGATCTCATCCCCATGCATCTTGGTAGTTTTGATGTTATAGTAGGCATGGACTGGTTGTCAACTCATCGTGCCGAAATTCTGTGCTTCGAGAAAGTCATACGCATTCCTCTCGAATCTGGTGAGATTTTGAAGATCTATGGTGAGAAACCCTGTGGTGAGCTTAAGCTTATGTCTTGTACTACTGCCCAAAAGTACTTATGAAAGGGGTATACAGCCTTCTTAGCTAACGTGATAGAGAAGAAGGACAAAGGCAAAAGTATCCAAGACATTCCTATTATTCGAGACTATCCTGAAGTCTTTCCAGAGGATTTACCTGGTTTGCCTCCTGCTCGACAAGTGGAATTTCGTATTGATCTTGTTCCTGGTGCTAATCCTGTCGCTAAAGCTCCTTATCGTCTTGCACCCTCTGAGATGCAAGAACTTGCCAGTCAATTACAGGAACTTTCTGATAAAGGGTTCATTCGCCCTAGTTCTTCTCCATGGGGAGCCCCTGTCTTATTCGTTAAAAAGAAGGATGGTTCTCTTAGAATGTGTATTGACTACCGTGAACTCAACAAACTCACCATCAAGAATCGTTATCCACTTCCTAGGATTGACGATCTCTTCGATCAACTTCAAGGAGCAACCCACTTCTCGAAGATTGATCTTCGTTCTGGTTACCATCAGCTTAGAGTCCACGATGAAGATATTCCCAAGACAGCTTTTCGCACACGCTATGGTCACTATGAATTCATGGTTATGCCTTTTGGGTTGACCAATGCTCCCGCAGTATTTATGGATTTGATGAATCGGGTTTGTAGACCCTATCTCGACAAATTCGTGATCGTTTTCATCGATGATATTTTGATTTACTCTAAATCAAAATCCGATCACGAGCAACATCTTCATTCTATCTTGAATCTCCTAAAGAAAGAACAACTGTATGCCAAGTTCTCAAAATGTGAATTTTGGCTTAAGGAAGTTCAATTTTTGGGACATGTCATTGATATGAACGGGATTCATGTTGATCCCGCAAAGATCGAAGCTGTGAAGAATTGGAGTGTTCCTCAAACTCCAACTGAAGTCCGTTCTTTCCTTGGTTTGGCTGGTTATTATCGTCGATTCATCGCCAATTTCTCCAAGATCGCTGTTCCTCTCACTACCTTAACTCACAAGGGTAAGCCCTATGAGTGGGGACCTAAGCAAGAGGAAGCATTCGAAACTCTTAAGCTGAAACTTTGTGAAGCTCCGATCTTGTCTCTACCTGATGGTAATGATGATTTCGTGGTCTACTGTGATGCATCGAACCAGGGTCTTGGTTGTGTTCTCATGCAACGAGGAAAGGTTATTGCTTATGCGTCTCGACAACTCAAGACTCACGAAAAGAATTATACCACTCATGATCTTGAATTGGGCGCTGTTGTCTTTGCACTCAAGATTTGGAGACATTACCTTTATGGGACCAAATGTGTGGTGTTCACGGACCACAAAAGTCTCCAACATGTCTTCGACCAAAAGAATCTTAACATGAGGCAACGACGTTGGGTTGAATTACTTAACGACTATGATTGCGAAATTCGCTACCATCCTGGCAAGGCGAATGTTGTGGCTGACGCACTTAGTCGTAAAGAACGTGTCAAGCTACAATGTGCGAGAGTTCGTACTGATCTTCAAGATCGCATTCTCCAGGCTCAACACACATCAGTCACCCAAGGTAACATGTACGATGAAATGTCCTGTGGTGCTGAAACTCAACTTGAAACCAAACCCGATGGTCTCCTTTATTTCCTTAATCGACTGTGGATTCCCGACCGTGATGATCTTCGTACTTTTCTCATGAACGAGGCTCATAAGTCTCGTTATTCTATTCATCCTGGAGCTGATAAGATGTACCAAGATCTTCGTTATTCTTATTGGTGGCCTGGTATGAAGAAAGACATTGCCCTATTCGTTGCAAAATGTCTCACTTGTTCCAAGGTCAAGGCTGAACATCAACGACCATCTGGTATGCTTGAACAACCAGAGATTCCTGTCTGGAAATGGGAGAGCATAGCTATGGATTTCATCACCAAACTCCCTCGCACACCCAAAGGTTTTGACAGTATTTGGGTAATCGTCGATCGTTTGACCAAATCAGCCCACTTTCTACCTATTCGTGAGAAGTATTCTGTGGAAAGGTTGGCAAGGATGTATGTAAGTGAAATCGTATGTCGTCACGGTATACCTTTGGACATTATTTCTGATCGCGATGGTCGTTTCACCTCTCACTTTTGGGAGTCTCTACAACATGCTTTGGGTACCAAGTTGAACCTGAGCACTGCTTATCACCCTCAAACTGATGGTCAGACTGAACGAACCATCCAGACACTTGAGGACATGCTCAGGGCATGTGTCATCGATTTTGGCGGCGCATGGGATTCTCATCTTCCTTTGGTTGAGTTTTCATACAACAACAGTTATCACGCCAGCATTAACATGGCTCCTTTTGAGGCACTCTATGGTCGGAAATGTCGTTCACCTGTCTGTTGGACTGAGGTTGGTGAAGCTCGTATTACTGGACCCGAACTAATCCAGGAAACCACAGACAAAATTCAACTCATTCAGGATAATCTTCTCAAGGCTAGAAGTCGCCAAAAGAGTTATGCTGATAAACGTCGTAAACCCTTGGAATTTCAAGTTGGGGACCTTGTACTACTTAAGGTATCCCCTTGGAAAGGAGTAATTCGTTTTGGTAGAAAGGGAAAGCTAGCTCCTCGATACGTAGGCCCCTTCAAAATTCTTGACAGAGTTGGAAAGGTGGCTTACAAACTTGATCTTCCACCTGAGCTAAGCAATGTTCATCCGACCTTCCATGTTTCGAATCTCAAGAAATGCTTAGCAGATGAGAACCTTCATGTTCCTCTTGAGGATGTGCAAATCGATGAAAGCATGCACATTATCGAGAAACCCGTCGAGATTGTTGATACTGGAGTCAAGAAACTCAAGCGCAGTCGTATTCCGATCGTTAAGGTTCGTTGGGAATCTAAACGGGGCCCAGAGTTCACTTGGGAACGTAAAGACCAGATGAAGTCGAAGTATCCACATCTTTTCCCACCAGACTCTCCAACTCCAACTTCGGGACGAAGTTCCTAAAAGTAGGGGAGACTGTAACATTACGCATTTAAACTTGTACGTTACACGATCGTTATTAATAAAAAAACGTCAAGTTTTATCTTTTGCGTTCGCATTTATTATTTTTGTCGCATTATTGGAACCCTAATACCTTATATATATTATATTATATATGTGGTAACATGTAATAATTATCAAAAAATAATATGTCTTGGCCGGGATTCGAACCCGCGCCAAGACCGGGTCAACCACACAACACACGTTAACCAACTGGGCTAGCCATCAACTTGGAATAAACCCGGACGCGAATTAATCTTATACACACTTTGAACTCTTGACAGTGGACTTGAGAAAGTCAACTGCCTTGACGCGTGATGAAGAATCAATCACAATAACTTGTGATTGATCCATATATGGCAATGATACACGATTACCGGCCTTGTATGACCTGTATACACGTCGATTAACATCAATCATTGACCAATTTGAAATCTCATACGCGTATGACATTAATCGTGGGTCAAACCTTCCAATTAACCTAACCATCGAACCACACTATAAATTGATCTGCTGCGAACCTTCACAACTCGCTCACATATCTCTCTTAAACCTCCAATTGTTCTGAAACACCTCTGATAATTATCATTCTGTTCGCTGTTGACTTTTGTCTTTGACCGGGCATTTATCAACGATTCATCACTGTGAGTTTAATTTTTTGTGTGGGTTATGTTCATCGGCAATCACACATCAATAGCCCTATGGTTAATTAGGCTATTGATGTGTGAATTGATCAATTGTAGAAACTAGGGTTCGTGCTTTGTGATTTGGGGATAAACTCAGTTTCATGTCGCGTATATAATTATTCTTATACAGGATTCATCACAACCACTGGCCTAGGCCAAGTGGTTGTGACCATGGCTCATCACCAAAGGCACCCGGGTTCGAGTCCCGGCTGTGGCCTTCCATTCTTTTCTTTTTCATTTTTTTTACAACAAATCATTATTATATATATATTATATCTTTAAAACTTATAAATTCGTTTTTAAATGTTAAAACTATTTTATAAATTCTAAAAAAATTATATTTATTAAATCTGAGTTAAAAATTTTATTTACAATTTTTATTTTTCTAAAATTCATTTATTTAATATTTATAATAATTAAATCAATTTTATACTATTATATTTATAAAAATCCATTAAAATATCAAAACAATTTTATTAAATTCTACAAAAATTATCCTGAGTTAGTATAGAGTTAAACTTTACTGAAATAATTTTTAATTCAGAAAAATCATTTATTTTATATTTTTAATCAATTTTTGTTAGATTTAATCATAATTAAATCATAATAAATTCAATTTTCATTATTTTTGCACCAAAATTTTATACAATTTATTTTTAAATATTTAGAACAGAAATATGATTTTTAAAATAGAAATTCTTTAATTTTAGTATTTTTGAATATTAAAGTTAAATATTGGCAATTTGTAATAAATAGATTTAAAAATCTATTTTAAAAGAAATAATTTTATAAAAATTATTTTCATACTTCAAACACATTATTGTGAGCATTTTAAATTCAAATTGTATAAAAAGACTTTCTTTTATTTAATTATCAAATTTCCCTTTATTTAATTAACATTTTATTTTAAATTCAACAATTGGATATCCCCAAATCGAAACCCTAGGATACACTTACAAACTAATTAGACTTACACTTATTATTTATTACCTTATTATAGGGTGATATTTGGCATTATTTTGGGCAACACTATTATTTCATCTTTTCAAGAAGTTTAACATTTGCTAAGGTGAGTTTTACATAGCCCCTTTTATTTATCACCATTTTTGGGGTGAAACATGTTATAACATCATTATTGCAATTCAATCATCAATGTGTCTATGTGTTTTCTATGTTGCATTATGTCTTGAGCATGATTAGAGTAAGCACCATTCTAGCATAATCATTAACTCCGTACAAGCCGACGGTATACATTGATAGATCTATTGGACTGACAATCCCACCCGGATACGTGCCTCCTACAAAGGTAGCGTGGGTGTTTGTTATCGCATAACATATTCAAGTGGACCATGAGCGTATGGTATGTATCATATTATAACAGTCATCAGGGTTGATTATGCACTCGATTTATTTCTAGTATGTTCTCACATATGGGCTAGATTGACATGACACATGAATTGCACAACATTTTATTATCAAAAACCTATGTAATTCTCACCAACTTTTGTTGACCCAAAATACTTTCAAAATTAACATGTTTCAGGTAACAATGAAGCTGAGGCTTGAGTTAGCATGAGGATTTAACATGAAGTTTTATTTGAAGTTATTGAAGTTTTGTTATTTGATATCATGTATTGAATTCCTAGACATCATTTTATATTTGGATATTATGTTTGAATAAATTATTTAAAATTTATATTATACCATGTGCTACTGAAACAATCATCAATACGTGGCATCCCGATGTTTCCGCCATCGGTTGGGGTGTTACAGGGGTGGTTTCTAAAGTTATCTCGAAGGTGTTGGCAAATAGATTGAAGATGGTTATGGATAATATTATAAATGAGACTCAATCGGCGTTTGTGGAGGGTCGGTACATTTTGGATAGTCATCTAGTTATTAGTGAGGTCTTATTGTGGGCGAAGAGGAAAGAAAAGGAGTTATTTATGTTCAAAATTGATTTTGAAAAGGCCTACGACAATGTTAATTGGGCTTTTTTAATCTCGGTAATGAAGCAAATGAATTTCCCGGATAAATGGTGTAATTGGATAGAAGGTATTTTGTGTTCGGCTCGTTCGTCTGTCTTAGTTAATGGGTCGCCGACGTTTGAGTTTGCTTGTGGTAAGGGTATTCGCCAGGGGGATCCCATATCGCCGTTTTTATTCATCATCCTTATGGAAGCTTTCTCGGGGTTAATAAAAAAGGCGAGTGAAATTGGTGAATTTCGGGGGGTCGAAATGCCTAGGGATGGTCCGGTTATATCCCATTTGCTTTATGCGGATGCTGCCTTGGTTATGGGTGAGTGGGTGGAAGGTAATTTTCTTTGTCTAAGAAGGTTACTTAGGATTTTCAATATGTGTTCGGGCCTAAAGATCAATATTCAAAAATCTATTTTGTATGGGGTGGGGAAGAGTGTGGAGGAGGTGGGTGATAAGGCGTTAGGAATGGGTTGTCGCGCGGGTGAGATGCCTTTTACTTACTTGGGTATTCAAGTAGGCGCTAACATGAATAGAATTAACAACTGGGAGCCGGTGGTCAAGGTGTTTAAGAATAGATTATCGTCATGGAAGTCTAAAGTGCTTTCTATTGGTGGTAGATTGACGCTCATCAAATCGGTTTTGGAGAGTCTTCCGTCTTATTATTTTTCAATTTTCAAAGCGCCTATTGGTATTGTCAATAAGTTAAAAGGATTGATGAGACGGTTTTTATGGGGTGGAAACGAAGATTCGAGGAAGTTACATTGGGTGAGTTGGGACGTTGTGACAAAGACTATTAAAAATGGAGGCTTGGGTATACGTAAATTAGATGACGTGAACAATGCTTTTTTGGTTAAATGGTTGTGGAGGTACCGTCATGAAAATGAAGCGTTGTGGAAAAGGGTGGTGGAGGCGATTCATGGCTCTAGTAGAAAGTGGGATGCTTATCCTTGTAATTCGAAGTTTTCTGGTACGTGGTCAAAATTGGTTAATAATGGGTATCGGTTACATGCGGGTGGATTCAATAGTATGAGTATGATTCGAGGCGTCTTGGGAAATGGTATGGAGATTAGATTTTGGATAGACCCTTGGGCGTCTAGAATTCCCTTCAAGAGTTTATTTCCGGATCTATTTCGGTTAGAGTTGGAAAAGGCGTGTAAGGTTTCCGAGCGACTCGGGACGCTTCAAACAGAAGGCATGGTGACATGGAAATGGAGGCGCAGTCTTTCTACTGAAATAGAGGTACAACAGTGGGAAGATTGTGAGCAAATGATGGAGTGCCTTGGTTTACGAAATGTTAATGATCGGTGGATGTGGGATGCTAGCCCGGGGAAAGAGTTTTCGGTCAGTGAAGTTCGGAAATGGTTGATTAGCGATCAGTCTTCTCAGCATACCTCAGATTTCGTATGGTGTAAATGGCTACCGATAAAGTGCAATGTTTTTATGTGGCGTATGTTGATGGATCGGATTCCGACTAAGAAGGCATTACGAAGGCGAAACATCGATTGTGGGGATATTATATGTGATTTGTGTAATGAACAGGAGGATTGCATTGATCACACGTTCACGGCTTGTATAGTGACGTGCGGGGTTTGGAATGGGATCGCTTCTTGGGTTAATCTCCCTCAGTTTTTCTTCTTCTCGGTTAGCGACATCGTGCATGTTTATTCGTCTTCGACATGGTCCAAGGAAAAGAAATTGGCGCTACAAGGTATCCTTATTTTAACATGCTGGCGGATTTGGAAGGCTAGGAACGAGCTAATATTCAGGGATGTCCGGCGTAATGTGGTTGAAATTGTTTCAGACATCAAAGTTATGGCCTTTCTTTGGTTTACGAGTAGAAGTAAGAATGGGTCAATGGGTTGGAAGGATTGGCAAAGATTTAATTTCGATGTAATGTAACTTTTGTTGTTTTGGGGGTCTCCGTCTTGGAGATGTTCCCTTTCGTGGTTGTGGTTTAATAAAGTTTGCCTTCCAAAAAAAACCTAAATAAATTATCTAAACATAAACATAGTGAATACTTATACAAAGTCATCATGGCCATAACCCCAGCTTTAAATAAAAAGGAAACATTGGTCAAATTAAAGTTGTATGACAAAGTGACAAAAATAGAATTAATCATCCAAAAACTAACTTTTATGAGTTTGAATTTCGATAAATTAAGTCAAAGCATAATAATAGGGTATAAAAAACCTACACTTTGATATATTTTTTTCCAGTTCTCTAAATATATAAATAATATAAAATATATGAGCAACTAAAACTAAATTGACTATTGAGTTTAAAATATGACTTTAACATGCAGCTCAAAAAACACAATGAGCAGAAAAAACACAATGCACAATACAAAAAATATCGTATTCAGAGAAAAAAACACAATCTGCAATAAAAAAAAACATAATGATCAGAACTGAATAACACAATAAATAGGACAAAAAAAAACACAATGAACATGTGAAAATAACACAATGGACAAACAAAATAACACATTGTGTATTTTTTGCTGCAAATTTGTGTTTATTACTGTACTGTGCATTGTGTTTTTTTATTATGCATGAACAAAAACCCACTAAAAGAATCATTTTTTTTTCATTTTTTGTATTGCATTATGTATTTATTGGAAAAATAATAAAACGCTCGTTAATTTGATATATTTTTTTAAAATGGCATATAAAAGAGTTATTAACGTTTAAAAAATCACAGGGGAAAGTGTATGTGCCATGCACATGAGAGAGAAAAAGACGACTTTAATAGTTTTGGAAGGAATTCAAAGATGGAGATGGCCTCATTTAGTGTCATGTGTCTCCATTCCAATTGCTTTATTATATATCTATACTATGTATAATGCATGAGTGAAGAGTATTTTAAGATATCGAAAAGTTAAGAACGTTTTTTTTCTTTAATGTATAAGGTACAAACCTAAAATGGGGGTAAATTATTTAAGGACTTATATTAAATTATAATATGAAACTTGTTCTTAGTGTGTGCGTACACACACACACACACACACACACACATATATATATATATATAGGGGAGGGTTATCTTGAGAACGCTAAATATCGCGAGAACCGTGAGAACAAATGAGAAAACAAATCAAAATCATTTTTTTTCAATACAAACCTAATTATAATCAAAATACAACATTAAAAAAACGAATTTTCTTTTCAAATAATTCAACTTTTCTTGCAAAAACACTTTCAAATTAACTTTTTACACATGTGTAAATGAAACAGTTTACACATGTACAAATAGTAAATTTACACATGTGTAAAAACAATTTATTTCCGTATACGTCAAAATTTTTACGCGTAAATTGTGTTTTTGGAATTGTATTTTAGTAATAAAGATAAGTGTAAAAAAAAAATTTTGATTTGAATGGTTTTAGATGGCGTTCTCGCGGTTCGCACGAAATATAGGTGTTCTCAAATTAACTTTCCCCTATATATATATAGGGGAGGGTTATCTTGAGAACAAGGAAATTTGTGAGAACACTAAGAACCATTTTCATCCTTTGATTATGATCAATTAAGGGCTAGGATTTAATAGGGGATTAAATGAACAAGGAACCATCAAATTAGATGTAAAAGGGCAAAATTGGAAAATTGACAAATAAAAAAACCCAGCTCCATACACCATTCTATATGTCGATCTTCTTCCTCAAGAAACACTCCAATCTCCATTGATCTACGATCAAGAACAACTTCCAGACACAATACTTCCAATCCCCGGTTAGCATAATCTCGATCAATCAATAATTGGTTTAATCATATCCTGTGATTGGTAGTTCATCGACTCAATTCAAGTACCAACTTCATTTTTTAGGTTAACTTTGATTTGATTTTTGTCTATCATGATAAGATTATCTCTCCATGTATAGTTAATTTGAATAGTTGTGTTCATGATATCATATTGTCATCTTGTTGGAATTTGAGAGTTACGTGAGGATGTAGGAAGGATAGGTGGGTTTGAGTAGTTGCACATATGGTGTTCGATGAAATGTCAAAGTGTGTGTTGTGATGATTTTGTTGGGTTACTTTTGTTTAACTAGTTGAATATGAGGTGTTTGATTAAAGGTATAGTGCTTGATGAAAATTTTAAGGTCTAAGTGTTTATTGAGTTGATTTGTTGAAAGTTGGAGACAAATAAGTGACAATTAACAATTTACACATGTGTAATAAAACTGAACATATGTAAGATGGAGACAAATAAGTGACAGTAAACAGTTTACACATGTGTAATGTAGATGCGAATAGGTAAAACGGAAACAGATAAGTGAACTATATAACTTACACATGTGTATTACAACTGAATATATGTTAGTTTGAAAATCTAAGTGACAATGAGCAATTTACACATGTTTAATTCAAGTGCGAATGTGTAAAACAGAAACAAATAAGTGACAACGAATATATATTGCTTATTTTGTGTTGATTTAATTATTTCATTCGATTGATTTTTGGTTAGTCTTGAAGAGTGTACACATGTGTAAGTAGAGGTGCTAAAAGTGGTAAGTCTTGAAACAAATATGACACATGAAATATCTAAAAAGTTTTTTGGTTACTAATATATAAATAATGAAAACTTACAAATGCTCTTTATTGAAACAGAAACACATGTTTATAGTCTACCTGAAATCGGTTGGAAATGCAAAATGGGAAGATTCAGAAGCGGTGAAACCAATATAGCTAAGCTTATCTTGGGCAACAAAGAAAAACAGTCTTGATTGTGGTGTGTTCTTGATGATACGCATGGAAGCGTAAAAGGAAAGTTGTCTGAAGAACTGAGAATATGGTTTTAAAAACGAGAAAAGCAAGAAACAGAAATTGACAACTGAACTTGCTACGAAAGAAATATGCCATGAAGATTGTGCTTTCCAAAGCAAATATTCATCGAGAACATGTGGTCCAGAAAGCATTGCAGTCAAAGAAATAAGAAAAATGAATTGCTAGGGTAGTTGATATTTCAATTAATGATTAGTTTTTATGTTACCTTGCGAATCGCTAACATGGATTATAACTTTTATTTTTATGTAATCATGGATTATAACTTTTGACATATGATATATGGCTGTTTAGGTTGGTAATGTGTTGGTTGCAATGTTTGGAATGTTTGGGTTTGTTTAAAACGCAGCTAATTTTGGTTGCAATGTCTGCAATGTACACATGTGCAAAACAGGCACGCACACATGTGTAATAATATACAATTGAATAAAACTTGACACTTACACATGAGTAAACCAGCTAGAAAAGTGTAATTCAGAAAAAAAGGGACAGAGGGCAATTTACACATCTGTAAATCAGTTTCAAAGTTTAATACAGAAATAAATGTGTGACAGTCAGCAATTTACACATGTGTAAAACAGACACAACACATATGTAAAACAACCAAACACATGAAAACTAGGACTAAAAGAGAATGAACAATTTACACATGTGTAAAATAGCTTCAAAGTGTAATCTAGAATCAAATATGTGACAACAAGCAATTTACACATGTGTAAAACAGGCACTTACCTATGTGTAAAAATACAATTGAACAAAACTAGACACTTACACATGTGTAAATAAGTTGGAAAAGTATAATTCAGAAACAAATAAGGGACAGAAGGCAATTTACACATGTGTAAATCACCTTCAAAGTTTAATCAAGATCCAAATATGTGACAGCAAGCAGTTTACACATGTGTAAAACATGCACTTACACATGTGTAAAACATACAATTGAACAAAAATAGACACTTTCACATGTGTAAATAAGCTAGACAAATATAATTTCGAAACAAATAAGGGACAAAAGGGAATGTACACATATGTAAAAGAGACACTTACACATGTGTAAAACAAACAATTTAACAAAACAAGCACTTAAACATGTGTGATACAACTTAACATAGGTAAACTATAAATAGAAGACATTGAACAGTTTGTACATCTATAAATCAACTGCAAATGTGTAGTCTAGAAACAAATGGTAGGAGCTCTAAATCCACTTTTATCATAAACTCAATGAATACAATACCAGTAATCCTTTATATATATATATACAAGAAGAGGATACATCCAACTAACTACTAACTACTCTCTAACCATAACCAACTCTATAACTGCTCGACTTTTTTTTCTTCAGTTGTTAGTTATGTATACAATGGGAAGATGATATCTCAAACTTGCTGCTGGTTTTTTACCCTCTTAGTCTCCTTGCCGCATCATAGTAAGCACATGTCGCATCCTTTGCGGTATCAAACATTCCTAGTAGGCCTGCACCACCCTATCATAAATAAAATTTATAACCAAGTGAGTTAGATAATGGATGGAGAATATGAAATAATATGTCGAATAGTCAAAATGATTTGCTTGTGGACATTAGCACTTCAATATGCCTAACAATATTCAAACTTTAGTGTTGGATTGTTACTTAAACTTTATTATTAGACTAAGCACATAAACAAAAATATTTTAACTACCAAAAAACATGATCAATCATCAAATGGTACAAAAAAGCAATGTAACTAGTAATTGAAAAAGCCAATTGATACCCATAAATCATATCATCCAAAACTCCACGTATCTATAACCGGTGCTTCGTCAAAACCAATCTTGCACCTCAACATCCCCAATTTTCGGATACTTAGAAAACAAAATCGTTCACGACACAACACAATACCTAAGCATTTTATCGAACACATAGCGTGCATTACCCATTTTCCAAACAAATAATACATCATCTTCAAACTATTATCCACAAACCTATCAAACGCAAAACCAAATTTTAGAAATACATCATCATCATCATTTGTTTTAGGTTAATCTCTATCATATATTTTAGGTTGAACTACGAAATAATTGTAAGAATCTTCATATGAACACATCACCCGTATCATATGTTCTAAACACACATCAAAAGAAGAATCAACAAGTAGATCGAAGCCACGATTAAAAAAATACAAACATATGATACAGATTAAGGAATTGACAAAAATCGAGTGAATGTACCTGTAATTGGAATGGGAGAATATTACATAAGGAATCCTTGGTGTTGATTTAGAATCATACCCCTATAAAAAATCGAATGAAGATACCCCTAATTCATGATCTTCAATCCTGAACAAAACCCTAGTTCTTCATATTCTGGATGAGATCCAGGATGCTCAATTATGGCTGGTAAAAAAAAGAATGGTAAATTGCCTACTTACCCTTTTATTAAATCATGAAGGGAGATAAATGAATGGTTGAGATTTGTTCTCATTGTTCTCATAAAAGATGGGTGTTCTCATTTAAACCCTCCCCTATATATATATATATATATATATATATATATATATATATATATATATATATATATATATATATATATATATATATATATATATATATATATAGGGTAGGGATCCTAAGAGAACCAACCCCTATTTGAGAACTGAGAGAACCATTCTGGGCCACACATTTCATATAAAGGAAATTTTTATTTTTATTTTTTTTTTTTTGCTTTAATCACACATTTTTATGCAAGGAAATTTTTTTTTTATTTTTTTTGAATTTTTTTTCATTTATACATATGTGTATATGTCAATTATACATATGTGTATATAGCAATTATACATATGTGTATATAGCATTTTTCAGCTATACATATGTATATACTGAAAAAAAATACAAAAAAAAAAAAAAAAATTTCCTTACATATATAGCGGCGACTTTTGCAAAAAAAAAAAAAATTTTTTTTTTTTTGCCTTAGAGAAATGTGTGGCCCAGAATAGTTCTCTCAGTTCTCAATTTGAGGAAAGGTTCTCATTTGAACCAAATCCTATATATATATATATATATATATATATATATATATATATAGGCTATGTATCCTTAAGAAACTATATTGAGTTGGAGAAACCCTTGAAACTCATCCTAGGGTCACCATCTCTCCACATATACCATCTTACTTTTGGCATGAAGGGCAAGATTGTAACTTCCCATTGTGTTCGATTAAGAGGAAAGATTTTCTTTCTGGTTGATGCTGACATACTTCAGGCTTCCTTTCTTATCATACCAACTTTCTTTTTTGTACCATGAAGGATGTTTTAATATATTATGTCTTCTTAGTATCCTTTTGTCAGTCAAACATTGAAATTTTATCCTTCAAAGTCTCCTCCAAAACCATACTCAAAAGCTTATATTAAATGTCCAGCCATTAATGTCTTCTCCAACAAACCAGGCACCACATATCATTCAAAACATAGCAATTATGGATGATGACAGTGAGATTGGTTCCCCTACCCACCTCGTACCTCACAACCTTGAAAATGCTTTCGAATCTCATGATCATCCGACCCCGATCGTACCACGCAACCTTCTTTCTGATTTCGAAACTAATGAAGACCCCATATCTGCTGTGTTAAACTTTCCAGGTTCATAACTTTTGTTTTTCCACTTTCATTACTTCATTTTCACGACATTTGTTTGTGCAAATTTCCTTTTTTTTTTGTTTTAACCGTTTGTGTTTTTTTTTTTTGTTTTTTTCTTGTATTTTTCAAAGAACAGTAGCTATGTGTTGCCCAGATCCGCTTTATTGACTCATGATGTTGTTGTGTTTGAGGATGGTCCAGGTTTTCTTGAACACAATTTTATGTTTTTTGTTTATACACTATGTGTTTTAGATTTTTAGCTATTTTTGGTATTAATTTATATCTTTAATGAGCACATGAACTACTTTGACTTTTTGTAATGAGCATAAAACTTTTGTTTATACAACTTTTTTAAACAAGCTTTCACCCAAACTTTACTTATTTTGTTTTAACTCAAAATAATTGTACTTCTATAGCTAATCATAGTAGTTAATTATCCTTTTTTGTCAATAAAAAACATTAAAAAGAAGTATGGCAGATTTTAATTGTTTACTTATATTAAGTGAAAAGTTTTATTTCAACTTTTTTTGTTACACTTTTATTAATGAGGCAAAGAACTTTTTTTTAAGCTACTTTATATCTTTCTGGATTTTATTTTATCAACTTTTTTTTATTAATAAAGATTTTGGCTTTTTTACCCCTTGTTATACTTTATTTCCATTTTGTTCTAATACCCTCCATGTAGCTTATATTGTGTTTTTTAAAACTTTTCCTAGTGTTAAGTTTTGTTTGTTGTAAAAATATATATCATTGAATTTGTTATTTTTTTTGTTACTTAAGTTACGTACAAAAAAATGTGAAAAAACCATATGTAAGAAGCTTTTTTTTTTGGTACATAAGTGACATATGTTTTTTGTTACTTATGTTTTCTGTTAAATAAAAAAATATGTAAGAATTTTTTTTTGTACTTTTTTGATATATTGAATTTTGGTTACTTATGTCTTTTTGTCTTTTGTTTTTATTTTTTATTTCTGTACTACATATTTTTTAATTTATTTTTTGTTTAGGATTTTTGTTATCATGCATGTACTATATATTTTGTTTTTCCTTTTTTTTATTATGGTGCAATGTTTTTTTTTCTTCTGATTATGTGTTACTTTTTTGTTCATATTTCAACATTTACCTAACTTACAAAAATTAGATTACTACTTTTTTTAAAACTTTTCCTAGTGTTAAATGTTTTGTCTTTTGTAAAATATATATTATTGGATTTTTTATTTTTTTGGTTACTTAAGTTACATACTAAAAACGAGGACAACCATACGTAAGAAACTTTTTTTTTGGTACATAAGTGACATATGTTTTTGTTACTTATGTTTTTTGTTTCTCATACATATTTAAGAATTTTATGTTTGTACTTACTTGATATTTTTTTAAATTTTGTTACTTATGTCTTTTTGTCTTTTGTTTTTATTTTTCATTTATGCACTAAAAACTTTTTTATTTTTTTGTTTCCTATCATCCATGTACTATATATTTTGTTTTTTCTTTTTCTTTTTATTATGGTTCAATGTTTTTTTTTCTTCTGATTATGTTGTACTTTTTTGGTTTATATTTCAACATTTACATAACTTACAAAAATTAGTTTTCTTTCTCATACATCCATTTTTTTTGTCACCCACCATGTTTTATAACTTGTTTCAATTATTTTCACCACTTTATTTTTTTTATAGCAACCAATCAGCCGCTTGCTCTTGTTTTTCAAACGCCTAATGGAACTAGGCTCTGGACTCCCAATGTTGCTTTGGAGGATAAGCCGGTTGTTGGGCGTTCATTTGACAGTTTGGATGATGCGTATACGTTGTATGCGTCTTATGCCGAGCAAGCTGGTTTTTCAGTTAGGAAAAACCAAGCGAAAGTATGGAACGGTGTTGTCACCCATAAGTATTTCCGGTGTAACAAAGCTGGGAAACCTCAAATGAAGCGTACGTTTGACTCCTTGGTGGATGATACGCTGAAGGCTCGTCAAACTACCTTTACACTCACTGACTGTGATGCACACATCTGTGTAATTTTATGCAAAGAAAAAGGCTGCTATGTTGTTCAGAAGTTCGTAGAGAACCATAACCATCCTCTTGTTGACACATATAACCGCGACCTTAAAAAATCTGGTCGTAAGCTTAGTTTTGCTGCCAAGCAGTTCATTCATCTGATGAGTTTGAACAAGATTGGCCCAGTCAGAGCCCACAGCTGTTACGTTACCATGAAGGGTGGTCATCATAATGTCCATGGCACACCAGTTGACTTCAAAAACTTCTGTCAAAAAATGAGAATTTTCATCGGTGAAAGAGATTCTCAGTTAGTGCTTGATCGTTTGCGTGATCGCTTTGATAGTTTACCAGAATTCTTTTATGATTTCGTTGTGCAAAATGGTCAACTTACATCTATATTTTGGGCTGATGAGATTTCGAAGCTGAATTACAAAGTTTTTGGTGACGTTTTTGCATTTGATGCAACTTATCAAACCAATAAGTAAGTATTTTTGTGCATTCTTTGTTGGTACATAAGTGACATAAGTTACCTATATTTTTTTCGTGCATGCTGTTTTTTTGTTTTTTACAGGTACAACATGATCTTCGTTCCTTTTACTGGTGTGGATTACAACAAACAGTGTGTAACTTTTGGTGCTGGGCTGATTTTTAGTGAAACCATTGACTCATACAAATGGTTGCTCCAATCATTTCTGAAAGCTCATGGAAAGCAACCAGCATTAGTTTTAAACCGATCAAGACCCGGCGATGAGGCAAGCCATTCTTCAAGTCTTTACTGAATCTCGCCACCGCCTTTGCATGTGGCATATTATGAAGAAGTTACCTGTCAAGGTACTTTGCTGTCTACATATTTTTTATTTTACCTTTTCTGAATGTCTTTTTTGCTATTTGTTAATGTTTGCTTTTATTCATTTTTTTTTATAAATTTCGATGTATGCAGATGACTGGCGAGTTGTTACAAAACACCAATTTCCGTCAATGCATCCACCGTTTGGTATGGAATGTTTATATCAAGCCGTCTACCTTCGAGAGTCGTTGGCAAGAGCTATTGGCTAATTTTGGTTTGGAAGCCCACTCTTGGTTGAAGGAAATGTACGATATTAGGGATCGTTGGGTACCGGCTTACTTTCGTGAGATCCCCATGTGTTGCTTGATGAAAACTACGTCCAGTTGTGAGAGCTCGAATGCCTCTTTCAAAGTTAATTCTACAAGCGCTAATACGCTAGTTCAGTTTATGTTGTGTTATGAAACCAGAATTGATGCACAACGTTATCGGCAAAGGATGGCTGAGTATAAAACCTCTACTACACAATTTCCAGACACTACCGGTTTAACTATTGAGAGACATGCCTTTGAGTTGTATACGCATCCGATTTTTATGGAAGTACTCAAAGAGATTGCAAAGGGAAAGGAATGTTGTTATGTCTCAAACACCAAGACTGTCGATGAGTTGTTGGTTTTTTCAGTCACTCACCTAGATCGGATGAATGGTTATGTTAATGTGTTTGAGGTATTTTTTTGTATATCCTGTCCATACGTATCCAATTAATTAATATGTCTAACCAATCTGTAAACTTGTTCCTTATTTTTTTTATAAACTTATTTATTTGTTGGACAGGTCAAGTTTAACCCGCTTGATTCGTCTGCTGAGTGTTCTTGTCGTGGATTCATCCGTATTAGCTATTTGTGCCGTCATGTGTTTTGTGTTTATCGGGTTAAGAATGTCCAAAAAATTCCAGCCATGTATGTTACTGATAGGTGGCTACGCGATGCACTGCCAAAGCGTGTTTTTTCTATTGAGAATTGTTACGGTGTCGACCACTCCCCACAAGCTGTTTTGCGCAACCAGATTTTGGAGTTGGTTACTGAATGTGTTGACGTTGTCCGGACTGACACGGATTTGCTCTCTAACTTGGTTCAGCGTTTGAAAGATATAAAAATTAACCTTGTTGATCATAGGTCTATTGAAGCGCCTGTTATCGAATCAAATGAGGCTGTTGTGGAAGAGTTGGTTGGCCAACCAATGGATGTTGAGATCTCATGTAGAATCGTCGCCTGAAATCTGTTATTGCTGAAACGAAGGCCGCCAAGCCCCCAAAGCTCCAAGGCTCTGTCGCACGTGCATGCAATACGTAATAAACCACGACTCTCGTAACTGCAAGAAGATGTCAAATGGTGGTGCTAACGCTTCTGGTGGTAGCTCCCAAACCCAGACCCTATCTCCAGCCACTTAGGGGTACTTATCTCGACTATTTACTGAGCCATCTATCTAATTTGGGAATGTTTGTTATAATTTCAGCTGTTATCTAGCTTGCTACTCAGTATGTTACGTCTGTAACATTTTGCTACTCAGTATGTTACGTCTGTAACATTTTTTGCTACTGTATGATCGCTTTTCTATGTGCTCGGTTTTGGGCTCAGTATAGTCTGGTATTTTATCTTATGCTTTTTGTTATGTCTCTAATTGGTTTTTTTCTTATGTTATTACGTATCTTATAAATTTTGTTATGTCCCTAAATTTTTCTTTTAGTAAACCTTAATATTGGTGTGCAAAATAGATCCCCCAAGGACCCCCCAATATCAGTTTCAATTATTTTATGTTATTAGGTATCTTAATATTTTTTGTTAAAGCATACTATTGGTTTATCCGCAAAGATCCCCTAATATCAGTTTCAATTACTTTTTACACAAACACCCATTAAAAATCGAGATGTGCCCAAATGAATTTTGAGAATAATACAATCGTCTATCAATCCTTTACATTTGTATATAAAGTCTTCACAAGAGGCTTTAACGGAATTTTGACAACTGCTTTTTAAACCAAAATGACACATCTCAATGAAGCTATATTTTTTTTTGTTATGTCTTTGTCTTAATAAATGGAGGGAGAATCAATTTACGAACACCCTCCCCATACCCAATTATTTATAAACCTTTTTTTCACTTTTTTTGAAAATATGTGACTAAAAGCAAGTAGGTGAACTTCATTTAATGAAGTCTATGCATTCACGTGGGTGGTTTTCAAATTGGTTTATTTTCTTTTTCTTATTTTACAATAATAAAAGAACCCCTATATATTTGTTTTTTATGTGTTGTCACATAATGTGTCTAGTCATGATATAGTATACACACTTCTATTTTGTCTTCATAGTTTTATTGTATGGCCTTATAGGATACTGACGACTTTATTTTTTCTAATCTAACAAATTTATTGAAAACATGTATAAATAAGTGATTTTTACATTCCCGATTTTTTGTAAAATATTTGTTTTCTCATATACTTTTCTTTTGTAACAATTTTATCTTTGATACCATGATTCCAAAAAAATTAGGCAAAAGATCTTATATCAGAGGGAGAATCATATTTGTAGATTGTTTGACACACACATAAGTTTGCAAAAATCCTTTTGTTGACTAAGGTGGCTTTATGTCACATAAAGCTGTTACATAAAGTACTAGTGTATTTTTTTTTATGCATGTCAAATCTTTTTCATACACATTTCCCCAATAATAAAATTATATATTATACCCTAAAAATATATTTTTTTATAACATAGTTACCTCCATTTCTTGTTTTTTTAATCACACAATAATGTTGTTTTGTCATACCTTTATTTGTTCCAAGTTTTTTTTTCTTTTTTTTTTTTTTGTGAAAGTTGAAGAAATGTTTTTTTTATTCTATTTAGTCATAATAAATCACATTGCTTTTCCTGATTTTCTATTGCCTTATACATTTCCTTCTGCTACTACTACCTATCCCTTTTTTGTTTGCCAATAAAATTTTGTTACATTTACTTAGTAATGTAAACTTCCACTTCCCACCACCTACTACTACATTTTTACACTTACTATTCCATTGTTTTTTACTTTTACATAGCAATGTTAACCCCCCCCCCCCCCACACACACACATAATATTGTTCACCTTTTCTATTTTTAGTTCTACTCCCTCTTGTTACATTTTTTATTCATTTTTTTCACTTGATGTTTTTTGTTCACTAATTTTCATGTTACATGACAACAGCACACAATAACATTAATCTAGGTTTCATCCACAAAAAGGAACTGAAACATAAGCGGACGTACATAACACATAAAAAACACCTAGTAACTGAAAATCGAATCAAAGGAGCAATCAGAATCCGTACCCCGCTCATCCTCTCATGGGTCATGCATTGCCCATTCCCACTCCATTTTTCTAGTATTTTCTCCATCAGACCAATCCACATACTCAGCACCAGGATCCGTTCCATACCCCTTTGCCCATTCTGGGGTAACCATAGTCGGACGAAAAGTACTTGACCGTGTGTTATCTTCACGTGACTCTACGTGATGTCCTTCGGATGTGGCATCTACGTCATCTTGATTGTTTCCTTGAGGGTATAGCAGTTCATAAGCCAAATTCCAATCTAATTCATCGTCAACATTACCTTGTGTAACGTCGTCAACAACTTCATGATGTTCGAGGTCATTCTCCTCAACCACATTTCCATTTACAGCTTGATGTGGTTGATTGTCTTCTACGGCAGCTGGCAAGGGCAACGGGTCAGGCTGGATGTTAACGGGTGCAAAAGGTCGCACTTGTTCGTGACCTTGGACATGATGGTTGTTTCTAGGTCGAAGGTAATAATTTATTGGAGCAAAGTTTCTGCCCCGAAGTTCAACTTCAGGAGGTGTGCTTGGTGTTGATTTCATGTTTTGTTTTTTCAATTTGATTATAGAGAGATGTATTGTCTTGTAAATTTATAGAGTTTTTTGGGGTGGTTGGGGGTTAGTGTTATTTATTACATGATAAATAAGTATAAGGGGGGTTTAGTTGCATGGGCCCAATCTGCATTTAAAGTTACCCAACTTTTTTATGAAAATGTCACTTTCAACTTTTTTCCCTACATGTTCTGACACACATCTTTTTGTTACTAAAAAAAATATTTTTTTTTATCACAAAAGTAAATCAACAAACAAACAAAAACAATATATATTATAAATTATTTATTAAAAGAAAATAAGAAAAGGCAGTAGGATTCATAAAGCAGCCTGATTTCATAACGCACATATGTTTTGTGCTTTCCAAAATACTGCTTTCCTTTGTAACATAGTTACATTTGCAGTAGCATTAGACTAGTTCATTAGAATCACAAAATAAAGACTAAGTAGTTTTTTAAGTGCACACACATTCAACATTACTGAAACATTTTTACCACCAAATAAACAGTACTACTAACCACTTTCATGTAGCTGCAATTTTATCTTTCAAAACATTTGCATCCGACAGCAACATATGCGCAGCGTACTTTGTTCTCAGCCTCCGCAGCTCCGCTAATTTCTTTTGACCATTCCTACTAAAGCCGCAATCAAATGGTTTGCCCGGCCCCATATAATTCTCCATATGGCGCATCACAAAAACTCCGCAGTCGTGCAAATTCGTTTTTGTTGCCCACCCAATGCTTTCTTTAGTGATAGGCGCCACTTCCATTTCATCTTTTTTCGGATGGTTCACTTGATGAAGGTACTTTACAAACAAATGCTTCTGCAAATCATTTTCCATTTTATTTTACCGATAGTGTGAATATTATCACAAAAAAATAGATAGGCTAAGAAGACATTGCTTACCACTTTGAAGGCGGAGTCCTTTGAAAAGTAATCCTGGTGGTCACTTAAGCGAACCAACGGGTACACGTCCCCCCAATTATCAATCACTTTAATTATCGCATTCTCCAAGTCAAACACGATCACGTAATAATGCTCAAATTCAATTATTGGGAAGAAAACTAATCCAAAAGATTGTAGCCCCACCAGGTTGTCGTCCCCGTACACAGCTGCCCTCATGTTTTTGGTAAATTTGTCCATTCTCTGCTCCTTAGTGGTGTCTTCCGCATTCAGCATCCAGTCAATCTATGAGTAAATAAGAATATGTTACTAATGTGTCATTTGTTCAAATTCCAAAAATTACAACTATAAAATTCTAAAAATCATCAGCCTTTTTTGGTTACTTACAATTGCCTTGGTCCCCACAAACAGCCTACTTACTGATCCTGCTTCTTTGTACCTTTCTTCAAAGTTCAAGACCTCCACCCAACAATTTATGACCTCATCTATAACTCGTGTTTTTGCCGCTAAGCTTTTAAACACTGATCTGTTAGCTTCCACACCGTATGCACTCCTAAACAATACCTCCCTACACATTTTCGATTAAACGTTTATAATAAATACTAAAACATTAACGTGGTAATCCCAACACACTCAAGTATACCTATATAATAATGATATATATTTGTTTTACATTTTTATGACTTACCAGTCTGGATTGCTGTCTGATCCCTGTTCCTCGCTCGAAGATTTGCTACCTCCCCCAACTGTGTCCACCTTCCTATTTATTAACGTACACAATCAACAAAAGAGAATTTTTATTAAATACATAGTTGAATTAAACTAGGAGAATTTTTTTTTTTTTTGGGTAAAGCTTAACTCAAACTTACATTTCCCCTTTAAGCTTTGATTTCCTTTGGTTTCCATCGGCAGCGTCAACTTCCTGGTTGTTGAAAATAAACTTCCAAACATCATCTTCCTCTTTCGTAACATTCGACGCTATGTCTACACGTCTCACAGTCTTCTCTGTCAATGGGTTCCGTCTAGCCTTTTTCATCATTGATATACAAATATCTCGCTTCCTCGCAGCTTCTTCGGCCAATAACCGACACTTCAATTTCGCTGCCTCTAAGCCAGAATGGTCACCTGATCATTCACAGACAAATGTGTATCCACTTTAATGTATTTACAAACACCATAAGAAACACATGTTTTTTTTTCCGGTTATATGTATAGAAAATCTTTCGAGCTTTACCTTCTGATATTTCCTTAAACGACTTATCTTCAGACGGTGTCAAACCTAGATCAAATGTCGGGAGTCCACAATCCGTTACATTGTCAACCACTTATGTTTCACTAAGACCGATTACATTTTTCCCTTTGATTCCTGAAATAATAAATATCAAAATACATTTTACACTTTTTGTTTATGAAAGTTGTTTTTACATACCTCTGGCTTCCTTTTTTGTTGTTTCATTCACATTGCTCGTTTGCTCAGACACTTTTTTGTTGTGGTCTTTTTCCAACATGTAAGTCGGTATGAATTGGAAACGACAGGCTCTTTCTTCATTACCACTTTTGGCACCTGGTTAACGTTAGTAAAAATATTGTTCTTAGTATGTTTTACATATGATTTTTATTTTTATACATTTTTTACATATGTAACAGTATAAGTCTATTATATTATGTAACGTGATCGACGGGATAACCTGAATCAGCAACTATGGTTTTTTTTTTCTACTTGACTTAATCCAAGGCTAAAGGTTGGGCAGTCGTCAACATCATTGCTTCCTTGGACCATAGATTTTTGATCACCTATTTAAGTAATAATGTAGCCTTAAGTTTTAGGCATCAAAGCATTTTGCATAATCCTACCTAACAATTACCAAAAAGCATACTTACCTTTTTCTTGTGATTTTGGTTCCTTTAATAGATTGTTGGTGTCCTTAGTAATTCTGACTGTTACGTCAGCTTGCACGCCTTCGCTAACACTAAACCCCACTCCTAGAGATTCACACTTGTCGGTAAATAATGATCCTGCACACCAGAAACAATTTTTATGTTTAATTTCCATAGTATTCGTTAGTCTGTTCAGTTTCTGTGTGTACTATGTCATATACATACATCTCAACAAACTAATTTTTACTTACGTAATAGTCTACAACTTTTTTATCCGCATACACATAGCAGTTATAATATAATTACTAACACTAACCTGATTTATCCACTTCTGTTTGGCTTACACCCAAGCTGAAGCTTGGAATGTCGTCAATAGCGGTAGTCCCTTTTGGCATCTCATTAACACCACCTATTAATTTATTACAACATTTTTGTTAGTTTTGTTTTTATAACCCTACAATCTGAATTTGTTAAATAACCGTAGGCAGAAACACACCTTCTCTGTTATCTGTATCATTCCCTGCACCATCGGACTCAACCCTTTCGTTAACTTGTAACTTTGTCACCACCTCATGACTCTTGTCTTTTCGAACAATTGTCTGCGCCACAGTCCTAGATAACTTTTTCCTCGCTTCACTATGTCCTTGTTTGTCTTAGATAACCAAATCAACCAATGATTATTATTTTTTTTTGCAATTTTTTTAATGTAGAACTTTCATGTATATATATTTTGAGGCCGGCTAACGTACAAAGGCGTCTTAACCTACAAAGTGTGAGAAGCCATCCTGGCCCTCCATCTCCCACCTTCTGCGTTTTATAATGAAAACCTCGTACATTAATTACCCACGTTTGTCATTAATGGCAGTTATCAATTTGAGGGTAAAACAGACAAATTACAAACTAAAATGATTTGAATTTTTTAATCCAGCGCCCAAATCAAACTCATTAATTGACGGTTACTTCATTTTATGCGTGCGATTGATTCTCCAAAAATCAAAACTGACACCGAAGTCCAAAAATCAAAAAACAGAGCATCGGAGAAACACTAATCATATCAACAAAATATGCCTCCAAAACGCAAATCAGGTAAGGAATTGTTCATGATTTTACTTTAATTTTGATCGTATTTTGATCGTATTTTACTTTAATTTTACTTCATGATTTTACTTTAAAAACCTAAAACAGGTGAAGGACGTGAAAAAAGAAGCAAGCAATATCATGATAGGCCTTCAAAACCAAGGATTACAGGTATCATTTAAACGCGTTTTAGATGTTTGATTGAATTAGTAAAGGCGTTTTAGAAGTTTTTTGATGATTTGTAAGATTAACATTTGGATCTAGTAAAGGCGTTTTAGATCTTATGATAAAGGCGTTTTATCTGATTATTGATACATGAGATGGTTTGATGATGTTTTAGGTTATTGATTGTTTGAAAATTTGGGTGAATGTGATTGTAAAGGCGTTTTATGTGTTTATGAATGCGTTTTACTAATTTTACTGATTAGGATGATGTTTTGGTGATCTACTATTAATTGTAAAGGCGTTTTACTGATGACAAGCAAGGGTATCTCAAAACGCATCAACTAATAATAGTAAAGGCGTTTTACTAATGTAGAACTATCATACTGATGACAAGTAAGGGTATCTCAAAACGCATTAACTAATAATAGTAAAGGCGTTTTACTAATGTTACTGATGAATAAGATGTTTAGTAACCTGTTGTATGAAAAATTGGATGATTCTGTTATAAATGCGTTTTGTAATTTAGTAGATGCGTTTTACTAATGATACTAAGACTGTCATATTATGCAGTAAAACGCCTTCAGTGATATAATAAAACGCCTTCAGTGATATAATTCTAATGTAAAATTATGCATCGTTGTTGTTTGTTTTGATGTCTTAAGCAGAACAACGAAGGGATCCAGGGTCTGATGATGATTTCCAAACTCCTTTAAAAGATTTGAGAAAGTTAAAGAAAGATGTAGATAACCCAAAGAAGGGTGTTCAACAAGAATCTTTTGATCATTTGATCTATCACAGTCTGAAAAACACAGAAGAAGCCATCTGGTCAAACATGGAAGCTAAGAGGAAGGGGAGGGATGAAATCTTAAACAACAAAGACTGAATGAGATTGGTGGTTTATGAATGTGGTGGGTGGTTTGTTGGTAGTTTTTTGGCTTTTAAGTTAGTATGTTTTCTTGGTTTTTTTTTTTTTTTTTTTTTTTTTTTTTGGTTTTTTGGATGTTTAAAAATGGGGCATGGATGGTGATCTATGCCATATGCAATGAATGATTATATATATAAATGTTTATTAGTAAAACGCATCTATTAAAACAATAAAACACATTCAATAAAATGATAAAAAAATATGTATAAGCTATAGAAACATATACTAAAACGCATTCAATAATCACAAAACGCATTCATTAAAACATGGTAAAATCTGCAACTGTATATAGTATACTAAAACGCATTCATTATTACTAAAACGCAAGCATTAAAAATCATAAAAATCAGTCCTCATCCACTTGGTCTTCAACTCCTTGAAAATCAATTCCTTGGTCTTCTGCATTTTCATCTTCCTCATTCTCATCTTGTAGCATTGTGGTTTTTAACTTGTGTTTCTGACGATCATGTCCTACCTCCCCACAAAATGTTACATGTTGACGGTTCATCCACCTTGCATACTAATGTATTAAAACACATTTGAAAACTACTAAAACGCATGTATAAAACAGAGGAGTAAAATCTGATGAACTGCTGATTGATACTACTGATGAAGAAGTTAACTACTGATAATGAAAGTACTGCACAACCACTGATGAGAGAAACCACTAATAGTTAGTTACTCGTCAGTGGTTATCATTCATCAGTAGTTATAAGCCCATCAGTGGTTTGATTAGCAGTACTTATTAACCTTAGCACTTCATCAGCAGTATTTATTAACTTCATCAGCAGTTTCATCAGCAATACTTAATAACTTCATCAGCAGTTCATCAGATTTTAATAAAAATCAACAAAACGCATGTATAAAACATACTAAAACGCATTCAGAAAATGTTATCAATACGATCATACAACCAGTTATATTAAAACACATGTTATTAATCCTAAAACGCAAATGATTATCTTCAAAACCACAAAACATCAAAAAATACCTTTGCATCCTTCTGTGTTCAACCATGAAATCAAATCTCTCACCAATATGTTCATCAGTGTTGTTTACATCTTCATGTATAATATCTACATAAAAATTTTTAATGGAATGCTCAACCTCTATAACATCACTGATCTAAAAAAACTTCAAAACAGTAGAAACTAACCTTCAAAATTGAGATTATGAGGATCAACAACTTCATGTTCTTCATCGAATAAGAATTCAGGTTCATTGTTTAGATCTGAAAAACAAATTAAGAGTAAGATCACAATTAATTGAAAAACAATAAAAACAGAGTACATACCGAACATGGTGAAGAACTCGGGCAAATTGATTATGATTTTCGTAAAAAAATTGAACCAGTGATCGACTATGATTGTAGATTTTTGAATATGGTAAGAATTGATAATCGTATATTATGGAATCAGTTATGAAATTTGAAATATTGATGAACGATAAAACAGGGATTTGATATTAAACGTGATTAATTGATATGTCCAATTGACTATACTGCCCCTCTAATCTGTTAAAGAGTTATAACAGACAAGTTCCACGTGGCATCATTTTGTGGCTTCTCACACTTTGTAGGATAGGAGACTTTGTACCCTACACTTTCTCTATATATTTATATATGTACAATTAATTTTTACCTGCTTCGCCATTTTTTTCTTTAAATCCACTGTGGCTCGGACAAAGTTTAAGGCTCGTATTCTCCCCAACACTACCGCTGCCTTTTTGTCTTGTTTTATTACCTCCTAGTTATCACAACAATCAGGCTTTTATTAAACAAATCACATTTTTTTTAACACAAACGAGGGGTAACAAACATGTACCTTTTTCTTGCCCATCACCCGTTTTATCCGCTTCTTCCTCCATGTTTTGACAAGTTTTGTCTTTTGATAATTCATGTACAAGCATTGTAGCCTGCCCACTTGCATGCAGAATCTCAGCACCTTCATTATGCCCTGTTTTTTGACATAAAAATGCACATATAGACTTAAATATTTAGTAGTATTTTTATACACATTTATAAAAATATACACATCTATCCTAACAACGTATTGCGCTTACCTTTATCGGCATCCCTTATCTCATCAACGTTGCCACCGCAGTTTCCTTCATCCATGGAGTCCATGTCATCACTTTCACTTGAATACCGATCTACATTTAATGCTTTTTTAAGTAACACACTCAAAAAATTTTATACATAACTTTACGTATGCTACGATTAACAAATAGGTTACATAACTCAAAAAGTTTTATTACCTCCTAGTTATCACAACAATCAGGCTTTTATTAAACAAATCACATTTTTTTTAACACAAACGAGGGGTAACAAACATGTACCTTTTTCTTGCCCATCACCCGTTTTATCCGCTTCTTCCTCCATGTTTTGACAAGTTTTGTCTTTTGATAATTCATGTACAAGCATTGTAGCCTGCCCACTTGCATGCAGAATCTCAGCACCTTCATTATGCCCTGTTTTTTGACATAAAAATGCACATATAGACTTAAATATTTAGTAGTATTTTTATACACATTTATAAAAATATACACATCTATCCTAACAACGTATTGCGCTTACCTTTATCGGCATCCCTTATCTCATCAACGTTGCCACCGCAGTTTCCTTCATCCATGGAGTCCATGTCATCACTTTCACTTGAATACCGATCTACATTTAATGCTTTTTTAAGTAACACACTCAAAAAATTTTATACATAACTTTACGTATGCTACGATTAACAAATAGGTTACATAACTCAAAAAGTTTTATTACCTCCTAGTTATCACAACAATCAGGCTTTTATTAAACAAATCACATTTTTTTTAACACAAACGAGGGGTAACAAACATGTACCTTTTCTTGCCCATCACCCGTTTTATCCGCTTCTTCCTCCATGTTTTGACAAGTTTTGTCTTTTGATAATTCATGTACAAGCATTGTAGCCTGCCCACTTGCATGCAGAATCTCAGCACCTTCATTATGCCCTGTTTTTTGACATAAAAATGCACATATAGACTTAAATATTTAGTAGTATTTTTATACACATTTATAAAAATATACACATCTATCCTAACAACGTATTGCGCTTACCTTTATCGGCATCCCTTATCTCATCAACGTTGCCACCGCAGTTTCCTTCATCCATGGAGTCCATGTCATCACTTTCACTTGAATACCGATCTACATTTAATGCTTTTTTAAGTAACACACTCAAAAAATTTATACATAACTTTACGTATGCTACGATTAACAAATAGGTTACATGTAGGCCATGTATAATTTATTACCTTCATTGTCCATATCATGAACGTTCAATTCATTGGCTAAACCGCTTATGACATCTCTTATATGACTTTCGACATTAGTACCTACAACTTCCTCCTGCCGTGTTTTTTTGAAACCAAGCTCGAATACCGAATTATACCTTGCAACTATCGACAACACATCTTCATTCTCTGGTGCATTATCGTAAACCTCTGTCAGTTTTTTTTCAATTTTCGACTTGCTCTTAACAACTGAATCAATTAAGCTTCCCAGCTCCGCTATACTCTCTTGTATTTTTAAAGTTTTTTGTAAGTGTTAAGAATACCAAAATGTTATAGTATGAATAATTATACTGTAGATGCAAAAGTGCGACTAAAGCTTTGGATTGTAAAACACATTTTGGTTTGTAAATATCGAAGGTGCGAAGGAACAAATTAGATGGTGCGAAGGAGAACAGAAAGGTGCGAAGGAAGAATGTTTTGGGCGAATGAAGATTAGATTATTGTAGAGCTTGGTTCGACCAGTTGATGTGGGCGAACCTGCACATTCGCATGAACAGTTTGGGCGAATGTGCAGGCCTATAAATAGGTCAAGTTCATTTTTGAATGTAACTTTGATGATTATTATTCCCTCCTCTTTCTGAAAACTCTCTCTAGATTTTGTTAAACTTGTTTTACGTTTAAACCTTGATTGTACTCATAATTCAACGTGTAAACAAGTGTTTTTATTAATGAAATTGATTGAAAATGATGATCTGTGTGTTTGAATCTGTTTGATTATTATTTTGTGATAGTTTTAGGTTTTCCGCACCTGAAACTAACTTGTTTGATCAATCTTTGTTTGTTATCGATCCTTTCACGCACCTACATATACGGTGTTTTTAAAGATCACTTACCGAAAGCACAAACTGCTCAACATTATCATCAGGCTCCTCCACAGCCGATTTTCTATTTTTTAGAAATCGCATATATTTTCCTCTTCCGAACCCCCCTCCTTTGATATCTAAAGTTTCTCTTCTTTTCAACTTATTTTTGTCCCAATATTCTATTGGTGTCAACGTTTTATACAACTTCATCCCTTGGCACCCAATACTTTCGACATAAAGTAACTGCATCGTGTCAATTCGAAACATATCATGCTTTTTTTTTCATCACATCATAACTCATACAAATTGCATCACCTTTTTTCAATGTTTCCAGTATGTTAATCAGTCAAAACAGAACCCATAGTGTTGTTTTTTTGGCTCATATTACAGTAGCCAGTCACAAAGTATGTAATTATCCAACCCCCCCCCCCCCCCAATGTTCATTTTTTGGTTATAATATTAACTTTGAAAGTTTTATCAACCGTAATATACGGAAAAAGTACCGAAAAACATACCGTTAAAATGGTAAGTGGCCCCGTGAATGTTTTGCTGCTGTCACACCTTCGCCACTTTCTTTTGCATTTTTTCATCCCTTCTAGTACGTAATCACACCAATCTATGTTTTTGAAATCCATATCAGCTTTCAACTTCTTTAAGATCTTCAACCTACATCTACCTTGCTGATGGCATTCCACCAAGATTGCAAGGAACAACATTAAGAAATCCATCCTGAAATTGAAAGTGTCCTCATCTTCGGCACTTTGTATATTTTTGACTATCGATGTTGGGGCGACAAAACGTCCTGGATATCTATCTTTCCACTCTGCTATCTCTGGTTCCATCTCATCTAATTCCTCCATATCACTTACCTTTAACCCCACATTTGGTATTCCAAGTAATTTAAAAATAGATTATTTATCTACCTTTATTCTCCCACTTGGCACCCGTATCTCCATTTTTTTGGGTTTAAATCTATCCACCACGTAATGCGCCAATTTCGCCGGTATACCATCCACCTTGAACTTTATTAATTTTCCAAAGCCCATACGTCTAACAGCCCTTTTCTGCTCATCCTGCAATTTACTTATCCCTTTCAAAAACTGCAAAGGCGACGAACGTGTCCTTATACCAAACCAGTCGTTTCTTTTTCCTACAACATCCCCATCGCCTGCGTTTTCTTCCATAATACCCGATTCTCTTTGTAGCTCACTTGTCTTTCTTTTCCTCTTCTTTACCGACCGTTTATCCACACGTTCATCTTGTTCCATACCTTCAGTATCTCTCGTTTTCTTTTTTATTTCCTGTCCATACAAAAAAAAAATCTAAATGCAAAATGCTTCATTTAATTCACTTTTATGTTGTAGAGTTTGTACATTTTAAACAGTAAAATTATATCCCTAACTTATAATCCGTACCTTTAATCTTCTTTTTGCCGGAGCTTTCTATCCGTTTGTCAGCGACACAAGTTCCTTCCATATCCTCATTTTCTGCAGTTTTCATCTTCTTACCTGTTCATATACATTTTTTTTTTAATCTTTTTTGTTATGCACAACTTTTTTTTGATCCAATATTATTTTGTATTTACTTTACTAAAAAATTTACTCCATACCTGGACTACATTTTTTTTATGAGCTTCCTATATGGAACTTCACGACACTCGGATTATTTTCTGTTGTTGTATTACGTTAGTTTAGATCCGTTCCAAAAAAAAATACTTTTTTTTATATACATGTATATAATTCCAGACTAATTAAGAAGACTATTTAACATTACGAACCTTTTTTCCCTTTCCACGATGATAATATCTTGCAATCCGATGTTCTGTCTTCGGGGACTCTTTCTAAATTTAGTTACAATAATGATTTTTTTGATCAGAATTAGCCAATAATAATCAAGGCATTTTTATACTCAATCAACAATATAAAACTCGCTACCTTTGTTTATAAGCTTTCTTCCGGAAATTATTTTGCAGTCCGTTGTTTCATTGGTAGGTGATTCATCATCGTCATATCCTGCATTAATAATCATATAACATTAAAACATATTTTGTATTACATAGCATTATTATGTTCAAAGGTTTTTTTAAGATATTTTTCATAAGCGAATTCATGTTACCTATTAACTTCCTCCGCTTCCGTGAACCGTCGTTCCTTTCATTGTTGGTTTCATCCTCATGATCAACAACTATGGCAGTCTCTATTGTGTTTTTAAACCTTTTTAACTTATTTCGTGCAATACGAGGGCTTTTCCTGCCTGAATCATAATAATTTGAAATGTGAATTAGTTTTATAAAAGTTTGACATTTTTTCATTTACTTGTACAGTGTTCAGACCACCAGAATACCTCGTGCAAACCTTCCGCTTTCCGTCAGATTCCTGAAAAAATCTCAACAGTGTTACAATTGTATCATTTTTGTAACAAATCGTATATAATTAACTTTTTTCCCAATTTTTTTTGTCATGTTACTTGTTGAAAATTCCCTTAACAGTGTTACACTTACATAATATATGTAACTATTTGTTTATAACTACCCTTTTTTCCATTTTTTTCCATGCTATTCTGTAGAACTTAATAAAATCTTTTTTAACAAAACCAGTAGCATATACCCCAATTATATAAAAAAATGAAGGAATTTAAATAAAGTAACTACAGTTTCAAAACTTCCTTTTTTTTTTCTTAAACAGTATATTACAACTTTTTTTTAAAAAAACCATTAAGCATGTACCAAGATTATAAAAAAAAAGAATCAATTAATTAAACTAAACACAGTTTCAAACCATGTTTTGTTCTCTTTAACAGTATACTACAACATCTTTTTTTTTAACTTATGCTAAATAAATTCAAAAACCTCCTAACAATTTTCTTTTTCTCATTTTTCAACCCTTCTCTGTAAGCATAATAAAAAAAAAGAAGTGTTTCCATACATTATTTCAAACAAACCCCTTAGAATTCATCATCTACACACATAAACTTCACAATAAATTTAAGTCTTTACAACATTTTTCTCTTTTAAACAATAGATTACACCATTTTCTTATTTATAACAAGTTAAACCAACTAACCCCTACAAAAACAAGGTTTCAAGAATACCTGCTATAACCCTTAGCCCTTGCATCCACTTTTTTCGACGATTTCAAAGCCTTCAAACTTAGCCTCATTTTGAAAACCTAACGCCTAAGATCTGCAAAAAAAAAAAAAAAAAATTAAAAAACCAAAACAATAATACGTGGACAGTTTGGTAGTAGTTACACTTATAAAACATTGGAGTATTGATCACTAACCTCAATTCTGCATAACAAATCAGATACTAATTTGGGGGGAAATCACCGTGTTCTTAAGAGAAATGAGAGAAAATGGATGAGAGATGATTTGTGTTTTTTGGGAGATTGTGTTCTGAGTGAAGATTAATGAGAGAGAGGATGAAGAAATCTTTTAACGGTTTTGTCACGTCAAAAGAGTACCTTGCATGTTTTCTCCTTCCCAAGATGCACCTTTTTTATTTTTACTTGGACGATAATGCCCCCTAACGAATTACAATATAAATAACAAACAAACTTTATTATTAAAATATTAGAGGTCAAATCTGAACCATTGATTGCCATAAATCTAAGGCCACAAATGGGTTTCCATAGTTTCTCCATCTCATTAGAGTTTCCAAATTATCTATGTCATATATATATATATATATATATATATATATATATAGGATCCGGATCATATGAGAACCTTATTGAGTTGTGAGAACTAGAGAACCAATTTAGACCACACAAAAGCATATTATCAATATAATAATGAAAGGGTAGCATAGTAATTTATCACCTCCCCTACCCCACCCCACCCCACCCCACCCACACCCACTCACATAAATACCATTTTATATCAGATTTTTTTAAAAATCGTGACTCTCTCTCTCTCTCTTCTCTCTCTCCTCTCTCTCTTCTCTTTCTCTGCTCTCTCTCGTCTCTCTCTGCTCTCTCGTCGTCTCTCTCTGCTCTCTCTCTTTCTCTCTCTTTCTTCTCTCTCTTCTCCACCGGTGATTGTGGTTTGCAGGGGGCGGCGGACATGGTGGTGACCGGTGGTTTGCAGGGGTTGAAGACGAACATGGTGGGTTTTGCAGATCTGAACAGATCTAAACAGATCTACGAAACAGATCTAAGGATGATGGTGAAGGTGGCAGTGGAGGAGATGGGGGTGAAGGGGAAACGGAGGGGGGTGGAGGAGATGGCGGAGGGGAGGCGGAGGACGGTGGTGGGGGGTTTTCCGGTGGTGTTTTCCGATCAGGTACCCCATTTATTATTATTATTATTATTATTATTATTATTATTATTATTTTTCTGTTTATATTTATTATTATTATTATTATTATTATTATTATTATTATCTTTCTGTTTATATTTATTATTATTATTATTATTATTATGTTATTATTTTTATTATTATTATTATTTTCTGTTATTATTATTTATTATTATTTTTCTGTTATTATTATTATTATTATTATTATTATTTCTGTTGTTATTATTATTATCATTATTATTATTATTATTATGTAAAAACACCGGTGTAAAATACGAAATCTGTAAAGGTATTGATGTGTAGATCTTTTTCGTAGTTTTGGTTTTTACACTAGTGTATTTTATTTAGAAGTTTGTGATATATGTTGTTTTTTTGGGTTTTACACTAGTGTTTTTGTGCAGCAGGGTTTTTGTGTAGCAGGGTTTTTGGCAGGGAGTTGATGTGAAGGAGATGATGTTTGATGGATGATGATGCTTATTCGAAGATGCAGCAGGGTTTTTTTTTTTAAATAATGTGTAGTATGTTTTTTTTTATAAATGTTTGGTTATTACATTGATGTAATGTACATTTTTTATAAATGTTTTGGTTTGCATTTTGTTGGAGTAGTTTGTGTATGGTAGATTTACATTGGTGTAAAAAAAACTACACCAGAGTAAATCATGGTGGATTACATCAGTGTAAATCATCCTTATCATATGTTTGTTTGGTTTTTACACTAACATAATTTTGTAGAAGTTTGTGTATGGCAGATTTACACTGGTGTAAATAATTACACCAGTGTAAATCATGGTAGATCATCTCATCAGATTTTATTTAAAAATATGATTTTTTTGAATAATTAAATAAAAAATTAAAATAGTATTATAATAATTATTTTCTCTTTCATGGTGCTTTTACCTAAATACCCTTATTGTACTTTTTTGTATTAAAATATACTAATAATTTTTTAATTGGCATGTAAAGACAAAAAAAACATCTAGATTAAATCTTAACCATAGGATCATCACAATCAATGGTCCACAAGAGTTCTCTAGTTCTCACAACTCAATGTGGTTCTCACACGATCCTAACCCTATATATATATATATATATATATATATATATATATATCATTACAAACATGATATAACTGTTCTTGTAAAATGAGGAGAATCAATTTTGTATCTGAGTCTAAAACCTGAGAGTATACCTTGATAAATAACAACGAATAATTAGTGTGAAAGACTATTTTACCCTTAATTTAGGGTCGCACGTTATGCATTACATTTTAAAAAAAACTTTTATTTTTTGACTATCTTAAAATATCTCCATCAAGTATATTTCGTATCGATAAAAATATGTGTGTATCATAAAATTATTTTTGGCTTTAGTTCACTGAAATCAACCAAACAAAAAACGAACCATTCATATATTCATATGATTTTAGCTTTTAGCATCAATATCATGTATTTATTATACCTTCATTTCATATACTTTTAAGCAAAAGATTTAGCAAAAGTTTGGTTTTTGTTATTAACCAAAATGAACTAAACCAAACTGAAAACCGACAATCTAACCATATAAACCGAACCAATTAATCAACTGGTTAATAGGATTGATTAACTGATAACTTTGGTTTTAGTACCAATTGAGACTAATAACCGAAATGAATGAATATACACTTTGGTTTTAAATTGCGCGTTTTTTTATGTGATTAAATCATTTCTAAATCAAATATTGTAACCTAACAATGATCAAGTATGAGTCATCATTTAGATAATACTTGTTTAATATTCAATAATTTTTATATTGGTTTTCCTCAGGTAGGTTGTAATATATTCGTTTCTTGATTTTATTTATTTATTTCTTTGTTATTAAATCCTTAAAATAATTGAAATGGAGCATGAACATGACCCGACCGGGATTAGCATGCATGCTCTTAAAAGTCTTAATGAACATGGTTTAATATATGGAAAAATGAAGATAGTAACAACCTTAACATGAACTCTTTTAAAATAACAGCTATATAGTTGTTTAATTCTTGTAAATTGAATAAATTTGTCATAAATTTCGTTGTATAATTTTTAAAGATAAAAGAATTTGCGATTAAATTTTTAAGATTTTGTGCTTAAAGTTGTAACTTTTAGGCTTACAAAAGTAAAAACTTACACTGACGTGATAAATAAAAATAACAATTGATTAAATTTGTGATTTTATGAAATTTTTTACTTCAAAATCTACAATAAGAGAGAGGAACGAGTTACTGCCTTAGTTTGGCAAGAGTTTTTTTGGTAGCAGCTCTGTTATGGACACGTGGCATCATAGGGGTGATCACACGTCCGTCGCCTCTTATTGACTAGCTGTCCTTTTCCCTACGGGTGTAAACGGGCTGAGCTGAGCCTGAGCTTGACTAGGCTTGAGCTCGGCTCGTCATGCTCTTTTGAGGCTCAAGCTTGGCTCGAAAGTAAATCCTAAGAGCTCGAACTCAGCTCGGATTGGCTCGAGGTAATTAAAAATAATTTTTAAACGACTTAAAAACTCGGCTCGAGCTCGCCTCAATAGCTTAAACGAGCAAAAGTTCGGCTCACTAATATTATTAATTAAAATTGAACATGTTCAAAGGACAAAACTACCTACATAAAAAAAATAATATAACTTTTGATTGGGCTTGTTTAGGCTCGCGAGCCTAAACGAGCTTTGTATATAAGTCTCAAGCTCGGGCTCGATAACTAAATGAGTCATATTTCAGGCTCGGGCTCGTTAAGGCTCAACTCGCTCGGGCTTTTTACCGAGCCGATCCCGAGTAGCTCTCGAGCCACTACGTGTCATTTACATCCCTACTTTTCCTTAGGGGTGTAAACGGGCCGAGCCGAGCCCGAGCTTGACAAGGCTCGAGCTCGGCTCGTCATGCTCTTTTGAATCTCGAGCTCGGCTTGGTTCGAGCCTACTATTCTGAGCTCGAGCTCGGCTCAAAAGGTAATTAAAAAATAATTTTTAAACGACCTAAAAACTCGGCTCGAGCTCGCCTCAATAACTTAAACGAGCAAAAGCTCAGCTCCAGCTCGGCTCACTAATATTATTAATTAAAATTGAACATGTTCAAAGGACAAAATTACATACATAAAAAAATAATATAGCTTTTGATTGGCTCGTTTAGGCTCGCGAGCCTAAACGAGTTTTGTATATAAGGCTCAAGCTCGGGCTCGATAACTAAACGAGTCATATTTCAGGCTCGAACTCAAGCTCGTTAAGGCTCGACTCGCTTGGGCTTTTTACCGAGCCGATCCCAAGTAGCTCTCGAGCCGCTGCGTGTCATTTACACCCTACAGTTTTCTCGTTATACCATTGTCTCATTTGGAGCTGACTGTAAGTGGAAGTTGTTAATGACGTGGCTTCATGAAATCTGATTGTTCGAGCCACGCTGGCACTGTACTTGTTGTCCCCTCTGTGCCGTGCGCGATTGTGGGTCGTTGCATGTTACCAACGTTGGCGCTCTTTGTGGCCACATGTCACTGTCATGTGTATCCTTGGTCTCCTAAGCACGGCGAGAGACATTAGGATCTTCATGCTGGCGAATGTTGATTGGTTGGACGTACACCTTCTTCTTTGCCATACGCCCCTTGACTCTGATTGGTTTGTACAACATCGTCCTTTGTACGGTTTGTCTTCTTGGTCTTGCATATGAGTAAAGATGTTCATGGAGTTTTGCCAATGACAAGTTACCGAGTATTGATGCGCAACTGCAATCATGCGCAGGGAACACTCCGCGTTGCTCATGATGCTAGGCTTGCGTAGTTATGTACTCGTTGGTTGTTTTTTGGGATTTTTGGGATATGGGTTAGCCTCATCCGTGTAATGATTTACGACCATATCCCTTCAGGTGTATATTTCAATTTTTTTAACTATCAGAGTCATTAGAAAAGCCTCATAGGATCATCAAATAATCAAATATCATGGTAATCACTAGGGCTGTAAACAAACCAAATGTTCGGCAAACAGTTTGTGAACTGTTCGGCGGGAATTTCGTTTGTGTTCGTTTGTTTAATAAATGAACGAACACAAACAAATAATTCCGTTCGTTTAGCTAAACAAACGAACATGAATAGAGGTCGCGTTCGTTTATGTTTGTTTGTATTCGATAGTTCATTAGGGTTTTTAATTCTTTATATTTCATTTAAGTATTTCAAATTTCTCGGTGGTAGATTATTTAACATATATTAGTGTATCACAAGTTAATATTACTTTAACTATTTTGATTAACTGTTATTTTGGTGGATTAAACGAGGATTTCAACTTTAATATGATACCGCTATGTTTTTATAAAACATTATGTGATCAAAATTATATTACGCATATTTAGGTAATTGGATCAATATACTTTGAACGAACAATGTTTGTCATTCTTAAAAAGATAAGCAGGATACGATAAAACCTAATTTATCTCGGGGGTAAGCCACGAAACTATTAAAACCAAAATTCTAATATGGGATCACTACTATAAAAGTAATAAAATGATTAGGATTGTAACACTTAAGGATTGTTTAGTTACCTATTAAAAGGCTTTATAAACTATTAGGATATACGGTGCAATAGGGCGCTATCCCCTCCATCTTAGCATTTTTATCAACAATGGTGCCCCTTCATTATTTCCTGGGCGCCATTCATCAAATGTGAGCAGCATAACGAGCTAGAATGGGTGGTCTGGTGGGCCCCATTTCATCCAACTAATCAAATATTTTTTTCTTTTTGTTTTTATTTTTCTTTTTTTAATTAAAGAGAGATTATTTTATTTTCCGGAAGTTATTGGGAACGCTTTATTCTGGTACCTTTTGACATGGAGTTAAGGTGGTAGAATGGAGCCCCTGTGGTTCCATTCTGCACCATCCAACCCTAAGATATGTCTTTTAAATAAACAAACACAGTTTACTTATGAGAGGGTGTTTTACCATGTTAAGATGTAGTTAATTATGTGATTTTAAGTGATTTGTATTATAAAACATGGTTACTTTGAGTTTAATTTGAATCGCAGGTAACTGAGCGGATTGAATGCATTTTTGGGAAAATCAAATGGATTTGAATTGAAGATATTAAATGATGATGTGATAAAGCTCCGAATACGAAGACGTAGCCGCAAGAATCGAAGAAAACGGAGTTATAAACGAAGTTTTTACGAAGAAAACAAGCTTGGTGCGCCGTTTGGGAATTTCAGCGTCAGGTGGCGCCAAAATGGGTGAAAAATGGCGCCAGGTGGCGCCAGTTACTGATCATATACGAAAATTTTGGGTTTCACACCAGATTTAAAGATAAACCATCCCAAAAACGAATATCTCTGGAACCCTAGCTGTTTTTCACCTCCAAAAACACACTTTTCATCATCCCAAACCTCATTCCAATCAATCCTTTCATGCAATCATCATTCCAATCATTCATTGAAGATCATATGATGAAGATGAGTGGCTAAACTTCTTGTAATCACCTCCAGGTGTATGGTTTAATTGTGAAACTTGAATCTTGTATACTTTGGTTTATGGATTGTTTTTCATTTAGTTGAAGAATATTTGGGTTTTTATCATTTAAACGATTCACTTGTTTTCAATTGCTTATCTTGTTATCATTCACATTCGGTTTTTTTAGCATCGTGAGTAGTTGATAATTGGGAGGGTAAGTGATACTTGTGGGTTGGTAATTGAATTGTACTGGTTATTATTAAAAACTTGTGTTCGGTTATCACTTGATTTGAACCGTTCAACAAAACTATGTCTATGTAGTATCCAATCATCTAAACAAGAGTAGGGTGGATCATTAGGGGATTACCTCTTTAATATAATTGTTACAAGTTCTTAAATTTGTTTTCTTAAAATTCCAAAACAAACAACAAACCAATTAGATTTTTAATTTATTAGTTAATTTGCAAAACTACTTTTTCCACCAATTCCCTGTGAAGACGACTCAACTTCCATATACTACTATTTTCTTATATTTTTGATTGACCCAACGACATCGATCAAAACTACTCTAACCAATTTAATAAAAAGTCTCTTAGTGAATTCATTAGACCACCCGTAATGGCTAGCGAATTGGGCGTGACAAGGGGATTTTGGTGCCCCTTTCACCTACCAACACCGCCCCCCTCATGTTAATCAGGCATGAAGCCTTCCTGCGTGAATATTTTCGCGTGGGTGAAATTTTCTCCTGGCCAATAGGATCCTGCCACGTGGCAGGGTTTAAATTAAAAAAAAAATTCCAACGTTCAATTTTTTTTAAATTATAGCCGTTTGATTTTTTTTTTTTAAATTATTACACCCCACTATATAAACCAAGCTATATTAACTTTCACAACCCATATTCTTCATATTCCACTTCAAAAAACCTTCACAACCCATATTCATCAAAAAACACTAGGTCGGATTAATGGCACCGTGGACTAACAACGAGCAGATCTAGTTGGTGACGGCCTGATCAATGTCAACACGAATCCGGCAAACAATAGGTCGGGTTTTTGGCGCAATGTGTTGGATGGATATAATCGAATTAGCCAAACAAACAATCGCAACATTGATGAGATCGCCCATAGGTGGTCTCTCGTACGCAATAACTGTACGAGATGGAACACCCTCTATGAAGCCACGATTGAGGCGAACCCTGGCATTAGCCAACAAATGGGAATTCAACTCACAAACGACAGTTATCGGGAGCAGTACGGAATCGACTTCGCCATCACCAATGTTCGATCATTGCAAATGATTCGTCATTTTATTGTTTAATTATTAATGTTTAGTGTTATGTTTCGTATTTTTTTTTATTTTTCGTATTTTTTAAAAAAAATTTAGGTAATTTAGTGAATTAATGTAATTTTTTTAATGTTTATTTTAGTTAAATATTTAAATTATATACTAGTTTGTTTATTTAAATTTAAAAAAATAATATAAATTGGCATGTGGCCTATATGCCACATGTCAAAAAATGCCCAACACCAAATTTCACTCACCATTAGAGCATTCACAACCCACCCACCAAACCCCCCCCCCCCCCATCTTTAAAATTAAAAAAAAAAAAAAACTACTAAAAACACCACAACCCATCCATCATTTTATACCCCATTTTTATATTATAAAAAATTGTTATCCTAGCTTTTCATATATGAAAAGCTACTATTCACCTTACACCAAATTATTGTGAGTGTATTCTAACGAGAAATATAATAAAATAAGTGTTTGTGAGTAACATAAAGATAAATATGGTGGATAGGATGTGGGAGGTTTTTTAAAATAAAAGATAAATTTTGAAAAGTATGTTTTTTAGTTAAATTATAGGGTAAAAAATGGTGGATAGGATGTGAATGCTCTTACACCCTTTGCCTCTTTCACCCACCAAATTGGCCCCACATACCACATGTCATAAAATGCCCCTTTAATGCCCCTTTCACCTACAAATTTAACCCGCCATTACACATGGTCAAATTGTTAAAGGGTCAAGTTATTCTACACAAAGTAATAAAAATGAGAAGGGTGAGAAGGATACAAAAAACACAATAAATCATGAAATATGACACAATGAGCCACAAAATATAACACAGTGTCAAAAAATATAACACAATGCTGAAGAAAAAAGTCACAATCATTTGAAAAAATGACACAATGATAAAAATAAGAAAAAGACACAATGGTACATGAAAGACATAATGATATAACGCATATTCTAAAAACCACAAGCTAAAACCTCAAAAAAACGAAAACCTAAAAACTCACGTTGTTGGGTTCGATAAAACGGTTCCAATGCCGCTTGAATGAGTTCAATCGGAGTCCGTTTGATACCCTTCCTACGACTTCCTATTTTTCTTTCACTGTGTATTTGATCCTAACCCAATTGTTAAATTGTTAAGTTCATAAAAATAAATCTATACATATAATAAACCAAAGCCATTTTAATGACATGACACTCAAATAGGCATTCTCTTCCTTGAGTGTGCCATGTGTCATCCCATGTGACATTGAGATATTTTAAGAAAAAAATAATTTAAAAACAAAATTGGATTTTTCACCCTCATGTTTCCTCCCATAATTTTTAAACGTTAATATCTTTAATATACGAGATTTTTTAAAGAAAAAAATTACACCAAATTAACGAGCATTTTATTATCTTTCCAACGAGTACCATAGTGCTATATAAAAAACGGAGAAATATTTTTGTGAGGTTTTGTTCATACAGGAAAAAACACAAAATGTTCAGGTAAATCATTAATCATGTATAAACAAGTCATTATGTTTAAATCAGTAAATATGAATTTTTTTTCAACCAGAGCCGAATAGGTTAATAAAGTTATACGTTGTTTTAAGTTAGGTATCAATATTAGTATGTTAGAGTTGTACATTTGTTTAGTCTTTAGGATATGTGTTAATATTAGAGTTACATTAAAGTTCTACATTAATATTAGAGTTACATTAAAGTTCTACATTCTTTTAGATTAAGTGTTAGCATTGGAGTTATACATTGTTAATTTGTTTTAGGTTACATATTAATATTAGAGTTATACATCAGTCTATTTCATATGTAAAATTGATTTATCATATTAAATTTTTCAACCCGGGACGCTTCCGGGGTATAATCTAGTTGTTAGTGATATTACAATTATCCCTTTTTATTTTTTTTTTGTCATGGTGACTTTGAAGTTTGAATAAGTCAGTCCTATTTTAAGATTTCAAATCTTTTTGGAGTACTAGACATACCAAGGTGGTGCCTGGTGGTGGGTGCTTTTGTACCCAACATTATATCTCTCTCTCTCTCTCTCATACAGCTTGCACTCTCTCTCTCTCTCTCTTACAAATTTAATATTTGATCTCAATCTCCTTTTTGTATTTCTACAAATCAATTTTATATATATAAAAAAAAGTTGTCATCTTGTTTAAAAGTTCTGAATTAAACCTTTCCAATCATCATTTAAAATCCTAATCTTATTAAAACTTAAGGGAATTTTCTTGTGTATGCAAGTCAAAAGGCTCATCCTTTCTTTTCTTTTCTTTTCTTTCTTTTAAGATGTGAGTGCCATACTGCCATCATTTTCCATCTTCAATCTCATCTTGGTTTTCTTCTCTTCATCTAATCTCTCAATCTTGAACACAACAATAATAAATTCACCCATATATTGTGAAAAGTTTCAATCTTTTCTTATGGGTATGTTTTGATTATTAATATCCAACAGTAAAAAATTGGATCTTTTTTGGTGGGTAAAAGCTGATTGATGATATTAAGTTGTATTGATATTAAGTTTGGTTTGAAAGATGAAAGGTGGTGAGGCAGAAGGGTAAAGGTGGAATCTTTTTATGTTATGAACACAAAGATGAAGGACAAGAATAAGAAGAAGAATAAGAAAAAGAAGAAAAGTGATGATCAAGGTTTTGGAGGGTGTTGGAATAAATGGGGATTTATTGGGAGCTGTGTTTCTTCAAGATCCAAAGTTGATAGCTCCACCAGTGGTATCAGTAGTCAACTTGGTAAATCCTGCCTCTGTTTTGTTTTTGTTTTTTTTAAGCCATATTCATCATTTTGTTGTTTTATTATATCAATTTATATTTAGTTAGGGGTGTTTATAAGACATTGAAAAACTTCTTTAGTTAAAAGGGTATTCATAAAACTTTGAAACTTACTAAAAGGAAGCAAGTTGGTCGGTTTGAGATCCTAACGGTTTAATTTACGTTTGATTTTGATGGTTTAATTGTTCGGTCCTGGTAGAAAACAGGACCGCAGAAAATTTGTAGTACAAATTATTAATTTAAAAAGATTTAGATTATGAATACCGATCCGTTAAACTGTCACCACTCGGCCCGTTTGGTTTGTCGTTTCTAAAACCGAACCGTGAATACCCTTAAGCTTATTCAATGCTATGTTTTTGGGTTTTTTATTTTTATTTTATGTTAATTTAGAGTTAAAATGAGTGGTTGTTGTTGCCCTGTCTTCGCTAACTAATCATGGACATGATTTGCACTCAAATAAGTGAATAACCCAATTCATGTACTCTTTTGTCTTTTCTTGTAGTGAGAGGTCTAATTAAATTGACAAACTCAAAAATATTTCTTTTCATAAATCAATCTTTTTTGGAAGTACATAGAATATCATAATAAGCCGTTCCTTTCTGTTACCAGTTCTTATTATTTCAATTTAGTCATGTTTGATGACACTAGAGTTGCTCATAAATAGTTTAAAGTGACCAAATCGTTTAAACCGAAACGACTCAGTCACTTCAACCGATTTAAGATTTACGTAGTTCAGTTCACAATATTTTTTTTGGTTGGTTTGGGGTTAACCGGCATGGCCGACATTTTAGAACATGGAACCGACCGTTTAACCTTATTTATTTATCTTTTTAATTTTTAGAATATGCAATTATGTATGAATACATTTTATTCATCAACCAACTTAATCATTTTAAACCTTTTATGAAAACTAACAATTTAATAAAAACGGTTCAACCCATCAACCCGCAAAAATCACACCGTCAAACAGTGGTGTATCCAGGACGGATTTTCAGGGGTTCCTTTCGTAAATTTTCACTGATTTTCACTATTTTTTCAAAAAAATTCACTAATTTTTTCCAAACCGAGGGAGTTCCTGAACACCCTAAAAAGCCCCTAGTTCCGCCCCTACCGTCAAATTGTCAGTTTGGTTTGCCATTTTCCAAAACGTAGTTAGCAGTAGGGATGAGCTCGGACGGTATCGGTACCGAACCGATACCGATCCCGACAATACCGATACCGAAAACTCCAAAAAACCAATACCGATTATACCGGTACGGTATCGGTATCGGTACGGTACCGGTGTGGTATCGGTATTTTACCTTAAAATACCGATACCATACCGATCCCGTACCGTTACCGATAATACCGAAACCGAAAACCTCTAAATGTGGATACCGATACCGAACACCCTCGGTTCGGTATCGGTACGGGATCGGTTTTCGGGACCGTATGCTCATCCCTAGTTAGCAGTTCGGCTCATAACTTTTGTCAAAACCAGCCAAAGCGGAACACACAGCCCCCCCCCCCCCCCCCCCCCCCCCCCCCCCCCCCCCCCTAAAGCCATTGTTTTTCACTCTTATGTTGCAAGATTACATGTTCAATCTAACAAGTATCTTTTATTTTATGGTTGCAGAAACTAATACTAGCAAAGATCATCAAGAAAACACAATAGTCTCCCCAACTACTACTACAAGCAACTGTGAAAACAACAATGTGTCACCATTAAAACCCGAAGAAGAACTCAAAGTCGCTTCTCGTCTTAGGAAATTTGCATTCAATGATCTTAAACTGGCAACAAGAAACTTTCGGCCCGAAAGTCTTCTTGGTGAAGGCGGTTTTGGGTGCGTTTTCAAAGGATGGATTGAAGAGAATGGAACTGCACCGGTCAAACCAGGCACTGGCCTTACTGTTGCTGTCAAGACACTGAACCATGATGGTGTTCAGGGTCATAAAGAGTGGCTGGTTTGTATTTCTTTCTCTTTTTTGGACCTAAGTTATTGTTTGTGATCCTTTCAAGAGGTTTGGAGTTGTCATATCTAACATGTTTAATAAACGGTTTGTGTTCGGATTGACCTGATTAACCCGGTTAATTAAAAAAAGTCTGACCTGTCCAGCCGTGAACCTTATTAACATGTTTACAACTTAATTACTAACCCGCCTACTCGTACATAAATGCGTTAAACAAGTCATGTTCGGGTTACAATGTTACATGATTTTAAACATTAGGATTGATGTTTTTTGCCACTGATAAATATTTGATTCGTGCTCGGTCTGAGCATTTCATCCGGGCAACCTGACACAATTGACACCTCTAATCTTTTATCACCTTGGTTTTAAAAAGCGCTAGGCGTACAAAAGCGACGAAGTCTAAGCGCAAAGTGCAAAAGCGGTGTGTTTTTTGTACCCGAAGCGTGCACTAATTATATAATTTTTTTATATATCTCATAAATATCATTCATTTACCCAAAATATAGCTATAAATAAGGTTTTTATATGATTTTACCTATATGTACAAGCCAAAAACACCGAGGTACAACATTTTTATGCATAAAAACACATGGTGTACGAGAGGCGCGCGCCTCGGGCCAAAAAAAAACCAAAAAAAAAAGTCAAAAAATGCGCTTTTCGGGAAAATGGGTAAGCGCAGATCCCTAGGCAGCGCCTCGCGCCTCAGGCGCTTTTTAAAACCCAGTTTATCGGTTTACACTTTTTATTCTGATAAAGATTCGTGTTTTGACAGGCGGAAGTTGATTTTTTGGTGATCTTGTGAACCCAAATTTGGTTAAATTGATCGGTTATGCATTGAAGATGATCAACGGTTGCTGTCTACGAGTTCTTGCCTAGAGGAGCTTAGAGAATCACTTGTTCAGAAGTATGTTATTCCTTCATCATTTGTTTAAAGGGGACTAAATATGATATTCAATAATCACAATCGAATAATTAAGCCGTATACTTGCATAATAACACGTTGTATAAGATAGTCTGCCCCGTGCAGATGTCCCATTTCGATGCTTGAAGTTGTATGAATCAAGTAATCAGATATTCGAGTAGCGAGAGTATTTGATGAATCCGATTATTTAAGGAAATTAATAGATACAATGACAAAAAATATGATTATAAACATGTTCTTGTTGTAGGATCATTGCCTCTTCCGTGTCCATCAGGATGAAGATCGCGCTTGGTGCTGCTAAGGGTCTTGCTTTTCTTCACGAAGAAGCAAAACGACCAGTGATATATCGTGATTTTAAAACCTCCAACATTTTGCTAGATGCAGTATGTAATGCTGATAGTTTTAATAAGTTTTGCTTTCGGGTATCGTTGTGTTTATAATAATTTGTTTTGTTCAGGAATACAATGCCAAACTTTCTGATTTCGGTCTTGCTAAAGATGGCCCGGAAGGTGATAAAACTCATATATCTACACGGGTCATGGGAACTTATGGTTATGCAGCTCCGAATACGTGATGACTGGTAAATTTAGTTTTTAATTTATTTTATCCAAATAAGCCGTTTTTATTTTGTTTTTATTTTACTGAGTTGACCCGTTAGAGATTAAATTTTTTTTAACATAAATCGCCTTTTAACGTAAATCGGTCAAAATGCCAGATGTGGTCTAATCTTAATGTTGTGTTTCGTTTTAGGACATCTGAGCTCAAAAAGTGACGTTTATAGCTTTGTGTTGTTTTACTTGAAATGTTGACCGGGCGAAGGTCAATGGACAAAAAACGTCCGAATGGGGAGCACAACCTCGTTGAATGGGCCCGACCGCATTTAGGAGAAAGGAGGCGGTTTTATAGGTTGATAGACCCTCGATTAGAAGGCAATTTCTCAGTAAAAGGAGCCCAAAAGGCTGCACAACTCGCGGCCCGTTGTCTTAGTCGTGACCCGAAAGCGAGGCCTCTAATGAGTGAAGTTGTTGAATGCCTTGAACCATTGCCAGCCCTCAAAGACATGGCGGGCTCATCTTATTACTTACAAATTGGTCAGCCTGAACGGGTCGGGTCCAGTCCAGACCCGACCCGAACGGTTGCTGGGTCGTTTTCAAGAAACGGCCAGCAGCATCCACGAACCCTATCAATACCAAACGCTTCGCCTCGTCATCAACAGTTTGTGCAGATTTCTCCTAAACTGAAAGGAAAGCAATAACAAGGGCGGTTCGGTCCTTGACCTTGACCTTGAATATTATGTCTAGTCACATGTTTGTAATTTATGATATGAATTATGAACACGAGTTATGTACTTAATGTTAATATAGTATGTTAAAACGACAATATTTGTCCCGATAACCCTTGGCCTTCTTCAAACAGCTTGTGCTCCAATGTGTTCGATCGGTTAAAGATCCAATAGTCTCAACCAAGAGTTGTTGCTAGAGGAAAGAAACCATGGGTCAGCTTTGCGCTAAATGCGTGTTGGTTAGTGGGCTAACTGTGTGCAGGCCATTCTAGTCGAGCCAAGTTGATTAGTGATCAACCGTTTTGTTAATAGTTAATGTATTAGATATGTTATAAGTATGATTGTTAGTTCGTTTAACTAAACCGTTTTTGGGAACTAAGCATTTGAATGCACGTTAGGCAACAATGTGTTTTCATCTCAATTTTGGATTAACGTTAATACATTATATACTCGCGTTTAAAAAAGTGTTAGTGGGTCAACCCAACCAATCCAGCCCATTTTGACCGGTTTTTCTTACCATCTTGCAATCTCTAATATATATGCTTGCGGATCATCCATCGCTTGGCATGGATGCAATGATCAGCAGTGATTGGTACCAAGCGCTGCATTGTACTTGGTGAAATTCCTAGTAGCGGTATCAAGGGAAATGTTGGTTCCAACTGCAACCGTGTTAAACAGGTTGTTTTTGCATGTTAACGGGCCGGGCCGAACGTGAGATATGGACACGACCTTGAAAATTGTGTCAGGCACATGAACCCAAAAACAACGCAGGTTATCGCAAGTCTACACAAAACCAACACGGAATTTTTATAATATACTCTTAAATTACAAATTTACAATAAAAAAGTACCAAGGCATATAAAACGATTATTACATTTACATTTGATAACTTATGCAAGATTACTTTAATCTTCTGGGGCCTAAAACACCAAGTAAGTTTAAAATACAACCTAAACACAAAGGATTGAGACAAATTATGTACTTTTGAAATTTAACTACGAGTATAAACCTATTCAAGAATGTATGTTGGGCTATTAGTTGTCTTTGTATATATTCAGGGGTCAATTCGTTTTTGACTCGGGGCATCAAGTCGTATTTCTTATTTCTATGGTTAGAGATGATGAAATAAAAGTAATATGCCGTTAAAAAAAATAAAAAATAAAATTAATGTTGCTAGAGTTGGGATCAGGAATAACAATGTTTAAAAATTAAAGGTTGTATTTATTCCATGTGCAATTTCATCGACACTAGACAGCGATTGTTGTTGCTTCATAGCAGCCCAAAATAATGCGTGTCAGCATTCATGTAAGTACTGAATCTGCAAAGTTTTCGTGTATGGAATGTCGTGTCAAAAAAATTGTCCATCTTTTTATCTTACTTTGTCCACTTTCACAACAATGGAAACTAACTTAATAATTAAGTGGGCCTCTAAATGGTGGTATTTTGGGTAGTAGAAGGTGGGGTGTGTAAACATGATCGGTAAAAGTAATATTCCCTTCCTAGTGTACCTATAATTAATTTCACCAATAACGGACTAACAAAAAAAAATGAAAAATAATAATCTACTCCTATTTATTTATAACTTACTCCTATTTATTTAGATTCCATGGTTTTGGTTGGGTGTGTAGTTTTTTGTATTCGATAGGCGAGTATTATGTATGTGTATCTTTTCCTTTTTATCCCGGTTTCTAACCTCTGGTTAGGAAACTTTTTGTACTCGCTGACGTTTTCGTTTTTCGTGTGAAATAAAAGTATCTTCTTTTTCGTTAAAAAAAATATATATATATACTTGTATTTCCACCTTTTACGATTAAACTCTCTGGTCATCCGCCTCTTAGGTACACATCTTACCGTCAAGTTGGCTAGCTACTTGGTAGAAGCTTTTACTTCTTAGTGGGAGGTCTTGGTTCAATTCCAAGCAAGCAAAAGGTGTATTATTTGTAAATATACGATTTAGCTCACTTAGTTTATATTTATTTTTATTACATTCATTATATTATTTTTATTATAACCTTATAGGATCGTATACATAAAAGTGGATGCAACGATTTGGATGTTATGAAAAAGGTGCTTGAAGATTACCGAGTGAAATACACTATCATCTAGAGTCCAAGGTGGAGAAAATTGATATAACTGCAAACGAGAATTTACGAAAATATATAATTGGCCGAAAGATCAGGATATTTAGTTTTTTTTTTAATTGTCGTATTTATTTTTTACTTTGAATTTTTGTATTTTGATTTTTTAGTTGGAGTTGTCGTATTTTATTTTTCCATTTTTCAATTATATAACATTTTTAATTATGATGAAATTTAAATTTTAATTACATTTAATTGTTGAATTTATTTAAACAAAAAATAAAATAAAAACTTATAGGGTACTTGTGGGCATATGTTGTTAGTGTTTTGGTGATTCTAGAGTACTTGATGGTTGATTTGACATGACACGAAACTGCAGGATTAGAAGGGGCTAAGGTACTACCCTAGGATGTCCCTTCCACCCTTAGCAAGCAGCTAAAAAGGAGATCAAACAAAGAATAAATTACTGGCCACCAACAACAAATAAAAAACAAGGTAATCAGGATTTATACACCATCTATTTAGGATTTATACATCATGACCCACATCAAATACCAATAGAAAACAGCCACATACCCTAAAATGTGATGTCACACCCCCAGAATATGACGTCACAGGGTGTATGAATCCCATAACCCAAAAAACAATACCACCACCAACAACGGAACCTAGACACTATAAAAAGATTTCCAGCTCTCTTAGTAAATACTTTTCCATTTAGTCTTGTTCATCTCCACCAAAATGGTGTCTCTTTGCTATCATCGACTAACTTGAACACCGAGGAGGACACTCCTTTAAAAACCCTGTCATCTTGGTTAAGCCAAAATCGCTAACCGTGTCATGTAACAAACAACCATGAAGACTTTTTAAATCCTCTTCCTCTTGCCATCCAAACTTTTGAGGAAAAAAAACTGAAAGGGATGTAACGGAATCAACACCCAAAGCAGACGGCACCTTAAGTCACACAATAATCTGCTACCAAACTGTTTTCGCCACTTTGCAAGACACGAGGAGATGAGAAATTGCTATAACGTCGCAGTAAGTGCATGAATCATGTAATGTGTTACAATGTTTATATATACCATGTTGGTATAATGTCATAAGTAATGGGCATCATCAAAGGGAGTATGAGCATGTGTGTGTGCAATAGTTGTGGGACACGAGGGTGTTATGTGATCAAAGGACTATGTGACTATGTCTTCATGTGATTATGTGACTACATGTTTATTGGGTGTTGGATAAGTTTGCATGAGCTCGGTCATGTAAACAAAGTTATACAAGTAGGTCATCTTAGCAAAGTCATGTAAGTAAATTTATGAGTAGGTTGTTGAATTTGTTTCAACGGCATATATGATAAATTTTATGTGACCCGGGTTATGTTAATATGGGTCCGTGTGTGTGGTTGGTGTTAGGTTCGAAAAATTGGGTTGGGTTATTCTACAAATGCTACAAAAAATGAGAAAGGTGAGAAATCACTAGAGAAATGACACGTGTCCAAAGAATTAAACAAGTGGGAGGGGTAATTTTGTCAAAAACATATGCACATGCAAGTCACATGTCATTTCCACCTTCATTTTTAAATGTCCGTAACTTTTTTATACGTCATCTTTTTTAAAAAAAAATTATACCATAAAATTGAGCGTCTTTTTATCTTTAATATGAATACCATATTGTTATAACTTTTGAAAAAAAAATTCAAAACCCACTTGCGTAAGACACAATAGAGTGAAACACAATGAGCACCAATTAAATATAGGGTATAAAACATAATTAAGAGTCTACTAAAACACAATGGACGACATACTAAAGAGACAATGAATAGAAGACTAAAACACAATGAATACTTTTGAAGAAAAAAAGTTGAAAACCCAGTTGCGTAAGACACAATGGATGACATACTAAAGACACAATGAACAGAAGACTAAAACACAATGAATACTTTTGAAAAAAGAAGTTAAAAACTCAATTGTGTAAAACACAATGGACGACATAATATGGACACAATGAACAGAAAATTAAAACACAATGGATACTTTTGGAAAAAAAAAGTTGAAAACCCAGTTGCGTAAGACACAATGGAGATAACGTAAATCACAATGAGTACCAATTAAATATGCAATGAACAATAGGGTATAAAACACAATGAACAGTCTAATAAAACACAATGGACGACATATTAAAGACACAATGAACATAAGACTAAAACACAATAAATAATAAACTTAAACACAATGAACAACATAATAAAACACAATGTACACCTAAATATAAAACTCATTTGCGTAACACACAATGAAAAGCATACTAAAAATACAATGGACAAAGTTAAATCATGTGTAAACAAAAAAAAACATAAATAACATATTTATAAAGCACACATGCATACTATAACACAATGAACGAGCAGAAGACACAACGGAGAAGAAAACCCATTTAGCACGATTTTTTTTTTCATTTTTAATGTAGCAATGTGGTACTCATATTAAGATAAAAAAACGCTCGTTAATATGGTGAAGTTTTTTTGAAAAAAATGTCGTATGAAAAAGTTATAGACGTTTTAAAATGATGGGGGGAATTGACATGTGCATTGCACGTGGAGGGAGAAAGTCAACAAATGTGGTTTTCCTTTTATGTCATTCCTCTAATTTATTATTTATTTATTTTCAAACAAATTAATCTCAACCTTTCAAATATATGATCAATGGATCACAATCCTTCTCACCTTCCTAGAAAAAGTGTCTTGTGTATTTGATCATAACCCTCGAAAAATTATAACAAATCTATCTATATATATATTGCAAAATGATTAATCCTACATGTCATACTCTTATGCAATCTCTCCTTTGAGAGATGCCACATAGGATGTGATGTGGTAACTCTAAACCAATTAAAAAAAAGAAATAAATATGATTTAACTTAATTTATTATAATTTTTAACATAATCTATTAAATACCTAATCTACTAAATCTAAATATTAAACCTTTATTATTTTATCTCTCGTGTTTTCTCCCATAACTTTTAAACGTTAATATCTTTTATATACGAGATATTTTAAAGAAAAAAATTACACCAAATTAACGAGCGTTTTATTATCTTTCCAACGAGTACCATAGTGCTATATAAAAAATCGGAGAAAAAAATGACTATTTTTTGTAACCCGACAGGTATTGTGTCGGGTTTGGGATTAGTTTAAAAAAATTGTGGGTTTGGGTTGGGTCTGGGATTAGGTGATACCTGACCCGATTACCCGAAACAACATACCCAAATACCCGAACTACATACCCGATCATATACCCATTAATTTTTTAAACGCATCACATAACTCTTAGACTAATGCGTTCGATATTTCAATAATTAACTTTTTTTTTCTTATTTCATGTTAGTTATTTTTAGAAGATCGATTACAAACTTCCGAATTCATTTGTAATGGCACTAGATTTAACCCCGGCGCAGAGATTCATTTTTTTTTTATTTGAATATAATAACTTATGGCAGAGATTTGTTTAAAATAATAATAATAATAATAATAATAATAATATATTTTATTATGTTATATTAGATATTTCAGCCCGGACGTTTCCGGGGATAAAAACTAGTAAATATTAAAACAAAAAATTTATTAAGGGAAACCATAAAATCACTTATAACAAGTTATAACTTTATATTTGTACGAAGAAACAAATACCGATCAATTTCTCAATGATTTGATCATTTCGATTTAATTTTCTCATATGTAAGATTGTGTGAATCGATAAACTCCCGAGGGGCGTGATTCGTTGAGTCGACATCAGGTGGCTACAAGTATGCATGATTTCGGGCGTTAAGCAACGCAAGTGAAGAGGTGGCGACTCGGGTGGGTGTGTTGGTGGCCAGGTGGGTGGGGTGGAGCTGTGAAGGTATCTAATAATAAGACTCCATGTACTCGAGTGTGAAAGGGCATGAAAGAGGAGATAGCGCCCACCCCCCCCCCCCACACCGCTACGGGGGGAGGGGGCGCGATTTACGAAATTCAATTGTGGGCGTTATATTTATGGCGTCGGATAAACATTTGGAGGATTCAATCAACGTTTGACATGGGAGGATGAAAGGAAGAAAGCAGAGGTTTGGTTGGTTGATGACGATGAAGAGAGTACATTCATTTTTTTTTAATTACGCCCCACATTTTTTTTCCCCACTACACCCATTTTTTCACTTCAAGCCCCATGCTGACTCAGCTCCACACATGGACTAATCAGAATCAAGGCCTTATGTTTTTCCCCTTACCACTACACATATTCTAAAGAACTATATTGTTATTCTTAAAGAATCTATAATCTACAACTATGTATAAAAGGAAAATTCCAAAAATGACATGATGCTCATTGAGGTTTCTTCCTCCCCTGAGTGTGTCACGTGGCACTTTGTGAGAATTAAAAAAAAAACCTATAAAACTTCCATCTCCTCACCTTAAAGCCTAAAAACAACCTTCACCTCACCCGTCTCCTTTTTTTTTTTTTTTTTTATAAAAACCCTCTCCTCTCCCGTACATCTTCATCGATGAAGTCCCTAATCCTGCAACTCCATGAAATCTCTGTCGTCAAGTTCGCTCCTTCCAGCTAAAATCCGGAATAACATCCCCAATCTACATCGACCTTTGTCTCATCGTCTCCTACCAAAAACTCCTCCAACTCATCTCCGACACCATCCTCTCCACTCTCCTCTCCCACCAACCACCCTCCCTTACACCACCCTCCCTATCGTCACTGTCATCTCCACCACCACCAACACCCCATGTTAATTCGCCATAAAGAGATTAAGCCGCATCTTTATAATATTCATCATCGTAGCCCTTTTTAGATGGACGATTCATCGCCGGAAATGGTGCCGAATGTATAGGCAAGAAACAGCCTGGAAGAAGTTTTAGAGGTGGAGGTTTACGAGAGAGAGAAAGAGAGAGGCTTTTTTGTTTTTTTTTTAATGAATAGCTTTAGATCTCACTTTTCACAATTTTGAAACTGGTTTTGAGTGGATCATTAAAGAGAACATGTTCAACTTAGTTTTTGTTTAGTGGGTGATGGAACATGTTTTTTTTGGTGTTTAAGGTAGTTGTTGTGTATGTGTGTGTTTTAATATTTGTTTATTTGGTTATGTATAGGATGGCTAAAGAAACACAATTAACATAATATAGAGACAACCGGTTACTGTGTCATATGAGTCGTATGAGGTGGTGTTTGTCAAATTATACCGCCTGTATTATGTGTTTAGCTCCCACAGGCCACAGATTTAAGCTTGCAGTATGAATCCCCACATATATGTTGATTACTAAATATAATTCTAATCACCATTTTAGAATTAAGCAAATAACATCAATGGGTATTCTATGGTATTCTGTTGTAATTATTAGTGGCTAGTATAGGAATCAAATCCATAGGGGACCAATACAATTGAGATGGTAGCGTATTAGGCGGTTAGGAATACAGTAACAGCCGAAATGGTAGTTTTTCTTTGCAGCCATATTTGATTGAGTTTGTGCAAATCATATATTGAAGATTTTATGTCAGATTAGATTTTTTAACCCCATGACACTCCCAGAGTATAAACTAGTTACTGTATTATATATAGCAACTAGGTTTAACACCCGCGCTCCGCCGCGGGGCAAACCAATTTTTAAACAAAATTTATACGAACCAATCTCACGCGTTGCGACGGTTGCGAACCCATTTAGTTGATAGCAAAGATGCAATTTCGAAAAAAAGGTTGAAAGGAAAAGATAACCAACATTTCCGTATCCATTTCACAAATGGAAACACTAATATCTATGATTACAAACCAAATATTATAACAAAGTCTATGTATGCAATACTTTTTTTGTATGCACTGCCATGTGAGCTCACTGAAACATTGGTTGTCAGCGATCTCACCAGAGAACACAAAAGAAATATATCAAGAGTAAGATCGGTTCCATAGTACACTTTACCATTGATAATTGTTGCCTTTCTAACCAACTACTACCAACCGTGGCCCGCCTATTATCGTCGTTTGGGTCACTGTCGTCGCTGAAACTCTTGGAAAAAAACCCATTATCCATCGCCATCGAGCCGTTAGCCGATTTAATCAAAACAAATAACTTGAAAACTAAGGCATCCTTGACCTAGGATTAACAAATGTAGTTTTGTAGTCTCAACTCTCATGTCATCAAAATGCCTAATGTTAGGTACTTAAATGAATGAAGAAGAAACGGTGTTATAGATCAAGTAAAAACATTAAAGTAATTAGCATCATAAGTCCGCATTTTTCTATAAAAATAGAAAATTGAAGTCGATATTTGAAGGTCAAAATGAACATGGAAAAGGAGACTTACAGTAAACACAAGAAGCTAAAAATGTACTAGAAAACAGAGCAGTCTCACCTATTCGTACGGAACACAATCATCACCAACATCACCGTCACCGTCGAAACCCTTGCCCGAAACGTGTTGCTTCACCAGAACCTGTTCATAACTGTCAGCATTAACGCCACCACCATCATCATTATCAAACCCAGCACTGTTTTCCCATCGTCTAACACAAACCACCACTGTCACCACGCCATCCCCTTCAACACCATCAATCATCACAACCGCAACGCCATCGTTTGGTGCCATCGTACAAAGACGTAGCACTGTCGTTAGCAGCGAAATTCTTATCATCATCATCATCTCCGACCGACCGCGTCTGGTTTGCCATCGAACAAAGCCCTATCACTGTCGTTAACATCAGAATTCTTATCATCATCATCGCCGCCGACTGACCGGTATTTTATCTCTGTAACTCCCTTTTCTGGCTCACTTGTCTCCTCTCTAAGATATTTGTGAATGACCGGTAGTTGTAGTGAAACTAACCTACAAACCAGAATTGTTTCTAAGGACGACGATAAATGTTATATATAATAATTTGTTGTATTATATATAGCAATGTGTTACCCCTTCTGCGTGTTTTGTTTTTTGTCTTTTAGTAAAATTTGCATTTACGCCCCTTCATCTCTAGTAAGTTTGGAACTTTATCCTTAACTGTAACGAGTTATATTTTGTTTTGTAACTTATACCAATTTACGCGTAAAATATTGTATAGTATAACTATAGATGTAACTAGTATTTTTTCCAGTCGCGCATTGCGGTGGTACACTATATGTTTAAACGCGCAGGAAGACACGAAACATAAAATATAATACGTAAAAGAAAATTACAAAAAAATAATAATAATGTAAAACACAATGGTAGACGCGAAGTTTAAAACACAATGCCTAATACATAATATGCTACTGCTACACGAAATTCGTAAACACAACGCGTATAAGACAATTACAAAAAAGTGTAAAACGTAATGCTCTGAGCAAAGGGCAACCTAGGAGTAAAGATGAAAAAAAATCCGTTCCTGGAACCATAACATGTACAACCGGTTTCACGAGAAGCCGCTAACCAAAAAATCCCACACCCAAAATTGGATTAAAACCGACGCTAAAACCTGCCAAATGAATCAAAACCGAAATCGGTAAACAAACTAAACCGCACTGACATCTGTAACCGCTAAAAACCTGCTGGAAATCGAAAAAAAACGAAACTTAATCGAAATTTGTTTAAGACAAAATTGATTTTGGCATAAACCGCAATAAAATTATGTTTTTTTGTATTAAACTTCAATTTTCGTGTTTAAAAAAAAATCTTAAAGTTAAAATTTATGTTGGTACAATGATTTTAAAAAGTGCGTGCATGATTTTAAAAGGTGCGTGCATGAACCAAAATGAAACTGAAACTGGTAAAAAAACGATTTGTGGCTGACCAAATTGGGATAAAACCGAACCGATTTCAAACCGAAAGATGTTTGACTTGGAACCGGTCAAAGTCAAAGCAGATTTCAAACCGAAACCAATTCGCGACAAAAATCAATTTGTTTCACCTCTACGTAACAGAACTAATAGTAGTCTAGGGTTAAAAACGCAAATTTTAAAGTTAAAGAGTTTGTAAAAATGGAGTAACAATGCAATGGGTAAAAACACAAACATTAAAACGTGGGGGTGGTTGAGGTAAAAAATGGAGTAATAGTGTAAGGGTAAATACATAAGATTTTAAACTTAAGAGATTTTATATTTCAAGGGAAAACAAAAGTTTAAAACTTAAAAGGGGCCTGTGAAGTTAACAATGAAGTATTAACACTTAACAATGGAAGGGGTAAAAAGTAAATTTAATACTTAAGGATGTGATGGGGTAATTCAAACTTAAGTGTTAAAAATGCAAAGTTTAAAAGTTGAGGGGTGTGTGGCGGAAAAGCCATCGACACCCTTTAAGATATAGATAATATAGGTATCGTATAGGTATAATATATGTATCATATAATAAAATATAATATAGTAAAGTACAAAATAGTATAGAATTATATCGTATCACATCGTATCGTATCATATCATATCATATTTATTATATCTTATCATACAATATATCATATGTGTAGTATTATATCCATGTTATATATAAATTTGTTTTATTTTACAATGTTTTCTATTTAATAAAATAATGCCAAGTTTTTATAGTTTACTAAAATCGCAAATATTGTATAAGTTTTTTGTTAAAGAAAAATCTTTCAATACGTCCATCCTTGGTCTATACAAGACATATAGGTGACTATGCTCATTGATCTATACGAAACGAATTAGTCAGCCGCCAGACAAAAAAAACATATTTACATCTTTTTTAAATATTGATTTCATTAAAACACCACTGCCAAATCCGAAACCGGGCCGCAAAAACTACCATGACTTACATAATATTATATTTACACCAATCTAACCATGTCAAACTATACATCTTAGCTCTAGTCCCGACCCAAAGAAAAACCAAGGACTTGACCTTGCTAATAATCTCTTCCAAACTAACCGCTTTGCCTTCAAACGTCATCTTGTTTCTAGCCCGCCATATCGCCCAAGATCCGAGAATGATGATCCCTTAAAATACCTCTTTCGTCGTACCCTTCAACTCCACGTGATTGTACAACTCCACTTCTCGAAAGAAGAAAGCAAAGAATCTTTGGACCCAACACCAAACCCTTATGTGGTTCTAAAGGTTCATCCCCATCCAACAAGACGTGAACAAATGATTAACCGTTTCATCCCCACAGCTGTAGAACGGACACGACATCTCGATCCCATGAATTTTCCTTCGCCTCAAAGCATCCACGGTAGAAATTCTGTCAAATCCGCCCGCCACGCAAACACATTACACTTCACCGGGAGCCACGTAGACCAACTAAGCACATAATTGTTGCTGTAATCGCCTTCACTATAAATAAGTCTTCTAACGGAACCCATAGAAAACAGGTCGACTAGTCTCCTAACCAAACCCAATCATCAGCATGGTCTGAGCTAGAAACCAAATCCACCACCGAAATAATAAAGTCCAGCTCGGATTGCTCCTCAACAGACAACGACGAAGCTTTCCACTTCCATTTGCGACCCAAATCAGCCTCCACACCGGCCCCACCCTGTCCGCAACCTTACATCTCTTATCCGACTCTAATCGGAAAAGGTTCGAAGAAAGGTCTTTAAGAAGAGCATTATCCACCCACGGATCAAGCCAAAAGGAAATGCTCGATCCATTACCGACCCTTCTCTTAAAACTCTTCTTAGAGGGACATGGAATATGACCGTTCTCGAGAGGACCTTCATGATATTAGACCAAACCCCACACAATTTCTTATTCACGGGAATAAAATCCTAGCTTCTTTTTGACTCGTGGAAAGCCTGAATCACTTTGGTCCAAAGAGAGTTATCTGTCTTGAACCTCCATCCCCATTTCGATAGAAAAGCGACATTACGCATCCGCAGCTTACATAAACCACGACCACTGATTTTTTCGAATGGCTACACGATCGCAAGCCGCCCGTGCATTTTGACCCATCACTCGAGCCCCCCCCCCCCCATAAGAATCTTCTAATCAGCCCTTCCCCGGATCTTTAATCACCTTACTTGGCGCCTGTACAAGGAGAAGTAGTAATTAGGCAAACTTTCCAAAACCGATTTTATAAGGGTGATTATCCGTCCAATTGAAAGGCATGTCGCCTTCCATTTAGAAAACCACGCCTCATAAATATCATACACCGGCTTCTAGTTTTAAATGCGATTCATATTCGCATCGATCGTTAGCCCCAAATACTTGAATGGTACTGATCCCCGCTTTATAGCCCAAAATTTTTGCCTTATCTTCCACAAAAGAGGAACTCACGCCAATACCAAACAAATTTGACTTCTTCAAGTTAATCTTCAAGCCGGAACAAATGTAGAAGCATTCTTAGGATCCTGACAATATTCGAAATACATGAAGAAGACCATTCTCTGATAATGATAACATCATCCGCATAGAACAAATGCAAAATCTTCTTTCCACCCCGGGAGTCGAAAATACCCTTAATAAGCCCAGGCTCTTCAGCTTTCGATATCATACATGATAAAGCCCCCACAACAATAAGGAAAAGTAAAGGGGAAATCGATCCCCCTGTCGCATCCGTTTGCTACACTGGAATTCAAAAGTGGACGCTCCATTCACCAACACTGAAGAATTAGTCGATCTCAAAACTCCCATCACCCAAGCACACCAAAGTTGCGGAAAAACCCATTTGCGACATAATATTAATAAAAAAACCCAATTCACATTGTCGTACGCCTTCTCGAAATCAATTTTCAGCAGCAAGGCCTTAATATCATTTCTTTTTGCACCAGGAAACTAACTCATTAATAATCAACAAGCCATCCAAGATGAACTTCTCACTCAAAAAGCTGATTGGGACGAAGACACAACCTTCCCAAGCACCTTCTTTAAGCGATTGGCAAGAATCTTGGATATAATTTTACTAATAACCCCCACAAAAGTAATCGGTCGGTAGTCATTTAACTCCATCGGGTCCTTCACCTTAGGATGAGAGTTATAAAAGATGACCTGCACCCCCAAATTAATCTTTTGTTCGGCGTAAAAGTACGCCAAAATATCCACCAGGTCCCTTTTAAAAAACACCAAAAAATGCTTAATAAACCTCATATTAAACTCGTTAGGGTCGGGCGCCCGATTCATTACCACACTTGAAGGCCGCCTCCTTATTCTCCTCGACCGAAAAAGGCTCAATCAACATGTTGCAATCAACATCAGATTAGAACACTCGACAGATGTGCGATTAGGAACTTGTTCCGTAAGCCTGTCCCAAAAGAAGCGTAAGACCTCTCTTTTAATCAACATATTTACATCTTTCAGTTTTAACTTTAAGGATATACTACCCATGAACTCTTGGTCTAGTGTATGATCTTCGCTTACATATGTGAGTTTGTGGCTTCAAATCCTTACAAGTACAGGGTGAGGGGGAATTAAGGTGTTAAAAAATTTACCGTTAAAAAAAAAAAAAGAAGAAGATGGTGTCAAAGTAAATGGATGCTATCATTTATCTCTCTAAGGGGGGAAGGGGCCCTTACCTAAAAGTTTTTTCGCTCACTGATTTCAACCAATCCTGTACTGTCAGATCACTTCATTGAAACACAGTTTTGGAGGCAACACTCCACTGATTCTTTTATTTTTTTCATTTAAATTAAAAAAGTAATCGTTTTTTGTTTTTCAAATGGAAATTAATTTTCTAACCATTGCAACCTAACGGCTACCTTTTTTTACCCCTATAAAACCCCATCATTTCAATACCAAAATCATACAAAAACCAAAATCATCTTAATCATATCGTAAAAATTGTCCCGTGGAATGTAAATGAGGAGATCGTGTTAGTGGGGGCGTAAATGGATGTCAAACACATAAATCATCATCCACTTTATAGATAGATTCGTTTTGGCACAACATGTTGATAGAATTCAATCGAATAACCGGTACAAATGACCGCCAACAAGGATTCGGAGTTTTTGTAAGTGGTATGATCTCTTCGCCAAGTGTAACCGATGGAACACCCTCTTTGAATGCACGATTGCGCGGCACCCTAATATTCAAGAAGATATGGCAATCCAAGTCACGCACAAGCCAACTATGTGAATGCACACGAGAGGAATTTTAACCATGTTGCGGCATGGTACTTGTTGCGCGATAGGTTTATATTATTTAATGAAATAACTGTTAAAAGAAAAATTAAAGTTGAAAATTAACAATCAAAATACAAACATAATTAACCTAATTAAAACATTAATTAAACACAAACCTAATTAAATATTACTTAAACATAGCTAAAAAAAGAAAGAATACGCCATTGACTCGGGCGAAGAAACGTCACGATCACTATCACGCCCGTCCAACCTCTCGTATCGATATCCTTCACTTTCATGTGTCGGGAAAGACATTTCATCATCCGAAGACATTACGTATTCGGCCCCCCGAGATCAATTTCATAACCTTTCGTCCGAGGGGTTTGCACCGTAACCGGTGGGTTTTTGCACTATAGAAGATTGACATGCTCCGGCACTCTTACAAAATCTCCAACTCGTATCGCTCCTAGTTTGAGGAAGCCATTGTGTAATCATGTGCGTAAATCCATTCTTTCGTGGACAAATCGTCAGGAAGTTGTGGCTCGTAATATTCAAATGTTGAGGGAGGCTGTGTAGTCGGTGGGTGTGTAGTTCGTTAGTGTGTTGTCGGTGGGTGTGTAGTTCGTTAGTGTGTTGTCGGTGAGTGGTGTAGTTGGTTGGTGTGTAATCGGTGGTTGTGTGTATCTTGGCGGTTTGCGCGGGATGATCGTCGTCGACGATACGTAATCGGAAACATACTACCACCACCCATATTCATATATGTAGTTGTATAAAATTGCGTGTGTGTATATGGTGTTTTATATAGTGTGGTAAAATTATAAACAGTCAAAAAAATTAACGGTCAAACAACAAAAAAAATGTCGGTAAATAGTTTGGTCAAAAAATATGATCGTTTCATAAATAATTCACCTCCACTATCCATTAACTAGAATCAGGATTTGGTTTACGGATCCATTACTAGCACCAATGACGGCTATATTACCGTAAACCAAATCTTAGAGCGTCCCGTCCTCCTAAATTAGTAAAAATGCACACATATCAATAACAATCAATTACCCTAGTAGAAGTATTAAACACGCCATAATATAGACACCATGAGTGAGAAAAGACACATATGTCAAAGTTAAGGAACTATTAACTTTTTTCACATTTCATAATAAAATATCTTATTTATTTATCACATCTCTATCAACTCTTTAAAAAATATTTACTCTCTCTCTCCCAATTCTAAAGAATCTGTGCAAACTTCGAATGGCTCACCGTCGGTCTCCTTCCTTCTTCAAGATTTTACTCGACCCAACTGCCCCTCACCTGCCAGTACCACCTGATTTCGTCACCAAGCACTTGGAAAACAAAGCCCTCAAAGATCTGACCGTCGATCTGCAAAAGGAGGGTATGAATGGAGGCTAAAGATTAAAAAATAGGTGAATTTTTCTGTCTTTGTGATGGATGGGACTCTGTTGTTCATGATATCCAATTGGATTTTGGGGATTTTTCTGTTTTAGAGTTATTGATAAATCTTTGTATAAAATGATGGTTTATAGTCCAAATGGTTGTGAAAAAGATTTTGCAACCAAAAACCCCATCATGTGGATTATGATAGTTGTGTTGTTGAAGAACAAGTATTAGAAAAAGAAGATGTTGTTGTTGATGATGTTGTTGATGATGATGTTGAAGATGATGATGATGATGATATTGTTGTTGAGGATGATGAATGTTGAATGTTGTTGTGGAAGATGATGAGGAAGAAGAAGAAGAGGTTGATGATGATGAGGATGATGATGATGATGATGAGGATGAAGTAGAGTATGAAGAGAAAGATGATGATGAAGATGAAGGTGATGATGATGGTGATGGTGATGGTGATGGTGATGGTGTATTGATGGTAATGATGAGATCCTTTTTTATGAAGAGTATCACAAAGACACACAAGTCTATGATGGTAAAGATCTTTTCTTTGTTTAATTTAAGTTATTGTTTACAAGAATGGTTGTTAGTTATTAAACCTACAAAATTATGAGGTAAAGAGTAAAGATCATTTTTTGATTCCAAGTTTATCAAAAAAAATTAAAGAAATTATCAGATTTTTAAAACCCACAAAAATTTGATGGCAAAGATCCTTTCTTGATTTCAGATTATGAAAAAAAAAAAAATCAGATTTTTATACCCACAAAGCTATAATGGTAAAGATCTTTTCTGATTTCAATTTATAAAAAAGTTAATCAAATTTTTACACCCTAGAAAAAAAAATGATGGTAAAGATTCTTTCTTGATTTAAAAAAAAAAATAAGAAAAGATTTTTAAACCCTTAAAACTATGATGTTAAAGATCTTTTCTTGATTTCAAATTATAAACAAAAAAAAAGTTATCAGATTTTTGAACCTGCAAAGAAATGAAGGTAAAGTTCCTTTCTGGATGTTATTTTTGTATAGAAAAAAATGTTATTAGATTTTGGGTTATTAAGGTAATTAATATGAGCCTTTATTGTGGACAATTGTTTGTGTTTATCAGCGGCTGCCGCCGGATTTTGTGGAGTTGGCCGGAATAGAGGGTGAAGGAACGCTAATCGCGTGAATGTTGATGCGCAGAGTGGGAATTGGGGGTGCGGGTGGAGAAACATAACAAGAAGGAAAATTACTGTCTTTCGTCCGGATGGATGAACTTTCGGCGAGGTAATGATATATGTGAAGGGGATGAATGTGTGTTTAAATTCATCAGAAATGAAGATAAGTTATTGTTGGCAAGAGTCATCAAGAGTAAGCGGCTAGTGAGGCGTCCATCAGGCGAAAAACCAGCGAATGGAGCTGTGAAGAGGAAGAGAGAGGGTGAAAAACCGGCTAATGGAGTTGCTAAGAGGAAAAGAGGCAGCCGTGAGAAAGTTGAAACGAGGGCGGCGCGTGGTGGTGGGTGGTGGCAAGGGGAGATGAGAGTGTGAAGGGGGTGAGGAGGTTACGTGGTACGCCAGCTACACCAGCTAAGCAATCACGTCGCAGCACGCCAGCTCCAGCTAAGCGGTTCGCGGGGCACGCCAGCTCCAGCTAAGCGGTCGCGTGGCACGCCATCGCCAGCTAAGCGGCTCGCGTGGCAGGCCACTCCAGCTAAGCGGTCGCGTGGCACGCCAGCGCCAGCTAAGCGGTCGCGTGGCAAGCCAGCGCCAGCTAAGCGATCACGTGGCAAGCCAGTGCCATCTAAGCAGTCGCGTGGCACGCAAGCTAAGCAGTCACGTGGCAAGCGAGCTAGGCGAAAAATAATGTGATCTTGTTTTTTAAGTTTATATTAATAGTTAATTCGGCTGTTGTTGAAGTAATAGAGATTTGGGCTAACGATAGGCGATTATATATTTTAGTTTAGCATGATTTTGTTAGTGTCTTTTCATTAGCTTGAACTTATTTAGCAACTCTATAACAAAATATTATTAGAGCATCTGCAAAGGCTATAATAGGGACCTGTACTGGTCGGTAAACAATACGCATTCCGCCTGTTCTAAGGGGTTTATTAACACGCGTAATGGCCGATCCCATGGCTTGCTATATGTCAATGACTTTGATCCTATTTTGCCGGTTTAACCCAGTTCAATTGCATAATATTTTTAGCAACATAAATGGTAACCATTTTGTTACTGTTGGCACTCTGGTTTATGTAAATAGTTATATTTATGTACATATAATTCACACAAAATCCTAGCATGTTAACATCTTCATGGAAGTAAATGCCAACTCAGCAAATGAACACCAATTAGTAATCAACGACGCAAAATGACCTTTCTTTCTCGTCGGAGCTTCACTGGCAGTGAAGCCGGCGGTCATTCCATTGTTCATTGAATGCAAGTCCTGCGATTATGCCCAGGTTTCCCACAAATACTGCAACAGGGCTGTCTGGAACTTTTAACTTTTGATTCAAATCTGTCATCTTTCTTGCAGCTCCTTTTGTATGACCCTTTTCGCCACATAAGCTGCATCTCAACTGTCGATCTGTTGAATCTTTGATCAAGTTCTGGACAGTAATGTCTCCGGTGCCCTTCACGGCCGCAGTTTTGCAGAAAAGTTCACTCCTGCAGTTGACAGAAATCAGTCAAATATAAACTGTTATATTAGAAATGCTGTTAATAAAAACAAACAAACAGGGTACCTTTCATGGAAATGCTTCTCTTGCGTCGGTTTTCTGGATCGTAAAAAAGGCTTTCATGGATTGTGAAGCATGCTTTCTTGCATCAGCAGACCCTTTAGATTTCTGCAGAGGAACCCATAACTAACAATTAGAGATAAGCGGATTGCGTTCATGGTGGTGAGGGTGGGATGCAATCAACAAAAACCTTAATTGCAGCGACTCTTTGCGCACGAAGCTCAGGGTCAGCATGGATGATTTTCATCGGTTTGTGAATAATCCAGTTGTGGCATTAAGGCTCTGCAATCATGCCAAAACAAAATAACAAGATTAAGTTCATGATCTAGTATGTCTTCTTAGGGGTGTAAACGAGTCGAGGCGAGCACGAGCTCACTAGCTTGTATAACATGAGAGAGCTCGAGCTCGCCTTGTTTAATGTAAGAGAGATTGAGCCAGACTCATTGAGTCATTTCGAGCTCCATTTCTAAAGCTCATGCTCAACTTGTGTGTAGTTTTTAAAGCTCGGAATTGGCTCGTTTATCGTCTATCAATTATCTATTTATCATCTAAATTCATCAATAATTACTTTTATACAAATACTTATAAGTACACATTTTGTACATAACATAATAGATATTATTTAGTTTTTTTTTACCATAAGTCCATAATTAAATACATAATAATAATTATGTAAAAATATAATTTGATATATTCAATCAAAATTCCATAGTTAATAAGCTCATTTTAGGCTCGCCTACTCAAACCAAATATGTGAAACTCGGGCTTGAGGATGTATATTAAATGAGCTCCAATATAGGCTCAAGCTCGTTTAAGCTTGGCTCAGTCCAAGATTTTAGCGAGCCAATCTCGAGTAATCTTCAAACCAACATTCATGTATATAATTTTAAACAAATTTGTAAGGACAGAAAACAAACTTGCTTTCAGAGATCTACTAATCTTCAACGAACTTCTGGCGATGGAGACTGGTATACGCGCTTTGATTTATTCCTTGCTGATAGTTTTATTTCAAGATTGTCCACTTCATCATCTTCCTTTACTTTCAATGGAGATCTGAATGCAAATTTTGTTAGGTTGATTTGGGATATTGGGTTCTAGTTTACTTCTATTGGGTCAAATGGGTCAACACCAATGCTTTGAGATAAAAAATGAAACGTGTCAAACGGGTTGAATGGGTCGAAAGCCACCTTTAGATCACTTTATTCAGGAAAAAACACTGCTCTGTTTAGACAGGAGGGAGTGGGGGCGGAGGGTGGGCGGGAAGGTGATGTGGAGGGCGGGAACACCGCCCCTAGAGGGCGGGGAAGAGGGGCGGGAGGGTGAGGCGGGAGGGAAGGACCGGCGGGGGAGGGGGGGGGGATGCTAGGTGAATGTTGATTGGTCTTTTTTTTTTTTTTTAAATTCTCACACACATTAATAATAATAATAATAATATTTCCCCCCCCCCCCCCCCCCCCCCCACATGGGTGCCACAAGTGCCACATGGCGCTTCACCCCCCTCTTTCCCTTCCCGCCCCTCCACTCCCTATAGTCTTATAAAAGATGTTAAAAAAGAAGAAAAATAGTCTTTGATCAACTCAACCCGTTCGACATGGATTCAAAGTGACCCATTTCAACATAGCCCATTATTGACCCGTTACTTAACCCGCCCGCTCATCTTGACACCCTTAAAGAAAAATGAGTAAAGTCAAAACAAGATTAAAGATGATACATTGACCGAGCTTTCTCCCATGGTCGTTCATCAATGGACTCTTCCCAAATAACAACATTCTCCCGAGCATTGATGACATGTCACCATACCCTCCATTATCATTTTCACCATCAACATTTTTCGTTTGTGGGGTCCATACACGATACAATAATATATGAAATGATTGTGAGTCCTCGATACATGGACGACCCACAATAGAAAAAAATGGAAAATTACGAAACTTAGTTACCTTGCCATTACATTGTGAACAATCTAATCTTGATCTTTCAATGCCACACATTTTGCAAGAGGTGTAGCCCCTTCCCCTGCAACTTGGGCAAGGCAGTCTTTGATATACTGACCATTTGGTCCAAACCATGATCTTGGAGTAGAGCCACTTGGAAGAGATTTCCTGAAATTGTTACAAATTATATACTTCAGTGCTAAACTGCTAAAAGCTTTTGGTTTTGAGAATCATGCAAACCGCCTATGACTAAATAAACGCGTGAACTAAAAACGTCGGTTGTTACTGTCCATAACTTCGTATATTAAGGCCCCTAACTCCAACGATCAAAAGTCTAGCCCGTTTAACTTTTAAGTTGTCCGGTTTATAGCCTACGTGCTATTATATGGTTGTTCCATATACGAATCTACCAGCTCTTCTGTCAACTCACACATATTCGACGAATTGCTAAAACTCTTCTAGTTGCAAGTCTAATGTGTACACCAAGATAATGTTGAGATCAAACATAAGAATATATGTAATGGTTTCACTAAAAGTGGTGCCACGTAGACAGAGTGGTACCACTTTTGAGACTCCCAAAATGCGCGTAATGGTTTCACTAGAGTTCCGCATTAAAAAAAGTATCAATAAAGAATGTGAGTTGGGTTGTTTTGATTGGCTTAAAAAATTGATTCCGCGATTATTCTAATACAAAAAAGTAATCAGGGCATGTGGCTTGAGGCGTTAAACCATTACACTCGGTCTAATAAAAATAATATTTAACTATTAGTTGTCAAAATCAACATTGAATTCCATGGTGGTGAGGAGTTTAACGTAGATGCCTCACTAAAGAGTCTCTAGTAGACGCATCAAGCACATGTGTTGTTTCGTTTCTATTGTTGACATAAAAGATGGAGTCTAGTAGACGCTTCAGTGAGGAGTCTAAATTAGACTCCTCAGTACCTTGGAATTCAGTGAGACGTCTAAGATTAGACACCTCATTATTTTCATAAAATGGTGAGGTCAATGGTCAGTTTTGTGATTTTCCTTTCAATAAAATTTTCAAACAAACCACAAAAAAGTAACACACTAACATAGGATGAGCTCGGGACAACCGATCCCGAAAAATCCTAAAACCCCAATACCGATACAGAAAACATACGGTACGGTATCGGTTCGTTATCGTACGGTACCAGTATTTTACCTTAAAATACTGATATCATACCGATCCTGTATCGATACCAAAAACCTCTAAATGTGAGTACTGATACCGAACACCCTCGGTTTGGTTCGAGATTGGTTGGGGATCGGTATAGGTTCGTTATTCGGTGAAAAAAAAAAAAAAAAAAAAAAAAAAAACCTTTGTGAATTTTAAATAATAATAATAATAATAATAATAATAATAATAATAATAATAATAATAATACCTTGGATGCAAATAAGCAGAAACTCCAAAAAGATCTTCTGAAGGATCATAACTCATCTGCAATCAACCATTTAAACAAGATAAGATGAAAGAGAGGAAAAGATATTATTATTATTAAAATATGGTTACCTGGGATGTTTTGGAATCATCTTTGAGAGAAGAAGAAATAATAAAAGGGAAAGAATGGTTCTTTTTGCGGTGAGACAGGAGCAGTTTCTGAAGCTTCTTTTGTTGGAGTGGGTCCATTGAAGGGACAATGTTTGTAAGGAAGGAGATAATAATATGTATGAAGCCATTGGAGATGGTAGGAGATCAGTTGCAGAGAGAAGATTTTTATGAGGTGTTGACTGAAGAAGATGAAGTTGTTTGAAACGTGTGTGTGGACATAAAGGCTACAACTAGCATTTTTTTTATTAATTTTTTTTTTCAATTTTTATTTTTAGAGTTAATTGCATTTTCGTCTAAACTAACAGGTTCAACCCAGACTTAACACCCTGAGTACCTGTGCTTTCATTTTCTAACAGTTTAGATCCCTCGACCTAACGGCCGTCCAACTGCCGTTACATCTCCCCCACGTGCACCTCACGTGAGGGGTACTATGTTCATTGAACGTCCTTAATGAAGGGCAGTTTGGTCATTTCATCCATGGAGGGGGTATCTGGGTCATTTCAAGTCAAAATCGAAGGGTATTTTTGTCATTTCACCTTGATTAAAAAAAATCTTAACTAAAATATCTGCACGATATTAACTTTCCCTCCCTATTTAATCCCCTAATCTTCAACCCTAACCTTCATCTAATCTTCAATCGACTGATTATTAATCACAATCAACATGGACAACCAAACTACAATGGTGATGTGCAGGTGTGGAGCAACAACAGAGCTCAGAATTTTCATGGACGAATGAGCATCCGGGACGTAGGTAACCATCGTTGCACAAATGGATGTGGTTTCGTTGATTGGATGGACCCCCTACTTGTACAAACCCTATTGTGTTGATACCTGCTCTGTTGACCACCATTCGAAACCATGAAGACAATGTGAGAAGAATGTGTGCAAGGAAATCAGAAGCTGATCAGGTGTTGAAGAAAACAGAGGATGTGTTGAAGAAAACAGAGAATGAAAACAAGATGCTGAAACTCGGTCTGGTGTTTCTTTTGATGTTTTTGGTGATGTATTTTGTTATGAAGTAGGTCTAGGGTATGTGCATGTGTAGGGTATGTGCAGGTCTAGGGTATGTGCAGGTTTTGGATGTTTTTTGGTGGTTGTGTAGTCATGGGTCATAGGTTTGGTGGATGTTTTTTGTAAGGAAAGTAATGAAACTCATGTTTTGATGAAGATGAACATGAAAATTATGTAACTCATGTTTTGGTAATGAAATGAATATTATGGATGTATGAATGTTATTGTGTATGAGTCTTATGTTGATGTTATTGTTATTGTGAATGATTGTGCTGGATCATAATGGTTGGGCAGGGTCATATGGTTATTGTAAATGATTGTGCTGGATCATACTGGTTGGGCAGGGTCATATTGTCATGTTAATGGTTGTCAAATGGTCATAGGTTTAAGTCAAATGGGTCACTTTGTGTTGATGGTTGCAGCCTATGAAAAGAAGATGGTTTTCATAGGTCAAATGGGTCATTTGGTCCCTTGATGGCTGCAGCCTATGAAAACAAGATGGTTTTCATAGGTTTAAGTCAAATGGGTCACTTTGTGTTGATGTTGGATCAGTTGAAGAGCCACTGTTTGTGCAGTTTGCTTGTCAATGTCAAATGGGTGAGGGTATAATGTTGCTAATGGTTTGTAGCCAAGTATGGGTCAAGTATGCAAATGGGTCAATATGATCATGAATAGAATGTCATTTCTAACGGCCATATTGCCCTGTATAACGGCCATATTCACTATAAATAGAGCACAACAAGGGACCAAATGACCATACAATCGAATTAGTAGATGGATCAAAAAAACACAAAAACCAAAAGACTAAAAACCAAACACACTCAACATGAACATGCTGCTAGTGATCAAGATTCAAAGGAAGAAGATGTTGTTTGATGATCAAGATCAACAACCACAACATGCTACTAATGATGAAGAAGATCCAAATGGAAGTGATGAACAACCAAAACATGCTGCTGATGAGAGTGATGTGCAGTTGAATCAGTTTGAAGAGCCACTGATTCATAATCAACAAGATGCAGCTGATGATGAACATGATCATGAAGGAAAGACAAAAAAGGAACAGGAAGAAGCTAATCCATACGACGATTATGATCCTGAGACTTTGAAAAAAGCCTGGATTATGCAGACTCTGATGATGAGTGGTACCACGACCCGTATGAAGATGAGCGTGCGGTCTGATTCATGCTCTGATGATGATCGTCACTGGAAGTGAAACATGTAACAAATGGAAGTGATGAACAACCAAAACATGATGCTGATTAACAAGTTGCTATGTATGAATGATATGAATGAAATGTATGCAATGCTTAACTAAACATAATCAATTTCATTTCATTCCAATTCAAATTCATTACAATGAACAAAGTACAAGACAAATAACAAAATCTGCAAAATTGGAGGAACATCACTCCATCTTTTCAGTTCGTAGATGATAATTTCAGCTCCAATTGGACATTGTTGATCTAGAATTGGAGTAAAACAATGGATTACACATTAGGGTTTTTGAAATGGAATTGGGGAAGAAGAAGATTGCTTCTTCAAATTTAACGTTCATATTCCATGGATGAAATGATCGTCCTGCCCTTCATTAAAGACTTAGAATGACCAGAGTCCCCCTCACGTGAGCTGCACGTGGGGGAGATGTAACGGTAGTTGGACGTCCGTTAGGTCGAGGGATCTAAACTGTTAGAAAATGAAAACACAGGTACTCAGGGTGTTAAGTCTGGGCTGAACCTGTTAGTTTAGGCAAACCACAGGGACGAAAACTGCAATTAACTCTTATTTTTAATTTTGTTTTTATTAAAGATTTGTGAAACATTGAAAGTACTGAAAATACATTTTTAATAAATTTTAAGCAAAAAAAGGTACTATGAGAGCATTCACATCCCCTCCACCAAATTCCATCCATCAAATTACACTAAAAATCACTACTTCACCCCTAAATCTTCTCTCTCCTAATTAAAATAATAATACTTTTTCATTCTTTTATCATTACATTTTCTCTCTCATCACTCACAACTACTTACAAAAATATTAATATATATATATATATATTATATATATATATAGAGGTGAACATTAGCTTTTCATATTTAGGGTGGAATAGTGCTTCCATCAAATATTTTCTCTCTCCTTCACTCACAACCACTTACACTCACCTCATATAATTTGGTGGACACACTCACATCCATTTGATGGATGGGATGTGAGTGCTCTAACATATCATTTGTAATAGTGATTTAAATATGATGTATATGAGTATTACGTAAGGTTGTGAGGTATGGTATCGGGGAAGGCTTCGGTGTGGTGATGTGGCTCTCTCCCCTTTTGGGGAACACCGCCCTCATGATAAATCGGTGTCCAAAGGATACCTTCTTAGAAAAAAGGATAAATTACAAAATTCGTCCTTTAAGAATAGGGCATTTTTCATTGGATGTCCTTTCGCGTTTTAATTGCTGTGTTTAGTCCTTAACGACCTAAAATCATTACATGACTTGTCCTAAGGGCCTAACCTGGTTAGTTTTTAACGACAAATCAGATCATGTGCCCCTCACGTGAGGGTATCTTCGTCATTTCATCTGGCCCTATCATTTCCCTCCTATATTATAACGTCTCCACCAAATCAATCAGATTATCATCTAGGGTTCTTCAAGAAACCCAAATTAGGGAAACCACGTTCATCGATCATGGAGTCGATTTACTGCCATTGTGGAAAACCAGCAATCATACGTACATCTTGGACAAGTAAAAACCCAGGTCGAAAGTTTTATGCTTGTCCTGATCAGGTAGGTTAACACTCATTTTTTGATTTTCATTACATAATGTTGCATCTGATGGATTTATTTCTGTCAAATTAGGTATCACGATGTGGATTTATTGGATGGTGTGATGAATTGAAGTGCCAAAGGTGTCAACAGATTATCCCAGGTCTGTTAAAAGCCAAGAACAACCTTGAAGTTTATAATGGCCACCTTATTGCTGCAAACCATCAGCTTGAAGAAAAAGTTCAAGACTTGAAAGCTGAACGAAGCAAATGGAAAAGGATGTTGATATTTAGCTGGTTATGTTTGTTGGTGTATAAAATCTTGTATTCTTAGTTGAAATGTTAGGTCTTTGTAAGAAATGCTTAATGGCTAATGATAATGAAAGTGCTTATAATGCACATTGTTAATAGACTGTGTTGAGCCATTTGACAGACTGTTTTGACCCATTTGAATGTGCAGACTGTTTTGACCCATTTGACAAACACTGTTTTGACCCATTTGACAAAAGTGTAATACAATGCAACATAATAAACTTCTGGACATACCATTAACCAAAATTGCAACATTTTTTGCTGCATTAAGTACATACATAAACATCAAGTTCAACATAGCCTAATCATTACTACTTGTTCGACAAACACAAACATAAACATAAGTTAATAGTGTTCCCAAAAGCACCAAAATACATGTTCAACAAACATAACAAACACAAACACCCTAACCCTTGCTACCCTGATCCTTGCTAGTGGTACCCTTCTTGCTGATCTTCTTTCTTCCCTTCTTTCCAGACTTGGCCTGAGTACCTGCAACCTTTTCACTCTGTCCCTTACAGGTCCTTTGATTGTGTCCAGTATTCCCACACTTGCCACATTTTCCTTTAGTGTTTTTCCTAGACAGTGTGCCACCTGATACCAGATCATCCCTTTCAAACTCTGATCTCTTCCTAACCTTCTTGGGTCTTCCAACTTGTGTGTGATGATTTGGTGGTGTTAAAGTTGTAGGAACTTGAGACTTAGGCCATAAAGCTCTGCCATTGATTGGGTTAATCTTAAAGGAATACACCTGTCTCCACCTATCCATTGTATACACTGGATTAACCCAACTCTCCAATGCCCCAACTCTACCTCCATTAGTAGCTTTGAACCAAATTGCAGCCACTGCATGTCTGCAGGGCATTCCTGTCCATTAAAGTAACAAAATTTAGCATTAATGAATGAAAGTGACAACATTTGAATTGAACAAGATATACATACCTGTTATTTCCCAACCTCTGCAAGCACAAGTCTTTTCAGCCAAATCCACAACACGTGTGTGACCAGGCTTACCACTGACTCCATATTTATCCCCCCCATTCCACTGCACATGATAGAAGGTTGCATCTCTTTTGATTGTCTCAAACATTTGTGTGGCCTTAGGTGTCAGCAGACCTTCATTGATCTCTATATCTTGCAACACTGAAACAATCCTCCTCATGCAATACTCCCTAATGTACTCAAGTGCATTAATGATGGGCTTGTCTCTTCCTTCAACTATCTTTCCATTGAATGTTTCACACATGTTGTTTAGTAACATATCAGTCAACCCCCTACCTGTATTATGTTGGTATATCAAAATTTTGAAATCTAAATCTAAACAGCATTAGCTATACAACTATAAAGAACATACCTGAAAAGTGAGACCTGGTCCAGTGTAGAGGTGGAATTTTTGACAACCACAAATGGGCCTTCTTGTTAAGGGCCTTTAACTCATTCATTGCAGCAGTGAATTCAGGGACTGTTGTTGCACTAGCACACTTCCACAACAAGTCTTTATACAGTTTGCCTCTGAAACTTTGCTTCATGTTTTCATGAATGTGCCTCAGACAGTATCTGTGCTCAGCATTAGGATATAACCTTGAAAGTGCTGGAAGTAGACCCTGTTTAAAAATTTGATAAGTATATTAAGATGAAATGAATGTTATATACTTTAGTAAATAAAAAGTAGAGAACATACCTTCTGTCTATCACTCATGAATGTGAACCTTGACTCTCTATCTAGATCCAAATCATCTCCCAACAGATCTAGAAACCAGGACCAAGAGTTGTAGTTTTCAGCCTCAACAATTGCATAACAAACTGGGTAGATTCCATTATTTGGGTCAATACCCACTGCACTCAAAATCTGACCAGGATAAGGTCCTTTCATGAATGCACCATCCAAACCCAGTACATCCCTACCAATAGCCTTAAAACCTTGTTTTAATGCTCCCAAACAGACATAGATTCTTTTGAACTTCCTTGTGGGGTCATCTGGATGATTAGGTAACTCAACCTCTATCTTAACAGTGGTACCTGGATTTTTATCCTGCAATTCCAACACATAATCCCTGAGTATACCATATTGTGCAGTGTAATCACCTTCCATCAATGTCTTTGCCTTTGTCTTGGCCCGGTATGCTTGCATCCTTGATATGCCTATTTCATACTTCCTTTGGAACTGTTCCTGGACAGCTTTCACAGGAATATCTGGGTTTTCTTCGATCTGATCCACAGTTGTTGAGAGAGGAATGTAGATGTACAAGCAGTAACTTTCCTTGTCTGTACACATGTATGGTCTTCAATTAACTTCCTCACCATCCAGCTTTCTTCATCTGAAATTTTAGAAATCAAAATGACCCATGGACACTGGTGTTCATTAGGGTTTGTCTTGTAACCCCTGCCTCCAACATTTATACTGGTTTCTCCCCTACTTTTACCCTTGTTAACAGGGGGTCCCCAAACTTTACCCTTGCCCATATTTGGCCCCTTATCTTTTGTTTTTTTCTCAGCAGTTGTTGCACTTCTTAACTTTCTCCCACATGACCTTTAGGTTTTGGTTGACTTGAAACATGAACACCAAAATCATCCACTTCAAATTCTGGTAATGGTCCATGGCACACTGCCCTAACCCTTTGCTTATCATCCTTCACAATAACAATTTTCCTTCTGGTCTCAACTGAATGAGTTTTAATCAACCTTTTTGCTTCCTTCTTAGTACCAAAGATTGGGATAGATAAAAAACTACTCTGCCCTCATCCCTATTCTGATTTGCCTTTCTGAGTTTTTTTAGTTGTCTTTTCCTATCACTAGTTTCATAATCATCAGACTCTGATCCACTTAAGAAAGCATCATTCTGCATCACTTCATCATCATCAGCCAGTACATTATCTTCTTCCTGACTACCTAAATCTTCTTCTTCAACATCAAGGTCAATATGCATCCTATAGTCACTCATATCTACTTCATCTTCAGCCATACAATTGTCATCAACTATAAAATCACTATCACTATCCTCATCAATTCTCATAGAAACAGTTTCAGAATCACAATCATTGGACTGTGCTGCACTACCTATAACCTCTTCATCTTCATTTGGCAATGGTCCATTATCAGTGATAAACATGTCATCATCTTGATTTGGCAATGGACTCTTATCATTAAAAAACATGGCATCATTAACCTCTAATGGAGTTAACCTACCCTTCCCAACCACACTAGACTCCACACCATCACAGTCTTGACCAGCCCCACTTGACTCCAGACCTTTGCCTAATCCACTAAAGTTTAAGCTTCTCACTACATTTAGCTTAGCAGGGACTATTGCATAGGGCCCAGGTTCATCAATTTCTTCAATGGTCACATTGTGTTTAGGTTTAGTTGGTGTCAGCAAGATTTCCTTTATGTTATCTAAACCATGTTGAGTAAACACATTGACTAACTTATGCACTCCCACATGTTGAGCAAGCCTCAACACATCCTGATCAGAAGTTAGGTCTTCAATACCATCATCTAAATGTTTTTCAGGATTTTGGAAAAAGTAATAAATATGATCAACAACAGAGTATCCTAACAGACCCATCATTAAAGAAACCTCATGCACAGAGAACTTATCAATATCACACAAGTCAATATAGTCAATCGTACCACCTACATACTCACGGCCTGGACTTTGAGTCAATCTACCACCATGATGAAGCTTTATACTGAAGAAATGGGGCATTCCAACTGCAAAATTTTAAAAAAAATTTGAACTTTAGACAACGTTCAATAGCAAAATCAACAATGTCAGAAAACCTAGGTTACAACTTACAGTAGACATCATCGAGATCAACAATAAGCCCTGGTCGTCGTATGGTCCAGCCATCATCCCAGCCATCCTCCCACGTCATTGTTGTGATCGTGAAGTAGAAGAGATGAAGAAGATGATCGATAAAGTAGAAGGTGGATTATGAGTTTGTCTGACAAAATGAAGGGTTTTATAGGAGAAAAGGGGGGGTGGGAAATGGGCCAGATGAAATGACGAAGATACCCTCATGTGAGGGGCACATGATCTGATTTGTCGTTAAAAACTAACCAGGTTAGGCCCTTAGGACAAGTGATGTAATGATTTTAGGTCGTTAAGGACTAAACACAGCAATTGAAACGCGAAAGGACATCCAATGAAAAATGCCATATTCTTAAAGGACGAATTTTGTAATTTATCCTAGAAAAAATAAAGTAGATGAACAAAAATAGATACCGAATATTAGAGTATACGCTAAAAAAATTTCATATGCAAATAAAATAAATAAAATTTTGGTAAAAGTTTATGTTTAAGACATAAACATGTTTGAATATACATGAACATAAATATATGTAGATACAAACTTGTGTGACATGTATAATGACTTGTAATTTTTTTTAACAACAGACTATTTTATTAACCATAAAATAGAACAAATTGGCAAACAAGAAACCAAGAGACCAAAAAACCTAAAAACAAGCGTTACAAAATAACATCCCGAACATTAAAGTCACACCATCTCCCCCATTTCTTCCAAACTAACTAGCGAGGACCTATTTTTAAGCCACAAGAACGACTCCTCTCTAATCAAATCCACCACTTTCCTAACATGAAACGGCACATTATCAAAGATCAACTCGTTCATAGCATTCCATATTCTTCTCTACACAGTCGAAAAGAACACCACTTCCATCACCTTCTTCCACTTCAACAACCCTTTGAAACTATGAATTCACTCCAAAAGATCATTAAAAGAAGCAGCCTTCAATCTTCATCAGGGCAGGAATCTTTAGCCAAACCCAAATATGCTACCATATGGATTTAACCAAAGTGTAAGTGACAGCCAAATGCTCAACCGATTCAATACCATAGCCGCAAATCAAGCACCCGTATCCCAACATTAACTCCTCTAAGAGCTAGCGCAGACTTCACAGCGATACAACACAACGAAACCTTCAGAGGGATCCACACGTTCCACTTGAACCTGCCAACTTCCACCTTCACTCCTATCTTGTCAGCCACATCAGTTCTAAAACGAAACACGGAATCCCAGCTTTCCTAATATCTTTTACCACCGAGATGATATCTCGCCATAAACTGGACATATCTTCTTACAAGGAATCCCATTCCCTCCATCGTTATTTCCATGAACGGCCTGGACAACCCTCGCCCAGAGCTGAGACGAACTGTTCCTAAAACGCCAAAACCATTTCATACGAAAAGCCCAATTAAGACTTCTGATATCTCCCAAACCCAATCACCCCCAGCACCTAGGACTAGGAGCTTGAATCTTATTCCAAGCAACCCATCTCATTTTGTTTTTAACACCCGTTTTACCCCAAATAAAGTCACGCCTAATCCCCTCAATCGTATTGATTAATACGCTCTACGTTAAGCCTAAAACCAAAAAACCATGAAAAAAAACTATCTAAATCCTTAAACTTTATGCTAAGACCCAAGGCATGGGACCAATGTGGCGATGTGATAGTACATAACGAGGTCCTCGCAAGGTCCTAAAAACCTGCTAACAGTCGCTAGACCAATAGACCAACAGAATGAAGTATTTGATGATGCTAAACAACAATAAACACTTTAAGAAACTCTTGCGTTATCTTATGCTTAGTGAACTAAAACCACTAATCTTTTTCAACCCCTTTCGATCCATTTCGTCTCTCAAATCTTCAACGTCTTTCCATCTACCCTCCCGAGCATAAATATTCGACAAAATCACAAACGGTATCGGGTTTTCAGGATCCGAATCCACAAGTAACCTAGCGATTTCTTCACCCGTTTTCACATCCGAATGAAAATTACACGCACCAATTAAAGAATCAAGAATCGAACCTGAAACTTCAGGAATCATCGCCAATAGTCCCCGGCTTCATCTATCTTACCAGATCTACCCAAAGATCTATCAAACAAGCATAATGTTCAGAAGTTGGAACCAAATTGTACCGTTTCATCAACCTTAAAAACTCCATACTTTTTTCGATTTTTCCAGTGTGACTACAAACCGATAAAACGCATCTAAATGTTGTAGAATTCGGCTTTACATTCTCTTTTTGCATCCACTCAAACATGTTAAAAGCAGCTTCACTCTCCCCATTTCTTCCATACCCGGATATCATCGCGTTCCAAATCACTGGATCTCTCGGTTTTATCTCAAACTGGTCAAATACCAAAAATGCCCATGAAGATCGACCACATTTCATGTACATATTAATAACTGCAGTGGTAAGAATGTCATCTTTATTCATATTTGTTCTAATAACATAACCGTGTATCTCTTTTCCGTTTGTCAATGATGATACGGATGCACAAGCCGATAATAAACTAGTTAAAGACTTTGTACTCACCGGTTCCCCAGTCGACTGCATTTTTCTAAAGATCAAGAACGCTTCATCGGTTTTCCAAGATTTGAGAGCCCGTTTATCATGATATTCCATGTTGCTGAATCGGGTTTAAGCCCATTAGATTCCAACATCATAAACAAACCAATAGCGCTTTCACTTTCACCATTTAGCATCATCCCGGATATCATTGAATTCCATGTGATTAAACTCCTTATGTCACGCAGTTCTTTAAACACATCATATGCCCGGTGCCAATATCCACATTTCGAATACATGTCCAAAAGCGCAGTTCCAACTAACAAATCAAGTACTAAATCGACTTTCACAAGTAACCCGTGAATTTGCAGCCCGAATTTCAAACTCTTTATATCAGAACAAGCAGATAACACAGAAACAAACGTGACTACATTCGGTTCATGGGCTGACCGTTGCAGCATTTGTTTAAATACTTTAAAAACACGCTCAGGAATCCGATTCTGCAACAAACCAGTAAGAAACGCGTTACAGCAAGCTACAGTTTTACAACCGATCCGTTCGAAAACAACTGAAGCTGTCACAGGTTGTTTGCAGTTAGAGTACATTGTAACAAGTGAAGTTGCAACATAAACATCTGTTTCAACACCAATCTTAACAGCCCAACAATGAACCTGACTTCCATCTTTAACCGCAATGTCACAACCCGACAACAAGCTAGCGATAGTAACCGAATCGGGCCTAAGTTTATATTCGCTAAATCGCTTAAAAACATCAAAAGCTTTCTTGTAACACCCATTTTGAGAATACCCAGAAACAATAACGTTTATTGATGTGGTATTTGGTTCAGTAATTTCATCGAACACCTTGAGTGCATTGTCTAGAAACTGAAGTTTAAACTTCATGTACATGTCTGTAAGGGATGTGGCAGTGTATATATCTGAATTAAACCCTGTTTTAGTGAGATGGGCATGGAGCATTTGGCCATGGGAGACTAGTTGTAGCTTTAGAGCATGCTTTAAGAAGGAAGGGGAAGGTGAATTGGTTAAGGGGGTGTGATTGATAATGGAGGTTTGAGAATAAAGATAGAGCTTCTGTGTAAGAGCCTGTTGCAACTAATCTTGATAGTTTACTAATCATTTGATTGTAATTGCATAAACCCTTTTAAATTAGAGACTCAAATGAATTCAAGAACTAGCGTCGAGCTCTTGAATATTGAATTTTGCACCAGTTGATCGGGTTCTAAAGTAGGTTCATAAGCTTAAAATACTTTGGGCTAAGGGTGCATGGGGCACCGGATGGGTACCCATTGCGGATAGCTCAGCTACACTGCAGTAAGCCCTAACCCGCTGACAATCGGGTAGCCCAAAAGGGTACTATAAACCGCAACAGCTACTTCATCTTTTTTTTGAACGATTAACAAAATTTTATTTCACCAAGCTAGCGGGAATACTAGCAAAAACACCTTACAATCACCAAACAACATAGAAAGAACAATATACAAACCCATCACCAACCAATACTAGAAAGGTTAAAACTACACCAAATGTTCCAATTTAGAGACGGTTGCCTTGCTCTCGCTTTGATCCAAAACAACTAATCGCCTTGATGTCACCCAATACCTTTGTTAAAGACGCTTGACTTTGGTTGAAAACCACCTCGTTCCTTTACTCCCAAATGTACCAAGTTGTAACCAAACATATTGCGTAAAAAGCCTTTTTTCTTGAATCTGGAACCGCGTATGAACTGATGTAACCGAAGGAGATCTCTGAAGTGGAAAGCGTAAACTGGTCCAACTTTACACCACTGCGCCACAAGCTGCCAGACTGTTTGTGAGAAGCCGCAAGAGACGAAGAGATGTTCTGTCGATTCCTCATAATCACCGCAGAATGGACATAAATAATACCGAGCCCACATTTATGTTCCTTTTCATTAACGCACTTCGAGTTGGAATTCTGTCTTGCTCGGCCCACCACGCTAAAATGATCACCTTGTTAGGAACCCACGAGCATTTTTTCGACGACGAAGGAAGACTCCTCAAACCTGGCTGACTGAATCTGCTTCTTGATGCTCCCCACAGAAAAACTGCAGTCCCAACCCGCGCCCAAACCCATTTATCCGCCGCATCAGACAGAACGGGAACAACTATACAATCACAAAACTGTTCCAGCTCTGCTTGTTCCTCTGAAGTTAACAGACTACGTTTCCAGTCCCATACCCACCCAAGACCCAATTGCCGAACCCGATCAGATACTGTTGCCTTCTTGTTCCTTTCGAGAGCAAATAAAGCTGGAAAGAGAGTTGTGAATGGAATATCCATCGCCCAACAATCTAACCAAAAGGAAATACCCAACCCACATCCCACGATCCCCTTAATGGCCCAACCCACATCCAACCCGACCCGTTTCACAATTTGCATTGACTTATGCACCTGTTTCCACGGTCCAGAAATGGATAACTTCGACGGAATAGGATTCCAATCTCTATTAGAACTATGAATAGACCAAATTACCTTCCTCCAAAGCGCGTTAGACTCCGTTTTGAAACGCCACCACCACTTTGCCATCATTGCTAAGTTTGCATCTAGGAGAGAACCGAAGCCAAGGCCACCATAATCAACCGGAGCACAAACCCGTTGCCAAGCAACCCAATTCATACACGCTTTCTCCCCCGAACCTCCCCAAAGAATACCCGCCTCAACTTCTCCAATTCATTTATTATCATTTCAGGAGCTTTAAATAACGTAAAGTAGTAAGTCGGCAAAGCATTAAGAACGGACTTTACAAGAGTTACCCGACCCCCATAAGACAAAGTTTTGGCTTTCCAACTAGATAACTTGTTCTTAAATGCATCCACCACCGGTTTTCAATGCTTACTAAGACTTACAACTTCTTTTCCATCTTGATCCTTAACTTTTGGTCTAATAGCACATAAGTTCATGTCTCCGGTGTCCAAAAAGCGCATAACATCTATCTTGGAGGGAAAGATATAGCCGATCACAGGGTCTGTGCAGAACTGCATGATACACAATGATAAATTTGCAAAGACGTCTTTTTTATTAGGTTTCAAAATTAAGAAAAAAGATTAAAAAAAAGAAAAAAAAACTCATGTACCGGATCACTTCTTTTGTGGGTAGCATATATCTTAGTTCTGACTTCTTTTATCCGTCCTGGAGGTAACTGACGTGCTGTCGTGGTACACGCAAATTTAATCCTAATTACAACTAATACTAGTAGTAACAGGTACCGAACACAAGGAGTATGTGGAAAATGTGTTGATTTATAGTCTTGCATATTTAATATAATTAACCTACTATGCAGAAATTAAAGATCACGATTTTTAGATTTTTTTATTTAAAACTAAATTACCAACTAGCTACTAATAAAGATTGGATTGTTACTTCAAATTATGAGGACAATGATCATCCTAGGTTCCAGTTTCCTTTAACACTTGTGCAAAATTCTTAACTAGAAAGAGTTAGATAGACATAACTCATGTAAAAACATTTGTTGTGATGAAAGGGAACAAAGTACTCGGATTATATCAATGTGAGGTTGTTCCCCGATGATCAATCAATCAATATCCAACCCTGATCCTTCCCGTGATATCTCGATTGTTAACAACACCAGGAACGTACGAATTAGATTAGAAATTGAAACATTAATTAACATGCTACAATCAAATGTTCAAACATCATAATAACAAATAAAGTAACCAAGTTATTATTCTAGAAATAAGAGGAAAACACACAACAATTAATAGAAAAACCTTCACCTAAGATGATTACCACGAGTTTAGCCGGACATCACTTGGTGAATCATCATAACAACCAAGATAGAATTCATAAAAATCAAAGACAAAATCAAAGTGTTTGCAATTGTTCTCCAATGATTTCCTATGCCAAAAATCGCCCCCAAAGTGCCAAGAAACGTCTCGAATCAAAAAGTAAGTGAAAAGGCTCTCAAAAACGGTTTAAATGGTGCAGTTACAGAAATCTCGCAGATTCCAATAATAGAGGATAAATATGATCGAGTTATAGGTTGGTTTGAATCTCTATAATATAACATGTAAAAGTCGAATAAGATTTTTAGTGCAACTGTTTTCGGGTTATTCAATTTATTTAAATTACAATTTAAATTAAGTTTGAATTCAGATCGAGCTAAATAACTTTACAGCCCTACCGCAACGCACGAGTTTCTGCTAGTGTTTATAGCCTTTGAAGATTGATAGGCTCCGTGCTAATTAATTTATGGGGAAATGGAATTAAATAAGCCCACCTTTAGGGGATTAGAAGGCAATAATCCCAACTTAAAAGTTGTAAACTAGCAGTCCCAACCTGTTATGTATTTTATTCCATTGGGCCGAAACTAACCGAGGTTAACTCAGTTAGTTATCTGCTGACGTGGCATCTAAGGTGGCAAATCTGTACAGTTGGCAAAAAAAATGTGGGCCTATAATGAAGATGTGTCTTTTTTTTTTTTAAATCTATATTTTATATACACACATATTATATATACACATATATAAAATTAAAAATCCTATCCCCACTTTCCTTTTAATCCACTTGCCAACCACAGCCAACAACCCACCATAACCACCACCTGTCACCAAACCACCACCCACTAGGAGTGAGCATTTCGTGGTTCGGACCCATAGAAACCTTGGACCCGACCCATGAAAACCATGGACCCGAACCTTTTTAAATATATGGGTCGGTTTCCGATTCTAGATTTATATAAATTATCGTTTCCGGGTCGGGTCGGTTCCAAACCCACGGTTCTAATATAAGAACCACAAGAACCGTTTGTATTTTAATTAAAAAAAATAAAAATAAAGTTTTTTAGTCTTTTCACTATTCGTTTTTACGTGTTATTGTAATCGATTTCATGTAATGTTAATACGATATTAAAAATATTATTTATAAGAATAACAATGTATTTTTCTTGAAATATTTTTCGGCTTGATGTATATGCATAGATGTGATATATTTATTATATAATATATATTATATCCAAATTTGAAGTAAATATATATGTATGTCGCTCTAAAGTGTGTGTGTGTGTATGTGTGTGTATTTATGATTATACATAACATATCCACATAATGTTTCGAGTTATGAGAGTTACGAAATTATATGTCTAGAGAAACGAAAAGTAATTTAAAAAGAAACTCATGGGCTATTGTTAGAATCATATGAATGAATTCTTTTATGAGCATAGTAAAAGAATAGGAATATATAATCCTCTAAAAGTGGCTATTACATTAAAAGGGTCTAGAGGGTTAGACCTTTTACCCGACCCATCAGAACTTTTAGGACCCGGAACCATGTAGCCTTTTAAGGTTCGGTTCGTGGTTCCTAATTTCGACAATAAAAGGGTATACGGTTCTCGTGGGTCCGGGTCGGGTCGGTCCCGGACCCTTTCCACAGCCCTACCACCCACTACCGCCACACTATCATGACCACATGTCACCACACCGCCACCCACTGCCTCTCACATCTCTCTCTACCCCCTCATCTATTTTCACTCTCTTCTTCCCCAATCTCTCTCTCTATGCTTTTGTTTCTCTCTCTGTTTCTGTCCCTCCAACTTCATTAATCATCACAACAATCTGAAACTACCACCAACATCTGAAATACATGAAAAGTTGGGACTGCTAGTTTATAACTTTCAGGTTGAGATTATTGTCTTCCATTCCCTCAAGGTTAGGATTATTTAATTCTATTTCCCCTTAATTTATTGGACCATAAACTATAAATAAACAAAAGAGTAAATAGCCAAAACCGTCTCTAACTCTCTGTGGTTTGGCGGGTTTTGCCAATCCAGCCTAAAATGAAACTATTTATCTGAACAATCTAGTAGTTTAACAAAATGCGTTAAAACAATCCATTTTGTACCGGGTTATCTCAGCCCAGTTAAGTCAGTGTCAAAAATACAAGTAAATATTTGAGAATTGAGATCTCATGCAAATCACAACCTATAAATTTCCCTAAAAAGAAAAAAAAAAAAAAAACTTCCTCTTGGTTTCAGTTCCACAACCGTTGGTTGGATCGATCTGTGATACCGGCGAACAGACGAATCTGGCCGGATTATGGCTCCTCGTGGCGGAAGCTTCCGGCGTCTTGTGGAGCTTTCCTTCTGCATCACCGGCATTTGGTCCGCTTATATCTATCAAGGCGTTCTTCAAGAGACCCTGTATGTAATTAACCCTCGATCTTTTTAATTAATATTCCCCCCTAATTAATTATTCATCTGATCTATATATATCACTGTATCATACTTCTAACATTTACGTATATATATACATATATTGGTGGTATACTAGTAGGAGAACGTAAAAGTGTGTTTTGTTTCGTAAGTATACGACTCGTATTTATACTGGTCGTATGTATGCCTCATATATGTGTTTATGGATTATACGTGTGAATCATATGCATTTATACTAGTCGTATATAAGGCTTGTATATGTGTTTATGAATCATATATATGATTCGTGTACACTTATATAGGTCATATATAACGCTCGTATATGTGTTTATGGATCATATATGCCAGTCGTATGCATTTATACTGGTCATATATAAGGCTTGTATATGTGTTTATGGATCATATATCCCAGTCGTATGCATTTATACTGGTTACAGTGGCGTATTCAGGACGGCTTTCCGGGGGGTTCCTTTCGTAGTTTTTCACTGATTTTCACTAAGTTTTCAAAATTTTCCACTAATTTTTTCATTTTTTTTCCAAACCGATGGGGTTCCTAGGAACCCTCTAAAAGCCCCTAGATCCGCCCCTGACTGGTTATATATAAGGCTTGTATATGTGTTTATGAATCATATATATGACTCATATACACTTATATAGGTCATATATAAGGTCCGTATATGTGTTTGTGGATCGTATTATATACGACTTGACAGTAGAGGACCAGGCAGGGCAGGCCAGGCGATGGCCCGAGGCCGAATCCAGGCAGCCGAAATAAAAAAAATTGATCATAATTGTTAATTTGTTATTATATACTTTAAGCTTTTTGATACATTTGAAGCTTCTTTTATATATACTTTTTAAAAAGTATATATTTTAGGGCCCGGTTATCACTAATTGCCTGGGGCCCACAGTTTTTTTAGGATTCTCATGACAGCTATGCAACTTGTATAGACTTATACTAGTCGTAAACTTGACCAAACACACTTTGACTTTCCCTTACACATATACAACAAGTTATACGGGTCATATCGTGTCAGGGTGTCAAAATAATATAACACATGTGTACATTTAATCAAAGCTTTTTTTTATAGTTTGCTGTGACGATTGTTGTTTGATTTTCATGATGTTATTGGAGAATTTGAAAGTAATTTACGTCTGGATTCAGGAGGTTTAGCTTGGTTTTAATAATTAAACTCTAAGATTATGTTAGGGCTGTTATTCTGTTACAATTGGAGTATAGGATGATTGTTATATGAGATTATGTCTATATTATAATCCATTGGTGGTATAGTGTGATCTTCTGTCATATAAAGTTGTGGTCTAAGATTAACATGTGATTGATTGATCTAAAAGAACATATTGATGAGCGCAACTGTGCAAATCACACGTCATTCGGTTTACTGAGAGACTGCATAAGGAATCTGCCTTCTCAGATTACACCACCGTGTTTTGGGCGCATTGAATGTCGATGAGACAAATGGACAAATAACTCCACATTTAAGCGTGATTGGGAGGAAGTAGTTCTAGGATGGGTACGATATTGGTTGGTATACAAGTTTTTTTGATTAATGACAAATGTAATTCAAGAGTTTGGAATTTTACCCCTATCAAGCAGAAAAGATACTAACAGTTGGATATGTGATCTATTCAAATTTTTTATACCGGACTATAATATCTGTTGCTACAAGAATCCACATAGCTGGACTTGGACCATGTTATCGTCTTGGTATTACAATGAGCTAGGCGCTCTGAGGCGTTTAGTCCCAAAATCCGATGTGCTCAGTGAGAGCTTCATACACGAGGCTTTGCTCTATGGACAACAAAATAAGTTTTATTTACAACCAAAAGCCGCGTCTCTCTCTTATCTTTTTACTTATTAGTTTTCATTAAGTAAATCATTCACAATTCTTCAACCGTTTGTATGTCTTTACATATCAACATCTTTTGCCTCAAGGCCCTGAGGCCTTTTCTCAATCACCTTACCCTTAGGTGTGCTTTTCAAAACAAAAGTTATTGTGATTGTGTGCATGTGTAATTGTAGGTCCAAACAATAAATTGCTTCATGTTGTCTTTTAGAGTTAAACTTGTTTACAATTCTTTGACAACTTAGTGAGGTTATTATTATCCTTTGCTTAAAGTTAAACTTTATTACTGATATTCAGGTCTACCAAAAGATTTGGCCCTAACAAGGAGAGATTTGAACATTTGGCATTCTTAAATCTAGCACAAAGTGCTGTTTGTTTACTATGGTCATTCATGAGTAAGTATTTTACTTAATATTGTGTTCATTTAAGTTATTTTCTATTTATTTATATTGAAACTTTATAACCATTATACTTATCTTTAGCATATATAACTTCCCATTTTAGTTGCATATATTAATCAGAAAGGTGTGGCGGTGCAGCTTATTGCCCGTCTGTCTGTTTTAATGTAATTTGACAGTCATGAGGATATTATTTATAAAAAAAATATTAATTACTTTCTGAAATTTAGATGATGAATATACTGACAGTTTCCGATTACTAAATAGTGATAAAGCTTTGGGGCAATCGTGGGGGTGGTCATGCTCCTTGGCGGAGTTATTGGAGCGCTGGAATTACAAATACAATTGGGCCAGCTATGGGAATTGAAGCCTTAAAATACATCAGTTATCCTGCTCAGGTGGGTTAGAAGTGTATTAGGGAATGTTAGTATATTATAATTATATTAAAATATTATATGATAAAATCACAAGATTAGCCGTTTTTCTGAGCGTGTTATACCTAACCTCAATAGTTATGTCAAAACAATTTCGCGCATATAGTCATGAGATACACGAATCTCTGGTCGTGTATCAACTTTTACCCACCAAAAACAATAATATACAAAAACTTTTTTGGTTCTACAAAAGTGTAACATATCTTTTGAGAATGAGAATTTTAGTACATAATCATTTCTAATATGAGGATTTATTGTTACTTGCAGGTCCTGGCAAAATCCTCAAAAATGATTACTGGTAAGTTCTGGCTTTGTTTGGAATAACCATCATGAATTATTAAACTGTAAAACCAAGCAAATATAGTCAATTGCTTTTTACTGGTAATCTGAATTGTGTTTTTTTCTTTTTTTTACTTCCTCTGCTGTTAAAATAACTCTGGAGTAAGTACCAAATATTTTTTCATTATAACAAGGCATTTTTTTATACAAATTTTAGCAATTTTTTATACAAATTATTGCAAAATTTATTTAAATTAAACATTTTTTTCTCTAACTTCTTCCTCACACACACATATCACTAGAACTTTGGCATAGTATGTATCTTGATTACAAATATTAACCACTTATATTAATCATCTTTATACAGTGATGTTAATGGGGACATTTGTTTATGGAATTAGATACTCTTTACATGAGTATACTTGCAGCCTCCTTGTTGCCGGTGGGGTGTCCATCTTTGCATTGGCAAAGGTAATAAATATTTCAATTATTATAAATACAGTTATTATAAAGGTAAGGGGGACGTGGCACTCCACAGGTACCCTCTTTTAGGGTACTTTACCGCGCGGCAACACTGCCGTCACCCCTTAGGCAAACTTGCAGATTTCATTTGAACGGCAACATATTGCCAAGAAGAGAGAATGAGACAGTTAGTGCCTTTTGACCAAAAACCACTTATCCTCCAATAAAAACTTTTAGATCAATCTGAAACCTCTAGGCAAAGTACCCTAGAATGCCGCCAATGTTTTGGTGGTTCTAGGGTACACTTTGAGTCTATTTTGATGTGGCGGAGCGAGATTGGTCAGGGCAAGGGTAAGTACCCTTGAGTGCTCATTCCCCCTAATAGATATTTCAGTGATTATAAAAATTTTAAATATCATTGGATTCTAAATAATTTAATCTGTGTTTATATTCTTTATTTTCATTATATTTTACCTACTCTTCTAAGAAAAACTGCAAGCACTATTATATTATTCACCAAAGTGTATAAATGCCTTTGTTTCACTCAGACTAGTTCCAAGACCATAAACAAGCTGGCTAATCCAAATGCTCCATTTGGATATGGACTGTGTTTTCTAAACTTGGTGTTTGATGGTTTCACAAATGCTACTCAAGATTCAATCTCTGCAAGGTATTTTTTTAATAAGCTTTAACAATCATTTAGTAGAGGTGACAAAACACATGGGTTTGGGGAGAGCTAGGTAATGGGTCAAAATGGGTGTGTTAGTACATGGGTAGGGTCAGACAAGAAACACATCTTGCTTATTTATTAGAATTAAGTATTGACATTTTGTTGTTTAGGATGACTAAAAAAACAATAATATTTTTAATAGAACAATGGAGATTGTGTGCATTAAAATTTAAAAATATACTTTGAGTGACTTTTGACCAATGACTTGATTCTTTTTCACCTATTTTTTTTTTTTTTTTTTTTTTTTGTTCTAGTTGAAAACGGGTTGACCCAACACACTTTCTGTCCATTTTTCTTTTTCCTCACAATTTTGACAAGTAAATTGTTCATTTAGTATGATTACTAGAATTATATTTAGTAAATTGTTCATTTCTTTATAACAAACCAATTTAGGCGGTGGTAAGCATTTAAATATACTTTGACATGTTTGACTTATTTCCTTTGAAGTTGCTTTTTTTATTACCACTTTGACCCATTAGATATAAGACATAACCCAAATCAACCCGTTCATAAGTAAACGGGTTGATCTTGCCAACCCTATACCATCCTCAAAGTATCAACAATTATGCATTCATGATAGGTACCCGAAAACAAATGCATGGAACATGATGTTTGGAATGAACTTATGGGGTACGGTTTACAATTTAATTTTCATGTTTGGATATCCACAAGCACGTGGATACCAAGTAGTTCATTTCTGCAAGAACAACCCTGAAGCAGCTTCAGATATTTTATATTATTGCTTATGTGGCGCGATCGGCCAAAATTTTATATTTTTTACAATTAGCCGATTCGGGTCGTTAACTAACACGACAATCACAACCACCCGGAAATTTGTTAGCATTGTGGTTTCATCATTGCTTGGTGGCAATCCTTTGTCTAGAAAGCAATGGGGGAGTGTTGCTATGGTGTTTGTTGGGTTATCTTATCAAATTTATCTTAAAAGGAAGAAAAAACCTAAAACAATTAAAAAGAAATTCAAATTTTTTTAATGGACAAATTAATTCCTTAAGTGGTTTTGGGGGTGGTCTAGTTTTGTACTTTTTGGATTAGCATTTCCTTAAGTTCTACGATAGAGAAAAAAGTTGTATTATTTGAGACATATTTTAATATTTTAAGAGTAATTGACTTGTTATTTTTAATTGTTTACTAGTCAATTGTTATAGAAATGCCTAAATACTATTTTAGTTTGCAATGATGAATGATTTTGGTGATTGTGAAAATGAAACTTTTTTTTACTTGATGCTTATTGTTGAATCATAAAGTGGTAGGGATTATCTTGACGATCAAGATGAGTCGTCCTTTGTTGGGAAAACTCATTAGAAGGAGTCTCTAGGTTGTAGCCTCAAGACCACCCTTCGATAATCAACTTAGTCTACACTGATTTCATAGAGGGTGTATATGTGTACGTGTGTATGTTTGCAGTATCTTCACTAGACGATGCATTCTTATTAGGCACGAAAGGAAAACCCCTTTAAGCAAGGCCTCTCGATAAGGTGGAACTTAGAGTGTTTACTTAGGCAAGACCTTACCAAGCATCTTGGTCAGGCGAGGCCTTGGGTGGAACAATAATCATCTCGGTTCGGCTAGACATCAAATGGAACAACTAGCATCTCGATTAGGCCATGCCTAAGTGGAACAACAGGCATCCCGGTTAGGAGAAGCCTCATGTGGAACTAACAGAGGTGGCGGTTCTTCTCATATTTCAAAACACAATATGAAAAATTTTAGATTTTGGGGTGTCGTGCTAACCCACGGGTCGTATTTGGGGTTGGTGGCCCAATGGAATAAACAAAGCTTCTATAAACATTTAAATTTGGGAGATCATGGGTTCAAATCACATAAGGAGTATAAATTTTGTGGTTAATTTTTTTTTATTATTTTGATTCTTAAAAAAAAAAAAAGAATAAACGAATCAGTTGGGAATGAAAGACCTTTTATGCAAAACCAATATGATAAGTATGGTTGGTTACAAGTTTTGAATTGTCTGCGGAAACAAATCGCAGGAATCTTAAACCAATCTACCTTCCTCATCTTAGGTTGTTCAATCGGTTTAAATCGTATATGAACACTTAATTGATTATATGTGAGGGTGTGTGGGGCACTTCTCAAATAAATTGTTGCGGTGTTCACAAACTACCGAGAATATTTTCTTCCGCAGCCAACCTATTCTTCGCTAAACATTTCAAGTTCATGAACCAAATTTTGTGTCTCGAATGCACTACGCAAACCAATTGCAGAGGTGTTCTAAATGTACTCAAACTACTCGATACTAATACCCGAAGGCTCCCCCCAGGTGTTTATAACTCTTAAGACTGTGTGTTGTGGTGCGCGAGCGAGTGGGCGCGACCACCTCGAAACCATCGCTCTGGCAATTGCTCGCATGGGGTGTTATGGCTCGCTCTAGACCATCGCTCGCGTCCCACTCAAAATCCAAGATAATAGCGCTGTGACCATGGTCGCTTGTGCTCGCAGTGACTTGCTCGCGCGGGCCTTAGCGTGGGGCTGTTAATGGCTCGCGCCGGCTGTTTGCGTGTCCACAACGGACAACCTTATACCTTTCTTAAGGTTATTATTATTATTATTATTATTATTATTATTATTATTATTATTATTATTATTATTATTATTATTATTATTATTTTACAAATTCTCTTCATATAATTGACGTTTGTTTGCTGGTTCTTTTGACGACAATATCTAACAAATATTCGAACTTTTCTTAAATTATATATAAAACAAATTTTATAACTGTTTCAACAAGGATTAATAAATACATTGGCAAATATTGATTATTGTATTGAAGAATGTTGTTTGTCATGACTTCAAACAAATCTTGAAGCATAATTAAAGCCACTAGCATTCCATAATCTTGATGGCCCAATGAATCATTACTATATTCTTTTAAAATCTAAAAAAAGTTAATAAAACAATAAAAAAATTTTAAAAAAAAAAAGAAAGAAAGAAAGAGAGCACATAGAAGCATGCTCTAAAATTTGTACAAGTTTCCCTCCCTTCTATCTTCAACTTTCACCCAATCTTTTCTTTTACAAACCATTTTTCCAAACTACTAACACTATAGTAACTTATACCCTATGCAATAAGGTTTGTACATTTGTTAAACAATATCCAATTATCCACCCCATGAAAAAGACATAACTTTCTTTTTGGTCCATTCTCAACATCATCATCATCAAAGCTGACCAACTTATATACCTTCCCCACAACACAACTCACTACCAAGCCTCACACTGCAACAAAAAAAAAGCTTCAATCTTTCATCTCCAAGTAAGTTTCTTGATCCCTTTATTGCATCACTTGTCTATGCATTACCATCTTTCGGCTGCGCATTTTCACTCGTTGCATTTAACTTGTATTAACCGAAACTCTAACCGAATTTAAGTTATAATTCAGTTTCAGCATCTTTGGAATCAGATTGACTGACTTCCATGTTCCAAATTCAGTTTTTGAAAAAAAAAAAAAAAAAACCAAATTTTAATTAATTCTTTTTCATTAAATAAAAAACATTACAATTACGTCAAGATAGCGGGAAGGCTGGCAACAAGCTTGAAAATCAAATATCGGTTTTTCAAGTACATCTTGAAAATCGAATATTGGTTTTTCAAGTACATCTTGAAAATCGATTCGATGAAATACGTCTTATTGTAACAATTTATAATTCAACAACATGCATGAAAAAAAAAAACATGTGCACACAGGAATCACACTTTAAAAAACCAAATAATTGTATTTCATACATTGCATTATAACAAAAGCTTACACCTTCTACACACACACACTAAAGGAAACAAACAAATTGGAGCCTCCTCACTCAAATCTATGTTTTCTACTACTACTATTACTATTACCCTCTACCATTAGGGGTAATATTGTAAATACTGGCGAGTTGCCGATGTATAATTACACTCTGTAAAAAAAAAAAGTAAAATTATGTTCTGTGCAGGATTTGGCATATTTTGAAGCCAAATACGTTATGTGGGAAATTACGAATATACCCTTATTCGTAATTCTCCAAAAATTAACAAACGAAAACAATGCAAGTCAATATAGCATTAAACACACACTGGAGATTTTATGTTGTTAGATCTACTAGTGGTTCTAGGATGGACCAGAACACGTGTTCTAGAACGTACCGGAACATTCTAGATTTTTGATTGCAGATCTTGATCAAACCTTTTTGTGTAAAAAGTCAGGCTTTGAAGGGAAAACTCTACATGCTCTCAAAATCTGGATGAGGGTAGTTTGGGAATTTTGCTCAAAGGCAATGGAGAAGAGCCCTTTTGCAAGGTGGATGTGAGGTTTTGGTGCCTTGTTTGGGTGGTGTTGATTCCATTCCAAGTGTTTTTAGTAGAAAGCTCCTTTCCTGAAAACGCACATAAAATAAATAATATTAGTTGGTTGACACAAACACAACCTGTTTAACCTGACTTTTTTGTATATTAAGACTCTAGAATTATAAATCTACAACGAAAACTACAAATGTATATAAAACTCAATTGCGTTAAAATTTCAAAAGATGATAGTTCTCATTTATGTTTTTTGATTTTGGCATAAAATGCCCAACTGTTTGAATATGACAAAAAAACACATTTAAAACAAATGAAAAATAAACGGGTTGAACGGGTCAACCATCAAACCGACAGGTCAACCCGAACCAATCCGTTTAGCTAAACGCGTTAGCAAGTTCAACACAAAGCTAACACCAAGTCGTTTAGACTAAACCCAAACCTGCAAGTTTTGTATTGGGTTCGTTCTGTGTCATAAATTTGTTCCTTGACAAACATGAAGTTATGAATTACGAATTCAGAATTGATAACTTAAATTGGGTGCCGTTTGGTTTGCAGTCAGGAGTCACTATTGGCATGAGTTTGATAACAGGGTGAAATGAGAAATGGTATGATTACTTAAAACACTGATGTCGGGTTTATGGGTTCCCAAGCCCAACTTGAACAAAACCCTTCAAGGGCTTGCTTTGTGAGAACATATAGTCCATTTAAAACCATACACTTTTTAAGATTAAAATTTAACAAAGGTTATTTACAAGAAAATGACAAATAATCATTTTCTTTGGTGTGTTATACATGTTTAGTCATGTCATAAATGAATCCTTTTAGCCATGAAATACACAAAGTGTCTAAGCTGCAAATCTATTTTTACTTGTGTATCAAACATTTTCCCATTAATAATGACTTAAAATGTGATACGTGACAGCATACGGATTTGTGTGTTGTTATGTGTATAGATTCGAGTATGTATTATTATTTGTGTATTAAGAAATATTTATGTTTAGGCAGGCAAAAGTATATACGTAACTGCATATCACATGGCTATATGCGTGAAACACTGAAACTGTTTTGACATGACTATAACGATATAACATGATAAGAAAAATGGCTACTTTCGTGATTTTCGTTCTTTTTATTGCGACTTGGAGTATTAAGTCTACTTCACTAAGATTGGCGAAAGCCCAATTTCAAGTTTTAAGTTTTACAATACATACCCTTACACTAAACACCTTCTATCACATTCTTATACATTTTTTCTCATTCCCAAAACCCTCGATCCAAAATCGAACTTATTTATTTTTGAATGATTTATTCAATTTTATTGAAAAGACATAATTGTAGAGAAAAGATCAAAATAACCTATGGATTTTCACTGAATTCACACAGAATTTCCTAGACTTTATCTTTGCATGATTAACACTCTAAACTTATAAAAACTCAAGGAATAAGTATTCCGGTGCTTCAAATGATGAAGATACAAAAAAAATAAAAGAGACTTACACTTTCTGAAAACTGTGGACTTGGGATCCCTGCAGCTATTGATTTAAACATTGGAGTTACTTGAATGGGCGAATTGAACTCTGAATTTGGCAAAGGACATACGACGTCAACATCATTATCAAATCCATCACACAAACCTAATAATATATCTGTAACAAAAACAAAATATTGATCTATAATTATAATAAAAAAATGCGAAAACGATGACAAAATTGAAGAATTTACCTTCGTTTGTTTTTGAATCGGGCATTATATTACGTTTACCATCAACAATATTATCTTGAACTGGTTCCATATTTTCAACGGCTTGTGGAAGAACTGTTGACCCTGTACTGTACTCAGAACCGTCTGGAGATCCTTGGTATAAATCTAGTTGCCTGCACAAACTAATGTTTTTTAAAACAAAATATTTTAGACAGAAAATAATAGCGCCATTGTAGGTGAAGTCGCAATTATGCCCCTTATTTACTACCTCCAAGACTGTTGGCTGCCTTCGTCACAACTTCGTATGTCCATATCAGTAACATTGAATCCAATAGCATCACTTCCTTTGGATTGTTTTAGAAAATTTTGAACAGCCTGAACTTTAAATGATTAATAACATAGTTTTACATTTTTCGACAAAAATAAGCAAAAAAAAAAAAAAATTTGAGAAATCTTTTCACCTTGCAAGCATCTTCATAACTCTCATTTGTTTTCTCTGTATTAACTTTAACTGCAAGTGAGCTAAGCAGTTCTGCTTGTTGTAGCAATGCAATAATCTTTGGATCATCTTTCTTGAGAAATGTTCCTTTAAAAACATCAATCATTAGTTGCCGTTTTTTTCAAAACTGATAATATTATATTTTCAACTTCGATTTTTGTTACTAAAAAGTTTCGCGTATGTCGAATTACCATCTTTCGACACCTCGTCGCTTTTGGGATGAAGCTGAGTTGTAGATGCGTTAATGTTATGGCATTTCTGTAAAATTACAGCAAATGGAGGTCTCGGTTGTTGATAGCCTTCTGTGGTATCAGGAATATGCTTCCTCCTAAATCGGAATAACGGCGTTAATGTTGAACGTATGATCTTGAGTTTTTTACAAGGGACTGGATATCCATATAACTTATACCTTATCTTGGAAGGAGACATGGAAGTTTCTAGAACCGTTTCTGAATCGTGAACATTGTGAAGTCTGGTCCTTTTGTTGCTTGTTGCAGTGTAAAATTTGTTGTTCTCTTTTGCCAACGCTTCATTCTTTGCTCTCTTCTTACACAAAGTGGAGAACCGATTCTTAACCGCATTATCCGTCCTATTATAAACATGTGAAGTTTTATAATTTATTTATTTTTTTTTTTTTTAATATTTTCTTACTCAAAAAATGGTAATCATATACAGAGTAGAAGATTATTTACCTGCCTGAAACCACTTTCGCAATTTCAGTCCATCTGTTGCCAAAAATCTTTTGAGCCTGCAAACCATCTTCTTATATCAGTGTATCTCATAGCTGGTTTAAAAACAAAATAATTCACAATCACCATAGATCGAACGTCATTGTCATGATGACGACGTTGATAATTTCATGTTCGATAGAATCACAAATTTTTAGGGAAAAATTATATATATTTTGATAGCTCTACCTCACATAGAAGCATGTCTTCCTCTTGCGACCAACCGCCTTTCTTAAAATCAGAATTCAAATAAGTGAACCATCTGTATCCTCAACATATACCCAAATCAAGATTTAGCAAATAGTACCATAAACTAAAAAATATAATCAGATATAGAAAAAAAAATAAAAAAAATAAAAAAAATAACATGTGATGTTTTTCTTTCTTTGTAAACTCTTTTTTTACCTTCTTCTGCATTGCCGCGTACTTTTATCTTTAAATTTCGATGCAACAATAGCCCAACTGCATATATAACACTCATCGTCAATTATCCATCCATCCAATCATATCAACATACACATATATATCCAAATAACTTTTAAAAAAGGATTTTCAAATAACTTTATGAGATTTGAATAAACGAGATCATACTTGTCGGTTCCATGCATACGGATCTGTTCCCTCAATATATCATCTTCCTGAAACACAAATAATCCATATCAAACAAAATGATCATAATCTACAATACATATTACAAAACACATAAAAAATTAAAAAAAAAAAATTAAAAACTTCAATCAAGTATTCAAAACCAACCTCTTGAGACCAAGAAACTATATGCCTCTCTTTCTGCTTCTGACCTTCACCACTACCATTACCATTACCACTACCATTACCATTACCATTACCAGCACCATTATTATTAATATTGATATTATTATTAATACTAGTAGTACTATCACAAGCCTTGTTCTTCATACTCTGCATCTTTGACCAACAACACCTATCTCTGGCATGCTAAAGTACACAAACTCTTTTAAAGCTTTACATATGAGTGATTTTTTTTTTTAATTTTTTTTTTTATAAATGTTGTGAATAAAAAGATTCCCAAAAAGAAAGCCCCAAAAATCAAAATGCCCCTCTTTTTAGGGCAAAAAACTTTCCAACAAACAAACCACTGTTCAATTCATTCAAGCTTCCAACTTTATGATTGAATCAAACATCAACAGCCTTGAATACCTAAACCCACAAACAAAATCCAAAAAAGATCAAAACTTGATTAAAAAAATAACCCTAGAATCAAGAAACTGATTAAAAATCAAATTTTTAGAACTTAAAGAAGTAAAATCAAACATGGGGTGGATATTAATCATACATATTCATATATTATACTATCTTTTGGATCATATATTGTGTGATTGAATGATAGGATACTCTGTAGATCTATATGAAAGTAGATAGTGAATGGAATGGATAGAGAGGGATGATAATAATATTAATATTAATAAGAATAATAATAATAATACCTGTGAATGAATGATATTGATCGGTGGTGGTGTTGTTTGTGTAGAGAAAAGTGTGGATGGTGGTGGGGCTTAAGAGCGCGGGCATGAGTAAGAGTTTGAAATATTGACGCTGAAATCCACGAACAAGAGAGAGAGAGAGATAAAGAATATATATATATATATATATATAGAGAGAGAGAGAGAGAGAGATGAGTGAGTTAGTTAATAAAGGGTGTGGTTTTTTACGCTCCGGTGGTGATGGTGGTGACGGTGGGTACGTTTTCATATGTTACTTTCACTGCGTCCATCTTGTGATGTATGTAAATGTGGAAGTTTAAACTGTCAGCATTTTTATGTTCCGCATAATCCTATTTTTTTTTTTTTTTTTTTGAACGGCAAATTTTAACGCCCTTATTTCACCTTACTTTGCATTTGCAAGTATTTAAACACACAACCTCACATTTGTAAGTGAAACACCATACCATTAGACCAAAAGGTCATGGGTTCAGGGGCGGACCTAGTAGCTTACTAGGGGCCGCGCCCGTTGCTCCTGGAAAACGCCCGCGTAGTGGAAATTTTTTTTTTTTTTTACGATTTTTCAAAAACGTTACTACTGAAATAGAATTTATGTTGCTACTAAAATTTAATATACGTTACTACTAAACGAAATTATACGTTACCACGTTACGTTACTCGAAAAAATATTTACCGAACTCAAAAAATTTAACTAATCTAATACCTATCCTACAATACTAAGTTACTAACCCAATAATAATATACATGTAATCTTAAGTATTCTTAACCCAATAGGCCAATAGTCCAAAGACCAAAGCCCGCCCTTTTTCCTAACCCAAGCCCAAAAACCAATGCCCACCCTTGGTTAGTTGATTTGTGAAAAAAAAAATAAAATAAAACACATACACATACAGCAGCAGCAGCAGCTCGACAACAGACAGCAAAGAAAGTTTCAACCAAACCCTAACCCAACCCAGCTGCTCCCCAGTCCCCTGCCTCCGTCGCCTGTCACCGGCCTCCGGCCCTCCGCCGCCTGTCACCGGCCTTCGGCCCTCCGCCGCCTGTCACCGGCCTCCGCCTCTGCTGTCCTGCAGTGCAGTGGCTGCAGTAAGTTTTTTTTTTTTTTTTTTTTAACTTATTGTGTTAATTAGCTTTATTATCTAGTTATTTACATATAGTTGAATGTTGATTATGTGTTTTAGGTTGAATGCTTGATTAGTTGATTGTTATAATTGATTATATTGTCTTTGAATCTTTGATTAATTGATTAGGTTTGCGATTATAAAGATGAAACCACGTTCTAATACTAAACAAGCACTTATTAGCAATTTGTTTAAAAGAAAAGGCCCCGAAAATTCTGAAATTGGTTCAAGTAATTCGCCAAATATTGAAAATAAGGATGATGATGATGTGTTGGTAATAATGATAACGATTTGCAAACGGATGATGATGTTGCTAATAATGTTGCTAACGATATGCAAACGGATGATGATGATGCTACAACTTCAATTCCAGTTGTTCCTAATCATTCGGCTTCATTCGCGAGGTCATATATAGATTTGCAATGGTTGTTAATACGGTTTCTGCTTCTTGTAAGCGAAAAATAATCATGTTGGAGGCAAAAAGAGAAAGAGTGGAAAAAGAAATTCTTCTAGGTGAGATTAAGACCGGAAGAGGATTAAACCAAGAGGTTTCCCTTGCACGAGCCGGAGATACACGATGGGGTTCTCATCATAGAACAGTTATAAGTTTGATTAAATTATTTCTGAAAGTTGTTGAAGTACTTGCTTTTATTAAAGAAGAAGGAGAGCTTATTCAACAACGATCTAATGCAAGAGGTATTTTATCATATTTCAAGAAGCTTGATTTTGTGTTTTATATGCACTTGTTAGATGATATTCTAGGCCTCACAAATGCTCTATCAAAACATCTTCAAAAAAAGAGCCAAGATTTGTTAGAAGCGGCTAAATTGATAAATGGAACGAAGCGAGCATTGAATAATTTAAGACAACACGGGTTTGATGGAATGTTGGCAAAGGTGACATCTTTTTGTGAAAAAAATAAGATTGAGATGGTAGAAATGTCGGAAAGTTATGGTAATCAAAGAAACCGTAAGAATGTCGTTACTAACCGGCATCATTTTGAAGTTGAAGTTTTTAATACGGTTTTGGATTTGCAAATTCAAGAACTTGAAAGTCGATTCAGTGAGGTATCAACAACTTTGATAGATAATATGTCGGGTTTAAATCCTTGTGATTCGTTTTCTAAGTTTGACATACCTAAGATCCTAGCATTTTGTGAGATGTATCCGAATGATTTTAGTGAAGAGGAAAGAGGATGCCTTTCGGGTGATCTTTCGGTATTTTATCACACATTAAAGGAAGATGAAAAATTTGCAAAACTAAATGGAATGTGTGATCTTGCTCGTATAATGGTGGAAACCGAAAAACATAAAACTTTTCCTTTGGTTTATCGGGCGTTGAAGTTAGCATTAATTTTGCCGGTTGCAACCGCAACCGTTGAGAGGTGTTTTTCTAAGATGAAGCTTATCAAGATGGATTTATGCCATAGAATGGGTGAGGACTATTTGAACAATGCTTTGATTTGCGCGGTTGAAAGAGACACGTTTGATAAAGTCAAAGAAGATGATGTAATGGCTCGATTTCAAGCTTTCAAGAACCGAAGGGGCGAAATCTATTAGGTATGTGTCTAAAATTATCTATTATCATGTTGTTATCTTTATTTCCTTTACATTGTATGAAACTATGGCAAAAAAAAAAAAAATTGAACGTTGCTACTGAAAAATATTTCTAGATCCGCCACTGCATGGGTTCCTCATACTCCTATTGTTTTATTTTATTTGACACAAAATAATTAAACATTCACACCGCGTCTAACAAATATCTGATACGAGGTGTATGTAAGTCGTTGTGAGTGAAGGTAAGAGAAAATATTTTGTGAAAACACTGTTCACCTCTATATTTGAAAAGTTATTACTCACCTATATGTATTTTTTAATATTTTTGTAAGTGGTTGTGAGTGAGGAGAGAGAAAATATAATGATAAAAGTATGAAAATTTATTATTATTTTAATTAGAAGATAGAAGATTTAGGAGTGGGGTAATGATTTTTAGTGTAATTTGATGGAGTTGATTTGGTGGAGTTGATTTGAGCATTCTCATCAACTTCATTAAATCCCCTCCATCAAATTACACTAAAAATCATTATTTTACCCATAAAATTTTCTCTCTACTTCTTAATTAAATAATATTTTTTAATACTTTTATCATTACATTTTCTTTCTCCTCACTCACAACCACTTACAGAAATATTAAAATATTTATAGAGGTGAACAGTATCCCTCAAATATAGGAGTGAACAGTCTTTTCATCAAATATTCTCTCTCCTTCACTCACAACCACTTACATCCACCACATATAATTTTAGGGACACACTTACATACATTTGATTGACCAAATATGAATGCTCTTAGAGCATTCACAATAAAGCCCTCATATTTGTGTGAGACAAAACCTTAAAAAATTTTATGGGGTTAGAAGTGGTTGTGAGTGAAGCAAATGGGGAATCTACTGTTTATCGGTAAATTTTGGGTTCTTTGGGAATCTTTCGGGGAAAACGGAAAAACTGTATTTATTTTCTAATATTTGTTGAAAGTGGTTGTGAATGGAGGAGAGATAAACTGTAATGGGGTTTAGTGTAATATGTGGTTGTGAGTGGATGGGGGATGGGGAAGCTATAGTGAATGCTCTTATACAATGCATTTTTATATCTATCTATATCTATACTATATTATAATGCATGAGGGAGTGGTAGTTTAAGATACCCAAAAGTTGAGAACTTATTTTTCAGAGAAAATTGCTCGAATGGTCCTTGTGGTTTGCACTTTTTTCACCTATAGTCCCTAAGTTTTCAAAATTACAGTCATAGTCCTGAAACAGTGATTTTTTTTAACTCGGATAGTCCCTGGAGCTAACTGAGGTTAAATAATCCAGTTAAGTGGGTGTGAAATTACAAAACTACCCTTACTATAAAACAAATAAAATAAAACACTGGTGGGCCCCATGTTTTAAAATTAAATATATAAAAAACCCTTAATCCCTGCACCACCACCACCAACTTCATCTTCCCCACCCTATCACCACCACCCACCACCACCACCAACCAGCAACCACCCACTCGAACCAAAACCCAAACCACACCTGAGCACCACCACCCGGACCAAACCCGATCAGTCCAAACCCGAACCAAAACTACCACCGCCGCTGCCGCTTCTTTCAACCACCACAGCCACCATCATCATCGGCCAAACACCACCAAGGTCCACCGGAAACCACCATCAGACCAAATACTAACCCGAGTTCTTGAACCCATCAGATCTGGAGAACCAACACCACCATCGGACAACCAGTAAGTAACCCCCAACACCACCTCTGACCTGCTAACAACCACCACCACTCCCCGTCAAGCTTCACCCTGTACTGCACCATAACAAACCACCACCTCCCAACGAGATTAACAGTCAAACGACGCCACCATAACCACCACTGCAACCATCGATCGAGCCACTAACGTGAACCAAACACCCACTTTCACCGCCGTCGGTCGTCTTCTTCAGTTATACCACCAATACCACCACCATCGGCCAGGAACCACCATCACAGCCACCATCCTCATCGAGCTCCACCACTAAACTTCGGGACCCACAACCGTTGAGTTTTTTAGGGTTAGGGTTTTGAGGGGTTATTGAATTTGAAGGTCCTGAGGTTAGGGTTTGACGAACAGGTGTTCCTGATACAGATGGTGATGAGATACGGTGGGTGGGGAGAATGAAGTGGGTGGTGGTGGAGGGTGGAGATGGGTGGTGGTGGTTTGTGGAGGTGATGAGGTGAAGAATATGAAGCGGGGAAGATGAAGTGTGGGACCCACATTAATTAGTATATTTTTTTTATTAAAGTAAGGGTAATTTTGTAATTTCACACCCACTTAACTGGATTATTTAACCTCAGTTGGCTCCAGGGACTATCCGAGTTAAAAAAAAATTCACTGTTTCAGGACTATGGATGTAATTTTGAAAACTTAGGGACTATAGGTGAAAAAAGTGCAAACTACAGGGACCATTCGAACAATTTTCTCTATTTTTCATTAATAACCCTAAAATGAGGGTAAAATAGTCATTCATACATTATTTACACTTTAATATCCTATTTTATTTACACTTTAATTCTCTAATTATTAGTTAGTAGTTACATTTTTCTCCCCTCCCCTACAAACTTATATTCCTTTTATTTAATTCTATCATAACTTTAAAACTGTTATATTTTAAACATACAAAAATACCATGACGACTTTTGTCAACGTTTTGATGTTTGTGTTAGTCAATATCGATGTGTGGATTGAAATGTAAAAGAAAGAATGCCTTGTGTACAAATGATTATTGCATTTCATGTTTAAATACTAACATGGCTAATGAGAGTTAACTATTACACACACATTCGAATGCATTGCAAGAACATTGATATGCACATTTTAAACAACCTATAATCTAAGTGCACAAATTGAACTACCACTCTACCAGCATGATTTTTATAAAAGTGAGTTGTATACAGGATATTAATACAATAAAAGCGACACGACATATATTATCACAATTGTTGACACAAAAATAAGAAATCATACACAACAACGTTTGTGACTGTGATATATCTGAAAAATTATTTAACGCTATCGAGATCTAGGTTGTGTACCAACCGCCATCATCGGCTTCAAGGGAAGGAAAAGGTTTACTATAGTTTTGATGAGGTCGAAGACGATCGCCACAACTTCTATCAGGTCGAGTTCTTAAACTAACTAACTGTTATGGTTTACCGCCTCAAAAGTTTCGTCTAAAAATCGAATGCCCCATAATATTGTTGCGGAATATCGATCCATCTCATAGGTTGCGTAATGGCACCAGATTAATATGTAAAGCCTTTCAGTGCAATGTTATTGATGCAGAGATAGTTGTCGGGCAACATACTGGAAAGAGAGTATTTTCGCCGAGAATCGCTCTGTGTCTTTCTGAGGACGACATGTTCCCGTTCAAGGTGAAAAGAAAACAGTTTCCCATTTGACTTAGCCTCTCCATGACAATCAACAAAGCTCAAGGTCAAATATTTCCACATGTTGGTGCTTATCTTCCGGATTTCGTATTTTCGCATGGACAACTTTATGTCGCTCTATCAAGAGGGATATCACGCACTAATACAAAGGTAATAGTACATCCTTCCATAAACTTCAAATGTGGCGGGGTATAGACCTCAAATGTTGTCTATTGGGAGGTTTTACGTGATATATAAAATGCTTGTAAGTGAGAACGTAATGGTGTTTCTATGCATTTGGTGGTTTATGCAAATACATTCTAAATATAGTTACATATTATTAATTTACATACTTTGGTCACTTTTACTAACTTATTCATTTTCTTCTTAAAGAACTATTAGGAATCTGTCATGGATGAGACAAAGAGAAAAATGAAAGAAATGTGTGACACCCGGCATAGTCAACACTTCATAAACACATAAAGTCTACCTTAGCGAGAAACGTTTATTAAACACACTTGACGGGGTCAGTAGAGTCGGAACAGGGTTCAATGATTTGGAGGATCATTGGGTTAATCACACATGCACACGTTACGAGTCCCGTTGTTGGTGAATTACATAAACTATATTAAGTGTTACGCGTAGATTTATTCTTATGTGGTGGATTATATGCAAATACGTGTTTAAACAATGATTATCCGTGCTTATATATGTTAAACACAGATTAGGATTACATGTTCATGTGTTAGGATGCGTTAAAATGCGTTAAACATGACAAACTGGAAAAACTTGAAAACATAGGTCCAGGTTCGACCCATAGCGTGGGGGCGAACCTGGGAAAAGATCTTGGTTCGACCCACAATGTAGGGCGAACCTGGGATGAGGAAACCACATAAGTTCATTCGACCAGCAAAGACACATTCGACCTTGAATAAGGGGCGAATGTGGGCACATTCGACCTTATGCAAGGGGCGAATGTGGACTGGGTATAAATACCACACTTTGTCATTTTTCACCATTTCACAAACCCTAAACGCCTCTAAGCACTCTCTAGCAACTTTAATCATTGAGGAAGGAGTTTTTGCTCTTATTTTCCATATTCTAACCTGCAAACATCTTCTAAACAAAGATCTAAGGTGTGTTCTTCATCCTAAATCCTTTTTAAAGCATTTTGATTCGTTTTCATTAAACCCCAAGAGTCCAAAACTGATTCAAACATGATTTTATGGATAAAAACCTTCTTAACATCTTTCTAAACAAAACCTATTCATAAACAATGAGTTTTCATACAAATTAACATGTGTTAATGGTGTTTTATGTGGTGTTACGTATTGTTTGATGATTGATTGTTGTATAGATGTTATAAAAATGATCTAGGACTGTTAGTGATGATGATTTATGATTGAGATAGGTTACAATTGATTATTGATGATGTTTTACTCATTTTGGGGATTTTGGGTTAGATCTAGGGCTTGTTCATGATGACAGTGATAAGGATATGATTCGGGGTTTCTTGTTCATGATAATATGAGTATATTAAGTTGATTATTTATTGATTTTAGAAAGTTTCCTAATTGGGTAAGATTGCATGCGTTTGATGTGACATCTCCATAATTTGCCATTTCGGCTAACTTGTAAAACGGACGGATTTTGGGATAAAATTGGTAGGGTTTTGTAGGAATATGTTAATGATTGTTGACTGCTGTGATTGGTGATGTTTCGTGATGTTTTTGGACCGTTTAGATGCGTTTTGGTGCGTTTTATGAAGTTTTGCAGCAAAGAGTCGAACGTGGAACTCATTCGACCCTTCGTGGGGTCGAATTTGGCTCAAATGGGTAGAATGTGGCTCAAATTGGTCAAACGTGGCTTCTGGGGGTCGAACGTGGCTTCTAGGGGTCGAACGTAGCTTCTGGGGGGTCGAACGTGGCTTCTAGGGGTCGAACGTGGCTTCAGGGGGTCGAACATGGCTCCTAGGGGTCGAATGTAGCACCATAGGGTCAAATGTGGGTGTCTGGGGTCAAATGTGGGTGCCTAGGGTCGAATGTGGGTGCTCGGGGGTGAATTAACACGTGTTAGGGTCGAATTAACATACGTTAAGGTTGAATAAACATATTTTAGGGTCAAATACACATGTGTTAGGTCAAATGAACTTGTGAATAGGTTGAATGAACATTATAAGGGTCGAACCAAGGGTCCATGGGTCGAACCAGAAGCCCTTGGGGGCGAACCAAGCACAGGAAACTCCCTATTCGACCTTACGACTTCGTATATGCGATTCTTTATGCAAACTAAGTGCCTTATGCTTGAAAATTATGTGTTAACCTTATGTGCAGAACTAATTGATGTAATGGGTCACCTACGGGATGTCGGGTCTGTCTGGTATGTCCGGTTAACGTTTAAATACACTTTTTAACCATGGTTGCAAAAGTTGCTAGGCGCTCCCTAGTCGGAGTCGGGAGTTCTCGGCCTAGTCGGAGAGTACTCGGGGAGTACTCGGCCTAGGCGTAGAGTACTATGTCCTCGGCAACCTACCTTGTAGCGATTACTCGAGGATTACTCGGCCTTCGAGACCTTGTTTTACAACAGAAATTTTAACACACGTAGTCAAGATCTGGACAATCGGGGACTAGTTAACCTTCGGGTTGATAGTCAAAACACTTATTCGAATTCATTGATAGGTTTTCATTAGTCGGGGTTATCGTACACGTACTGGATTTCTAGTTATCAGGAGACGCACTCTCAGGTGAGTTTCACGGCCCCACTCTTTTACTGATTTCACATTTTCGGGGAAGAAAACATGTTGTATTCTTTAAACGTGTGTCAACTATGTTTTCATAAAAGGCGTGTCAACTATGTTTTCATGAAAGGCGTGTCAACTATGTTTTGGTATTCATGAATTCATTGGGTTTTGGAGTATTCATTATGTTTTCGAGTATTCATTATGTTTTGGAGTATTCATTATATTACTATGCGATCTTTGGAAGTCCAGGGGAGAACCATGAATGTGCGGGGATGCACAACGGGGGAAATGTGGATAGATCTATTTGGGCTTGACCCGCCCCACTCGTCGACTGGAGGTCGGACGGGTGCATGTTGTCTCTTAGGTATTCAGTATTCAGTATTCATTCGGGCACGTATTCGGTATTCACAGTATTCGAGTCCAGTAATGGTTTTCCAATCGCAGTAGTAACAGGTATTCATATGTTTTGCATGCATGTGGTCTGGATTGACCATGGGTATTCATTTGGGAGTCAGTATTCATTGGAGTCGGTATTCATTAAAAACCTGTGAACTCACCGGCATTATTTGCTGACGTTTTTAGCATGTTTGTCTCAAGTCGCTAAGGTAGCAGCTATCGTTAGGCGCACGGAGTCTCACGGCATCTAGGAATAATAAGCGTTCTTGTTAAACATTTCAGAGTTTGAGTTTTACCTTTGAGTTGTAATAATATGTTATGCTTCCGCTGTGTTGGAACGGTTTTGAAAATTAATGGGCAATTTACGTTGTTTTCATATCATATAGTGTCGTTTATTGTGACCGCTGACTTGGATCCTAGTTTGTCACGCGCCTCGCGGTAAAACTCCGCAAGTGGAAATTTGAGGGTGTGACAGATTGGTATCAGAGCCAATGGTTATAGTGAACAAGGACTGCATGTAGAGTCTAGTCTATAGCCGAGTATCACACACGTTAGACGATCACACAGAGTTACGAGTCGTGTCATTTGGTAAACATACTAACCTTATCGGGGTGTCGGTGTCCTCATCACGCAGTATCGTATTATCTATCTTTGGACTATTTCTACACTTATTCTATCTTCTTTTTCGGGTTTGAAGATGAAGAGGCTTATCGCTTATAATTGGCAGTAGTGTACATTGGGGTGGCTTCGGCACATTCTTGAGATTTTTCCGGGATTTGGATATCTCCCCTCTATGCTCTAATGTACATACTTGCCTACACACACACTATCCTGCACTAGTACTTATCATAGTACATCCCTGAGTGATTGTTCACTTTGGGATCTTCGTGCGATAACAGTTTCTTTTAGGAATGTGGGTGTCGGATGATTAGAAGTTCTAGCTAGGAGCACGCCTAGAGGACCATGTAGAGCGATTTGTTATTTCGGGTGCACACGAAATCATAAATCGAAATGCATGAAAATCTTGGTGGACTTCGTGTTCGGACTGATAGTCATGCTGGAACCCCGTTCTGCATTCGTTTGGTCACTAATAGTGGATCTAGTAGTGGCATTGAGTATTTTGTCTCATGTTTGGCAAAACATGTCTGGTCGCGCTGGTGGACGTACTGAGGGACGCCGTGGTGGCGGCGGGGGTCGCAATGGTGGTGGACGAGGTGGTGGGAACATCACCATAACTCAGGCGGAGTTGGAGGTTGCGTTGGCTGCTTTCCAGACTGCTCAACAGACCCTGGGAAATACCAATCAGGTGCAGTCTGGGTGCACCTACAAGAAGTTCATGGACTGTAAGCCCCATTACTTCAATGGGACTGAAGGGGCAGTGGGACTACTTCGGTGGTTGGAGAAGATCGAATCGGTGTTTGCTATGTGTAACTGTCCCGACGCTGATCGCGTCAAGTATGCTTCTGCTACTCTGGAGGGACATGCTTTGACTTGGTGGAACTCTACCACTGCTAACCTTGGCCTGGGTGAGGGCAATGCCATGCCGTGGTCTGAGTTCATTCTGATGTTGCGGGCGGAGTATTTCCCGAGGGACGAGATTATGAAGTTGGAGCACGAGTTCTAGAATCTAAAGATGGTTGGGTCGGAGATCGAGGAGTTTACTGCTAGGCACAATGAGTTGGCCGTTATGTGCCCCGGTTTGGCCACACCGGAGTACCGGAGGATTGAGCACTAAGTTGTTGGGTTGGTGCCGGAGATTGCTGGGCTTGTTGCTGTTGCTGCTGATCACACTACTATGTTGGCCACTGTTCGGGCAGCTCACAAGCTGACCAACATGAAGGTTGCTGAGGGCGTTCTACCTCCGAGGGGTGCTGTTGTGAAAGCCCCTGCAGACAATAAGAGGCAGTGGGAGAGTGCTGGAAAGAGCGTTGGGTCGTCCCAGCCGCAGGCGAAGAAACAGGAGGTTGTGGGAGCGTTATCCGAGCTGAGGTCTGGGGGTTATACTGGGAAACTCCCGAAGTGTGGTGAGTGTGGGTTCCATCATACGGGTGATTGTGAGAGGTTTCGCTGTTGTCGGTGTCAGCGTTTTGGTCATCATGCTAAGGACTATAGGACTACTCTTCAGCTACAACCGGCACAGGCCACTACTACTACCACTGCTACTGCCCCTCAGGGGAGGCAGGGGTGTTATCACTGTGGGGATACTGGACACTTCAAGCGGGATTGTCCTAAGCTGAAACAAGGTGAGGGTGGCAGTCGAACTGCTCCGGCTCATGTTTATGTCATCGGTGCTAGGGAGAACGGGAAGGATCCTGATACTGTTACTGGTGAGTATTCTTTTCTTGATTCTCGTTATGCTTGTATTCATTCTCATTCACATTGTTTGGCGATTCGTATTCATTGTGTGCATTCAGTTTGGTATTTGGTCATCGTTTTGCATTCATGGGTCTGATGTGGCTCCTTTGGAGATGCTACTTGGACGGTACCGATGTGTCATTTATACCGATCACAGTAGTCTCTAGTAGGCCTTCGATCAGGAGGATTCATTGTTTTGTATTCACTTTGGGGAGGGAGGTTCCCCGGCATGGAGTATCTGTTGATATCATTCTTCGTTCGTGGTTATCATTTCGTTTGTAATCTGGGAAACGTTACTTGGGTTAGGTCGACACTCATTACCGTCGAAGAGTGAATCTCGGGGCGAGATTCCTTTCAACAGGGGGATGATGTGACGACCGGGAAAAAAATTTCTTTTTATCACTTCGTTCTCTTTGACTTCGGGAAATTTTCGGGACGAAAATTCTTTCAACAGGGGGATGATGTGACACCTAGAATGTTTAGGTCAACACTTCATAAACCCATAAAGTCTACCTTAGCGAGAAACGTTTATTAAACACACTTGACGGGGTCAGTAGAGTCGGAACACAGTTCGTATTTTCCAGGGTTCAATGATTTGGAGGATCATTGGGTTAATCACACATGCATACGCTACGAGTCCCGTTGTTGGTGAATTACATAAACTATATTAAGTGTTACGCGTAGATTTATTCTTATGTGGTGGATTATATGCAAATACGTGTTTAAACGATGTTTAGATGATTATCCGTGCTTATATCTGTTAAACACAGATTAGGATTACATGTTCATGTGTTAGGATGCGTTAAAATGCGTTAAACACGACAAACTGGAAAAACTAGAAAACATAGGTCCAGGTTCGACCCATGGCGTGGGGGCGAACCTGGGAAAAGATCTTGGTTCGACCAACAATGTAGGGGCGAACCTGGGATGAGGAAACCACATAAGTTCATTCGACCAGCAAAGCCACATTCGACCTTGAATAAGGGGCGAATGTGGGCACATTCGACCTTATGCAAGGGGCGAATGTGGACTGGGTATAAATACCACACTTTGTCATTTTTCACCATTTCATAAACCCTAAACGCCTCTAATTACTCTCTAGGAACTTTAATCATTGAGGAAGGAGTTTTTGCTGTTGTTTTCCATAATCTAACCTACAAACATCTTCTAAACAAAGATCTAAGGTGTGTTTTTCATCCTAAATCCTTTTTAAAGCATTTTGATTCGTTTTCATTAAACCCCAAGAGTCCATATCTGATTCAAACATGTTTTCATGGATAAAAACCTGCCTAACATCTTTCTAAACAAAACCTATTCATAAACAATGAGTTTCCATACAAATTAACATGTGTTAATGGTGTTTTATGTGGTGTTACGTATTGTTTGATGATTGATTGCTGTATAGATGTTATAATAATGATCTAGGACTGTTAGTGATGATGATTTATGATTGAGATAGGTTACAATTGATTATTGATGATGTTTTGCTCATTTTGGGGATTTTGGGTTAGATTGTAACACCCCAACCGATGGCGGAATCATCGAGGTGCCACGTAGTGACGATTGTTCAAAAGCTCATGGTACTAAAATGTAAATATTTGATTATTGAATATTGTTTTACAACATGTGAAATTGAATACAAGACAACATAAATAAAGATAATTGATTGATTTAATCTAAGTTCAAAGTCCTATGTGAAGCGTCAAGCAGCTTATCCTGAAACATGCACGAAAATAATTTTGTCAACATATGATGTTGGTGAGTACTACTTAGTTTTGTACATATAGTATAAGTTTTGAAAAGGTAGTACAATTCATGTGTCTAGCATCACCAAGGCATTATGTAAACACGCAAGTAACCAAACAAGACAAAGATCAATGTAAAGTTTGTACCATGAAATTGATAATGAGCACCTCAACACGTGTGAGTCTAAAAGAGCACCATAACATAAGTTATGTCTAAATGAGCACCGTAACATAAGTTACGTCTAAATGAGCACCGTAACATAAGTTACGTCTGAGTGTAAAGAGCACCATAACATAAGTTATGTCTAAATGTATGATTTTGTATGTAAGCTACGTTCATGTTCAAGCATAAGCACAAAGATAAACAAGACACGTATATGAATTGTAAATGAATAAAATGTGTGTGTAAATGAATACGAAAGTTTTGTATACTTGTGCATGAATCACCCCAAAAGTTGTAAAAGCGGAAAAGGGGATAAGTAATACTCACCTTAGCAAGGTGGTAAGTCTTGTGGAATTGTATAAGTATAATCCAACGTTGCCAAGTATCACCCTATGTATAATATAACAATAAGTCTATTTGGTCTATAAGTATTTTCTAGGGTTTCGAATTGGGGATAAGTATTCGTTTGATTAATAAATTAAACGTCTAATAAATAAAAGAAATTTGGTAAATAAATAAACAAAAGTCTTTTTGTAAATCTTAAATTAAAGATGATCACAATATAAAGGTTTAAGTGTGAAAATAATTTTTATAAAATTATTTTCTTGAAAATAATTTTTATAAAATTATTTTCTTGAAAATAATTTTTATAAAATTATTTTCTTGAAAATAGAATATTTAATCTATTTATTTCAAATTGTCAAAATATGATTTTAATATCTAAAAATATTAAAATTAAAGAATTCCTGAATTAAAATTTGTATTTCTGTTCCAAATGAATAGAAATAATTTATGTAAAATTTTGGTACAAAAATATTGAAAAATGAATTTATTATGAATTATTTATGATTAAAAATAACAAAAATAAATTAAAAATATAAAATGAGCGGTTTTTCTGAAATAAAAATAAATTCTGAAATGTATATTGTTATACAAGTTTAGTATAATTTTTGTGGGATTTTATAAAATCGTTTAGATATTTTTTATTGCATTTTACAATTATAAATGAATAAACTTGTATTATTTATAATATATATTAAATAAATTATTTTTGAAAAACTAAAAGTTGGATATTAAACTTCATCATAAAACAGACTTAGAATAAATTTTGTAGAATTTATAAAATAGTTTTAGTATTTTAAAACGATTTTTAAAAGAATTAAGAAAATATAAGTATAAAAGAGTAACAAAAAAAAATATTGTTTATGGTGGGACTCGAAGCTGGGCCATAGGCCGGTTCGGTTCTGGAGCAAGGGTGGACGACCAACTGGTCTATAAATCTGTTTGTGTTTATTTTCTTTTCGTTTAATATATAAACAGGTTTGTATATATCATCTTCCCCAATTATAATTCAAGAACCCTAGATCCTTCAATCACACGAATTAGAGACCAATAGCCCCTGGATTCATGGGGCTATTGTTCGTCATGTGCCGAAGATTAAAACCCACAAAAAAAGACTTACAATGATGCAGTAATCGTGATATTAAGCTTGGTCAACGAAAACGTCAAACACGATCAAGAGGCTTCGATATCAGGTTTGATAATGGAATTAAGAGGTATAGAAGAGGCTTTCGGCACATTCAGAATCATTACAAGGTACGAATTGATAGTGTGGTTGTGTATTTGGAAACTTCAATCTTTGACCATGGATTTTAATAAACGAGTAAAATTCGTTTAATTAGGGAGGATTAATCGGAAATGGACGCGTAACAATCATTAGAGTGAGTCAACAGTAGTTAATTGTATTCAAACTAACCAAAATTAGGTCAGTCAATGGTCAAGGATGGAGGCTTCAAGGTCAACCTTTTGAAAGTCTGGTTGTGCAGCGTTTCGAACCAGCAGACATGAAGGAATCATTAAGGGTGGAGTAGGGATATATATTTATCGGGTTGGAGTTTAAACAGGAAAGAGTCGTAGCCCAGCTGGTCCGTGCCTGTGTGTTTGTGTGTCTGACCCGGCTCACTGCCCGGGTTCGAGTCCCGGCAGGAGCAAGTTTTCACTTTTATTTTTTGAAGGTGAAGAGAAGAGGGTTTTGGGCCGGATATTGGGCTCAGGTGTTCTGGATCAGGCTTGGGCTCAGATGTTTGGGCCGAAAAAAAAAGAAAGGGGTGGGTGATGGTTTGTTTATGGTTTGGTTTGGTTTAGAGATGGTAAAAAAATGTATATATAATGACTAACTATATAAAATATAAATTTTATTTTTATTATTATTATTATTATTATTATTATTATTATTATAAAAATAAAAAGAAAAGTGACGGATGTCACAGCATCCCCTACTTTTAGAAACTTCGTCCCGAAGTTATTAGAAACATAGGGTTATGGATGTTTGGGTAAAAATTAAAATAACTGTAGTTTGGAAAATTCGAGTTAATGGCACGGCGTGAGTTTATAGGTATTAGAGTAACTGTTTCGAATGATTTGGATAAGAGGTTTGATAGGTGTGAGTTAAGGATTGGACTAGGTTCGTCTCGAATAATAAGGAGAATAGAAAAAAATCTAGTAAAACACTAAACTTCAAGTTTTAGGAATCCTAAAATAAATGTATGAGTTGATTGATTATAGAAAGACTAATGAACTACCAAGTAACTAGAGTTTGTTCCTGGTCCGACTTCCAGTCTCACTTTCAATGCATCATTAGTGTTTGTATACAGGGTGTACCGCAGCTAACCCACCACACCTTTGATACCTTGAAAACGTACTGGACGCCTACCAAAAACCCCAATAGAATTTCACACTACCCTAACGTACCTGTAAATTCATGATTACGTTCCGGACCGGAATCATCAATTTACCTTACATTAGGGTTTTATGTCCTTCTATGATCGTAATCTAACACACATTAAAGCAAATAAGTTTCACAAGAAGATGATACAACAAGCACGTTGAGTTACAATGAGATGTTATCGATGAAATGAGGCCATGTAATAATGAGGTCAATTGCATTGGCTTGCAATGATTTGTAAGCATAACAGTATTTAAGTATGGGCTACCACTCGTCCGAGGAGCCCTTTACATGAAATGTTTATCTGAGTTGCGTGGATAATACACACATGCAAGCGAGTTTGTAAGTACTACAACCATTAAGTGTACGTGTTATCTTAGTGGCCTATAGAAATAGTTTAGGAGTATCATGAATAATTAAATGTTCAATGGATAGTCAAATTAAGGAAAAAATCAAGTTTCATATAACAAACAATGATGTTTTTAGAAAAGCTCTGTAGGATCAAGTATTAAGTTTTTAGTAGTTTGATTTTCATGGAAATCAAGTCCAAATGTTTTAAATAAAAGTAAGGTAGAGTCTTTAAATCTTCTATGATTAGAATAAATGTAACCAAATATGATAAATTTCCAATCTGTGTTTGTACACCATAGTATGCAAGAAATTTCTAGATGTTATATGCTTATGAGTGCGACAAAACTGGGTACAAAATGATAATAGTATCAAGAAAATGAAAACGCAAGTGTTGGATTCCCGAGTCTTAGGAAGATTCCATCCATGGCTTAACCAGTGAGATTAACGTCATCCTGACTGTTTGCTTCGTTGATATTGATATTGAAAGCTCGTCCATGTGCCACCAGGTTTACATTATTCAATTTAGGGCATTGAGGTCGCATGTGGTTAGGGTCTCTACAATGATAACATGCCCGACCGTTAGTAATCTGTAGTGGTTCCTGGGCAGCTGTTTGATGATTGTCTTGTGTCCTAACCGTTACACGACATGTAGTGACAGAGTGTCCAAACCTTCCACATCTAGTGCATTGACGACATGGAAGATTTGCAGGGTGATGATACTTGCAAGTGTTGCATTGAGGATGGATTCCCGTGTAGGCTTTCTTGATAGGAGGCTGAGTCACAGGATCCACAACAGCATGATTCTGATTATCGCCCATTCGTTTCCTGGAGTTCGAAGCAGTAGTGGCGGCCTTTGCTAAAACAGTCTTAGATTGTTCAACAACATGGGTGGTTTTCTCAGCAGACGTCTTGGTGCCCTTCCTAACCAAGTTTCCTTTCCTTACGTGTTTGTCTGTTAAAGTGGCTGCAAGCTGGATAGCTTCTTCCACCGTAGTAGATTTGCTTCCAGTGACAACGTCTTGAATCAGGTCAGGTAATCCCTCGATGTATTTCTCGATTGCTCGAGAGACCGGGGTGACCATGTGTGGAACCAGTATGCTAAGTTCATGATATCGGGTATTATACGCAAGATTCTCTCCACTGTCTTGTTTGAGCTCACGAAACTCATCCTCCAGCTTCCTGATTTCGTTCCTGGGGCAAAATTTTGCGATCATGAGTTCCTTAACCTCAGCCCAAGATAAAGACAAAGCAACCTCAGCTCCTCGATTGCGTTTTTCGCCATTCAACAAATCAAATATGATTAGGATATAACAAAAATTAGAAATGACAAAAATGATAAATAACACCCACTTACCTCCATCCGAAGTGGTTAAGGTGGAACACACTCCATTCGATCAATGACTTAACGCCGTCTCTAGAAAAACACCGACTTAAACGTGTGTTGGGCTGGGTCGGGTAGGCCATGGTTCTTCCACTCCATTAAAGAACAGTGTACATGCTGTAGTAATCTATGACAATGACCCCATCCTCTAGAGCATAAAGGTCTTGACAGCTACACGCCTGCACATATCAATAAGCTTATCACCAATGACACTATATAAATATACTATTAACCTAATGATAACCAGGTGACAAGCTTCATATAGTCTGAAACACACAGTATGGAATCCTTCAACCGGGTCGTCAGCCAAATGCACATATCATCAATTAAAGCTTACTCACATGCAATATATCGAACACTTGGCATGCTACCTTAGAGACAAATGTATTTTACTTGGATAACCTGCATAGACCCATTGTAAGTAAATGGGTCTAAATTATAAAATAACAATAAACATATGTAGAACAAAATTGAAAAATCGAAAAACAGTAACCGCACATACCGGATTGTGGGTGTCGGCTTCATAACAATTGATATCGAGGTTGTTGAACACAAGAGCGTTGCTTTGATCAAAGGTTCTGGTTTGGAACCAACACAACACCAGGAACAAAATTTGAATCACAATATGAACGGAAAGAGGGGAAACCTGAAAACGACACCACGATTCAGAAACAATTTTCCTAATCATAATTGCCACAAATCTCAATGCTGAATCAAAAAGCAAACCTACAAAAAAACTGAAGAAACTCGATTAATACCTGGAAAAAATAGAAGAAACTCAATCAATACAAAACCCATAAGCATGCAACATATTTAATGGAGTCTTGAACGAATGTAACTTGAAGATGAACATGAACAGTTATTATAGACAAAAAGAAAAGCTACCATGATTCCCGTGACAATACTCAGATTGGATTCATGACCTCCTTCAGAAAATTGAAATTGTGATCAGTTTTTAGAGCTAACTGATTTGATTCTGAAACTGTAAATTAAATATCTCTATATTACATGAATTGGGGCAAAAACAGATCTGAGCAAAATGAGGAATGGATGATTAGACACTCCCAACAGCACGAAAAAAAATTGATTTGATACCTGAATGCTTGAATATAGCGAAAAAAATGAGAAGTCCCTTCATGAGAACAACATTCGAAACACAATCGATTAGTAATTAGATTAGGAAAACATAATGGACTTAACTAAATTAGGAAAACAAAGAGGAAGAAGATTAACAGAAGACAAACTTACCATTCATCAAGTTTTAGGGAGGTTGACGAGGTTGCTCGATGATTCCGATCAGATATGGCGAAGGCATCCAAATAAATGATGAGAGTAAGCGAATGGGATGAGGAGATTGGGCAGGTGATAATATAGGGAGGGTAGGTTACCACCGAAGAAAGGGGAATCATGGGAAAACTGCACAAACATGGAACAACCAAAGCGCATCATCACTAAGGAACCTGCAAACTGCTCCCATCAGAATAAAACCGCCATTTTTTTTGGATAACCACCCATTTATTGTGGCTAAGATTAAATCTTAAAAATAACTGTTAACTTTGAAGGGCCAAGATCAATCTAAAAAGAGTTAAAAGTTGTAAAAGTGGCAGTTACTTAAGGGGTGAACAATATATTAATAATTTTCAAACTATTGGCCGGAAATAAACTTTTGTTAATTGCAAACTAACCCAATTTCAAAACTGAAAATGTTTGAAAGTTAAAAAGTTCATTGTCGGCTAATGCGTTGAAAGTTGAGACTGTTGTGAGGAATTTCTTAAATACAGATTATTGTCGGCCAACGAGGTAAAGTATGGATTGTTAAAATCCAATTCCCCTCGTATGAATAATGAATAAGATTTGTAATAGGTAATAGACATGCATCATAATTGTCGTCCATAATCGGGCCGGGCATGCTTTGTCATGCAAATAACATAAATTGTATTTTATTATGTCTTTTTCACTATTGTTTTTTGGTTGTCTACCAAGTATTTTTTAATACTATTTGATTGAGTTATATAAGACCATAATTTAATAAAATGGCTGGTTTGGTTGCTTATGTGTTAAAACTGAACCCATACTTGATGTTTTATAATATTATTATATGTTTATGTTTATTGTAGAATACAAAATTTGGTTATTGGAAATGTGGTTCAGTTAAACATCGATTAACTGCCGACCTTGATTCAATACTAATTTCAATTAGCCAATGACCCTCAGCTTAGTTGGGGAGAGGTAGGATGGTTTACTTTTTAGGGAAGTTCCCGTCCGGGAGAGGTACACGATTCGAATCCTAAGGCCAGCAAAAATACATCCCTTGACGTTGAAAGGGCTTATGCCCTCAGGAACGATGCGGAAATGGGGATTCGAAACGGGGTACCAAGGTGATGTCCTTAGCCGATCCTAAAAAAAAAACTAATTTCAATTAAAAATCCAATATATCATGTTGAAGTAAAATATTAGCAATACTTTTAATTTTAAATAAGAATAAACGAAAACTAATATTTAATAGTGGGAAACCCGGGCGTTGCTGCTGGACGTTCTTGTGAGCTGAGGGCAAATTTGTATTGTTTTTGCACCATTATCTACCTAACTTTTGGTTATATAAAGAGTAGTTACACTTTTGACCACTCATCTCTATTCATGCATTTCTTTAATTTCATTTTTTAACCAACAATATAATGTCACATGACACACTCGCAACAATGTCTTTATTTTTTGTTTGCCATCTAGTAGGGTGCCGCGCTTTGCGGCGGGAACACGATGCATTTGTTAGTTTAAAGGTTTCCGAATACTAAACCAAGAATTAGACATTACAACACAAACTATGCAAGTTGTTCAATTTGTTCTTTACTTCACCTCATTCCTTGGCAGACAATTGTTTGCAACGTTCATTTAAAGAGAATATTTGGCTTTGGAGTTTGTGAGTAGGGGCATAAATGGAAGAAAATGGGTAAAATTTAGTGATTTATACTTGTGCCTTTTCAAATGTCATCTTAACTTTGACATTTTGGACATATTTGCCCATGTCTCCCCCTTTATAATGTAGTATAGATATAGATAAGAAGAATTATAAGAAAATATACCGCCAAATAACATATTGTTCATAAACTAAATATATAGGTTGGTTTTAATGAAGATGATGATATGCGATTCTAATGTGTAAAATTAGCATATGTGAAAGAATGACATACATGTTCAATCTTTATTGTGGATATACAATCGATCACCTTGGGTGACACCGAATAAAACAATATTCTTACCAAATTGAATACATCTGTGAATAATACGTAGTTAGTTGGTCATCTTATATATAATAATATGTTAAAAAACATTTATACTATCTTAATATGATTAGTAACTTGCTTAGACATGATTAATGAATTATCTGAACATAAACATAGTGAATACATGTAAAAAGCTATCATTGCCACAGCCTCAACTTTAAATAAAAAGAAAACGTTGGTCAAAATAAACTTATATGACAAAGTGACAAAAAGGAAGCAATCAATTCACAACCAACTTAAATAGGTCTGAATTTTGATAAATTAATTCAAATCATAATATTAGGATATAAAAAGAAGCTACACTTTGTTATTTTTTTCCCAATTCTCTAAATATATAAATGATATAAAAATATGGGCAATCGAAACTAAATTGATTATTAGGTCCAAAATATAACTTTAACATAAAACACACAAATGGTAACTTAGAAAAACACATTGGACAGAAAAAACACAACGCACGATCTGCAACAAAAAAACACAATAATCAGAACTGAAAAACACAATGAATGAGACAAATAAAACAAAATGAACAGACGAAATAACACATTGTGTTTTTTTCTGTAACAGATTTATGTTTTTTTACTGTACTGTGCATTGTATTTTTTTTTCCACATGAACAAAAACTCGCTAAAAAAATCTTTTTTTTTTCGTTTTTTGTAAAACACTATAGTACTCGTTGAAAATATAATAAAATGCTCGTTAATAATTGGTGTAATTTTTTTAGAATGTCGTATAAAAAGTTATTAATGTTTAAAAATTGTGAGGAAAAGTGCACGTGTCATGCGCATTAAAGAGAAAAAGACGACTTTAATAGTTTTGAAGGAAATTCAAGGGTGGGGGTGAACTCGCCAAGTTTCATGTGTCCCCAATAGTGTTCCTTCATAATATACATATACATACATATATATACACACACACACACATATATATATATGTAGGGTAAGGATAATGTGGAACCCACTCTTATAGTGAAAACTCTGGAAACTCTGACTTCCTAATTTTTTTTTTTTTGAAAAAAATTAGGGCATGTAATATACATGATTTTAAGCATTTTGGGCCAAAAAAATCAAAAAAGCGCCGAACACTTTTTAATAAAATAAAATAAAATTTCGACTAACACATGTTAAGCCAAACTAACACGTGTTACCCATTTGTTACCCGAAAACGGTTTTTATTTAAAAAAAAAACGGCTCGGCGCTTTTTTGATTTTTTTTGCCCAAAATGCTTAAAATCATGTATGTTACATACCCTAAAATTTTCATTAAAAAAAAAAGGTCGAGAAGTTAGAGTTTGTTAGAGTTTCCAAAATTTTCACTATAACAAGGGTTTCCAATATAACCTTATCTATACATATAATAAACCAAAGCCATTTTAATGACATGACACTCAAAGAGACATTCTCTTCCTTGAGTGTGCCATGTATCATCCCATGTGGCATTAGAATATTTTAGGAAAAAAAATAATTTAAAAACAAAATTGGATTTTTCACCTTCATGTTTCCTCCCATAATTTTTAAACGTTAATATCTTTAATATACGAGATTTTTTAAAGAAAAAAATTGCACCAGATTAACGAGCGTTTTATTATCTTTCCAACGAGTACCATAGTGCTATATAAAAAACAGAGAAATTTTTTTGTGGGGTTTTGTTCATACAGGAAAAAAAACACAAAGTGTTCAGGTAAATCATTAATCATGTATAGACAAGTCACTAATTATGTTTAAATCAGTAAATATGATTTTTTTTTTCAACCAGAGCCTAATAGGTTAATAAAGTTATACGTTGTTTTAAGTTAGGTATCAATATTAGTATGTTAGAGTTGTACATTTGTTAATTTGTTTTAGGTTAGATATTATATTACAGTTATACATCATTCTATTTCATATGTAAAATTGATGTATCATATTAAATTTTTCAACCCGGGACGCTCCCGAGGTATAATCTAGTACTATTATATGTATATTACCTGTAATAAATAGGAAAAAGACGAGAAACATAGATGCCTTAAATTAATGATACGTGTCTCAAATTATATTTGTTAATTTTTAAATGAAAAGTTTACACCCGTACTTTTTTTTTGTAAAGTAACTTTCATTAAAAAACGCCACAAGCGGTCCTCAAAGCAAGGACCCCCGGGCTACCAAGGAAATTACATCAAATCCAAAGGGCATTTACACCAAACTTTCCAATCCACATACTTTAATCTAGATCTATGACGAAACAAAAAAAACGAGGTCGATCTAATCCTTTCGAAAACTTCAATAGCTTTTGTTGACTTTTCTTTGAAAATGCGATCATTTCTTTCGTTCCAAACCATCCACATATAGTAACGATGAGACCTCGAAGAATGTACTTTTTCTTTTTGGAAAGAGGTTGAGCATCCACAACATTTATAATATCCGGAACATCAAAAACAATAAAAGGCGGCAAACGACACCAAGCAGTAACTCTACTCCAAATCTCTAAGGAAAATCCACACCCGTGAATAAATGCATAGCCGTTTCTTGACCCATTTAGCATAGAACGCACGAATCTTCATTTAAAGTAACACCTCTCTTAGCTAACTCCACTCGAGTAGGTAGGCGATCTTTGATGGCTCTCCAAACCATAATCTTACACTTCAAAGGAGCCCAACCTTTCCATTTTATAGACGTGGTACTAGTCAAGTTGTCAGCGGAGTGGAGAAGCTTCTTGGTTGAATTAACTGAGAACACACCATTGGCATCCGGCTTCCATCTCCATACATCGGTCCCCCCTCTCCACTGGAAACTATGAATGTCTTCAAGCAAACTGAATAATTCCATGACAGCATCATGCGACGTGGGCCTAGACCTCCACCCCCAATTAATAATTTTAATTCCGTCTTCGATCCGCAACCGTTCACTAACCACGACCCGTTTATTTGATTCCAAGCTAAAAAGATTTGGGTATAACAAACGGAGCGGACGATCACAAAGCCACGTATCTCCCCAAAATGTAATAGCCATCCCATTTCCCATATGACCCACAAAATAACTATTCAACGAGCACCCGTTTGGAAGAATATTTTCACCAACTTTGACTATGTTCTTCCAACACCCGCTTGCCGCAATAGAGCAAGACATCATATTCCAAGTCCGAGTCAACCCATTACACTCCACAATGATTTTTTACACAGCGAATTTCCTTCATTTTTAATAATATTTTATTTATTATTTTTCTCTAATAACCCTTTTTTAAGTTTTCTAATTTCTAAGTATACGTACAGTTATGTTTATTTTTATGTATTAATCAACCTCCAATAATTACATGTATATAGTTTATATTTTTAGAATTTGGGAGCCTAAAAAAATAGGTGCCTAAAGCTTTAACATTATTTCATTTCCCTTTGAGCCGGCCCTGATATCATGTTTAGGTACTTGCACCGCACGTTTTTGATCCACAACTTTGGCGTACTGGTTTTCCTACATGCATAAATCGGTAACTTCGACAAAAATTAATTACGTACTTCAACTGTCTGACGATGATGAATGAGACATTTTTTATTTTGTATTTCACGCTTATGTTTATTCACATGTTATTAAGTAAGTTCGACAAATATAATTAGGTATTTTGACTGCCCGATGATGAAAAGTGGACATTTGTTTTATTTTTATTTATGTTTATGTTTATGTTTAGTTAACTAAATTATTTTTTGTATCATAGACATTTTTCGCACTTGCTTTGATCGTTAACTTCAACAAATATAGTTACACACTTCAATTACCTAATGACTACAGAGTACAGAGAGTGTATATATGTTTTTTATTTTGCATTTTACGTGTATGTTTAGTAAATATATTATTTATTATGAATTCTTTTCTATTTATATATGTTTAAATCTAAATATGTAAGATAATATACAGGTTTCCTTATGCATTACATAGAGAAAACCTATCGTTGATAATAGATCAAAATGAAAAAGTAAATATAAATGTACAAAATCTCCGCCATATCATGCAAGCTAACCTGACTAGTTATAGTAAGTTGATAGTTATATAAACCTTAAAAGATAAAACACACATGTAATTTTGACTTTCGTTTAACTCTAATACAAAAATAAAATAGTTTTAATCATGAAATCCATAATATAAGTATATTTTTTTAGTATGATATTGCGCACGTAATACTATAAAACTACCCTAGGGAGGATTAATCATAACCATTTGCACATGCATTTTTATTATAATGCCACTATGAGATTTGAAAGTAAAATATAGCTAGTTGTTGCATGTATACATTCAACATTAACCCGTCTTTAGGGTTTTTCTTAAAAGTTGTATATGATTTAAATTAAATGATTTTTGTTCTAGTTTTACATATATATATTTAACTATAAATTGTTTATAATCCCGATGTCCATATATTTTATTTCTTAATTTCTCCAAAGAGAAACCAAGGAGCGTTTAGTTTATAAAGTGGTCTTCGACCTTGGCCATGGCTTTTAGCCTTTCATGCCATTCCCCACTTCAAAAGTGTATTTTCTTTTGTTTACCAAAACTCTAAAACCATTAATCCGAAAATCTGATCCGATCTGCTTGTTCTATCAATTAAATCGAGAATCATTCATGTCGCTCGTTCAGGTGCAAACTAATGGGTTAAAACCATTAGGCCTAACAGTTGAAATGATGAAGGTCAAATATATATCTCTAAGTTGACATTGTCTAATACCATTGATAAATAAAAGATGAAGGTCAAATATATGATCCCCTGTGTGTTATTATGGAAAAATTATATCAATCAACAATTTAGTAACTACAATTTTATCATTTTAAAAATTTAGGATGCTATATATCATTACTAAATAAAAGATAAGGATGGCAAAACTTTATATTAGAAAAGTGAATAATTACTATAGACACTGATATTATGCGATTGAACCAAAACATATTAGTTGGATGGTTATTATAGGGTAATCTATTTATAGTCACTAATAACCGTAACTAAAAGGACAAAGGTTCAACTCGTGTTTTTCTTATAAAGAACTCATATATTATATATAAAAAAACTAACAAATGCTGTTGATTGGGGTTAGTGGATCCCTTGACCCCATTTCGTTCTTACAAATATTTGTGAGAAACTACACATTATTATTATTATTATTATTATTATTATTATTATTATTATTATTATTATTATTATTATTATTATTATTATTTTGTATTGTAATGTTACAATGCATTATGATAGTGTTCTATTATGTGGATTTAGGTGATATGATTAGTGTTTTTAACTATCTAGTCTTTTATGAGTATGTTTGTAAAGAGGATTTGATGGTGGAGCTTGTTATGGAGGTCCAAGTTCCGAAAGATATTGATGACCATGGGTCCCAAGTAATTCACTTATAGTTTTTTAAACACTTTAATTAGAATGTTAATCTTAAAGTTAATTATAATTTTAGGTATTTAGGAATCATATACCCCTATTTAGGATTCATGAATATTGGAAAGCACAACCTTGGTAAATGTAATTTAGTTTTTATAAATTCAATATATTTTCGTTCAAATTAAACCGTCAATTAAATACATTAATTTTATTTGTAAGGTAAGACTATCCGTTGTGGGTAGAGCTTAGTGATAGATTTATCGAAAAAGAAACATAAAAAAGAAGACGACTACATTAGAAAATTTCCTCTCATAAGTCTCCACGTTTGTTCATGTGGGTAGTTATCATTGTGTGTCTCTCGATATTGATTACGAGCCATTTCAACCAAGTCTTCATGTTTTAAACTCGGGTTCGCATTCATCGCAGCCATGAAGAACCCCTCAAATATGGTGCACTTCGCCTTGATGGAACAATATTTTCCATAAATCATATCAGTTGAACGAAGGTTGTCACCCCTTCGTCGCCTGAATCGGGTGACAACCCCTTTCCAAAAGCTTTTGTTTCGATCATATTCTCATTCGATCTCTTGTTGGTAGATATAACAATCCACCAAACAAAGTTCTTCCTCTAAACTCCACGTTAGTGTTACACGGTTCATTGAGGCGGGGATTGGATTTGGATTAGGGTTTGCCATTTGTTCAAGTGAAAGATAAAAAAAAATAACATAAAGATCTATATATATACATGTAAAATGTGACACCCGGCGAACTCCGGTTAATAACTTTCGTTAAACTAGTAAGTCTACCTTAGCGAGTCATGCATATTACCTACTTAACGAGGTCAGTCGAGTCGGTACGATGATTCTGGGAATCATCGGGAGTCGTTACGATGATCCGCGGGATCATCGGGAGTCGGTCCATAACCATGTGTACAATGATTGGTGATTCGTGGAATCGCCGGGTTTAACGCACACACAAGTCTCGAGTCCCGGGAATTGGTGAACGGATGTAAACGTGTTTGTTATCGTGCATTATATGTTTGAAATCATTATGTGACTTGTCGGTATGTGAATACGTGTTTATATGTGCTAAAATAGTGTTTAACGCGCCGAAAACCCAATCTGAGATGTTATAGGCGATTAGGAATCAGGAGATTGCCTAATCGCATGTCTATAGGCGATTGGGAAGGCTTAGGGGGCGATTAGGCCCCTAATCGCCTGAAGTGTCAGGCGATTAGGCCCCTAATCGCCTGCTAAGGGCTGCTACTCGCCTGCACTGCTGTGCACGGGTCAAAACACCTATAAATAGAACCCTTAACTCCCCAAACACCCTTAGAGCAACCCTAACTGATCCTAAGCCACCCACACACCTTGAAACACCTCTGGAACTCATTTTGCTACAAAAATCACCATCTCCAAGCCTACACACCTTTCTTTAACAAAACCCAAGGTGTGTTCTTCATCCCTAACCTTTGTAAAGTTGTTATTTTGGTTCCCCAAAGGTCCAGACCTTGTTTTACTAAGTTTGTGTCTTTAAAAACCTTTCAAAAGAGTTCTAAACCAAGTCTACACCTTAATGCTTGCTATATGTGAAGTTTACATGCATATGTTGGTCTTCTTGGTGATTATAACATGATTGTTTCCATGATATGATTGTACTTCTGTTATGTAGAGATTATTAGGAAGGTTATCTTAGAGTTTGAGCCATTGTTGTTGTGTTTTGATGAAAATGTGTATTTTGACCCATTTGAATGTTCTTGAAGATTTAGGATGATTATGGTATAATTGTTGATGCAATGTTGTTAGAATTCATACTAGGAAGATGTTAGATCAGAGGTTTGATGATTTGCAAATTTGTAGAGATTGAAATCTGATTGTTTCCATTTAAGGAAAGATAAGGTTGGTTGATGAAACCTAGTATTTTGCCATTTTTGGAAATAATCGCACCGAGCCCGTTAGAGCAGAGATAAATTGGGGGTTTTTGCTTGGAAAGGGTTGGTTAATAGTTTAGTTTTGATATTGGGTGTTTTTACATGCTTCGGATCTGATTTGGAGGGTTAAACGCGCGAAAATCCGTTGCAGAGCTGCAACAGGCGATTAGGAATCCTAATCGCCTGATGCAGGGGGCGATTAGGAATGTTAGGGGGCGATTAGGCCCCTAGTCGCCTGAAGTGTCAGGCGATTAGGCCCCTAATCGCCTGTTGACCAAGCCTACTCACCAGTTGACTTTTCCTAATTGCATGCTAAATTCCTAATCGCGTGTACTGCTGTCATTAGGCCTGTAAACGAACCGAACGTTCATGAACTGTTCGTGAACTGTTCGGCGGGAAGTTCGTTTATGTTCGTTTATTTAAATAAATGAACGAACACGAACACAATTTTTTGTTCGTTTAATTAAACGAACGAACATGAACACATGTTGTGTTCGTTCATTTATGTTCATGAACGTTCGTTTATGTTCGTTCATTTATGTTCGTTTATGTTCGTTTATTTTGTTCGTTTATGTTCGTTTAATTAAACTTAGCTTTATTTTTATTATTTATTTCCTTTTGTTAAGTAACATTAATTCATATGTTCTAAAAACTTAACCCTAACCCTAACATTCTAAACATATCACTTATTAGCCGCTCTTCACACTTCTGAGCCCCACACTTCACAGCTGTTCTCCACCCTAACCCTAACGTTCATTTATGTTCATGAATCATTATTAACTTGTTTTTGTTTGTGTTCGTTTATGTTCATGAACTGTTCGTTTAGGTTTAAATGAACGAACATAAACGAACACGAACACGACAAATTTCTTAATGAACGAACACGAACACAAAAATGTGTTCGATTATGTGTTCGTGTTCGTGTTCGTGTTCGGTTAAAGTTAAATGAACAAACACGAACACGCCTGTGTTCGTGTTCGTTCGGTTCGTTTACAGGCCTAGCTGTCATGAACGCATTTTGACATCCCGGAACATGATTTGACACCTAGGAACATGATAGGAACCCCGGGATACACCCAATGACTTAGTAACACGTGTTCGGACCTGTTTATGCGTTAATCGGACATTATGCTAGACTAGGTGAACTATTGCGCGTATTAAGTGTTTAATTGCATATGTTGCATGATGTCTTGTATTTATCTAACACGTGGGATGTCGGGTCACCAATGGGATGTCGGGTCTTGTCTGGTACGGTCGGTTTAACAGTCAAAGGTGTTTTCAAACGTTTATGGTCATGGTCTGGACATTCGGGGACTAGTTAACCTACGGGTTATTAGTCCGGGTACTTACATACATCTTATGATAGGTCGCCGCTATTTGGGGCTATCATAGCACACTGATTTAACTGTTTTCAAGTAACGCGGTCTAAGGTGAGTTCACGGCCCCACACTTTATTGGTTTTGTTTTCGGGGTGAGAAACATGCGTATACATTTTGGATCACACATATACATGTTATAAGTTATAAACACACGTTTTCATGTTATACTATGGCTCACACCTTATTACTATACGGTTCATCTAAGTCCCTTAGAAACCACTAATACGGGGATGTAGCGGGGAAATGTGGATAGCGCTATTGGGCCTGACAAACCCCACTCGACGGCTGGAGGCCGGGCGGGTGCATGTTGTCTGTGACAACCGGCAAATTTCGTACAACGATTAACGTGATGCTAATCATGTTTTAGAAATAATTAACATGGTTTAAGGTTAATTATGGTTAGTTGAGCCAATATGAGTCCTACGATGTCTTTTTTTAAAGTTCGTTGAAGTCTTGATGCCTTTAAAGAAAGACTTCGCGTGTTTAACGTAACGAACTGACATCAGCAAAAATTTGTCAAACTGGAATAACATAAGCATATTCTATGAAAATACGACACGTATTTACTGCTGATGCGATCAAATGTGAAATCGGCGCGGTAAACGGTAAAAAACGCAGCGTTTTGGAGAAACGCGAAGAGGAACTGACGTGGAATTCGAACGTCAAGACGCGTGGCTTTAACCGTTATCGAACTTTCGGAATAATTATTTATTATAAATAATTTCATTTATTTAGTTTCGAAAGTGAACAGGTCGCCTAAATGAAGTATAGCTCGACCGGATTGATTAACGCGATTTTAACGCGTGTTCCGTTTTCACGCGTCGAGTTACGAGAATAATAACTAAATTGCTCGGTTTAGTTGTGTTTTTAATTTCGAACAAAACCGAATGATTTTTATAACTTATCTTCGAGCCTAATAATAAACCGAAGCGAAAAACGTTTATACGGGTTCGATTCGCGGTACAAGTCACCTACCCCAAACCCTAACTATAAAAGGCCTCCTTCTTCTTCTTCTATCCCATTTTCAGCAGCTGCAGCCCCTGTCTCTCTCTCTACTCTCTCTCTAGAACTCTCTCTCTCTACAATCTCCCTCTCCACTCGCCTCTCTCTACCTCTCTTCACTGGAGCCGACCACCACCACTCTCGGTGGTGGCTGTGCGGTGGTTCTGAAGCCCGAAACACACAGAAACAACACCAAAAAGGGTGGTTTTTGGTGGTTTTTGTGGTCCGATCGGGACGGATCCGAGGTAGTTGGTGGTTTCGCGGCCCGATGATGGTGAAGGTGGATAGTTTTGGTGGTGGTTTTGGTGGTTAATCGGGTCAGTTTGGAGGTGGTCCGGCTGTGGTAGCTGCGGGACGGTGGCGGTTTTGTTGGGTGGTGGTTACAGGTGTCGGTTGAGGTGGATGGTAGCTTTCGGGTTGAGTTTGGGGTGTTCGGGTCAGATCCGGGCGTTTTTGGTCAGATCCGTGTGTTTCGGGTTCGACTCAACCTTGGTCCGGGTCAGTTTTGGATGCTCGGGTAGTTCGGGTCTTTACTGTGGTTTTTGGTCGCGGGTCAAACGCGTTCAGTTCGGGTCAAATCTGGCTCGGCTTGCGTGTCGTCTTCGAGTTCTAGTCGTGGATCAAGGATGGTAGTCTCGTGACAGATCCGGGTCAGATCTGGTCAACCTTGCTCGCGGATCAGATTTCGAGCTCGGTTAAACACGAGTCAACTCCGGTCAAACTTTGACTCGGTCAACGCGTCGTTCGAGACGTGTCAAGTCACGCACGCGCATATCGGTATAATTTAATCGTGTTTATTTTCGTTACATTTATAAAGCATATTATAAATATAAAACGACTAACTCGCGAACGAACCGATAAAAGTATTAACGAAAAGTATTATGAGATAATATTGGTATATTAGTCGTAACTTGCGTTGTTGTTGGACTAAATTGATGGACTATACGTATATATATATTTATATAAATAGTACGATTTATATAATAGTCGAAACGTATAAATGTCTCGCTAAAATGAAATTGCGGATAAATGGATTGATTGTCTTGTTTTGGTGTCGATTTTGGGGAAAATTGTAGACGACTTGTGTTGTCTGGTTTGTACAGAAACAGAGGAAACTCTGCCAAAATTTTTATAAAATCCGAAGCGCAAAGGCGTTATTGTGGTGCGTCTTTATTAACTATTTTCAAGTGTTTGACAAGACTAATTTGATACAAAATCGTGATATTTTAACGAAGAGTATTGGAAAACAATAATAGTCGATCACGAACAATATTCGCAAAACAAATATATAGTTTTGTCGAGCGTCAATTGTGTCAACTTCAATGGTTTTTGGGTAACCAAAACATTGTTAAATGTACGGATTTGAAATACGTAGACGCTTAACTTATTTGGGAAAAATTATTTGAAAGTAATGCTTCGAAACACATAAAACACTCGGATTTTGGGAAGCGAAATAACAAATGTTACTAGTCAATTTTAATAATTATACTTATGTTTCTTCGAAGTATATTGTCCAAAAATAATAATACAAGGCAACTACATTTATCCGATTTACGAGGCAAGCTATTACTCGGGATGAGTTATGCGCTTCGTAGTAGTAGTCCAACATGGTTTACACACGAATAGTAACAGGTGCGCAACTTGGGTACTATTTCGTATGTGAACACATGAATTATGTTGAGTCACGATCGGTTCGTCGAGTTAAAACACTTAAAGACTCGGGTTAGTACACACGAGTCAAGATAGTTGAATAAACTATCTTTTAACCGGAAAAATAAGCTATGTTTATATATGATAGACTTTAAGGTGTCCTTTATTGGTAAATAGGGCACGAGGAAGTCGGTCAAAGCTATGGGCTTTGTTTGCTAGCTAGCTTGGAAATTAAGGTGAGTTTCACGGCCCCATTTTACTGTTTTAACTGGGGGAAAGATATGTTTGTCAAAATTTATCACATATTGAAATGTTTTCAAAGGTTAAAATGTGGTAAGTGGCATGATGAGTACTTGAGTTTTTGGTCGCCACTCGGGGTTGGGTCCTCGCTACTGTAACCATTAATTCAGGTAAATGAAACTGAAGGAATATTTGGATAGTACTATTGGTGCCTGACAAGGCCCACCCCTAATCGATAGCGTCGATTATGCATCGGCGTATGCCTGGGGTGCACGTATTCTGAACTTAAGTCGTTGGGTTCCGAGAAACGACTTGGAGCGGGGCATATTTATTAGTCTTGGTTTGGTTATGGGACTCAGGGGATTGCTCATCATCATAATTGGTAGGAGCTAGCTACTCCGTACAAAAGGCCACGAAATGTGCTGGATTTGCACAGGATATAAAAATGTGCTGGATTTGCACAGGATGTAAAAATGTGCTGGATTTGCACAGGATGTGAAAATGTCGTATTTACGAAACTAAAACCTGTGAACTCACCAATATTTTATATATTGACGTCTTTTTAAACATATCTTTCAGGTAACTAAGTGCTGAACAGGTATGCGGCTAGTACGGTGGAATTTGGGATGTCGGACAATGGTTGGGGGTTTCATCTATTGTTACCTTCGGGTTGGGACATAAACGGAAACACCCCACTTTAAAACTTAATGTTTGTGGTTTTAAGTAATGTTTGAAACCAGGTACTCCTTCCCGACATCTTAATATAATGATCTTTTCTAATTAAATATAGTTTGTGTTAATCTTGACTTTGATATGCTTTCGAGCGTCGCGCCACGTGTTTCCGCCATTGGCGTGGTGTGACAGAAGTGGTATCAGAGCCAAGGTTATAGCGAACTAGTATTTTTGAAAAATCTAGACTATAACCGGTTTTGGCTCGAAAACGAAGTTTTCAAAAATAAAACACAACGAAATATTTTTAGAAAAGAAAGAGAATTGTACATGGATTGTACAAGGGGAAATTCCGACCGACTAGCCATGTGTGTCAATATATAAAATGTTAGAAAATAAGGATATGAATGTTTAAATTGTGTAGAGATCCGATTTTCTGACTAGTGCTAGTTAATGCATATAAGTAGTACAGATAGCTTGCCTATAAGGATATCGTCTCACACTTCACTCTAGTCCACACTTTTGCATCGATTACCGATATCGACAAGCGGGAAGGACAAGCGGTGGTCTACGACGAACTCACCCGCTTACCTACGGACGGGATGATCGGAAGGGCTAACCTTTATCGTGCTAGTGGACGTTGTCGTGTTGCTGATGTCGTGAAGGCGAAGCTAGTCTAGGTCATTTATTGTGTGAAATCTTTGTTTTGGATCAGGAAGCTCGGAACTAGCGGGCACCAAAATTACCTGGCAACACCGATTATCATTGCGGGTGCACACGTAATAATAACTTGTGGTGCACGGTAACCTTGGTGGGCGCTAGGGCTGGGGTTGGTGATCACTTCTTGCCTGGTCTATTCTTGTACTGTAGGGTCAGTCTTAGAGTTTGATTGGCCAACGGGCTAGAAGGGAGGTCTTGTTGATATCCCTTGATTTCGATCCTCGCAAACTGAATGAGCTTTCTTCAGCATTACCTCTAAGGTACGAACACGGAAGAGCTCGAACGTCTACTTCATATGAGTAATCTGACGAAAACCCTCGCCTCGGATAAGGACAGGAGACGAAAACTTCCTTGTATAGGAGTTTAATGCCTCCGCACAAAGTTCTTCGATGGAGCGGACATACGAGGATGCACTGCCTACCGAAGAGATGTATGCTTGGTACGATGCGTGGAATGCTAAACCTGGAACCCAGTGAAGACTGAGGGTGCGTCCCTGCAAAACCAGTGCGTTTTGAGCACGGGACCCTATGTGGATCAGTATTGAGATTAGTTGCCCGTGTGCTGCTATGTTATTACTGTGAGTAAGTCATTCTTGATCTAGCACATGCCCAAGTTGTCTTCGAGGGCCAGGCGTTCCTTCCCCTATTGGAGGGCAGAATCGTCCTTGCTAAGTTAATAGCTTTGATCATCTTCATCTAGAAGGCATGATAGCCCCCGTCTAAATCAACAATTTCGAATCGGCAAGATCCTAATATATTTATTTAATGGGAAAATAAATATATGGTAAAGTGAGCCGAGTCAGGTGTTGAAAACGAAATATCGATCGGCAAGATCCTAATATATTTATTTAATGGGAAAATAAATATATGGTAAAGTGAGCCGAGTCGGGTGTTGAAAACGAATTATCGATCGGCAAGATCCTAGTATATTTATTTAATGGGAAAATAAATATATGGTAAAGTGAGCCGAGTCGGGTGTTGAAAACGAAATGTCGAATCGACAAGACCCTAGTATAATTATTTAATGGGAAAATAATTATACGGTAAAGTGAGTTGAGTCGATGATTGTAAAATGTAATGTCGAATCGACAAGAACCTAGTATAATTATTTAATGGGAAAATAATTATACGGTAAAGTGAGTCGAGTCGATGGTTGTAAAATGTAGTGTCGAGTCGACAAGATCCTAGTATAATTATTTAATGGGAAAATAATTATACGGTAAAGTGAGTCGAGTCGATGGTGGTAAAACGAAATGTCAAATCGACAAGATCCTAGTATAATTATTTAATGGGAAAATAATTATACGGTAAGGTGAGTCGAGTTGATGGTTGAGAAATGTAATATCGAATCGACAAGGTCATAGTATATTTATTTAATGGGAAAATAAATATATGGAAAGGTGAGTCGAGTCGATTACGGGAAAAATGAAATCTCGACTGACAAGATCCTAGTATGACTACTTAATGGGAAAGTAGTTATATGGTAAAGTGAGTCGAGTCGGAGATAATTTTACCCAAGTCAGTTAATATATATGGAGACATACATATATATTGAATATAGGATCACGACGTGCGTTTTGCGTCTGAATCCGTCATAATACTCGGGGAGTGAAACCACATTTCGGGAGCCGAAATCGTAAAGCGTGTGACTCGTAATTGTCAAGTGTCACGGAACGCTCTGGCAGACATCGAAATTCCCCTCGAAAATCAAATAACGGACTACTGGAAGTGGTCACGTCATTCTGTCAACTAAACTTACCCATGGGACGGCAATTCCATTGCTCATGTTGCAATGTTGAACGTCCGCTACCCTCGTCAGGACGACGAGACTGGTTGTTTATTTGGGGTGGCAATTGATGCGAAGTGTTTTCCATCAATCCCCATAGATATTGAGACGTTGCGTCCCTTTGTCACGGTGTTTAATAAACTAAGGTTGCGAGATCCATTCGTCATGGACAATGTGACTTGTCTAATCTCTTGTCATATTTCGAAACTCTCACTGCGTAGCCTGTCAGGAAGAAAGTTCGCTGGCCCCGCATAGGTGTCGGAGAGGCATTTCAGTTGATGACTATCGGTACTAGGGCCAAATAACATGCAAGAGGACCCTAATGAGAAGGATGACTCGGTTGAATTGCCAGGGTCTGGATCGTCTTATTTTATCGTGGTGTCTCGATAAATCATGATCCTTCTACCTCTACTATTCTTGTTGTGACCAATGTTTCGATACTGGAAAAGATGTTGGTTGGTTTCTAGGTCCTATGGATACTATTTACCACACATCTAATAGCTACGACGGGTCTAAGGTTTCTGCTGAGCCTGCTGTTGTTGCTGCCATCGTTGTTCTATGGCCCAAGCGAATCATGTCATCGTTGCTGAGAGTGTAGCTCATACTGAGCGTGTTAAGGATGTTTCTATGGCTTTTATCAAGTTTGATGTTGCTGTTGTTTCGAAGGCTCCTACTAAGATCATTGCCGTTGACATAGATATCTCTAAGACCCTTGCCAAGCCGCTATGATCATGTTTGTGTCACGATGGAGTTCGTTGCCATTAACTCCATTTTCTTTGAGGTTTTCGTTGAACCGCTCGTTATCATTCCCTGGCTCCTGCCAAGACTAATGTTGGCGATGGCTCTCAGGTATGGTGGAGCCTGTCAATGCTACAGTTGCTATTATTCGAGTGACTTATATCGAGTATACAGTCATTCTCCCTAGGAACGATATCGGCCTAATAAGTCTACTAAATTAGGTGGAACCCATCGTTCCCACTCCTGTTATGAAGGCGGATGCCTTTGGTGATCCAATCGTTCCTACTAATGAGCCTATGGAGTATAGGTTTGTGGCTGAGGACACGAATAAGGATTCCGTCGCCATAAGTGAGCTGAAGCGCACCGGGATGCGTGCTCACCGTAATGGAGCTTCTTGTAGTTATGTATAGTGGACTCGCTAGGTTGCGTGTCGTCCTGCTGTCGTGAATTCATGTTGTGGTGTTACCCCCAACGATTGTGCATTCTTGTAGTTGCACAGTTTTGCCGACTGCATATCCATGCGGTTGCGTTTCGCTGTCGACGGTGCATTCCTGTTGTTGTGCTGCTCCTGCAGTGGTGTAGCCTTGTTGTCGTATTTCTCTGTGTCATGCGGTCCATGTTGCGGTGTTGCCTTGTTGTCATGCTTCTTTGTCGTCGTGTTGTTCCTGCGCGGTGTTCCCTTGTTGATGTGTTCGTGGATGTGTTGTTGTCATGTCATGTTACTTCTACTATCGTATTGCACCGTGAACGTATTGCTACAATTGTTGGATTGACTTGATGATGTGATAATTTGTCGTTTGATTCACTCTTGATTCCCTCGGGATAAAGACATTACCCCAAACCCACGTGACTGTTGTTATGTTGCTGAATGGTTGTGTAGTGTCGCCATTGATTATGTAGGATATCGGGTGTCCAACGGACTTTCGGAAGTCATGATAAGACACTCTAGTCCTAGTGTTAGCACATGTATCCCTCTAAAGTTCGAATCTCGTGGTAGTTTCAGTAATTGACCGAATCATGCGTCGACCTCTTTATATGCTCGCGCGTTTTGTGAGCATTACCTCTTCAAGACCTAAGGCATCAGTGACGCCATGTCCAGCCTTAACCTTTTACGTGCATTTCGGTCGACTAACCACTCTCGAGTCATGTCGGAAGGAAATCCCATGATCCACACACGACGGGGTGAGGCTCGTCTTCGTGATAAGGGATTTCGAATACATCTCGAACTTGAAGGTATCGAGAAAATGTGAGCGATATTATGACCCATACCTTTGGGCTAGTAGGAGTTGAAAGACTCAATTTATTATTGCTCATCCCAGTGGATTGTTTAACATCATTCCTGCCAAGTGTCATGCCGATGACTACGGGAATAACAGTGTGGACCCACCCACGGCGAGTGCATTGGCGGAGTCCCCGGTACGTGATTCGGAAGTCTTATGAAACCCTGAATCTAGAAGGGCATGTAGCATTGTCTACTCTATAAGGGTGCTACCCTACCATGATGAGATCTTCGATCAACTCAGCCCTTCGATTGATGTTATCCTGCTAATGGTAGGTTTATCTTGTCTTGGTGTCGTTACGCAGATTCTTGGGATAGTGGAACCCTTCGACCTTGGGTCAATACAGGTGTTCCCAGTTATTTTTCAGTAGCATTGCACGCGCCAGAGCAAAATCCCCCGTCCTTGACAGACACTGTTAGAGACACCATAGTAATATGAGCTGCCAGGTCAGTGCGTTTAGTACCTGACTAACCAAGATGAGCTCGAACGCTTACATGTTGCACCCATGCGTGTGACTACCTGAGTCGTTGAATGGGATGCCTTATGGGAAGGCTCAAGACTACTTCTTGTGGAGCGATCTCGGTCGTTGTTTGTTTTAAGTGACGGCGTTGGCGTATGAAGCCGTCAAGCCCCAAATGGGAAATCTAAGCCAAATGCATTCATCTATGACTCAATTTCACCTCTTACCTCGAAAGATCCCGAAAGATGGAATATTTGGCGAGTGAGGATTCCGGGTCAGGACTCCATTCACTCAGATCTCTGCATAGGATCTGATAGTCATTTGAGGGCGAGTGTCCTGTATTATTTAGAATTGACTTACTAGGTTGCTAACAACGATAGGACACCAGTGCTCGTGAGGCACATATAGCAGGACAAGCACTGGGTACCCTTGTTTTGGGGTAGTTACCAATGCTCTGCTTACCGTCTCGGTGGACACCAGCGTGTTGGGATGTTGTCGAGACCCTATCCTCTGTTTTGTTACGGCAACCATATTATGATGATTCATATACATCATCCTTATGTTGACCAATGTGATGAAGTGATGCGAGCCTCTAGACATTCGTGTTTAAGTCGACCTTAAATTCTCGTGTATTGTGGAATTGTACGACCGTATGTTGAATATACACCGTCTACTGTCTGGGGAACTGAGGGGTGAAAGTGACGCAAAAACTTTCGACCACCATCAGTCCATATTAGGCGTCCTAGTACCACTAACCACAATCGCGCATACGAAAAGGTTGTAAGTTGGTGCATAGTGGATTTCGGTCCATGTGAGGACGCAGGATTACCATCCGCTACTATAAACAACCTGGAGCGTCCTCGAGAACGTCGACTGCTTTGTGATCTGGTAAGATCACCCGATTAGTGAAATTCAACGAGCGAACCTAATGGTCATGTCGCCTGAGGTGTCCGGTGGCTGTGATGTGGCACAGGAATGATCGATCGCTGTTTGGAACCTACTCATCCCCCTACTCGTTTGCAGTTATAATATGAGACAGGCGGATAGCCACCTATACTCTTGGAGAGTCGTGGCTAGACACTAGATGCCAACGTTCACAATATCGGATTTTAGTAGTTATCCTGCCCCAGGGTGTGCCAAACCTTGAACGCAAGTCTGGAATATTCAATTTGAGATGGTTATGGATTACCATTCTCGAACGAATGAATTGTTGTCCTGGACGGAAGTGTCCTGTGTGATACGATTAGTGTCGGTGGCAAATCAAATTCGTGTACTTCATCGCCAGAATTTCCTATGTGATAGGAATCATCACCCTAGTGTTCGGGGTGTACTGCTCGAAGTCCTCTGGAGTGCATACGTGTACGTCTCTAGTACATTAAATGACAGATAGAGATATACACATGATCTGGCGTGAGTTCAAGAGGTGACCAACGAATCTGGTAGATTCAAATCTTCTTGAATAAGTGGCCAAACCGATCGGGAAGTTGTGCTAACAAGGAGTTAGCCTTAGGAACTTCGAATTGGTATGGGACTTTGCTGAGTGTTATACTCTGAAGGGGTGTTGTTAAGCACGAAAACGGTAATGGAGTGACTTCGCTTAGTACTCCAGTGACTCGGATATGTCAGTTAAAATTGGCCTTGCAACGAACAAGCTCGAACTATCGCAAGAGCTTAGTGGGACTCGTGATGAATCTCGCAAGTCTGGCCTGAGGCAGCATTGTCAATTCCTCGACCGACAGAAATTCAGGTTGACTCAAAACTCTACTATTTCGAGAAAACCGATATTTGTGCCGGATTGCGATACCCAAGAGCTCGGTTGTGACCGGCTCATGACATTGTGTTCGTTAGAACGCTAAGCGTGAACTTGGGTTCACGTAGAAAAGAGGTAATCGTGTGAGTCGCAAACATCCCGCCCTGTTCAAGGATACAAACGTATCGGATGACTTGAACTGAATTCCGGGACGAAATTCTCTTAACGGGGGGAGAATGTGACAACCGGCAAATTTCGTACAACGATTAACGTGATGCTAATCATGTTTTAGAAATAATTAACATGGTTTAAGGTTAATTATGGTTAGTTGAGCCAATATGAGTCCTACGATGTCTTTTTTTAAAGTTCGTTGAAGTCTTGATGCCTTTAAAGAAAGACTTCGCGTGTTTAACGTAACGAACTGACATCAGCAAAAATTTGTCAAACTGGAATAACATAAGCATATTCTATGAAAATACGACACGTATTTACTGCTGATGCGATCGAATGTGAAATCGGCGCGGTAAACGGTCAAAAACGCAGCGTTTTGGAGAAACGCGGAGAGGAACTGACGTGGAATTCGAACGTCAAGACGCGTGGCTTTAACCGTTATCGAACTTTCGGAATAATTATTTATTATAAATAATTTCATTTATTTAGTTTCGAAAGTGAACAGGTCGCCTAAATGAAGTATAGCTCGACCGGATTGATTAACGCGATTTTAACGCGTGTTCCGTTTTCACGCGTCGAGTTACGAGAATAATAACTAAATTGCTCGGTTTAGTTGTGTTTTTAATTTCGAACAAAACCGAATGATTTTTATAACTTATCTTCGAGCCTAATAATAAACCGAAGCGAAAAACGTTTATACGGGTTCGATTCGCGGTACAAGTCACCTACCCCAAACCCTAACTATAAAAGGCCTCCTTCTTCTTCTTCTATCCCATTTTCAGCAGCTGCAGCCCCTGTCTCTCTCTCTACTCTCTCTCTAGAACTCTCTCTCTCTACAATCTCCCTCTCCACTCGCCTCTCTCTACCTCTCTTCACTGGAGCCGACCACCACCACTCTCGGTGGTGGCTGTGCGGTGGTTCTGAAGCCCGAAACACACAGAAACAACACCAAAAAGGGTGGTTTTTGGTGGTTTTTGTGGTCCGATCGGGACGGATCCGAGGTAGTTGGTGGTTTCGCGGCCCGATGATGGTGAAGGTGGATAGTTTTGGTGGTGGTTTTGGTGGTTAATCGGGTCAGTTTGGAGGTGGTCCGGCTGTGGTAGCTGCGGGACGGTGGCGGTTTTGTTGGGTGGTGGTTACAGGTGTCGGTTGAGGTGGATGGTAGCTTTCGGGTTGAGTTTGGGGTGTTCGGGTCAGATCGGGCGTTTTTGGTCAGATCCGTGTGTTTCGGGTTCGACTCAACCTTGGTCCGGGTCAGTTTTGGATGCTCGGGTAGTTCGGGTCTTTACTGTGGTTTTTGGTCGCGGGTCAAACGCGTTCAGTTCGGGTCAAATCTGGCTCGGCTTGCGTGTCGTCTTCGAGTTCTAGTCGTGGATCAAGGATGGTAGTCTCGTGACAGATCCGGGTCAGATCTGGTCAACCTTGCTCGCGGATCAGATTTCGAGCTCGGTTAAACACGAGTCAACTCCGGTCAAACTTTGACTCGGTCAACGCGTCGTTCGAGACGTGTCAAGTCACGCACGCGCATATCGGTATAATTTAATCGTGTTTATTTTCGTTACATTTATAAAGCATATTATAAATATAAAACGACTAACTCGCGAACGAACCGATAAAAGTATTAACGAAAAGTATTATGAGATAATATTGGTATATTAGTCGTAACTTGCGTTGTTGTTGGACTAAATTGATGGACTATACGTATATATATATTTATATAAATAGTACGATTTATATAATAGTCGAAACGTATAAATGTCTCGCTAAAATGAAATTGCGGATAAATGGATTGATTGTCTTGTTTTGGTGTCGATTTTGGGGAAAATTGTAGACGACTTGTGTTGTCTGGTTTGTACAGAAACAGAGGAAACTCTGCCAAAATTTTTATAAAATCCGAAGCGCAAAGGCGTTATTGTGGTGCGTCTTTATTAACTATTTTCAAGTGTTTGACAAGACTAATTTGATACAAAATCGTGATATTTTAACGAAGAGTATTGGAAAACAATAATAGTCGATCACGAACAATATTCGCAAAACAAATATATAGTTTTGTCGAGCGTCAATTGTGTCAACTTCAATGGTTTTTGGGTAACCAAAACATTGTTAAATGTACGGATTTGAAATACGTAGACGCTTAACTTATTTGGGAAAAATTATTTGAAAGTAATGCTTCGAAACACATAAAACACTCGGATTTTGGGAAGCGAAATAACAAATGTTACTAGTCAATTTTAATAATTATACTTATGTTTCTTCGAAGTATATTGTCCAAAAATAATAATACAAGGCAACTACATTTATCCGATTTACGAGGCAAGCTATTACTCGGGATGAGTTATGCGCTTCGTAGTAGTAGTCCAACATGGTTTACACACGAATAGTAACAGGTGCGCAACTTGGGTACTATTTCGTATGTGAACACATGAATTATGTTGAGTCACGATCGGTTCGTCGAGTTAAAACACTTAAAGACTCGGGTTAGTACACACGAGTCAAGATAGTTGAATAAACTATCTTTTAACCGGAAAAATAAGCTATGTTTATATATGATAGACTTTAAGGTGTCCTTTATTGGTAAATAGGGCACGAGGAAGTCGGTCAAAGCTATGGGCTTTGTTTGCTAGCTAGCTTGGAAATTAAGGTGAGTTTCACGGCCCCATTTTACTGTTTTAACTGGGGGAAAGATATGTTTGTCAAAATTTATCACATATTGAAATGTTTTCAAAGGTTAAAATGTGGTAAGTGGCATGATGAGTACTTGAGTTTTTGGTCGCCACTCGGGGTTGGGTCCTCGCTACTGTAACCATTAATTCAGGTAAATGAAACTGAAGGAATATTTGGATAGTACTATTGGTGCCTGACAAGGCCCACCCCTAATCGATAGCGTCGATTATGCATCGGCGTATGCCTGGGGTGCACGTATTCTGAACTTAAGTCGTTGGGTTCCGAGAAACGACTTGGAGCGGGGCATATTTATTAGTCTTGGTTTGGTTATGGGACTCAGGGGATTGCTCATCATCATAATTGGTAGGAGCTAGCTACTCCGTACAAAAGGCCACGAAATGTGCTGGATTTGCACAGGATATAAAAATGTGCTGGATTTGCACAGGATGTAAAAATGTGCTGGATTTGCACAGGATGTGAAAATGTCGTATTTACGAAACTAAAACCTGTGAACTCACCAATATTTTATATATTGACGTCTTTTTAAACATATCTTTCAGGTAACTAAGTGCTGAACAGGTATGCGGCTAGTACGGTGGAATTTGGGATGTCGGACAATGGTTGGGGGTTTCATCTATTGTTACCTTCGGGTTGGGACATAAACGGAAACACCCCACTTTAAAACTTAATGTTTGTGGTTTTAAGTAATGTTTGAAACCAGGTACTCCTTCCCGACATCTTAATATAATGATCTTTTCTAATTAAATATAGTTTGTGTTAATCTTGACTTTGATATGCTTTCGAGCGTCGCGCCACGTGTTTCCGCCATTGGCGTGGTGTGACATTGTCTCAATCACACTAGGCTTACCGAAGATGAGGTAGTCTGTAAACAAGGGTATCACACAGTCAGCAATGGTTTCGCCCGTATGAGTAACACACTTGACGCCTAGCTAGCGTACGAACAAGCATAGTATGAACAGTAACAATAACAATAACAGTAACGGTAACAGTTTTTAAAGGATTAATGAAACGATTATTGAAAAAGAAAAACCTGTGAACTCACCAGCATTATATGTTGACATTTTTGGCATGTTTTCTCAGGTCGCTAAGGTAGCGGTTAATGGCTAGGCGCGCACGGAGTCTTGCACGGAGTCTAGAAGTCTTGTTGCATATTAAACTATGATTTGAAAAACTGTAATATGTCTTTTGGTTGTAAACAAGAAATGCTTATGCTGCTGGTTTATGGCTCAAAGCATAATGTTTTGGTTGTTTCATGGAATGTCTTACGTATTTTCTTACATTTAGTTGTCGTTTGTTGTGACCGTTGACTTGGATCCTGGTGTGTCACGCGCGTCGCGGTAAAACCCCGCATGTGGAAATTTTGAGGGTGTGACATAAAATTTTATAAAATCAAGCAAAAATTTAATTACCTTAATTAATTTTTGACCGTTAGCTAGCTGCCAACGGCCAAGACCTTTGGAATTGCACCCGCTAGCTCACGCGAGCTTCGTCGCTTGGGCTAGCTCGCGGCACCGTTCGCTGACCAACGTTATGGGCCAGGCTATCCACCTGGATCACATTGTGGCTCGCGGCAGGCTGCTCGTGGGCCACAACGGATAGTCTAAGTCGTGTGTTCATCATGTGAAACTCTGAATTTAACTTCTAAACTGTATGTTTAGTAATTTTAAACTGTGTTATCTGACCTAAGTGATAATATATTATATATATCTTTTGATTTTAAACGAAATAACTCATGCTCAAATAGACTTTTAAAATTGTAAATTTATACTCAAATTCTTTGGGTGTCATGTGGTGAATGTTTCTGGGGTACAAGAAAAACAAGAGAGATGTAGGTGTAATTCTTTCAAAGTTATTGTCTAAAAGTTACAAAAAAGGTTAAAACATGTGGGGGCAGCTTTATATTTGGCTCCGTCTATTCCCACCCCCTCCTTCTATTTTCACCCCCAAGCGTCTCGCTTAGGCCTAAGCGAGGCGCTTGGGAGCTGAATTCGAGGAAGTCAGTACGAGGGGCAGAAAAAGCTGATTCTTAGGCCTAAGCGTCTCGCTTAGGCCTAAGCGAGGCGCTTATGATCAATTTTTTTTTTTTGGTCTTTTTAGTTAGTTTTTTGTTTTTTTTAATATAATTATTATAAAAAATGTTTTTATAATAATGACTTGCATGAAAAGTAAGTGTCAAGATCAAGATTAAGAAGAACAGTACGGTCAAACTCCGGGGGTTGTGTTGTATGTATAAAATAGTGAATAATTGTAGTGTGTTCGGTGAATTTTGACTTGCTTGCATAGGAATCTTGACTGCTACAACATAACTTGCACCGGCTTGAGATATGAGTTTAATTAGCTTAAATCTCTCTGATCCATGATATGAGAGCAATATAAAAAAATGTTTTTTTGACTTGACTTGCTTGCATGAAAAGGCAACATGGAATGAGATGATCTCGATTTTCGTACAAAGTAAAAGTCAGTTGTTATCGGAGAGATAGCTGTCAACGATCAAGGCAACATACTTGAAATCAATGGGAAGGTTAACAATTCCTGCTCATCTTGATGATATCTTCATCAATCTCCTTGGAATTGGAATTAATGAGACAACTGTTCAGTTGTTATCCGAGAGATAGCGGTCAACGATGCAGACAATCTGAAAGTGGATACCATGGATCAGAGAGATTCAAGCTAATTAAACTCATATCTCAAGCCGGTGCAAGTTATGTTGTAGCTCATATGTTATTATCTCTTCTCTTATTCTCTCTTTCTCAAGTTCTCGATGGATTATTGCTCTCATATCATGGATCAGAGAGATTTAAGCTAATTAAACTCATATCTCACTGTAATGATCAAGAATATTCCAAATAACTGTTCAATTTCAGCTTTTGTTTAACTATTGTAGCAACTTCCATAGAGAAGTTATCAATATCACTGTCCAGTTATATCCACTTTCAACTAAATCTTTCTCTGATATACTCTATATCAACCGTCTTGAGATATGAGTTTAATTAGCTTGAATCTCTCTGATCCATGGTATCCATACCTTGTTTCAAGTATCTTGTAAAATTCATTTCGTCTTCAAGTACAGAAAGGTTATAAATGTTCATGTCGTTTCAGGTTGCCTTCATCGTTGACCGATATCTCTCCGATAACAACTGAATTTTACTTTGTTATAGAGAGAAATGAACAGTCGGATCGACTGTTGGTTGGTATATTGAGAGCAAACCGACGATCATTCAAAATTTAAAGTTACCGCTAACCTCTGCGCCATCATCGACTACAGCAAACCGACGATCTTCCTCCACGGCACTCCTAATGGGCCTCTCTTTATTTCACGGTACGATTTGTGTTTTTGTTGCTTTATAAATAATAAGTTTTGTGTTTATCAAACCCTAACGTCTGAGCAATGATTTATTAAATCGTTTTACTAATTTCCGATTCTTGATACTTTCATAAATCGTTTTACTAATTTCCGATTCTTGATAATAATAATAATAATGTTTATTGAGCAATATCTTCGACCTCTCTTATAATCAGGTAAATATGGATATTGTCTTTCACATCCGGATGGGTCAAACACAAAAAAGTCAAACACCATGTCTCCTTTGTGACTCATAGGATTCTTGAAGACGAAATGAATTTTACAAGATACTTGAAACAAGGTATGGATATGGAGAATAAATGTTTGACTATACGTGGTTGATGATGTCAAGTTTAAGTCGTTGATTCATTTGGAAATCGAAAACGCCTATCGTCACTCTGTATAGAGAAGAAAAACAACAACCGAATATTTAGTTCTCTCCGAACTTCAGCTTCCAAAATACGACGTCGTTGTAGCTCATATGTTATTATCTCTTCTCTTATTCTCGGTTTCTCTAGTTCTCGATGGATTATTGCTCTCATATCGACTCTCACAATTATTCACAATTTTATACATACAACACACCTTCATCGTTGACCGATATCTCTCCGATAACAACTGAATTCATCTTCCTTGTCTTAAAACCCTTGACATCGCTGTTTGATTATACTCGTGTTCAGCCTTTATCAGGTTGCCTTCATCGTTGACCGATATCTCTCCGATAACAACCCTTGTTTGATTATACTCTTTATGTATAAATAGTGACCCTCTGGCAAACCTACCTCTGTTTTGAATTTGTTGCTTCCATAGAGAAGTTATCAATCTCACTGTAATGATCAGGAACATTCCAAATAACTGTATAATTTCGTTCAAGATTCCTATGAGTTTGATTAGCTTGAATCTCTTTGATCCATGGTATCCAGTCTTCAAGGTGGACTTAAGCACCTGAACAGGAAGTTGAAATTTTGAATGATGTTCGTCGACTGCACCGAACACACTACAATTATTCACAATTTTATACATACAACACACCTTCATCGTTGACCGTACTGTTCTTCTTGATCTTGATCTTCACACTTGCTTTTGACAAAGGTCTGGCTGACCTGAAGTTCCTTTGCAACCAGGTAAAAAGGAACTAAGTTGCAAATATAAAAATCCATCACATCACGATTATACTCTTTATGTATGAATAGTGACCCTCTAAGTGTGGTATGCTCAAAGATTTAAGTTAAAAATATTTTGTAAGGATTTATTTATAGATTAATGAAACAACTTTTCAGTTGTTATCCGAGAGATAGCGGTCAACGATGAAGACAGCCTGAAAGTGGATACCATGGATCAGAGAGATTCAAGCTAATTAAACTCATATCTCAAGCCGGTGCAAGTTATGTTGAAGCATCTTTGATCATCTTCTTGTAATTACTTGACAGATATCTCTCTGAGATGATAGTTTCTCTTCAGATTCTAAAAGTGGATACCATGGATCAGAGATATTCAAGCTAATTAAACTCATATCTCAAGCCGGTGCAAGTTATGTTGAAGCATCTTTGATCATCTTCTTGTAATTACTTGACAGAGGGTCACTATTCATACACACAACTTTTTGCTCTAGTGGTGTGCTATACCTTTTTGACAAACACCTGGCTAACCTGTCCAGTTATCAATCTCATTGGCAATCATCCGGTGCAAGTTATGTTGAAGCTCATATGTTATTATCTCTTCTCTTATGCTCTCATATCATGGATCAGAGAGATTTAAGCTAATTAAACTCATATCTCAAGCCGGTGCAAGTTATGTTGTAACATCTTTGATCATCTTCTTTGTAATTACTTTTTATTGTTTTGGGTTCCCTTCCATCGTTTGACAGATATCTCTCTGAGATGATAAAGGTAGATCATGGAAAGTTGAACTCAATAAAACAAAGATGAAACCGATTAATGTTCTTTATATATGAATAGTGACCCTCTTGCAATATTTGTAATTACTTTCTATTGTTTAGCGCCGATCCGATTGTTTAAAAGTATCAAGAGTATGAAATTAGTAAAACAACTGAATTTTACTTGCCTGCATGAAAAGTTCAATTTCAGTTCAAACTTTTCAAACACCTGCAACATCTCAAGAGTCGAGGTCCTCTGAAAAAGACATCGTACAATGAACTTTTCATGCAAGCAAGTAAAATTCAGTTGGTATTAATGGCAAGATATGTGGCTTTAGTCCTTTACGCAGGATATTCACGTGAGAATGATTTCGTTACAACATAACTTGCACCGGCTTGAGATATGAGTTTAATTAGCTTGAATCTCTCTGATCCATGGTATCCACTTTCAGGTTGTCTTCATCGTTGACCGCTATCTCTCGGATAACAACTGAAAAGTAATTACAAGAAGATGATGTCAAGTTTAAGTCATTGACATTTTTTTTAACTTTTTATAATTATTAAATAAAAAAAAAACAACTCAAAACACTAAAAAACTACCAAAATAAAACACCCCCACAGAAGCGCCTCGCTTAGGCCTAAGCGAGGCGTTTCTGGGGGGTGAAAATAGAAGCTAGGGGTTTAAATATCACCACCCTTATATTTTGGCAAAATAGTGTTTTTGAAATATGAAAAGCACCAAAAATTGATTTTAACTGTCCCTTGATAAGTACGTAATTAGACTCATATTTTGTCATTTGTGTCCTTGAGTAATTTTAAGTATTAATTAATGATCCTAGAAATGTACTTTTCCTGCTTTATTTTTTTTGTTTTGTTTTTTCTTTTAGATTTTGTTTTCTACATATTTTAAACTTTATTAAAATAAATAATGAATTTATAACAAATGAAAGGCCAAAGTGGAGTCTAGACTTTAGAGAGCACTCCTTGAGGCCCCTAACCTCTTTCTACTAATTTTAAGTTAGACATTAACATTGTTGGAGATAATCATCAAAAGAGGAATTAACTAAAGAAGTGCATGCCCCTCTCGCAAATCAACTTTCAATCTATCATCAATACAAAACTCGATTTCATAAGATCTCAGGGTTATGAAATATCTTTTGAAAAAAACTAGTAAGTGTTTTTATTTTTAATTTTTATTTTTGAACAACAACACTCGGACTCTCAGGTGCCTAAGAACATAATGTGGTGTTCTGATCCACTTACTAAGGAGGAAACCCACTACTAAGATAACTCAATGGCTTAACCCGGAACATGTTTTGTCCTAGGCGAGACTTGACCTACATTTGGAAAGTCAAGGAGCTACCACTCAACCAGAAGGCTTGGTGGCAGTGACGGAACTTGAACTTTTAAATGGTGAAGATTGAAAGTCATAATAGCTAATTCTTTTTCGAATCGGTGGCCAGATTCAAAATATACAAAATTTTCAGACAAAACTAGAGAAATTTATACCACTGAGCAAAAAATTGGTGGAGACCGAGACGCCCCTAACCCTTAATAAGCTTCATCCCTGCTTGGAGGTGAAAAACGCTAGTAATTAAGCTTATATTAAGCCAATGATAAGTTATGGAGGCAAATTGTTGTTTTGTTCAGTCTGCTACTACAAAGTGTGAATCTAAGAGTATGGCTGTAAACAAACCAAACGTTCAGCGAACAATTTATGAACTGTTTAGCGGGAAGTTCGTTTGCGTTCGTTCGTTTTATAAATGAACGAACCCAAACAAGAAATTTTGTTCACACCATCCTTAACCTCTGAAACCCGTTTTTGCCCTATATCTATCATTTCCAAGCCTAAAACATCATTTCTAAGCAAAATCTAAGGTGTGTTATTCATCCTAAACTCTTGTTATGTTGTTATTTTGAATCCTAAAGGTCCAGACCTGGTTTTAATAAGTTTTTATCCTTGAAAACCTTTGAAAAACAGTTTTAAAGTAAACCCAATCATTTAAATGGGTTATACATGAAAGATTTATGCATAAAATGGTTTTTGATGATTTAAACATGAGGATTCTTATGTATTTGATGCTTTGATGATATGAATGAGTTGTTAGGATGGTTATCTCAGATTATGAAGGTTGTTTGATGTGTTTTATTGATAATATGAGTTTTGACCCGTTTGAGGGCATTAGAAGGATTTAGGATGTTATGTGATGATTGAATGTTGTTAGGGTTTTTGCTAGAAGGATGTAACAACAACTTGATGATGATTGGAATGTGTTTGGATGATGAAATCTGATTATTTGTTATTTAGGGTAAAGTTTTCATGCAATGATGTGATGTTTTCATAATATTATTCTATTTTGGGAAATACTTGCAATTAGGGTATTAGACTGATGATAAATTGGGGATTGTTGATTTGGTTAAGTTGTTTGATGATTGTGGATTGATATTGGGTGTTTCTACATGTTTTGGATCTGATTTAAAGGGTTTCGCGCGCGAAAATAGCCAAACAGCCTGCAGGGGGCGACTAGCTTAGCTAGTAACCTGGTTTGTGCCTAGTCGTGACCCCTAGGGGCGACTAGCTTAGCTTGTCACCTGTTGGGGATCCCAGTTGCCTGTTTTGATGCCTAGTTGTGTATTTTGATGCCGGAAGTGCGTTTTGGAACCCCGTAAGTCCGTAGCATGTGTTAACACCAAGAAACATAGTATAAGCCCCGTGACATGTCTAAGAACCCCGTAACACGCGTTATGAGTCATACGTGCAATATATGAACTACATGCATGAACTGGTGAACTGTTATTAGTATAAGTTGCATATCTACACATCCTTACTTGTTTAATTGTATTTGGCTAACACGGGGATATCGGGTCACCAACGGATGTCGAGTCTTGTCTTGTATGGTTGGTCAACATTCAAACACATTTTTTTCTAACACACGTAGTCATGGTCTGGACAACTAGGGACTAGTTAACCTACGGGTTATTTGTCAAGACATTTATAAACATTTTATAATAGGTCGTCGATACTAGGGACTACCATCACATGTGATTAATCTGTTTTTTTTAAGAAACGCAACCTCAGGTGAGTTTCACGGTCCCACTATCACACACTTTCTCATGAAGGAGAAACATGCTACACACTTTGGATACGTATAGATCTTGTTATACTGTGGTTATCATTTGTTTACTATGGGACTCATCTAAATCCCAAGGAAACCACTAATACGGGTATATAGCGGGGAAATGTGGATAGATCTATTGGGCTTGACAAACCCCACCCGGGTTGACTGGAGGTTGGACGGGTGCATATTGTCTCAAACACATAGGGCCTACCGGGGATGACAATAGTCCGAAGGGTACACACTATTGGAAACACAGTCAGCAATGGTTTCAATCGTAGTAGTAACATACTTAACGTCTAGCTAACGTTCATATAACATTGTAGTAACGGAAATGATATTTCTTACTTATGGAAACCATTTTTATGAAACTTGTGAACTCGCCAGCATATTATGTTAACACTTTTATCATGTTTTCTCTGGTCGCTAAGGTAGCACGATCGGGGTAGGCGCACGAAGTCCTATGGCGTCTAGTTATCACTTGCATGTTTTTGAACAACTGTCGAACTTATAACTGTTTTACTTTGGGATGTAAACTATTTAGGCTTCCGATGTAGTTGGTCGATACTTTGAAAACTGTTTGGTTGGTTTTATTACGTTGTTTTCATATCATATAGTTGTCATTTATTGTGACTGTTGACTTGGATTCTGGTATATCACACGCCTCATGGTAAAACTCCGCAAATAAAATTTGAGGGTGTGACATTATTCTTGTTTGGTTTGTTTACAACCCTATCTAAGAGCCTTAAGATGACTTAGACTAACCACAATATAAGTGTTTTTTTTTATGTTTTCATGTGACTCATAACACTTGCCTCACCAATAAAAAAACTCTCTCATGCCCTACTCAAAACACATAAAAACATCACTTTCTTTTTCCACCATTCTCTCTCCTAATGACATTAAAATACATGTTTTTACAGTTCATCAACATATTCATTTGTCTCTTTCCCGGCCTCCATGTAACACTTCACTCCTACATGATAACTAAAAACATCCGCATTTTTCCTTACTGTGGTGCTCTTAGTAGGGATACTTAGAAGGAAATCTATAACTGTAGATCTAGTAAGTATGGCAGTATGGGTATATCACCTAAACTTGTGTGTACTAATCTTTAATATATGTAATTGTAAATACTAATCTAATATGAATCAACAATATATATTCCATTCAGTGAAAACATATACCGTTATCCTTTTGACCGAATCATGTAACTTAAGTGTGTGTTACTTATATGTAAATGCTATGTTGCTATTTTATAACGTGTTCAAGGCCGGCTCAAGCCTAATTATTCTAAAGCTAAGGCTGTGACCCCAAGTTTTTAGGGCATGTATGTTAAATAAAAAAAATACAAATATTTGGATATTATAAAAACTTTGATAATTACAATCATAAGTGTCATTGTGGTTTGGTAGTAAGAACCCACTTTTGTTCTCTAATTGTATACAAATATTTGTTAAACATTGTTTTTAGCTAACTAAAAGCAATTTCTTTTCTATCTATTCAACTTTCTATATGTTAGTATACTTGAGCATTATTTTTACAAATGTTAACATTTTTTTGACCGGCAAACAAATTTTAACATTATTTGTGTTATGTTTAATTTGACATAAAATTTTATTTTTAGGTTCTTCATTTTAAAGAAGAAAAATATACAAAATATATATTAAGATGCATGCAATATGTGAAAAATATTTAGGTATAGATGGTTAAAACAATAATCCTCGTGAACTATAATATATTTAGGGTAGGTGTTTTTAATGAGAAAAATCTAAAAGTCTAAAAAAATTGAAAGACCTAAATTTTTATTTCATTTTAGGCGCACATAACGATTAAGCTGATCTTGAACCTGTTAATACGATATTCAAAACCGTTTAAGAAAGTAATGTGTCAAACATTGGTGTGTTCCCACCAGATTTACTCCAATTTTCATCAATTTATATTACGCTTAAAATAACTGATTCAAATGTATTGATTAAATAGCTGATTCAAATGTATTGATTAAATAGCTTGTAATTGGTTTAATCGGACTATGTATGGATTTTAAACCAGTTTTTTTTGATCTTCTACGAGTATCAAAATCATGCCCACAAAGAAATAAATATTTTTGATGATTAAACTTTTGATAAAACTTTTTAGAAACTTTTCTTAGTGATCAAAACAATAATTACCGGCAAATTACGATATCTAATTTTAGGAGGATGAAAGAAAAACGGTAAAACAAGATTCACGTGCTAAATTCATCTGTCTTTTAGAGTCCAAAAAGATAAAATATAAAAATAGTTTTTGTAGGTAACATATAAATGGAGTTTTGCTTGGGATTCCTACATGTATAACTTGTGGGGCCTATTCTCGATTTTCTTGTAGATGTGACATTACACATAGCTTTTTAGCTCATTATAACAAATATTATTTCTTTGTACTTTTGCAAAAATGTAAATCCATATTAATGTGTATTTCATGGGTAATGTTTAAGGAAGGAAGAAGTGAGAGTCGGGTACCCTCTTGAGTAGGTATTATCCGATCGTGTACATTATTCCGAGCGTGACAAGTAGGGTGGGTTCGGTATGGTTCTTGTGTGATACTATCCAATGGAGATCAAAATGTTTGTGTGTGTAAATGAGAGATAGAGAGTATATGTGAGTAGTGGGTAGTGTGTGTAAAATGATGAGACTCATGATTTGAGGTACACTTTGCTACCTATTTAAGGTGTTTTAGGTTGTTTAGGCCTTAGGGTACTAGTGAGTTGACATTGCGTGATTGGTAGAACCTATGGTAGTTTAGGGTTGCACTCTCCATTCCCTAATAAATGCTTTGAAACCAAGGCATGACCGCTGTAATTAGTTATGATGGGTACTGATGCTATGTTGGTTCAGTTATAAACTTACAATCTATTAAACTAGCCGAGTTTAATCTACCAACTTTTTTGCTCGACTGGATTGAGCTACATGACGAACGGTTGAAACGATGAACCCTTAGAATTATCGGTTCAACTATCAATCTGAATTATATCTATATCGTGAGAAATCATCAATCATTAAAAAATTTAACTGTTCTGAAAAAGAAAAACTAATAAAGTTAGTTTTGACATATACTACATGTTTACTTGTTTTCATGAAAAAATGTATTGATTGCCATTTTATGTAATAAGGGGTAGAAATAATTCTTCTTTTATTCAAAAACTATATCTAAACTATATGTCTTTTTCCTCAAAATAAAATCCCTTTCTCTCTTGTAATCATCTTTTGTTGCACTTCCACCATTATCTTTCTTAAAAAGAATAATGGAAATTCAAGAATCCTATGCTCTGTTTGTTTACTAATATAGCGATAACATTCAGTACGTTGTGAAGCTTGGCTCTCGAATCGGTAGAGGTCGGACTTAATTTTTTTTATCGGTAGTGGTCGGAAGATCAAATCGGTGAGGACCGGACTCAATTTACCTACGAAAATTGTAAAATTCTACAAATACGCCAAAAATCGATGGGGGCAGGGGCCCCTCAGGCCCTAAAGAAGCTTCGCAATGAGAACACTTGGTAATTGAACATTGAGATAACCATTCCGGACCACACATTTCTCTAAGGCGAACAATTTTTTTTTTGCTAAATCGTAGCTTTTCTTGCAATAATATTTTTTTCATTTATACATATGTGTATATTGTCAAAAATATAAGTATGGTACTTAATTTTTAAATTCTAATACGTATAGACACGTATGTACATTAGAATAACATGCTCTGACCCATAATCTTTTTCTAAACATTTTTTTACTTATAAAATGTGTGGTTCAGAATGGTTCTCTCATTTCTCAATTTAACCGAAGGTTCTCAAATGAACCAAATCCTACATACATACATACATACATACATACATACATACATACATACATACATACATACATACATACATACATACATACATACATACATACATACATACATACATACATACATACATACATACATGCATGCATGCATACATATGGTAGGGTTCCTGTACAAAAAGTGTGTTTTTTTATAAGGGTAAGAAGTGTTTTGGACAATTAGATTTATAAATGGATGATTGAGATTGAATAGTGGCAAAATTGTAATAAGTATTATAAAGTTGATTAAATGATTTGACCTATAGAAGTATATTAGTCTCTTTTTGTGTTTTAAAGATAGAACCCGTTTCGTTGTTCCCCTAATCTCGCATGTTTACTCTCCTTTCCATTTGAGGTTTTCTACAAAACATACATCTCTTTTCCAAGATCACGATCGATGATAATAATCACCCAAAATCTGATCGGCGATAATAATCAACCAGAATCTTCCAAAAAAACATCTCGTGACTTACCATAGTAAGCATTCAAAACCCTAATTTTTTGTTATAAGTGTATAACGAACGACGATGGCATGATTTGGGGTTTAAATTGTGGGTTTTTTTTTTTTTTTGCATTTACAGGAAAGAGGATGAGAACAACGAAAGGCTACTGCAATATTGTTTGGAGGACTATTGTGTGTTTTATATTCAATTACTCTTGTATAATGATTATTACTAACGCAATGCAATAATTTGGTGTGTTATATATAAAACGACTAAGGGTGGAAATAAGAGTTTGATATCAATAGCTGTGTCAATTATTAGTTGCAATAATAACAGATAAAACACCAGTTCATTTATACATATGTGTATATTGCATTTTTCTGTATATATATGATACTTATTTTTTAAACTATAACACGCATAGACATGAATTACATTAAAATAACATGCTCTTACCCACAATCTTTATTTCTATACATGTATGTGAAATCATTTCTACATACTTGACGAATCTCTGCCTATGAAGTTATGATAATCGTTTCTTATTCAAATATAAAAAAACCCTAAGTAGTGATTTATTAGTAGAGTAAAATATATTTGAAAACAAAACCCCACAAAAAATAGTCATTTTTTCTCCGTTTTTTATATAGCACTATGGTACTCGTTGGAAAAGATAATAAAACGCTCGTTAATTTGGTGTAATTTTTTTCTTTAAAAAAATCTCGTATATAAAAGATATTAACGTTTAAAAGTTATGGGAAGAAACATGAGAGAGAAAATTTAATTTTGCTTTTAAATTATTTTCTTTTCCTAAAATAACTTAATGACTTTTGTTTTTTAATTGGTCCACATAGGTGCCACATGGGATCCTACATGGCACTCTCAAGGGAGAGAATGGCCTCTTTGAATGCTATGTAGGATATAAGTCTTTGAAATATATATATATATATATAGTGGAAGTATAGGGAGAAAACCCTCCCAAATGGAAAAACCCTAAGAAACCCATCTCTTGGTCCATGTTGTGCCACATCATCCATTACATTATAATATTCTATAATATTCAAATGGGCTTGATAGACAATTCCACTATCCCCCTTCTCTCTCTACCTATATATATTGTTTTCCCCCTTCTCTCTCTTCATTTTTTTTTCGAATTCAAATCAGATCCTACCCTCCTCTCTTTATCCCCTCCCTCTGTCTCTCTCTAGAACCACCACCACCACCACAACTACCACCACAGCCACCACCTCCGACCATCATCTCACCCTCTCTCAGTCTATGATAATGAACATCTGAACCAGATCTGAACAATGATGAACATCTGAACCACATCTATGTCTCTGTTTCTCCTACCGAATTCCGGTGGAACTAGATCTGAACGACTGATACTCTTGACAACCATCGGTAATAAACAGGGCATCAAACAAACCTTCTGTTAAAACAGAGCATCGAAGACGATCCAATTGATGAACGTTGCTGTGCGCAGAAAAGAGATGACCGGAGGTGACAGAGGGTCGTCGGAGCCGTAAGTTTAACTGAACAGAATTTCGTTTAACGATCTGTGTCTATGTCTGTTTTGGCTTGTGTTCTTATTGTTGCACTTGGTCCGATCTGTGTCTGAAGAAATTTGAGTTGTTAGGGTTCATATGACATACGTTATTTTCAGTAAAACATATGTTTTAGAATACACTACACATGTCAGTGATGTCTCATTATGTGTTTTGGAGAGCTCAACTAACACGTGTTATCTTTTTTTGTAGGTGAAGATATATTTTGTGTTAAAGATGAAGATGGGTATCAAGAACGAAGCATAGCTAGGTCTTTTTTATGTTGTCATGATAGTTTTTTTGTCATTCACAAATAATTATGTTTGTATTAAACGTTTTTAATACGTTTTTAGTGTTGATTGTATTGATCGTTTTTATCATTTCTTAAATAAATATACATTTTTAGTGTTATTTTATTTTGTTCTTTTTAGTATATGTCTGTTAACACATGTTAGCGATGTCTCACACGAGGTCAGAATTTTGTATCTTAATACTAACGTACGTTACTATTCGTGCTGGAAAGAGTGTCATAAAGTAGGAGAGAGGTAACTTGACAAGTGTCAAATCAACCTTTTTAAATTTAGGATTCAGAAAATTAAATTATAAAAAATTAATTTAAGATTACCATATTGCCCTTAATTCTATTTTATATTAGGGTGGCCCAATTGCTTTTGAATATTATATAAAATTTAATTATAGACCATTGATCAAACTTAATGGTCACCATAGGGTTTGCAGGGTTTTTCCAATAAATAGGATTTTCTTATTATCCACCCCCTATATATATAATGGAAACTATGCATCTCAAGTTATGTGTAACGGTCTTATGTTTAAAACGTCAAAACATAAAATGTTTGCTATATTACCGACACATCACTATATAACCTGAAATGGTTTTATTCAATGTTTTAAAAAACCGGTAAATACCGGCCGGTTATACCGGTATTACCGTTTTCAGATGGAAATCCGGTACGAAACACTCCGGTAAATAAGGGAAACGGTATCGATTTATACCGCCGGTAAAATCCGGTATACCGGTTTGAACCGCTATACCAGTACCGGCATAGGTTAGTTTTTGGGTTATTTTTAGATTATTTTTTTTATTAAGGAATAACGTTTTAAAATTTTAGAGCTTTAGATTATCTTTCGGATTATTTTTTAATTATTGATTAACTTTTTGATAGTATTTTAGTATATAATTGTGTACTTTTAGATTATTTTTTGTGTTTGTGTTGTAATTTATGAAATTATACAGCTAACTAATCAACCCGGTTGAACCGTCCGGTACAACGCGGTTCAACCGGTTGAACCATTTTTTAGCCAAATCCGGTATAACTAAAAAACCGGTTTTTAAAACATTGGTTTTATTAGCTTTAGTTATTCATCACCCATTAAAATAATATTTATATTGTATAAATTTAAAATCTTAAAAATGAGTGATATGGTTTTTACTGGCTATGACAATTAATTGTTGGTGGTTTGAGGAAACTTATAATTTATAATCTTATACAAACACTTTACGATTAGACCCAATGTAGTGGTGTTTGAATTGGGCATTTTGGGGCAAATTCACGCCCGGAACACCGCGCCAGAAGGCGTGGATCAGGGCGTTTTTTTTTTTTTGAGGTGGGGGGGGGGGGTCTGGAAATTTTCCACGCCATGAAAAAATAAGGAGGGCCAATGATGTTGCTTCTTTTCCAACGGTCGATTAACCAAGGTTCGAATTTTTTAATTTTTTCTACACATTATCACTTATTTAAACCACACCTCTCACACCCATTTTTTACATCTTCTTCCTTATTTTATAAAAAAAATATTTTTTTTTTATAAAATTTCGCTCAACCTTACACACCAAAAATACTATAATGCAACCATTTCGCGCCCCGTTCGGTGTTACATCTCGCCCAAGCAACCCAAACGTGGTTCGCCCAAACACAACGCAACTGCTACTAACCTTCAACCCAAGCGAGTTCGACCCAAACACGATGGGTTTCTCTCAATTTCTCAACATGCCCTATAATTTTTATGGAGGTCCAATGGGTTACGCAAATAACATAACGTTTAACGTTGGCGCTATGTCGAGATCTCAAGCCAACCAAGAACGGGACCTTGATATCGTGCCGGACACACAACCCGAACCCGAGCAACAATGAAAAAAAAGCATGCACAAAAAAGGGAGATGCGACGACGAGTCGTCTAAAATCGGCCTACCAAAAGTGGTCCAAAGACGAGGAGTGTGCGTGGCTTGACGTTTCGGAGGATCCCGGAATTGGTAAGTGTTTTTTTATACTATTCTTTTTTTTTTTTATAAAAAATTAAAATAATATATGTTTGAATTTTTGTATGTTAACTTTTTTTTTTTAAAAAAATTTTTTTGTAGCAAATTATCAAAAATTGATCCTTTTTTGGCAAAGGGTTCGAGCAACATTTTTCAAGGCGATAAACCGAGGCAAGTATCGGGACAAGGACTCAATCTCAAGCAAGTGGACCAACATCAACCGTTCTTGTCATGCTTTTCAAGAAGTCTTCCAACGACTTAAAACAAATTGGGGTAGTGGCCGGGGAGATGAGGAATACAACTTAGCCCGACCGCCCGGTAGAAGAAGCGTACAAAAGGGAAAGAGTGTGGAGTCTTCAAGATATTCATGACCTTGGGGCTAGGCGTTTGGAAACAATACAAGGAAAAGTTGTATCCAACGAAAAGTTTTTTCGCGATCCAAGATACGAAGCAAATGGAAAAAGAAATCAAATTTGACTAAGCCGATCGACCACCTCACGGAAGAGGCGTTACGCTTTGCTCAAATGCATAAGCAACAAATCCGCGAGAAATACAATCTTTAGATTGTCTCATATTTTTATGTTTTTAGCATGTTTCGGGTTTTTTTTTAAATATGTTATTTTCTATGGTATTGTATTTTTTTTTATTTTTGTTTAATGAAAAAAGTTTTATAAAATATTATTTGTTTTTATTTTTAAAAAAAAATATTAAATAATTTGAAGGGGTTTAAAAATTTTCTTCTGACTAGTAACCACTACACACCCCATTTTAATTTCAAGCCTCATTTGAAACACACATACCACGTATCGTTTAATCCTCAAAAAAGATTGAAAATTTTCACCCACAACTACTCAAGTTCTTAGAATAATTTAAATAATTATGTTTGTTTGTACAAGAATGTTCTCTCACCATACACGTTGTTTGCAACTTGTACAGTACAAGTAACACTTCGATGATTTATGCATGTACCGTACAAGCCATCTTTGCAACTTGTTTGGTAGTGACTTTGGACTACTTTCTTGGTGACATTCAAAGTGACCATTCAAAGTTGCCGAAAGAATCAAACAAAAACTCACAAGTACTACACACCATACAGAGTTGCTGAAAAGAATAGCAGTTGGGTGTCCATACTGTGGAGGGTCCCTAGTACCCCACCCCCAACAACTATAGGGTATACCTTCACATACTTCAACTAAACCAATGTTTTGAAAATCAGTAGTGGTTCATTAATGGTTGGATCAGTTGGACTGGAAAACGTTATAATTGAATTAAAGAAAAAAACAAGTTTTATATAAATTTTAAATAGTTTATTAAACTGAAAATTCAATACAACTATTTCTTATATTATACTAAAATTACCCCCCCCCCCCGCGTTGCGCTAGGGAGCGTAGACTAGTGCCAAGTAGCACCGGAAAACTTTGTGTAAAAATATAAAAATAAAACAGATCATTAATGGTTGGATTAGTTGGACCAGAAAATGTTATAATTGAATTAAAAATAACAAGTTTTACATAAATTTTAAATAGTTTATTAAAATGAAAGTTCAATACAATTATGTTTCTTATATTATACTAGAATTAACCCCTCCTGCGCGCGTGTTGGGGAGCTTAAACTAGTGCCAAGTAGCACCAAGATCAGCGAGCACCAACATCGGAAAACTTTGTGTAAAAATATAAAAATAAAACCGATCGAACGAAAAGAAAATTAGACGTAAAAACGTTAAACCACACAAGTCAAACGTAAACACAAAGAAAACAATAGCTAAACCAATCTAGCACCTAGTGGCGCAGCATAGTAGGGGCGGGGAGGGGCGGCCGACCCCCCCGGATTTTCGCGCAGAAGTTCCGTTTATATAGTATTCGTATAGAAAATTTTGAAAATATAGGGTTTCGACCCCCCGGTGACTTCCGACCCCCCGAACCTTCGGGTCAAGCTTCGCCACTGCTAGCACCTGCATGTTGTGACACATGTTGAACCAAATGCACGTGTTGTGATGTGTTAACTTGCAAAATTTGGACCAAATCGTAAAACGAAAAACTTGTAGAAGATGGAAAGCACAATACCAAATTTAATAGCGAAAAACTGTTAAGGCTAAATTGTAAAAGGCGTAAAAGTATTGAGGTTGAAAGTTGAAAAAAAAAATTAAAGATAAAAATAAAAAAAATGTGGTACAACCTACTAAACGAAAAAAATAGAACCTTTATGCACAATACACTTGATAAATATGAAGTATAATATCATGAAGGCACAAATCACTTATAAATTAATATTATATAAATATAAATTATATTACAAATAGCGATATCGTACCTGTAGAAATTATAGGGTTTGTACTCAAACAATAAAGAACAAAATGAGGCAACACGAACTCAAAACCAAACAACAGAAATCAACACCAGATGTAGGCGACAAAACGGTGACCAAAACTCTTATTAACCCAACCCAAGAAAAGTACCCACCAGATACCCAAATGATCTCAGTTAAACTCTGAGATCAAACAAACCAATACAAAGTTTAGTCGATAATCTGCTGATGATTTATATCAGCAGATTAAGACTTGATAATACAAAAGAACTGAACAAAATGAAGAACAAACTTACAGAGAATACAAACCCTAACAATATCAGAGAGAAACTAAAACAAAAAATGAACGAACAGACTGAAGAGAGAGAGACAACTATGCTTTATATAGCTGCAAAGGAAGTCGTGCACAAGATGCTGATCCAATGGTTGTGACAATCATAGATCAACGGCTCACAATCACCCCTGCAACAAACTCGAGAGACAATTATATCCACACAATCATATAGGCCATGGGCCATGGGCCACATAATAAGATCTCGTATCTGTCAGCCCAATAATATGAGCCCATAAGGAAACCCAATAAGGAAACCCAATAACCAATGAATACTTAAGCCCAATAACTTCAGTAATTGAATTATAGAATCATACATATTTTCAACATCCCCCTTAATTCAATTACTGAATAAATCAGATAATCCCAGCTTAGAGCATAAAAACTCATGCTGAGTGCTGTACAAACCTTTTGTAAAAACATCAGCAGTTTGCTGATCTGAGCTAACCTTAACAGGCTGAACAAAACCTGAACTAATCTTTTCCCTAAGGAAATGAAGATCAAGTTCAAAGTGTTTTGTTCGATCATGAAACACAGGGTTTTCTGCAATAGATATAGCAGATTTACTATCACAATATAATTGTAAAGGCAATTTACTTTGAACTCCTAATTCCTTAAGAACATTAGAAATCCAGATCATCTCACAAACAGTAGAACACATCGCCCTGTACTCAGCTTCAGCTGAAGAACGAGCAATGGTGTTCTGTTTCTTGCTTTTCCAAGAAACAAGATTTTCACCAATAAAGACACAATATACAGTAACAGACTTTCTGGATGTCAAACATTTGGCCCAATCAGCATCAGAGTATGCTGACAGACTCAAATCTTTACCTTTCTTAAACAACAAACCCTTGCCTGGAGATTGCTTAAGATACCTCAGCAACCTTAAAGCTATTCTCAGCGTATTTTGAGTTGGTTTATGCATAAACTGACTCAAAAATTGCACTGCATAGATAATATCAGGACGGGTCAAAGAAAGGTAAATTAATTTACCTATAAGCCTTTGATAACCAGTGATATCATCAACTGGTTTATCATGCTTAGCATTCTTAACAGTCACAGCATAATTTTGTTCAATAGGAACACTAATGGGTTTGCATCCTAGATAACCAAAATCACTTAACAAGTCTAAACAATACTTCCTTTGGTTAAGATGTATTCCTTTATCAGAATACAAAACCTCTATACCAAGGAAGTATTTCAACTTTCCTAAATCTTTGATTTGGAAACTTTCTTTTAACATACTTTTAACATTATTAATTTCTTGTTCATTGTTACCAGTAACAACAATATCATCTACATAAACAAGTAGAACAATAAACAAGTCATCATGAGACTTAACAAACATAGAGTAGTCACATACACTTTGAACAAACCCTATGTGTTTTAACACAGTTACAAGCTTTTCATTCCATTTTCTAGGAGCTTGTTTCAAGCCATATAAAGACTTAACCAGTTTACAAACCTTGGACTCATTACCAGAAGCATAGCCTTCTGGTAATTGCATGTATACATCTTCAGAAATTGACCCATACAAGAAGGCATTGTTTATATCCAGTTGATACAAAGTCCAACTGTTTTGAACAGCTAAACTGATAACTGTTCTAACAGTTACCATTTTGACCACTGGAGAAAAGGTTTCTCCAAAGTCAATGCCTTCCCTTTGATTGTATCCCTTGGCAACCAATCTAGCCTTATACCTTTCTACCTCCCCATTGGATTTATATTTCACCTTATAAACCCATTTGCAGCCTATGGCTTTCCTTCCAGGAGGTAAATCAGTAACAACCCAGGTGTTGTTTCTGTATAAGGCCTCCATCTCATTATTCATTGCTTCAACCCACCTTGGGTCTTGGGAAGCATGATAATAAGATGTTGGTTCAAGAGACTTATTCACATTAGACACAAAACTAAAGTTTTCTACAGACAAATTCGAATAGTTAACAACTTTTTCTACACCATATTTAACCTTACCTTCTATAACATAATCTTCAAACCTCCTAGGTAACACAGACTCTCTACTAGATTGTCTAGTAGTTCTACTTCCCTCAGGAGTCCTAGTATCATCATAAGATCCCTCTAACCCTGAGCCTTCAGGTTCTCTACCTACTGTACTACCAGGTTGATGATCATGGCTTAGGCCATGATCTACATCACTAGCAGCCCTGGGAGAGACAACTGGTTGCTCCCTGGGTGAGTGATCTTGAGTACTAATTGGGTCCCCTTCATCATTGGGAAGGTTTTGAAAATCTTGCTTATCACTTTGAAAACTTTTATTTTCAAAACAGTCAAAAAAGTTTAGATGATTAATATTTTCAAAAACATTTTCTTTAAATTCAGTTTTAAAAGGAAAAATGTTTTCATAGAACTTAACATCCCTAGAAAACTCTTCCTTTTTTGTTTCCAAACAGTACAACTTATAACCCTTTTTAACAAAAGAATATCCTAAAAAAACACTTTTATTGGCCCTAACAGTCAGTTTATCAGGATCATCTAAAACAGTTTTGAAACACAGGCATCCAAAATTTTTTATGTGATTAAGCTCTGGGGGGAACCCATATACTAACTCATAGGGACTCTTACCATTTAAGACAGAAGAAGGTATCCTGTTAATAATATAAGCAGCAGTAAGCACACAATCAGACCAAAACCTAAGAGGAACATTACTTTGGAACAGTAATGCCCTAGCTGTATTCAAAAGATGCCTATGCTTTCTCTCCACAACACCATTTTGTTGTGGAGTATAAGCACAGGTAGTTTGATGTATAATACCTTTTTTATTACAAAACTCATTCATTTGTTTATTAACAAATTCTGTACCATTATCACTCCTAAAAACCTTAACATTTCTTAAAAACTGAGTTTTGATTAATTCATGAAAATTAACCAGATTTTCAAACACTTCACTTTTGGTTTTCAGTAAGTAAACCCAGACTGACCTAGAATAGTCATCAACCACTGTAAAAAAAAAAAACCTAAATCCTTCTCTACTAGTGATCTTATAAGGTCCCCATACATCAAGATGTATAAGGTCCCCTATACTTTTTGTCTTATGATCACTGATAGGGAAGGGTACCCTAACCTGTTTAGCCTTGTGACATACCTCACAAGGTTGTGAATCAGATTCACCAATGTCTAAAGTATCTTTTAATACAGCTAGAACTTGGTTAGAAGGGTGACCTAACCTACTGTGCCAAAGACTATGTTCAGTAACACTATTAAAACACATATTGTTAACATTAACATGTTTACCAACAAAGTATAAACCATCTTGTTGTCTACCAGTCACCAGGACATTCCTTGACTTGGAATCCTGAACAAAACATTTGTGTTCATTAAACCAGACATCTAACTTATTATCCTTAGCTAACTTATGGATAGACACCAAATTAACACAATAGTCAGGAATATAAAGCACATCATGTAATACAACACCTTCAGCAAGTTGGATATCACCAATTTTATTTACTTTAGCATTTGTTCCATTAGGGTGCTTAACTTCCATATTATACTTAGACACATCAACACAATTAAACATATGTTCATCACTTCCTACCATATGTTGATTAGCCCCAGAATCCATTATCCACCCAAGAAATAGAACCAACTTAGCAAAGCTAGAACAATTAGAGTAATTCTGAACTAGTTTAGCAACTTTAGACATAACAGACAAACTAGAGAAGCCATTAATAATGACTGACTCACCTCCTACATTTGAACTTTGAGGATCTCCACTAGGCTTCTCACTTATCAAGCTCATCAACTTAGAGATCTGCTCAGTAGTAAAAGGTGAACCAGAAGAAACACTACTACACACATTGTTACTAGTATTAGGCATACCAGTTCTCCAATTATTTTGAGTTCTACTAGAATTATTGTTAGTGTTTTGCCAGTTAACATTCCTTTTTTGATTTCCATTTGGGTACCCAATAATTTCAAAACACCTTTCCTTAGTATGCCCAACTCTATTACAATGTGTGCATTTCAGATTAGGATTGGGTCCTCTATTATTAGAAGGACCTCTCCTATTATCAGAACTCTGACCAGTTTTAGCAACAAATGAGACATTAGTTGCTTTTGAACCACTGCTGGAACCTCTATGAGATTCCTCTCTAGAGACCACAGCAAAAGCAGTTTTGACTGAGGGCAGTGGATCACTTGTAAGCAAAGTGGTCCTAACAGGTTGATATACCTCATCAAGCCCCATCAAGAATTGCATGAGTTTAATAAGGCTATTAAAATCATTGAACTCCTTTGAGGCTTGACAAGTACAAGCAGGTAACTGAACTATGGAATCAAAATGTTTCCACATAGTATTCAATTTGTTATAATATTCAGACACACTACTACCACTTTGAGTAATACCATTTATTTTCTGATGCAGATTAAACATAACACAACCATCTATTCTATCATATGTTTCCCTAAGATCAAGCCATACATCTCTAGCATTTTCAGAAAACACTTGACCCAAATACAACTCTTCACAAACTGAATTAATCAACCAGGAGAGAACAACCGAATTACACCTATCCCATTGACTAGCTAGAACATCATTGTCAACAGATTTCACACAAGTTCCATCTATGAAACCTAATTTATTTTTACCTTGCAAAGCCAGTTTCATAGATTTAGACCAAACAGAATAGTTTTCTGTTCCTTTCAACTTAATACTAATTATAGACAGACTTGAAGTATCACTGGGATGTAGATACAAAGGATCACTAATGTCAAGTTTACTGACAAGTGTTCCTTCTCCAGTACCAGAGTTGGAACCACCAGGGTTGATGGCTCCACCTCCTCCTGGATTCACTACATCACCCATAATAACACCAAATAGAACACACAACAGACAATAAGAACAAACAAACAAGAATATATCCTAGAAGGACGAAGCTGAGTCAGTGATACAGATAGTGGATTCGTCACTCAAGGTGTCCACCCAGTTCTTAACTCAGGAGCCCTTTTATTAACTATATATAAGTATATAGAACCAAAACAAGAATGGAAAAACAGACAATACAAGAACCACAGAACAAATCAACAAGACACCAGATAGTTTGGCCAATACCGGTCCACCTAACCCGGTCAGTGCCTCTAGACACAACAAACAAAAAATAAAGAGAGAGAAACGATCTCACAGAGAGGGGGAACCCAAGTTAGGGTTTCGCCAATCCTACAATCAACACCTTCACTTAGGGTGTTGAATTGTAGGAGCAATTGAAGCTATTATTATCCAATCCAAAGCTCCACAAGTCCTTTGCCAACAATCGTTGACCTCAACAACCTGTCCAACACAATAACCAAGAGGACACAAGAAATAATAGACCAGATCTATTGTAACAAGATCAGATCTACTATTTATTCAAACATATAAGGACCAGATCTACAACAGATCAGATCCTTTACCAAAAAACAAGAGACAACAGCGGAAGACCCGAAATAACCAAGATCAAGAGCCTATGGCTCTGATACCATGTAGAAATTATAGGGTTTGTACTCAAACAATAAAGAACAAAATGAGCCAACACGAACTCAAAACCAAACAACAGAAATCAACACCAGATGTAGGCGACAAAACGGTGACCAAAACTCTTATTAACCCAACCCAAGAAAAGTACTCACCAGATACCCAAATGATCTCAGTTAAACTCTGAGATCAAACAAACCAATACAAAGTTTAGTCGATAATCTGCTGATGATTTATATCAGCAGATTAAGACTTGATAATACAAAAGAACTGAACAAAATGAAGAACAAACTTACAGAGAATACAAACCCTAACAATATCAGAGAGAAACTAAAACAAAAAATGAATGAACAGACTGAAGAGAGAGAGACAACTGTGCTTTATATAGCTGCAAAGGAAGTCGTGCACAAGATGCTGATCCAATGGTTGTGACAATCATAGATCAACGACTCACAATCACCCCTGCAACAAACTCGAGAGACAATTATATCCACACAATCATATAGGCCATGGGCCATGGGCCACATAATAAGATCTCGTATCTGTCAGCCCAATAATATGAGCCCATAAGGAAACCCAATAAGGAAACCCAATAGCCAATGAATACTTAAGCCCAATAACTTCAGTAATTGAATTATAGAATCATACATATTTTCAACAGTACCGAATATTTTTGATAACGATACCCAATTTTAACAATTTTCGGTACCGGTGTACCGAGCTCATCCGTGCTCTTAACAGGTACCTCTATTAGAGTTCCCACTTTAATTCCATGACGTGTAAACACTACCTGTAACGGAGAAATTAAGAGGGGAGTCCAAGGTTCAAGCAATTAGCAAGGGTGAATTAAGAATTATTGGTATAAAGTAAATGTAACATTTGCTGTTAAAATTAGTCCAGTTGGAGATAGTATTTTAATATATACAGACAGAATATATAAAACCAATATATACAAAAATATTCTCTGTAATAATTTTCTAAAAAGAATTGAACAACACTTTGTTATGTCTCAAATTCAAATCCTCTAAACTAGAAAAAGTCATTTAAATTTAAATTGTTCTATTTTTGTGCAAAAACAAAAATAAAAAATATTCAAACCCGTCCAACCAGTGAATTGGGTCATCCAATTGATCAACAACCCCCTGTTAAAAACACTCGGTGTAGTCTTACTGAATCGAACTGGCGGTGTATCCAGTCAGTGGCGAAGCTTGAAGATCAAATCGGCGGAGGCCGGACTCAATTTTTCGTGTCGGTAGGGGCTGGAAGATCAAATTGGTGGAGACCGGACTCAAACCATATAAAAACGACCTACGAAATCCCAAACTTCCACCACTGAGCCAAAAAACGGTGGGGGTGGGACACCCTGGCCTTCACTAACCTTCGCCATTGTATCCGGTTCCCACTAGTTCGATCCGTTTCTAAAAACACTAATCCAAACGCACGATGTCAAATCAAAGAAAAAGACCTTAAAAATCTTTAGGTATGGGAGTGACTGTTGCATTCATATGGGTGTGGGTTAGTTAGTGTTCAGTGTTCATCCATGCATGATGCACCCTCCAGAGTTAACATCTTTCAATAAAGAAAGAGGGTTCAGGAATATGAGCCATCACCACTCCAGACCAACCTGACCCAATGAGTTCCACATGAGCATGCCTTGAGCCATGACCCATGACTTGACACCACTATCCATGTCGGTTTCTATGAACATATTTAATCAATTCTACTGAAAATGGCTGATAAAGGGAAACAAGAAATCACTGAATCACAGATCAAAAAGCTGACTTACAACCAAGCATAAAGCTTTTAAGTTGGCGGCCCTGTTTCAAATGATTGAAACATATGATAGATTTTCTTGGTTTTTTTTTTTTTAATTTTTTTTTTAAACTTAAAACAACTTTATTCATCACCGAATATTTACAAGATAGATTTTCGGAGTTTAAATACCTATTTAAGTAATAACTTGATGTGTTAAATATGTAGTAAAATCAAGATTTTTAACAATGAACAAAATTTCTTCTTAGTTAATTTTCTTTAAAATACGCGGACACAATGTTACAATATATTGTTATTATTCAAGGATTTTGGCTTTAGAGGTAGGTTATATATTTCGGCGACTCAATTTCTTTTTTACTCGTGTCACTTGTTGAATGTTCAGTGTCAATCATTTATCAGATACGTAAATAGCATTTAAAAAAAATAAGTATTGGATACTATGTAACACATAAAAAAGGTTTTGTACATGTCTTAGATGTAGGCCCGTTGTTGAATTCGTGTTGTTAGTATTTTAGAATTGTTGACGCTCATTGATTGGATGTAAATCGAACGCGTGAACTGCACAAATATCTTTTTTTTTATCTTGCTCATTCTTCCTTAAAATATCACAATTTTTTCTTCATAGTTCACTTAATTTGCTATATCGCAACTAATTACTAGGAACAAATCCGGAAACTGATACAAGTATACAAACTTTACATGTTTAAGTAAACATGTTAAAGTTGTTCATATATGTAAGTGCGGAAGAATACAAGGATATAACATTATAACAAGTTACGAAAGTTACATGTCTAACTGTATCAAAAAATGCCACACATTTAAGTTTGTGACAAGCAATTGAAATGTAGCAAGAATTAGGTTACAATTACATGCAACCTAACATGATATTTGGGCCAAACGTCACTTAACGCTAGTCAATCATGAACCAAAAATGCTATTCGATACACGAACAAGACATGAGTCGGATCTAAAATACTATGTTCTCCAAACGGCAAGTAACCAAGCCATAGCTGATAGCTAAATCTCATTTACGACACATACTCTATTTCTAGAAAAACATGAATACTTATTTTCACGTTAGGGTTTGGTCAAATCGTTCAATCCCTTATAAAAAAGTTAAACATTCTTTTTCCATTTCATATTTAATAGCAATTATAATTCTAGTCAATAATTCTAGTCAAACAACATTTACTTGTAGCTATGTCTTAGGCTAGTCAATTGTAATCCCTTAGATCATGCCTATGGATGTATTATAAATAGGACAATATACATGGTGATTATTCATTCAGTAAATTCATATACTCTTATAATACTCATGACTGACTCCTAATTACGCATTATGCACATTAACAAAATATGCATTTAAATGAAAATGAATAGGTGGGCTTAAATGGTGAGCATCAAGTTGTGTGTCAGTCATGAGTAGTGATGGAAGGCCCTTTGGGAGCTTTCATTTGCATCTATTCAAGTATTTTTCACTTATCATCATATCTGGTATTCAACTTTATAGAAAAGATCAAAGACTTGCATTTTTAGTCACTCTTGTCCAACTCGTGTTGCTCTTGTAAAAAGCTTCCAATCATGTACCCATTGTTTTATTCAAAATAAAACTATCTTGTTGCAACAAATCTAAAGTATGGATGACAATCAAACCTAAACCTGATATGTAAACTCAAAACCTGACACATTTAGGATGGTTTTGGGGTCGGGTAATCGGATATGGATCCGTGTACGGAATTAGTTTTTATTTTTTTTCCGGGTTTTGGGATTCATGACATACTTGTTTACCCAATTAGATATGCGATGTAACTTCTTATAGATCATTTTAAATATGAATGCATAATATATCTAATTATCCGTCTAAATTGTTATCTTCTGCTAAAAAACACTGAAAACTAGCGTATACTATATTTATTATATATGTCTTTAAGTGTTTTTATATATTTTTTTTTGAACGGCAAACGTTACACCAATAAATCTAAATTACAACACCCTTGCCAAGGATTGAACCTTGGACCTCCCATCTAAGAGACATATGTCTCTACCAAGTGGGCTAGCCCCACATTGGCAAGTGTTTTTATATGGTTTAAGTATTTTATATTTATATATTGTAATCATTTATATATATTTCATAATGCTAAATGTAATTGGTTAGTAGTAAGGGTTTTTGGTTGGATATACCCAATGGGTTTACCCGAAACCCGCAGGTACACCCGATACAAACCCGACGGGTTTTGGCACAGGTTTGGGACAAACATACCTAGTCGTGTATGGGGTTGGGATTACCTAAACCCGTCCCAAACCCGACTCATTGTCATCTCTAATCTAAAGGTGCTTGGTGCTAGTGACGATGTTGAATTTCTTGTCTTCTAGTAGCAATAATATTAATAGCAATTATAATTCTAGTCAATAATTCTAGTCAAACAACATTTACTTGTAGCTATGTCTTAGGCTAGTCAATTGTAATCCCTTAGATCATGCCTATGGATGTATTATAAATAGGACAATGTACATGGTGATTATTCATTCAGTAAATTCATATACTCTTATATGGTATCAAGAGAGTTCCTGGCTCCTTGACCAATTCCGCCACCACCACAATTCCGCCACCTTCCTCTTCTTTCTTCGAACCCACCTCCTCTTCTTTCTTCATGGATATCACTCTCCACCCTGCCATGGCGGTCACCAACATCAAGAACGTGATTCCTCTTGTTCTTGAGGATGAATCTTCCCACTATTCTACCTGGACAACCCTCTTTGAGGTTCACTGTCGAGCCTATCAAGTATACGAACACCTCCTACCCCGCCCCCACCTGCTGCTCCTCCAGGCACGTCTGCTGATCCCGACGCCGCCAAAGCCTCTGCTGACCAAGCGGCAGCCGATGTTCTCTGGGCTCGGCTCGACGCTATGGTATTACAATGGATATATGGAACCATCTCTAAGTCTCTTCTCCACATAATCATTGTCCCGGGTCAAACCGCTCATGAGGCATGGACTGCCATTGCGGACCATTTTAATGACAACAAGAGTGCCCGCCAAATTCATCTTCAACAACAATTCTCTAATATCCACCTTGAAGATTTTCCCAATATGGCTGCATATTGTCAACAAGCAAAACACCTTGCTGATCAACTCAATAATGTCGGGGCACCGGTTGATAATCAACGACTGGTTACCCAACTCTTAGCGGGTCTGACCGAAGCCTACGAGAGTATCTCTACGGTTTTACAGAACCGTGACCCTCTCCCCCCGTTTTCTGAATGCAGGTCACGTCTCACCATGGCAGAGACCACAAAGAAATCCCTTTCTGCTCGTGCCGCCCAATCTTCTGCCACCGCCTTGGCTGCCACTACCGCCTCCTTTCCGTCGGCACCTGCTGCGTCTGCTTTCTCACGGGGCAGAGGCCGTGGGCGTTCACGGGGACGAGGACGTGGTGGCACCACCAATCGCAGCGGCGGCCGAACCTCCAACAATCAAACCTCGCACCCCTACATTGTATTTCCAAACTCATGGGCCGCGAATCAATGGAGTGCTCTTATGCAGGGGAATCAGCAGCAGTCAGGGTCACAACAAACCACTACGCCGCCATGTCCGTACCCCTCTGCTCCTCGGTCCAACAGTTCTTCAGCGGGTATTCTTGGAGCAGCACCAGATCAGGCTTACACCGCCACTCTCTCTCCCACGGACATTCAACAAGCTCTCTATGCCTTGTCCCTCTCTCAACAGGACCCGCAAGGATTCATGGACACCGGGGCTTCTGGCCACATGAAAAACCCCCAAGGTAATAACTTCCCGTCTTCTTTTAATACTTGCACTAACAAGTTTATTGTCGTGGGTAACGGTATGACTATTCCCGTGATTGGTCAAGGCAACATAACCCTTCCACCGCCCTTCCTGCCTTTTAAACTAAACAATGTCCTTTATGCCCCACAACTTGTTAAAAACCTTATTTCAGTCCGAAAACTTACCACTGATAACTTATTATCCATTGAATTTGACCCCTTCGGTTTTACTGTGAAGGATCTCAAGACCAAGAAGCACCTCCTTCGATGCAATAGCTCGGGTGATCTCTACCCATTGACAGCACCACTTCCCACTAAATCAACCTCCACTGCTTTTGTCGCTGTCACTCAAGACCGTTGGCATCAACGCCTTGGGCACCCAAGCTCATCTACATTGCATTCTTTACCTTTATCTGTTTCTAGTACACGTAATAAACATGACAAAACTTTGTGTCAAGCGTGCGTTTTTGGCAAAAGTGTACGCATGCCATTTTTTTTATTCATGTAATCGTACTCATTTACCTTTTGATATAATTCACAGTGACCTTTGGACATCCCCCGTGCCTAGCACCGGGGTTCACCGTTATTATGTATTGTTTTTGGATGACTTTACAAATTTTCTTTGGACTTTTCCCTTAACAAACAAATCCAGTGTGTAACATTTCGCATTTAATAATTATACGTTACGTATAATTTGGATTAAAACGACAAGTTCTATTATTATAGTTTACATCTAATTATTTTGTAGCATTTTTAAATATATATATATATATATAGGTTTATAATAATAATAATATTAATACTAATAATAATAACTAAAATGTAGTGGGCTATTACAAAAAAAAAAAAAAAAAAACAAAACAATCCCATATATGTTTCGGAACCCAATCCAGCAGGCCCAAACCATTTCGGCCCACTAGTCCACCAGCCCACTAGCCATTCCCCACCCCCCTCTATTCTGTTTAAAAAGGAATTAAAAGGTTGATGCCGGGGCTCGAACTCGAGCAGTGAACCAGCGCAACACATAAACACCACGCACACAGACCAGTTGAGCCACACCATTCATTTGTTATCAATTCAAACATTATTGTATATAAGGCTTTTTTTAATCGCTGCTACTGTTCGCTGCTATGAACCAGCCACGCGAACTGTTACCTTTTTTTAATTTTTGACTTTAAATTTAACATGAATTTGGAAACAATTGATTATATCGTTCGTGTTATGGAATTTACAAGGTAATACGCGTAATCTACTCATCAATTAACATTCAATTGTTTATCAATTTGGATTATCAACGCGTCAAACATTCAATAGCAAGTCAACCTTACCAATTCATCATTTCAGATCGTTGCACTATAAATTGATCACTCACGAGCCTTCACAACTCGCCAATACCTCTCTCTTAACCTCCAAACCTTCTTAATTATACTCTGTCCGTTCATCACGATCGTGTTTTTGACTTTCTAGTTTGACCATCCAATCGTACTCGATACGACTTTGTAAGTATGATTTTTTTTGTGGGATTTAACCTTCGGCATTCACACATCAATAGCCCTAAGGTTAATTGGGCTATTGATGTGTGAATCAAACAATTACAGAATTAGGGCCCGTGATGTTTAAATTGGGGATAAACTTGATCCAGCTTATTATATTTATTCTTATACGAACAGAAATAATCACAACCACTGGTGTGGACCAAGTGGTTGTGACTGATGCATTCCTCCTTAGCCAGCCGGGTTCGAGTCCCGGCAGTGGCCTCTTTTTGTTTCTTTTTTTTCCTTTTTAACAAATAAATATATATTATACATATAATCTTATAAATTCATTTTTAATTATTAAAACTCTTTTATAAATTCTACAAAAATTATCTTGTATTAATCTGATGTAATAGTTCAACCTACAATTTTTAGTTTTCTAAAATTAATTTATTTAATATATATAATAATTAAATCAATTTTATTGTATTATATTTATAAAATTCCATTAAAATATCAAAACAATTTTATAAATTTCTACAAAAATTATTCTGAGTTTATATAATGATAAACTTTTCTGAAATGATTTTTAATTCTGAAAAATCATTTATTTAATATTTTTAATCAATTTTTGTTAGATTTAATCATAATTAAATCATAATAAATCCAATTTTTAATATTTTTGCACCAAAATTTTATACAAATTATTTCTGAATATTTAGAACAGAAATATAAATTTTAAACTTATAATTCTTTAATTTTAATATTTTTAGATATTAAAGTTAAATTTTGACTATTCGTTATAAATAGAATTAATATTCTATTTTAAAGAAAATAATTTTGTAAAAATTATTTTCACACTTTAAATACATTATTGTGACCATCTTAACTTTAAATTTCCTAAAAAGATTTTTGGTTATTTATTTATTAATATTCCCTCAATTATCAAACATTTTTGATATTAATCAAACAAGCATTTATCCCCAATTCGAAGCCCTAGAAACTTATACATTTGTAGACTTGATAGACTTAGACATATTTATTACCTTATTATAGGGTGATACTTGATACATTTGGGCAACACCATTATTCAATTTTTCAACCGATATAACATTTTGCTAAGGTGAGTTTTACATAGCCCATTTTCTATTTATCACCATTTTTGGGGTGAAACATGTTACAACAATATTTATGCAATTCAATCATCAATGTGTCTATGTGTATTTCTATGTTGCATTATGTCTTGAACATGACTAGGGTAAGCACAATTCTAGCATAAACATTCATCAGCCAAACGGTATACATTGATAGATCTATTGGACTGACAATCCCACCCGGATACGTGCCTCCTACAAAGGTTGCGTGGGTGTTTGTTACTGCAATTTAAACGAGTGAACCATGAGCGTATGGGATGTACCACAATTCAACAGTCACAATGGTTGATTATGCACACGATTTACTTCTAGTATGTTTTCACATATGGACTAGATTGCCATGACACATGAATTGCACAACAATTTTATTCGATTATCAAAACCTATGTAATTCTCACCAACTTTTGTTGACCCAAAATATTTTCAACTTAACATGTTTCAGGTTCTACTTGCTTGAAGGTTTGAATTGATGCTTGAAGATGTTTGCATAGTTTTATTCAATTTGATGTACAAATTCTTAGAACAATTGTATGTAACTTACTTAAATTATTCAATGAAATTTATTATTCACCATGAGCTACTGAACAATCATCAATACGTGACATCCCGATGTTTCCGCCATCGGTTGGGGTGTTACAGATTGGTATCAGAGCCATGGTTATAAGGAATTAGGTTATTAGAAAAATAATCTAGTCTATAACCATTGGAATATAACCAGTATTTGCTCCTTTACTTGCTATTCTCTATCTTACTCCTACTTCTTATCCCTACTTTCATCCTTACAAGAAACAAGAAGGTTACTCTCCATCACTGGACCCACTCTTAGACTAATAGGACAAAATCCTCAGGTTTAACCTGAACCACCTTGAGATCTCGTCGAAGTTCTAGATTTTAATAACGAACACGTGCAATCTGGAAGGGTGAACGCCTGTATTCTGAGTCTTCTGTCTAGGCTGGCATTGCGCATATATCCCAATCAGACGAGGGACCCGGATGCCTACCTGGGAATTCTCGGGATGAGTGTTCACTTATAGGCTAAAGCATGTCTTCATATGTTATTAGAATTTAGAATTTTTGATAAGTCAACGTTTTCGTTTATTCGTTTTAAATGAATAAATGATTACATTCCTTATATAAACTCATTCATTTCACTATGTCTCTTACAGATCATGCCTCCACGTCGCAGTACTCGTCTTAACAGTGGTAACAATCATGATGAAGGGAGTAGCAATCACAATCATAACCATGACACTAACCACAACAACAACAACAACAACAATAATGGTGTCGATGCTCAACTGGCTGCAATCATTTCTCAACAAATGGCGCAGCAAATCGCAACTGTGGTTCCCCACTTATTAGCTCAAGTCATCCAATTGAACGGCAACGGCAACGGGAATGGAAACCACAACGGGAATGGGAATGGACTTCCAGTCTGTACCCTTAAACACTTTAATTCTTGTAATCCCCCAAAGTTTAGTGGTGAAGAAGGAGCTACGGGACTCCTACAATGGTTTGAGGGTATTGAGAATACCTTCATCAACAGTGAATGCCCCGACAACTTTAAAGTCCGTTATGCCATGAGTGTTCTTCACAAACGAGCACTCACTTGGTGGAATGAAGAAAAACGCACTCGTGGGGCTGAAGCTGCACTGGCCTTAACTTGGGATCAAGCCAAAGACATTATGAAGGCAGAGTTCTGCCCTCGTAATGAAATCAAGAAACTGGAAGATGAATTTCATGATCTTGCTCAAGACAGTGGGGAAAACCTTGCTTACAACACTCGTTTTCACGAACTTAGCTTACTGCTACCTCACAAAGTCACCCCTTTGCCCATTGCGATCGAAAAATACATTGGTGGTTTACCGATACAGATTCAAGACACAGTGTGGGGAAGGAACCCTGCTACTTTGGAGGAAGCAAAGCGTTTGGCTGCCACCCTAACAGATAACCATGTGAAGGCAGGAACCCTGACTCGTAAAGGGGAAAAGAAAAAGGATACTCCCCAACCTGCTGATGAAATCAAAACCGAGGCCTCAACCAACGGGAAGTGTAAGGTCAGGAATTTTGCAATAGACACCACTGCCCCACCCAACAAAAAACAATACCACGGGAAGCTACCTAAGTGTGACACCTGCCAGTATCACCATCCAACTCAAGTACCCTGCCGACAGTGCACCAATTGCCAAAGGTATGGGCATCTTGCAGATGCTTGTCGAATCGCTGCTACAAACGCTCTTGATGCTCCAAATAACCCCGCTTGAGACCCTCCAGCTACCTAACAGCAAACTCTATCATTTGAATGATATCTATTTTCTCTTTAATTCTATGTATTGACACTTTTAAATTCAAATAATAAATTTAAGTATTATCATAACATCTGAGTGCATGCTTGTTTGAATGTGAACTAATTGCTATATCTATAATCATACTTGCTTACTTGTACAACAATTAGTTGACTACCAAACAACCTACTTAACGATTGGTAGAGGTCATCATGTCTTTCCAACAGTCGGGAGAGGCCCTACCACCTGCTCAACGACTGGTGGGGACCATCAGACCTGCTCAACAATCGGTAAAGTCATAAAAGGACGCAAAACCCTAATGTAAGGTAAATTGGTAATTACGGTCCGGAACGTAATCATGAATTTACAGGTACACTAAGGTAGTGTGAAATTTTATCAAGGTTTTCGGTAGTCGACCAATTGTAAACCTGGTGTCTTTCTTTAACTTCGGGACGAAGTTCCTAAAAGTAGGGGAGACTGTAACATTTCGCATTTAATAATTATACGTTACGTATAATTTGGATTAAAACGACAAGTTCTATTATTATAGTTTACATCTAATTATTTTGTAGCATTTTTAAATATATATATATATATATATATAAGTTTATAATAATAATAATAATATTAATACTAATAATAATAACTAAAATGTAGTGGGCTATTACAAAAAAAAAAAAAAAAAAAAAAAACAAAACAATCCCATATATGTTTCGGAACCCAATCCAGCAGGCCCAAACCATTTCGGCCCACTAGTCCACCAGCCCACTAGCCATTCCCCACCCCCCTCTATTCTGTTTAAAAAGGAATTAAAAGGTTGATGCCGGGGCTTGAACTCGAGAAGTGAACCGGCTCAACACATAAACACCACGCACACAGACCAGTTGAGCCACACCATTCATTTGTTATCAATTCAAACATTATTGTATATAAGGCTTTTTTTAATCGCTGCTACTGTTCGCTGCTATGAACCATCCACGCGAACTGTTACCTTTTTTTAATTTTTGACTTTAAATTTAACATGAATTTGGAAACAATTGATTATATCGTTCGTGTTATGGAATTTACAAGGTAATACGCGTAATCTACTCATCAATTAACATTCAATTGTTTATCAATTTGGATTATCAACGCGTCAAACATTCAATAGCAAGTCAACCTTACCAATTCATCATTTCAGATCGTTGCACTATAAATTGATCACTCACGAGCCTTCACAACTCGCCAATACCTCTCTCTTAACCTCCAAACCTTCTTAATTATACTCTGTTCGTTCATCACGATCGTGTTTTTGACTTTCTAGTTTGACCATCCAATCGTACTCGATACGACTTTGTAAGTATGATTTTTTTTTGTGGGATTTAACCTTCGGCATTCACACATCAATAGCCCTAAGGTTAGTTGGGCTATTGATTTGTGAATCAAACAATTACAGAATTAGGGCTCGTGATGTTTAAATTGGGGATAAACTTGATCCAGCTTATTATATTTATTCTTATACGAACAGAAATAATCACAACCACTGGTGTGGACCAAGTGGTTGTGACTGATGCATTCCTCCTTAGCCAGCCGGGTTCGAGTCCCGGCAGTGGCCTCTTTTTGTTTCTTTTTTTTCCTTTTTAACAAATAAATATATATTATACATATAATCTTATAAATTCATTTTTAATTATTAAAACTCTTTTATAAATTCTACAAAAATTATCTTGTATTAATCTGATGTAATAGTTCAACTTACAATTTTTAGTTTTCTAAAATTAATTTATTTAATATATATAATAATTAAATCAATTTTATTGTATTATATTTATAAAATTCCATTAAAATATCAAAACAATTTTATAAATTTCTACAAAAATTATTCTGAGTTTATATAATGATAAACTTTTCTGAAATGATTTTTAATTCTGAAAAATCATTTATTTAATATTTTTAATCAATTTTTGTTGGATTTAATCATAATTAAATCATAATAAATCCAATTTTTAATATTTTTGCACCAAAATTTTATACAAATTATTTCTGAATATTTAGAACAGAAATATAAATTTTAAACTTATAATTCTTTAATTTTATTATTTTTAGATATTAAAGTTAAATTTTGACTATTCGTTATAAATAGAATTAATATTCTATTTTAAAGAAAATAATTTTGTAAAAATTATTTTTAAACTTTAAATACATTATTGTGACCATCTTAACTTTAAATTTCCTAAAAAGATTTTTGGTTATTTATTTATTAATATTCCCTCAATTATCAAACATTTTTGATATTAATCAAACAAGCATTTATCCCCAATTCGAAGCCTAGAAACTTATACATTTGTAGACTTGATAGACTTAGACATATTTATTACCTTATTATAGGGTGATACTTGATACATTTGGGCAACACCATTATTCAATTTTTCAACCGATATAACATTTTGCTAAGGTGAGTTTTACATAGCCCATTTTCTATTTATCACCATTTTTGGGGTGAAACATGTTACAACAATATTTATGCAATTCAATCATCAATGTGTCTATGTGTATTTCTATATTGCATTATGTCTTGAACATGACTAGGGTAAGCACAATTCTAGCATAAACATTCATCAGCCAAACGGTATACATTGATAGATCTATTGGACTGACAATCCCACCCGGATACGTGCCTCCTACAAAGGTTGCGTGGGTGTTTGTTACTGCAATTTAAACGAGTGAACCATGAGCGTATGGGATGTACCACAATTCAACAGTCACAATGGTTGATTATGAACACGATTTACTTCTAGTATGTTTTCACATATGGACTAGATTGCCATGACACATGAATTGCACAACAATTTTATTCGATTATCAAAACCTATGTAATTCTCACCAACTTTTGTTGACCCAAAATATTTTCAACTTAACATGTTTCAGGTTCTACTTGCTTGAAGGTTTGAATTGATGCTTGAAGATGTTTGCATAGTTTTATTCAATTTGATGTACAAATTCTTAGAACAATTGTATGTAACTTACTTAAATTATTCAATGAAATTTATTATTCACCATGAGCTACTGAACAATCATCAATACGTGACATCCCGATGTTTCCGCCATCGGTTGGGGTGTTACACAGTGTATTTTCCATTTTCACTATTTTTAACAATTACATCACCACCCAGTTTGGTGGCAAAATAAAACAATTTCAATGTGATAACGGCAAGGAATATGACAATAAGTTGTTTCTCAATTCCTGTCATCTCCAGGGAATGCATTTTCGCTTCTCCTGCCCATACACGTCTTCCCAAAATGGTAAAGCGGAGCGTAAAATTAGAACAATAAATAATATGATACGCTCTCTGCTTGCCCAATCCTCCTTGCCACCATCCTTTTGGCATCACGCCCTTGAAACCGCCACGTACCTCCTCAACATCATTCCCAACAAACACAGCAAATTTTTATCTCCCACCTCCCATCTCTACAAGTGTGATCCCACCTATGAACACCTTCGTGTGTTCGGGTGCCTATGCTACCCTCTCATACCCTCCACCACAATTCACAAACTTGCCAATCGCTCCAAACCTTGTGTCTTCCTTGGTTACCCACCCAACCACCGTGGCTACCGATGCCTATACCTCACCACAAATTCCACATTTGTCTCTCGACATGTTCAATTCGAAGAGACAATATTCCCTTTTTCCACTACTCTCCCCACACAACCCACATCCTATGACTTCCTTGATAGCGGTCCTCATCCGCTACTTTGGGATCACCTACGGCCCACACCAGACTCACCACCCATGACCCAGCCAACCCAACACACTCCTTCGGCTCCCCCACAGCCCAACTCCCCACCACCTATTACCTACTCGAGACGTCCCAGGCCCACACCTGGCCCATCTACCAGCTACCCTCCTACCGTGCCTCCCCTGGCCCAATCCTCTTCTCCCATCCAGCCCACATCTCCAGCCCATACTCAATCCCATCAACCTAGCTCATCCCCTCCTTCCCAACTAACGGGAATATTTTAATCAAAAGCCCACTTAGCTTGTACTATTTAAAAACTTTTGCTTTATGTATAAAACCAACTTTGAAAATAAGATTTTTTTTTTATCCATAGGAATAATATTGTAACATCACATATTTTCCCCAAATCTTTTTATTAATAAAAAAAGGATGTATTTGTTTTAAACAATATATTTTAATAATAATAATAATAATAATAGGACAAAGTAATTAATTCATCCCCTACATTAACCTTCTTAATGAAGGTTCGTCAAAAAAAAATGTGAATCCCGGCGAAAATTCGGATGCCATCCTCATTCATTTTGGCGAGCCACCAAGTCATTCAACCTTTCCATTTTAGAACCAAATCAATCTACCAATCATGCAATCAATATTCCACGTTGACCGTCTTCAAATCCTTTCCTAAAAACGAGTTCGAATCACGGCATGAATCACGGGATTCCCATTAATCTAAAACCACACCTCAACCCTATAGATGCCATCAATCTATTAACCGACATAATATATGTCTTCTGGAATATTCAAACCAAGTCAAAATATTCCATCCGAGTCAAATGCGATTAGTCAAATGTCATTAATTTCTATAATAGTGTTTGTTGACTTTCCTTATTTATCTTTGACTAGCCAGCAATATGTTAGGCATTAACTTTGTATATATAGTGTACTCTTACTTGTAATGGTCATCAATCAAAATTCATTATCACTCGATACTTAACATGGTATCAGAGCGATCATACTATATTTTTAAACACACCAATGTCCCAACCTTAAGCCACCCATCTCAAACCATCTGCCGCATAGCCATCATTGCGACACCATCAGACAACCATCTCCGAACACAATTGGCACCGTCACCAACCACTTGTACATCACTGCCACCATCACCCGTCGCTGCTTCCGGGATTGCGTCGACCACTACCGTGAATCATTAAAGAAGGTAACGATTTCATTATGTGCTTTGCGTTGCCCCGTCGATTAGTTTGGGTTAGAATTCCGGCAAGTGGGATTTGGTGGTTACTGTAAATATCCGTAATAAAAAAAACAAATCCTTTGACAATTTCGTTTTATAGATTTTCGTATAGGTAAACTCCATATTACCATTTTCCTCACATGGTAGTTTATGATTTGGTCACAGTAGGTATTTTTTTCTAGACTCATGAAATATGGAATTATTTAGTTCCATTGGTTTACATGGTATTCTAAACAACTAAGCTATAGATTTTATAATTAAACCAAATAAAATATTGTATGATATCTTAATCTAATATGTTTCTCGAACAAATTTTAAACTAACCTTTCTCTAATTTTCAAAGACATTTTGTATAATGTCATTTATCTAGCTAAATTATAGTTTAGCTAATAAAAGGATTTGCAATTAAATGGCACATTTATTTGATGTCAAATCGGTTAGGACCGAATAGTATCATAAAAATGATTCATGAAATTAATCTTAAATATATTTATAATTTAGGCTGCCATAAAGTTAGAGTGACATTCGAATTTCTCGCCAAGTTGATATACGCGTTTAAGATTCAAGCATAATGCATCGACTCTCGTTGATTCTTTTGCAATTTCAACATCATAGTCAAGGTGAGTTTTACATAGCCCCTTTTCTATTTATCACCATTTTGGGGTGAAACATGTTACAACATTCTATATGCAATTCAATCATCAAAGTGTCTATGTGTTTTTCTATGTTGCATTATGTCTTGAACATGACTAGGGTAAGCACAATTCTAGCATAATCATTAACATTGATCAGCCGACGGTATACAATGATAGATCTATTGGACTGACAATCCGACCCGGATACGTGCCTCCTACAAAGGTAGCGTGGGTGTTTGTTATCGCATAACATATTCGAGTGAACCATGAGCGTATGGGATGTACCACATTATAACAGTCACAAGGGTTGATTATGCACTCGATTTACTTCTAGTATGTTTTCACATATGGACTAGACTTGCCATGACACTTGAATTGTACAAGTTTTATTCAATTATCAAAACCTATGTAATTCTCACCAACTTTTGTTGACCCAAAATATTTTCAAACTTAACATGTTTCAGGTTATAGCTTGCTTGAAGATTAGAGTTAATGCTTGAAGATGTATATTTAGATTTAGCATTTTTCATTGGATGTACAAATTCTTTTTAGAACTATTGTATGTAATTCAATTAATTAATTATTGAAATTTATTATTTACCATGAGCTACTGAACAATCATCAATACGTGACATTCCGATGTTTCCGCCATCGGTTGGGGTGTTACAAATATCTAGTCTCTAAATTTTCCATCGACACTCACTCATTTTCAACTTGTTCAAATTTTTACAATATTTGGCATATACCACAATCATGTTTTCTTATACACTTGATTATAACCTTTGATCCAAACCCCAAAATTTACACTGCTACATAATCTCCTTACTATAAAATAAACTCTTTATCAACTATCTTCACATTCACTATCTCTCACAACCTTGATTCTGCTTCAAGATTTTTCATCATCCTCTCAAGAACTAAATTCATATCCTTCACCTTCACCTTCTCAAACTTGAACTAGTTACCCATGATAACCAAACTATTGAAACTTGGTTGTGTGTTGCATCAAACTAAATCCTTAGTTATACATGAGGATTCGATTATCTACCATATTTAAACATTTAATACTAGAAATCATGGAATATAAACTATTTGCTATAGACACACCTAGAGTCATTAACCTTGTCTAGGACAACACTATTACAACTCGCATGCTATGCTTGATACTTGATTGTTTATATGTACATATTATCAATTTGCAATTTATGTGTGAAATAATTGGTACACTTAATCAAACAACTGGTAGAGGATGAAGTACTTGCTCAACAGTTAGTTGAGTACCAAATAACCTACTCAACGATTGGTAGAGGTCATCATGCCTGCTCAACAGTCGGTGGAGGCCCTACAACCTGCTCAACGATTGGTAGAGGCTATCGCACCTGCTCAACAATCGTAGAGGTTCTTACTCACTGACTGGTAGAAGTCTTTTTCCTACTCAACAGTTGGACTCATTTTTGGATACATTGTAAACGATTCAATCACAAGGTTATTTTGCATTACTTACATGTGTGTTTAGAGTCATAGTAGGACACAAAACCCTAATGTAAGGTAAATTGGTGATTGCGGTCCGGAACGTAATCATGAATTTACAGGTACGTTAAGGTAGTGTGAAATTCTAATAAGGTTTTAGTAGTTCATTTGGTTTTCATATAGCCAATCAATTCATGCATTTCTTATAAGATTCCTAAAACATAAGTTTAGTATTTTGCTAGATTCTTATGCTTCTTGCTACTTCAGACGAACCTAATCCAATCCTTGAAACTCACATCTCAAACCTCTTATCCAAATTATTCGAAACAAATTATTCTATTACCTATAAATTCATGTCGTGCCTTAACCCAAACCACAGCTGCCTTAATTTCTACCTAATCAACCTCAAACCTGTGTTTTTAATAACTTCGGGACGAAGTTTCCAAAATTAGGGGAGACTGTAACATCGTGAATTTCCCCTAATTTTTCTTTTGATAAAAAGAATGTATTGTTTTAAACAATATATGTTTTAAATACCTTAAACTAATAATTATTTGTATCTCGACACTTTTGTACGTTTTAAAAATATTTCGAGTCACTTTCGGGCTTATATAATCATATTATGAATTTAGAATAATATAGTTTTAGGGAAATAATTTCCAAAAAAAAAAAAGATTTGTGTGGACCGGGACTCGAACCCGCGTCCACAGCCAACCAACACACAGTGACAACCAACTGAGCCAACTATCATCTTGTGTAGTATTTCAGAAGAAAATAAACTTAACACATTCCTTAAATTGATTAGTCAAAGTCTTAGTCAAACAGTCAAAGTCTTAGTCAAACAGTCAAAGTCTTAGTCAAATAGTCAATTCATCATAAAACCTTACTTTATGGTGTTGACCAATTTTAATGGCTAATTGACTCCAAAACTAGTATAAAAACCCACCTATGACCCATTATACTTTGCACCTCTAAATCGATTGTTTCAATCCGATTAAACTTTCTCTCATACCTTTCTTCTATAGTCTATTACTTCTACAATTGAAGCTTTGATTATAAGCTCTTGTAATTGGCGAATTGGAAGCTTGATATTTTTTCTTTTTCGTTTTCTTCAATTTGGACTAGCTACGTTGTTGAGTCTTTGGGATTCGCCTCGCATACATTCACAACACTTAGAGGATAATTCACCTTAGCCAATGTGAGTTTACGTAACCATGTTTATGCAATTCTTCATACTTGCAACATTATACTTAAGCAATTCTACATGCATGTCTAGTTGTAAACTTTAATGCCTCATGATTTAGACAACAACAACAGTTTCAACGAGTTTCAACATTACATAATCATTAGCTATGGCCAAGCCGACGATACTCAATAATAGATCTATTGGATTTACAATCCCACCTAGATTCGTTGACCATCTTTTATGGGGAGCGCGGGTGATTGTTATCGTTCCAAAATATTATTAAGGTGAACCGTGGATGACGGGATGGACCTAAACTAGTCGGAGGTTTGATTATGTCGATTCAACATTTCATGTTTATTCATGTAGACTTAAACTTACGATAGACATATGAATTTCTAAACTTTTATACTTAAACTTAATTGCTTGACATGGCTTATGTATTCTCACCAACTTCTAGTTGATCCCCCCATTTTTACAACTCAACAGGAAATAATGATGCGTGAAGACTAGAGTGTTAGCATGAGAAGACAAATTGAAGTTTATGCTTATTTGGTTATTTTGATGTATTAGATTTCCATTTAAAACTCATTATGTATTTTCACTTTTGGATATTTGCACTTTAAATTAATTTCAAGTAAAACTTGATTACCATGTGCTACTGTATACTCATTCTTACGTGACACCTCGATGTTTCCGCCATCGGTTAGGGTGTTACAATTTATTTATCATCATGGTCAAGACACTGCTTATCTTCTTATTTATGTGGATCACATTATTCTTACTACATCATCGGATACCCTTCGCCGCCGTATTATGACATCATTGTACAGTGAGTTTGCTATGAAAGATTTGGGCTCGCTATCTCATTTTTTGGGCATCTCCGTCAAGCGTACAGGTGACACCATGTTCTTATCTCAGCAGGCGTATACCAATGACATCATCCACCGAGCATCCATGGATTCCTGCAAACCAGTGGCTACTCCAGTTGACACCGATTCAAAGCTTGGTGCAACCTCCTCCGCACCATTTCATGATCCCACTACTTTCCGCAGTTTGGCAGGTGCATTACAGTACCTTACATTCACGCGGCCCGATATATCATATGTAGTGCAACAAATCTGCATGCATATGCACTCACCCACCGACGATCATTGGAATGCTCTCAAGAGGATCATTCGCTATTTGCAGGGCACGTCCGACCACGGGCTTCATCTTACCCCTGCCCCGAATATTTCTCTGCGTGCCTATACAGACGCCGACTGGGCCGGCTGTCCTGACACCCGTCGGTCCACCTCCGGTTACTGTGTCTACCTTGGTGACAACCTTCTTTCCTGGTCATCCAAACGACAACCGACAGTCTCACGCTCCAGTGCGGAAGCCGAATACCGAGGATTTGCCAATGTTGTCTCTGAAATATGTTGGCTTCGTAACCTGATGCTAGAATTAAATCAGCCTCTTCTCAAAGCTACCCTCGTGTACTGTGACAATGTCAGCGCCATTTATCTTTCGGGTAACCCAGTTCAACACCAGCGGACGAAACACATTGTACTGGATATTCACTTTGTCAGGGAGCAAGTACAACGGGGGTGTGTTTGAGTCCTACACGTGCCTTCTCGCTACCAGGTTGCCGATATCTTCACCAAAGGCTTACCACGCATACTGTTCGATGACTTTCGCTCCAGTCTCAACGTTCGTCAGCCTCCCGATTCGACTGCGGGGGTGTAATAGCAATTATAATTCTAGTCAATAATTCTAGTCAAACAACATTTACTTGTAGCTATGTCTTAGGCTAGTCAATTGTAATCCCTTAGATCATGCCTATGGATGTATTATAAATAGGACAATGTACATGGTGATTATTCATTCAGTAAATTCATATACTCTTATAAGTATAAAGTTCATTGTTAATGTTTGGGATGATAATAATAAATTAAATAGTTTATAGTTAAGGAGTAAAATCAGATGATGAGGCTCGTGGTGTATAAATTGTATGCAGTGGCGGATCCAAGAATTTTTTTCTATGGGTTCTTTTTTTCTGGTGCTCATATTTCTCACAATCAAATATCAGAAATTCCGGACCGGGTTGTTAGAAAGAGAGGATTTTTAGGGACCAGTCTTGCATCATTTCCCTAGTCAAAGATCACAAGTTAAAGATCTATATTACCAGCCTCTACATCAGCCTCGATTTATGCTTATTTTCATTTTTTATTACTTTGTATCTTAGCCTATAAATTGGAGTGGCAGAATCAGTTGTATTCATTCAGAAAAAAACACAACTTCTTATCTTTTTCTATTCAGTCCAATATGGTATTGGAGCACGTTCTCTGGTTCTAGGACCGTGCTCATCATCTACCTCCCAAAACCAACAAAAACCCATCGCTGCCATGTCCGAAGACGGTAACGTGGGTTCTGAACTATCAACACAGTTAGCCAATCTTCTCAAGAATGGCTTTAACATTCAAACCAAAATCCAAACCTACCCGATAACCTACAAATCAGCCTCAAACTCAACAGCAACAACTATGCCCTATGGACTCGGATGATCCGAGTCGCAATAGGTGGAAAATCAAAAAGCTTACTAAAACACCTAACCTTAGAGCCTCTAGATCCAAGTACTGCAGATTATGAGCAATGGGAACAAAACGACCTAGTCGTATTCTCATGGCTTATTCAAAATATGGAACCAACACTGGCAAGCAATCTAACCGAGTTCCCTAGTGCGAAAACACTATGGGATGCTCTGGAAGTTACCTACAGCAGTGGGAGGGACAAGTTACAAATATTCAACCTTCATGTCCGAGCAAACGAAATCAAACAGGATGAAACTTCTCTTGAAAGTCTCTGGATAACACTACAAGGGATTTGGGGATAAATCGATAGAATTGACCCAAATCCAATGAAGTGCCCAGATGACATCAAGACGTACTCTCGGATCAGGTCGGAACAGAAGTTATTTTAGTTTCTAAACGCCTTAGATCAGAGATACGAACCCATAAAAAGGGAAATACTCCGGCTAGGCACTCTCCCAATAACAGAAGAAGCTTACGCTACTGTAAGAAAAGAACATGCTCACCAAAAGATCCTTGGATCTCAACCAACATACACAAAAGATGAAACATCAGAAGTGGGCCCGGGCTTATCGCCACCAACCAACACAACCCTAGCGGCTCAAAGGGTACTCGTTGCCCCCAAAATGTTAAGACTGACAAAAGCCACCTCAAGTGTACTCACTGCGGTATGACCAAGCACACCAAAGAGGAGTGTTCCAAATGAAATCATATATTCATTTGAAATATGAGAGTTTGGTGATGACAAGGCGAAAGAAGCTAGATGTATTGCATGGGAGATCTTCTTGGCCGGTGAATATCTTGCAAACACTCTAATTGCAGATTTATCCGAGTTAAGTTTGGTTAACGATAAAATGAAAGAGATGGTTAAGAAGGTTGATGAGGGCAGGTTTAACAGACCTAGCCATCAGAAGAAGTCTAACAGGTATGCTTCTCTTCTTGGTTATGAGAAACCATCAGAGCTGAACCCACTATTCGATTGTTGAATGGTATCAAGAACAAAGGCCGTGGTAAGCAGAAGCGTATAAAGTCTAGCAAGGAAAAACAAGTTAGTCGAACTGGGAAAAGGATGAGAACCTGTGCGATATGCGGAGAGAAAGGCCATGATCGACGAAAACATTCGAAGGAGGGTGGTTCAACCTAGCCAAAAGTTGAACAAGATGACCAGAATGTCAAAGGTGAATTTGAAGATAACGAAGAGGTTGAATTAGAAGATTCTGATGATGAGGAGTTGTCTTAGATATGTCTTTGGCTCTGTAAATTTTACTGTGTTTTAACAAGTGCGTCTGAATGTTTACATCGTACGTTTAGTTTTGGTTTTTTCTTCAGTTACTTTAAAAGTTTATATAGGTGCGTTTGTTTGTAAACTAAATGCGTTTAAAGACAAATAAGTGCGTTCAAAATAGCTAATAGGTGCGTCTATATCATTAATATTAAATATATATATATACATATATATATATATACACACACACAAACACAGAAAACCACCACAAAAAATCACCATGAAACAACCCAACCCATCCATCACCTGCCCCCCCAAGATTGCATCCCTTGCCTTCTATTTTGCTGCCATGTTTTTCATGATGCAGGTCTTTGTGTTGCTAAGTGCCTGACAGATGAGATTATCAAAAGATCCATGCGTCTGGAGTTGGTCAATAGTTGCATCCCTGAATGGTTTTTTTTCTTCATTCATCAGCTTCTCAATCAGATCTAAGTTCTTTATATATTGCCTTTGGACCTCATCTTGTGCTCCTAGAACTACACAGGATGAGTTGATGTCATCTCTGACTTTAGAGATGCAATCTACCATGATCACAGTCTTGACTTGGAGATTGTTGATTGCATCAATGTGGTTTTCTGCCATTTTTTTTAAGTTTTCTAGTTTGTATGTGACTCAACTATATGTTTGATAGTTTATATAAAGACCAAAAAAGTTACTTTTTTAGATTATAGTAGTTGAGTATTGAATTTCAAGAATTAACTCTATTTATTACCAATCAAATCATAGTTAGTAATCAGTAAGATTTTGTTAGTTTTTTTTTTACAATTTAAATAATTATGTATTTAGATAGGTTGATATTTTACCATTAATAAGTTATACCACTTGCATTTTTCATCATTACATGTACGAACACAATAAAAAAACATAATCTGTGTATTTAAACATGCGTCTAAATATTATAAACGTGCATTTGTTTTTGTTTTGTTTTGTTTCCACCAGTTAACAATAAACGTATGTTATTTTTTAACATATACATAACGTGCATTTAAATAGAACCTGTTTAACAGTTACTTACCTTCTGTCACACCCTCAATTTTCCACTGCAGGGTTTTACCACGAGACGCGTGACAAACTAGGATTCAAGTCAATGGTCACAATAAACGACACTATATGAAGTACGTAAACCCAAAAACATAGAGTTCATAAGCGGAAGCATTTAAAGAATTTAATGGTTACAAAACAGTGTTCCAAAGTATTCAAGACACTTATTTCAAAACATGCTACTAATCCTAGACGCCAGTGCAGACCCGTGCGCCTAGTCCAACCGATGCTACCTTAGCGACCTAAGAAAACATGCCAAAAGAGACGTCAACATATATAATGCTGGTGAGTTCACAGGTTTGTTCAATATGATACCAAAAGTTACCAAAGTGTTACCATGTCCATACTATATAAATGTTACCAAGTACGCTAGCTAGGCGTATGTTTTATTACTACTACGATTGGAAAACCATTACTAGACTGTTACAAATGTTCGGCCCGCGTGTGTTCAGCAATGTTACCAATGTTACCAGTTCGAGACAATATGCACCCGCCCGGCTCTCCAAGCCGTCGAGTGGGGTTTGTCAAACCCAATAGATCTATCCACATTTCCCCCGTTGTGCATCCCCGCACATTCATGGTTTTCCCCGGGACTTTCAAAGATCGTATAGCAATGCAAAGTTAAAACCATAGTATGACATATGTTACCAAAATAGTTTAGCGCATGTTTTCTCCCCCCCAAAAGTTAAAGCAGTAAAAGTGGGGCCGTGAACTCACCTTAGGTTGCGTTCTTCAGTAATATAAGAAAGCCAAGCCCTTGATAATCCCACTACCGGAGATCTATCAAAATGTTCACATAAGTTTTCCGACTAATAACCATATGGTTATCTAATCCCCGATTGTCCAGATTGTGACCAAGTATGTTTTAAAACGTGTTTAAGTGTTCAACCAACACACTAGACCGACCCGACATCCCGTTGGTGACTCATTACCCTAACTAATCAAGTACACATAGATTACACACAAGGTTTGTTAGGACAAAGAGGATTGGTGAAACCACTTTTGTAAACCTTAATCTAATTCACTTCTGTCATTTTGGCTAAGTATAGAAGTACTGAAGAGAAGACAAGAAACTGCTGATTAGAAGATATGAGAAGTGCTGAAGAAGCAGAAGTTCTGAAGTCCAAACCAGACAAGTTCACTTCAGAAGTACTGAAGACAAAACTACTCTTCAGTAGTTTGTCCTTCATCAGCACTTAGCATCAGATATTTCCCACCGCCTTTTTGCATCAGTAGTTTATTGTTTAATATTACTTTTAGCTTTATTTGATTGATTCAATGTTGCAACTTGTGCAACTTGTTTCTGCTATTTCTGTACTTGCTTTTTGGCAAGATACATGTATGTAAACGTCTATAAATAGGAGGCTTCAACCTTCTATTTTAGACATTGATTTTAATAGAAAAATCCTTCAAACACTCTCACTGTTCTATTCCATTTCTGTATTTATTGTGAATCTGTCTAAGTATCTAATTCTCATTTACAGTAGATTCATAATAAATACTTTGTCATTTATTAGTTTCAAACATCAAGGGGGAGTTATAACTCTGCCTTTGTGTAAAAAGTGTTGCTTTAACTTATAACATTCCGCTGTGCTTATAATCTGATTTACAAGGACTTGCTAAACACTTAAGTGTCAAGATAGCAAGTTCTTACTTAGCATAAAAGAGCAAACTGATCCAACAATTGGTATCAGAGCATTGGTTTATCTGATCACATATCAATCTAACAAATTGAGAATCAGACACAAAGCTCTTATTGATATTCAATAAAAAGATCAAAAGTTCACTTTTTATCAATATCCATCACTTAAAAGAGTCATCTGACAAATCTATACTCTTTAAAATGGATCCACATAATACTGGTTCTGCCACCAAACCTGCCATGCTTGTGAGAAATGAGTACAACATATGGCAAAAGAGAATGGCACATACCTTGTCATAAACCAACACAGGTTGTTGGAGATCTGTGATATATGGTCCTCACAAACCAGTAAATATAAATCTTGAAACTAAAGAAGGGATTCCAAAGGAACCCAAAGACTATACAGATGAGGATTTCCTAAAACTTGAGCTAGATGCAAAAGCATTCTCTATGTTGGCAATGGCTCTCCCAAATGAAATATACTCTGGCCTTTTACATTGTGAAAGTGCCAAAGAACTTTGGGACTGTCTTAAAGAACAGTTTGGAGGAACTGAAGAGGTGATTGCCAACACCAGAGAGATTTTAGCTCAACAATATGAAACATTTGCTTATATTAATGGGGAAACTTTGACTCAACAATTTGAAAGATTCTCCTCATTAATCTCTGAGCTAAAGTTAAATGGTCAGACCTATACAACAGTATCTATGTTACATAGATTTTTAAGGTCTTTACCTGACAAATGGGAAACTTACTCCATTGTCTTAAGATCCTCACCAGATTTTAGCTCCCTCACTCTTACAAAACTCCATGGGAGATTACTTACTTTTGAGAGAGAAATTGATCAAAAGAAGAAATTACAAACTTCTGGTAAAACTGCTGATGACTACCTACCAGGTAGTACAACACTTTTGGGACAAGATTCACCAACTTGTTCCTATGGATCTTATGACAATATTGACATAACAACTGGGATCTCATCAGAAAGATCTTTCCCAGGTTATGACAATGATGACCAAAGTCAAACTGCTAATAATCTATGTTTTATCATGGATGATTTGAAAAATTTTAGCAGTGATGACTTAGAAGAAATGGACATTTTACACCAACTGGCCATGCTAAGCATTAAAACTAACAAGTTTTATAAAAGGTCAGGAAGGAAATTTCCAGGATTGACCAGTAATACAAAAATTGGTTTTGACAAATCTAAATTGAGATGTCACAAGTGTCAGAAGTTGGGACACTTTGCTAGAGAGTGTAGAAGCTCTAGCTTTAACCAATCACAATCTGGAAATAACTATAACCCCAATTATAATAGGAACAATGGAACTCAATGGAGTGCTCATTTTGTACAGGCACAAGCTCCTCAACAGCAATATATGCCTCAAGTACAATATGTTCAAGTGCCTGCTCAACAGATGCAGAGTCAACAATCAATCCCTCCCTTTCCAGCTGCTCAACTTCCTCCACAGCCTCAACAACCCTCTCAACAAAGTCTCTTTACCTCAGGGTATGTTGACTGGAGCAGTCTCCCTTATGACACCACAGAGTGCAATCCTGATGCAGACAACAAAGTGTTTGACATCAACTGGGGAGAACCAGACAATGGCAGAAAGAACTTTGCCTTAATGGCATTTGAAGGCTGTACTTCAAAATCTGCATTGTCACAGGTATCAAAAGAATCTTTGACAAAACTTTGCTCAAATTCTTGCAAAGAAACTTTTGCTCTCATAAGAGAGACAAATCTGCACCTACAAGGCAAAGCCAATGATTTAGAGAGAAAATACACACAGATAAAATGTGATTTAGAAAGAAAACTGTGTGCTAAAACAAAAGAAGTTTCTAAATTAAGTGACTCTGCTATTGAAACCCAAGCACAAATCAAAATCATGCTAAATGACCTGGGAGATGTCAGACAAGAGCTTGCTGACACCAGGATCACTTGTGAAAAATGGGTGGAATCTTGTAGGGGGTATCAATTATTGCTAAACAAACAAAGTGCTTCAAATGTTAAGTTTGGCATAGGATACCATCATGTTGAAACACCAACAGATTTTTCTCCCAAAACTACTGAAGATGGGAGAAAAATTGTTTCAAATGAAGCTTCTGAAGGGAAAGAATGCACATCTTTCCATGAAAACTTTCTAAACAGAAATCCTGGCATTTTTAAAGAAAGTACTTCAGAAGTATTTACAAAATCTGACAACAAGCCATCAGTAGTTTCATCTACATCAGGAGTTGAGAACCTGAAAACTACTGATGAGCAAAATCTTTTCACAAATGTCAGAAATTTGCCTTTAGATCAAAAACAAAAGGCAAAAGAATGTGAAATTTGTGGCCTGTTCAACCACAAAACTGAATTTTGTAGATACAGAAAAGGAATTCAGTTCAATCAAAAATTTAAACAACAGGTTGTGGGAAATCAAATCAGAAATGATTATGAAAAAATCTTTAAACCCAAGAAACAACAACCTGAAAACACCTTTTCTCAGAAAAAGATAAAATCTCAACCAAAATCTTTTTCTCAAAATTCCTTGTCAGTAGTTAGACCAGAATCATCAGCAGTTTCACAAACTGCTGAGATTCAAAATCTAAAGAACATGGTAGAACTACTGATGACCAAGGTTGATGGTGGTCCTAAAAAGGATACCACCATGGTTCTTAATGAAAAATCCATTGCCAAAAAGACATGGATTTCTCAACCTGGTCAAGAACAAACTGTAACTGTTCTCAAGAGCAAACCCAAAGCCAAACAGGCTTGGGTTCCTAAATCTAACTAATTTGCTTTTATGTGCAGAGAGTTTCCAGGGGCTTAAACAGCATATGGTATGTTGATAGTGGAGGCTCTATGCACATGACTGGATGCAGATACCTAATAAACAACTTTATCAGCCAAAGAGAAGGATCTGTATCCTTTGGGAACAATGCTAAGGGATATGTGCTAGGACATGGCAATGTCTCCTCTGGCAAAATACAGTTTGACAAGGTCAATCTGGTGGAAAACCTTGAATACAACTTGCTGAGTGTGTCACAAATGTGTGATAAAGGATATTCTTCCTTTTTCACAAAGACAGCATGCAAGATCATCTCACCAGAAGGCCAGAAGTTGATAGAGAAGATTATAGAAGATCATACTTTGCTGATTGCCAAAAGATGTGGCAATGTCTATGCAGTGGACATTGAGAAAGACAAAGTATTGAACAACACTGCCTGTTTCTTCTCAAGGGCATCAACTTCAGAAACAGATCTCTGGCACAGGAGACTTGGCCATGTGAACTTTAAAACCATAAATAAAGTCACAAAAATGGGCTTGGTCAGAGGTCTACCTTTGAAAGTATACCAGTGTCAAGAACACTGTGTATCCTGTTTAAAGGGAAAGCAGCATAAGTCCTCCTATAAGTCTATTGAAGAATCAAAAACAACTGCATGTCTTCAACTACTCCATATGGACTTATTTGGACCTGTCAAGATTATGAGCCTTGGTAAAAAGAAGTACTGCTTAGTCATCATTGATGACTACTCAAGATTCACATGGGTATTCTTCTTATTTTCCAAGGATGAGGCTGCTGAAATCATCAAGTTCTTCATTCTACAAGTAGAGAAACAATATTCTCTATCTGTCAAAACCATTAGAAGTGACAATGGGACAGAGTTCAGGAACAAAACTCTGGATGAATTCTGTTTGTCTAAAGGGATTATTAGACAATACAGTGTTCCCAGAACTCCTGAACAAAATGGTGTAGTAGAAAGGAAGAACAGAACATTGATAGAAGGAGCAAGAACAATGTTAGCTGATTCTGGACTGCCATTATACTTTTGGGCAGAAGCAGTTAACACATCATGTTATGTTCAGAATAGAGTTCTTGTGGTCAAGAGACATTCCAAGACTGCCTATGAAGTTCTTCATGGCATGAAGCCCCTTATCTCCTTTTTCAGGGCTTTTGGGTGTCAATGTTTCATCTTGAACATCAAGGAATCTATTTCAAAGTTTGCTGCCAAAGTTGACTCAGGTTACTTTCTTGGTTACTCTTCAACTAGAAAAGCCTACAAGGTTTTTAATTCTCACACCAGGATAGTAGAAGAAACATTGAATGTCAAGTTCAATGAGTCAAAACACACACTTATTCCAGCACATCCTGCTGAACTCTTTGACCTTGACAACTTTCACTTTGGACCTGAAAAGACTGTTACTTCTTCCAAACCTACTTATTATGGTGATCAAAGGTTTGAAGATGAGGATCCTACACCATGGACTCCTCAGACAGTCATTAAGTCAACTACAACACCATCAGAAGTTTTTCAAACTTCTGATCAAACAAATACTGAAGGCCAAACTCAAACATCTGCTTCAGCACCTGCAACTACTGAAGAAGCTGAAACTGCTGAACCAGATATTATAGACCTCGGTAGTTTGTTTGAAGAACAAGAGCCACCTACACCTGTCAGTGGTTTACAACAACTGATTGAACACAGAGATCATCCACTTGATCAAATCATGGGTGATATAGCTTCAGGTGTTCTTACCAGAAACCAGCTCTCCAACTTTTGTCTATTCTCAGCCTTTATTTCACAGTTGGAACCAAAGAAGTACCAGGAAGCCCTCAAAGACAATAATTGGGTGCAAGCTATGCAAGATGAACTGCTTCAGTTCAACAAGCAACAGGTCTGGGAAATCTGTCCCTTACCTCAAAACAAGCAACCAATTGGTACAAGATGGGTTTTCAGGAACAAACAAGATGAAGCTGGTATGATAATCAAGAACAAGGCAAGACTGGTAGTTCAAGGGTACTCTCAAGAAGAGGGAATTGACTATGATGAAACCTTTGCTCCAGTTGCAAGGCTTGAGGCCATCAGGTTATTTCTGGCCTATGCCATTTCCAACAAAATTAAAGTTTATCAAATGGATGTGAAAAGTGCATTTTTGTATGGAAAAATCAAAGAGGAAGTGTATGTCTGTCAGCCACCTGGGTTTGAGGATCCTTCTCATCCTGAGTGGGTGTACAGACTGGACAAAGCTCTTTATGGGCTCAAACAGGCTCCAAGAGCCTGGTATGATACACTCTCCACCTTTTTACTCAAAAATAACTTTACAAGAGGTGCCATTGATAAAACACTCTTCATTAAACATGTTGGAAATCATGTCTTACTTGTTCAAATTTATGTTGATGATATCATTTTTGGTTCAACAAACACAAAACTGTGTGATGATTTTAAGAAACTCATGCAATCAAAATTTGAGATGAGTACCATGGGAGAACTGCAGTACTTTCTAGGACTGCAGATCAAACAACAAACAAATGGAACTTTTATACATCAATCAAAATATGTTAAAGAATTATTGAACAAATTTTCTTTAAATGACTGTAAATCATGTTCCACTCCCATGACACCAATCACACAAGTTGAACCTGATGATCAAGGAAAACAGGTTGATCAAACCATGTACAGATGCATGATAGGTTCCCTTTTATACTTAACTGCTTCTAGACCAGATATTATGTTTTCAACATGTGTCTGTGCTAGATATCAATCAGCACCAAGGGAATCACACCTTATAGCAGTCAAAAGAATTTTCAGATATCTAAAAGGAACTCCAACACTGGGAATTTGGTATCCTGCTTCAACCAATACCAAGTTATCAGCTTTTTCAGATAGTGACTATGCAGGGTGTAAGATGACAAGAAAGTCAACATCTGGTGGTTGTCAATTCCTGGGTAACTGTCTAGTGTCATGGCAATCAAAGAAGCAAACATCTGTTGCAACTTCAACTGCTGAAGCTGAATACATTGCAGCTGCAAGTTGTACATCACAGATACAATGGCTCCAATATCAACTTCTTGATTATGGAATCAAAGAGACCAAGACACCTTTGTTTGTAGACAGCAAATCTGCCATTAGCATCATTCAAAATCCGGTACAGTTCTCAAAAACCAAACATATTGAGATCAGGTACCATTTCATAAGAGATTGCTATGAAAAAGGCAAGATTGAAGTGAAGCATGTAGCAACAGCTAATCAAATAGCTGACATCTTCACCAAGCCCCTTGACACATCAACATTTCAGAAGTTAGTATCCATGCTTGGAATGCTAAATTTGTAAGTGTTTACTTTATTTTTATTTTTAATTTTTTTTAAAACTTGTATGCATATCAGTTAGAATCCAAGTTAACACTTGATTCTACCCAACTCTACATCAAACTTCTACATCAATCACTACTGTTATGCATAAAACATCAAAATTTTCTTTTTCCTTTTTCCATCCTTGATTCCATCCTGTTTACCTTGGTGGAATCCAAGTTAACCTTTTCCTTCTTTTTTCTGGTTTTCACTTACAAAAGACAAAAGTCTGAAAACAAAACTTCTGAAAAACAAAACTACTGATTAAACAAAAATCAGTATGAGAGAAACTGCTGATGAACAAAGATCATCAGTATGGGATAATTTTCTGAAAAAGTGTGTAACTTCTGATAAAATAACCTTCAGAAGTTATGAATGAAGTATTTATAAAAACATTTCTCATCAGCTGTTAAAACTACTGAAGAGAAAATGGGAACTACTGATAAAGTAATCCTTCATCAGCAGTTTAAGTCAAAAGGGCAAATCTGACTTTTCCCATCATCAGAGGTTTGACCTAATTAGTTTAAAACCTCTGATAAAGAGATTTTTAACCAAAGGCGGTTTTAAAACTTCTAATAAAGAAGATTCAAGCGGTTAAAACTTCTAATAAATACCTTTTCTACACACTTATCCTTTCAAACTCAAAATATCCCTCCTTCTCTCTCTCAAAAAAAAAAAAAAAAAAAAAAAAACTCTCTCAATACCTGCAAATCCACTGTTCGATCAAAACCCAAATCACATGGCTCTAGTTCTAAAACAGGGACACAATCAAAGGGCCTTCCTTGAAAAACAAGAAGGCTGGTCCCAATACGATGAGATCATTGATCTTGTCGTCAAATCCCAATATTTTACTGCTCTCACAATCAACCCACCAATTCACACTGAAACTCTGAATGAGTTCTGGGCAAATGCTGAGACGGTTACAATGGGTGATGAGGTCATTTCCCTCAACTCAAGAATAAAAGGGAAACAACTGACCATCACACCAGCCACACTGGCAACAAGACTGGGTCTGGATGATGTAACTGCCCCTGACCATGTTGCTAACACTGATATTCATCTAACCATGACTGAGTGTGGTTATCAAGGTACTCTCTCCCATGCTACAATATTCAAAAAATATTTTGAACCAAAATACAAGCTTTTGTTTCATTATATAATTATGTGTTTGAGTCCAAAAACAGGGTCTTATGACCAGATGCCCTCCACTTTTCAACCAATATTTCATTCCATTGTGAATGAAACTAAATTCAGGGCATCAAAACTATTTTTCAATGAGTTGGTGTTACATCACAATAATACCAAGAAAAAGTTTTTGTTATACCCAAGGTTCATTATGCAATGCATAATAGGGGAACTGGGTAATGAGGTGCTTGTGGGAAAAATTTCAACTTTAAATCCTTTAACATCACAAGCATACTCAAGGCATAACAAACCGGCTGCCTGGCCAGAAGATGATCAGGGAGAACAACAACAAGTCCCCCTGAAGCCCACATCTTCCAAACTCACACCACCAAAAGCCAAAAGGCCCAAGCCAACAAAAACTGCACCCCACCAACCCAAAAGAAAAGCTGTTCAGGAGGTTGAGATGCCTGAACATGCTCATGAGCATTCTGCTCTTCAAATAGATGAGACTGAAACACCCTCTCAGTCTCATCCATCTCAAACCCCACCAAGAGCACCCATAACAATTTTATTCAAAAGAAAAAGACTTAGAAAAACATATGAAACACACTCTTCTTTTGAAACTGCTGAACAACAACTTTCACCACCTATTGCCCAAACTACTGAACCAACCCCACAAATTTCTGAACAAGAGGCAATAGAAATTGCCAAACTTCTCTCTGGGCTAAAAGAGAATGTCCCATCTGATCATGTCAGTCCCCTACAACCACAACAAACAGGGGACATAACTACTACATCAGACATGGATGTGGACATCTCTAGCCCTATCCCAAGAGATGAGGGTGGACCAGAGTCTTTAAGCCCAATATTAGAGACTCTTGGGGCATCTGAGGCTGCTACTACTCAGTTACCACCCAGTGGTGGATCTGAGGATAGAAGTAACATAGCTAAGACCTCAGATGTGGCAACTACTGATGAAGGCTTAATGCCTGAAGTAGGAAATCCTCAGTACCAAGAAAAAGAGGTTCATGAGAGAACTGAGTTGGGCTCAGCTCATGATTTAACTGAGACAGTCCTCATTGAGGGCAACATCAGGGATTCAGATGATTCCATTAGTTTGGATGATGTTTCACACACTCAAACTACTGAATTGACGGCACTTTCTGAAGGTCCTGTTTCAGGGGTATCCTGGCTCAAGAAGCCAGTCACCTCTGCACAGGTTAAAGCCCACTCAATCCCTAAAACCCCTAGAGTGGCATCCTCTGTACAACATGAGGATCTCCCAAAAACACCCCCTTCACAGCAAATGCCTACCCAATTCCCTGGGCAAACAAGCATAGACCTGAACCAGCTATGCAGCCCAGAGGGTCCCCTGTACCACATGATGAATACACTCATCAGAAATCACTTCCAAACATATACAGCTGACTTGGAGCTGTCCATCAAGAACCAATTTGGAGTGATCAAGACCAAGATGAACGATCTGTCCAACAAAATAGACTTCAACAGCAAACAGATTGCTCATCTTCAAGGACAATTCTCCCAACCCTCTGCTTCAAGGGTTAAAATTGATGAATCCAAAAAGGGGGAGAAGATCAGGGAACCTAAGGAGTCATTCCAAGCCAGGATAAGGGCAAGAGTGGCACTCCTTGAAAGAGATCAAAAAGATCAGGCCAGAAAAGAAAAATTGGCCAAACAGTTTGGTGTCTCAATAGAAGAAATTGAAGCAGCAGAGAAAGAAGATGAGACCCAAACATCTGAAGAATCCCTAAGGCACAATGAAGAAACTTCTGATGACCAAACTTCTGATGAAGAATCAGAAAGTACTGAAGACAATCCTTCAGGAGTTGACAAACCATCAGCAGTTGTCAGCACATCAGAAGTTAACACTTCCAAACCTCAAACAACTGAAGCTTCCAGAACCACTGCTCCCATTCAACCAACATCTGATCCCATCAGGCCTACATCTGTTACAACAATGACTGTATTAAACCCTTCTCCTATCTCTCAATCAGCTGAACTATTAGAGAAGAGCTTAATTGCAGCCAACAAGAAGGCCAGAGAAGATCAGATCTGGAAATCTCTGGAAGAAAGGGATGATTTGGATTTAAGCCATGAAGAAAAACTTCAGGCTTATGAAGCTGAACTACAAAGGCAGGCTAGCCTTGATGAGATTGCTGAACAAGATAAAAGACAACAACTGGTGTCTTACATTACCAAGAACAGCAAGACCAAAGCCTTTACACTCAAAGGAATCTCTATGCAAGAGCTGACAAGAAGAGCACAATTGCTTGCAGACAAAGTGGCCACAAGCAAAGATGGAAAGGCCAAGAGAGCCCAGATAATAGAAGAATTAGTAGCAGAAGGATATGGTTCAAAAGCCTCAGTATCCATATGGAAAGAAGAAAGACTGATGGATACTTATAGAAAATACTTGGCTGCCAAGGCTGCAAATCCAGAGAAGTTTCAAACTGCTGATCCTTCAAGATCAGTAGTTAGAACTTCTGGTGTATCTAGAAGAACTGCTACTCAGAAGAAGAAGGCAGAGGACAATGTCAAAACTGACTTCAAAATGGTACTACTTGAAGGAAGTTCAATAGTCCATTCAGATTTTGACATTGAGGAGAAACCTCTGTTAACACAATTCAGGGATCCTTCCACTTTTGCTTATCAAATACAAAAGACCATCAAAGAAAAGCTGCATACCAAAGTAGTAACTGAACACCATCTCCCAACTGTTCAGATGCCTGATATGCAACAACAACAAGGAAGAGAATCCCACCTGAGGCTATCTGAAACTGAAAACATCCAGCACTCAGGATCATCAACCCAAGGGACAAGTCTGGTTCCCTATTCTTCTGACTTTAACAAGTCAAAGATCCCTATCATCAGATGGTCACTTACTGATAACAACTCAGTACTGTTGACAAGAAGAGACCTCTCAAGCAGGGCTTACAAGAAAATCAGTGATCTGAAGAAACTGTCAACACAAGACCTGCTCACAATTCAACATCTAGAACCACAGAGAGGATCTCTATCTGATGGTCAGTTCAACCAGCTCAAGAACACCATGTACAAAGAGATATGGAAGATTGTTCAAGACAGAAGAAACACATAAGGAATTAGTAAGGTTTTGGCTTCATCAATCCAGGGGGAGATTGTTAGGACAAAGAGGATTGGTGAAACCACTTTTGTAAACCTTAGTCTAATTCACTTCTGTCATTTTGGCTAAGTATAGAAGTACTGAAGAGAAGACAAGAAACTGCTGATTAGAAGATATGAGAAGTGCTGAAGAAGCAGAAGTTCTGAAGTCCAAACCAGACAAGTTCACTTCAGAAGTACTGAAGACAAAACTACTCTTCAGTAGTTTGTCCTTCATCAGCACTTAGCATCAGATATTTCCCACCGCCTTTTTGCATCAGTAGTTTATTGTTTAATATTACTTTTAGCTTTATTTGATTGATTCAATGTTGCAACTTGTGCAACTTGTTTCTGCTATTTCTGTACTTGCTTTTTGGCAAGATACATGTATGTAAACGTCTATAAATAGGAGGCTTCAACCTTCTATTTTAGACATTGATTTTAATAGAAAAATCCTTCAAACACTCTCACTGTTCTATTCCATTTCTGTATTTATTGTGAATCTGTCTAAGTATCTAATTCTCATTTACAGCTTAGATTCATAATAAATACTTTGTCATTTATTAGTTTCAAACATCAAGGGGGAGTTATAACTCTGCCTTTGTGTAAAAAGTGTTGCTTTAACTTATAACATTCCGCTGTGCTTATAATCTGATTTACAAGGACTTGCTAAACACTTAAGTGTCAAGATAGCAAGTTCTTACTTAGCATAAAAGAGCAAACTGATCCAACAATTGGTATCAAGCATAAAACACTTAGTTTGTATCAAAAATCTCATTTTTGAATCAATAGGGTCGAACCAGAAAATTTTGTTCCACCTTCGCCCCTTTTTAAGCCACGTTCGACCCTTTTAAACAGATTCGCCCGTTACTGTCCAGGTTCGACCCTGGGATTCCACCTTCGACCCCACGACTGGTCGAAGGGGCCCAGGTTTGACCCTGGCAGATTGTTCTTCCCCAAAACGCTTCAAAAACATCCAAAAACATCCCGAAACATTGTCAATCACAGCAGTTAGATATGACTAACATATCCCCACAAAACCCCACCAATTTTGCCCCAAAATCTGTTCATTTTAGCCCTTTCCTAAAATGGCAAAAATTATGAAAGTGTCACCTCATGCATGAATTCTTTACCCAATTTGGAAACCTTTTGAAATCAATCCATAATTATCTTAAAAGTGCTCAGTTTGTCGTGTGTTTGAAAACCTCAAAAAGTTCTATTGATCATGCTAGCATGCATCGAGCCCTAGCTTTATTAAAAACCCCCAATTTAGACATGATATTATTAATCATCTAATTGTGACCATAAACAATCCTAAATTAACATCAATATCAGCCCTAGATCATGTTTCTAGCATTAGTACTGCAGGAAATCATCAAACAACACATAATATCACATAACACATAATTAACATATGTTTATTGATATGAAAACCTATGTTTAATGATAGGGTTTAGGTTTAGAAAGATGTTTAGAAGGTTTTTATTGATTAAAACATCCTTAGAACAGATCTGGACATTTAGGGTTAGATGAAAACAAATTAAAAATGCTTTGAAAAGGTTTAGGATTAAGAACACACCTTGGATTCTTGATTAGATGTTGTTGGTAGGTTAGATTATGAAAAACAAGAGCAAAAACTTCTTCCTTAGTGATTAAAATCGTTTGAGAGTGTTTAGAGATGGTTAGGGTTTGTGAAATGGTGAAAAATGACAAAGTTTGGTATTTATACTAGTCCACATTCGCCCCTTTCACCTGGTCGAATGTACCCACATTCGCCCCTTTCTCAAGGTCGAATGTGCCTTAACTGGTCGAATGAAATTCTATTGTTTTCACATCCCAGGTTCGCCCCTTCATTAAGGGTCGAACCAAGATCATTTTCCAGGTTTGCCCCCACGCTATGGTCGAACCTGGACCTATGTTTTCTAGTTTGTCGTGTTTAACGCATTTTAACGCACCCTAACACATGAACATGCAATCTTAATCTATGTTTAACATATATAAGCATGGATGATCATCTACACATCGTTTAAACACGTACTTGCATATAATCCACCATATAAGAATCAATCTACACAAAGCACTTAATTTAGTTTATGTAATTTCACCAACAATGGGACCCGGTACTAGTGTATTCCCAAAATGACTCCCAATGATCCTCCAGATCATTGAACCCTGGACAATCCTACTCTAACCCGACCCAACTAACCTAGTTAAGTCCATTCATAAATGTTTCTCGCTAAGGTAGACTTAGGTGTTACTAAAATGTTTAAGCCAAACATGTCGGGTGTCACATCATCCCCACATTGAAAGAATTTTCGTCACGAAAATTGCACAAAGCCCCAAAATGAAAGAGACGGAAAGAAGGAAACGAAAAGAAAATTTACCGGGTTGCACACCTTCATAATACGAAACTGTTTTGTAATCCATTTTTTTTCTTTAATTATTCTTTTATTATCAAAATCGTTAGTTTCTGTTAATAATAAATGCGTTGATTTTGTGATTTTGAATATGATTCGACTGATTTTATCGATTGTATTACAATGCTCTGTTTTTCTTCTTCGTCTGTAACTACGTATTGAATCGATTTAAACGAATGTTTTTTGATTGTGTAATGATTCTGAACATTTAATTGAATTGAAACGATTAAAATCAGGTTCAATCGTTGAAATTTTTTGTTTCGATTATGCCTGATGTTTATGATAGGAAAAATATTTAAACGCTTTTTTTCCTAATTTACCCCTGGTTAGATTGACCAAATACAATTAGGGTTCTTAATTACCATCTTGCCACCGCTTAAATCTAATGGTTGAGAATGTTTCTTACGCTTTGTACGTTAAAAAACTTCGTACGTTATCTCTTCCCTTATAATATAATATAGATTATAGATATAGATTAATGGTAATTGGAGTTTATGATAAAAGATTATAACATTCTCAAATGATTTATAATATAATATAGATTATAGATATGGGGAAAGATCCTGTACAAAGTGTTTTTTTGGTAAGAACTGTGAGAATTAAAGGAGAGTATTTTTTTTTCGAAATTTTTTTCCCCATATTGTTAAACATGTATTATAGTATTGAAATGTAAAAAAATAAATAAATAAATTTTGGTGTAGAGTAATTACGTAATTACTGTTGTAGAGTAATTACATAATTATTCTAGTGTAAACTAATGTATTTACTTTACTGACGTAATTACACTAAATTTTTTTTTTTTTGTAATATTAATCTAGAAAGTATGTTTAAGCATATGGGAAAAAAATCTAAAAAAAAAAAATAAATAAATCCACCCCCCCTTTTGATTCTCATAGTTCTCACCAAAAAAACACTTTGTATTTGATCTTTACTCTTATAGATATAGATTAATGGTAATTGAAGGTTATGATAAAAGAATGTCTCATGCTTAAAACTCAATTGTCATGTAATTTTTTCAAATGCTTTAAAATATAATATAGATTATAGATATAGATTAATGGTAATTGGATGTTATGATAAAAGAATGTGTACAAGTAAGGTTTGCATGAATGATAGAAAGGAAAAAAGTTACATTACATTTGGGTTTTAAGCATAAGACTTTTCCCATGCCATCTTAAAATTCATTTAAAATGACTTTTGTAGACATCATATTCTTTATAATGTAGTACAGATAAAACAAATATAAGCCATAAAAAATATCAAGGTTGCAGAAGGCGGCCGCCTCGGCGCTAGGCGGAAAAAAAAATCGGAATTTGATCCTAGGCGATGAATTAGGCGAAATGGGGAATAGGCGGGGGGCCTAGGCGGTGGTATTTTTAAAATTTTTTTTATTAAATTTCTAAGTAATTCTTAGTATCTATATATATATATATATATATATATATATATATATATACTAGTGGTAATGCCCGCGCGTTGCAGCGGGTTCGTTACGCGAGGAAAATATAGTCAGTATCTTTTTTCGGTACCAGAACTTCCTATGAAGCGGCATCTGAAATTCCCGATATTCAAACGTGTTAACGTGTTTTCAAAGATTAAAAGACCGAAAAGATTGATCTAATGTTTTGTTGTTTACCTCTATGTGTGAAATTTCTTTCAATGACATATCAGCAACATAGGCATATAAAGCTCTTATAACAGCCTGCAATGCACAAATTCATTAAACCCATGTTTGCATTGCACAAATCTTACAATGGATGAGTTGGGTAATAGGTAATTTACATACGGTTTGGGCCACGCCCACCAAAAATAATGTTCATTTGTTTTTAAAATGTTAATAAAAAGCTAATGCCCTAAATATTATTCAAAACCTATATTGATACATACACATGTATTAAAATACACTTTACAAACACGTTTAACCCGTTTTATTTTTATTTTTTTTACCCATTTGTGGAGGTAAAATTTTGTGGTTGCCTTGTCTTACCTGGTGAGATACGACTACAACAAGCGCGCGTTGTCGTTCTAACTCAATAATAACCAGCTCCAACCTGTTATATTCACAACTGCAAACTTTTGACGTTGCTTAAAATACCAAAACTTTAATTATTTACTTTCTATATTTTCAACAGAGATTTTTCCTTGTATTTGAATTCAATACCTTTGTATCACATCGAGATACGACTCTCCACGAGGATATCGATACCCGAGTTTGTCTTTCTTCCTTGACCTTTAAAAAAAAGACCATTGAATGGAAAGGTATAAAATTACAAAAAAAAAAAAAAAAAAAAATCGAATATTTCATATTTAACATACTCGTATTCTTCAGGCATGTTCTTCTTTATTTCTTCATACGTCATACCGTCACATACACCAGCATTTATCTCATCAAGTGCATCAAAGAAGCAATTTATGTGACATGTAAAACTAATCTTGGGAAATCCAGCAATTTGAATTTGCAGTCAAAATTGTTCGTTGCAATGTGCTTGTCCAAATCTAGGTGCATAAATAAAAAAAACAATATAAAACATTGCAAACTTTGTGCAACAAACAAAGAAAATGCAAATAGTAAAATAAGTAATAGTTCTTACAAAAGCATTTTTTTTAGGCAAGATAGTTCATGTAGGCCTTCAATTGAATGTTATAAGAGGAGGACTTGAATTTCACAATCAATCTCATTCAATTTGATCCTTAAGGTTACGGAACTTGAAGGGACAAGAGGTTAATGATCTATATTGATGAAGGAAGAAGGCAAGGGATTGAAGGGTATGGATGGAAGAAGGAGGGTAGTATTGTAAAAGTCTTTTGATATTGTAAAGGAGGAGGTGGATGAAATGTCTATATTACCCTCTTAAGTGTCTTAATTGTCCCAATTATGCCCATAATACCCTTAAATTTCTTGCTTAAATATGTTGTACATGTTGCTTGTTAAGTTGTACGGAAATGCAAATATCCTTGTTGTACATAACTCCTCCTTTATAATGTATTATAGATTACTAGTGGAAATGCCCGTGCGTTGCCACGGGTTTTTATGTTTTTTTGCCTCAGGTTGCACGTTATGTCTTACGTAATTTACTTTTAAAACCAATTTGCTAAGACTGGTTGGTGTGAAATGGAGCCGATAGGGGATTCATTGAGCCACATCAGTCGTTACGTAAGAATAATGCCTCCCTTTTGACATGCTAGCAATCATTTACCCTCAATAATGTTCCCTTTTATTATTTTATTGAAGTGAGACTCACCAGATATGCTTGTTAACCATTGTTATTGTGCTCGCGTTCGTTCAATGGTGCTCTCCAATGGCGCTCATGAAATGGATGGGGGCGCTATTGGTGGTTTTTTGTTAATGCAGAATAGGGTGGGTTTCCACACCGCATAGCCTGATAGAACTAATATATAAATTCACGAACAACAAATAGGATTAACATAAAAAACAATAAACACCAAGGCTCTTTTGGAGAGAATAATGTAACCCGATCTGTCTTAAACGCTAACTATATTATTATTATTTAAATTTTTACTAAATACTTGACTTAAATTGTATTTAGTTATAAAAATATAAATATTAAGTATAAATTTAAATCATTAATTGAAGTATTATAAAAAAAGGTTATATATTATTATCGCCTGTTCGTGTAACATCAAAGAAGCCTATTTTTTGTGATTCTATGAAAACGATAAAAAAATTGAGTCAAGGCATTAAAGAAAAAAAAAATACATTTCCTTTTGTTGAGAAGAGGTGAACCTAACTTGATTAATGAGGTGTGTGGGCAAGTTCTTTCTTCATGTAACAACTTTTTAGCTCGCAAAAGAAAATAACCATGCTTGAAATGCTATACAAACAGAACTAAAACCAACAAAATGATAAGTTTCTACTAAAGAAATGGAGGTACCAAGGTGTAAATGTTCATACTCGTTTAACATGTTCAACCGTCTTGACCGGTTTAACAAATCATTAATTATGTAATCAAACTGTCATGTGTCGAACTGAGATCCTTCTGGTGCTACACCTGCCATGGCTGTAAATAAACGAAATTGATTATTTTTAGTAATTCAACATACATATTTTTTTTGGGGGCATCATCCGCAACTTAAATTTAAAACAACAATATGTAAGAAATTATTAATCCAACATATATCCTTTTTCATGGTTAATTTAACATTAACACTGTTATCAACACCAATTTACAAGAAGTTACTATCAAATAATAATAATGATCATGAACCAGAAACATTGGTGTTATGGCTTCACCTTCTAATAAAAATCAAAATGTGAGATTGAAATTTGTGAAATTACAAAAAAAAAAAAAAAAAAAGAAAGAATCGAAATCAGTTCAATTACCTTGAGATTTTAGCTTCATCGATCACCAATCAGGTACCAAAATAAATGGCGGAGGGTCCGAAATTGTTATGAGTAATAAGAACCCAGGTTATTTTAAACACATTTAGAACACATATAAAAAATAATTCATAATACTACATGTTTTGTTATAATCTTTTACATACAATTAGATAAGAGGGGGTAAAATAATTCAAGTCATTAAACCATGATACAAATAAATTAGTTATTCAAATAACCATACGTGCACACAAATAGTAATTACTTACAGTAGCTTTGCATTTTTCATCCAAAGAGCTCTACGGAGTCGCTTTGATTGTTTCTTAAAATGAAAGGCACTGTCTTGTATTGTTGAAGTTTTATCAACAAGAAGCTCAATCTGGTCACCTCTGTCTAATGTCTTTTCAATGTTATCCACCATGATGATGCGTACCTGAATGCAGGAATGTCAAAACTATCAAAATTTAGAGGTCTTAAGATATCATAAACAAAAAGGTCATAACTCAAACCTTTTAACTTTTCACCCATTAAATTGAGTAATTAAGAAGTTTGGGAGTTGAAAATTAAAGAAGGATGTAGAATTAAAGGGGGAAATTGAAGAGGTGTGTTAGTGACATAAGGTCATATTTGGAAGAAGTTTTTAGGCTTAGACTATAAAACCATTATAAAATTACTATCATGCCCTTCTAAGTGTCTTAATTGTCACTAACATCCCCATAATACCCTTAAATTTCTTGCATAAATATGTTGTACTTGTTGCTTCTTAAGTTGTACGGAGGTGAAAATGACCATGTTAGCCATCACTCCTCCTTAATAAGATAATATAGATAGATATATTGCAAAGAGATGCCACATGGGATGTGATGTGGCAACTTTAAACCAATTAAAAAAAAGAAATAAATATGATTTAACCTAATCTATTATAATCTTTAATCTAATCTATTAAATACCTAATCTACTAAATCTAAATATTAAACATTTATTATTTTATCTCTCGTGTTTTCTCCCATAACTTTTAAACATTAATATCTTTTATATACGAGATTTTTTAAAGAAAAAATTACACCAAATTAACGAATGTTTTATTATCTTTCCAACGAGTACCATAGTGCTATATAAAAATTGGAGAAAAAAAAATGACTGTTTTTTGTAACCCGACAGGTATTGTGTCGGGTTTGGGATTAGTTTAAAAAAATTGTGGGTTTGGGTCGGGTCTGGGATTAGGTGATACCCGACCTGATTACCCAAAACAACATACCCAAATACCCGAACTACATACCCGATCATATACCCATGAATTTTTTAACGCATCACATAACCCTTAGACTAATGCGTTCGATATTTCAATAATTAACTTTTTTTTTCTTATTTCATGTTAGTTCTTTTTAGAATGATCGATTACAAACTTCCGAATTCATTTGTAATGGCACTAGATTTATACCCCGGCGCAGAGATTCGTTTTTTTTTTTATATTTGAATATGATAATTTATGGCAGAGATTTGTTTAAAATAATAATAATAATAATAATAATAATAATAATAATATATTTTATTATCTATTAATATATATAAAAGAAAATGTATATGCTGACGTGGCATGCAATGGGGGCTTCAACCTCCCCTTAAGAGTGCCACGTGGCTTAATAATTGAGTGTTTTTAGTGTTTTTGAATTATTTCCTTTTTTAATTAAAAAAAGATAAAATAAAACCCTAAATTCTCAATTACTAAAATTAAATTGAGTTATTTTTAGAAAAAAGAATTTAAAATTTTCTATTTCATGTTTCCTCCCATAATTTTTAAACGTTTATATCTTTTATATACGAGATTTTTTAAAGAAAAAAATTACATCAAATTAACGAGTGTTTTATTATCTTTCCAACGAGTACCATAGTGCTATATAAAAAACGGAGAAAAAATCAACTATTTTTTGTGGGGTTTCGTTTATACAGGAAAAAAACACACAAAGTGTTAATGTTATTCATTAATCGTGTTTTTTCTTTTAAACCAGGTTCTTATCTACGATGTTGAAAATCAGCTCAATCGCCATGTTATTGGAATTTTACTAGGTATACTTCATCAAGAGAAGCTAAGAGAAAGAATCGCGCAACACTGCAACACATGGTGTCACCTTATAGCAAGGTTATTTTTTTATTTATTTAATTACAAGAGTAATAATTATTACTATTGGTATTAGTATTATTAGAATGGTTATATTTTTCAACCCCGGGACGCTCCCGGGAAAAATTGATAGTTGCTGACGTGGCATTTAATGGTGGCATCAACCATCTCTTTATTATGCCACGTGGCATAATGAGATGCAATGGTTACAACTTCAAAACTTAAGTGTTTGTTTAGTTGATTAGGTTAGAAATTATAAGAACCATTAGAATGTGAGAAATTAGAGAGATGTAATGAATTTTTAAATAGTTGCAGCTTATATAAGTGATTTTTAGATGATTACTGATTAGGTTTTAGATTAGAGAATATGAGTTATTACTTATTAGAATACTATGAACATGCAATGATTGAGAGATTTTGTGGTTAGTCAACTTAAGCCATTTGCAATAGGTTATCACGTAAAATTAAATTTTTCAACCCCGGGACCCTCCCGGGGTAATCAGCTAGTGTTATCTATATATATATATATATATATATATATATATATATATATATATATATATTGCAAAGGGATTAATCCTACATGTCATACTCTTATGCAATCTTTTCTTTGAGAGATGCCACATAAGATGTGATGTGACAACTCTAAACCAATTAAAAAAAAGAAATAAATATGATTTAACCTAATCCATTAAATACCTAATCTACTAAATCTAAATATTAAACATTTATTATTTTATATCTCGTGTTTCCTCCCATAACTTTTAAACGTTAATATCTTTTATATACGAGATTTTTTAAAGAAAAAAATTACACCAAATTAACGAGCGTTTTATTATCTTTCCAACGAGTACCATAGTGCTATATAAAAATCGGAGAAAAAAATGACTATTTTTTGTAACCCGACAGGTATTGTGTCGGGTTTGGGATTAGTTTAAAAAAAATTGTGGGTTTGGGTCGGGTCTGGGATTAGGTGATACCCGACCCGATTACCCGAAACAACATACCCAAATACCCGAACTACATACCCGATCATATACCCATGAATTTTAGCGCATCACATAACCCTTAGATTAATGTGTTCGATATTTCAATAATTAACTTTTTTTTTTCTTATTTCATGTTAGTTCTTTTTAGAATGATCGATTACAAACTTCCGAATTCATTTGTAATGGCACTAGACTTATACCCCGGCGCAGAGATTCGTTTTTTTTATATTTGAATATGATAACTTATGGCAGAGATTTGTTTAAAATAATAATAATATATTTTATTATTTTATATTAAATATTTCAACCCGGGACGCTTCCCGGGATAAAAACTAGTTATGTGTATATATCTAAGTATTATGTGTATATATGTTAACATATTTTCAAAAAACACTTAAATTTGTGTATATATATATAAAATACGTATAAAATACCAAAACGCCTAATTTCGCCTAATTTTCGCCTAGTTCCGACTAGTCCCTAGGCTGGATCTCACCGTCTGCCTAGCGAATTCTGCAACCTTGAAAAGTATGACAAAAGATCTGGACATACATGATACATTCATGTATTTGTCAAATACTTACTTTACTGAACTTTGTTAATATGAATATACAATTTAAAATAAAGGCGGTTAATTGCTTAACCAAATAACTCTATCGAAAATTAAGATAATAGTTTTCTATTAAAAACATGTGAAAGTGATAGTATCACGGGATTGGCTTGGCGGACCCAATAGCAAATCAGTATTACTTTTAGTATTTTTTATGTAAAAATCCTAATCACCCCTATCAAAGTTTGGTTTAGGCCCGTGGTTGTCCACCTTAAAAAAATATCTTAGGTTCGTCACTGGGTATCGGTTCAGTTAATGGGTTACTGGTAATTGGCTTACGGTCATGACCCCTAGATGTAATAATTTAACCACTTTAGACATGAGTTTAGGTAAAAGAAATGTTGAACCAACATGATCGTTTAACCATACATGTAGCCGTATCAACCATCTCCTCTAAGCACTAACACTCTGTTCCCGAGTTTCATTAAAGAACGGAAGAGAAAGGATTAGAAAGGAAGTGAGGAAAAAATGTGTTCCAGAGTTTTTTTAGGTGGGAAAGGGAAGGAATGAGAGGGATAATAAAGATGATTTTAGTGTGATTTTCAATCTTTCCAATTTGGAAGGAATTAGAGAGAACGGAAGAGGAGGGAGATCCTTTCTCTTCCATCCTTTAATAAGACTCGGGAACACAGTGTAAGGTGAACTGGAATTTGGGAGGTGGAAATCAAATATGCCAAGTTAGAATGACGCAAGCTAAAGTGGGTCAAATATTTTGGGTCGACCCATTCAATAAGTGGGCTTCTTTAACTCAGTTGAGTTTATGTTTGGACTAAAACTACCATACCGTTCCAACGACATTTGAAAACTTATATTTGTTTCCTTTTTATTAGATTAAAAAAGGTTCTTTTGGTGTTATATATTGTATGGTAGTGTAGAGTCTAACTAATTTTTGAAACAATCTTAGCTGTGTAAACCATTTTTAAGATTAGATTTCAGACGTGTAAACTCCTAAAATCTTCCGGCGGTTACCTCCTTCTCGTGAAGATAGTCACATTCTCATTTTCTGGTTTTGAATCACTTTATATGAAAATATAACAACTTGTATTTTGTCATTGAACAAAGATTTACTTATATACAAGATTTGAGCTATTAACTAGGAACTAATGATTGACAAGAATTAACTAGGAACTAATACTTGACTAGAATATTAGAGCTGTTGACTACAATATTGACCAATTAATCGGTAAGTTACAATAAGAAAATTAATTTGAATTGGAAGCTTCTTTGGTGGGAAATTTGGTTTTGACCGAATAAGTTCTAATATGCCCCCGCAAGATGGACGATCGTGAGAGGAGACCAATCTTAGAGGTGAGAAGTTGGAACCGTTGGCGTAGTAGAGGTTTGGTTAAAGAATCCGCAAGTTGATCGTCTCCGGAGATGTGAGTGACTCGGAGAGTGTGTCTTGAACCTTTTCACGAACGAAATGAAAATCTAAGGCAAGGTGCTTCATACGTGAGTGGAAAAGCAGATTTGTTGATTAGTGTGTTGTACTTACATTGTCACAATAAATGGTAGGGGTGACTGTGGATTTGAAGTCGAGTTCAACCACTAAAGAGATGAGCCATTGCACTTCAGTTGTTGTGGAAGCTACAACTCGAAATTCAGCTGTAGTTAACGGGCAAGTGTTGGTTGACGTTTAGAACTCCATGAGATTGGGTTTTGATCGAGGTAAAAAATATAGCCGGTTGTACTTTGGTAAGATGTTCGATCACCGACCCAATTTGTATCAGTGAAGGCGTGGAGTTGTAGAGGTGAGTGACGTCTAAAAAATATTCCATGATTTAGAGTGCCATGTAAATACCGGAACAACCTCTTCAAAGCTTCCAAATGTGTAGTAGTTGGCTTAAGCATGAACTGTGAAAGCTTGTTAACTGTAAAGGATATATCAGGACGTGTTAAAAATAAATATTGGAATGCACCGACAAAAGCACGGTATTCGGTTGGGGATGGTAAGGGATCAACATCCAATACGGTGACAGTAGAGGAACTAGACATCGGTGTGAGCGACGGTTTTCAATTACTCATATGAGCTTTTGTGAGAATGTCAAGATCTTTTAGTGAAAATCTAGTGGCAAGTGTTTTGATGAAAGAGTTAATGAGAGATGAATTTGCGCCGTTGATGATTATATCATCAACGTTAACTAGGATGAAAATGGGAGAAGATGTGACTTTGTTAATGAAGAGAGGGGGATCGGAGATAAAGGGTTTAAAGTGAACTGATAAAAGATATTGTTTGAGTTCATTATACCAAGCATGGGAGTCTTGATGAAGACCAAAGATAGCCTTATTAAGTTTGCAAACATGTGTAGGGTGGGAAGGATCCACGAAGCCGGGTGGTTGAGACATATAAATCGATTCGGTTAGAGTACCCTGTAAGAAGGCATTGTTAATATCAAGTTGGCGTAGAGGCCAATTGAAAGAAGTGGCTATGGCGTATGGTGGCGGGTTTAACCACGGGACTAAAAGTTTCAACATAATTTAAATCGTGACATTGATGAAAGCCTTTAGCAACAAGTCGTGCTTTTAGGCGGTCCACCGAACCATCGGGTTTGAATTTAGTGTGGTAGACCCATTTGCATCCAACAAGGTTAGGAGCATTATCGGGAGGAACGAGTGTCCAAGTTTGATTACGTGTGAGAGCGTCAAACTCGGATTGCATGGCTTTTCGCCATACTGGTTGTTTGAGGGCTTGGGATCGAGAAAGGTGTGAGTAGTAAAGTGATATAAGACAAAGTCGGAGTTGTGATACTTTGAGTTTGGTTTACGGGTTCGATGAGAAGTAGTTGATTCGGGTGTAAGGGAAGGAATAGTTTCGGCAGGTTGAGAAGTGGAGGATAAGTCAAAGGGGTTGTGTGGAGGCATCGTGTTTGTATTGGTGGGAGGGTCGGTGGGTGGTTGAGAGGGTTCGGTGTGTGGTTATGGAGGTTTGGTGGAGTGGGTTTGGTTGGAAGAAGGTGTAGAAGAAGTGGTAGTGGGATTGGAAGGGGTTGAATTTTGAGGAGGAGTGGAAGAAGGTGTAGAAAGGGAAATTGATTGTGTGGCGAGGGGTAACCAAGTGTCGGGCGAGGGTGAGATGGGGGTAGAGGTTTGAGAAAGGGATTCATAGGGAAAGATATGGTCAAGAAAATGGACATGACAGGAAGTGTAGATCCGATGAGTGAGGGGGTCATGGAGATGGAAAGCACTTTGAGAGGATGATGTCACACCCTCAAATTCCATGTGCGGGGTTTTACCGCGAGGCGCGTGACAAAACAGGATCTAAGTCAACGGTCACAATAAACGACGCTATATGATACGTAAAATGACACAAACAAACCAACAAGTTTTCATAAATAATCCATCGCTGCGGAAGCGTAAGACTTTATTACAAACCCAAAATGCAAAAGTACGTAAGTCTGAAAAAGCTAAGTAAAATGCATATGAATCCTAGACGCCGTGGGACTCCGTGAGCCTATGATAAGCTGCTACCTCAACGACCTGAGACAAACATGCTAAAAACGTCAGCAAATAATGCCGGTGAGTTCACAGGTTTTTATGTTAAACGTTTAAGTAATAAAAGCCATCATGTTATCACTATGTTAGAAATGATAGCGTTAGCTAGACGCATGAGTAATACTACTACGACCGGAAACCATTACAGACAACGATATATGATTTTTGCCCGAAACGATTATGCACTACCATTCCCCGGTAGCGTTATGACCGAGACAATATGCACCCGCCCGGCTCCCAGCCGACGGGTGGGGTCTGTCAGTCCCAATAGATCTATCCACATTTCCCCCGTTATGCTATCCAGCATATTCATGGTTTCCCCGGGACTTTACGTATCGTATAGCACAAATGAATTTAACACTAGCATAACATGATAATTTATGAAATATGTATAAAGCATGTGTCTCACGCGAAATGTAAAACGTAAAGTGGGGCCGTGAAACTCACCTGATGCTGCTTCCCACACTAAGACAAGTAAACCTGCTCAATAGACGGCACCAAATACCGGTGACCTATCATGACGAGCGTATAAGGTGTTAGACTAACAACCCGTAGGTTGATTAGTCCCTAACAGTCCAGACCATAACCATGTACATATGAAATGATGTTTAAACGTTTAGCCGACCACACCAGACAAGGCCCGACATCCCATTGGTGACCCGACATCCCACGTGTTAGCCGAAAGCAAGATATCATGCAACATATGCAATTAAACACTTAATGCGCGCAAGAGTTCACCTAATCTAACATATTAGTCAATTAACGTATAACTAAGTCCGAACACGTGTTACCAAGTCATTGGACATGTCACGGGGTTCCTAACATGTTCCTAGGCGTCAATTCATGTTTTGGGATGTTAAAATATACATATGGCAGCATTACACACGGTTAGGAATCAAACATGTGATTAGGAAAAGTCAACTGGTGATTAGGAGAGTCAAACTAGTGAATAGAATTGTAATCACTAGTAAAATGGGGAATAGAATTGTAATCACTAGTAAAATGGGAATAGAATTGTAATCACTAGTAAAATGGGGAATAGAGCTGTACTCGCTAGTAAAGTGGCGAATAGAGCTCCTACTCGCCTATAGTTCAGGCGATTAGGAGCTAATCGCCTATAATAATGGCGATTAGAACTCCTATTCGCTAGTACTGATCTGTTCCGTCCTTTTTGCGCGTTTAACCCTCCAAATCAGATCTGAAACATGTGTAAACACCCAATACCCAACCCAAAACATTAACCCAACTATTTCAAGCAAAAACCCCTAATTTATCATCACCCTAGCCGTCCCGAATGCATGCGGTTTCCCAAAATAGCATAACTTGCATGTAAGCATCACATCAACATGTAAAATTTACCCTAAATAGCAAATATTCAGATTTCATCACACAATGACGTTATCCGACATTATCCTACTGTTCTAGCATCATCCTAGAGTAAACCCTAACCTTAAACAATCATCAAAACACAACATATCATCATTAATCCTTCATAATCATTCAAACGGGTCAAAACGCCTAATATCAATATTACACATCTATGAACCTTCAAACTCCTAGGTTATCATCATATTAACTCATTTAGGTCAGAAACACAATAATAACACAAGAACAATCATGTTTAAACAATAAAAATCCTATCTTGCATGAATACATCACATATAACAAGTATAGATGTTTGGGTTTGTTTTGAAACCGATTTTAATGAGTTTTCAAAGACACAAATGTTTATAAATCAGGTCTGGACCTTTAGGAATCAAAACAATATCATTACAAAGGTTTGGGATGAAGAACACACCTTGAAATTGTAAGATAATGAGGTGTAAAGCTTGGAAATGTGATTTCTTGATAAAAAAAAATGTGTTGCAGAGGTTGAATAAGGTATGAAGTGGCTTTGGGGTGTATTAGGGTTTCACAAATGATGTTTTGAAACATAAGGGTGGTATTTATAGGCGTTTTTAGTCGTCACATTCAGATCTCGCGAGTAGGCTTCTGTAACAGGCGAGTAGGGCTCCTACTCGCCAGTTTGCATGCGAGTAGGGCCTACTCGCATGTTGTAATCGCCTCTTTATAGGCGAGTAGGGCTACTTTCATCCCCTATTCGCCTGATACTTCCCGTACTCGCCCTCAGCATATTATTTGGGTTTTTGGGGTGTTAAACACTATTTTAACATATATAAACATGTATTCACATACCGGTAAGTCATATAATGATTGTAAGCACATAATGCATGATAACTAACACGTTCCCATCCGTTCACCAATTCCCGGGACTCGAGATTTACGTGTGTGCGTTAAACCCGACGATTCCACGAATCACCGATCCTTGTACACATGGTTATGGACCGACACCCAATGGTCCCTCGGACCATTGTAACGACTCCCGATGATTCCCGAATCATCGATACGACTCAACCGACCCGGTCAAGTATGATATTAAGTAGTTGTTTTCAATGTTTTCGTTGAGGTAGACTCGTATGTATGCAAAGTATGAAACGTATGTATGTAGAGTATGAAACGTATGTGTGTAAAGTATGAAAAGTATTACCCTGAATATGCCGGGTGTCATAGATGAGTAGCCAATAAAAAGGCACGGTTTTGACCGAGACTCGAGTTTATGTTTGGAGTATGGTCGCAACCAAGGGTATGATAAGCAGCCGAAACCATGAAGTTTTTCACAGTTTGAATAGATACGGAAAAAGGCGAAAATAAGGAGAATCATTATTTAAGGTGAGGGTGGGTAATCTATTTATGAGATAAGTGGTGGTAGTGAAAGCAAAAGGCCAAAATTTTAGAGGCATTTTAGCATGAGAGAGTAGTGATAGGCCGGTTTCGACAATGTGGCGATGACATCATTCGGCATAGTCATTGTGTTCGGGTGTGTGAGGAGGAGAGTTGAGATGAGAAATTCCACAAGAGGCTAGGTGAAAGGATAGTTTGATGTATTCTCCACTATTGTTTGAAAATAATTGTTTGATTTTGGTTTTGAAAAAAATTCTCAACAAGGCTTCGAAATCGAATGAAAGTATTAAGAGAGTGTGATTTATGTTTTAATTGATAAATCCAAATGTATTTTGTGAAATGGTCAACAAAAATTATGTAGTATTTGTAACCATCAAAAGATGTAATTAAAGATGACCAAACATCGAGAAAGATTAATTCTAGAGGTGTATTAATAGTTAAAGAGGATGAATGAAAGGGAAGTTTGTGACTTTTATTGATGCAGCAAGAATTACATGATTCATGCTTGCTAGAAATAAATGGAGCAAAGGAAGCTAAATGTTGTAAAACACGGAAATTTGGATGTCCTAGGTGGTGATGCCATGAAGACTTCTTGGTGGTTTGCAAGTGAAAAGCTTGAGGAGACTTAGTTGATGAGAGTTCGTAGAGACCTTGATTAGTGATTCCCCGAAGAATGGTTCGGCGGGTGGGAAAGTCTTTGATGACAAAATAAGAAGAGAAAAATAAGATTAGTATGTTGTTATTAAGGCATAAGCAAGAGATAGATATGATGTTATGAGAGATAGAAGGAACACAACGAACATTTTTAAGAACAATGGGAACATTAGAAAAATAAAGAGTCATGGTGCCAATGTGAGTAATTTTAAGGGACGAACCATCACCGATGATAAGTTCCTCAGTACCATCATATGGGCTATGCATAGAGAGTGCACTAAGATCATTGATAATGTGATGAGAGGCACCACTATCCTTAAACCAAGATAAATCAAAGTCCACGGTAGGGTGGGTTGCCATCATGTGTGCTTGCGGTTTTGGTTGGTTATTGGATCGGTTGTAGGTTGGAGGTGTGATTGAGGGATGAGCTTTCTTAAATGATAGGCATGAGATTAATGTATGTCATTTGAGAAAAAACCATTGGCATTTACCAAGGAAGGGTCATTAGCTAGAGGCAGAAGTGAGTTTTAGAGATGAATGAAAGTTGACTGTGGTGACCGATTGTGTGGCTGCTGTGCTAGCGGTCATAGGGGTGGTGGTAATAACATTATCAACCATGGAAGAGAGGGTGTTTGTGTTTAGATTTTGCAAAACCTGGCTGATACCATATGAAAGTATCAAAACTTGTATTTCGTCACTGAACAAAGATTTACTTATATACAAGATTGGAGCTATTAACTAGGAACTAATGATTGACAAGAATTAACTAGGAACTAATAATTGACTAGAATATTGGAGCTATTGAGTAGGAGCTATTGACTATAATATTGACCAATTAATTGACAAGTTACAATAAGAAAATTAATTTGAATTGGAAGCTTCTTTGGTGGGAAATTCGGTTTTGACCGAATGTGTTCTAATACTTTTGGTGTTATATATTGTATGGCAGCATAGAGTCTAACTAATTTTTGAAACAATCTCAGCTGTGTAAACTATTTTAAGATTTGATCTCAGACGTGTAAACTCCTAATATCTTCTAGCGGTTACCTCCTTCCCATGAAGATAGTCACATTCTCATTTTCTGGTTTTGAATCACTTTATGAGCCCGTGACCCCGACGCAACTTGATGATGTGTTGATTTTTTTCTATACATCTTAATTAACTCATAGCATACTTTTTTATATTTATCAATTTAAATATGATCTATCCTATTTATAATGTTATTCGATTTTTAAATCTGGTCCGAGCACTCTCCAGTTGATTTTTGACCCGTTCAACACTTTTTGTGTATAAACTATTAACTTTTTGACGTCCTAACATTATTGACTTAGATTTATATTTCATAAACACTTAACTTATCCTTATCCGAGTAAGAAAATCTTGCATTTGCTGATATAGATCACCTATTGTATCATTCTTGTATGAGAATGGCTGGCGACATGCTTTTCCGATATGGGTTGGTTTACAAGCCCATAGTCTTAGCCGATAATTATGGAGATAATTATGTGCATTATTATTAGATATATATTGTATAGAATTGTGTCAATCCTTTCCTAAAATATAGCTAGGGTTGTTGTGTAATTGCTCTATATAAGGAGCCTTTGTTGATTAATGCAATTCATTCACAATTCATACCATAAACACTTTTACGGTATTAAAGCTTTGGTTCTGAAACCCTTCTTTTCTTTTCTTTGTTTTTTTTTTCTGAACCCTAGCCACATACAGCAGAGCTTCGACTCTGATCAGTCACTGCCATGACCAAACCAGCCGATAATCTTGGATCGTCACAAAAAACCTTTGAACCCTCTTCACCCTGCCTACTCAGTTACGAATATTCAACAGAAAATTCGTACACTGGATGGCACGAAGGTTCCTTATTCGTCCTGGACCAGGCTTTTCAAGCTTCATGCAGTTGCTTACAAGGTTCTTCATCATATAAATGAAACCCCACCGCCACCTGATGCGGCCCCTGAGTACCCTGCCTGGTAAGAGATTGATGCCCTCGTTCTGCAGTGGATATACGGCACAATATCAGATGACCTTCTTGGTAAAGTCATTGACGCATCAGAAGGCACCGCTCGTGTCGCGTGGTTGAAGATCGAAAAGTATTATCTCTGCAATAAAAGAGCCCGTGCAGCAGCCTTGGAAACCATATTTTGAAACCTCAATCTTGCAGCCTGTTCGTCGCTCGATGACTACTGCCAACGCCTCAAGGAATTGGCAAATCAGTTGGGAGACGTGGACCAACCAATTACCGAGTCTCGACTTGTTCTCCAGTTTGTCCACGGGTTACTCGCTGAGTATGACACCACCGCTGCACTTATTAAACAACCAAGATGCAGATTGGGATTTAGCCAGGAGCATGTTACAGGATGAACAGATCCATCTCGAGGCCCGACAGCAGTCCGCCTCCTCTGGTTTAGTTACCACTCTGCAGCAAAATCAATCTACTCAGCAGCCTGAGTATCACCAGTCCTCACAGCAGCAGTCCGGGTACCAAGGACGTGGTCGTGGTGGTCGTGGACAGAATGGCCGAGGCCGTGGGGGTGGGGGTGGGGATGGCTGAGGCCGCGGGACTTCTCGGCAGCAGCAACAACAGTAGTGGGCCCCTCCAAATCAGTCCCCACAGCCTCCAACTCTCTGGTCTTTCACCAATACGGGCTACCCACAATGGGCCTGGTGTAACGTTCCACCTTGTCCATATCCAACCCAGTCTACAAACCGGCCCAACAGTGCAGTTTCTGGTCAGCAACAGCAGCCCAATGATCAGTCCTCTCAGGCCCATTTCACAGGTTAGCAGCCCATGACTCCCACTACTGGACCACAGCAGCCACCAGGCTACAACGCCTTGTGTCCTTCTGATTTTTCTGCAGCCTTCAGCTCGATGCAGCTCCAACAACCAGACCAAACTCTTAATATGGACATTGGGGTAGAGAGACACGTCTCCTATGATTAAGGAATAATTTCTATCCCATCATCGTCTCCTGTTTGTAGTAAATTACTGGTTGGTAATGGTGAATGTTTACCCATCCATGGATCTGGCACAGGTTTTAAAACCATAAACAACCGAACCTATATCCTACCCAATATTCTTTATAGCCCAAAAGTTATCAAAAAATTAATTTCTCTACGCCGTTTTACTCACGAAAATAATTTATCTATTGAATTTGATCCTTTTGGTTTTACTATGAAGGACCTCCCAACTGGAAGAATTCTTTCGCGCCACAATAGCACAGGAGACCTTTACCCACGCACAGCTCCTCAACTTCCACCACAAGCCTGCTTCCTTGCTTCCGCCTCTCTTCCTTTGCATGATCGTCTTGGACATCCCGGTGTTCAAGTATTAGACATTCTTAGTCATAATTTCAATTTTCAATGTAATAAGACAAAGTCTACTTTTGGTCATTCTTGTCAGTTATCTAATAGTAAACGATTGCCTTTTTACACTTTAAATTATTTTACTTTTGCCCCATTCGATATTATTCACTGTGATTTGTGGACATCTCCCGTGCTTAGTAAAACTGGCTATAAATACTATATGGTGCTTATTGATAACTTCTCACATTTCATATGATTTTATCCCTTAAAATATAAATCTGAAACATTCCCAACTTTTGTTAAATTTCATCGTTTAAATCGTCATACAGTTTAATCGTCCCATTAAAACCTTTCAATGTGACCTAGGGGGTGAATTTGATAACACTGCCTTCAAAACCTTTGCTCAACAAAACGGACTCCTTTTCCATTTTGCGTGTCCTCAAACTTCATCTCAAAACGGCCGGGCAGAACGGATGATTCGACGTCTAAATGATATCATTCGTTCTCTGCTCATTCATGCCTCTCTTCCTCCTATTTTTTGGGTCGAAGGTCTTCACACTACTGCCTATCTTCACAACATTCTCCCCACCAAACGCTTAAACTATTTCACCCCTACTTATGCACTTTACTTACGCCATCCCATGTATGATCATCTACGTGTCTTTGGATGTGCTTGTTACCCCAACACCTCTGCCACTCAACCCCATAAGCTTCACACCCGTTCTGTGAGGTGTATCTTCCTTGGGTACCCTCCATACTATCGTGGGTATCGCTGTTTTGATCTCACCACCGGTCGAGTTCATATCTCCCGGCACGTCACCTTTGACGAACATACCTTTCCTTACACCATCCCTACACCACCCACCTCATATCACTTTCTTGATGATTCCCTGCCATCTGCTTTTCAGTTTCACCAACCTAGCTCCTCACCACCTCAACAACCTCATCCAACCACAATATCCTTCCCCCGGACTTACACCCGTCGACACCGTCCCACACCAGCTGCTACAGGTGCGTTGTCACCTGTTGCTACCGCTTCGCAGTCAGCAGCTCCTTTACAGCCTACGGCTGCACCTACTCAGCCTGTACCTACTCAGCCTGCTCCTTCCAACCGTCACCAAATGACCACCGGGTCTAAGTCTGTTACCCTTCCGCCCGCCCTTCATAGCCTACTATCCACCACCATTTCCCCTGTCCCTACCTCCTACACCAAAGCCTTTGCCGATCCTAACTGGGTACATGTTATGCAATATGAATTTACTGCTTTACAGGAAAATGATACATGGGAACTGGTGTCTCGTCCTTCTGACAGGCCTATTATCAGGTGCATGTGGCTTTTCCGTCATAAGTTTAAGTCAACGGTTCATTGGAACGATATAAGTCTCGATTAGTTGTTAATGGTAAATCTCAGACAGTTGGGGTGGATTGTGATGAAACATTTAGCCCGGTTGTTAAACCGGCCACTATCAGGACGATGATCTCTTTGGCTATCTCACGAGATTGGCCTATTCACCAGTTGGATGTTAAGAATGCATTTTTGCATGGAAATTTAAATGAAGAGGTTTACATGCACTAACCTACAGGTTTCATTGACACACGACGTCCAGATTTTGTCTGTCGTATGAAGAAATCACTGTATGGTCTCAAACAGGCACCTCGGGCGTGGTACACCCGGTTTGCGAATTATATTCTTTCTCATGGATTTCGTAGCAGTGCTTGTGATAATTCTTTATTTATCTATCATCGTGGGTCTGAAACTGCTTATTTGCTGCTGTATGTTGATGACATTGTTGTTACAGCCTCTACGTCCACTTTACTACAGGAGATCATCACCACTCTGTCTCGGGAATTTGCTATGACAGATTTGGGACACTTGAATCATTTTTTGGGCATCAAAGTCACACGACAGCCCAGTGGTTTATTTTTATCCCAAGAACAATATGCTAAAGACATCATCTCTCGGGCGTCCATGTCAAATTGCAAGCCATGCACTACCCCCAGTTGACTTATCAGCCAAACTTAGTGCCACAGATTGTGCGCCTTTTTCCGACCCCACTTTGTATCGGAGTTTAGCGGGTGCTTTACAGTACCTGACATTTACACGCCCTGATATCTCTTACGTGGTTCAACAAATATGTTTATTCATGCATGACCCTCGTGACCCACATTTTGCTTTCTTGAAGCGCATTATTCGATATCTTCAGGGGACTTTGGCCTATGGGTTACGACTCATGAAGTCCGGTACGAATTCATTGACTGCGTATTCCGATGCTGACTAAGGTGGCTGCCGTGATTCACGCAGATCTATGAGCGGGTATTGTGTTTTTTATCGGTGATAATCTCATCTCATGGTCATCCAAATGCCAACCCACTATCTCTCGTTCGAGTGCTGAGGCAGAATATAGGGGGGTTGCAAATGCTGTTGCTGAAGCTACATGGCTTCGGAATTTGTTACTTGAGCTATGTACGCCGTTACAAAGGGCCACCATCGTTTATTGTGATAATGTTTCCGCTGTCTATCTCTCTAACAACCCGGTCCAACATCAGCGGACCAAACACATTGAGATTGATATACACTTTGTGCGTGAAAAGGTCCGCGTTGGCCATATTAGAGTTTTGCACGTTCCTTCATCTCTACAATATGCAGGCATTTTTACCAAAGGCATCTCCAAGAAATTGTTCCAGTCTTTTCGCTCCAATTTGAACGTCTGTCCTACGCCCGATCAAACCGCGGGGGTGTCTTAGCCGATAATTATGGAGATAATTATCTGCATTATTATTAGATACTAGTAGGGTTCTCGCGCGGTGCAGCGGGGAACACAAACACTTTTAAGGGTGTGTATGGCTCAGTTCAATTCGATTATTAGGCTAAACCGAAACTAAAACCAAAGTCACCAGTTAATCGATCTTATTAAACAATCGATTATTTGGTTGTATTTATATGGTTAGATTATCGGTTTTTAGTCCGGTTTTGTTAATTTTGGTTAACAACAAAAACCAAACTTTGGTTAAATTTTTTTGCCTATATTTATATATTTTATGCATCTATTTCATGTATTTATATCTTCATTTCATGTACTTGTAAGCAAAATTTTTAACCAATGTTTGGTTTTGGTTATTTACCAAAACTAACTAAAATGAAACAAAAACAACAATGTAACCAAATTGACTAGACCAATTAATCGGTTGATTAATTAGATCGATAAACCGATAATGTCGATTTTTGTTTCAGTTGACGCTAATAACCGAACTGAACCGAACACAACCATGTACCATTAGAAATGTCTGTGTTCCCTACTATATCGCGCTGGCACACTGTTATAAATATATATGAATGGTTCCATTTCAGTTTGACTGATTTCGGTTAACTAAGGGTACAAAAAGAAAACGATAACCTATTTTAAGTTAAATCGGATGTTGGTTAATTCAGTTTTCACTTGATTTTGGTTCTGTTTTATCTCTTTTCACTTGATGTTGGTTAATTATTGTTAATCACGTAACACATAAAAAATTTTAAATTAAAAAAATTTAAATTAAAAAAATTAACAATACTATACTCAAATTAAAGATAATAAAATGCTCATTATTATAATGTAAATTTTTTTTAAAAGTATCAACATATAAAAAAATATGACTATTTAAAAATCATGGGGGATAGTTTGCTTAAATTAAGGAAAAAGAGTTTAACTCTAATTTAAATAAGCAAAAGTTGAGTAAGTTTAAGGGATTAAAGTGTAACTAAGATGAGTGATTAAAGTGTAAAAGTGTTTGAATTAGTAGTTTACCCTAATTTTAGGGTTGTTTATGTAAATAAAGTTATTAATTTTTGGGTATCTTAAACTACCATTGGCTCATGTATTATAATATAGTATAGATATATTGTATAAAATTGTGTCAATCCTTTCCTAAAATATAACTAGGGTTGTGTAATTGCTCTATATAAGAAGCCTTTGTTGATTAATGCAATTCATTCACAATTCATACCATAAACACTTTTACATAGAAGGTAAAATAAACATCTGGTTACAATCATTTACGTGCGAATGGACAGATCTTATATCTAGCGGGTCAAAGGGTAAAATAACAAGTTTAGCTTAAATTACAAACCTAATAGGCAGCTCAACCAAGCAGGTCAAGCAGGGCGAAGTGCATTTCTAATGCATAATAACATACATTGTTTATGTTAATATTACTTTATAGTACCAACTACATCTCATGTAAAAAATCATTTCAATTTTGAAACTTTTTTTTTCTTTGTTCTCAGTTGAGGATTCTCCTTTATTGGGTGTAAAGGTGTAAAAAATTGCTTAAATAATATTTTGACTAAAATGCAGGTAAAAGATGGATTTCATTTTGACAAAACTGATATGTGATGACCCTGAGTATGCAAAATAACTATAAGGGTGTAAGAAGCCGATTTTTCCATTGCAGGAAGTCAAAATTCTAATATTACTACTTCAAAAATATTTTATTCTTCTGGATTAGGATTAATATGTAAAATAAGTAACTATACAAAATGATAATGTTGTTACTAAACAAGCCTCAAAGGGATCTTTGTAGAAGGAAATTTATTCGATTGATTTTCTTAGTGTAGACATCTATTGCATGACGGTCAAGTCACGCCTTCCATATACACCTAGTGTTGTTCAATGGGGTTGCAAAAAAGGGGCGGTCAAAGCCAAATTTGCTATTAGCGATTAAAAAAAAACTCCTCATTTTTGGCTGATCAAACGAACCCATCATTTTTGAAACAGTAGGTTGAATTTAGCCTCCTTCCATCATATTCTAAAGAACCTACCTTATGTTAAAATATATTTTTCTGTATGTTTTCAGATACATATGAACCTTGTTAAAGAGATGATGTAAACTATATTATAATTTTCTGAACTATTAAAACATGAACAAAGACATACAATTTATAGTGCAAGTAGTTATCGTCCACTACTTTTAAATAAAATCCCTAATATGACCAAAGACCCACTGGAGTTGTTCCTTTAACCGTGATGATTGACCTGACCCGTCATGCTTGTATAAGCAGCTTACTTCTTGGCCTTCAAGGTAAATGCTCCTTTATCTTTAGTTCTTAGTGCTTACATATTCATATTTGATTTTGATTTTCTTTTTTCATTAACATTCATTTTATTGGGCATCTTATAAAATGTGGTAAAATTTCATACTAAGTAACCAATTAAATATGCACCCCAACATATAGGATAACTGAAATAATATTTTTTGTTAAAGGTCATACCGCCATTAAACATGTTGTAGAAATTTATGGTACCAACAAACAAGCCAAGAATATGAACAAACACAACAATAACACCAAGATGTAGGCGACAAAACAAGCGACAAAATCTTATTAACCAAACCAAAATATTACCCCCCCCCCATACCAAGATCTTCACCAGTGAGACCTATGAACCAAACGGCTCAAACTATCAACTGGTTAATTAGACCAGTTGATACAAACAGAAAATCACATCGTACTTACAGAGTAGAATACACGATGAACAGACAGACTAGCGAGCAACAAGATCGCATATGAATACAAGACTCAGAAAACCCTAACTCCAGTATAGAATCTTCTGGTGAGAGGAGGTTTCTGAATACCAAAAGAGAATTAAAGGAAAAACCAATAATAATATGCCTAATAAAATGGCCAACTACTCAGACTTATTCGTAATGGGCTAGGACTCTCATTATGACACTTGTTTTATTATTTAGACTAATGAGAGTAAACAAGACCAGCCCAACTATATTGGCCCATAACTTGTCCTTTCCTCACAAAGCCCAACAGCCAGCAACAATCATTAAGAAATCCAACAGTCAACAAAGCCCAATAGCAAATTCATAAACCCGAGCAGCTACTAGCTTCCGCACTTATCTAACACGACAAACAAGTTGACCGGACCCTTTAACCTGCACAAATCTTATGCAACATATTCAAATACAAACCAAGTAACATGGATATTAAAATTGTAAGACCAATGTATTATTTCAACACCCCCCACAATTTTAATATCCAAACGGGTTAAACAAATCAACTATACTACATACCTTTCACACATGTCCAAGTTGACCAACATGAATCCTTTAGTCATCACATTAGTTAATCATTTTCAAACTTTATAGAACAAAGAACAAGAACAAATGCAGCAACAAAAAAAACTATAGTATTACTACAAAACGAAACTAAAGGTAAACTAACCTGAACATTTATTCTTTGGTTTGCAAACATTTGTTGATAATAAAGCCTCATTATTGTTTTATCAAGGACATTAAACCGACATACTACCCAGCACTTACAATACTAAGCTGGTTATGTTTAAAAAATATTTCACATGTAGCAGCACATATGGAGCAACACCCAGTTTTAGCTGTATGCCGCGAAATTATAGGCTGCCCCCTTTTTTATGTTTCCAAGTTTCTCAAAAAAAATTCAACATATATACAACCAAGAAACCTACAATCATACAAGGGTTCTAAACAACAGTCAAGACTCTCAATAATAAAACTTTCAATAACTCTGTGACTGACTCTAAAAATAGACCATTAACGACGATCTACACAATAACCTCTAATGTACCATTAGCGGATGATCTATACAGACTATGATAACAAGTAGATCTAAACATGTTATATCAAATCCAAGATATGTCAACAGAAAAAAAAAGGAATGCATGAGAGAAATAACCAAAATGAAACTTAGAAGCTAAAAAAAATTAAAAGATGTATGGTTGAAATAATATCTCAAGAGAAAGAAAATATCTTGTTATATCAATAATCAACAAAAAATGGTTTAAAGACGAAATTTTATAAAGATAAGCATAAAACCTTTATCAATTTAATGATTTCAAAATCTAGGAAATGTTTGAGAATTCCTAGTTCTTTTTAATACGAAACTTGGATTTTGAAAAACAATTATTTTGAAAAATCAGCCTTATTATTATACATAACCAACTTATTATTTACATAAACAAGTAGCACAAAGGTTATAGCAACATTCTTAGACAAAAACAAGTAGCAGACAGACCACAACAACTCATAATAACACGACTAGACCTACGAACAATTATCAATCAATGATTATCAACTAGAAAGTCAAATAGTATTAGAACCAATCAAGTCTGAGACGTGTTTTGTTAGACAATAATCAGAAAACATATTCCGATTAAGAACAACTGAATCATACGACACATCAAAAGTCCTGACAACAATGCATACAATGGACTATATGACAGTCACAACATGTTCCGATAAACACACAATCACACAATTATCAATCAGAAACATCCAAGACAACCTTGATAAAATGAGAATCACACAATTCTACATAAGACTTAACAGCCATTAACATCTAACATAATACAAACCATATCATTTTACAATTAGAATGACATCTCTCAAAGAGGTAAACAAGGCTGCCACAAAATTCAAGAACAACCATGACATTACAACTGGCAAAAAATGTCGATCACAAGATTCGACTAACCTGACAACATGATTCTATAGGCCACATAAAAAAAATATCGTCATACAGATCTATAACTAACTCAATTTAATACGAGTAGACAAGAAAGAATCACAACATTCTTTATCAGAGAAACACATCTGATAATACACAAGTCACATGACTTTTAGATTCCAAAAAAAAAACACATTTGGATAAGACCAGTTCCATGTCGTACAGCTTGTAAAGACATAAGACAATTTTTTTTTACCAAATTCACAAACAACTTTACAAGAACATGGATCATAAGACAAATCTTTCAAAAAGATCTAAGACTATGAATCACACGATTCAAAACATATATGATAAACACAGAATCATATAAACACATAACAACCTCATATACACTTCTGATGATATATAAAGTCACGTGACTTTCTAGAATTTAGAAACCGTCAAAAAACCAACACTCGAAGAACTTAAAACTTATTTGACTTGATTAAAATTTTTACAACTTTACAAGAAACATATTAAAAAATAACTTGTAAAGAACATAAAGACTAACTTAATCAACCAAAAATGCTTATACTCCCATACCACAAATGAATCACATGATTCAATAAGACTATCAGAAACATATCTGATAAGACAAAAGATCACACGACCTTTTAGAAAATACGAAACACTATATTCAACAAACAAGTCTGATAACAACGCACAAACCAGACTATAAGACACAGCCAAATAATTTCCAATTGAACAAATAAAACATACGATCTGCAATCAGACCAGACATCTCAAAAGGCACAATATAAGACTGTAAAAAAGACATTCAAGAATAATCTTGATTATACTATGGAAATACGTGAACCACACGGTTAGACTAACCAGAAACGAAGGTTTTAGACCATACAACATACAGGTCAAACAAATGATCATGATATGATTTCAGGGAATAAAACCACCAAGACACGGCCAAAGCCGAAAGACATTTTTATCATTGTTTGAGACAAAATTGAAATTAGATAATTCCAAAACAAAGATTTGGGAACAACAATAAAGACCGATTTAATAGAACAAAAGAAAATTATTTGAAAACCTTGAATAACCCTATTAAAACCAACACTTATAAGAATTTTATCTGAACAAAATTTTCATTTAATAAAAAACCACGAATCTTGATCTAAAATCTGACATACCAGAATCATAATAAAACTATTTTCCTTTCTTTTAAACAACCTCCTTATTTTGAAGAACAAGATTTACAAAAGACATATCAAGGTGATAGAGACATACAAGATTGATGAAGACACAAAGCCTTCCTCAATCTTGATCGGGAGTATGATCTAAAATTGATAAAAAAAAAAAAAAAAAACAAATTACATATACAATGAAAAACACCTCATACAAGACAGGTAAAAAAAACTTAAAACTTACTAACTTTTATTTGAAAACGAGGTATGATTTTTATGTAGAACTATCAGTCATCTTACTATCCAAAAAAAAAAAACAACTTAGTTGTGACCAAGAACCAAAATATAACAAGAAACATCTAGCAACACAAGAGTCGATCAATAGACCAACAAGTTTAACCAAATATTATCACTACCGTCCCTGATGAAAAATAAACAATATATCATTAATTAGCAAACAACTAGTAATAACAATAGTCAACAATTATTTCAGAGAGACACACAAACAACACCTAAGACATAGGCAAAACCACGTCAGTGTCCAGATCACAGGTTCATCACTCAAGGTGCCTGTGCAAGTCTTAACGTGGGAGCCTCCTAGACCTAAACAATATAAGACTCAATCAAATGCCGGTCCCTCTAACCCGGTACCAAAATTCTAGACACAACAAGATAAACAGAAGGCTAAAGAACAATCTTACCAAGAAGTGGACCCAAGTTAGGGTTCTCCAAAACTCACAATCTGCACCTTCACTTAGGGTACAGTATTGTGAGTGCAATTGAAGCAAAGTAATAACCAACTCCAACTCCTAAAAGTTTGTACAGCAGCCTCTCCAATCAGAACACCAGAAACTTGAACCGAATAACAATCAAAAACGGCTCAAGACACAAACAACCCAATTAATGACCAAATCTACAATGAAGATCAACGATCCTCTAGATCTAGAAACCAAGAACAGTAGAAGACCAGATCTATAGTAACAAGACAAGATATACTATTTTGACAAAAAAACTCAAAACCAAAACCTATTGTCCAGGTTCGATCCCGAGTGTTCCCACAACGATCAAAACAAAGACACAAATTTAAGATTTACTCCTTGACCAATAGAGCACAGCGGAAAAACAAATAATACAAAAAACAAGCAACTCAAGTACAGATCTATACACAGATAAGATCCTTGAGCCGTAAATACCTCAACAATATCAAAACCAACTTTACTACCAAACTATATAAACACAAATCAATTTACAAAGAACCAAAAAAAAATATCAAAAAACAAATAATAATAGAAAAAAACCTGAACCCTAAACGATCACAACAATTTTCACAAGATTAGATGTAGCCACCGCATCAAACATCTATTAATAATCCAACTCTTATTGTTTTCTTTTCGGTTGTTTCAAACAAAAAACGAGTGAGAAAGATGATGTTAACGTCTAAAATAATTTACAGCAAAAGACGATGTTAGACGAAGACTACACACACAAAAAAAAATCGATTTAGGGAAAATATGCAGATTAGAGTTTGACTTTGAAAAATCATGTTTAGGTATCAACAAATCTAGAGCCTATGGCTCTGATACCATGTAGAAATTTATGGTACCAACAAACAAGCCAAGAATATGAACAAACACAACAATAACACCAAGATGTAGGCGACAAAACAAGCGACAAAATCTTATTAACCAAACCAAAATATTACCCCCCCCCCCCCCCATACCAAGATCTTCACCAAATCAGTGAGACCTATGAACCAAACGGCTCAAACTATCAACTGGTTAATTAGACCAGTTGATACAAACAGAAAATCACATCGTACTTACAGAGTAGAATACACGATGAACAGACAGACTAGCGAGCAACAAGATCGCATATGAATACAAGACTCATAAAACCCTAACTCCAGTATAGAATCTTCTGGTGAGAGGAGGTTTCTGAATACCAAAAGAGAATTAAAGGAAAAACCAATAAGAGAGTAAACAAGACCAGCCCAACTATATTGGCCCATAACTTGTCCTTTCCTCACAAAGCCCAACAGCCAGCAACAATCATTAAGAAATCCAACAGTCAACAAAGCCCAATAGCAAATTCATAAACCCGAGCAGCTACTAGCTTCCGCACTTATCTAACACGACAAACAAGTTGACCGGACCCTTTAACCTGCACAAATCTTATGCAACATATTCAAATACAAACCAAGTAACATGGATATTAAAATTGTAAGACCAATGTATTATTTCAACACATGTAATGAAATTAGGCATGTTAAAACGATAGGGTGTCGAGTCGGACTAGGTTCAGTTCAGATTATAAGGCCCATCTAATATAAGTCCAATATGGTTTGATCAAAGCTGGTTATGACCAAAATAGGTTAGGGTCAGATTAGGGCTAGCAATAGGTAACCTGTATAAGACACGATTAGACCTGTTAACTAAAAAGTACACTATGTGAAATTTTACTTTAAAAAAAAAATAAATAGAATTAGGATGATATGATTCATCATATCTCTTTGTTGGTACATAAAACATATAACTGTGTTATAAACGTGCGATATAAAGTAGTTAAAAAAAATTGTGCTCAAGTTTAGAACTTTTGGTTGTTCGCGTCGTCAATGATTTGTTAAACCAGTTAAGACACGATTTGCCAGCCCTAGGTCAGATCAGTTTATGACCAAAATTAAGTCAAAACGGGTTGATTTAAAAAATGACCAAGATCAACAAAAATATAATCAAGAACGGGTGCGGGTCAGGGCTGATTATTTTACGTAAAGTTCATTTTGGTTTGTGTCTGAACTGGTTTTGTCGAAAACGGGTAGGGTCGAAATGTGTTACCGTATAAAAAAGTATTGCATAACTAGAAATAATAACTACAAATAACTTAACTTATATGTCAACTAATTCTAATGGTAAATTGGTAATGGGAAATGCAAATAATTATTATATTTGTGTTGTAGGGACAGGGTGATGTAGGTCTCATTTGTGGAAGTCATGTTGGGTTTAATTTTGACGGGTTTTGATGATGGGTCACTTAAATGATTGGTATTATTATTTAGAATATTTAATAATGTTTAGTAGTTGAAAATGGTATTTTAGTTTGACCGATTTTCCATGAAGGTGGACGTTTGGGTATAGCTAGAATAGGTCAAATGGTGTACAAAGTCTTTAGGAGGAGTAGTAGAGTAGTTGTAGATTTAGTCAATTAGTACGTTGCATGTAATGCTATACTAGTGGGAATGCCCGCGCGTTGCTGCGGGTGCTTTTGTTTTGTTGCATCGTAGTTGTTTTTGGGGTTTGTGGTGTGGGTATGGCGTTTGTGGATGATTCGTTATGGTGACATTTGGAAACAAAATTAAAAAGAACTCACTTGACAATGATGCATACGGCTGCGCGCCAGGCCCAGTCTAGAACCGCCCCTCTCGCGTTCTTGAAACACGCGATGTCTCTTATGGTCGCCCCTCTCTCGTTCTTGAAACACTTGATCTTTCTGATGGTCGCCCCTCTCTCGTTCTTGAAAGCTATCGCGAATGACACGAAAGTAATGAGGAAAATGTGGAACAACAGATTCGACATAATCATTAGGCAAAGCTAAATCCCATTTAAAAGGATCGATAACCGAAAGAGGGATACGATTAACTCTACCTAATATCAACAACTTCAACAACCTATTAGCAACATCTTGTTTATAAACATCACTACCAAACAAAACCTGTTCTTCAGCATCTAATGTTAATATTTCAGAGGTGAGTTTAACATGAGTGTGGATATTAATATTAATGCCAGCTGGAAAATATTCATGGAAAAGAGAAGGGTATTTTCTAATGAAGTCAATGCGTCTGTTGGGGATAGATAGGGAGGTTCTTTGGTTGGTTATGATGGATAAAGAACCCCAATCTTATAATAAAACAACCTAATCAATAAAATTGTTGATTAATCTATTTTCAATACTAATAAAATTAGGAGTTAATAGCCATTTTCGTCCCTGAGGTTTGGGCCAGTTTGCCACTCCAGTACAAAAGTTTATTTTTTTGCAATTCCTTCCCTGAGGTTTGGATTTTGTTGCCAAATTCGTCCTTTTCACTAACCCAGTTAAAAAAGGTCGTTAGTGTCAGGGGTAGGGTTGTCTTTTTTCCACTTTAATGAAGGACAATTTTGTCATTTGATACCCTATAATTATTTTAATTAAAAAAGAAAGCCATCAGTCTTCCCTTACCCCCCACCCCCCCTCTCTCTCTCTCTCTCTTTCTCTCTCACACACACAACTCTCTCTCTCTCTCTCTCACTCCACAACCAGATCTGAACCAGAAACCACCGTCGGCCACCACCATCAACAACCACGATAATCACCATCGTCTTCGTCTTCTCTCTGCATCGTCTTCCTTCAGCACCACCCCAGTCTCCCACCTTCAACACCCCATCGTTCAGCACCCCCACCATCAGATCCACCCCCCTCCGCCCCCTACCCACCACGTTCAGATCCACCCACCCCTTCAGGATTTATTGTGCTTAAAAACATAATAATAATCAAAAGTGGTAAAGCCCAATAGAATCTGTACCCTAATCTAAACCTATAAAAGACACTCTTTTCCATTTTCTTCAAATCAGTGTCTTCATCTCCAGCTTTTGTTGTTAAAAAGGATATGACAAAGGCTGAGAAACTGGTTTATATTCGAGATTTAAGAAATTTTGTTCAGGAAACTATGAAAAAGAATGAAGCAGCAAATCTGGGTAATGATAAAAATGTTATGAGCTCATCGTCTCCGGGTCTGGCTTTATCGGAATCGGCTTCTAATTTTAATCTTGAATCGTTTTCGGGGTCAAGTTTGAATGTTATTGATTCTGGGTTGAAGACCTCTTAGGTGAGGTTAAATGTTCATGATATGGATGAAGGTTTGAATGTTGCTGGGTTTGTTGTTCATGAATCGGTTGAAGATTTTAAGATTAAGGTGCAAGAAAATAAAAAGATGATAAAAGAGAGAGAGTGAATGAAAGAGACAGAGAGATATATAGAGAGAGGGTGAAAGAGATAGAGAGAGAGAGAGTGAATGAAAGAGACAGAGAGATATAGGGGTGGGGGTGGGGTAAGATTTTTTATTAAAATTTTAAATTATAGGTAAAAAGACAAAAATACCCCTGACACTAACGACCTTTTTTAACTGGGTTAGTGAAAAGGACGAATTTGGCAACAAAATTCAAACCTCAGGGAAGGAATTGCAAAAAAAATAAACTTTTGTACTGGAATGGCAAACTGACCCAAACCTCAGGGACGAAAATGGCTATTAACTCTAAAATTAGAAAATTAAGTTACCTATTCTCAGGGATATGCAGATGCAACCTCATTTTGCTGCACGAAACAAACTTCATTATGGTAAACATCACTTAAATGCTAAAAACGTCACTGGAATCTATTTAGAAACAAAATTTTAATTTAAATAAACCAAAAGTCAGAATAATAAAGTTGGAATCAACAACTATTTTGGTCTAAATTGTCACAAGTTGACCATGAACCACTAAAGTATTAACCACAATCCGGTTATGGTCCCCAACCATTGACCACAAAACCATACCAACAATAAGGATTTTGATTTTTGACCCATTTATCATGCACATATTCTTTTCATTACAATTGTAAACCCGAAGTCGAAAATGAACCAAAAAGAGTAGCTAGTGAGCCTTGAATGTTGTACTGTTTGTGGTCGTGTTCGCTTGTGTAAGTATATTAAGTATTTAAGTTCTTGTCAACAACATAAAATTCTAACGTTAAATCTTTATATAGAATCTCACTCTTCAAGCATCTTATACCGTAAAATTGGCTACACTAAGGCTAATGTACAAATGCGTTAGAACGTCAACAAAAAGTCAAAGTAACGACCGCTATAAAAGTGCTTGTAAACACCAGCGGTTTCCATCCTCATTCTGACCTTTGTACTTTTTTGCAAGGCAAGTCAATGCTGGAGTTTGACATCCGGTTTGAGATCAGATCCCATAGAATCTTGAGTGCCACAACAATGGTGACAGAAAGACTTGCACAAAGCATAACATGCTCGGCCTTGTCGAGTCTTTCTTCATCACTTGTAATCTTCTCTATATCTTGTCTACAAACAAAATCACACCAGTTAGCAGTACCAAATTGTCAACAAATCTTTAAAATCAAAATAGGTTTGACTTTTGAGGTCAAATAGCTAAAAAATGTGCACATTGATGCCAACTTATGTCAAGAATGCATTTTTTTCTTCTTTTATACTACCAAAAGATGGGATTCAAGAAATCAAGTATAAATTGAGGTTTTAGACGATCAACATTACCTTAATATGATATTTTCTTTAACAATTGACTCCAAACGAAACGACACATAAGCCTTCTATGGCTCCAAGTCTGTAAATTTTTTCTCCTGAAATTGTTAACCAAGCACATAAAATAATTTTTTAGCATTAAGTACCTACAGTTTCGTCATTTTTATCGGTTGAATGGTAAACGTGGGAAGCCGACAAGTTCACAAGATTGTTATTGTAATTAGTTAGTTATAAAAATCAGTAGAACAAAAATAAAATAGCTTGAAGGTCTGCCCAACCTGTTTTGACCCGTTATCTAAGCGCCCCCAGACCCATTGATTTCACCACTTTTAGTAGCACCCAACACAGCTCAGTTTTATTAGTGTCATATGGTTCTTCCATGGAACCAACCAAACCGAACCGTCTTGGGTCTAGTTCAGTTTATGGTTCATCAATTCTAGAAACAGTTTAGACTAAACAACTAACCATGGTCTCCTTCCACGGCTAGAAATCCTTAATCTCCAATCACGTTTGCTGCACGAGCCCTGAATACTTCACAATTTCTTTCTCAAGCTGAGGAAACACATCCCCTTGAATCTTGTTCAACTCGTTAACGCTATCTTCCAACGACGATAAAGTATCTTCCAATAACCAAACCTTTTGCATCGGAATCTTCAAAACAGCATCGCCATGTATTCTACCATTACCTTTTGGTACACTTTCTGGAACTTTCATCACAACCAATGGCTTCTTTTGTGCATCATCAATCCCTTTGATTTTTCTATCAAGCTCATCACCTTCCAACAACACAGTCTGATTACGATTCGATAACTCCCCTGAAGCCATCATAAAATCTTCCAGCATTTTCTCAATTGCATCAACACCATACGCTTCAAACACGCTAAGCGTGCAGTAAAACTCCGACCCATAATGAGTAACCAGCCTCAACTTTATATATCTGGCCCATTTCGGTTCGGGCAACTTAAAATACTGCCTATGCTTCACATTTTCAGCTACAAAACTCCCAAGTTCAAACCATGTATCAGTTGGAAAAACCAAACTTCCTGACAACTCAAACTGCACCTTTGGCTTCTTTATCATGAGCCACAACTTTAGCACCTTTTGATGTAGCTGCATAGTTGTACTTGCTTCCATTCGGCTCAACCCGATGAGTAATGTTCACTAACCCATTATATTCTAAACGGGCTCGACCCGTTTGCACCTCTTGTTTATTTTCTATATAAACATCTTCAACCTGTCTTTCACAAACAAATGTTGAGTAGCCTAAAACTTTCCATAACAAAGGCGTGAAGGCCTCTCTTGTCGCCTCGTACTCTAGGAACAAAAAGGACAATAATAAGAAAAATAATATATTAGGCATAGAAGACTACAAAAATATCAACAAAGATCATCTCAAATGCATATGGTTTAATTCTGTAGGAAAAAAGAAACTTAACTTTACGCATAAGAGGTTATATAACTGCAACATGTAAGCACAGATTTAGATAATAAACTAATAATAGCTTCATAATGCTCCTGATGATTGATTTAATAGATTATTTGATTCAGAGCTAAAAACTTGCATGGGTTTTTACTGGTTAAGATCTGGTAGATCTATAGATTAGTGGTCCATTTAATATTTAAGCAAAACATAAGGTAAGCTACAATGTAAGCCATGACCAAAAAAGCAACAAAACTGAACAATTTAAAATAAAGGCTCATCACCTGCACCTAGTCAGAGACACCTCCACTGGGCATGGACCAAGTCTTTGGATTGCGTTTACATGAGGCGAGCACCATCATCGACTACCTATTTAACCCTAGACCACCGGAAACCTTAGCATCGTCACTTCTATTGTAACCAACACCGATAACATCATCATCCTCTGTAAACGCCGACCACCAAGCAAGAGGCGAGCACCATCATCGACTTCCTATAACACCCTAGAGCACCAGAAACCTTAGCTGCCATCACTCCTATTGTAACCAACACTGATACCGTCATTATCCTCTATAAACACCGACCACCAAGTAAACCCTTCCACCAGTCTCTCCTCTCTCCAAATTCTCTCTCCCCTCTTTATGACTCTCCCGGCCCTAATGGTGACGTTAGGGATGGTGGTGCGATGTTCCGACCCGTTTTGAATATTTCGGCCCATCATACATTGTATGACACGCCCTTTATAGTCTTTGCCTTTGAAAATGGTAACTTACATTGTTCCGACTTCTGAGATACTATTACAACCGGATTCTGCACTTATAAAGGAATGAATGAAACTCTCTAAGCTTCTTACATCCAAATGACTAACAACATACATTAGTTCTTCGCTGCACACACAAACTTACACTGCTGATAAATTTTTCCGTTTCGGGCCAGTCGATTTGCCTTCAACAATTGTAGGATGAGCATGTGTAAATAACCAAATAAAAAAAAACACCACATCTTTAATTCAATCATCACAAAACGTTTTCACAATCAACAAATTTATGAAGCTATTGCCTTTATCAATACCCACATGGGAAAAACCCCAAATGTATTAAAAATTCGGTCTTGGATGGGTTAGTTCAAGGATTTTGCATCATTAATGAGAAAGACTCAGAAAGGGGTTTAACAATTAACAACAAAAACAACTAATTCATATCGAATTAACATCAAATCATTTAAATTTATAAACAGTTACAAAAACAATCCAATCTCAGTGATGCATCAATCAACTACAAGTTACCTTCAAATTGTTCCTCAAATAACGCTTTAGCATCTTTAGCCACAACAACACCAAGAGCATATACACCAACCAACCCACATAACCACCAAACAATAAAGAAACGAGGATGAATGGTTGAGTTAATATCTGCTATGGTGCCTCGATGAGATTGATTTTCGATTGAAGGGTTTCCTGGGCATTAACATTGGCCGAAAATTGCGTATGATCAGATAGGTTTCTCCTCCGACAATTACTTTGTGGTTAAGCGTGATTAAGATGCGTGGGTAACTGAAGAATGCTTCAACTGCCATCTGATAAGTAGAAGAGGGAATTGGAAGAGTCGATTACTATGGTTAAAAGGGTAAGGATGGAATCAATTTTTAGATTTTAACTAAAAGGTGTATGTAAATTTACCATATTATCCTTCTAAGTGTCTTAATTGTCACCTTTATACCTATTATACCCTTATGAATTAAGCTTAAATATGTAGTACATGCTGCTTGTTAAGTTGGACGGGTATTAAAATTACTAAAGGGTACATCACTCTTCCTTTATAATGTATTATAGATAAGGCTTTCTTTAGACTATTAATAAAGTGTCCACATTTGCAATTTCATTTATTATTCTTTCTTCATGTACAGAGTGTGTTTATTTGTGTGAACTCTGGGCCTGAAACCAACAAGTCATTCATGCCAAGGAATACAAGTGGTTCGAATCTTTTTTGAAATATGAAGAAAATTACCAAAGTGTTAGTATTCATGGAAATTATTAGCCTTTTGAACCGTAGTACATAATGATTGAAACGTGGTTTACATTTTTAGTCTTGCAAATGGTTGCTTAGGAAGATATATATATGCAATAAGTTGTTTGGTTCATGATTATTATCATTAGGTAAGGCTTGGCATTGTGGCAATTGGTTGTCCCGGTCTTCTCTAGTTATGTTTACGCGTATTCTTTTGAGTTACTCAGGTCTTCTCTAGTTATGCTTACGCGTATTCTTTTGAATTACTCATGCTGATAAGGCAAATGTTTTCCAATGTATTCTTTTTTATAAAGTAAAACGTCTAAATTTTTCATGATTTTGTTATCATAGTTTTTACCACTTAGAATCTGTTGTTTGTTTATGGTTTTATGTTTATTTTTATTTAAGTGAAATGATTTTTGTGGCTGATATGATTGGATGAACTTTTATGTTCTCGTCCACCGGACGAGCAGCAAAACACTAATTATATTATGATTCTCATTTAACACCTTTGTACTTCATACACATGCACACAACCTATAGGATCATTTTTATTTTTTTAGCTACATTTATTTCATAAGTCACGTTATTATTTTCTTAAGTTACGTATTCAAGAAACCATTAAACTAATATCTTCGTATATCTTATAATTGTGTACCCTCTACCTACGCATGTGCGTATGTTATATATACATAAATGGACAATCAAACTTGAGCTTTGTAGCGTCTTTAATTTAGACGCTAAGTCACAAAAGCCTAGACGCTTGGGCTGGCCATTGACATTTTAGTGCGTTCCCTAGCCTCTTCAGTCTTATTGTCTAGGTTAAAGATGCTATAAGTCTCTACTAGCCTCTTTAGCCACTTGTCCTCTTTTAATTGATTATTTGATAAGTCCAAGATAAATTGATCGTATAGTCTTAAGCCTCATCAACCACGTTTCTATCTCTAGATCCCAAAAGTTTTTTTTATATGAGTTGATCAATTGTGTTTTTCCCTAAAAAAAATCATTCGTCTCATTGCACACCACATGCAATGCACGTGCCCACTAAACAAATATCACTACTAGAAAACTGGTCTATTTCCGACCAAGGTTTTGGTCGGAAACTGGTCGGAAAACAGCGTTTCCGACCAGTTTCCGACAAAGTGTTTATGATAGTAATCTACGAATTAAGATACAATTGTCATATTCCGTTCACAAGTTTACCAACATAATACGACACCTTTGTCAAATTACAAGTTCTCACAAACTACGACATGGTTATCGAACTACAAGTTCAATCACAAAAGATGATAAACATAAACTAGATGACGGTGAAGGATTCCCTGGATTACCCGATTGTTTCAGTAGCTCAGCTATTTGTCATTGCATTTCTTCTTTCATTGCATTTCTTCTTTCATTTCATCTCTCACTTGTTAAGTCTCTTCAACTCGGTTATGCAACGTCTCTACTTGAAATGCCTAAACGTTTTGTGAAGAATACAGAAATGATGTCATTGTTTAAAAATATACAAGTGTTGTTGAATCAAAATAAGTAACTCAAAACATGAGGTTAAAGTAATCATGCATTCATCCCATATACCAAGATGATAGGCAAAACTACTAAAGATTAGCAATTCCTAATGTACACAAAAGATAACTCAAACAAACCAAATTGTGAAGTACCTTTAGAAAAAGCAAACCACATCATACTGAATAACACCGAGTCATGAAGATAACCTACCTGTGCCAAAAGCAAAGAACAAAATCCAAAGTTAACCTTTTCAATACAAAATTTAATCATTTTATAACTCATATGGACATTTCATCAAGCATGAATACAAAATAAAATAAAAAAATAGAACTACCAAATATCATAAAGTGTGTCAAGAATGTTTTGTTGATTTGAACCTCTCTCATTGCCTAAACCTTCAACACAGCCCTATAACAAAGCACAAATCCAAACGCAGTCTATTAAAACCATGAGCATCACATTATTATTCCTATACGAACAAATAAAAACCCTTTTTTGTAAACCCACGAGTATCATTTTTTATTTAGAACATACAAATCCAAACTCAGTCTACAAATAGCATCTTATTTGACATCAATAAAAAATAAAAGCATACAAGAATATACACACACTAGGTTATCTACCCGTGTGATACACGGGTTGAAAATTTTAAGTTCTAGTTTCAGAAAAGAATCATCTATGAGAGTTGCAAACAGCAAAACATTTTCTCAAATGTCATTTGATCTCAAGTCATATAAAAAAGATTGACGTAATACAGGTTACCTTGTTGAGTACAAAGAATGCACTTCTAACAGCACAACGATAATCCATGAAGCCTACCACACATATACCATTTCTGTTTTATAAGAATGCACCTTATAATCTGTATAAGATGGACAAATGCAATCAGATTAGGAAAAAACAAATTTTTCGAAAGGGGAAATAAAAAAAACATCCAAAAATTTGTTTCTTGCATTCAAGATAATTTACTACTCTTGTCATGAAATTTGTGAAATTTAGTCTTGCACACGGTGATCTCTAATCGGGTAACTCTTTTCCTGTATATTTGGTCCTGCAAATCTGGTAAAAGATTCATATAACACTTTTTACTAAAGTTAACATGTAATCATGTAATATACCTGCGCGAGTGCAAAGTTGTTGCCATTCAATTTTTGAAGTTGTTTTCCAACGTTCAAAATGCGTGTACGACAGTTGCGTTCTAAACCTGTTTCGGCCTCTTTCCATCATGATCCTCTTGTTCAATGGCCTAGGCTTGTTTGACTCTGCCTGTTTGGTTTAATTGACTCGCCAAGGCAGCGTAATTTCGCAACTCTGCCCTTTGTTTGTCACTGTACCTACACTGGAAAGAAATATGTAAAGGCCTGCACATTATATCAACAAACAATAACAAATACACACATTTAGATAACAAATAAGCAAAATATATTGAACAATAAACATAAGTATTTAACCAACATAAAAACAACAATAAATCGCTTGGTGTAATTAGCGTTCCAACCTTGAGAAAAATCCACTAATATTAGGAACATCAGCTACCTGTACACACAGCTAGAGAGTTCTCTGCAAACACAAAAAAAATGAGAAATACTAAATCAGATAAAGGTTAGGTAATTAATAATAGCATTAGTTAGTTTATCATGTTGTATAATCCAGGTGGTCTAATAAAATGAGAAAGACACTAAATTAGATAAAGGTTAGATAAAACACACTAATGTTGAGTTTTGTCGGAAAATGGTCGGTAATTACCGACCATTTACCGACAAACGTTATCATTTTTTTATTTTTTAAGCTTTAAACGTCGTTTTTTCCATTCCATCTTTTGTACACCTTAATCATACATTTAATAATTTTATTTTACCAAATTATATGTACTACACCCTTACGCACGGTGTGTGTACATTGTTAGGACTCGTTGTTTAAAACAATATTTTGTTATTCTATAACTCTATGTATGTGTATATATATATGCGTGTGTGTCCATTTCGTATGCGTTATGGCACAGACACATGTACATAACATATATATACTCATGAAAAATACATTCACATATACACGTACATACAATGCACAATTATATAACCGAATACCAATAAAATAAAGCTTTTGGTCGGAAAATGGTCGGTAATTACCGACCATTTACCGACCAAATGTGGTGTTTTGTCGGAAAATGGTCGGTAATTACCGACGAATTTCCGACCTAATGTTGAGTTTTGTCGGAAAATGGTCGGTAATTACCGACCATTTTCCGACCAACGTTATCATTTTTTTATTTTTTAAGCTTTAGTCGTTTTTTCCATAACATCTTTTGTAAACCTTAATCATACATTGAATAATTATATTTTACCAAATTGTACGTACTAAACACATATGTACGGTGTTTGTAAATTGTTAGGATCCATCTAAAACAATATTTTGTTATTCCATAACTTTGTGTGTGTGTGTGTATATATATATGTGTGTGTGTCCATTTTGTATGCGTTATGGCACATACACATGTACAAAACATATATATACTCATCAAAAATACATTCACATATACAATGCACATTTATATAACCAAATACCAATAAAATAAAGCTTTTGGTCGGAAAATGGTCGGTAGTTACCGACGATTTACCGACAACAAATTTCATTTTATATATAATATAATATAATATAATAATAAAAGAATCAAACAAGTGTACCTTTATGTTCCGACCATTTTCCGACTAAACGCTTATTTTATTTATTTTTTAACGTTTCCGACAACTTTCCGACCAAAATTCTTTTTCCTTATTTTTTTTGTCGGAAATTAGTCGGAAATTTCCGACAAATTTCCGTCTAGAATTCTTTTGGTCGGTACTTTGTCGGAAATTTGTTGCTAAGTTCTGAGTTCTTTTTTTGTCGGTAATTTGTCGGAACTTGGTCGGAATTACCGACCAAATTTGTTTTGTCGGAAAAATTTGGTCAAAATCTGACAGTTTTCTCGTAGTGACGCATCCCCATAAACCTTCCCCCCTCTCTCATAAAAAAAAAATAGATAATAAAACCTCAAATCCATCCTCTGCTCAAATCAACCATCGCCTCCTTCTAAAAGCAAAACCCTAATCCTAATCTAGTCATAAGAAAAACCCTTCTTCTCAAATCCTCCTTCTCAAGGCCAACGCAAATAGGTTGACCGTTGGCTTTGACCCATTGTCAGTAAACAAGACTTGGTCAGAGACAAAGAGACCCTTTCCTTGTTGAAGGTTCTTAAAATATTCATTGTCCCTCGTTACGTTTCAAATCAGACTGCTCAAGTAAGTTTTCTGTTAATTGTATTCCCTAAATGAATTGTTTGTGATTAATTTTGGGGGTTTTGAATTGGGTGTCAATTTAGGGTTTACACATGATCTTGATATCAAAGGTTTAATAATCAAAACTTTACACCTATAGAATCAAATTTAGTTTCGAATTGTTGGAAAGCTATATTTTTCATAACTTTACACTAAAGCTATAATTGTTAGAGGGACAAAAAATCTAGAGATCTTAGTTTTGAATTGAAAAGTGAAGCTGAAGCTTGATAATGATAATTGCTTTTCAAAATCGCGGGTAATGCAGAAATGAGTTTGAACTGTGAGTTTTTAATTTTATAATGCTAAATGTTAAATTGTCTAATGTCTTTATACTGCTCGATTATGCATGTTATTTTTTATAGTTCATATCATTCCTGTGTGTTTCTTGTGTACTTATGTCAATGTGTATATGTATTTTGTATTTTATACAAAATGCTTCACATTCTTCTTAAGTTTTTGCACCAAGCAGCCTATTTCTACCATCTTTGGTACTCTAGTAATGGTCTTGGTGTGTGTTTGGAACTGAAGATCAGGTTGCCACTTGGTTTTCGAGAAGTTTAATTTTATATTCCAAACATACTGCCATCATCGCTGTGCTTATGTATGACTACCTTATGCAGCGGAGCTACCATTTTTGTTGCAACTTTCTGGTCTATAGTCCGGTTCTAATACTCATATCAATTTTTAAAGAAGTGAAAGTTTATTTTCCCACAATTTTAAAGACTGAAAGTTTAACTCTTGACTAGTATATGAGCCGATGTTTACTTTTTGATAAGTTAAGACCCTAAATATAGTTAAGTTCTATCAGTTTCCACCCAAATTTTATAAACTAGTAGCATAAAACAAAAGGTTAATCAAAACAATTATTACTAAAACTATTATATCTTGGATGATACATGTTTTCTGCAGGTGACATTTATTTACCCTTTTTTTATAAAGCATATTCATATTAGGAATGTTGTTGATAGAAATAAACCAATAAGTATGGATAACTAGAATCTAGAAAAGCTTATATTAGTTTTAGAGGGTGTTTGTCTTAGCCGATTAATTATAATTGGCTAAGAGTTTGGATGTTCAGTTTTGAGTTTTCTAGTGTTTGGATAAAGTGTTATCTATTATTTAGATACCAAATAATCAGTTTTAGGTTCAAACTAGTTGCAATGAAACTGACCATTCAAAGGGTAACTAAAATATTTATACAACCTCATTCTTACCCATTTCAAATACCCTTTTGGTCATTTTGTTCAATGGAGTTATCAAACACTCAAATAAGTAATTATTTGATTATTACAACTTCAAATAGCAGAAACGCACCCAATCACAATCTTAGGTAGCAGAAATACATATCTATGTGCATTTTATTCAATTGAAATGACATTAGGCAATGAATTAGGCGTAGTTATTGTAAGTTTTTGGGTCGTACGACCAAGTAAAGTTTCAAAAATGGCAAACCAAACAAGTCACGTTGCTAAACATACCAGCCAAAACATTTCTAAGAATGATGAAGATGACTTATAAATATTATACATGGTAATCGACTTGTTCAAATAACATGGTCCATTCAATGTTCCAAACTGTGTACTAAACCTACCATTTTGTATTGGTTTGACATGTTCGATTCATTTCAACAGTTAACATATATATTATTTAATTTCAAGTGTCGCAATATGTTATGTTTATACACAGTCTAATATTTTTCTTATTTTTAATGTGTAGTGTCCATGCCAGCCGGGAATCACAGAATGTGGTTTTTTGTGTCATGAAATTCATGAAAGAGATAGTTCAAGGAGTCGAAATATTGGGCAATGTAAGTTAAGGCAAAATAAACGTAGCGATGCGCTATGATTTATGTAAAATAATTGGCCGGCCTCGACTAATGTATTAATTTTATTGTTATCTCAGGTTGAGGGAGAAGTAGATTATTACGGGGATGAGGAGATGGATGTCGTTTGCGAAGAATGGTCAAGCTACGCCGCGACTTTTATTTTTAAATGATTGGAACTTGTTTGAAGGCAATGTATATATTGTCGATACAATATTTTTGTAAACGTTAAACGTTGTCTCGCGGAAATATGGATTATATAATGAAATGATGTTTTTATTATTAGTTTGCTAATTATTTTCCATATAATAAAATGGCTATAAATCCAGGAGGGTAAATATGTAATTTTACAGGAATTTTTTTTAGATTAATAAATTATGACACGCAAAAGAACGTCATAAAATTATGTCATAAATTTCTGTCATAATATGTGTTGAAAAAATGTCAACAAAAACTGTCATAAAAATGTGTCATTAAAAAGTGTCATAACGTGTGTCAATAAATGCTGACATAAATGTGTGTCATAAACAGATGACAAGCGAAAATATGTCATCTTAAATTTATGACACCGCCATCCTTGACGTTTTTTTTCTTGTCATGAGACCCTTTTCTTGACACGCAATACGTGTCAAGAAAAGGCCTTTTTTCTAGTAGTGAATACATGTTTTTACAGTTCATCAACAACATATTCATTTGTCTCTTTCCCTCCATGTAACACTTCACTCCTACATGATACCTAAAAACATCCGCATTTTTCCTTACTGTGTTGCTCTTAGGCCTTAGCAGGGACACTAGAAGGAAATCTATAACAGTAGATCTAGTAAGTATGGCGGTATGTGTTGGAATAAATATACGTTATGTCTTGTATATTTATCGGTAGCCATTATAATCATTTATATTATGTTTGATCAATTTCTAAATACTCTAAGCCCATAACTGATTAGTCTTTGATAGACGGACTTATCATTAGTTGGGCCTAACTAGGGTGTTCCCTGGGTATGCATAAATAGGAAGAGATTACTAGGGTTGAGGGACACCACAACATAATCATCATAACACCTCTTAAGAATTTGTCCCTCTTCCTCTCTCTCATAACCGATTCCTGCTAGGGATCATTAGCCATCATAACTGCATACCCTAAACGGAACTCGAACACACTGACAGTTATGTCGACCTCATCGCTCTCAGCATCAGTAGCAGGTCTCACGAATCTCTCAGGTATATGTTTATGTGTTTTCCATTACATACTAACAAAATCAAACCAACATGTGGTATCAGAGCTATGTTGCTCATGATCGATTTTGTTAGTTCCATAAGATTCGGAATCAAATCGGAAAACGAATTATGAAACCTAAATAATCAGATTAAAAAAGGCTTTCGGCTGAAAACCCTAACAGCAGTATTAGGCCGATTGGAAAAAAAATTGTTTTCGTTCATTATTTTGGTCTCACGATGCATTCGAGATCGATGATGGACGATGTTTTCTATAAAATCTATTAACGTTCGAGGATTATGATTCCGGTTATGGTGTTTATTTTAGGATGATGTTCTTAGTTTCGATTCTAGTGTTCTTCGAATACATGATGAAAACCGAAACGTTGATTATGTTTTGCTTAGAATTAGGGTTGATTGTTGTTAGCTAAAATTTAGGATAAAGATTTATTCACTAAAATATGGCAACAACCTAAATAATCCTAATTAAAATTAAAAGGTATTATTGGTTCCTAAATTAGCTCAACAGAAACTTGTTCCCAAAGGAACAGGAGTGTCCAATCAAGCATAACAGTGTTCGACCATAAGTCTGTGCCCGACTTGTTAGCCTGTGTCTGACCTCATTAGCCTGTGTCCGACCTATAGGAGTATCCGACCAAGTTTTCTGTTTCGAGCATTAAGATATTTATGAACCATTATATCATTAGCGAAAACCCACTTATTTTCAGCAAATATGAACCTATTAATACGGAAACCTCTATAAAAATCGGGGGGGGGGGACAAAACACCCAATCCACGCAGGGAGCCATGCCCCCGGCACCCCCCAGAGAAGATTCTGTGGGTTTCAATATGCACTAACAGGAGGTTTATCGTTAACTAATGGAATTTTGATGAAACCTAATGTATCAGTTTTATCATTACTTAGACCTTGCTTAACTTGCAATAACATTTGAGGTGTCACTTCTGCCCAAAGGTGATGTGTCACATTATGTGTGACACCCGGCATGTTCGGCTTAAACATAATAGTAACATCTAAGTCTACCTTAGCGAGAAACGTTTATAAACAAACTTAACTGGGTTAGTTGAGTCGGGTCAATTAGGATTGTCCAGGGTCAATGATCTGGAGGATCATTGGGAGTCGTTTTGGGAATACATTAGTACCGGGTTCCGTCGTTGGTGACATTACATGAACTAATTAAGTATATGTGTAGATTACGGGTCGTGTGGTGGATTGGATGCTTATACTTGCTTAAATGATGTACGAATGATTATACGTGCCTAAACATGCTAAGTATAGACTATAGATGCATGTTTATGTGTTAGGATGTGTTAGAATGCGTTAAACACGATAAACTGGAAAAAGGTTAACATGTGTTAAAAGTGCTGTTAACATGTGTTAAAAAGTGCTGATGACCTGAATGTGGAACTTTTGGGCGAATGTGGAAATGGGATCTGAAAAGTGGGCGAACGTAGAAACAAAGTGGGCGAATGTGGAAGAGTTCCACATTCGACCATTAAAAAGGGGCGAATGTGGAAAAATTCCACATTCGACCACATAAACTGGGCGAACGTGCAGATGGTATAAATACCATCCTTAGCCATTTTTCACCATTTCACAAACCCTAAACGCCTCCAAACACTCTCTATCAGCTATTAACATTGGGGAAGGAGTTTTTGAGCTTGTTTTTCATAACCTAACTCTCTAAATCATTACAAGTGAAGATCTAAGGTGTGTTCTTCATTTCAAATCCTTTTTAAACAATTTTGGCTTGTTTTAATCTAAACCCCAATGAGTCCAGATCTGATGACAACCTATTTTATGAATAAAAACCTTTCCTAACCAAAACCTATTCATAAACAATGAGCTTTTATGCAAATAAACATGTGTTAATATGATATTATGCATTGTTTGATGATTTCTTGTCGTATAGATGACATGACAACAACCTAGGGCTGTTATTAATGATGGGTTATGATTGAAACGTGTTACCTTTGATTGTTGATGGTGTTTTGATGATTAAAAGGGGTTTTTAGTTAGATTTAGGTTTGTTTTTGAATGATTATGATAAGGTTATGATAGGGGTTTCTTGTTCATGATGATTCGAGTATGATAAACTGATTATTGATCGATTTCAGAAAGTTTCCTAATTGGGTAATAATTGCATGCATGATGATGTGACATCTCCATAATTTACTATTTTAGGAAACTTGTAAAACGGATAGATTTTGGGGTAAAATTGGTAGGGTTTCGTAGGAATATGTTAATGATGCTTGACTGCTGTAACTCGTGATGTTTCGTGATGTTTTCGGATGTTTTTCGACGCGTTTTTGGAAAAATCTGACATCAGGGGCGAACCTGGAATACCTTCGACCAGTCGAACGGTCGAAGGTGGATTCCAGGGGGCGAACCTGGAAGCTGAAGGGGCGAAGGTGCTGCAAATGGGCGAAGGTGGGAAGAAAAGGGGCGAATGTGGAATTTCAAAGACACATTCGACCCAAACAAGGACACCTTCGACCACTTACAGCCACCTTCGACCACCCAGAACTACATTCGACCCTACGTTAACAAAAATGAGATTTTTGATACAAACTAAGTGTTTTATGCTTGAACCTTATGTGTAATCTATGTGTACTTGATTAGTTAGGGTAATGGGTCACCAACGGGATGTCGGGTCGGTCTAGTGTGTCGGTTGAACATTTAAACACGTTTTAAAACATACTCGGTTAAGATCTGGACAATCGGGGACTAGATAACCTTATGGTTATTAGTCGGAACACTTATGTGAACATTTTGATAGATCTCCGGTAGAGGGATCATCAAGGGCTAGACATCTTTTACTTACATTTGAGGAACGCAATCTAAGGTGAGTTCACGGCCCCACTTTTACTGCTTTAACTTTTGGGGGAGAAAACATGCGCTAAACTGTTTTGGTAACATATGTCATACTATGGTTTTGAACTTGTGTACTATGCGATCTTTTGAAAGTCCCGGGGGAAACCATGAATGTGCGGGGTTGCACAACGGGGGAAATGTGGATAGATCTATTGGGCGTGACCTGCCCCACTCGTCGGCTTGGAGGGCCGGGCGGGTGCATATTGTCTCGAACAGGAACATTGTCGTGCTGAACATTACGGGCTGCTAAACATGCTAAACATTGCTAAACGTGTCCAGTAATGGTTTCCAATCGTAGTAGTAACAAAACATACGCCTAGCTAGCGTACTTGGTAACATTTATATAGTATGGACATGGTAACACTTGGTAACTCTTTTGAACAAACCTGTGAACTCACCAGCATTATATGTTGACGTCTTTTGGCATGTTTTTCTCAGGTCGCTAAGGTAGCTACAATGGGAACTAGGCGCACAAGTCTGCACGGGCGTCTAGAATTAAGAGCATGGTCTTGTTAAACTTTAAACAATGTCTTTTGGGTTGTAAACATTTAAAGCTTCCGCTACAGTTTATGTTTTCATAATTATAACTTTTGAGTATTGTGTTATGCATATAGTGTTGTTTATTGTGACCGTTGACTTGAATCCTGGTTTGTCATGCGCCTCGCGGTAAAACCCCGCAAGTGGAATTTGAGGGTGTGACAGATTGGTATCAGAGCCAATGGTTATAGTGAACTAGGACTGCATTTAGAGTCTAGTCTATAGCCGAGTCGCACATACTAGACGGTCACATACTTGAGTCGGTTTGGAACATGTACTAACTTTGTCGAGGTGTCTTTACATCATCATCACACCTCTCTGTTACATCATCCGTCCTCGCTCTTGGCTTTACACACTTTTATGTTCTTCTTCGGGATTTGAAGAAGAAGGAGTTGACTCGTTGGTTTTTGCACGGCAGTGTCGTGTATTGGGGTGATCTTGCGTGCTCTCGAGGTCTGTCCAGGATTCGGACGTCTTCCTTTCGTACCCCAATAGACGCACTTGCTTACACATTATCTTGTGCACTTATGCTTGTGATGGCATGATGCTAGATGCCGACATTCGGTGACTTGAGTTCAAGCTGAGGGAAAGCTTGGAGGACCATGTAGAGCAGTTTATCATTTCGGGTGCACACGAAATCATAAACTGAAATGCATGAGAATTCAAGTGGACTCTGAACTTGGATGTATAGTCCCGGATTGGGTCTAGACGTAACTTTTCTAGCTACTAGTGGTTGACACTAGCAGTGAATCTGAATCTCTCGATTTCTGATTTGGCAGATCATGTCGGGCGCACGTGGTGGTGGACGTCGTGGTGGTGGTCGTGGCGGCGGTGGCCGTGGCGGTGGTCGTGGTAACATTAACATGACCCAAGCAGAACTGAACAACTTGCTTCAACAGCAAGTGAACATAGCCTTGGCTGCTTTCCAGGCTGGGCACAATGCTATGGGTGGTAAGTTGGTTCTTACCTGCCTTGTTTCGTTCTTGGCTGTCATGTTTCTTTTGTGGTTTATCTTGGTGCCGTGTTTCAGGTGCTGCTGTCAACCCGCCTCCACCTCAGTGTTCTTACAAGAAGTTTAGGGACTGTCAGCCCCACAACTTCGCTGGAACTGAAGGGGCAGTGGGACTGCTCCGATGGTTGGAGAAGGTTGAATCTGTTTTCTTGATGTGTAACTGTCCTGTTGAGGACCGGGTCAAGTATGCCACTGCAACATTTGAGGGTCCTGCTTTGACATGGTGGAATGCTACTACACAGAACATGGGCTTGGGGGAAGCTCATGCTATGCTGTGGGCGGATTTTGTTCGGTTATTGAAGAGCGAGTACTGTCCCAGGGAGGAAGTACAGAAGTTGGAACATGAAGTTTGGAACTGCAAGATGGTGGGGTCCGAGATTGAAGAGTACACTGTACGACGCAATGAGCTGGCGGTGTTGTGTCCTGACATGCACACACCTGAGTACCGTAGGATTGAGCACTACATCTCTGGGTTGGTGCCGGAGATTGCTGGGTTAGTAGCTGCTGGGAACCTTCCTACACTGGCTGAGGTCGTCCGTTCTGCACACAAGATGACCAACATGAAGATTTTGGAGGGCGCTTTACCTCCTAAGGGTTCGACTGCGAAGGGGTCTGATGGCAACAAGAGGAAATGGGAGAATGTGGGTAAGAGTGCAGTGCCGGCGCCGTCTCAACCGGCCAAGAAGACTGAAGGATCTGGGTCGTCTTCTTCGCAGAAGACAGGTGGATACATTGGGAAGCACCCCAAGTGTAACAAGTGTGGCTTTCACCATTCTGGGAATTGTGATCGAGCTCGTTGTCATCGGTGCCATCAGTTGGGGCACCATGCTAAGGATTGCAAGGTGGCGCTCACCCCAACTCAGACTCCTGCGGCTACTCCTGCTCCTGCTGCTCAGGGGACTCAGGGGAGGCAGGGGTGTTACAACTGTGGTGACACGGGACACTTCAAGCGTGATTGTCCCAAGCTGAAGCAGGGCGATAATGGGAGGGGCGGAAACGGTAACGGTAACGGGAATGGCGGCGGAGGCAGGACCGCGCGTGCTTTCGTCATTGGGTCTGCGGAGGCTAGGCAGGATCCAGACACAGTTACCGGTACGTTCCTTCTCAACAATCGCTATGTTTCTGTTTTATTTGATTCTGGTGCCGATAAGAGCTTCGTGTCTGTGGATGTTAGTCAGTTGCTAGATATAGTACCCACACCTTTAGAGGCTAAGTACTTGATAGAATTGGCTAATGGTAAGAACATCGAGGCGACTCATGTCCTTAGGGAGTGTCACTTGGAACTGTCGGGTCTGTCATTCCCCATTGACCTTATGCCTGTACCTTTGGGTAGTTTCGATGTCGTTGTGGGCATGGATTGGTTATCGTTGTATCGTGCAGAGATTGTTTGCTTTGACAAGGTTATTCGGATCCCTCTCCCCGATGGAGAAATTCTTTCGGTTCATGGCGAGAAAAGCGGTGCTCCGCTGAGTATCATTTCTAGCATGAAAGCCCGTAAGTATCTTCGGAAGGGCTGTTCGGCCATTCTGGCACTTGTCAATGTTTCTACTGACGATGAGAAGAAGATCGAGGATATCCCGGTAGTTCGTGACTTTCCTGATGTGTTTCCTGATGAATTGCTTGGTCTTCCTCCCCATCGTCAGGTTGAGTTTGGTATTGATCTTGCTCCGGGCGCAGCTCCCATTGCCCGAGCTCCGTATCGTCTTGCACCTTCCGAGATGCAAGAGTTATCCAGCCAGTTGCAGGAACTCTTGGAAAAGGGTTTCATTCGACCGAGCTCGTCCCCGTGGGGAGCTCCTATTTTGTTTGTGAAGAAGAAGGATGGGAGCCTTCGTATGTGTATTGATTACCGTGAGCTGAACAAAGTGACCATCAAGAATCGTTATCCTCTCCCTCGCATTGATGATCTCTTTGACCAGCTTCAGGGCTCCAGCTACTACTCGAAGATTGATTTACGGTCCGGTTATCACCAATTGCGCGTCAGGGAAGCTGACATACAGAAGACTGCTTTTCGCACTCGTTATGGCCATTTTGAGTTCTTAGTTATGCCTTTCGGTCTCACTAACGCACCGGCAGTGTTCATGGATTTGATGAACCGTGTTTGTAAACCGTACCTGGATAAGTTCGTCATCGTGTTCATTGACGACATTCTGATTTATTCCAAGAACAAGGCGGATCATGAGGAACATCTGCGGTTGGTCTTGGAACTTTTGAGACGGGAGCAGTTGTATGCTAAGTTCTCAAAGTGTGATTTTTGGTTACGTGAAGTTCAATTCCTAGGGCATGTGGTGAATGAACTGGGAATTCATGTCGATCCGGCTAAGATCGAAGCTATTAAAGACTGGGAAGCACCAAAGACGCCATCTGAGGTGCGGCAATTCCTGGGTCTTGCAGGGTACTATCGGCGTTTTATCGAGGGATTTTCGAAGATTGCTCAACCCCTCACTGCTCTCACCCAGAAGGACCGAAAGTTCGACTGGGGCGAACCACAGGAATCAGCATTTCAGATGCTGAAGCTTAAACTTTGTTCTGCTCCTATCTTATCCTTACCCGAGGGTACGGATGATTTCGTTGTGTACTGTGATGCTTCGATTCGGGGTCTCGGTTGCGTGTTGATGCAACGCGGGAAGGTTATCGCTTACGCTTCTCGTCAACTCAAGGTTCACGAGAAGAACTATACTACTCACGACTTGGAGCTGGTGCAGTAGTCTTTGCGTTGAAAATCTGGAGACATTACTTGTACGGTACCAAGTGTGAAGTTTACACCGATCACAAGAGTCTCCAGCATATTTTCGACCAGAAGGTGTTGAACATGCGGCAGCGACGTTGGGTTGAACTTTTGAACGATTACGACTGTGCGATCAAGTACCATCCTGGCAAGGCAAACGTTGTGGCGGATGCCTTGAGCAGGAAGGAGTCGGCGAAGCCTCGGCGTGTCCGAGCCTTGCAGCTTACCATTCATTCCTCCTTACCTGACCGGATCCGTTCGGCTCAGGTAGACGCTTTGAAGGAGGAAAACCTTAAGGCCGAAACGATGCACAGTGCGGACAAACACCTTGAGCTTAGGTCTGATGGCCTACACTACTTCGCTGGGCGTGTTTGGGTTCCTTTACTCAGGGGATTACGGGAGCTTGTCTTGGATGAGGCTCACAAATCCCGGTATTCTATCCATCCAGGCTCCGATAAGATGTATCAGGATTTGAAGATACTTTATTGGTGGCCAAACATGAAGGCTGATATAGCCTCCTATGTGAGCAAATGCTTGACCTGTGCTAAGGTCAAGGTGGAGTATCAGAAGCCGTCTGGTCTCCTACAGCAACCTGAGATTCCAGAATGGAAGTGGGAGCGGATCACGATGGATTTCGTCACCAAACTACCGAGATCACCAAGTGGTTGCGACATGATTTGGGTGATCGTCGACCGGTTGACGAAATCGGCACACTTCATACCTATTAAGGAAACGGATGGACTCGAGCGGTTGGCTCGGCTCTATCTTAAGGAGGTGGTCTCTCGGCACGGGGTGCCTGTTTCTATCATTTCTGATCGTGATTCCCGCTTTGCTTCGCGTTTCTGGAAGGCTCTTCATAAGGCCTTGGGTACTCAGCTGGATATGAGCACGGCTTATCATCCGCAAACTGACGGCCAGAGTGAGCGGACGATACAAACACTAGAGGACATGCTGCGGGCATGTGTCATCGATTTTGGCAAGGGTTGGGAGACTCACCTGCCGTTGGTGGAGTTCTCCTACAACAACAGTTACCACTCCAGTATCGGGGCAGCTCCGTTCGAAGCTCTGTATGGACGGAAATGCCGATCTCCCTTGTGTTGGGCTGAGGTGGGCGAGAGTCAGCTCACTGGCCCGGAACTGGTGTACGAAACTTCGGAGAAAATCGTACAGATCCGTAACCGTTTGGCAGCTGCGCGGGATCGTCAGAAGAGCTATGCCGATCGCCGTCGCAAACCGCTAGAATTCCAGGTTGGGGACAAGGTGCTTCTGAAAGTTTCACCATGGAAGGGCGTCATACGCTTTGGAAAGCGTGGCAAGCTTAACCCTCGTTACGTCGGGCCGTTCGCAATCCTGGAACGGATTGGGCCGGTGGCGTACAGACTTGATTTACCGACGGAGCTCGGTAATGTTCACAACGTCTTCCATGTGTCTAACTTAAGGAAGTGTTTGGCTGATGAATCTCTTGTTGTGCCACTGGAAGAGATCAAGGTTGATGATCGTCTTCGCATTGTGGAAGAACCCGTAGAGATTCTGGATTACAAGATTCGTAGCCTTCGGCGGAGTAAAATCCGCATCGTTAAAGTTCGTTGGAACTCGGATCGTGGACCGGAGTTCACGTGGGAACGAGAGGACCAGATGAAGGCTAAGTACCCTCATCTCTTTCCGAAGCGCGCGTTCGAGTCCAGGCATGTTACTGCTGAAGCAGAGTGAATCTCGGGGCGAGATTCCCTTTCAACGTGGGGATGATGTGACAACCGGTAACCTTTCTTTTCGTTTTCTTCCTTTTCGTCTTTTTCATTTTTGGGCTTCGAGCAATTTTCGGGACGAAAATTCTTTCAACGTGGGGATGATGTGACACCCGGCATGTTCGGCTTAAACATAATAGTAACATCTAAGTCTACCTTAGCGAGAAACGTTTATAAACAAACTTAACTGGGTTAGTTGAGTCGGGTCAATTAGGATTGTCCAGGGTCAATGATCTGGAGGATCATTGGGAGTCGTTTTGGGAATACATTAGTACCGGGTTCCGTCGTTGGTGACATTACATGAACTAATTAAGTATATGTGTAGATTACGGGTCGTGTGGTGGATTGGATGCTTATACTTGCTTAAATGATGTACGAATGATTATACGTGCCTAAACATGCTAAGTATAGACTATAGATGCATGTTTATGTGTTAGGATGTGTTAGAATGCGTTAAACACGATAAACTGGAAAAAGGTTAACATGTGTTAAAAGTGCTGTTAACATGTGTTAAAAAGTGCTGATGACCTGAATGTGGAACTTTTGGGCGAATGTGGAAATGGGATCTGAAAAGTGGGCGAACGTAGAAACAAAGTGGGCGAATGTGGAAGAGTTCCACATTCGACCATTAAAAAGGGGCGAATGTGGAAAAATTCCACATTCGACCACATAAACTGGGCGAACGTGCAGATGGTATAAATACCATCCTTAGCCATTTTTCACCATTTCACAAACCCTAAACGCCTCCAAACACTCTCTATCAGCTATTAACATTGGGGAAGGAGTTTTTGAGCTTGTTTTTCATAACCTAACTCTCTAAATCATTACAAGTGAAGATCTAAGGTGTGTTCTTCATTTCAAATCCTTTTTAAACAATTTTGGCTTGTTTTAATCTAAACCCCAATGAGTCCAGATCTGATGACAACCTATTTTATGAATAAAAACCTTTCCTAACCAAAACCTATTCATAAACAATGAGCTTTTATGCAAATAAACATGTGTTAATATGATATTATGCATTGTTTGATGATTTCTTGTCGTATAGATGACATGACAACAACCTAGGGCTGTTATTAATGATGGGTTATGATTGAAACGTGTTACCTTTGATTGTTGATGGTGTTTTGATGATTAAAAGGGGTTTTTAGTTAGATTTAGGTTTGTTTTTGAATGATTATGATAAGGTTATGATAGGGGTTTCTTGTTCATGATGATTCGAGTATGATAAACTGATTATTGATCGATTTCAGAAAGTTTCCTAATTGGGTAATAATTGCATGCATGATGATGTGACATCTCCATAATTTACTATTTTAGGAAACTTGTAAAACGGATAGATTTTGGGGTAAAATTGGTAGGGTTTCGTAGGAATATGTTAATGATGCTTGACTGCTGTAACTCGTGATGTTTCGTGATGTTTTCGGATGTTTTTCGACGCGTTTTTGGAAAAATCTGACATCAGGGGCGAACCTGGAATACCTTCGACCAGTCGAACGGTCGAAGGTGGATTCCAGGGGGCGAACCTGGAAGCTGAAGGGGCGAAGGTGCTGCAAATGGGCGAAGGTGGGAAGAAAAGGGGCGAATGTGGAATTTCAAAGACACATTCGACCCAAACAAGGACACCTTCGACCACTTACAGCCACCTTCGACCACCCAGAACTACATTCGACCCTACGTTAACAAAAATGAGATTTTTGATACAAACTAAGTGTTTTATGCTTGAACCTTATGTGTAATCTATGTGTACTTGATTAGTTAGGGTAATGGGTCACCAACGGGATGTCGGGTCGGTCTAGTGTGTCGGTTGAACATTTAAACACGTTTTAAAACATACTCGGTTAAGATCTGGACAATCGGGGACTAGATAACCTTATGGTTATTAGTCGGAACACTTATGTGAACATTTTGATAGATCTCCGGTAGAGGGATCATCAAGGGCTAGACATCTTTTACTTACATTTGAGGAACGCAATCTAAGGTGAGTTCACGGCCCCACTTTTACTGCTTTAACTTTTGGGGGAGAAAACATGCGCTAAACTGTTTTGGTAACATATGTCATACTATGGTTTTGAACTTGTGTACTATGCGATCTTTTGAAAGTCCCGGGGGAAACCATGAATGTGCGGGGTTGCACAACGGGGGAAATGTGGATAGATCTATTGGGCGTGACCTGCCCCACTCGTCGGCTTGGAGGGCCGGGCGGGTGCATATTGTCTCGAACAGGAACATTGTCGTGCTGAACATTACGGGCTGCTAAACATGCTAAACATTGCTAAACGTGTCCAGTAATGGTTTCCAATCGTAGTAGTAACAAAACATACGCCTAGCTAGCGTACTTGGTAACATTTATATAGTATGGACATGGTAACACTTGGTAACTCTTTTGAACAAACCTGTGAACTCACCAGCATTATATGTTGACGTCTTTTGGCATGTTTTTCTCAGGTCGCTAAGGTAGCTACAACGGGAACTAGGCGCACAAGTCTGCACGGGCGTCTAGAATTAAGAGCATGGTCTTGTTAAACTTTAAACAATGTCTTTTGGGTTGTAAACATTTAAAGCTTCCGCTACAGTTTATGTTTTCATAATTATAACTTTTGAGTATTGTGTTATGCATATAGTGTTGTTTATTGTGACCGTTGACTTGAATCCTGGTTTGTCATGCGCCTCGCGGTAAAACCCCGCAAGTGGAATTTGAGGGTGTGACATTATGTGGTTATAAAGATCTCGTTAAGCATTGTAGCTCGTTCACATAAGTGCCATAAGGTTTCACTTCTTCCCAAAGGTGATGTGTAACATATTATGTTGGTGAACTAAGCGTATTGCATTAGGACTTTGAATGTCTAGGTGATGGGTTACATTCACTGTCGGCAATTTAATACTTAAATAAATAGCTTATAGCCAAAGCTAGAGCATTGTATTTAAGTAGCTTATATTTTTGGTGTTATGAATAGTTATCACACCTTCATTAGTATAATGGTCTACGTCGTGCCTGCCTTAGATAATTAGTTGCCCCCTTAGATCATTATAAGTTCTTCTCTAATGTTGTATCTTAATATTCTCATCGTTTCCACTATTAGCTCCCAACTGCGGCATCCCTACCTTAACTGGTGATAACTATGCTGCTTGGAAAGATTCGCTTATGTTGACTTTGGCACTGCTGGATTTCGATTACGCACTGAGAGAGGATGCTCCTCCCAAACACCCTGACAAAAGCACCGCTGCTGATAAAATGGTGCATGAGAAATGGGAGAGATGCAACCGTATGTCCCTCATGTTCATTAAGAACTCCATTAGCATGTAACATCGCATATTTTCCCCCAAATTTTAATTAATAAAACCACCACTTTACCTAGTATATTTTCTTTTGACAATTTTCTTACATGAATTAAAAAAAACAATATATGTTTTAACCATCTTATACTAATAATTGTTTAACAAAACCTTCGGATCTCGACGCTTTAGTATGTTTTAAAAATTATTCGTAACATTTTTAACCTTGTATAATTATAATATGTATTTAATAATATAGTTTATATATGGTAAATGCTTCTAAAAAAAATAAATGTTTGAACCGAGACTCGAACCCGCGTCCAAACCAACTCACACAACCACACAAACCACTAAGCCAATTTGTCATTTAGTGTTCTTATTCAGACAAAAATAAACTTAACCCTTCCTTAAATCGGTCAGTCAAACTTAGGAAGTCAACACCCACTTTCCAAATCTACAATTTATATCAATTGATACGTATTTGGTTAATTAAGGCAATAATCTAGACGGATTGGTGAACAAGCAAACAATCCTCGTCGATTACAGCTATCAATTGCGTGTAAACATTCCATAATAGGTCTACTATACGCGTTTTTTGTTTAATGCGTAGTCAACTTTCCAATTCGTCGATTTCTTATGTAATACTATAAATTAAAACCTCCCTAACAATCTCTGTGTATCGATAAAGCTTCCCATACTTCAATTCCACGCACAAACAACCACTTTTTCGAATTCTTGAGCTTTTGATCGTGATACTCTTAGCCACGTTTCACCTCGACCGAGTCTGGCGAATCTCAATTCTTGGTTTCTTAGTGTTAATTGGCCCTTGGTCTTCAAAACCCTAAAATCAATTCGACTATCATAGTCGAATTGATCCGATTAGAAATCTAGGGTTCATTCTTATTATTTGGGGTAAACCCACTAGTTGTGTTAGGACAAAAAGGACTGGTGAAACCACTTTTGCAAACCTTAGTCTAATTCGCTTCTGTCAAAATATTCTAAGTATAGAACTACTGAAGAATGAAGATCAAACTGCTGAAGAAGAGATTACACAAGTACTGAAGAAGAAAAGTCATCAGAAGTTCTAAAGTCCAAACCAGACATTTCTACTGAAGAACTACTGAAGACAAACTACTCATCAGTAGTTTGTCATTCATCAGTACTTATGAGAAGATCTTTTCCACCGCCTTATGTTTCAGTAGTTTATTAGTTTAGTATTACTTTTACTTTTTGTACAAGTTCCAAGATTGCAACTTGTTGCAACTTGTCTCTGAACTTGCTTTTTGGCAAGGTTCATGTATTTGTAAGGTCTATAAATAGATGGGTTCATCCCTCTGTTTTAGACATTGATTTTTAATACAGAAATCCTTCAAAGCTTATCATTGTTATTACCATTTCATTTACTGAGAATCTGTTTAAGTGTTCATTCTCATTCATTGCTTAGATTCTCATTAAATACTTATCTTTAGTTTTATCAAACATCCAGGGGGAGTAATAACTCCTGTTGATAAGTGTAGCTTTAAACTCATATCATTCCGCTGTGCTATCACTCATAAAGAACTTGCTAGACACTTAAGTGTTCACTAGCAAGTTCATACAAAAGAGCAATACTGATCCTACAATTGGTATCAGAGCACTGGTTTATCTGATCACATATCAATCTAACACATTGAGAATCAGACACAGGCTCTTATTGATATTCAATAAAGGATTATAAGCTCACTTTTATCAACATCCATCACTTTAAGAGATATTTGACAAATCAATACTCTTTAAAATGGATCCTCATAATACTGGTTCTGCCAATAAACCTGCTATGATAGTAAGAAATGAATATAACATCTGGCAAAGGAGAATGGCACATACCTTATCACAGACCAACACAGGTTGCTGGAAATCTGTGATATATGGTCCTCATAAACCAGTAAATATTAATCTTGAAACTAAAGAAGAAATTCCAAAAGACCCAAAAGACTATACAGATGATGATTTCCTAAAACGTGAGCTTGATGCTAAAGCTTTCTCTATGTTGGCAATGGCACTCCCAATGAAATCTACTCTGGCCTATTACATTGTGATAGTGCCAAAGAGCTTTGGGACTGCCTCAAAGAACAGTTTGGAGGAACTGAAGAGGTGATTGCCAACACCAGAGAAATCCTGGCTCAACAATATGAAACTTTTGCTCACATTAATGGGGAAACTTTAACACAACAATTTGAAAGATTCTCCTCATTAATATCTGAGCTAAAATTAAATGGTCAGACCTACACAACTGTATTTATGCTTCATAGATTTTTAAGGTCTTTACCTGGAAAATGGGAAACATACTCTATAGTCTTAAGATCTTCACCAGACTTTAGCTCCCTCACTCTTACAAAACTTCATGGGAGATTACTTACTTTTGAAAGAGAAATTGATCAAAAGAAAAAGTTACAAAGTTCTGGCAAAACTGCTGATGACTATCTACCAGGTAGTACAACACTATTGGGACAAGACTCACCAACTTGTTCAAATAGTTTTGGATCTTTTGACCATATTGACATAACTGCTGGGATCTTATCTGAATGATCATTCCCAGGTTATGACAATAATGATTTTAGTCAAACTGCTGATAACATGTGTTTTATCATGGACGATTTAAAAAATTTTAGCAGTGATGACTTAGAAGAAATGGATGTTCTACACCAAATGGCCATGTTAAGTTTAAAAACAAATAAATTTTACAAAAGGTCAGGAAGGAAGTTTCCAGGACTCAACAGTTCAACAAAAATTGGTTTTGACAAATCTAAACTTAGATGTCACAAGTGTCAAAAGTTTGGACACTTTGCTAGAGAGTGTAGAAGCTCTGGCTTTAACCAATCTCAGTCTGGAAATAATTTTAACCCCAATTATAACAGGAATAGTGGAACACAAGGGAGTGCACATTTTGTACAGGCACAAGCTCCACAACACCATATGTGCCACAAGTACAATATGTACAGATGCCTGCTCAACAGATGCAGAGCCAACAATCAATCCCTCCCTTTCCAGCTGCTCAACCACCTCCACAAACTCAGCAACCCTCACAACAAAGTTTATTTACTTCAGGGTATGTTGACTGGAGCAGTCTTCCTTTTGACACTACTGAGTGTAACCCTGATGCAGACAACAAGATGTTTGACATCAACTGGGGAGAGCCTAACAATGGCAGAAAGAACTTTGCCTTAATGGCATTTGAGGGATGCACCTCAAAATCTGCCTTGTCACAGGTATCAAAAGAATCTTTGAGAAAACTTTGTTCAAATTCTTGCAAAGAATCTTTTGCTCTCATAAGAGAGACTAATGTGCACTTACAAGGGAAAGCAAATGACTCTGAGAGAAAATTCACTCAGATGAAATGTGATTTAGAAAAGAAAACTTTCTGCAAAAACAAAAGAAGTTTCTAAATTAACTAACACTGCTATTGAAACCCAAGCACAAATTAAAATCATGATAAATGACCTAGGAAATGTCAGACAAGAGCTTGCTGACACCAAGGTCACATGTGAAAAATGGGTTGAATCTTGTAAGGGGTACCAACTGTTGCTAAACAAACAAAGTGCTTCAAATGTTAGGTTTGGCATAGGGTACAATCACACTGAAACACCAACAGATTTTTCCCCCAAAACTACTGAAGATGGGATAAAAATTGTTTCAGGTGAAACTTCTGAAGAGAAAGAATGCACATCTTTTCATGAAAACTTTCTAAAAACTCACAAAGAAAGTTCTTCAGAAGTACTGATTAATTCTGACTTTAAGCCATCAGTAGTTTCAACTACATCAGGAGTTGAGAACCTGAAAACTACTGATGACCTAAAACCAATCAATACAGTCAGAAACTTGTCTTTGAAAGAAAAGACAAAAGAATGTGAAATTTGTGGTCTGTTCAACCACAAGACAGAATTTTGCAGATACAGAAAAGGTATTCAGTACAACAAGAAAACTCAACAACTGGTTGTGGGAAAGCAAATCAAAAATGATTTTGTAAAAACTTTTTCTCCCAGGAAACAACAACCAGTAAACACCTTTTCTTAGAAAAAGACAAAATCTCAACAAAAATCTTTTTCTCAAAATTCTCTTTTAGTAGTTAGACCTAAATCATCAGCAGTTTCACAAACTGCTGAGATTAAAGATCTCATAAACATGGTACAACTACTGATGACCAAAGTTGATGGTGGTCCTCAAAAGGATACCACCATTGCTCTTAATGAAAAATCCATTGCCAAAAAGACATGGATTTCTCAACTTGGTCAAGAACAAACTGTAAATGTTCTCAAGAGCAAACCCAAAGCCAAACTGGCTTGGGTTCCCAAATCTAACTAATTTGCTATCTTGTGCAGAGAGTTTCCAGAGGCTTGAATAGCATTTGGTATGTAGACAGTGGAGGCTCAATGCACATGACAGGATGCAGATACCTGATAAACAATTTTATCAGTCAAAGAGAAGGATCTGTATCCTTTGGGAACAATGCTAAGGGATATGTGCTAGGACATGGCAATGTCTCTTCTGGCAAAATACAGTTTGACAAGGTCAATCTGGTTGAAAACCTTGAGTACAACTTGCTGAGTGTGTCACAAATGTGTGATAAAGGATATTCTTCCTTTTTCACGAAGACAGCATGCAAGATCATATCACCAGAAGGCCAGAAGTTGATAGAGAAGATCATTGAAGATCACACTTTGTTGATTGCCAAAACATGTGGCAATGTCTATGCAGTGGACATTGAAAAAGACAAAGTACTGAACAACACTGCCTGTTTCTTCTCAAAGGCATCAACTTCAGAGACTGATCTCTGGCACAGGAGACTTGGCCATGTGAACTTTAAAACCATAAATAAAGTCACAAAAATGGGATTGGTCAGAGGCCTACCTTTAAAGGTGTACCAGTGTCAAGAACACTGTGTATCCTGTTTAAAGGGAAAACAACATAAGTCCTCCTATAAGTCTATTGAAGAATAAAAAACTACTGCATGTCTTCAACTACTCCATATGGACTTATTTGGGCCTGTAAAAATCATGAGCCTTGGCAAGAAGAAGTACTGCTTAGTCATCATTGATGACTACTCAAGATTTACATGGGTATTCTTCTTATTTTCCAAGGATGAGGCTGCTGAAATCATCAAGTTCTTCATTCTACAAGTAGAGAAGCAATATTCTCTACCTGTCAAAACCATTAGAAGTGATAATGGGACCGAGTTCATGAACAAAACTCTGAATGAATTCTGTTTGTCTAAAGGGATTATTAGACAATTCAGTGTTCCCAGAACTCCTGAACAAAATGGTGTAGTAGAAAGGAAGAACAGAACTTTAATTGAAGGAGCAAGAACAATGTTAGCTGATTCGGCCTACCATTATACTTTTGGGCAGAAGCAGTTAACACATCATGTTATGTTCAAAATAGAGTCCTTGTTGTCAAGAGGCATTCCAAGACTGCCTATGAAGTTCTTCATGGCATGAAGCCCCTTATCTCCTTTTTCAGGGCTTTTGGGTGTCAATGTTTCATCTTGAACATTAAGGAATCTATTTCAAAGTTTGCTGCCAAAGTTGATTCAGGTTACTTTCTTGGTTATTCTTCAACTAGAAAAGCCTACAAGGTTTTTAATTCAAAAACCAGGATAGTAGAAGAAACACTGAATGTCAAGTTCAATGAGTCAAAACACACTCTCATTCCAGCACATCCTGCTGAACTTTTTGACCTTGACAGCTTCCATTTTGGACCTGAAAAGACTGTTACTTCATCTAAACCTACTTATTATGGTGATCAAAGGTTTAATGATGAGGATCCCACACCATGGACCCCTCAAACAGTCATTAAGTCAACTTCAAAACCATCAGAAGTTTCACAAACTTCTGATTCAACAAATACTGAGGAACAAACTCAAACATCTGCTTCAGCACCTGCAACTACTGAAGACATTGAAACTACTGAACCAGATATAATAGACCTCAGTGGTATGTTTGAAGAACATGAGCCACCAACACCTGTCAGTGGTTTACAACAACTGATCGAACACAAAGATCATCCACTTGATCAAATCATGGGTGATATTGCATCAGGTGTTCTTACAAGAAACCAGCTTTCCAACTTTTGTCTCTTCTCAGAATTTATTTCACAGTTGGAACCAAAGAAGTACCAGGAAGCCCTCAAAGACAACAATTGGGTGCAAGCAATGCAAGATGAATTGCTTCAATTCAACAAGCAACAGGTTTGGGAAATCAGTCCCTTACCACCAAACAAGCAACCAATGGGCACAAGATGGGTTTTCAGGAACAAACAAGATGAAGCTGGTATGATAATAAAGAACAAGGCAAGACTGGTAGTACAAGGTTACTCTCAAGAAGAAGGAATTGACTATGATGAAACCTTTGCTCCAGTTGCAAGGCTTGAAGCCATCAGGTTATTTCTGGCCTATGCCATTTCCAACAAAATAAAAGTTTATCAAATGGATGTTAAAAGTGCATTTTTGTATGGCAAAATAAAAGAGGAAGTGTATGTCTGTCAGCCACCTGGGTTTGAGGATCCTTCTCATCCTGAGTGGGTGTATAAACTAGACAAAGCTCTTTATGGGCTCAAACAGGCTCCAAGGGCCTGGTATTAAACACTTTCCAACTTTCTACTCAAAAATAACTTCACAAGAGGCTCCATTGATAAAACTCTTTTCATAAAACATGTTGGAAATCATATCTTACTTGTTAAAATATATGTTGATGATATCATATTTGGGTCAACAAACACAAAACTGTGTGATGAATTTAAGAAACTCATGCAATCAAAATTTGAGATGAGTACAATGGGAGAACTGCAGTACTTTCTGGGACTGCAGATTAAACAACAAACAAATGGAACTTTTATACATCAATCAAAATATGTTAAAGAATTATTAAACAAATTTTCTTTACAAGACTGTAAATCATGTTCCACTCCCATGACACCAACCACACAAGTTGAACCAGATGATCAAGGAAAACAGGTTGATCAAACCATGTATAGATGTATGATAGGTTCCCTTTTATATCTAACTGCTTCTAGACCAGATATTATGTTTTCAACATGTGTCCGTGCTAGATATCAATCAGCTCCTAGGGAATCACACCTCATTGCAGTCAAAAGAATCTTCAGATATCTGAAAGGAACTCCAACACTTGGAATTTGGTATCCTGCTTCAAGCAATACCAAGTTATCAGCTTTTTCAGATAGTGACTATGCAGGGTGTAAAATGTCAAGAAAATCAACATCTGGTGGTTGTCAATTCTTAGGAAACTGTCTAGTGTCCTGGCAATCAAAGAAACAAACATCTGTTGCAACTTCAACTGCTGAAGCTGAATACATTGCAGCTGCAAGTTGTACATCACAGATACAATGGCTCCAGTATCAACTTCTTGATTATGGAATCAAGGAGACCAAGACACCATTGCTTGTAGACAGCAAATCTGCCATTAGCATCATTCAAAATCCTGTTCAGTTTTCAAAAACCAAACATATTGAAATCAGGTATCATTTCATAAGAGATTGCTATGAAAAAGGCAAGATTGAAGTGAAACATGTAGCAACAGCTAATCAAATAGCTGACATATTCACTAAACCCCTTGACACATCAACATTTCAGAAGTTAGTATCCATGCTTGGGATGCTAAATTTGTAAGTGTTTCTTCTTACTTTTCTACACATATTTTTTTTCTCACTTACATCTGTTTTTAAGTCTGAAAACTTCTGAAAAACAAGCAAGAGAGAAACTACTGATGAACAAAACATCAGTATGGGAATATTTTCTGAAAAGTGATTAACTTCTGATAAAACAACCTTCAGAAGTTATGAATAAAGTATGTATAAAAGCATTCTCACCAGTTGTTCAAAACTACTGAAGAGAAAGTGGGAACTACTGATGAAAACAATTCTTCATCAGCAGTTTAGTCAAAAAGGGCAAATCAGACTTTTCCCACATCAGAAGTTTGACCTAGGCGGTTTAAAACTTCTGATAAATACCTTTTCCAACACTTATCCTTTCAAAAAGCAAAAATTCCCTCCTTCTCTCTCAAAAAGCTCTCAAACCCTGAACCTGCAAAAACACTGTTCGATCTCTACACACCCAAACCACATGGTTTTAGTTCTAAAACAGAGACACAATCTTAGAGCCTACTTAGAGAAACAAGAAGGCTGGTCCCAATACGATGAGATCATTGATCTCGTCGTCAAATCCCAATATATCACCGCTCTCACAATAGACCCACCAATACATCCTGAAACTCTCAATGAGTTCTGGGCTAACGCTGAGACAGTGACGGTGGACAATGAGGTTATCTCTCTCAACTCAACAATCAAAGGGAGACGAATGGCCATCACACCAGCCACACTTGCAATCAGACTGGGGTTGAATGATGTGAATGCCCCTGAACAAGTTGCAAACTCTGAAATCCACCTAACCATGACAGAATGTGGTTATCAAGGTACTCTCTCACAAGCTACAATCTTTAAAAAGTATTTTGAACCAAAATACAAACTTTTGTTTCATTATATCATTATGTGTTTGAGTCCTAAAACAGGGTCTTATGACCAGATGCCCTCAACCTTTCAACCAATTTTTCATTCCATAGTGAATGAAACAAAATACAGGGCATCAAAACTTTTCTTTAATGAGTTGGTGTTACATCATAATAACACTAAAAAGAAGTTTTTGTTATACCCAAGGTTCATTATGCAATGCATAATCAAAGAACTGGGTGATGAGGTGCTTGTGGGTAAAACTACAATTTTGAAACCCTTAACCTCACAAGCATACTCTAGGCACAACAAACCGGCTGCCTGGCCAGAAGATGACCAAGGGGAACAAGAACCAGTCCCCATGGAACCCTCATCTTCCAAACCTACACCCTCAAAGGCCAAGAAACCCAAACAACAAAAACAAAAACCCACAAACCAAAAAGAAAAGCAGTTCAGGAGGTTGAGATGCCTGAACTGACTGCTGTGCAATCTGCACTTGATAAAGATGTGACTGAAACATCCTCTCAGTCTCATCCATCTCAAATCCCAACAAGAGCACCAATCACTATACTTTAAAAAAGAAAAAGACTAAAGAAAACTATTCCTATTGACTCTTCTTTTGAAACTGCTGAACCCATTGACCAAACTACTGAACCAGCACCCCAAATTTCTGAACCTGATTTTGAAATAGCCAAACTTCTCTCTGGGCTAAAAGAGAGAGTGCCATCTAAGCATGTCAGTCCCCAACAACCACATCAAACAGGGGACATAGCCTCAGAACTTGAAATAGATGTGGACACTCAAAGCCCTAACCAAAGAGATGAGGATGAACCAGGGTCTCTAAGCCCAAACTTAGAAACTCTTGGTACTTTTGAGGCTGCTACTACTCATTTACCACCTAGTGGTGGATCTGAGGAAAGAAGCAACATAGCTAAGACCTCAACTGTGGCAATTACTGGTGAAGGCTTAATGCCTGAGGTAGGAAATCCTCTGAACCAAGAAAAAGAGGTACATGAGACAACTGAGTTGGGCTCAGCTCATGATGTAACTGATACAGTCCTCATTGAGGATGTAATCAGGGATTCAGATGATTCCATTGACTTGGATGATGTTTCACAACACAAAACCATTGAATTGACGGCTACAAGTGAAGGTCCTGCACCTGGTGTATCTATGCTCAAGAAGCTAGTCACACTAGATCAGGTTAAAGTCCACTTAATCCCTGATTCCCCTATAGTGGCATCTTCTGTACAACAATAAGATCAACCAAAAACACACCCCTCACTACAAATGCCTACCCAATTCCCTGGGCAATCCAGCATAGACATGAACCAGCTATGCAGCCCAGATGGTCCCTTATATCACATGATGAACACCCTCATCAAAAATCACTTCCAATCCTACATAGCTGACTTGGAGCTGTCCATCAAAAACCAATTTGGAGTGATATAGACTAAGATGAATGATCTGTCCAACAAGATTGACTTCAACTCCAAACAGATTGCTACTCTTACAGGTCATTTCTCTGAACCCTCAAAGACAAAGCTTGATGAATCCAAAAAGGGGGAGAAAATTAAGGAACCTAGGGAGTCATTTGAAGCCAGGATAAAGGCAAGAGTGGCTATCCAAGAAAGAGAACAGAGAGACCAAGCCAGAAAAGAAAAACTGGCCCAACAGTTTGGTGTCTCTGTCCAAGAAATTGAAGACTGTGAAAAGTCTGATGAAGAAAAGTCTGATGAATCCCAAGGGCATAATGAAGAAACATCTGATGGACAAAGTTCTGATGAAGATTCAGAAAATACTGAAGACAATCCTTCAGTAGTTGACAGACCTTCAGTAGTTGTCAACCCATCAGATGTTAACACTTCCAACACTCAAACTGCTGAACAAGAGCCTTCCAGATCAACTGAACCTACTCAACCAACTCCTGTTCCTCCTAGGTCTACTACAACAGTTACCACTATGACTGTACTAAACCCTTCTCCAATCTCTCAATTAGCAGAACTTCTTGAGAAGAGTTTAGTGGCAGTTCAGAAGAAAGCCAAGGAAGATCAGATTTGGAAAAATCTGGAAGAAAGGGATGACTTGGACTTAAGCCTGGATGAAAAGCTACAGGCTTATGAAGCTGAACTTCAAAGGCAGGCTAGCCTAGAAAGAATTGCTGAGGAAGACAAAAGACAACAACGGATGTCTTACATTACCAAGAACAGCAAGACCAAAGCCCATACATTAAAGGGACTCTCCATGGAAGAGCTGACAAGAAGAGCTCAACTTATTGCAGACAAACTTGCAACAAGTAAAGATGCAAAAGCCAAGAGAGCCCAGATGATTGAAGAACTAGTAGCAAATGGTTATGGTTCAAAAGCCTCTGTGTCCAAATGGAAAGAAGAAAGAATGGTGGACACTTATAGAAAATACAAGGTTGTGAGGGCTGCAAATCCAGAGAAGTTTGAAACTGCTGAAGTGTCAACTTCAGTAGTTAGAACTTCTGGTGTTTCAAGAAAACCTGCTACAAGGAAAAGAACAGAGGAAAATGTGAAGACTGATTTCAGGATGGTACTACTAGAAGGAAGTACAATAGTTCATTCTGATTTCGACATTGAAGAGAAACCTCTGCTAACCCAATTCAGGGATCCTTCCACCTTTGCCTATCAAATTCAAAAGACCATCAAAGACAAACTGCACACTAAGGTAGTTACTGAGCATCATTTGCCAACTTTTCAACTAACTAATGTGATGCAACAAGAACAAGGAAGAGAATCCCACCTGAGAGTCACTGAAGTTGAAAACATCCAACACTCAGGAGCATCCCAGGGTACCACCATGGTTCCCTAGACTTTAGACTTTGACAAGTCTAAAGTACCTATCATCAGATGGTCCTTTACTGATAACAACTCAGTACAAGTGACAAGAAGAGACCAGACAAGCAGAGCCTATAAGTCGATGAATGATCTGAAGAAGCTATCAACTCAAGACCTGCTTACAATCCAGCATCTAGAACCACAAAAAGGATCTCTCACTGATGAATAGCTGAACCAGCTGAAGAATTCCATGTTCAAAGGAATATGGAAGATTGTGAATGACATAAGAAAACAATAAGGAATTAGAAAGGTTTTGGCTTCATCAATCCAGGGGGAGATTGTTAGGACAAAAAGGATTGGTGAAACCACTTTTGCAAACCTTAGTCTAATTCACTTCTGTCAAAATATTCTAAGTATAGAACTACTGAAGAATGAAGATCAAACTGCTGAAGAAGAGATTACACAAGTACTGAAGAAGAAAAGTCATCAGAAGTTCTAAAGTCCAAACCAGACATTTCTACTGAAGAACTACTGAAGACAAACTACTCATCAGTAGTTTGTCATTCATCAGTACTTATGAGAAGATCTTTTCCACCGCCTTATGTTTCAGTAGTTTATTAGTTTAGTATTACTTTTACTTTTTGTACAAGTTCCAAGATTGCAACTTGTTGCAACTTGTCTCTGAACTTGCTTTTTGGCAAGGTTCATGTATTTGTAAGGTCTATAAATAGATGGGTTCATCCCTCTGTTTTAGACATTGATTTTTAATACAGAAATCCTTCAAAGCTTATCATTGTTATTACCATTTCATTTACTGAGAATCTGTTTAAGTGTTCATTCTCATTCATTGCTTAGATTCTCATTAAATACTTATCTTTAGTTTTATCAAACATCCAGGGGGAGTAATAACTCCTGTTGATAAGTGTAGCTTTAAACTCATATCATTCCGCTGTGCTATCACTCATAAAGAACTTGCTAGACACTTAAGTGTTCACTAGCAAGTTCATACAAAAGAGCAATACTGATCCTACAAGTTGTTTGAGCGTTGGGCCGGCGTTGGTTTGGGTTCGAAACCAGGTACACTTTTTAAATTTTCGATAATTATTCATAATCTAACCCAAACAACCTATACAAATAATCAAATCCAGTTCTAAACGTTCTCGGGGTGTAGACCAGATGGTCTAGGCTTGTGATATAAGACGCGAACCGGCCAGAGGCTCGGGTTTGATTCCTGGCAGCCGCAATAATTTTTTTTGTTTTTTGTTGTTAAACCTTTTTCTTTATATATTAAATCGAATGATCTTTTAAAATGATTTTTAAATACTAAAAATAATTTATAAATTCTATAAAATTTATTTTATGTTATTCAAATAGTAAAGTTTATTATAAAATTTTTGGTTTTTCAAAAATCATTTATTTAATATATATAATATATATTACAAGTTTATTCATTTATAAATTAAAAATTCTATAAAAATATCTAAACAGTTTTATAAACGTTCACAAAAATTATTTTAAACTTATAAATCCATAACCTTTTCAGAATTAAAATTTTATTTCAGAAAAACGTTTATTTAATATTTTGTTATTAATTTTTTCTATTTTAATCATAAATAATTCATAATAAATCCATTTTTCACTATTTTTACATCAAAATTTCACATTAATTATTTTTATACATATAGATCTGAAATATAATTTTATGATTTAAAATTTATGAATTTTAATATTTTTAAATATTAATACTATATTTTGATAAATAAATATTAATATATTATACATTCATTAATTTAGAAGATAATTTTATAAAAATTATTTTCACATTTACAACATTTTAATATAACTACCTTTAATCATGATTTGTTAAAAATCCTTTTTATTTAATTGTTTCTTTATTTATTATTCCATTAACAATTAATCATTAATCAATTGTCATCCCCAAATTAGGAACCCTAAAATGCTTTTAGACTAGAAAACTTAGACTTTTAAGTTTTTCCATTATTTAATTATTGCCTTTAAAAATAGATTGATACTTGGACACACAAGCCACAGTTATTCTATATCAAGGGATTCAATTCTAGCACTAAGGTGAGTTTACATAGCCCCTTTTCACTATTTTGGGGTGAAACATGTTACATTTTCAATTGCAATTCAACATAAGACATGTCTATGTGTTATTCTATGTTGCACTATGTCTTAAACATTACCATGGTGAGCATAATTAGACTAGCACAATCATTAACCCCGTACAAGCCAACGATACACAATGATAGATCTATTGGACTGACATCTCCACCCGGATATGTGTACCTCTAGTATGGGTAGCGTGGGTTATTGTTATCGATCAACAAAAATGAGTGAACCATATGCGTATGGGATAGACCACAATAATCTAGTCACAAGGTTTGATTATGCACACGATTTACCTGGTAGTTTTGTTTTCACATATGGACTAGACTTGCCATGACACCCGAAATGTACAAATTTTATTCAATATTCAAACCTATATAATTCTCACCAACTTTTGTTGACCCAAAATATTTTCAAACTTAACATGTTTCAGGTTATAGCTTTGCTTGAAGATTTGAGTTAATGCTTGAAGATTTGCATTTAGTGTTTCTCATTTGATGTACAAATTTCTTTTAGAACAAATGTATGTAATTCATTTAATTAATTCTTGAGACTTATTATTTACCATGAGCTACTTAACAATCATTAATACGTGACATCCCGATGTTTCCGCTATCGGTTGGGGTGTTACATAGCATGCATATGAGAGGATCTATTCCAGATTCTAAGATTGCTAAAGAATATCTGGCTTTTGTGGAGGATTAGTTCAAAGGAACCTCAAAAGCGCACGATTCCACTCTTATTCTGAAACTTGTGACAACTAAGTATGACGGGAGAAGCGGTATTCATGAGCATATTATGTCCATGAACGATATGGCCTATAAGCTTAAGGGTTTAGAGATGGAAATTGGTGACGGTTTCCTGGTGCATTTCATCATGACTTCTCTACCCCTTGCTTATGATGCTTTCAAGATCAACTACAACACACAGAAAGAAAAGTGGACAATGCAGGAGTTGATCGCTATGTGCGTGCAAGAGGAGGATCAGATGCAGTTGGAGAAACCTGAAGTTGATTGTTATGTTAGCCAACTCAGGTTTACCTTTGTTCCGCTGGACTGAGGCCTTAAGGGTAGCAGTTCATATACTCAATAGAGTTCCTAAGAAGTCTGTCCCCAAAAATCCTTACGAACTTTGGACAGGTAGGAAACCGAGTCATGTTAGACATATGAAAGTATGAGGCTGTCTTGCCGAAGCTAAGTTATATAACCCTTTCTTACGTAAACTTGACATGAAGACCGTCAGTTGCTTCTTTATCAGGTATCCCGAGAACTCTAACGGTTATAGATTCTATTGTCCTTCCCATGTCACTCGTATTGTGGAAACTAAGCGTGCCACATTTCTAGAGGATTTCAAGGTCAGTGGGAGTAATGTAAATCCTTATGAAGAATTGCAAGAAATACAATATGCGGGGGAGACAAATTTGTCGCTTACTACAACTCCGATGATTCCTCTTGTACCCAATGCCAATTCTACCCCTAATGTCACTGCACCAACCCCTTCTTAGCCAGATCTTCACGAACCAGCTAATGAAGACCCATCAGACAATCATCACCATGACAATGCTGAACCTGAAAACCTGTTTCGAATGTCATCAAGGTCTAGACGGCCTACTAATTTTGATGATTATGTTACCTTCCTTACTGAAGCAGGTGTGGATACTGGAAAGCTTACTGATCCTAACTCTTATAAAGAAGCCATTAGCAGTGATCAGTCTTTTGTATGGACTAAAGCCATGACTGACGAGCTTGAATACATGAAGAAAAACGACGTTTGGGATTTGGTTGAATTACCTAGCGGTGCAATAGCCGTAGGATGTAAATGGGTGTTTAACACAAAACTAGATCCGAATGGGACTGTTGAACGCTATAAAGCTAGATTGGTTACGAAAGGCTACACTCAGAAAGAGGAAATTGATTATCAGGAGACGTTTTCACCTGTCTCTCGAAAAGATTCCTTAAGGATCGTTATGGCCCTCGTAGCTCATTTTGATTTAGAGTTACATCAGATGGACGTTAAGACTGCTTTCCTTAATGGTGATTTGGACGAAGAAGTGTTCATGAAGCAACCTGAAGGCTTTAAACCTAAAGGTCAAGAATATCTAGTCTGCAAATTGAAGAAATCCATATACAGTTTAAAACAAGCCTCATGTCAATGGTACTTAAAGTTTGATGAAGTCGTTAAGAGCAATGGTTTCATGAAGAATCAAGTTGATCAATGCACCTACCTTAAAATGAGTGGGAGTAATTTTACTATTCTTGTCCTTTACGTTGATGATATTTTACTGGCAAGTAATAGCTTAGATATGTTGCATGAGTCGAAGCGATTACTTTCATCTAATTTCGACATGAAGGATCTCGGAGAAGCCTCTTATGTCATTGGCATCGAAATACACCGAGACAGACGCAATGGGATTTTAGGTTTATCCCAAAGGGCCTACATTGATCGTGTTCTCACGCATTATAACATGCAACATTGTAAACCTACTCCAGCTCCGGTAGCGAAGGGAGATGTCTTCGGTTTATTCCAATGTCCGAAAATAGACGTGGAGAAAGAACAGATGAGAATGATACCTTATGCCTCAGTAGTCGGTAGTCTTGCTTATGCTCAAGTCTGTACGCGTCCAGATATCACTTATGTCACTGGAATGTTAGGCCGTTACTTGAATAATCCTGGCCATGATCATTGGAAAGCAGCTAAGAAGGTGTTAAGATATCTGCAAGGGACTAAAGACTATAAACTGACTTATAGAAGAAATGATAATTTAGAAGTGGTAGGATACTCTGACTCTGACTTTGCTAAATGCAAAGATGATAACAAATCCACTTCGGGGTATATCTTTATGTTAGCAGGTGGACCCATTTCATGGAAGAGTCATAAACAGAGACTTACGGCAACATCCACAATGATGGCATAATACATAGCTGTGTATAACGTTACCTGTCATGGAATGTTGATTAGGAATCTCATTACTGGACTCAAAATTGTCAATTCCATCTCTAGACCATTGAAGCTTTACTGTGATAACTCAACCGCCGTTAGTTTCTCGAACAGTAACAGTTCGACTGGCGCTGGTCATTTCTTAGATACGAAGTATTTGTTCGTACGTGAACGAGTCGAGGAAAAAAGTCTTTGTATCGAACATATAAGTACTAATGATATGCTTGTGGATCCGATGACTAAAGGTCTCCCACCTAAGGTATTCGAAGATCACGTTTCGTAGATGGGACTTACTAATGACCTTACTTAGAAGCATATGTACTTATTTGACCACTTATGTTTACTTATGACTTATGATTTATGAATAATGACTTATGTTTAATGAAATTTCCTCACTATGATTTGTTTGTCTATTAGTATGTTAAGCTATCATAATGACATAAACACAGTAATATAACAAATCAACTAAGGGCATGACGATAATTGATCCTAATGTTAAGTTTTATATTTGGATTGTAGTATGATTAATGGGGGTCCTAAGTCGACTAAAGACTTAACGACTGTATTTCTTTGCTACAGTTTGGGTTTAGAACTAAAATGAGCATTGATCCCTAGAGACTTATGGAATACTCATAATAAATGATTACTCGGCTAAGTGGGAGAATGTTGGAATAAATATACGTTATGTCTTGTATATTTATCGGTAGCCATTATAATCATTTATATTATGTTTGATCAATTGCTAAATACTCTAAGCCCATAACTGATTAGTCTTTGATGGACATACTTATAATTAGTTGGGCCTAACTAGGGTGTCCCCTGGGTATGCATAAATAAGAAGAGATTACTAGGGTTGAGGGACACCACAACATAATCATCATAACACCTTTTAAGAATTCGTCCCTCTTCCTCCATCTCATAACCGATTCCTGCTAGGGATCATTAGCCATCATAACTGCATACCCTAAAGGAAACTCGAACACACTGACAGTTATGTCGACCTCATCGCTCTCAGCATCAGTAGCAGGCCTCACGAATCTCTCAGGTATATGTCTATGTGTTTTCCATTACATACTAACAAAATCGAACCAACAGTGTGGGTATATCACCTAAACTTATGTGTATTAATCTTTTATATATGTAATTGTAAATACTAACTTGTAAGTTACTAATCTAATATGAATCAACAATATATATTCCGTTGTGTGAAAACATATACCGTTATCCTTTTGACCGAATCATGTAACTTAAGTGTGTGTTAGTTATATGTTGCTATGTTGCTATTCTATAACCTCTTCATGACCGGCTCAAGCCTAATTATTTTAAGACTACTCAGAGTGGTGGGGGGGGGGGATTGTGGGGAGTGGAAGGGGGGAAGAGGGGGGGAAGTGACATGTGGCACTTGCTTTTACATTTTTTTTGTTTTTTATTTTCTTTTTTAATAAATAAAAAACACAATTTTATAAAAACATAAATATAAATTCATTTAATAAACTACAAAGTAAATAAAAAAAATACACGAACTAACAAAAAATAAATGAAAATTAAAAAACATAAAGACACTTTAGTTATCGCTATCGTTATCATCAGATGGGTAATCTCTTGGTATACTCCAAATATGATCAACCAGGTCCGCTCGAAGGTTGTGATGTGTATGGCTATTCTTGATTTCAAAGTTGTTAACGTTTCTTTCTTCATCAGTAATGTTTTCTTGACTTTGTTGCGTTTCCTCACCAAAGTACTCGCATATTGCACGTCCTTCATCCTCCAAAATCATGTTATGTAAAATAATGCATGCGTACATCACATTTCTTATTTGGGGTTTTTCATACAGTCTACATGGCATGGACAAAATGCGCCATCTTTTTTGCAACACACCAAAAGCACGCTCAACATCTTTCCGTGCAGCCATTTGAGCTTTGTTAAACTTTTTTCTCTTAGGGTCTAACGTAGTCCTCCGTGTAAACGATTTTACGAACACGGCCCAATCAGGGTAAATTCCATCTGTTAGAAGATACTCGTACTTATATTCTACCCCGTTTAAAAAAAAGTTCCTTTTGGTGCAACATCGTTTACAAGATCGTTGAAGATTGGGGATTGATTAAAAATATTTCTATCGTTCAACGAACCGGGCACACCAAAAAACGCATGTCAAATCCAAAGATCTTGTGACGCAACCGCTTCAAGCATCATACACGGCTTTTTATGAAAACCGCTCGCGTGTTGGCCTTGCCACTCTGTTGGACAAAGTTCCCACTCCCATTTCATACAATCTAAACTACCGAGCATACCGGGTGAGAAGTAATCACGTACCAATGACTCATTTGCGGTTTGTCGTTCATGAACTATATACTTTCTACGCTTGGGTGGTTCGGAGGTCCCTTCGTCGTCCGCTATAGCTTGAACGACTTTCTGAACGCTCGCCATTAACAACTCTGCGGCACCTTCGCCCAAGTCATCCAAAGCGAGTTGATCAAACGTATTATCTGAACTCGAAGAGTCATCCGACATCTTGCAATTTTTTTTAAAAAAAATATGATAGTTTGGAGAGGATTTTATGAAAAAAAGAGGGTGTGTTTGTGTAGAAGAGGGTATTGTTATATAGGGTAGGGATCATACGAGAACCAACTTTAGGGAGAGAACCAAAGAACCAATGTGAACATAGGGTATTTTTGTAAATATGATGAAGATATAAAAGAAATAAAAAATATGTGAAACAAAAAAGTCACGTTCATCTTCTTCATCCTCCTCCCACTTTATCATCCAAACCCTAACTTTCTTCATCTCCACCATTAATCAATCCATTCGACCACCACATCTAACCACCAAATCATCACCGCGTCACCGCCACCACCAGATCGTATTCTTCTATTAGGTTAACGAGATCTTCATCACAGGTGATGGATACGAGTGCATCTAGAAAAAGAGAGAGATTATATATATAACCATCACAACGTAATTGCTATATATAACCATCACCATCTTTCCTCATTCATTTCTCACATCAGGTACACACCACACACACTCACAATACATATTAATAATAATTAATATATTACTATTATTATTATTATAATTATTATTTATCTGTCACGTTAATCTTCATCATTACCAATTGATGTTACGGATACAGATAATATAATGTGTTTCCTAGTTTCTACTGTTGTTTCTGGTTCTGTGTTTGTGTGTTATAATATTGTTGTTATGATCGTGTTACAGGTCGTGGATTAACCGTTTTATGTTCTTTGATTGTTTCACACTGTAAGTGTGTTGTTTGATAATATGTTAAGAGTTTGATTTACTTTTTTTTTTGTTTGTTATTATTAGTTTTATATGATTTTGAGTGTTTTGTATAGTTCGTAAGTGTAGTGTGGTGGTTGAACTCGGTGTATTTGGAGTTTACGTGATATAGGATGATTTTGTTAGGATCGTGGTGGAATTAGTGTTACAGGTTATGGATTAACCGTTTTTTGTAGTTTGTGTTCTTTGATTGTTTCACAAAATTAGGTTTTATTGCCATGAGTTTGTTTTGTAATTTTAGAAATTTTCTTTTGGAATTAGGTTTTAAGCGAATTAAAAAAAATGATTGTGAATGTAGTGGAAGATGATTTGATTTTTTTTACCATAAGCATGTTAAATAGGTGCCATTTCTTGATATGTACATGTGAATTAAAATGTTAATGCACATGTGCAAAACGTATTTGCTACTAATAAAAGTAATGTTGACGCACATGTGTATTTATACCGATATCATTACGGTCGTTCATTATAACACACACGTGCATATGTTATGTGGTAATTAAAAAATAACGTTAATGCACATGTGCATTTAGATTGAAATTTTGATGTTCTTATGTTTTGTTTATTATTTGTAGTTATAGAATGGAAAAAAGAAATTGAAGAATGTAACTTTTGTCTTAGAATCGAGGGAGAAAGGGTCAAAAAGCTATCAGATGTGATTGAAGATGATGAGATAACCGTTGATCAGGAAGTAAAATCAGGTTGGTATTAGTTATTTAATCCATTTAGAAAGATATGCACATGTGCATATATGTATATTTTTCATGTCAAATGATAAATGTTGTTTTTTATACACACGAACTATCCCATATGCAGATATAGAAGTAAAAAGAATAATATGAACGAGGTTAAGTAAGCGAAAACATAATGAAATGGTGAATAAATGATGGTATGTGTTGTGCACAATATTTAACATACATAGTTGAATATACACATGTGCATAATTACGGATGAACATGATATATAGTTGAGGACTGGCTGGTGCTCGCGGGGTTCTTTTCGAAGAAGATGAACAAGTTATAGGTCTCATTGTCAATCTTTGAGGTATTTATACACTAGATTAATCAAGGACTCTTTTCGATAACTTGGAGTGTAATTATAGTATATTATATTAAATGTGAGCAATAATAATAATAATAATAAGTTAAGTGTGTGTCTATATTTATGTTTGTGGTTGTGTGGAGATACTGTTGTGATGTCGCCTTAAGCAACAATTATGCAATTTGTTGTAGATACTGTTGATCTGTTAGATTAGGTTTAGAATTTGGAACGTAGGAAGTGGAATGGGATTAATCTGACACTTGAGATGAAGAATGGGTTGGTTAATAATCTGTGGATAACTAGAGTGATTGGATCGGAATTCCGACTGGTCAAATAACTAGAGCGACTGATGCACATGTGCATAATTTATATGGTAATGTTGAAATTAATGTTAATGCATATGTGCATTAAGGTTTAATTCTTGTTATCATTAAGGCAGTGCATAGTTTATATGGTAATGTTAAAATTAATGTTAATGCACATGTGCATTAAGGTTTAATTCTTGTTAATTTGGATCTGTTTAATTTGTTGCAGGTGTTTTACGACTATAAATGTATAGAAGGCAGTGATTGTTGGGAATGGAGAAGTGACAAATACGGAATTTATACGGTCCGGAAGGAAAAATAGTTTCGTCGATTGAAGCAACAATGTTGTTGGACAGAAGGTTAAGTGGAAGGGTTGGACTCCTATCAAGTGTAAGTTACTGATATGGCGGGTAGTTCGGAATCGCATACCTACAAAACAAGAGCTGCAGAAACGTGGAGTCATATTAGCAGACGATATCTGTCCGTTATGCACTGAAGTTACTGAAACAGTCACACATCTATTTTATAGGTTGTTGGTTCGCACAGGAGTTGTGGTTTAGGATCTGCAGATGGTGCCAGTTGCATATGATGCTGCTGTTTGATGTTGATGATCTGATGCAGGTGGCTGAAACAAGTACGAAGATCGCTGTGCAGCGGAGTTTACTCAGGGGTATTGTATACACAACCATATGGTGTCTTTGGAATGAGCGGAACGCAAAGGTTTTCTTGGATAAAAGTCGGTGACCGGTTGAAGTAGTTGAATATATTAAGTCGACCACGTTCTTTTGGGTTCGACATAGATTTAAATTAAAAGTTAAAAACTAGATTGAGTGGTGTAAATATCCCATAGATTGATGTTTCGTGTTGCCTTTGGGTCCCCCCTTTAATTGTATTCATGTTTGTTGTCCTATGTCACACCCTCAAATTTCCACTGCGGGGTTCATACCGCGAGGCGCATGACATACCAGGATCCCATAGCCATAAGTCATATGAACGAACTCAAATGCCCAAACCATTTAGTTCGTTTCAAAAACCAAGTTTAGTTAAGTTGCGGAAGCGTAAACCAAATGTAATCCTTTTAAAACCATGCGCAAAACAGCGCGCCCAAATTAAAACCATATGAAAGAAAATGTAAAAGCATAACATGTAATTTAGGTGTATGCCCAAGACCCCAAATGCAATGAACTGTGCAGTGCTTTCTAATCCTGGCACCGGAAGCTAACTACCTGCAAAAGCATGTAAATCGTGGGTCAACAAACAATGTTGGTGAGTTCACTAGGTAAAGTAAATGAGTATGTAACTGCGCTGGTTTCCAAAACCACGTAAGTAAGTAAGTTGTGTTGGTGCCCCGCACCGTGTAACCACTAGTTCATCGCATGTCAAGGGTAGCTAACCCATTCATGATAACTAACCGAATATACCGAACTGCTATGTACTTGTAGCCACATAAGTGTGCCGCATGCCTGACATCATTGTCTATCCACAATGATAAAGTTTCGTTAAGTTATAGTTCACCCCCGCGCTCCCCGAGCCGGTGTGAGGTTTGTAAGACCTAATAGCGCTATCAACTAATAACCCGCTTGCCAACCCTGGCAACTCATTCGGTACGTGAGGACTTACAGATGATAGAAATGGTTTAGTTCATCAAGGACACAATTGCGAACTAGCAAAGTGACCGACCCTCATAAGGATCCATGGCATCCCAACCCGGGATGTGTAAGTAGTCCCAAACCGGACTAGAAAATGTTAAGTAAAGTGTCTCATACCTGAGACGCATGCTTTTGAGAAAAAGAGTAGTGAAACTCACCTTAGGTCGCAAGTGAAAATCCAAATTCCACGAATAGTAACATGCTACCGACTCCCTATTACAAATGTCACTAGGTGAGTATACGTGCGTAACCAACACACCATGTAACTCGTTTATCCAAGACTTTTAAAAGTTCAAAACCGTGTAGTGACACCTAATGACTCTACATGCTCAAGTATGTCCTACGTATCCCGTTGGTGATCATAGCAATTATTATCAGTTTAATACATCAAATACATCTCATACAAGTTTCCACACAAGTACATGTCAATTACATACCACATAGAACTCCAAATAGTCATTTAAAGACCCCGTACACAATCTGCGTTTTTAGGACAGATTGTGCGCTGTGAAAAACAATTTATTTAAAATACTTAACGAATGAATTAGAGTCCCAAATTTTTACTGAATTTTATTTGGGATTCACTCGACAATACCTATTTTTGTTTTGTCTTAATTCCAAACACAAAAATTATGAAAATTCGTACAACACAGATGTGTCCAGAAAATTTCCTCAACAGGTCAGTTTAGTAGGAAAATTCTTAAAAATTGTGTATTCATCCAAACGAGATGAATCTACTTGGAAAAGCTCTATTGTTCCAGTATTGACCTACTGTAAAAATTTCATAACCTAACTCCTTGTAAATCTCAAGTTATGACCATTTAAAGTTAGCCCAATTTACAAATCCGAAAATCTGATATGACCCCTAATCAATTAAAATTCCAAAAACGACTCAAACGATGTCCAAATTCGATGTTTTTGCCCATTATGAAAAGCTAAGACATTGTACATTACAATCATGCAAAGAAATCATCAAAACAATCGATTTACCAACCCGTTACAGCCCCTACAACACGTTCAAACGAATCTGCCAGAATCTTAAACTTGCATCCCAAGTAATCTACAAACCCTAATTTTTCATGAACATCCCTAATACATGTATAACACCTATAGTACTGATTAAACACCATATTAATCATAGCAAAACACATATGTTATCATGTGAAAACCCTAATCATGGCTACTAATAACAATCATCATCAAATCATCAAGAACATCCAAGAACTCCTACACATACATACATGCGATTCTACATATATTATTTTTAGAGTTTTTAAAGTTTTTCAATCATTATAATTCATCAAAAATCATAAGAATGTATACCTTGCGAAGGATTAAACTCCCTAGGGCCTTGAAATCAAACCCGAACTAGCTTGATTAGGTGAAGGATTACTTGATTGCTTGAAAAACCAAGAGGGGATGGGGGTGGGGATTCGCACGGCGCAAGAGGGACAAGGAGGTAGGGTTTTTATCTTTTCCTTGCCTCCTAATTATAAAAGGGCTTTGCTTGTTCCCCAAGCAATTGGTATTAGGACCCTTCTAGTCCATTAACTTGACCCGTTAACCATGTTCTAGCCCAATACCGGACCCAATATTATTAACCATTCTAAATTGAATGAAAACCATTGTTTTTATTATTACATAGCATATTATTGATGTGGTGCACGTAATTTGCATAATCTACGCATTACCTTTCAGTTAGGCGATCATTCACAAAAACATGTAATTCACATAAGCACGTACTTCATGTTCTCCATAATTCAATTGTATATATTATTGCTATGTATGTCACATAATTCACCAACGTTTGGGATACAGGACTCATGTGTGTGTTTAACAAGGATTTTCCTACTTATAACATATGTTTTCATCTTCTAACATATGTTAAGCCTACTTAACTAACCCTAGTTAAGTATCTAGCCATGTATGAACATGTAAGTTAACTAGAGTTCAGTAAAAAGTATTTAACCTGAAAATGCGGGGTGTCACATCCTACACATGTTTTATTTTTTGATTTATGTTATAATATGCATGACTAAACAATTGATGAGTTCGAGTGTGTTTTATATCTCACTTTGCGTACATTTAATGATCATTGAATAAAAAAATTTTACCCCTTATAACGTCCATTTAATAATCATTTAAGTATGGTAATTGATAATTCATTCAAAAGTGTGATTTAAAAGTGAAATGCACATGTGCATACGGTATATTTCTGTATATATAACAACGAAATGCACATGTGCATCAGGATGACGTCATACGACGTCACAAGCCATTTTTTTTAAATTTTTTTTTATTTTTTTTCGAATTAATAATGCAAAATAATCATTTTGGTGTTTTTACTTTTTTTATTTTTTTATTTATTTAGGTTATATAATTTATTTTTATTTTTTTTATTTTTTTATGGAAGGGTTTTTGTAGACACCTTCATATTTACAAAAATGCCACCTGTTCACACTGGTTCTTTGGTTCTCTCCCTAAATGGTGGTTCTCAAATGATTCAAATCCTTGTTATATATATATATATATATATATATATATATATATATAAATTATTTTTTTTTAAACCGTTACCCAACGGTAACTTTTAAAAAATTTCTTTTTTTTAAACGATCAAATAATTAAGATGGGCCAATGATTCCACGCCACGTGTCCAAACAAATTTCCCCACGCCAGCCAAATGCCCCCGCCCCATGACTCCCGCCCCTTCCACGCCACCGTCGGCGGCGGTGTTACCCCCCTTCCCGCCCCATTCCCACCCCACTCCGGGCACTCTAAAGCTAAGGCTATAGCCTCAATTTTTTAAGGCATGTATGTTAAATAAAAAATAAAAATATTTGGATATTATAAAGCTTTGATAATTACAATCAGAAGTGTCATTGTGGCTTGGTGGTAAGATCCCCATTTTTCTTCTTCGTAAACGTAGGTTCGAAATTAGACTACAAATATTTGTTAAACATTGTTCTTAGCTAACTAAAAGCATTTTCTTTTTTATCTAATCAACTTTCTGTATGTTATACTAGAGCATTATTTTTACAAATATTAGCATTATTTGTGTTGTGCTATGTTATGTTTATTTTATTATTATTATTTTAATTTTACATAAGCAGGAAACAAGGGGGAGTGAGGCTACTGAAAAGAGCCCTAATGTCAAACAGTGCCTCCGGAAAGTAAGGGACGGTCATTTCACAGCTGCTGTCAAGGTGTTGTGTTCTAGTGGAGTTGCTCCTTTTGGAGATTCTACCATGAAAGCCCTCATTGATAAACATCCAGTATTGCCTCCTCCGTCCTTGCCCTCTAACTCTGACATCATGCCCGCGCTTGTTGTGGATAAGGACTGTGTGCTTCGATGCCTCCGATCTTTCCCTAAAGGGACTTCCTGCGGGAGGGACGGTTTACGGGCCCAACATCTATGGACGCCCTTAGCGGAGAGGGGTCTGTGGCTTCCATGGGTTTGCTCTCAGCTATTACTGAAGTCATCAATTTATGGATAGGGGGTTGTGTCCCAGGGTACTTGCTGAATTTATTGCTTCGGCCCCCCTTACCCCTCTTCTGAAACCTGACAACGGGATCCGACCCATTGCAATTGGGGCTATTTGGCGCAGACTGGTATCTAAAGTGGCTATGAGGAAGGTTGGAAAGGAAATGGCTAAGTATCTGGGGGACTTCCAATTTGGAGTGGAGACTCCTAATGGGGCAGAGGCGGTGCTCCACAGTGCGAACAGGTTCCTTAACTCCTTCCATTAAGACGGTTCTTTGGCTATGCTCACTGTGGATTTTTCAAACGCGTTTAACATGATCGACCGCACTGCCCTTCTTCGAGAAGTTCTTCAACATTGCCCGTCTATCTATTTGTGGGTCCAGTTCTTATAAGCCCAGCCGGCTAGGTTGTATGTTGGTAATGATTGTATAGGGGTTACTACGGGGGTTCAGCAGGGGGACCCTTTAGGTCCCCTCCTTTTCGCCTTGGCATTACACCCTACGGTTCTCCGGGTGCAAGAAAATTGTAACCTCCCATTTCATGCATGGTACCTTGATGATGGGACTATTATTGGTGATGCCACCGATGTTGCGAATGCCTTAGACATCATCCAAAATGAGGGGCCATCCCTAGGGCTTCAACTGAATATTAAGAAAACTGAGGTTTTTTGGCCGTCTTGTAATGGGATGAAAGTTAGGGACGGACTTTTCCCCAGTGGGATTGGTAGGCCAGAAAAAGGGGTGAAACTCCTTGGAGGGGTTGTTAGTCGGGACTCTTACTTTATACGGGAATTGGCAGGGCGGAGAGCCTCGCGCGCGGTTGATCTTATGAAACTTTTGCCCTGCCTTAGGGATCCCCAGAGTGAACTCCTCTTGCTCAGATCTTGTATGGGGGTCGCTAAGTTGCTTTTTGGTTTGCGGACCTGCCAACCCGCCATGATGGATGAAGCGGTATCATGTTTTGACAAGGGTCTGCGGGGAGCCATCGAAGACATAGTGGTATGTGGGGGTCCGTTCTTTGGTGACCTACAGTGGCGACTGGCATCTTTGCCAATGCGTTTGGGAGGATTAGGGCTCCTCTCAGCAAAGGATGTTGGGGTGTATGCTTTTGTGGCATCGCGAGCTCAATCTTGGAACCTCCAAGACCACATCTTAAGGAATAGCGGGGTTGTCGACATGGACTTGGACTATGTACAGGCCCTCGAAAGGATAAATGACTATCTCCCAGGCTTTGATATGGACGGTTTTTTCTAACAAGGACATCGCCCCCCAAAGCCTCAGAAAACTTTGGCGAATGCCCTTTTTGGCAAAATCGCACAGAGCCTGGGTGAATCTTTTGATTTGTCCCCCCGCCAAAAGGCAGTTATTGAATGCTTGCAAAGCCCCCATGCCCAAGATTTCCTGAATGTTATCCCAATCGAAGGTTTGGTCCAAACAATGTCTGGGGTTGAATACAGGGCAATTCTTAAATATCGTTTGGTGATCCCCATGTATCATGAAGATGAAGTCTGTCCGATTTGCCGTAAAGCATTCTTGGACAAATACGGGGAACACGCGCTTCACTGTAAGGAGTTGCCTGCCTTCAAATATAGGCATGACTAGGTCCGGGATGTTCTTTGGGACATTTTAAGAAGGGCTGGGATCTCAGCCAAGAAAGAGGCTCCTGTGAATTTCCTCTCGGACCCCACATAAGGGAGATCCACCCGTCCAGCAGACTTGCTTGTCTTTGGGTGGGTCGGGGGGAAACACGCGTGTGTCGACCTAACAGGTGTATCTCCCCTAGTTGGTTTGAGGGATACTGGTTTTGTAGCAGGGCAAACGGTGCGGAAAGCAGAGTCGAAAAAAGTTGAGAAGCATGCTAAAGCTTGTGAGGAGAACCAACACATTTTCGTACCCCTAGCATTTGATACCTTTGGCTCATTGGCACCGGAAGCCATCCGCTTCCTGACCAGAGTCCAACGGGTTATTCATAGAAGTGTCTCGACTCGGGGGGGGGGGGGGGGGGGGGGGGCAGGGGTTCGTTTTTAGTAGGCTAGGATTTGCCGTCCAGAAAGGGGTGGCAGCGCAGCTTGTTGCCCGTCTGCCCGCTATCTTGATGTAATTTTTCGTGACTAAAAAATAATAAAAATCCCTGTTTGATCTCAAAAAAAAAAATAAATAAATAAAATTTTATTTTTAGGTTTTTAATTTTAAAGAAGAAAAATAAACAAAACGTATTAAGATGCATGGAATATGCGAAAAATATTTATGTATAGCCGGTTAAAACAATAATTCCCATGAACTATAATATATTTAGGTTAGGTGTTTTTAACGAGAAAATCTAAAAGTCTAAAAAATAAGAAGGCTCGACTTTTTATTTCGCTTTAGGCACACAACAACCGTTTACTCCAATTTTCATCAATTTATATTACGCATAAAACAACTTATTCAAATGAGTTGATTAAATAACTTGTAATCGGTTTAATTGGACTAGGTATGAATTTCAAAACAATGCTTTGATCATCGAGTATCAAAATCATGCCCAAAAAATAAATATTTTTGATGATTAAAATTTGATAAAACTTTTTAAAAACTTTTCTTAGTGATCAAAACAATAATTACCGGTAAATTACGATATCTAATTTTAGGAAGATAAAAGAAAATGGGTAAAACAAGAGTCACGTGCTAAATTCATCAGTCTTTCAGAGTACAAAAAGGTCAAATATAAAAATAGTTTTTGTAGGTAACATATAAATGGAGTTTTGCTTGGGATTCCTACATGTATAACTTGTGGGGCCTATTCTGCATTTTTTTTTTTTTTTAGATGTGACATTACACATAGCTTTTTAGCTCATTATAACAAATATTTCTTTCTTTGTACTTTTGCAAAAATGTATATGCATATTAATGTGTATGACATGGGTAAATGGTAATAAAGGAGGAAGATGTGAGAGTGGGCCGTGGGGTACCCTCTCGAGTAGGTAGTATCTGATCGGCTACATTATTTGCGAGTGTGACATCAGGGTGGGTTCGGTATGGCTCTTGGGTGATACTACCTCATGGAGATCAAAGTGTTTTGTGTGTGTAAAGAAGAGATGGAGAGAGTACATGTGAGTAGTGGGTAGTGTATGTAAAATGATGAGACCCATGATTTAGGTTACTGTTGCTATCTATTTAAGGTGTTGTAGGTTGTTTAGGGTGGTAGTGAGTTGACATTGCGTGATTGGTAAAACATATGGTAGTTTAGGGTTGCACCCCTCCCTAATAAATGCTTTGAAGTTTTAAAACCAAGGCATATCGGTTACAATGGGTAACGTTGCTATGTTGGTTCAGTTACAAACTTACAATCTATTAAACTAGCCGAGTTTTATGTACCAACTTTGCTGCTCGACTGGATTAAGCTACATGACGAACTGGATGAAACGATGAACCCTTAGAATTATTGATTGAACTATCAGTCCGAATTCTAAAACATTTTGTTTAATATAATATCTATATCGTGAGAAATCATCATTCATTAAACAAACAAATTTAACTGTTCAGAAAAATAAAACAATAAAGTTAGTTTTGACATCTACTATATGTATATAATTGTTTACATAAAAAAAAATGTATTGATTGCCATTTAAATTTTAAGGGGTAGAAATAATTCTTCTTTTATTCAAAAACTATATCTAAACTATGTCTTTTTCCTCAAAATAAAATCCCTTTCTCTTGTAATCATCTTTTGTTGCACTTCCACCATTATCTTTCTTAAAAAGAATATAATGGAAATTCAAGAATCCCATGCTCTGTTTGTTTACTAATATAGCGATAACACTCACTCGTGAAGCTTGGTTCTTGAATTGGTAGGGTCGTACTTAATTTTTTTTTATCAATAGTGGTCGGAAGATCAAATCAGTGGGGACCGGACTCAATTTATCTACGAAAATCGTAAAATTTACAACTACGCCAAAAATCGGTGGGGGCAGGGGTCCCTCGGGCCCTAAAGAAGCTTCGCAATGAGAACACTTGGTAATTGAACATTGAGATAACCATTCCGGGCCACACATTTCTCTAAGGCGAACATTTTTTTTTTTTTGCTAAATCGCAGCTTTTCTTGCAAGAATATTTTTTTCATTTATACATATGTGTATATTGTCAAAAATATAAGTATGATACTTAATTTTTAAATTCTAATACGTATAGACACGTATGTACATTAGAATAACATGCTCTGACCCATAATTTTTTTCTAAACATTTTTTACTTATAGAAATGTATGGTTCAGAATGGTTCTCTCATTTATCAATTTAACCGAAGGTTCTCAAATGAACCAAATCCTACATAATATATACATATATACATACATACATGCATGCATACATGTGGTAGGGTTCCTGTACAAAAAGTGTGTTTTTTTATAAGGGTAAGAAGTGTTTTGACAATTAGATCTATAAATGGATTATTGAGATTGAATAGTGGCAAAATTGTAATAAGCATTATAAAGTTGATTAAATGATTTGACCTATAGAAGTATATTAGTCTCTTTTTATGTTTTAAAGATAGAACCCGTTCCGTTGTTCCCCTAATCTCGCATGTTTACTCTCCTTTCCATTTGAGGTTTTCTACAAAACATACATCTCTTTTCCAAGATCACGATCGATGATAATAATCAACCAAAATCTGATCGGCGATAATAATCTACCAGAATCTTCCAAAAAACATCTTGTGACTTACCATAGTAAGCATTCAAAACCCTAATTTTTTGTTATAAGTGTATAACGAACGACGATGGCATGATTTGGGGTTTAAATTGTGCGTTTTTTTTTTCCATTTAAATTGTGCGTTTTTTTTTCCATTTACAGGGTCAAACTTATTTAAAGTCACGCATTTAAGGAATTGAAATTCCATTTGTGTTTGAATTTATGTCTCACATTAGTTAACACGTATGTATATATATATATATATATATATAATATTAATTAACCTATAAAATATTTAACTCAAATATTTTATAACTAGTTTACGAAACCCAATCCGACTAGAGTTGGTTACGGACTCAACCGCGTCTACTCGTGTAAAAAAATTAGTTTCGTTTAATTCTAAATAATATCATGTAATAGTTTATACATAAAATATAATAAATCTATAAAATATTTAACCCACTATTTTATAATTTATATATGATCCTTAGTCTGTTAAGTGTCGGTTACGAGCTCGGTACCGTGTTTTCGCATAATAACATGTAACGTCACATAAGTTCACATAAGCACATAATTACAAATAATATCAAACGAGTTATTCTACAATTATTTGTTTTATTTTTTCCCTACATTCAGGGTTCAAGGCTCGTGTATGCAGTAGTTCATCTATAACTGTGTATCTTGTGACTCACTTAACTAACCCTAGTTAAGTAACATGCTGTGAATGTAAGTAAAAGTTAACTAGAGTTTAGTTAAAGTATGAACCTGAAAATGCGGGGTGTCACATCATCCCCAAGTTGAAAAGAATTTCGTCTCGAAATTCAGCAAGTAAACAATAAAGCAAGTGTACAAAAATGCGCTTGGTTACCGGATGCCACAATAATAATAATAATAATAATAATAATAATTATTATTATTATTATTATTATTATTATTAACAGGGGCGTTTGCATCGTTGTGCCAAAGAAAGAAAAAAATGAATGTTTATGAAGCTCCTTTGTAGGATTATCAAGTTGTCGTTCTGCGTTCTATTGGGGAAAGAAATATGAACAGGTGAGTTTCTGTTTTGCATACCAAATTTTGTCATTATTATAACAAAAATATTATACAAAAAAAAAATAAAGATAGAAACAAGTGATTATACAAAAAATATTATAAAAACACTCTCTTGTGGATTGGATTTTTTACTGCTTTGTTCGTGTGTAGATCTCGTGGATTGTATCTATATTATTATTTTTGGACTTATATTAAAAAATATTAATAAAACACTTAGTATATGCTCACACGTTAGTGATGCTAACATATGCTAGTATATGCCCAACTAACAGGTGTTAGGGTCCATATGACATACGTTATTTTCAGTAAAACATATTTTTTTTATAATATGCTAACACATGCTACTGATGTCTTTTATTATATTATATATTTCATGAATATGAGGATAATTTTTTGGTATATGGATTGGATTGGTTCTTATTTGATTTTTTAAATTTATTATTGTTGGATTTCAAACCCTATTAATCGTATTTGAGTAGTTGTATTAACATAGTTGTAAATTTGAGTATGATACACTTGGCACTGCAGATTTGGTGTTGTTTATACACATGTTAGTGATGCTAACACATGCTAGTATATGCCTAACTAACAGGTGTTAAGGTTCATATGACATACGTTAGTATATGTCCAACTAACGTGCGTTAGGGTTCATATGACATACGTTATTTTCAGTAAAACATATGCTTTAGAATACACTACACATGTCAGTGATGTCTCATTATGTGTTTTGGAGAGCTCAAACTAACACGTGTTATCTTTTTTGTAGGTGAAGAAATATTTTGTGTTAAAGATGAAGATGGGCATCAAGAACGAAGCATAGCTAGATCTTTATACTTGATGGACAGAGAAAAGAACATTACAGTGGATGGTAGGGTATCAAAACAGGGGGAGCGGATTGTGGCGAACGAAAGTTGGAAGTTGGGTGCAAATTCTGTCGAAGGTATATCGGAGATCCAAGACGTGATGTATATGCTATCCAATGTTCAGTTATACAGCTGCAGAGACAAGTGGTTCTGGGACAAGGGTCAGCAGTTCTCCGTTGCTGCTGTTAGAACTGCTCTTCGACAGAATGGTATTGGCTCGTCTGTTCAGAAAATGAGGTGGGTTAGATGGGTGCCGCTTAAAGTTAATATATTTGCTTGGAGGTTAGAGAAAGAGAGACTTCCAACGAGGCTGGAATTGGGAAAGAGAAGGATTGTTTTACCGTCCAATCGATGTCCGGTATGTGGAGCTGCGGCAGAGTCTGTCACTCATCTTTTCGTTTTATGTGGTTTCTCTATCGATGTTTGGAACATAGTTTGGAGATGGTGTAGATTATCTCCAGCCGCTCCTAGCTCGATTGAAGATATTTTTGATTGGCATGAGGGAGGTCCAAATAACAGCAGAGGTAAGTGGATCCTTCAAGGTATTGTGATGATCACTGGGTGGGCGATTTGGAAAGAGCGAAACAAGGCGGTTTTTCAGAATTCGGATCCTAAGGTTTTAGAGGTAGTGGCGCTAGTTAAATCTATGTCCTACCTATGGCTCAAGTATAGATCTAATTGTGATAGGATTGATTGGATTGATTGGGCGAAATACCCCTTGTATATGTTGTAATTGTTTTGTTGTGGGCGGTCCTATTTCTTGGTCTCGCTCGTGTTTTTTAATGAAGTTCTTCTTTCAAAAAAAAGATTGTATTGATCATTTTTATCATTTCTTAAATAAATATACATATTTAGTGTTATTTTATTTTGTTCTTTTTAGTATATGTCTGTTAACACATGTTAGCGATGTCTCACACGAGGTCAGAATTTTGTATCTCAATACTAGCGTACGTTAATATTCGTGCTGGAAAGAGTGCCATAAAGTAGGAGAGAGGTAACATGACAAGTGTCAAATCAACTTTTTTAAATTTAGGATTCAGAAAATTAAATTATAAAAATTAATTTAAGATTACCATATTGCCCTTAATTCTATTTTATATTAGGTGGCCCACTTGCTTTTGAATATTATATAGAATTTAATTATGGACCATTGATCAAACTTGATCAATGGTCACCATAGGGTTTGCAGGGTTTTTCCAATAGATAGAATTTCCATATTATCCACCCCTATATATATATATATATATAATGAAAACTATGCATCTCAAGTTATGTTTAACGGTCTTATGTTTAAAACGTCAAAACATAAAATGTTTGCTATATTACCGACACATCACTATATTACCTGAAATGGTTTTATTAGCTTTAGTTATTCATCACCCATTAAAATAATATTTATATTATATAAATTTAAAATCTTAAAAATGAGTGATATGGTTTTTACTGGCTATAACAATTAATTGTTGGTGGTTTGAGGAAACTTATAATTTATAATCTTATATAAAAACTTTACGATTAGACCCTATGTAGTGATGTTTGAATTGGGCGTTTTGGGGCAAATTCACGCTCGGAACACCGCGCCAGAAGGCGTGGATCAGGGCGTTTTTTTTTGGGGGGGGGGGGGGGGCTGGAAATTTTCCACGCCATGAAAATATAAGGAGGGCCAATGATGTTGCTTCTTTTCCAACGGTCGATTAACCAACGTTCGGATTTTTTAATTTTTTCTACACAATATCACTTATTTAAACCACACCTCTCACACCCATTTTTTTTACATCTTCCTTATTTTATAAAAACACTAATTTTTTTATAAAATTTCGCTCAACCTTACACATCAAAAATACTATAATGCAACCATTTCGCGCCCCGTTCGGTGTTCCATCTCGCCCAAGCAACCTAAACGCGGTTCGCCCAAACACAACACAACCGTTACTAACCTTCAACCCAAACGAGTTCGACCCAAACACGATGGGTTTCTCTCAATTTCTCAACATGCCCTATAATTTTTATGGAGGTCCAATGGGTTACGCAAATAACATAACGTTTAACGTTGGCGCTATGTCGAGATCTCAAGCCAACCAAGAACGGGACCTTGATATCGTGCCGGACACACAACCCGAACCCGAGCAACAATGAAAAAAAAGCTTGCACAAAAAAAGCGAGATGCGACGATGAGTCATCTAAAATCGGTCTACCAAAAGTGGTCCAAAGACGAGGAGTACGCGCTCGCACGTGCGTGGCTTGACGTTTCGGAGGATCCCGGAATTCGTAAGTGTTTTTTTTATACTATTCTTTTTTTTTATATAAAAAAATTAAGATAATATATGTTTGAATTTTTGTATGTTAACTTTTTTTTTTTTTTTTGTAGTAAATTATCAAAATTTGATCCTTTTTTTGCAAAGGGTTCGAGCAACCTTTTTCAAGGCGATAAACCGAGGCAAGTATCGGGACAAGGACTCAATCTCAAGCAAATGGACCGACATCAACCGTTCTTGTCATGCTTTCAAGAAGTCGTCCAACGACTTAAAACAAATTGGGTAGTGGTCGGGGCGATGAGGAAAACAACTTAGCCCAACCGCCCGGTAGAAGAAGCGTACAAAAGGGAAAAAGAGTGGAGTCTTCAAGATATTCATGACCTTGGGGCTAGGCGTTTGGAAACAATACAAAGAAAAGTCATATCCAACGAAAAGTTTTTTCGCAATCCAAGATACGAAGCAAATGGAAAAAGAAATCAAATTTTTGTCTAAACCGATCGACCACCTCACGGAAGAGGCGTTACGCTTTACTCAAATGCATAAGCAACAAAATCCGCGAGAAATACAATCTTTAGATTGTCTCATATTTTTATGTTTTTTAGCATGTTTCGGGTTTTTTTTAAGTATGTTATTTTGTATGGTATTGTAATTTTTTTTTATTTTTGTTTAATGAAAAAAGTTTTATGAAATATTATTTGTTTTTATTTTCAAAAAAAAATATATATTAAATTCATTTGAAGGGGTTTAAAAAATTTTCACCTAACTAGAAACCACTATACAGCTCTTTTTAATTTCAAGCCTCATTTGAAACACACATGCCACATATCGTTTAATGCTTCAAAAAGATTGAAAATTTTCACCTACCACTTCATAACTTCTTAGAATAATTTAAATAATTATGTTTGTTTGTACAAGACTGTTCTCTCACCATACACGTTGTTTGCAACTTGTACAGTACAAGTAACACTTCAATGATTTATGCATGTACCGTACAAGCCATCTCTGCAACTTGTTTGGTAGTGACTTTGGACTACTTTCTTGGTGACATTCAAAGTGACCATTCAAAGTTGCCGAAAAAATCTAACAAAAACTCACAAGTACTACACACCATACAGAGTTGCTGAAAAGAATATCAGTTGGGTGCAGTGGCGGATGCACAATACGAATAGGTTAAAATATGTTAGGCAAAAAAAATGATGAAAAAATAGCATAGCTCATTAAATAGTTAAATGTAACATAAAAGAACCTCGATTACAACTTTTCTCTATGTTTTTTAATCTTTTGAAAAACGCAACGCTGAATTACATCTTCGTTAGTAACATTGAAAATTTTGTGATTCGATTATGTTCTTGAACGGGGTTTAGACCATATACCATTCAAATCCTTGAGTTTTAGAAAGTAAATTATAATAATTGAATTCTAATTGCATAAGATCCTTCAAGTAATGTCGGAACCAAAAACTTACTACCGGCTTTCATAACGTTTTTAATTTTTTTTACTAGAGTATGCTAGTTATGTTTTAATGGTCATAAAATTATATAAAAATCATAAACTAATAAAGTTAAAATTAAAACAAAAAAATCTAATCGAAATAAAAAACTAACTTTTTTAAACTAGTTAAAAAAAACTAAGACATAAAAAATAAATCAAATAATTCTTTTTATGTTTTTTCAATAGGCTAACCCTTGAAAGCATTTTAATATTATTTTTTTCCTAACGGTGGAAAGTATTCTATATTGAGTTGGCAATTTTTACCCAACACATGAAAATTACAAATTACTCTTTATTTTATACACTTTTACTTCATCTTCTTGGTTTACTTCTACAGCACTAGCACTGATCCCTTTCTTTTTTGGAAAACCATATTAACAGTTTAAAAAATATTCAGATCTTCACTCCCATAAAAAACAAGATTCAACACTTTATTGGTTTCCCTCACTTTACTTTAGCTACCTTATCTACGAATTAAAAGCTCAAAATCATGAATATCAATAGAACATAACAGTGGATCTCCAATGAAGAAATGGTGGTCGGCCGAAGATGGACGGTGGGCACAGGCCCACCGTTCTTACTACATGAATCCGCCACTGGTTGGGTGTCCATACTGTGGAGGGTCCCTAGTACCCCACCCCCAACAACTATAGGGTATACCTTCAAATACTTCAACAACTTAACTTCCCTCTAAACCAATGTTTTGAAAAACAGACCTGTTATTGAACCGACCATAATAGTGGTTCATTAATGGTTGGATGAGTTGGACCGGAAAACGTTGTAATTGAATTAAAAGAAAAACAAGTTTTACATAAATTTTAAATAGTTTATTAAACTGAAAGTTCAATACAATTATGTTTCTTATATTATACTAGAATTACCCCCCCCCCCCCCGTGTTGCGTTAGGGAGCGTAAACTAGTGCCAAGTAGCACCAAAATCAGCTACCATCAACACCGGAAAACTTTGTGTAAAAATATAAAAATAAAACATATCATTAATGGTTGGATTAGTTGGACCAGAAAATGTTATAATTAAATTAAAAAAAACAAGTTTTACATAAATTTTAAGTACTTTATTAAACTGAAAGTTCAATACAATTATGTTTCTTATATTATACTAGAATCAACCCCCCCCCCCCCCCCCCCCGCGTTGGGGAGCTTAAACTAGTGCAAAGTAGCACCAAGATCAGCGAGCACCAACATCGGAAAACTTTGTGTAAAAATATAAAAATAAAACCGATCGAACGAAAAGTAGACATAAAAAACGTTGAACCACACAAGTAAAGCATAAACACATAGAAACAATAGCTATACCAATCTAGGACCTGCACGTTGTGACACACGTTGAACCAAATGCGCATGTCGTGATGTGTTAACTTGCAAAATTTGAACCAAATCGTAAAACGAAAAACTTGTAGAAGATGGAAGGCATAGAGACCAAATTTGATAGTGAAAAAGTGTTGAGGGTAAATTGTAAAAGATGTAAAAGTATTGAAGTTGCAAGTTGAAAAAAAAAAAATTTAAGATAAAAATAAAACAAAGTGTGGTACAACCTACTATACCAAAAAAAATAGAATCTTTATGCACCCAAATCATTTGTAAATTAATATTTTATGAAATATATTATTTATGCAAAAGAAATATATTGTTTTTGTAAATAGACATATAATAAAATACAAAATAATACAACAAGAGAGATTAAATGAATTGAGAGAATCCTGTTATGATACTAAAAAAATATAAAAAACTAAAATCCATTCTGTTTAGATTAGAGCTTGGTAAACGCTTTTAACTAGAGCAAATAATCAGCCCAGCTGGTCAGAGGTGGGAGAGTTTACTTCTTAGGGAGGTTCCCGTCCGGGCTTGGTCTCAGATTCGAGTCCCCCAACTCGTACTAAGGGGTGAGAAATTCAACACCCGCGTTTGGCCTGGATTCGAACTGGGGTTGAGGGGTTGTGCGTCGTTTGGATTATCCGTTGAAACACACCTTCCAAAAAAAAACTAGAGCAAATAATACCGAGTACTGGCACCGAATTTTCCGTACGGGATTATTTTCGGTAGCAATTCAATACCGACCTTTTACCGTGTTTGGTACGAGTATTTTACTGTTTATACCTACAAATAGCGGTATCATACCGAATATTTTTGGTAACGATACCCAATTTTGACAATTTTCAGTACCGGTGTACCGAGCTCATCCGTGCTCTTAACAGGTACCTCTATTAGAGTTCCCACTTCAATTCCATGACGTGTAAAAACTATCTGTAAGGGAGAAATTAAGAGGGGAGTCCAAGGTTCAAGCAATTAGCAAGCATGAATTAAGAATTATTGGTGTAGAGTAAATGTAACATTTGCTGTAAAATTTCTTGGTCAACCATATTAAATGGCATTCATATCGGCTATATTAGGAGATAACAATTATCTTCATAATTTGTGCTAAGTTAGTTGACCAATGTAAACTATATATGTACCATCCCTTTGTATTGTAAATTCATCAAGTAAATAGATACCATAATCATTATTATGGTATCAGATCCATAATCTTTTTTTTTTTTTTGCTTCAAACCTCTCGCCGCCCACAACCCCACCATTTCCGATCATGTTTGACAAAGAAACAAACCCCACACCACCGGTTTCGACCGAGTCTAAGCATCTTCATCCTGTTTATTCAGTAACTAACATTCAAAATAAAGTAAGAATGCTTGATGGCGAGAAGGTCTCCTACTCATCTTGGGTGAAGCTTTTCAAGCTTCACGCCAAAGGTTACGATGTGTTGGATCACATCGATGGTATCGGTCCTCCGGATCCCACAGACGAGAGTTACGACTCTTGGATGAAAATTGATTTTGTTGTCCTCCAATGGATTTACGGTACACTATCCGATGGTTACTGGGCCCGTGTTCTTGACGATGTATACACGGCACAAAAAGCATGGGACAAACTGAAGTCCATTTTTCACAACAATAAGAATGCCCGTGCTTCATCCCTACTTCATGCGTTCACCACAACCACGCTTTCCTCCTGCCCCGGGTTGAATGAATACTTTCAAAAACTTAAAGACATAGCCGAACAGTTGAAAGATGTGGATCAGCCTATTTCCGAGTCCCGACTTGTACTAAAAATGGTTCAAGGTCTCCCACAGGAGTACGACACAACAGCCGCCTTCATAACTCAATCCAACACTTCGTGGGACGAGGCTCGGGACATGGTCGAAAGAGAACAACGCCGCTAAGCCGCTCACCAACAAACTGCTCTCACCGCTCCACGTGGGCCTTCTTCCAATACCCCATCCCAACACCAAACGCCCAATGTCACACCCTCAAATTTCCACTGCGGGGTTTATACCGCGAGGCGCATGACAAACCAGGATCCCATAGCCATAAGTCACATGAACGAACTCTAAATGCCCAAACCATTTAGTTCTGCAGAAGCGTAAACCAAATTTAAACCTTTTTAAAAACCATGCGCAAAACAACGCGCCCAAATTAAAACCATATGAGAGAAAACGTAAAAAGCATAATATGTAATTTATGTGTATGCCCAAGACCCCAAATGCAGTGAAGTGTACAGTGCTTTCTAATCCTGGCACCGGAAGCTAACTACTTGCAAAAGCATGTAAATCGTGTGTCAACATAAAGCTGGTGAGTTCACAAAGTAAAGTAATTGAGTATGTAAATGCGCTGGTTTCCAAAACCACGTAGAAAAGTAATTGAGTTGGTTCCTAGAACCGTGTAACCACTAGTTCGTCGCATGTCAAGGGTAGCTAGCCCATTCATGATAACTAACACCGAATATACCGAACTGCTATGTACGTGTATCCACAAATGTGAGCCGCATGCCTAACATCATTGTCTATCCACAATGATAAAGTTCGTTAAGTTATAGTTCACGCCCGCGCTCCCCAAGCCGGTGTGAGGTTTGTAAGACCTAATAGCGCTATCAACTAATAACCCGCTTGCCAATCCTGGCAACTCATTCGGTACGTGAGGACTTACAGATGATAGAGTTGGTTTAGTTCATCAAGGACACAGTTTGCGAACTAGCAAAGTAAACGACCCACACAAGGATCCATCAAAGTAAACGACCCACACAAGGATCCATAGCATCCCAACCAGGGATATGTAAGTAGTCCCAAACCGGACTAGAAAATAGTAGTCCCAAACCGGACTAGAAAATGTTAAGTAAGTTGTCTCAACCCGAGACGCATGCTTTTGAGAAAAGAGTAGTGAAACTCACCTTAGTATACAAGCAAATAAATCCAACTCCAAAGTAGGGTGTGCTACCGACTCCCTAGTACATGTGTCACTAAGTGAGTATATGTGTAATACCATTACACCATATAATCCGTTTGTCCAAGACGTTTAAATGTTCAAAAGCGTGTAAGTGACACCTAGTGATTCTACATGCATAAGTAAATCCTACGGACCCGTTGGTGAATGTGTTGGTTATAATTAGTTTTTTACATTTCATATGCGTCTCACACAAGTGTCCGTTCAGTTACACATCAATTACATACCACCTAAGACCTCAATTAATCACATAAACACATAATACACAACCTGTGTTTTTAGGACAGGGTGTGCGTCATCAAAACCAATTTATTTAAAATAGTTAATCAGTGAGTTAAACTCCCAAAATGTTTACTGAATATTATTTGGGATTCATTTGATAACCCATATTTTTTTTTGTCTCAAAACCAAACACAAAAATCATGAAAAATCGTACATCACAGATATGTCCAGAAAGTTTCTACAGCAGGTCAGGTTAGTAGAAAAATTCCCAAAAATCGTGCATTCATCCAAACGGGATGAATCCACTTGGAAAAGCCAAGTTATTCCAATGTTCACCTACTGTCCAAATTTCATAACTTAATTCCTTGTAAAACTCGAGTTATGATTGTTTAAAGTTGACTCAGTTTGTTAATCCGAAAATCTGACATGACCTTTAATCAAAGAAAATTCCAAAAACATATCAAACGACATTCAAATCAGATGATTTTGCCCATTCTAAAGAGCTAAGACCATGTAAAATCTATTCATGCAAAGAATCGATCAAAACAATTATTTTCAATCCACGAAACAGACCCTACAAGTCGACATTCAGATTCTGTCCAGATTCTAATCATGCAATATTATCAATTATATCAAACCCTAGTTGCATATTATCAATCAATAACACCTAATAATCATCAATAACCATTACCAAACATTCCTAATACCTATTGTGATCAGATTCTATCATTATTCATGCAAAGATTACAACTTTAATGATCAAAACTTCAACAACTTGCGCAACAAGTAACCTATGATATTACTAATCGCCTATCATCATGTTTAATTCGTTTAATCTTCAAAAACCTCAAGTTTTAATAATTATCAAAAGCTTTCAGACCTGGACAAACCTTGTTATATGATTTTTATAACATAAAAATAAGATTAAAGCGTAAAGGATTAAAGATTATACCCCTAGCTCTTCGATACAATCAACCGAACGCCTTTGGAGCTTCCTAATCGATGATCTTGAGCCTTTGCAGGTTGTTTGGGGTTTATAATTCGTAAGGGGCAGTAAGGGGGGGGGGGGCGATTAGGGTTGAGTTTAGAGGTTGCATGGGGCTTAAGAGTGTTTAAATAGGGGTTTGAGGCGGTTTAGACTCGTCAGGCCATTTCGCGCGGCCGCTCGGGCCCTGTGAGCAGCCGCTCACAGGCCCTTGGCCCGCGTGGGTGGCCCGTTTCGTCACCCGACGCGTTTTCCTTCGACGTTTTCGTTGTTTCGGACCGTAACAAGTGCAACCCCATGCGTTAAGACCCTAATCAACCTAATGATCCACCTTTAATGATTTTATTAACGTACTCGGTTTAGGTTCACACAATCACGTATGGTTTTCACATAAGTTCATCAAATATCACATAGACACGTAATCGCAACCAATCCAAATTAGTTTACTCATTATTATTATACTTCATTATTCACCAACGTCCGAGGTTCACTAATCATGTATTCAATTATTAACTCACAACAATGCAACGTGTGTCCTATCTAGCCAACCCTAGTTAAGTATAATGCAAGGAACGTAACTAGAGTTTAGTTAAAGTGAGAACCTGAATTTGCAAGGTATCACACCCAACACCAACCCAACTCCACCACCTTCCTACAATCCCGCTCAACATTATGACCATACCTACAACCTAAACAATATTCTATATGCACCAACTGTTGTTAAAAACCTCATTTCAGTTAGAAAATTTACACGTGACAATCTTGTTTCTATTGAATTTGATCCTAACGGTTTTACTTTGAAGGATCTCAAGACTGGACATCATCATTCGCGCCATGATAGCACCAGGGATATCTACCCTTTCACACCACCAACTCAAGTCCTTTTGACAACATCATCAAATAAGTGGCATGATCGTTTAGGCCACCCTGGCTCTCAAGTCTTGCATTTTCTTTCTAGTAATTTTAATCTTTCATGTAATAAGGATTCCTTTGGTTTTTGTGACTCTTGTCACTTGTTAAACAGTAAAAGGCTTCCGTTTGGTGATTCTACTTCATTTACTTTTGCACCTTTCGATATTATTCATTGTGATTTATGGACCTCACCGGTCATTAGTAATGCTTCTTACAAATACTATATGGTCCTTGTTGATAACTATTCTAATTTTGTATGGGTCTACCCATTACAATTTAAATCCGAAACTTTTGAAACCTTCCAAAAATTCCACAAACACATTCAAACACAAATTTCACAAAAACATCAAAGCTTTTCAATGTGACCTAGGGGGAGAATTTGATAACAATGCATTTCACCACTTTGCTTCCCAAAATGGCCTCACCTTCCGTTTTTCTTGTCCACACACTTCATCCCAAAATGGCCGTTCCGAACGCATGATAAGATGCCTAAATGACATCATTCGGGCACTTCTTACTCATGCTCACATTCCTCCGTCCTTTTGGGTAGAAGCCCTTCACACAGCAGCTTATCTCCATAATATACTACCCACAAAACGATTAAACTTCAACACACCAACTTTTGCTCTATACTTGTGCCACCCTACATATGATCATCTTTGTGTCTTCGGATGCGCTTGTTTTCCCAATGAATCGGCACTCAACCCAACAAACTCCTTCCCCGATCCCACCGGTGCATATTTCTTGGTTACCCGCCAAATTTCCGTGGCTATCGATGTCTTGATCCCTCAACCGGTAAGGTTCATATTTCGCGTCACGTAGATTTTGATGAATCCTCTTTTCCCTTTGCCGAAACCAACACCACCTCAACCTATGACTTCCTTTGATGATGATCCACAACCAAATATCACCTACACCTTCCCACAAACCACTGCCCAACCAAACCCGCCCCACCCTACGGCCCACAATCACCCAACATCACCTTCGCCCCAAACCTTCCCTTCGGCCCAACCATCCGTACCACCTCAAACCCTCCCCTCGGCCCAACACCTATCAGCCCAAACCATGATCCACAGCCCTTATAACCAACCCCAAACTAGTTCAACAACCTCTACCCACACCTCCCCACCCGCACCTTTGTCGCCCACTAACGTTCACCCTATGACCACACGTGGCAAAGAGGGCATCACAAAACCCAACCCAAAATATAACCTCACCACTACTATTTAACCTACTATTTCACCCGTACCACCTCCCACCCCCGGGCCTTGGCCGACCCAAATTGGCAACATGCCATGACTTGCGAATATAAAGCACTAATAGACAATGGTACTTGGGAATTGGTTCCTCGACCTCAAACACATCCAATCATCTGATGTATGTGGCTTTTTAAACATAAATTTAAAGCAGATGAATCACTTGACCGTTACAAAGCCCGACTGGTTGTTAATGGAAAATCACAGACAGTCGGCATTGATTGTGCTGACACCTTCAGTCCGGTTGTTAAACCGGCAACTATTCGCACGGTCCTATCCATTGCTATCTCAAAAGGATGGCAAATTAGTCAATTGGATGTTAAAAATGCTTTCTTACATGGTGACTTACAGGAAACAGTTTTTATGCACCAATAATAGTATCATTTTACCAGGAATCTCCCGTGGTACGCGGCACATGGTGGAGATGGCGCACGGTAGATGTGGTCGGTGATACGCGCGTTGTGCGTTTTTCACATGACGTGTTAATGCGGATTTTGGTAACCGACAAAGGCATTGAGACTAACCATGGACAATGAGAAAATACAAAAGTGCCAGTGGCTACGCGGAGAATACCAGGAATCTCCCGCGATCCGTGGCACATGGTGGAGATGACGCACGGTAGATGTGGTCGGTAGCCGGCTGCTTACGTTAGAGTGAAGCAGCTATTCATTTCGTGGTTGTTAAATATATAGATAATAAACGAACAAAAACCAAACCCGTGTGAAATCGGGTAAAAAACGCATTATGTCGGGGCTAAAATGAGAAAAAAAAACTTGATAAAAAAGTTGGTGGCTAAAACGGAAAAATAAAACTTAAACAAAAAGTAAAAAAAACATTATGTGGCCAAAATGAGGAAAAAAAAACTTTAAAAAAAATTTGGTGGTCAAAATGAGAAAAAAAAAGTTAATAAGAAAAGCAAAAAAAATATGGCAAAAATAGACCCCACATTATGCTTGCAAGAATTAAACTTGAATAATGCTCATATAAACCAACAAACCCTATCACCACACCACTACCAAATATGTTGAAATTATTTGTAACTATAAGTATTTAACATAACATTAATAATGATAATAATGAAATCACTATTCATTAGTATTAGTATGGTAAATTAATAGTATATAATGCCACTATGAGATTTGAAAGTAAAATATAGCTAGTTGTTGCATGTATACATTCAACATTAACCCGTCTTTAGGGTTTTTCTTAAAAGTTGTATATATATGATTTAAATTAAATATACTTGCGTCTCTCTCTCTAATATATAGAAGTGTCTGTGAATTGTGTGTTAATAAAAGACCTAAAAAGATGTAAAAATTATAATCATGCCATCAATGTACTGTTCATTCAGTTGGTATATTTATATAGTGTAACTAGTGTTTAACCCTCGCGTTGCGAGGGCGGGGGTCGTAAAACCGTGTTAAGTAGTAATAAGCAAACTATGACAAAAACCGAGAAAAATCACAAAACAAAAACGCTAATTTACACCACCACGTGACGTAAAACATTGATAGACAAACATTGGCTTATAATGTGAGCTGACGCAAACCTAAACAAATTCAAATTTGTATCGAGAAAGCTTTAACTTAAAGACACTATGAAAGTTAACCAACAAATTGTGCTTTTTTCTATATTCTATTTGGTTTTGGCATAATCATGTATGTAAAATTATTTTAATGATGAAAATAGATTATTACTAAAATAATATATAACTTCTACATGCAAGCTGCACCAAGGCCCAAGCCACCATCAACAAATTTTCTCCATGTACGTTGAAACTGTAAATCATTAGCCCAAAGATACTAGAACATGACCACAACATGTTGAATTCTTTCTATAAAAAAAGGCCTAGGATATTCACACACTACGCTTTTTTATCTAAACACTCCCCTCAATGGCTCATTGAGGCCTCAATGACCCATTAAGGGTCAAACAGAGAAACCAATGGCCCATTGAAGTCTCAACGATCCATTGAGGGCCAAAAACTGGAAAAAAGATGGTCCATTGAGGCCTCAATGACCCGTTGAGGTTTGCCAATTATTGGTAATCATTGACCCCAACGGACCATTGAGGCCTTAATGGGCAATTGAGACAAAGCTTCTCAATGAGCCATTGAGACACTTCTTTTTTACAATTACCAATCATTACCAATCATTCCCAATGATTGGTCAATGATTACAAATAATTGGCAAATCTCAATGGGTCGTTGAGACCTCAATGGGCCATCGTTTTCACTTTTTTTGTAAAAGGATGGGTCATTGAGGCCTCAATGACCCATTGTTTTTCCCAGATTTGGCCTCAATAGCTCATTGAGGCCTCAATAACCCATCCTAAGGGTGTTTTAGGGTTTTTTTTAGGATGTCTAGATAGTATCACCCTAAAAAAATTATTTTTGACTATCCCCCATCGTTCTCCCTCTCTTTGTCTCTCTGCTTCAACAACACCAGTGCTTCTTCTTCATCATCTCTCTTGCCGCCGATCACAGCCTAACCGCTGCCGTTCCCACCCGCCTAAACATTCTCTCCACTCTTTCTCTTTCTTAGGATGTCGCTAGACGCCACGCCACCGTCGTTATTCGGAACCCGAACCCTAGCCACCATCTTTGGCGGTTTAAGTTGAAACCAAAATCATCGTCGCAATATCATCCTCAAAGTAGAACCACCAGATCCCAAAGCATCTGCTGAATTAATGAAAACCTAAAAAAGAAGAACAAAACAACCTTACTAAATCTACATGTTGTACCGCTGCATTGATGGTTGTACAGTTAACGTGGACCAGTAGGATTTAGGAATGGTAGAACACGTGGGGCAGCTCATTTTAGCACATAGCCACTGATCCTAACAACCAATTCTAAATGTAAGATAGAGTAATGATTTCTGTTCTAGTTTTACATATATATTTAACTATAAATTGTTTATAATCCCGATGCCCATAAATTTTATTTTTTTTAATTTCTCAAAAGAGAAACCTGGGAGCGTTTAGTTTATAAAGTGGTCTTCGACCTTGGCCATGGCTTTTACTCTTTCATGCCATTTCCCCACTTCAAAAGTGTATTTTCTTTTGTTTACCAAAGCTCTAAAACCATTAATCCGAAAATCCGATCCGATCTACTTGTTCTATCAATTCGTTCAGGTGCAAACTAATGGATTAAAACCATTAGGCCTAACAGTTGAACTGATGAACAATCGAACCTACTAGTTCGACAATCTCTAAGTTGACATTGTCTAAAACCATTGCTAAATAAAAGATGAAGGTCAAATATATGATCCCCTGTGTGTTATTATGGAAAAATTATATCAACAATTTAGTAACTACAATTTTATCATTTTAAAAATTTAGGATGCTATATATCATTACTAAATAAAAGATAGGGATGGCAAAACTTTATATTAGAAAAGTGAAAAATTACTATAGACAATTAGACACTGATATTATGCGACTGAACCAAAACATATTGGTTGGATGGTTATTATAGGGTAAACTCGTGTTTTTCTTATAAAGAACTCATCTATCTATACATATAATAAACCAAAGCCATTTTAATGACATGATATTCAAAGAGAGTATTCTCTTCATTGAGTGTGTCATGTGTCATCCCATGTGGCAAAGGCTTTATTTTAGAAAAATAATAATTTAAAATTTAATAACAAAATTAGATTTTTATCTCTAATCATTCCTTCTATAACTTTTAAACGTAAATATCTTTTATATACGAGATTTTTTAAAGAAAAAAATTACACCAAATTAACGAGCGTTTTATTATCTTTCCAACGGGTACCATAGTGCTATATAAAAAAACGGAGAAAAAAACGACTATTTTTTGTGTGGTTTTGTTCGTACAAGAAAAAAACACAAAGTGTTCAGGTTATTCATTAATCATGTATAGGCAAGTCATTAGTTTTGTTCAAACCAGTAAATATGAATTTTATTTACATCATGTGTTAGCATTGGAGTTGTACATTGTTTTAGGTTAGATTTTAATATTAGAGTTATACATTGTTTAAGGTTATGCACCAACATTAAAGATACATTGTTAATTGTTTTAGGTTAAGTGCTACCCGAAGCTTTCCTGCATGTAACTGTAAAATGTATCAGTCTATTTCAGATGTAAAATTGATATTTCAAATTAGAATTCTCAACCCGGACGCTCCCGGGATATAATATATTATATATAAAAACTAACAAATGCTGTTGATTGGGATTAGTGGATCCCTTGACCCCATTTCATTCTTACAAATATTATATATATATATATATATATATATATATACAATTTACAAGGCTTTTATGCATCTTTTTTTGTACTTTAAGGTACAAACAAGTAATGCATTCTTCTAGCATCTTCATTTCATCTAAAGCCCTTCCTGCTCCATTCACAGCCATTCTTTTTTGCTCCATACATTTGCTAGGGAGGGTTTCAATCAAAGGTATGTACTCCCCTCCCCTACTCTGTATCTATGTTTAAATTTGGCTCCGGTTATTTGCACAACTAGGGTTTTTATTTGCACAACCCCTCCACGGGTCGTCGAGGCCTGGACGGTCCGTGGAGGGCCAAAAAGGCAAAAGGACGGGTCGTCCAGGCCCAGACGGCCCGTATAAAGGCAAAAGGACGGGTCGTCCAGGCCCAGACGGCCCGTCTAAAGGTTTAAATCCAATCCAATCATTGGTAATCATTGGCAATGATTAGGTGATGATTATTTGGTTTTTTATAAGTGTAGTGTGGATGTTTAAAATGGGTTTGAATGTTTGGTTTTTATAGATGTTTGGTTTTTTATAAATGTTTGGTTTTTTATAAATGTTTTTTTTATTTGTATAATATGATCTTTTTTATATAATTGTGTATATGAATATGAACGAATGTCGTTTATGTTGCCGAACTAAACAAAACCAAGATACGAACAATAAAGCATAAATAAGCATAATATTCCAAAAATTTACATAAACTAAGAGTTCAAATGTACAACCAAGAATATAACCCACACGTCTAACCCGACCCACCCCGCTGATCCGACCCACCCGGCTGATCCGACCCACCCGGCTGACTGGTGGACGCCCCACCATGCTGACTGCTGGACGCCCAATCCGGAAGTGGACGCGGCTCCAAACCAGCTTCCCGTCGTCTCTCATTCTCGCTCTCTAACAGCCACCGCATGTCACCCCGCATCGACCCCAACTGATCCATGATCTGCTGAAGTACCTGGGTCGTGCTATCATGCAACCTGACAGCATGATAAACGCGGCCAAGACGCTGTAGCTTATCAACGGGGGGTCTGGCATCTCTACATCCACCGGTGGGTCGCCGTCGGCAACGTGTGGCATCTGGACCTCAGGGGCATTCGGCCCATCGAGATGTCTGAGCGGCTCTGGCACAAAATGCTCGCCACGGTCGCCAGCATGTCCGAAAGCACGCTGGTAATAAGCGGGTGGGTTGCTGCGAGGGACCCGTGCTGCCACCTTCATCTGCGTCATAGTCCTAATATTTAACGGCCTGAAATGCAAAACAACAATAATAATATTAAATAATAATATATAAAATTAAATAATAATAATAAATAATAATAATAATAATATTAAATTATAATATATAATAATAATAATCTTACCTGGGCATCATCGGACGAGGTAAGTTGTTCTCCTCAGTATGCGTCCACAATTCGCCCGGGCAAAGACGCAACGCGATGGCGGTGACGATCCCACCAATCGGAATCTCCCCCGCCGGGTTCCTATGAGGGTAGGTCGCGATGTACTCGGCAAAGCACCTGTGTAGCGCAACCGGCCTACCCCTCAAGATGCAGTAGAGGTAGAAAAGGTCAATCTGCTGGACCCTCTCGTTACAATTACACCGTCCGGCAATCGACCAGCTAACCAAACGGTGTATGTAACGGATCACAGGGTCCCGGATGTTGCTGGACCTATCCATCCTGCACAGAATAATAATAACATTATAAAAATTTTGGCAGAGTTTCCTCTGTTTTTGTACGAACCAGACAACACAAGTCGTCTACAAATATCCAAAAACAAACAACCTAAACTAACTAAATAACAATAATAATTAACTAACTAAGCGAACTAAATAACAATAATAATAACGAACTAAATGAAAACAATAACAATAATAATACCTCTCGCCGTCCTCCCCATACGCTCGACCACCGATAGTGGGCCACGAGGCCATCAGCATGTCGTCTGGCAAGGTCGTCAAGGCCGTGGTGTACATATCCTGGACAAACATAAAGGCGCGCGTTTAGGTTTAGGCGCCTAAACCTAAACGCACGCCTAAACATAAAGGCGCGCGTTTATGTTTAGGCGCCTAAACCTAAACGCGCGCCTAAACATAAAGGCGCGCGTTTAGGTTTAGGCGCCTAAACACAAACGCGCGCCTAAACATAAAGGCGCGCGTTTGTGTTTAGGCGCCTAAACCTAAACGCGCGCCTAAACATAAACGCGCGCGTTTGTGTTTAGGCGCGTCAGGACCTAAATGCGCGCAACCACCACCACAGCCAACCCACCACCACCACAGCCCCACCTAACCACCACCATTGCCCACCACCACCTCCCTCACCCCACCCAACTACCACCACTGCCCACCACCACAGCCAACCCACCACCACCACAGCCCCACCTAACCACCACCACAGCCAACCCACCACTTCCCTTACCCCACCCAACTACCACCCCACCCAACCACCACGACTGCCCCCACAACAATAACAACAACAACAACAAAAATAATAATAATAATAATAATAATAATAATAATAATAATAATAATACTAATAATAATAATACCTGATGGTGGTTGTGGTGGAGGAGTGACAGAGGGTTAGAGAGAGAGGGAGACGGTGGTGGATGGTGGTTGTGGTGGAGGCAGACGGTGGTGGATGGTGGTTGTGGTGGAGGCCGAGGGTTAGAGAGAGAGGGAGACGGTGGTGGATGGTGGTTGTGGTGGAGGAGACGGTGGTAGATGGTGGTTGTGGTGGAGGCAGGCGGTGGTGGATGGTGGTTGTGGTGGAGGAGAGGGTTAGAGAGAGAGGGAGAAGAGAGACGAGAGAGGGATTGTGGGACGAGAGGAAATCAGATCTGTTTTTGATCTGATTTGAATTTTTTGATACGGGCCGTCGAGGCCTAGACGGACCGTCTAAAACCAATTTTGCCTTGAGACGGGTCGTTGAGGCCTGGACGGTCCTCAAATAATTTTTTTTTTAATTTAAAAAACAGAAGCTTCTCTTGGAAGCTTTGTGTTGGGACGGGCAGTTGAGGCCTAGACGGGCCGTCTAAAAACTAAAGGACGGGCAGTTGAGGCCTAGACGGCCGTCTAAAAACCATTTTTTTGCCTTGGACGGCCCATTAAGGCCTGGACGACCCTTATGTTTTTTTTTTAAATTTTTAGTGTATTTTGTATATTTTAAGCTTGGTATTTGTATTTTTTATAAAAAAAGGGAGTATATTTTTATAATAAGTATAAATGAACACATACAACAAATTTTTCCGTTCGTCCGGTCCGGTAACATACGATAAGCTAAGTTAAGTCGAAGTATTGAGGTGATCGAACATCAACCCTTTGTATACGGTCGTCATATACCGTCTCCCACTCATTTGCCTCTTCATATCGCCACTTATGCCATGACGGATTCAGTTTTGGCATTGGGGCGCCTTCTGCCAACTCAATCTTGATGAAATGAATTTTGTTAACAAAAGCAAACGATACGAACGCATGTTCTTCAACGCTGTGTGGACCATCGAACATAGGGAAGTACGTCTCACTTTGATCATACGGAGAGAGAAATTGAACAACCACCCTAAATTTCTGAGCAATCAGTAATCCTGAGGCGGGCATCTCCATCCATTGGTCGTGCGTTGCTGGTCCCACTCCAATGTGATCGAATGAGTTGGAGACTCTGTCGTAAGTATCGTAATCTACTTCGTTTAAAATTGGCCTCCACCGGTCTTCATTCTCGACGATCTCCTCCTTAAGCTGTTTGCGGATGAAGTACCACATATCCTGTTGCCACCCTAAGCACACAGCTACGGATCGAAAGCCACAGTGACCGTCTCCATGGACATCCCGAATGTCTGTAATGTATCTATGATATGCAGGTGGAAGCCATTTCTTAAACCTTTCGATCTCCAGTTTGTACCTGTACCCATCAAAAAGTGAGATTTAATATGTGTATAAATATGTATGCATGTGTGAATTTATATATTAGTAGTTTGTACCTATCCCTTTCCAACAGTGGAAAATCTTCATCGTAAACAATCGGTTTGTCCCTTGATTGTTTACCTCTTCTAGAAGGCTTTTTGCCCTACGTTGAAAAAATTATATAACAACAACAACAACAACAACAACAACAACAACAAAAATAATAATAATAATAATAATAATAATACGAACCGCAGCCTTATCTTCCTTTTTTTCCTTTTCACTTGTTGTTGGCCGACCCCGAGTATCGGTTTGTACCTCAGGAGGTTATGTTTAGTCATAATCGGATTCAACACCTCCTTCATCTTCTGCAACATGCTTTTTTCACTTGCACCGGTTGCGACCTTAGTTGCTCAGCGAATGCATTCATTTCGTGCTGAAAGTCAAACTCGGGATTCTCAGCTACTTCTGGCATAAAGTCAAGTCGTGTCCAGAAGACGTCGATATCAGCCAGTGACACTCGTGTATCTGATATATATATTCAATCACAACAACAACAAATCAATAATTTTATAAAAATTTGGCAGAGTTTCCTCTGTTTTTGTACGAACCAGACAACACAAGTCGTCTACAAAACGCTTCAAACATTTATAAATTTGACTATTATATCCTAAAAAAAAAAATAAGTCTAAAAAATGATGTTACCTTTCGTATCATACAATTGCAATTGACAGGAACATGGCAATCCATAAGTCTTCTTGAGTCGGTGTTCACAAGACCTCTTTTGTTCCATATAATAATTTATCTTGTTGACCCCTCCGAGCATCAAATTAAGCGCTAGATGGGAAACCCTACCGATTACGTCTTGAAACAACGGTAGATCATGTTTCCACATTCTTGTTGATCGGCTGTGTTCGAAGGAGTGCTTTATCGCTACGCGCCGTGATTCCATAACTTTGTCTATTTCCATCACAAGCGCGTGGAGCGAGCTGTTCGGGCCTTTTATGTACCTCTTAATCAGAGCATGCTGACTCTCGACCCTGTTGGTCGTAGTCTGACCGAACGTAAGGTTTTCATTTGCCCATGCTTCCACAAACATTTCTTTATAATCTCGGAGCCAAACTGACTCCATGTAGTCATAAACCTCTATAAAAAACAGAATAGTGATGTCAATACAGAAAATATGTACGCTTGTAAAGCAAAATAAAAAATAAAATATATACCCGTTCGATCCTGCCCCCAAAGTCGTCTGTAGAGCGCTTCAAGATTGAATTCGTAAGCCTCTTTGTCAGGAGATTTACACAGTCGACCAAAATACTGCAAAAATATTTCCCATTCTTCTTTTGGAAATCCTGCTTTATGATATTTTGCAATATTTCGTTGAATATGATACCTGCAAAACAACAACAATAATATTAATAATAATAATAATAATAATAATAATAATAATAATAATATTTCGTTGAATATGACACCTGCAAAGCAATTTCGTAGCATCCGGGAAAACTGTAGCACATGCACTCATCAGAGCCAGATCTCTATCTGTAACAATTACACGTGGCTCCACACTCTCCTCCAGCAAATCTTTGAGCCTCTCAAGCACCCATATGTAGTTACTCGTTTTCTCTTTAACGATAAATGCATGGGCGATACAAAACGACTGGTTTGTCGACGTCATACCCACAATTTGAACAAACGGGATTCTGTACTCGTTCGTTTTGTAGGTGGCGTCGATCAGCATCACATGTGGGAAGGCACGCCAGAGATTGTACGAGACCCGGTGTGAAAAGAAAATATTCTCAACAGCATCTGTCTCTGGATTCTGCTTGGTGAAATAAGTAAATTTCTTTTCAACCAGGATACTCTCGAGTATCTGCATAACAATAATAATAACAATATTTAATATTTAACAACAACAAAATTAATAATAGTCTATGACAATAATAGTAATTAATAATAATACCTGCATTGGGGTTTTATCGCCGTAAATTCTATGTTTAATCTTGCTCACTGTATTGTGTATGTCTCTTAGAATACATATATTATTCGGGTTTTGTGCTCTGATGGCCAAATGTATGTTTGCCGGTTCCAGGCCTTGAAAATAAAGCGTTTCCACCATTTCTTCTTCTTGTGGTGTCAGCCGCCTAGCAAAAGCGTGACCCTCAACATGTATAAAAGGGTCGTGGTTATGATTCGCGTGTTTAACCTCCAACTTCCAACCCTCTTTGCGTAGCCTCCCTATTAACATAAATGGACAGTTAATCTTTTTGCTACCCGTAGACCTTACTGTGGCTGTAGTATGGTATTCGCCAGCACGGTCGCATCTTAGGTCTATCCTAATTTTTCTTGCATTATTTCCACTGCCTTTTGAAACAGAACGTCCTGTCACTAGGACGTAACCGCTAGCAAGGGCTCTATCATAAGCCCATTGTTTCATCTCTTCAACAGACCCGAATACCTGAAAATTTATACAAGAGTCTAGTCTAAATTCATACTACTCTAAATTATATACTACTGTAAAGATATACTAGTGTAAATAAATAAACGCACCTGCTCGGTTTCATACGAAACATCCGGGTTAGGTTCAACTTTTATGTTAGCATCTTCCTGGTTGTCATCATTAGCACGATTCCCGCGCGAATGGTAACTCCCGTACGTGTACTGCGGGTAGCTTGGTGGCACGAAAAATGACTCCTGTTCCTCTACATATTCCTCGTTGAGATCGGGCAGCATGTTCCCGTCATTACGACGAACCCCGGATTTAACCTCCTCTTCACCAACTTGAACCTCGGGTTCATACCCTACGCTTTCAGAGACGTAAGACTCGTTCTCAGACAGGTCAACGGTTGAAAAGCTTTGTAAATATGTCATCGTGAGACCGGGAAGTCGAAATGGGTCGAGGGTTTTGGTGGTGGTGATGTTTTAAGGTTTGGTTCAAATGGGGAAGAAGCTGATCGTGTAATGGTTAAATCTGGAAATCTCAACGGGCCGTCGAGGCCTAGATGGGCCGTCTAGGGATTAAATGCCCTAACCTAACACATTTCTACGGGCCGTCGGGGCCTGGACGGCCCGTCCTAATGCACCTTTTTCAGACTTTTCAGTCTGAACTGCCTGCTTTTGCAGGAGTTCAGACTGATCACCTCGTACATCGTACTTCTACGGGCCGTCTGGGCCTCGACGGCCCGTCGTTTTTGTCTTCTCTGTAAACAAACGGCCCATCAAGGCCTGGACGACCCGTCCTGAAACCCTAATTTTTCTTAACGGCCCATCTAGGCCTCGACGACCCGTCCTAAGGTTGTTTAGGGTTTTTTGTTGGTTGTGTAAATAGTATCACCCTTAAATTTCTATATTCTTATGTATTGGTGATGAATAGAACAATATTATCTCTATCCTATTATAAGTGTCGGTGACATTTTTCGTTTTTCACCATGCCTTTTGCATTGCTTTTCCATTCTCCTCCTCTGGTGTGTTTGTCCCTCCCCGGCGTATTTAGGGTTTTAGACGTCCACCGATCAATGTGGCCACGTGGAATTTTCAACGAGCGTGTCCCTAAACCCACTTAATCGAAGACGGTTGCAGAAATTGAATGGTGCTGGCTGTAGACGGATACAGAGAGGAATACGACTTTTCGGGTTTTTGCTATTTGTTAGTTGATTTACTAAAATCCTGATTTCGATGATGTGTTTTGAAGGGTTCAAATTTGAATGATGATGCTAATGTTTTCTGGTTGATGAAATGATGACGATTATGTACCCGGATTCGGTAGATGATTTGCTTGGAAATTTTGGTGGGAGGGGGCCAAAGTGAATAACGTGGTGGAAAGCAAAGAAATGCTTCAAATTTTGAAGTTTTAACTGAATGCAAAATTGATGAAATCCAATGGTTTGACAGAAGGGTTTAAGTGAAGCTGCTTCAGAACCTACAGATCTCATATCAGATTTTTGGTGTTTAAAGCTCTTTACTTAATGGGTATGAATAATGACATGTGCTTTGATTTTTTTCCTTTTGTTTATTTGTTTGTTTGCATCATTAATTGAATGTCCTTTAAGTTAAAGTATACATAATTTACAGTAGTAGATGGGTATTAAATTAATACAATGCTCTTTGGCCACCTCCAAAGTCTAACCCCTTAGCTTTCACATAATGCCTCATATTTGTGGTGCGCTATTTTTTTCATAACTAAAAGCATGGTGTTTTACACTTTTTAGAAACTTTCTTTTACTCATTGTGTGTAGCATATTGTGTCTTACAAATTGCATTTTAGACTTCTTTGTTTTGGTACAAAGTTTAATAGCCTCTAAACACGACAGGATAGAAACCTAATTAGATTAACAAAACAACTTAAATATGCTGGAGGTGTTGACAAAATGGACTACAATTTACTATTCTTAAACTTACAGCCCTTAAACACAATTTATTAGATTCTTAATGAGATGAAGAAATTAGTTTAAATACGTTCGAGCTGTTGACAAAATGGGTCAAACTTGCACATTCTTTTAGACTTCCCTTGAGGCATATAGTATTTAGGTAAAAGGCATCACTCATCAACATTTCGGGGCTACAACTTTAAGCACTACAGAATTGCAAGTTTACTCATATACGTATATGTGATAAGTCTATCACAAATTTTAAACATCAATGTTGTATTACCTTTTTGTCTCCTTCACCGTACTTCCATATAAAGGTAGCCAAGTTTACAGTTGAGAAGATGGTAACGTAGGACTGTAGGGTAGGCATACAAGATTGTTTGAATATGGTTGGGTTTGGCTTCACCAATGATTACCTCTGCTGATTTGATGTTTTCCAAAGTATTGCATAAAGGTTAAACTCAATCGGGTGATTCAATTTTTGGTTTTTTATGTGGGTAATACTAAGATAGACTATAGTTTATTGTATAGAAAACAAGAAATGAAATGTTTATGATGATTTGGACTTTATTTATTCTTTTGGTAAAAAAAAAAACTTATAGAAAATGTTGGTTTTCCTAAATGCAGGTGTATATACTAAACCTAGATCTAAAATGCCAGCTCACACTGCCAGATAAACCAACAGTGATCTCTATCATCTTAAAGTGTGTATGGTAGTGTACACTTTTTGTTCAAATTATACATGTTGCTTACATTTCTGCCCCATCTTATTCATAGATTATAAATGTTGATATGAAGCTAGCTGCTACTTTTCTGGCTTTAATATTTTAAAAAAAGAAATGAAACCCATGAGCTTAAGAAATGAGGTGTTTAGATAGTTAATCCAATCTGAACTTATGTTTTAAAGATTTAATATGTAAAAATAAAAATAATTTTTGCAGATTAGAGTCGTGTCACTGGACAGCAACACTGCAGTTGCAATTGATTGGCACGAGAGCAATAGGTTGCATGCTTGCGTATGAACCAGTGAATTTGTAAGTTCATATGGTTCGCATTTTTTATGTATACATCTAGGGTCCATTCATTTGTATAAATTAGACCTTTTGCACAATCTTTTTAACAACAATGGCAAAGTGGAGAAGTTTTGTTGACATATTCTCAACTTTCTTTTACAGGCATCAACTATTTACAAAGCGTTTTGTGCAGATGTGTTACATTTTAATTCCATGGTATAAATTTACATTGCATTGTGTGGTTTCCTTCTTTTGATTACACGTGTCAGTTATTTCTTTATACACACTTCTTGATTTTTTTAACATTACACCATAACTATACGGTATAAATTCGATTTACTTCCCGTTTTGTTTCAATCGCAATGCTTATACAGATTACATTTAGTTTAGCTAAGTATCTCGGATGATACAACGCTTTGACTAATCTATTAGATGTTTACAACAGGCTCGCGGCACATTACCTGCAAGTAATGTGTTTTACACGTCCTATGTTACTGCACAGTTCGACCCGTCGCGCGCCGCCGCAACGCACTACGGGCAAAATACTAGTTTGTGACAAACTACAAATTATTGTTGTTGTTGTTATTATTATTATTATTATTATTATTATTATTATTTTGTATTATAATGTTACAATGCATTATAATAGTGTTCTATTATGTGGATTTAGGTGATATGATTAGTGTGTTTAACTATCTAGTCTTTTATGAGTATGTTTGTGAAGAGGATTTGATGGTGGAGCTTGTTATGGAGGTCCAAGTTCCGAAAGATATTGATGACCATGGGTCCCAAGTAATTCACTTATAGTTTTTTTAAACACTTTAGAAAGTTAATCTTAAAGTTAATTATAATTTTATTATCATGAATATTGGAAAGCACAACCCTGGTAAATGTAATTTAGTTTTTATAAATTCAATATATTTTCGTTCAAATTAAACCGTCAATTAAACTACATTAATTTTATTTGTAAGGTAAGTCGTGTGCTCATCATGTGAAACTCTGAATTTAACTTCTAAACTGTATGTTTAATAATTTTAAACTGTTTTTTTTTTTTTTTTTTTGAAAGGAGAACTTCATTCAAACACCACAAGCAGTTCTCAAAGCGAGGACCCTTGGGCCAAAAAACGACAACATCAAGTCAAAGGATAATTACACCAATCGTTCCACTCTATGTTTTTCCATCTAGATCTATTACGACACCAAAAATACGACGTAGACGACTATTTGAACAATCTCGACTGGTCTTCGCTTCTTGCTACTGAAAATTCTGGCATTTCGCTCGTTCCATATGACCCATAAGGTAGTGTAAACAATACCCCTTAAGATATGCCGTTTATCCTTAGAGAAAGAAGTGTTCTCCGCCAAAAGAATTAAATCGTGCACATCAAAAGCGAAGGATGGAGGAAGACGGCACCAGTTTTCCACCCTATTCCACACCTCAATAGAATACCAACAACTTGTAAACAGATGCGTGCTCATTTCTGTTGTAGAAAGGCAAAAGTCACACAAATGTTGCTGCAATGGAACTCCTCTTTTAATAAGTTCAACCTTTGTCGGTAAACAATTCCGAGCTGCCCTCCATGCCATTATCTTACATTTAAGCGGAACCCAACATTTCCAATTAACCTTTGTGCTATTGTCTACCGGAATATGGTCCGATATGAGCTTTTTAGCCGAGGACACCGTGAAAATCCCATCGACGGCCGCTTTCCACTTCCAAACGTCACTACCCCCACGCCAAGTAAAGTCATGTATATCTGCAAGAAGGAGGAATAATTCCGCTAACTCTTGGTAGGTCGAAGGCTCCCTTTTCCAATTCCAACTCAAAGTCTTAACATTATTCAAGATTTGAATCCTCCCTGAAACTTTAACCCATTTGTCTCTTTCAAGATTAAAAAGATGCGGATATGTCACCCGAAGAGGATTATCACCAAGCCATATATCTCCCCAAAAACTCATCAAAGAACCATCTCCTAGGGAACCAACAAAATAAGCATTCAAGGATTCACCATTGGGGAGTTTTTGTAAATTTAAACGAAATAACTCATGTTCAAATAGACTTTTAAAATTGTAAATTTATACTCAAATTCTTTGGGTGTCATGTGGTGAATGTTTCTGGGGTACAAGAAAAACAAGAGAGATGTAGGTGTAATTCTTTCAAAGTTATTGTCTAAAAGTTACAAAAAAAGGTAAAACATGTGGGGGAAGCTTTATATTTTGGCAAAATAGTGTTTTTGAAATATGAAAAGCACCAAAAAATGATTTTAACTGTCCCTTGATAAGTACGTAATTAGACTCATATTTTGTCATTTGTGTCCTTGAGTAATTTTAAGTATTAATTAATGATCCTAGAAATATACTTTTCCTGCTTTATTTTTTTTGTTTTTCTTTTAGATTTTGTTTTCTAACATATTTTAAACTTTATTCAAATAAATAATCTATACATATAATAAACCAAAGCCATTTTAATGATATGGCACTCAAAGAGGCATTCTCTTCCTTAAGTGTGCCATGTGTCATCCCATGTGGCATTGAGATATTTTAGGAAAAAAATAATTTAAAAACAAAATTGGATTTTTCACCCTCATGTTTCCTCCCATAATTTTTAAATGTTTATATCTTTAATATACGAGATTTTTTAAAGAAAAAAATTACACCAAATTAACGAGCGTTTTATTATCTTTCCAACGAGTACCATAGTGCTATATAAAAAACGGAGAAATTTTTTTTGTGGGTTTTGTTCATACAAGAAAAAAAAACACAAAGTGTTCAGGTAAATCATTAATCATGTATAGACAAGTCACTAATTATGTTTAAATCAGTAAATATGATTTTTTTTTTCAACCAGAGCCGAATAGGTTAATAGAGTTATACGTTGTTTTAAGTTAGGTATCAATATTAGTATGTTAGAGTTGTAAATTTGTTTAGTCTTTAGGATAGATGTTAATATTAGAGTTAAATTAAAGTTCTACATTCTTTTAGGTTAGGTGTTAGTATTGTAGTTGTACATTGTTAATTTGTTTTAGGTTAGATATTAATATTAGAGTTATACATCAGTCTATTTCATATGTAAAATTGATGTATCATATTAAATTTCTCAACCCGGACGCTCCTGGGGTATAATCTAGTGAATTTATAACAAAATGAAAGGCCAAAGTTGAGTCTAGACTTTAGAGAGCACTCCTTGAGGCCCCTAACCTCTTTCTACTAATTTTAAGTTAGACATTAATATTGTTGGAGATAATCATCAAAGGAGGAATTAACTAAAGAAGTGCATGCCCCTCTCGCAAATCAACTTTCAATCTATCATCAATACAAAACTCGATTTCATAAGATCTCAGTGTTATGAAATATCTTTTGAAAAAACTGATAAGCTTTTTAAGGAGGAAACCCACTACTAAGAAAACTCAATGGCTTAATGCGGAACATGTTTTGTACTAGGCGAGACTCAACCTACATTTGAAAAGTTATGGAGCTACCACTCAACCAGAAGGCTTGGTGGCAGTAACGTAACTTGAACTTTTAGATGGTGAAGACCGAAAGTCATAATAGCAAATTCTTTTTCGAACCAGTGAGGGTCAGACTCAAAATATACAAAATTTTCAGACAAAACCAGATAAATTTATACTATTGAGCAAAAAAATGGTGAAGACCGAAAGTCATAATAAGCTCCACCCCTGTTTGGAGGTGAAAAACGCTAGTAATTAAGCTTATATTAAGCTAATGATAAGTTATGGAGGCAAATTGTTGTTTTGTTCAGTCTGCTACTACAAAGTGTGAGGGTTGTAAACAAACTAAACGTTCAGCGAACAATTCATGAACTGTTTGGCGGGAAGTAACTTGTTTGTGTTCGTTCTTTTAATAAATGAACGAATCCAAACAAGAAATTTCGTTCGTTTAGTTAAACAAACGAACATGAACAGGGTTACGTTCGTTCATTTATATTCATGAACGTTCAGTAATGTGTTCGTTTATATTTGTTTATGTCCAATATTTCATTAGGATTTTTAACTTTTTATTTTTAATTTAAGTATTTCAAATTCACAGTGATAGATTATTTAATAAATATTGGAATATTACTCATTAATATTACTTCACCTGCTTTGATTAACTATTAATTTTGGTGGACTAAACCAAGATTTCAAATTTAATATGATAATTTTGTGTTTTTATGAGACAACTTTTTATGGTAATTACATGATCAAGACTATGTCAAGCATGTATGGATAATTGAATTAGTATATTTTGAGCGGATAATGTTTATAATGAAATTATTGATTTTGTTCGAAATTTAAATGTGTTAGTTTGTGCTTGGTTTGTTCATGAATGCTTCTTTGTGTTTCTGTGCGTTCATTTATGTTTGTTTGCGTTTGCTTTTATCTGACACCTAAAATTGACAAACAAACACAAACGCGTTCATTCCTTAATAAACGAACACAAACAGAAAATCTTGTTTGTAAATGTTCTTAAACGCAGAAACACGTTATTTCCTTAACAAATGAACAAGACCAAAGCCTTGTTCGTGTTTGTTTGGTTTGTTTACAACCCTACCTAAGAGCCTTAAGATGACTTAGAGTAACCACAATATAAGTGTGTTTTTTTTTTTCCGATGTCTTCAGGTGACACATAACACTTGCCTCACCAATAAAAAAACTCTCATGCGCTCAAATAATCAGATTAAAAAAGGCTTTCGGCTGAAAACCCTAACAGCAGTATTAGGCCGATTGGAAAAAAAATTGTTTTCGTTCATTATTTTGGTCTCACAATGCATTCGAGATCGATGATGGACGATGTTTTCTATAAAATCTATTAACGCTCGAGGATTATGATTCCGGTTATGGTGTTTATTTTATGATGATGTTCTTAGTTTCGATTCTAGTGTTCTTCGAATACATGATGAAAACCGAAACGTTGATTATGTTTTGCTTAGAATTAGGGTTGATTGTTGTTAGCTAAAATTTAGGATAAAGATTTATTCACTAAAATATGGCAACAACCTAAATAATCCTAATTAAAATTAAAAGGTATTATTGGTTCCTAAATTAGCTCAACAGAAACTTGTTCCCAAAGGAACAGGAGTGTCCAATCAAGAATAACAGTGTCCGACCATAAGTCTGTGTCCGACTTGTTAGCCTGTGTCTGACCTCATTAGCCTGTGTCCGACCCATAAGAGTATCCGACCAAGTTTTCTGTTTCGAGCATTAAGATATTTATGAACCATTATATCATTAGCGAAAACTCACTTATTTTCAACAAATATGAACCTATTAATACGGAAACCTCTATAAAAATCGGGGGGGGGGGGGGGACACCCAATCCACGCAGGGGGCCATGCCCCCGGCACCCCCCAGAGAAGATTCTGTGGGTTTCAATATGCACTAACAGGAGGTTTATCGTTAACTAATGGAATTTTGATGAAACCTAATGTATCAGTTTTATCATTACTTAGACCTTGCTTAACTTGCAATAACATTTGAGGTGTCACTTCTGCCCAAAGGTGATGTGTCACATTATGTGGTTATAAAGATCTCGTTAAGCATTGTAGCTCGTTCACATAAGTGCCATAAGGTTTCACTTCTTCCCAAAGGTGATGTGTAACATATTATGTTGGTGAACTAAGCGTATTGCATTAGGACTTTGAATGTCTAGGTGATGGGTTACATTCACTGTCGGCAATTTAATACTTAAATAAATAGCTTATAGCCAAAGCTAGAGCATTGTATTTAAGTAGCTTATATTTTTGGTGTTATGAATAGTTTATCACACCTTCATTAGTATAATGGTCTACGTCGTGCCTGCCTTAATAATTAGTTGCCCCCTTAGATCATTATAAGTTCTTTTCTAATGTTGTATCTTAATATTCTCATCGTTTCCACTATTAGCTCCCAACTGCGGCATCCCTACCTTAACTGGTGATAACTATGCTGCTTGGAAAGATTCGCTTATGTTGACTTTGGCACTGCTGGATTTCGATTACGCACTGAGAGAGGATGCTCCTCCCAAACACCCTGACAAAAGCACCGCTGCTGATAAAATGGTGCATGAGAAATGGGAGAGATGCAACCGTATGTCCCTCATGTTCATTAAGAACTCCATTAGCATGTAACATCGCATATTTTCCCCCAAATTTTAATTAATAAAACCACCACTTTACCTAGTATATTTTCTTTTGACAATTTTCTTACATGAATTAAAAAAAAACAATATATGTTTTAACCATCTTATACTAATAATTGTTTAACAAAAGCTTCGGATCTCGACGCTTTAGTATGTTTTAAAAATTATTCATAACATTTTTAACCTTGTATAATTATAATATGCATTTAATAATATAGTTTATATATGGTAAATGCTTCTAAAAAAAATAAATGTTTGAACCGAGACTCGAACCCGCGTCCAAACCAACTCACACAACCACACAAACCACTAAGCCAATTTGTCATTTAGTGTTCTTATTCAGACAAAAATAAACTTAACCCTTCCTTAAATCGGTCAGTCAAACTTAGGAAGTCAACACCCACTTTCCAAATCTACAATTTATATCAATTGATACGTGATTTGGTTAATTAAGGCAATAATCTAGACGGATTGGTGAACAAGCAAACAATCCTCGTCGATTACAGCTATCAATTGCGTGTAAACATTCCATAATAGGTCTACTATACACGTTTTTTGTTTAATGCGTAGTCAACTTTCCAATTCGTCGATTTCTTATGTAATACTATAAATTAAAACCTCCCTAACAATCTCTGTGTATCGATTAAGCTTCCCATACTTCAATTCCACGCACAAACAACCACTTTTTTCGAATTCTTGAGCTTTTGATCGTGATACTCTTGGCCACGTTTCACCTCGACCGAGTCTGGCGAATCTCAATTCTTGGTTTCTTAGTGTTAATCGGCCCTTGGTCTTCAAAAGCCCCAAAATCAATTCGACTATCATAGTCGAATTGATCCGATTAGAAATCTAAGGTTCATTCTTAATATTTGGGGTAAACCCACTAGTTGTTTGAGCGTTGGGCCGGCGTTGGTCTGGGTTCGAAACCAGGCACAGTTTTTAAATTTCCGATAATTATTCATAATCTAACCCAAACAACCTATACAAATAATCAAATACAATTCTAAACGTTCTCGGGGTCTAGACCAGATGGTCTAGGCTTGTGATATAAGACGCGAACCGGCCAGAGGCTCGGGTTTGATTCCTGGCAGCCGCAATAATTTTTTTTTGTTTTTTGTTGTAAAACCTTTTTCTTTATATATTAAATCGAATGATCTTTTTAAATGATTTTTAAATACTAAAAATAATTTATAAATTCTATAAAATTTATTTTATGTTATTCAAATAGTAAAGTTTATTATAAAATTTTTGGTTTTTCAAAAATCATTTATTTAACATATATAAAATATATTACAAGTTTATTCATTTATAAATTAAAAATTCTATAAAAATATCTAAACAGTTTTATAAAATTTCACAAAAATTATTTTAAACTTATAAATCCATAACCTTTTCAGAATTAAAATTTTATTTCAGAAAAACGTTTATTTAATATTTTGTTATTAATTTTTTCTATTTTAATCATAAATAATTCATAATAAATCCATTTTTCACTATTTTTACATCAAAATTTCACATAAATTATTTTTATTCATATAGATCTGAAATATAATTTTATGATTTAAAATTTATGAATTTTAATATTTTTAAATATTAATACTATATTTTGACAAATAAATATTAATATATTATACATTCATTAATTTAGAAGATAATTTTATAAAAATTATTTTCACATTTACAACATTTTAATATAACTACCTTTAATCAAGATTTGTTAAAAATCCTTTTTATTTAAATGTTTTGTTGGGTCTGCTGACCTGGAGAAGAACAGATGATTGAAAAGCCAAAATATGTTAACTATTGATTCCACAAATAAACAGTCCTTACAACATATTCTTCCCAAAAGACTGCTGACCCTAACAACTGTTCCATCCAAACAACTGCTGATACAACTGCTGATACAAAGGACTGCTAGAGAACAACTGATAGAGAACAACTGCTGACCAAAGGTCTGATGAAGAAACAACTGCTGATCAAGTTCTAAAGACTAAAGGTCTGTTGGAGTCAACAGCACTTTGACTCCAACAGATGTTGCAAGACCATCAAAGTTTCCCCTTAGTAGTAGTTTATCTTACAGTGTTTTGTAATGTAACAGTAGATTGTATAGGGCAGATGTTTTATGTTGTTATTCTGTTAGAGGTCACTATCTTAGGTGACATCAGCACATGTCACCAGTGGTTTAGGTTTGTCTATAAATAGAACAGTGCTTGTACAGTTCTATGAGATCACACACAAACATTCTCTCAGACAAACAATCACTGTGTGATCAGGCTGAGGGGGAGTATTTGTACTGATTGTAATCTTTCAATAAATGAAAGCATTTGATCATTGATAACATTTATTCCCATTGTTTTGATTATAGTTTATTATTCCGCTGCACTTTCCATATATACTTACATCATTCATTTCTCATCTTATTCTAAATACATCAAAACAATCAAACTCAGACCCTAACAATTGGTATCAGAGCCAGGTTAATTAAATTCGATCTAACAAATCAATTTAATATAAACAGATCAGCTCACAATTATTGATATCGTTTGTCTGTTGGATTGAAAACAGAGTAATAGTGTAATTTCGATTCAACCGTTTTTAAACAGACTTTGTTTTTTTTGAAAAATCAGAGAATGGCTTCAATCAATCACGATCCACATAACACTGGCACGAACAACAAGCCACCGATGCTTGTCAGATATGAATACAATATCTGGCAACGTCAGATGAGCCATGTTTTGCTCAACAGAACACTGGGTGTTAGAAGTCGGTTATCTTCGGACCACATGTTCCGATGGTGCCGAGTACTGAAGACCCCAAGGTTCAGGAGCCAAAGAAACTTGAAAACTACTCCGACCAGGATTTTCAGAAAATTGAGTTAGATGCTAAGGCCTTCAGTACTGTGGCCATGGCTCTACCCAATGATATATATGCTGGGCTGTTACACTGTAACAGTGCAAAGGAGTTGTGGGATGCACTGAAAGAACAATTTGGTGGGACTGAAGAGGTTATTGAAAACAATCGTGAAATACTTAACCAACAATATGAAACATTCAGTCATGTCAAGGGAGAGTCATTAACTCAACAATTTGAGAGGTTTAACTGTCTCATTAGTGAACTAAAATTGGTTGGTCTTACTTACCCTCATTCAACCCTGAACCATAGGTTTTTAAGATCATTACCAGACAAATGGGACACTATTGCTATTGTTATGAGAAACTCAATTGGATTTAAGGACCTATCACTGACCCAGCTTCATGGTAAGCTCTTGACCTATGAGAGAGAGCTTAACCAGAAAAAGAAGCTCCAGTTATGATGAGGTGCCTGGAAATACTAAGGATCAGAGTTATGATCATTTCATTGACATAACTTCAGGTTTTAACTCAGGTTTTAACTCTGATTCTTATTCACCAAACTATGCTTTCACAGCAAGTGGTGGTGATATCCAGGCATCTGATAACATATCCTTTGAGTATGATGACCTGAAATACTTTGACCCTGATGATTTGGAAGAAATGGACATTATGCACCAATTGGCCCTTCTTAGTGTAAGAACTAACAATTTTTACAAGAAAACTGGGAGAAGGTTTCCGGGGTTAACTGGCAGATCAAAGGTTGGGTTGGATAAATCAAAGATAAAGTGTTATAAATGTCATAGACTTGGTCATTTTGCTAGGGAATGTAGGAGTCAACATGGTACACCTATAATCACCTATCCAAATCAAAGACCTCAGACCAACACTTATCAAAACTCCTACCATACCCCTGGACCAAATGTGCAAAACACTGCTCATTTTGCACAGTCCTTAAACACTGTTCCTGTCCAGTATGTCCAAACCACTGTTCCTCAGATCCACTATGTGCAAACACCTGTTGCTCAAGCACCTGTGCAAACGACTGTTACTCCATCCTCTGCTCCTGCAGAGACCAGTCAACAGAGTTTCGTTACACAAGGCTTTGTTGATTGGAGCAGTCTACCAGATGAGTTAACAGATGAAAATTTTGCATTAGTTGCCAAAGCTGAAAATGAACCAGAAAACTTTTGTTTCATGGCTATGGTAGATGAGGTTGAATCTGAGGAGGTGGTGACTGAATCTAATGTTGTGACTGATGATGTTGTTGATGAAGTTGTTACAGGTGAAAAACCTGAAGAAGAGGTTGTGAATCTCTCAGATCCCTGGGGTGCATCTGATGATTGTGAGTGCAAGTGTGATTGTGCATTGATGGTTGCTGCTAAGGTATCTTCTCAAATTCTTAAGGATTTGTGTTCTGACTGATGTGTAATAGCATTTGCTAACATCAAATAGGTGAATGAAAACCTTAGAAAGAAAATTTTAGATGATGAAGTTAAATTTGAGAAACTTTCAAAAGATTTAAAAACAAGTTTAACTGAAAAGGAATCTGAAATAAGTAGCTTAAAACATGAAGCAACCATAACCAAAGACCAGCTCCAAACTATGATAACAAAATATCAGAGTTGTAAAAATGAGCTTGAGTCCACCCAAGTTGAATGTGAGAAATGGGTGGAATCATGTAGAGGATTTGAGATGCTACTCAACAAACAAACCAAAAGTCATGTGAAGTTTGGTTTTGGTTTTGAAACCACTGCTCCAGCTTTTGAAAACACTGACAAAAGGGATCAAAAGTCTGTTGAGATAGTACCAACAAACTTGCAGGTTCAAGAGATTAAAATCACTGAACCAAATGGTAAGAAAATTGTTCTTGAAAAACCAGAAGGTTCCTCATCATTTACTGAACTTGAAAAGTATGAATTTAAACCTACTTGGTCTGATGAGTATGGTACTCTTGAGAATTTTAAACCTGTTGATTTTAAAACACCTGAAGGAAAGACAACTCCTCAGGAAAAAGTCATTCCCTTGAAAAACCTTCCAGCAGATGCTCAAACATCTGCTGAAAAGAAGGCTGAAAAAGGGAAGAAGAAAGAAAAGACTGTCCACTTGTTCTGTGATTTCTATGAAAAGAAGAATCATGTCACTAAAAACTGTTTTCTTCTAAAAGCATATGACATTAACAAAGGAACAAGTGTATGTGATTCCAAAGCCACATGTTCAATATGTGGGAAAAAGAATCACAAAACCAAAGAGTGCTTGTATCTTAAAAATTTTGATGTGAAAATACAAGAGTACAAAGCTAAAACTCTTGCAAATCCTGGGGTAAGTACTTCAAAAGGAAAGCCCAAACAGACCTTCACTCCTGTCCAAACATCTGTTACTAAAAGTCTTGAAACATCTGCTCCTAGGGATGTCCAAGTAACAGATGCTCCACCCACAAGCAAGTACCCAAGAGGATATGGACAACCACCATGTCATAGTCTGTCACATGTTTATGAGGAGCCAAAGAGACCCTCTAAACCAAGAGTGAACAGAAATCCCTATGGGTATTATCATCTGTCTGGAAGTGATCAAACAACTGTTGCCCCAAGTGTTGACATTCAAGCACTGGCAAATGGTCAACAACAGTTGTTGAACTTGATTCAAAAATTAGTTCAAACCACTGATCATCTTCCAAAGCTTGAGTCTGAAAAGTGTGAGGACCCATCCAAAGCCAACTTGGCTTTGGACACTCACCAAAACTAATCCATTACTGTTGTGCAGGGAGCTTCTGCTTGTTTAGATAGTCTTTGGTATGTAGATAGTGGAGGCTCCAGGCACATGACAGGATGTAGAGCCCTTCTTCTGGACTTCTTAGCTCATGGAGGGGGTGATATATCCTTTGGTAATGATTCAAAAGGTAAAGTGTTGGGGCCAGGGACTGTACAAGCTGGGAAACTCAAGTTTGAAAATGTCAATCTTATTGATAATCTCAAGTTTAATCTTCTGAGTGTTTAACAAATGAGTGACAAAGGTTATGGCTCATTCTTCACAAAGAAAACTTGCAAGATTATTGGGCCAGAAGTGGTGAAAAAGATTGATACCATCATTGCTGAGAGCAAAGCACAACTTGTTGCTCATAGAAGTGGCAATGTGTATGTTGTTGATATGTTAAAGGACAATCCTATGGCAAATGTCTGTTTGTTTTCAGCTGCCTCCACAAAGGAGACAGAATTGTGGCATAGGAGACTGGGTCATACCAACCTTAACACTATCAATACACTCTCTAAACAAAGTCTTGTCAGAGGCTTACCATCAAAAGAATTCAAATGTGATGAGCATTGTGTTTCATGTTTAGAAGGGAAACAACATAAAAGCTCTTACAAATCCATTGATGAGTCCAAAACCAGTCAATGTCTATAATTGTTGCACATGGACTTGTTTGGCCCTGTTAAAATCATGAGTCTAAGAAGAAAAAGATTTTGTCTTGTCATAGTTGATGATTTTTCTAGGTTTACATGGACTTACTTTTTACATTCTAAGGATGAGACTGCAGGTATATTGAAGGACTTTGTCACCAAAGTTGAAAAACAATATGACTTGCCAGTAAAAGTCTTCAGGAGTGACAATGGAACAGAGTTTAACAATAAGGAGTTGGATGATTTCTGTGTGTCAAAAGGGATTGTGAGGCAGTACAGCATCCCAAGAACACCAGAGCAAAATGGGGTGGTTGAATGGAAAAATAGAACTCTTATAGAAGCTGCAAGAACCATGCTAGCAGATTCTGGTTTGCCATTGTCCTTCTGGGCAGAAGCTGTAAACACTGCCTGCTATGTTCAAAACAGAGTTTTGATCAACCCTAGACAACAAAAAACTGCTTATGAAATTTTGTTCAAAATCAAACCATTAATTTCATTTTTCAAAATCTTTGGCTGCCCATGTTTCATTTTAAATATCAAAGATTCCATTTCAAAGTTTGCAGCCAAAGTAGATTGTGGTTATTTTCTGGGATATTCTTCTACTGCCAAGGCTTATAAAGTGTTTAACACAAAGACCAAGACAATAGAAGAAACTCTGAATGTAAAGTTCAATGAACTTTCATCCCTAAAAATCCCAGCAAATCCTGCTGAACTATTTGATTTAGATAAATTCAAATTTGAAGATATCACTGTTAAAACTAACAATGCAGGTATTCCACAGTCTCCACAACAAGATTACAGAACAGATGTTGTGATCCCCAGTCACTATAAAATCTATTCTGCATCAGAGGGAGCAGCTGTTCAAAACAATTGCCAAAACTCTGCCACAGCTGAGTCAACCACTGTTGGTCAGTCTTACCCTCAAATCACTGTTTCACCTCTCACAACCACTGAACAATCATCTGTTGACAAAATTCAATCATCTGTTGACAAAAGTCAGTCCAGTTTTACACCACTTGGACCCATTCCCCCACTTCCATTCCAAACATCTGATGGCACTACAGAAGTGCAAACAGATGTTACATCAACAGAGTCACCAAACCTCTGTACTTCACCTCAAAATGCCATCATACCATATCAGGGAGATCTTATCTACCTAAGAGCTCATCCACCAGACCAGATCATTGGCAACATCAGAGAGGGTGTGCTCACAAGAAGCCAATCCTCCAATATCTGTCTTTTTGCAGGGTTCCTATCTCTCACACAACCTATCAAGTACCAAGAGGCACTGAAAGACAACAGTTGGGTAGAAGCTATGCAAGAAGAGCTCCTTCAGTTCAAAAGACAACAAGGATGGGAACTTGTACCACTGCCTAAGGATGTTTGTCCAATAGGTACAAAGTGGGTTTCAAAAACAAAACTGATGAAATGGGTATTGCTGTCAAGAATAAAGCCAGGCTTGTGGTTCAAGGCTTCAGACAAGAAGAAGGAATAGACTATGATGAAACCTTTGCTCCTGTAGCAAGGTTAGAAGCCACCAGACTCTTTCTAGCCTTTGCTGTCAACCACAACATCAAGGTGTATCAGATGGATATCAAATGTGCCTTCCTTTATGGCAAAATTCAGGAGGAAGTCTATGTATGTCAACCACCTGGTTTTGAAGACACATTCCATCCTGATCATGTCTACAAGCTCAATAAAGCCTTGTATGGACTCAAGCAAGCACCAAGGGCCTGGTATGAAACTCTTTCCACTTTTCTCTTATCCATTGGCTTCACAAGAGGTAAAATTGATAAAACCTTATTTTTAAAATGGAAAGGGAAAGACTTAATGATTGTTCAAATATATGTGGATGACATCATTTTTGGATCCACATGTAACAAAATGTGTGAAGAGTTCAGGAAACTCATGACAGCAGAGTTTGAAATGAGTGCCATGGGTGAACTTCAGTGTTTCCTTGGTCTCCAAGTGAAACAACTGCAAAATGGCACATTCATCCATCAAAATAAATATGTAAAGAATTTGCTAACTAGATTTGAGATGAATGACTGTAAGCCATGTAGTACACCCATGAGTACAGTCAAGCTACTCACTATTGATGACAAGGATGAACTGGTTGATCAAACACATTATAGATGCATGATTAGGTCTTTATTGTACTTAACTGCATCTAGGCCAGACATTATGTTTGCCACTTGTGTCTGTGCAAGATCCCAGGCTTCACCTAGAAAGTCAAACCTTATTGCTGTGAAAAGGATATTCAGATACCTAAAAGGTGCTCCCACACTTGGTATCTGGTACCCTGCTAATGGAAACATTGAGCTTTCAGGTTATTCAGATAGTGATTTTGCTGGCTGTCACTCCACAAGAAAATCCACATCAGGAGGGTGCCAATTTCTAGGGAATGCCTTAGTATCTTGGCAAAGCAAAAAGCAAACAGCTGTTTCCACCTCAACAGCTGAGGCTGAATACATTGCTGCTGCAAGCTGTACAGCCCAACTCATGTGGCTTCAAAATCAATTGCTGGATTTTGGGATAACTGCATTACAGACTCCACTCATGTTGGATAGTCAAGCTGCTGAAAATATCATCAAAAATCTAGTCTCTCACTCCACTACCAAACACATTGACATCAGACATCATTTTGTCAGAGATAGCTATGAAAAAGGTTTGATTTCTCTGCACCATGTTCCAACAGAGGATCAGTTGGCAGATGTGTTGACAAAAGCTTTAGACACATCTACCTTTACAAATCTGATTTCTAGAATTGGTATGTTAAACATGGATTAAACAACAAAATGTTTCTAATAAAAGCATTAAAATGTTTTCAGAAAATCAAAATTCATCCTTCAAAAATAGCTTTTTGGTTGAAAAATCTGTTTCAAACTTTTGTTCAGATAAAACAACCACTGTTTCATTCATTTTATCCACTGTTGGTTGAAAAATCTGTTTCAAACCTCTGATCAGATAAAACAACTGTTTTATTATCCATATCTATATATATATATATATATATATATATATATATATATATATTTACAAAAAAAAAACTGCTGTTTGCATCAGTTGTTTGCATCAGCTGTTTGCCAAAAACAGCTGTTCCCCACCAGATGTTTTAACCATCAGTTGTTTGCCACGGCTGCTCTTACAAGCAGAGCTTTGGCCACATCAGTGGTTTCACCAGAGCCTATAAAAACCCTGTTTTATTACAACAGTCGTTACACTGTCTCATTGTATTCAAAATACTGAAACCGCCTTCTTCATTCTCAAACCCTCAATCAAATTTCATTCATTCTCAACTTCGGAATCCATTACAATGGATCTTCAAGCTAAAGCCACCCACAATTACCTTCCATATCTTGTTAAAACAGATGAAAATACTCCATTTCATTCCACCATCGACATCATTCTAAAATCCAAATACTTGACAATCTTAACCGCTGACGCCCCCATCTATCTTGATACTCTCCAAGAATTCTGGTTGAATGCTGAGTTCTTGCTTCAAGACAAGAAGCCTACTTCCATTATCTCAAAAATTGGTGAAACAAGTATCGTCATTACCCCTCAACTGATATCCACAACCTTCTCACTTAATGACCTGTCAGGTAAAGACTCTTTCCCTAAAACAGAGCTTCACACAGAGTTTCAGGAAAGGGGGTATGATGCTCAGATGACTGGGTCAACACTTTTCAAAAAGTTTTTCCCACCAGTCATGAAATTTTTCTTCCATACCCTCCTACTCTGTGTCTCCGCTAAGTCCACCTCCTTTAATGAAATCCCATTGAGGATTCAGTACTTGGGCTATGCTATGTTGTCAGATTCTGACTTCAATCTATCCCAGGGACTGTTTATGGATTTAGTGTCAAATGTGAAAGCCATAAAGTCTGGGTCAAACAATGCTTTTCTAATTTACCCAAGAATCTTAAGTGTAATCCTTCAAAAGGTTTTACCAGAAAAAGTTTTCAAAAAGGGTGAGTCTATGCAAATGAAGAGTCTAACTGATGAAACTTTTACTTGAATGTTGGGTGCAAACACCCAAGAAAAAGCATCAAAAGTGTCAAAGGTTTCAAAAACACAAACAAAGAGGACTAAGACAACAACTGTTGTCCAAACCTCTGTTGTTGAGCCCACTGCTCCTGGTGATCATGGCACTACATCCAGTGCTGTGAAACCCACACCAGCCATTTCCAAAAGGAAACGTCCATCCACAAAAACCACCACTCCACCTCACAAGAGACTTCTGGAAGATGAGATACAGAAGATAACTCTGTTGCAACACAAAAGAAACTAGAAACCACTGTTGTTACTTCCTCACAACAGCTGGAAATATCTCAACCTGACCAAACTCCTCATGCATCCTCCCAAAAGGATCATGTTGTAAGCCAAAGGGAACCACATCATGATACATTTGAGTCACTTAGCCAAATGTTCACAAGCCCCTCTCCCAGGGCTAATTCTCTTTTTACTCCTCCACCCTCACCATCACATGTTCAATAGACCATGCAACCTCTGTTTGAGGCTATTGACAAAACTCAGGAAAATCCCAGTTCCTCTCTTTCACCTGTCAATGAGAGTATACCTCCACAAGTGACTGGGACTGAGGAAATTCAATCAGCCATCCCACAAACAGATGAGGAGGTTACACCCCTAGAGTTCAATGCAACTCTAGGTGAGTTTTCAAGTGGAGCAACCACTACTGATGTAGAGACCATTGTCTCACACCAGGACAGTGGTTACATAGCTAAGACTCCCTTGAAGGCAACAACTGATGAGGCCACTATAGTGTCCCCAAAATCAGTTGGAAGTCCCCAGAACCAAGACAAAGGGGCATCTGGTTCTCATCCTTTGGATTCACCTCCTAGGACTGAATCAGTTAAAACTACCACTGGTAGGAATTCAGATGATCCTATTAACTTAGGTGATGGATTAAAATACCAAGAATTGACGGCTAGAGTTCAAACCATTGAAACCTCTGTTGCTGATATCAAATCTGATGTCAAGCTAATATTGGAATCCTTGGCTACTCTTTCCAAGAGTCAACCATCCACATCTGATATTGCTAGTGAGCTATGGAAATCTGTTTGCCCCATCATCATAGCTCACAGAAAACTAGCAGATCAGAATCATGAAACCTACATGGCTGAGATCAGAAACATGGTAGATGCAAGGTACAAAGATACTCATGCAGACATTCAAGCCATCAAAGACAATCTGCTGAAGACCACTGGCTCTGCCCCTACCACCATTCTCAGGGATGCAGATGATGATGCATTCACAGCTGATGATGCCAAAGAGGGGGAGAGGGGCAAAGATAGGTTGACAAAGCTAGATCCCTTTGGTTGTCCACCTTCTCAAAAAGGTAAATCAAAGTCTGCCAACATACCAGGGTCTACTCAAACAGCACCACAACAGCAACAACCAACTCAAACTGCACCACAACAACCAACTCAAACTGCACCACAACAACAACAAACCAGCAAAGATAAAGCAGTAGACAACTCTTCAAATGAAAAAGCTGAAAAGGCTGCTGAAGACAAACAAAAGAGGGCTGACACCTTGGAAGCCAAAGCAGAGTTGTTGGTACAACTAAAAAAGGAACAACAGCAGGAAGTTGAAGATGTGGGATCCTCAAAAAGGAAGAAGATGCCTGCTAAACATGTCAGACAACCACCATCTAAACTGAAAACCACTGCTGCTAAAACCTCTATTGATAAAGCCACTGCTGACAAAACCACTGCTGCCACCCAAACCACTGATCAAACCACAACATCTGAACCTACAATCACATCACCACCCAAATCCCAAACATCTGCTGGTCCTACTAAGGTGCCAACAGATGTTAACACAACCACTGCTTCCACACCACCATCACCAAAAATCTTGTACAAAAGGAAGAGGAAATCAACCTTTGTTGTACAGGATGAAAACATATATACATCACCACACACCACCTCAACCACACAATCAACACCTATATCAGCCATTCCACTCTCATCATTTTCACCACACACATCACAACTCAGATCCCATAGACCACCACCAACCATTACACCATTAGCTGTTCAGTATCCCCTTGAACTTGATCTACTCAAGGGGGAAATGCAATCCTTCTATAATACTGAACAACCATCTGATAGATCCTTCCCTTCTCTTCCACATTTTCCTGTTCCCTTAAACATGGACACATATCTAAAATACAAGGCTGAACAGGCAGATGCAATCATAAAAGAGAAATGCAAAGGGAAGGATGACAGGACTGCTCAGGGCATCCATTAAGCAGAACTTAGCAAATTGAGAAGGATTGAAGATTTTGCTAAGACCCTCAGCAATTCCATGTCTGCCATGCCTCTCAGTAGTGACATGGAAAAGGAGGTTAGGGAATCCCTTCTAGAACAGATCTTGGCAACCATGCCTTACAAAGCAAACAAGAAACAGTTTGCAGGCTGGACCACTCATGCACTAAGGGAAGAACTCTTAAGAATAGAAGAGTTGGCCAAGAATCCCCAATCTAAAGTCTCTGCCCCTGATTTTGGTAAAGGCAGAGATCCAGCCAGAGCCTTGAAGTTCAAGAGGATGAGACAAGAAATAGTGGCTGCTGATTATGGGGAGATGAGGTCTGTTGCAAGATGGTCTGAGCTGAGGCTGGTTGAAACATACAAGAGACTTGAAGAAAATAGGAAGAAAGATCCCAGCCTACCTGAAAAACCTGTCTACACTAATGAACCACTGATGAAGAGACCTCAACAGGCTTTTACTCTTGACAGCTTACTTGACACTTCTGATCTATCAGTTGCTGCTAGAAGACAGTTCAAGAAACAGAAAGAAATGTCTAAAGAAGATCAGAAGAAGTTTGCTGGCACTTTCATTAAAGAGGGCCTCTTCAATCAAGTGCATTTTTTCTCAGATCCCACAACTGACAAGCTCAGGGAACTCATTGGGAGACCTCCATCACCAAACTCATCTAGAGTAAAGGTGCATCTCAGCAAATCCACTGACTCAAAAATTCTAAAATGGAAAGTCAATAAAGACAACCATGAATTGACTCTGCTCAGGTCAGATGGAAAAGTTCAAAAGATAAGCATGGATGATGCATATAGCCTGTGTGCAAATGATCTCCAAAAACTGCTGAATCTTGAGCTTGAAAGAGATGTAGAAGACCTATTTGCCTTGGACTTTGAACTTCAATTCAAAGGACAAATCAGAGAAAGTCTGATGAGAAATAAAGATCAAGAATAAAGCTTAGTTTTGGCATCATTTGTTCTAGGGGAGATTGTTGGGTCTGCTGACCTAGAGAAGAACAGATGATTGAAAAGCCAAAATATGTTAACTATTGATTCCACAAATAAACAGTCCTTACAACATATTCTTCCCAAAAGACTGCTGACCCTAACAACTGTTCCATCCAAACAACTGCTGATACAACTGCTGATACAAAGGACTGCTAGAGAACAACTGATAGAGAATAACTGCTGACCAAAGGTCTGATGAAGAAACAACTGCTGATCAAGTTCTAAAGACTAAAGGTCTGTTGGTGTCAACAACACTTTGACTCCAACAGATGTTGCAAGACCATCAGAGTTTTCCCTTAGCAGTAGTTTATCTTACAGTGTTTTGTAATGTAACAGTAAATTGTATATGGCAGATGTTTTATGTTGTTATTCTGTTAGAGGTCACTATCTTAGGTGACGTCAGCACATGTCACCAGTGGTTTAGGTTTGTCTATAAATAGAACAGTGCTTGTACTGTTCTATGAGATCACACACAAACATTCTCTCAGACAAACAATCACTGTGTGATCAGGCTGAGGGGGAGTATTTGTACTGATTGTAATCTTTCAATAAATGAAAGCACTTGATCATTGATAACATTTATTCCCATTGTTTTGATTATAGTTTATTATTCCGCTGCACTTTCCATATATACTTACATCATTCATTTCTCATCTTATTCTAAATACATCAAAACAATAAACTCAGATCCTAACATGTTTCTTTATTTATTATTCCATTAACAATTAATCATTAATCAATTGTCATCCCCAAATTAGGAACCCTAAAATACTTTTAGACTAGAAAACTTAGACTTTTAAGTTTTTCCATTATTTAATTATTGCCTTTAAAAATAGATTGATACTTGGACACACAAGCCACAGTTATTCTATATCAAGGGATTCAATTATAGCACTAAGGTGAGTTTACATAGCCCCTTTTCACTATTTTGGGGTGAAACATGTTACATTTTCAATTGCAATTCAACATAAGACATGTCTATGTGTTATTCTATGTTGCACTATGTCATAAACATTACCATGGTGAGCATAATTAGACTAGCATAATCATTAATCCCGTACAAGCCAACGATACACAATGATAGATCTATTGGACTGACATCCCCACCCGGATATGTGTACCTCCAGTATGGGTAGCGTGGGTGATTGTTATCGATCAACAAAAATGAGTGAACCATATGCGTATGGGATGGACCACAATAATCTAGTCACAAGGTTTGATTATGCACACGATTTACCTGGTAGTTTTGTTTTCACATATGGACTAGACTTGCCATGACACCCAAAATGTACAAATTTTATTCCATATTCAAACCTATATAATTCTCACCAACTTTTGTTGACCCAAAATATTTTCAAACTTAACATGTTTCAGATTATAGCTTTGCTTGAAGATTTGAGTTAATGCTTGAAGATTTGCATTTAGTGTTTCTCATTTGATGTACAAATTTCTTTTAGAACAAATGTATGTAATTCATTTAATTAATTCTTGAGACTTATTATTTACCATGAGCTACTTAACAATCATTAATACGTGACATCCCGATGTTTCCGCTATCGGTTGGGGTGTTACATAGCATGCATATTAGAGGATCTATTCCAGATTCTAAGATTGCTAAAGAATATCTGGCTTTTGTGGAGGATTAGTTCAAAGGAACCTCAAAAGCGCACGATTCCAATCTTATTCTGAAACTTGTGACAACTAAGTATGACGGGAGAAGCGGTATTCATGAGCATATTATGTCCATGAACGATATGGCCTATAAGCTTAAGGGTTTAGAGATGGAAATTAGTGATGGTTTCCTGGTGCATTTCATCATGATTTCTCTACCCCCTGCTTATGATGCTTTCAAGATCAACTACAACACACAGAAAGAAAAGTGGACAATGCAGGAGTTGATCGCTATGTGCGTGCAAGAGGAAGAGAGGATGCAGTTGGAGAAACCTGAAGTTGATTGCTATGTTAGCCAACTCAAGTTTACCTTTGTTCCGCTGGACTGAGGCCTTAAGGGCAGCAGTTCATATACTCAATAGAGTTCCTAAGAAGTCTGTCCCCAAAAATCCTTACGAACTTTGGACAGGTAGGAAACCGAGTCATGTTAGATATATGAAAGTATGAGGCTGTCTTGCCGAAGCTAAGTTATATAACCCTTTCTTACGTAAACTTGACATGAAGACCGTCAGTTGCTTCTTTATCGGGTATCCCGAGAACTCTAACGGTTATAGATTCTATTGTCTACCCCTAATGTCACTGCACCAACCCCTTCTTAGCCAGATTTTCACGTACCAGCTAATGAAGACCCATCAGACAATCATCACCATGACAATGCTGAACCTGAAAACCTGTTTCGAATGTCATCAAGGTCTAGACGGCCTACTAATTTTGATGATTATGTTACCTTCCTTACTGAAGCAGATATGGATACTGGAAAGCTTACTGATCCTAACTCTTATAAAGAAGCCATTAGCAGTGATCAGTCTTTTGAATGGACTAAAGCCATGACTGACGAGCTTGAATACATGAAGAAAAACGACGTTTAGGATTTGGTTGAATTACCTAGCGGTGCAAAAGCCGTAGGATGTAAATGGGTGTTTAACACAAAACTAGATCCGAATGGGAATGTTGAACGCTATAAAGCTCGATTGGTTACGAAAGGCTACACTCAGAAAGAGGAAATTGATTATCAGGAGAGGTTTTCACCTGTCTCTCGAAAAGATTCCTTAAGGATCGTTATGGCCAGCTCATTTTGATTTAGAGTTACATCAGATGGACGTTAAGACGGCTTTCCTTAATGGTGATTTGGACGAAGAAGTGTTCATGAAGCAACCTGAAGGCTTTAAACCTGAAGGTCAAGAACATCTAGTCTGCAAATTGAAGAAATCCATATACAGTTTAAAACAAGCCTCATGTCAATGGTACTTAAAGTTTGATGAAGTCGTTAAGAGCAATGGTTTCATGAAGAATCAAGTTGATCAATGCACCTACCTTAAAATGAGTGGGAGTAATTTTACTATTCTTGTCCTTTACGTTGATGATATTTTACTGGCAAGTAATAGCTTAGATATGTTGCATGAGTCGAAGCGATTACTTTCATCTAATTTCGACATGAAGGATCTCGGAGAAGCCTCTTATGTCATTGGCATCGAAATACACCGAGACAGACGCAATGGGATTTTAGGTTTATCCCAAAGGGCCTACATTGATCGTGTTCTCACGCATTATAACATGCAACATTGTAAACCTACTCCAGCTCTGGTAGCGAAGGGAGATGTCTTCGGTTTATTCCAATGTCCGAAAATAGACGTGGAGAAAGAACAGATGAGAATGATACCTTATGCCTCATGTAACATCGCAAAATTTTCCCCAAAATTTTAATACATAAAAAGCCCTTATATATATATATATATTTTTATTACACCTTTATCATTAATATTATACAAATGTGCCTAAGTCTTTATTTATCCTAACTCACAACTTATATACATACATAAATGTATATAAATAATAATAATAATAATATGATTCTAATTTTTTTTTTCACATACAAGATTTTTTTTTTTTTAAATAAAGCCTTGAGTCAAATAGTCAAAGTCCTAGTCAAAGTCTTAGTCAAACAGTCAAAGTCTTAGTCAAATAGTCAATTCATCATAAAACCTTACTTTATGGTGTTGACCAATTTTAATGGCTAATTGAATCCAAAACTAGTATAAAAACCCACCTATGACCCATTATACTTTGCACCTCTAAATCGATTGTTTCAATCCGATTAAACTTTCCCTCATACCTTTCTTCTATAGTCTATTACTTTTACAATTGAAGCTTTGATTACAAGCTCTTGTAATTGGCAACTTTGGGGCTACACATATTCTATTTCTCGAGACTTAATACTTTGCTAAGGTGAGTTTACGTAACCATGTTTATGCAAATCTTCATACTTGCAACATTATACTTAAGCAATTCTACATGCATGTCTAGTTATAAACTTTAATGCCTCATGAATTAGACAACAACAACAGTTTCAACGAGTTTCAACGAGTTTCAACATTACATAATCATTAGCTATGGCCAAGCCGACGATACTCAATAATAGATCTATTGGATTGACAATCCCACCCGGATACGTGTACCTCCTACATAGGTAGCGTGGGTGATTGTTATCGTTCCAACATATTATTAAGGAGAACCATGGATGACGGGATGGACCTAAACTAGTCGGAGGTTTGATTATGTCGATTCAACATATTATGTTTATTCATGTAGACTTAAACTTACGATAGACATATGAATTGCTAAACTTTTATACTTAAACTATTTGCTTGACATGGCTTATGTATTCTCACCAACTTCTAGTTGACCCCCCCATTTTTCCAAACTCAACAGGAAATACTGATGCTTGAAGTCTAGAGCTAGCATGAGGAGATATTTGAAGTTTTAAGTTTTGTTTGATTATTTGATGTAGACTTTAATGTAATTCAATTTTGTAATGAAATAAAGGATTATTTAAACATATGTATTACCATGAGCTACTGAACAATCATTCATTCGTGACGCCTCGATGTTTCCGCCATCGGTTGGGGTGTTACAGATTGGTATCAGAGCCTTGGTTATAGGGAATTAGGTTATTAGAATAAAAAATAATCTAGTCTATAACCATAGGAATATAACCAGTATTTGCTCCTTTTACTTGCTATTCTCTATCTCACTCCTACTTCTTATCCCTACTTCAACCCCCACAAGAAGATTGCTCTCCATCACAAGATCTACTCTTAGACTAATAGGACAATCCTCAGGTTTAGCCTGAACCACTTTGAGATCTCGTCGAAGTTCTAGACTTTAATAACGAACACGTGCAATTTGGAAGGGTGAACGCCTGTATTCTGAGTTTTCTGTCTAGGACTGGCATTGCGCATATATCCCAATCAGACGAGGGACCCGGATTCCTACCTGGGAATTCTCGGGATAAGTGTTCACTTATAGGCTAAAGCATGTCTTCACTATGTTATTAGAATCTAGAAGTTTTGATAAGTCAACGTTTTCGTTTATTCGTTTTAATTAATGAATAAATGATTACACTCACCTTCCTTAAACTAAGCTCAAAAATCTCAAAATTTTACAACTTAAATCAATCTCATTTCATAACCATCCATGGATTTCACAATCACACTTCACCTTACCATCTTAGCCACTTTTTAAATATTCAACACCCTACCCAAATCATATAATCTCCATACTATAAAATAAACTCTTTATCAACTATCTTCACATTCACTATCTCTCACAACTTTGATTCTGCTTCAAGAATTTTTCATCATCCTCTCAAGAACTAAATTCATATCCTTCACCTTCTCAAACATGAACTAGTTACCCATGATAACCAAACTATTGAAACTTGGTTGTGTGTTGCATCAAACTTAATCCTTAGTTATACATGAGGATTTGATTATCTACCATATTTAAACATTTGATACTAGAAATCATGGAATATAAACTATTTGCTATAGACACACCTAGAGTCATTAACCTTGTCTAGGACAACACTATTACAACTCGCATGCTATGCTTGATACTTGATTGTTTATATGTACATATTATCAATTTGCAATTTATGTGTGAAATAATTGGTACACTTAATCAAACAACTGGTAGAGGATGAAGTACTTGCTCAACAGTTAGTTGAGTACCAAATAACCTACTCAACGATTGGTAGAGGTCATCGAGCCTGCTCAACAGTCGGTAGAGGCCCTACAACCTGCTCAACGACTGGTAGAGGCTATCGCACCTGCTCAACAATCGGTAGAGGTTCTTACTCACTGACTGGTATAAGTCTTTTTCCTACTCAACAGTTGGACTCATTTTTGGATACATTGTAAACGATTCAATCACAAGGTTATTTTGCATTACTTACATGTGTGTTTAGAGTCATAGAAGGACACAAAACCCTAATGTAAGGTAAATTGGTGATTGCGGTCCGGAACGTAATCATGAATTTACAGGTACGTTAAGGTAGTGTGAAATTCTAATAAGGTTTTAGTAGTTCATTTGGTTTTCATATAGCCAATCAATTTATGCATTTCTTTTTAAGATTCCTAAAACTTAAAGTTTAGTGTTTTGCTAGATTCTTATTCTCCTTGCTATTTTAGACGAACCTAATCCAACCCTTAAAACCCACACCTATCAAACCTCTTACCAAATTATTCGAAACAGTTTATTCTGTTACCTATAAATTTATGTCATGCCTTAACTCGAAACATCCCAAACCACCCTTGTCCTAATTTCTACCCAATCACCTTCAACCCTGTGTTTTCAATAAACTTCGGGACGAAGTTTCCAAAAGTAGGGGAGACTGTAACATCGCAAAATTTTCCCCAAAATTTTAATACATAAAAAGCCCTTATATATATATATATTTTTTATTACACCTTTATCATTAATATTATACAAATGTGCCTAAGTCTTTATTTATCCTAACTCACAACTTATATACATACATAAATGTATATAAATAATAATAATAATATGATTCTAAATTTTTTTTCACATACAAGATTTTTTTTTTTAAATAAAGCCTTGAGTCAAATAGTCAAAGTCCTAGTCAAAGTCTTAGTCAAACAGTCAAAGTCTTAGTCAAATAGTCAATTCATCATAAAACCTTACTTTATGGTGTTGACCAATTTTAATGGCTAATTGAATCCAAAACTAGTATAAAAACCCACCTATGACCCATTATACTTTGCACCTCTAAATCGATTGTTTCAATCCGATTAAACTTTCCCTCATACCTTTCTTCTATAGTCTATTACTTCTACAATTGAAGCTTTGATTATAAGCTCTTGTAATTGGCAACTTTGGGGCTACACATATTCTATTTCTCGAGACTTAATACTTTGCTAAGGTGAGTTTACGTAACCATGTTTATGCAAATCTTCATACTTGCAACATTATACTTAAGCAATTCTACATGCATGTCTAGTTGTAAACTTTAATGCCTCATGAATTAGACAACAACAACAGTTTCAACGAGTTTCAACGAGTTTCAACATTACATAATCATTAGCTATGGCCAAGCCGACGATACTCAATAATAGATCTATTGGATTGACAATCCCACTCGGATACGTGTACCTCCTACATAGGTAGCGTGGGTGATTGTTATCGTTCCAACATATTATTAAGGTGAACCGTGGATGACGGGATGGACCTAAACTAGTCGGAGGTTTGATTATGTCGATTCAACATATTATGTTTATTCATGTAGACTTAAACTTACGATAGACATATGAATTGCTAAACTTTTATACTTAAACTATTTGCTTGACATGGCTTATGTATTCTCACCAACTTTTAGTTGACCCCCCCATTTTTCCAAACTCAATAGGAAATACTGATGCTTGAAGTCTAGAGCTAGCATGAGGAGATATTTGAAGTTTTAAGTTTTGTTTGATTATTTAATGTAGACTTTAATGTAATTCAATTTTGTAATGAAATAAAGGATTATTTAAACATATGTATTACCATGAGCTACTGAACAATCATTCATTCGTGACGCCTCGATGTTTCCGCCATCGGTTGGGGTGTTACACCTCAGTAGTCGGTAGTCTTGCTTATGCTCAAGTCTGTACGCGTCCAGATATCACTTATGTCACTGGAATGCTAGGCCGTTACTTGAATAATCCTGGCCATGATCATTGGAAAGCAGCTAAGAAGGTGTTAAGATATCTGCAAGGGACTAAAGACTATAAACTGACTTATAGAAGAAATGATAATTTAGAAGTGGTAGGATACTCTGACTCTGACTTTGCTAAATGCAAAGATGATAACAAATCCACTTCGGGGTATATCTTTATGTTAGCAGGTGGACCCATTTCATGGAAGAGTCATAAACAGAGACTTACGGCAACATCCACAATGATGGCATAATACATAGCTGTGTATAACGTTACCTGTCATGGAATGTTGATTAGGAATCTCATTACTGGACTCAAAATTGTCAATTCCATCTCTAGACCATTGAAGCTTTACTGTGATAACTCAGCCGCCGCTAGTTTCTCGAACAGTAACAGTTCGACTGGCGCTGGTCATTTCTTAGATACGAAGTATTTGTTCGTACGTGAACGAGTCGAGGAAAAAAATCTTTGTATCAAACATATAAGTACTAATGATATGCTTGTGGATCCGATGACTAAAGGTCTCCCACCTAAGGTATTCGAAGATCAGGTTTCGTAGATGGGACTTACTAATGACCTTACTTAGAAGCATATGTACTTATTTGACCACTTATGTTTACTTATGACTTATGATTTATGAATAATGACTTATGTTTAATGAAATTTCCTCACTATGATTTGTTTGTCTATTAGTATGTTAAGCTATCATAATGACATAAACACAGTAATACAACAAATCAACTAAGGGCATGACGATAATTGATCCTAATGTTAAGTTTTATATTTTGATTGTAGTATGATTAATGGGGGTCCTAAGTCGACTAAAGACTTAACGGCTGTATTTCTTTGCTACAGTTTGGGTTTAGAACTAAAATGAGCATTGATCCCCAGAGACTTATGGAATACTCATAATAAATGATTACTCGGCTAAGTGGGAGAATGTTGGAATAAATATACGTTATGTCTTGTATATTTATCGGTAGCCATTATAATCATTTATATTATGTTTGATCAATTGCTAAATACTCTAAGCCCATAACTGATTAGTCTTTGATGGACATACTTATAATTAGTTGGGCCTAACTAGGGTGTCCCCTGGGTATGCATAAATAAGAAGAGATTACTAGGGTTGAGGGACACCACAACATAATCATCATAACACCTTTTAAGAATTCGTCCCTCTTCCTCCATCTCATAACCGATTCCTGCTAGGGATCATTAGCCATCATAACTGCATACCCTAAAGGAAACTCGAACACACTGACAGTTATGTCGACCTCATCGCTCTCAGCATCAGTAGCAGGTCTCACGAATCTCTCAGGTATATGTCTATGTGTTTTCCATTACATACTAACAAAATCGAACCAACAGTATGGGTATATCACCTAAACTTATGTGTATTAATCTTTTATATGTAATTGTAAATACTAACTTGTAAGTTACTAATCTAATATGAATCAACAATATATATTCCGTTGTGTGAAAACATATACCGTTATCCTTTTGACCGAATCATGTAACTTAAGTGTGTGTTAGTTATATGTTGCTATGTTGCTATTCTATAACCTCTTCATGACCGGCTCAAGCCTAATTATTTTAAGACTACTCGGAGTGGTGGGGGGGGGGGGGAAGAGGGGGATGAAGTGCCATGTGACACTTATGGGACCATTGTGGTGGTGGTGGGGGGGGGGGGGGGTTGTGGGGAGTGGAAGGGGGGGGGGAGGGGGGGAAGTGACATGTGGCACTTGCTTTTACATTTTTTTTGTTTTTTATTTTCTTTTTTAATAAATAAAAAAACACAATTTTATAAAAATATAAATTCATTTAATAAACTACAAAGTAAATAAAAAAAATACACGAACTAACAAAAAATACATGAAAATTAAAAAACATAAAGACACTTTAGTTATCGCTATCGTTATCATCAGATGGGTAATCTCTTGGTATACTCCAAATTTGATCAACCAGATCCGCTCGAAGGTTGTGATGTGTATGGTTATTATTGATTTCAGAGTTGTTGACGTTTCTTTCTTCATCAGTAATGTTTTCTTGACTTTGTTGCGTTTCCTCACCAAAGTACTCGCATATTGCACGTCCTTCATCCTCCAAAATCATGTTATGTAAAATAATGCATGCGTACATCACATTTCTTATTTGGGGTTTTTCATACAGTCTACATGGCATGGACAAAATGCGCCATCTTTTTTGCAACACACCAAAAGCACGCTCAACATCTTTCCGTGCAGCCATTTGAGCTTTGTTAAACTTTTTTCTCTTAGGGTCTAACGTAGTCCTCCGTGTAAACGATTTTACGAACACGGCCCAATCAGGGTAAATTCCATCTTTTAGAAGATACCCGTACTTATATTCTACCCCGTTTAAAAAAAAGTTCCTTTTGGTGCAACATCGTTTACAAGATCGTTGAAGATTGGGGATTGATTAAGAATATTTCTATCGTTCAACGAACCGGGCACACCAAAAAACGCATGCCAAATCCAAAGATCTTGTGACGCAACCTCTTCAACCATCATACACGGCTTTTTATGAAAACCGCTCGCGTGTTGGCCTTGCCACTCTGTTGGACAAAGTTCCCACTCCCATTTCATACAATCTAAACTACCGAGCATACCGGGTGAGAAGTGATCACGTACCAATGACTCATTTGCGGTTTGTCGTTCACGAACTATATACTTTCTACGCTTGGGTGGTTCGGAGGTCCCTTCGTCGTCCACTATAGCTTGAACGACTTTCTGAACGCTCGCCATTAACAACTCTGCGGCACCTTCGCCCAAGTCATCCAAAGCGAGTTGATCAAACATATCATCTGAACTCGAAGAGTCGTCCGACATCTTGCAATTTTTTTTTTAAAAAATATGATAGTTTGGAGAGGATTTTATGAAAAAAAAGGTGTGTTTGTGTAGAAGAGGGTATTGTTATATATATATATATATATATATATATATAGGGAATGGTTCTAGAGAAAACCCTCCTTATTTGGTAAACTCTGGAAACTCTGACTTCCCAATATTTTTTTTTGAAAAAAATAGGGCAAGTAATATACATGATTTTAAGCATTTTTGGCCAAAAAAATTAAAAAAGCGCCGAGTATTTTTTTTAAAAAAAATAAAATAAAATTTTGACTAACACATGTTAAGCGCTAATAACAGGTGTTAACAATGTGTTAACTATATGTAAACAGTAGACGTTTTTTATTTTTAAAAAAAAAACCGTTCGGTGCTTTTTCGATTTTTTTGGCTCGAAATGCTTAAAAAAATGTATATTACATACCCTATTTTTTTCAAAAAAAAAAAAAAATGTTGGGAAGTCAGAGTTTCCAGAGTTTACCAAATAAGGAGGGTTTCCTCCATATACTTTACCTATATATATATATATATAGGGTAGGGTTCCGGTAAGAAAATTGTTTTGTGTAGGAAGAGTAGGAAGTGTTTTCAACCGTTTGATCTAGAAATTGATGGTTTAGATTAAAAGTTTAGGTTAGTTAATATTATACTAATTATAAATTAATGGTTATGGTCTAATTAGTGTTTTAAAAGAGGGTAGAAAAGTCATTTTAATTTATATATCTACTAACCACTCCTTAATTCAAGCATAATTAATAAATATATCATATTTTTACTCACCCCTCTCTCTGTCAATATCAACGAAGGTCTTTTACTATCTTCTTCTTTCTTGTCACTAACAACAAATCAAATAAACCTAATATCTATAATGTTCTTTTATAATAGTGTTTTATAATAGTGTTTTATGCAGTGTTTTATGCAATGTTTATATAATATGAAACATTATACGTTTGTTTCCTCGTTAAAACAGCTAAGTTTTGGGTTTTAGATAATTTTGTAGATGGTGTTTTTATAGTAGTGTTTTAAAATAGTGTTTTATTCAGTGTTTACTAGTTAGAACATCTAAGTTTTTGGTTTTAGATAATTTTGTAGATGGTGTTTTTATTGTAGTGTTTTAAATAAAATAAAAAAAACATAAAAAACTTCCTATACAGATGGAATCGATCTATACGACTTCAAATCTGATTATAATAAAAAAAATGTAGACTTTTTATCAAATCTGAATAAACCTCATACAAATCAAAATGATCTAAAAAAATAAAACAAGACTTACCATTCGAAAGATCTTGAAAAACTTCTGCCATCATCGATTAATTGTAAAAAAATGAAGAACCAATTGATTGTTAAGGGATTGAATATTGTGTGGAAGAATTAGTTATTTTAGATAATTGAATCTCATTAAAATCCATAATTTTTGTTGCTAAATTTGTGGGTTTTGATAATTAATAAAATGACTAAAATGTCTATTATGCCCTTGATCTAAATATTTAATCAGATTTGATCCAACGGTTGAAAACTCTTTCTACACTTCCTACACAAAACAATTTTCTTACCGGATCCTCTACCTATATATATATATATATATATATATATATATATATATATATAATAAAAATTAATTTTTTTTAAACCGTTACCCAACGGTAACTTTTAAAAAATTTCTTTTTTTTAACGGTCAAATAATTAAGATGGGCCAATGATTCCACGCCACGTGTCCAAACCAATTTCCCCACGCCAGCCAAATGCCCCCCGCCCCATGACTCCCGCCCCTTCCACGCCACCGTCGGCGGCGGTGTTACCCCCCTTCCCGCCTCCATTCCCACCCCACTCCGGGCACTCTAAAGCTAAGGCTATAGCCTCAATTTTTTAAGGCATGTATGTTAAATAAAAAATAAAAAAAATTTGGATATTATAAAGCTTTGATAATTACAATCAGAAGTGTCATTGTGGTTTGGTGGTAAGATCCCCACTTTTCTTCTTCGTAAACGTAGGTTCGAAATTAGTCTACAAATATTTGTTAAACATTGTTCTTAGCTAACTAAAAGCATTTTCTTTTTTATCTAATCAACTTTCTGTATGTTATACTAGAGCATTATTTTTACAAATATTAGCATTATTTGTGTTATGCTATGTTATGTTTATTTTATTATTATTTTTTTAATTTTACATAAGCAGGAAACAAGGGGGAGTGAGGCTACTGAAAAGAGCCCTAATGTCAAACAGTGCCTCCGGAAAGTAAGGGACGGTCATTTCACAGCTGCTGTCAAGGTGTTGTGTTCTAGTGGAGTTGCTCCTTTTGGAGATTCTACCATGAAAGCCCTCATTGATAAACATCCAGTATTGCCTCCTCCGTCCTTGCCCTCTAACTCTGACATCATGCCCGCGCTTGTTGTGGATAAGGACTGTGTGCTTCGATGCCTCCGATCTTTCCCTAAAGGGACTTCCTGCGGGAGGGACGGTTTACGGGCCCAACATCTATTGGACGCCCTTAGCGGAGAGGGGTCTGTGGCTTCCATGGGTTTGCTCTCAGCTATTACTGAAGTCATCAATTTATGGCTAGGGGGTTGTGTCCCAGGGTACTTGCTGAATTTATTGCTTCGGCCCCCCTTACCCCTCTTCTGAAACCTGACAACGGGATCCGACCCATTGCAATAGGGGCTATTTGGCGCAGACTGGTATCTAAAGTGGCTATGAGGAAGGTTGGAAAGGAAATGGCTAAGTATCTGGGGGACTTCCAATTTGGAGTGGGGACTCCTAATGGGGCAGAGGCGGTGCTCCACAGTGCGAACAAGTTCCTTAACTCCTTCCATGAAGACGGTTCTTTGGCTATGCTCACTGTGGATTTTTCAAACGCGTTTAACATGATCGACCGCACTGCCCTTCTTCGAGAAGTTCTTCAGCATTGCCCGTCTATCTATTTGTGGGTCCAGTTCTTATATGCCCAGCCGGCTAGGTTGTATGTTGGTAATGATTGTATAGGGGCTACTACGGGGGTTCAGCAGGGGGACCCTTTAGGTCCCCTCCTTTTCGCCTTGGCATTACACCCTATGGTTCTCCGGGTGCAAGAAAATTGTAACCTCCCATTTCATGCATGGTACCTTGATGATGGGACTATTATTGGTGATGCCACCGATGTTGCGAATGCCTTAGACATCATCCAAAATGAGGGGCCATCCCTGGGGCTTCAACTGAATATTAAGAAAACTGAGGTTTTTTGGCCGTCTTGTAATGGGATGAAAGTTAGGGACGGACTTTTCCCCAGTGGGATTGGTAGGCCAGAAAAAGGGGTGAAACTCCTTGGAGGGGCTGTTAGTCGGGACTCTTACTTTATACGGGAATTGGCAGGGCGGAGAGCCTCGCGCGCGGTTGATCTTATGAAACTTTTGCCCTGCCTTAGGGATCCCCAGAGTGAACTCCTCTTGCTCAGATCTTGTATGGGGGTCGCTAAGTTGCTTTTTGGTTTGCGGACCTGCCAACCCGCCATGATGGATGAAGCGGTATCATGTTTTGACAAGGGTCTGCGGGGAGCCATCGAAGACATAGTGGTATGTGGGGGTCCGTTCTTTGGTGACCTACAGTGGCGACTGGCATCTTTGCCGATGTGTTTGGGAGGATTAGGGCTCCTCTCAGCAAAGGATGTTGGGGTGTATGCTTTTGTGGCATCGCGAGCTCAATCTTGGAACCTCCAAGACCACATCTTAAGGAATATCGGGGTTGTCGACATGGACTTGGACTATGTACAGGCCCTCGAAAGGATAAATGACTATCTCCCAGGCTTTGATATGGACAGTTTTTCTAACAAGGACATCGCCCCCAAAGCCTCAGAAAACTTTGGCGAATGCCCTTTTTGGCAAAATCTCACAGAGTCTGGGTGTGAATCTTTTGATTTGTCCCCCCCCCCCCCCCCGCCAAAAGGCAGTTATTGAATGCTTGCAAAGCCCCCATGCCCAAGATTTCCTGAATGTTATCCCAATCGAAGGTTTGGGCCAAACAATGTCTGGGGTTGAATACAGGGCAATTCTTAAATATCGTTTGGTGATCCCCATGTATCATGAAGATGAAGTCTGTCCGATTTGCCGTAAAGCATGCTTGGACAAATACGGGGAACACGCGCTTCACTGTAAGGAGTTGCCTGGCTTCAAATATAGGCATGACTGGGTCGGGATGTTCTTTGGGACATTTTAAGAAGGGCTGGGATCTCAGCCAAGAAAGAGGCTCCTGTGAATTTCCTGTCGGACCCCACAGAAGGGAGATCCACCCTACGTCCAGCAGACTTGCTTGTCTTTGGGTGGGCCGGGGGGAAACACGCGTGTGTCGACCTAACAGGTGTATCTCCCCTAGTTGATTTGAGGGATACTGGTTTTGTAGCAGGGCAAGCGGTGCGGAAAGCAGAGTCGAAGAAAGTTGAGAAGCATGCTAAAGCTTGTGAGGAGACCAACACATTTTCGTACCCTTGGCATTTGATACCTTTGGCTCATTGGCACCGGAAGCCATCCGCTTCCTGACCAGAGTCCAACGGGTTATTCATAGCAGTGTCTCGACTCCGGGGGGGGGGGGGGGGGCAGGGGTTCGTTTTTAGTAGGCTAGGATTTGCCGTCCAGAAAGGGGTGGCGGCGCAGCTTGTTGCCCGCCTGCCCGCTATCTTGATGTAATTTTTCGCGACTAGAAAAATAATAAAAATCCCTGTTTGATCTCAAAAATAAATAAATAAATAAATAAAATTTTATTTTTAGGTTTTTAATTTTAAAGAAGAAATATAAACAAAACGTATTAAGATGCATGGAATATGCGAAAAATATTTATGTATAGCTGGTTAAAACAATAATTCCCATGAACTATAATATATTTAGGTTAGGTGTTTTTAACGAGAAAATCTAAAAGTCTAAAAAATAAGAAGGGTCGACTTTTTATTTCGCTTTAGGACACAACAACCGTTTACTCCAATTTTCATCAATTTATATTACGCATAAAACAACTTATTCAAATGAGTTGATTAAATAACTTGTAATCGGTTTAATTGGACTAGGTATGAATTTCAAAACAATGCTTTGATCATCGAGTATCAAAATCATGCCCAAAAAATAAATATTTTTGATGATTAAAATTTGATAAAACTTTTTAAAAACTTTTCTTAGACCATTAGGTGTGGGGGGCGGCATAGGGGCAACATGCCTATGCCGGGCCTCGCTACACCGCCCCCCCCCCCCCCCGGGCCGGTATGGGCAAGACCGGCATGATGGTGCCGTTGAAGCCGGGCCATTTTTGCAGGTGGGGACCACTTTTTTTGACCGTTGGGAACGTTGGGACCTTAATAAAAAAAAAAATCAAACAATATTTAAACTAAACAATACCACATTCTTCCCCACAATTTTTAAAAACTCTCTCCCACTTTTATAAAATCTCTCAAACACTCTCACTGTATTTATAAAATACAAACCCTCAAACAACCATGTCGTTATCATCTTCTACGACGTCTTCGTTTTCTTCGGGTTCGTCATCTACAAACGAAGCCGTAAATTTTGTTATAAACATCGTGGGGCAAGCGGCGCAGATTATTGCCGAGGAGCAAGGAGATGAAGTCGATTCGGCACCTCGAACTACGAAAGCGGCTATAAATAGAGACCGAGAGGGTAAGTATTATATTTATTTTTTTAAACATTTTGGAATTTTATTTTGTTTATATTTTTGTAAATATATTGTAGATTTTTAGTGTGTTTATATTTTTTGTAAATATATTGTAGATTTTTATTTTGTTTATATTTTTGTAAATATATTGTAGATTTTTAGTGTGTTTATATTTTTTGTAAATATGTGTAGGTGCCCATGATAGATTGGTGACCGATTATTTTGCCGACGAACCCTTATACTCGGCGGAATTATTTAGGCGTCGGTTCCGAATGAGTAGAAGATTGTTCTCACGTATAGCCGACGACATGGCTAACTTTGAGCCATAATTTACCTTACGATACGATGCTAGAGGCAAAAGGGGGTTCACCACCTTACAAAAATGCACGGCGGCACTTCGGCAACTAGCGTACGGGACCACGGCGGATGCGTGGGACGAGTATTTACAAATGTCGGAAAGAACTGCACGAGAGTGCCTGTACAGGTTTAGCAAGTGTGTGGTGTAGCTTTACAGCAAGAAATATTTGCGAAAACCAAACTCCAGTGAGGTCCAACAATTGTATCAGTTTCACCACCAACAACATTGTTTTCCAGGAATGCTCGGTAGCATTGATTGCTACCATTGGCCTTGGAAAAACTGCCCGTAGCATGGCGCGGAATGTTCAAACGAGGGGATCAAGATTATCCATCAATAATATTGGAGGCGGCGTGTTCACAAGATCTATGGGTTTGGCATGCTTTCTTTGGCATTCCTGGTTCGAACAATGACATTAATGTTATTAACCAGTCGCATATTTTTGACGATGTCATAAAAGGCACCGGTCCGGAAACCAGCTTTACGGTATCAGGGGTGGAGTATAGGCGCGGTTATTATCTTGCTGATTGAATCTACCCATCTTACTCGACGATCGTTAAAACTATTCACCACCCGTTCGATGAAAAAAGAAAGAAATTTGCCAAGTATCAAGAGGCGGCAAGAAAGGACATTGAACGATTTTTTGGTGTTCTACAAGCAAGATGGCACATCATTTCACACCCGGCACGTATGTTCACCCCTAAAAAATTACGTTACTGTATGTATGCCTGTATCTTGTTGCATAACATGATACTTGAAGACGAAGGCGCCGCCATTTGTGTGTATGACGAGAATGCCCCGCCGGAGAATACGGTGCCTGTCAACCCACATCAACAAGATTTAAACGAGTTCTCGTTACATAACGAGTTCACACATAAAAATCTTCAAGCAGACTTGGTTGAATATATTTGGAACAACGGGCAAGAGTAGATTATTTGTATTTTTTTTTATGTCGAGTATGTTACTTTAATTTTAATTATTTTTTTTAATTATTTGTAATGGTTTTATGTAATATTTACTTTTTAATATTAATATTAGAATATTAACTTTTTTATTGTAACATTAATATTATTTAATTAAAAAAAAAGAAAAAAAAAATGAAATAGCATTAAATGATGTTGGGCCTCCTCCACACCCCTAGGAGCATCATCTCATAGATGCTCCTACCCCACGCTGACGTGGCAGGTGAGGTGGAGGCAAGACATGAAAGTTGGGCCTCCTCCACACCTAATGGTCTTAGTGATCAAAACAATAATTACCGGTAAATTACGATATCTAATTTTAGTAAGATAAAAGAAAATGGCTAAAACAAGAGTCACGTGCTAAATATTGGTTTGTACTTGTCCTCTAATTAGCACCTTGCTGTTAGTCGACGTGTAAATATTGGTTTGGAATAAAATATCGTTTGCTGTTAAAAAAAAAAAACAAGAGTCACGTGCTAAATTCATCAGTCTTTCAGAGTACAAAAAGGTCAAATATAAAAATAGTTTTTGTAGGTAACATATAAATGGAGTTTTGCTTGTGATTTCTACATGTATAACTTGTGGGGCCTATTCTGCAATTTTTTTTTTGTAGATGTGACATTACACATAGCTTTTTATGGTGGGGAAAGAGGGGATGAAGCGTCATGTGGCACTTGTGGGATCCTTGAGGGGGGAAAATAATTGTGGGGAGTGGAAGGGGGGGGGGGGAAGTGACATGTGGAATTTATTTTTCTTTTTTTTTTTAATTTTCTTTTTTAATAAATATAAAACACAATTTAAAAAAAAACATAAAAAACATAATATTAATTCATCTAATAAACTACAAAGTAAATAAAAAATACATGAAATTTAAAAAAAAAATACATGTTAGTTATCGCTATCATCTTCATCAGATGGGTAATCTCTTGGTATACTCCAAATATGATCAACCAGATCCGCTCGAAGGTTGTGATGTGTTTGGCTATTCTTGATTTCAAAGTTGTTGGCGTTTCTTTCTTCATCCGTAATGTTTTCTTGACTTTGCTGTGTTTCCTCACCAAAGTACTCGCATATTGGTTTTCTCAAATATTTTTTTAAATATAAATCAATGACGTCCGCACAAAAAAAACTGAGTACTTTCTCTAGTCGTTCGCTCGGCCATCCTTAGATACTCATCCATTACGTCGGAACAGGTTCCGTAAGCCAATGATCTAAGCGCGGCTGTGACCTTTTGCATCGCGGTAAATCCCATCTGACCACGTCTGAACTCGAAGAGTCGCCCGACATCTTGCAATTTTTTTTGAAAAAATATGATAGTTTGGAGAGGATTTTATGAAAAAAGGAGTGTGTGTTTGTGTAGAAGATGGTATTGTTTATATATATATATATATATATATATATAATAAATTTTGTTTTTTAAACTAGCCGTTGTAAATAACGGTAATATTTTTTTTTTAACGGTAACATGATAATTAATTGGGCCAACCAAAGCATGCCACGTATCCTCCCCTTTCTTCCCCACGCCGGTGCTTTCCCTCCCGCCCCACTCCCCACGCCACATTCCCGCCCCTACCGGCGGCGGTGTCCCCCCCCTTCCCGCCCCTCTCCCGCCCCCACTCCTGATAGTCTAACAAATATTTCTTTCTTTGTACTTTTGCAAAAATGTATATGCATATTAATGTGTATGACATAGGTAAATGGTAATAAAGGAGGAAGATGTGAGAGTGGGCCGTGGGGTACCCTCTCGAGTAGGTAGTATCCGATCGGCTACATTATTCCGAGTGTGACATCAGGGTGGGTTCGGTATGGCTCTTGGGTGATACTACCTCATGGAGATCAAAGTGTTTTGTGTGTGTAAAGAAGAGATGGAGAGAGTACATGTGAGTAGTGGGTAGTGTATGTAAAATGGTGAGACCCATGATTTAGGTTACTGTTGCTACCTATTTAAGGTGTTGTAGGTTGTTTAGGGTGGTAGTGAGTTGACATTGCGTGATTGGTAAAACATATGGTAGTTTAGGGTTGCACCCCCTCCCTAATAAATGCTTTGAAGTTTAAAACCAAGGCATATCGGTTACAATGGGTAACGTTGCTATGTTGGTTCAGTTACAAACTTACAATCTATTAAACTAGCCGAGTTTTATGTACCAACTTTGCTGCTCGACTGGATTGAGCTATATGACGAACTGGATGAAACGATGAACCCTTAGAATTATTGATTGAACTATCAGTCCGAATTCTAAAACATTTTGTTTAATATAATATCTATATCGTGAGAAATCATCATTCATTAAACAAACAAATTTAACTGTTCAGAAAAATAAAACAATAAAGTTAGTTTTGACATATACTATATGTATATAATTGTTTACATAAAAAAAATGTATTGATTGCCATTTAAATTTTAAGGGGTAGAAATAATTCTTCTTTTATTCAAAAACTATATCTAAACTATAAGTCTTTTTCCTCAAAATAAAATCCCTTTCTCTCTTGTAATCATCCTTTGTTGCACTTCCACCATTATCTTTCTTAAAAAGAATATAATGGAAATTCAAGAATCCTATGCTCTGTTTGTTTACTAATATAGCGATAACACTCACTCGTGAAGCTTGGTTCTCGAATCGGTAGGGGTCGGACTTAATTTTTTTTTATTAGTAGTGGTCGGAAGATCAAATCAGTGGGGACCGGACTCAATTTATCTACGAAAATCGTAAAATTCTACAACTACGCCAAAAATCGATGGGGGCAGGGGTCCCTCGGGCCCTAAAGAAGCTTCGCAATGAGAACACTTGGTAATTGAACATTGAGATAACCATTCCGGACCACACATTTCTCTAAGGCGAACATTTTTTTTTTTTTTTTTTTGCTAAATCGCAGCTTTTCTTGCAAGAATATTTTTTTCATTTATACATATGTGTATATTGTCAAAAATATAAGTATGATACTTAATTTTTAAATTCTAATACGTATAGACACGTATGTACATTAGAATAACATGCTCTGGCCCATAATTTTTTTTCTAAACATTTTTTTACTTATAGAAATGTATGGTTCAGAATGGTTCTCTCATTTATCAATTTAACCGAAGGTTCTCAATTGAACCAAATCCTACATACATATATACATATATACATACATACATGCATGCATGCATGCATGCATACATATGGTAAGGTTCCTGTACAAAAAGTGTGTTTTTTTTTATAAGGGTAAGAAGTGTTTTGGACAATTAGATCTATAAATGGATTATTGAGATTGAATAGTGGTAAAATTGTAATAAGCATTATAAAGTTGATTAAATGATTTGACCTATAGAAGTATATTAGTCTCTTTTTGTGTTTTAAAGATAGAACCCGTTCCGTTGTTCCCCTAATCTCGCATGTTTACTCTCCTTTCCATTTGAGGTTTTCTACAAAACATACATCTCTTTTCCAAGATCACGATCGATGATAATAATCAACCAAAATCTGATCGGCGATAATAATCAACCAGAATCTTCCAAAAAACATCTTGTGACTTACCATAGTAAGCATTCAAAACCCTAATTTTTTGTTATAAGTGTATAACGAACGACGATGGCATGATTTGGGGTTTAAATTGTGCGTTTTTTTTTCATTTACAGGAAAGAGGATGAGAACAACGAAAGGCTACTGCAAGTGTGTTTGGAGGACTATTGTGTGTTTTATATTCAATTACTCTCGTATAATGATTATTACTAATGCAATGCAATAATTTGGTGTGTTATATATAAAACGACTAAGGGTGGAAATAAGAGTTTGATATCAATAGTTGTGTCAATTATTAGTTGCAATAATAACAGACAAAATAACAGATAGTCGTTTTTTTTCTCCGTTTTTTATATAGCACTATGGTACTCGTTGGAAAAGATAATAAAACGCTCGTTAATTTGGTGTAATTTTTTTCTTTAAAAAATCTCGTATATAAAAGATATTAACGTTTAAAAGTTATGGGTGGAAACATGAGAGAGAAAATTTAATTTTGTTTTTAAATTCTTTTCTTTTCCTAAAATAACTTAATGGCTTTTGTTTTTTAATTGGTCCACATAGGTGCTACATGAGATCCTACATGGCACTCTCAAGGGAGAGAATGACCTCTTTGAGTGCTATGTAGGATATAAGCCTTTGGAATATATATATATATATATATATATATATATATATATATATATGGTGGAAGTATAGGGAGAAACCCTCCAAAATGGAAAAACCCTAAGAAACTCATCTCTTGGTCCATGTTGTGTCACATCATCCATTACATTATAATATTCTATAATATTAAAATGGGTTTGATAGACAATTCCACTATCCCCCTTCTCTCTCTACCTATATATATTGTTTTCCCCCTTCTCTCTCTTCATTTTTTTTTCGAATTCAAATCAGATCCTACCCTCCTCTCTCTATCCCCCCTCTCTGTCTCTCTCTAGAACCACCACCACAGCCACCACCTCCGACCATCATCTCACCCTCTCTCAGTCTATGATAATGAACATCTGAACCAGATCTGAATGATGATGAACATCTGAACCACATCTGTGTCTCTGTTTCTCCTACCGAATTCCGGTGGAACTAGATCTGAACAACTGATACTCTTGACAACCATCGGTAAATAAACAGGGCATCAAACAAACCTTCTGTTAAAACAGAGCATCGAAGACGATCCAATTGATGAATGCTGATGAACGCTGCTGTGTGCAGAAAAGAGATGACCGGAGATAATAGAGGGTCGTCGAAGCCATAAGTTTAACTGAACATAATTTCGTTTAATGATCCGTGTCTGTGTCTGTTTTGGCTTGTGTTCTTATTGTTGCACTTGGTCCGATCTGTGTCTGAAGAAATTTGAGTTGTTAGGAAACTAAATAAAAGCTTCAATGGAGGATTGTTTTTTCAGATTTGGAGAAGATGAAGTATAATGGTTGAGAGGTTAATAGATGGATGGTATAATAATAATAATAATAATAATTATTATTATTATTATTATTATTATTATTATTATTATTATTATTATTAACAGGGGCGTTTGCATCGTTGTGCCAAAGAAAGAAAAAAATGAAGGTTTATGAAGCTCCTTTGTAGGATTATCAAGTTGTCGTTCTGCGTTCTATTGGGGAAAGAAATATGAACAGGTGAGTTTCTGTTTTGCATACCGAGTTTTGTCATTATTATAACAAAATCATTATACAAAAAAAATAAATAAAGATAGAAACAAGTGATTATACAAAAAATATTATAAAAACACTCTCTTGTGGATTGGATTTTTTTCTGCTTTGTTCGTGTGTAGATCTCGTGGATTGTATCTATATTATTATTTTTGGACTTATATTAAAAAATATTAATAAAACACTATATCTAGTATATGCTCACACGTTAGTGATGCTAACATATGCTAGTATATGCCCAACTAACAGGTGTTAGGGTCCATATGACATACGTTATTTTCAGTAAAACATATTTTTTTATAGTATGCTAACACATGCTACTGATGTCTTTTATTTTCATGAATATGAGGATAATTTTTTGGTATATGGATTGGATTGGTTCTGATTTGATTTTTTAAATTTATTATTGTTGGATTTCAAACCCTATTAATCGTATTTGAGTAGTTGTATTAACATAGTTGTAAATTTGAGTATGATACACTTGGCACTGCAGATTTGGTGTTGTTTATACACATGTTAGTGATGCTAACACATGCTAGTATATGCCTAACTAACAGGTGTTAAGGTTCATATGACATACGTTATTTTCAGTAAATCATATGCTTTAGAATACACTACACATGTCAGTGATGTCTCATTATGTGTTTTGGATAGCTCAACTAACACGTGCTATCTTTTTTGTAGGTGAAGAGATATTTTGTGTTAAAGATGAAGATGGGCATCAAGAACGAAGCATAGCTAGATCTTTTTTATGTTGTCATGATAGTTTTTTTGTCATTCACAAATAATCATGTTTGTATTAAACGTTTTTTAATACGTTTTTAGTGTTGATTGTATTGATCATTTTTATCATTTCTTAAATAAATATACATTTTTAGTGTTATTTTTATTTTGTTCTTTTTAGTATATGTCTGTTAACACATGTTAGCGATGTCTCACACGAGGTCAGAATTTTGTATCTCAATACTAACGTACGTTAATATTCGTGCTGGAAAGAGTGTCATAAAGTAGGAGAGAGGTAACTTGACAAGTGTCAAATGAACTTTTTTAAATTTAGGATTCAGAAAATTAAATTATAAAATTTAATTTAAGATTACCATATTGCCCTTAATTCTATTTTATATTAGGGTGGCCCACTTGCTTTTGAATATTATATAGAATTTAATTATGGACCATTGATCAAACTTGATCAATGGTCACCATAGGGTTTGCAGGGTTTTTCCAATAGATAGAATTTCCATATTATCCACCCCTATATATATATATATATAATGGAAACTATGCATCTCAAGTTATGTTTAACGGTCTTATGTTTAAAACGTCAAAACATAAAATGTTTGCTATATTACCGACACATCACTATATTACCTGAAATGGTTTTATTAGCTTTAGTTATTCATCACCCATTAAAATAATATTTATATTATATAAATTTAAAATCTTAAAAATGAGTTATATGGTTTTTACTGGCTATAACAATTAATTGTTGGTGGTTTGAGGAAACTTATAATTTATAATCTTATATAAAAACTTTACGATTAGACCCTATGTAGTGGTGCTTGAATTGGGCGTTTTGGGGCAAATTCACGCTCGGAACACCGCGCCAGAAGGCGTGGATCAGGGCGTTTTTTTTGGGGGGGGGGGGGGGGTGGGTGGGGGGCTGGAAATTTTCCACCCCATGAAAATATAAGGAGGGCCAATGATGTTGCTTCTTTTCCAACGGTCGATTAACCAACGTTCGGATTTTTTAATTTTTTCTACACAATATCACTTATTTAAACCACACCTCTCACACCCATTTTTTTTACATCTTCCTTATTTTATAAAAACACTATTTTTTTTTTATAAAATTTCACTCAACCTTACACACCAAAAATACTATAATGCAACCATTTCGTGCCCCGTTCGGTGTTCCATCTCGCCCAAGCAACCCAAACGCGGTTCGCCCAAACACAACGCAACCGTTACTAACCTTCAACCCAAACGAGTTCGACCCAAACACGATGGGTTTCTCTCAATTTCTCAACATGCCCTATAATTTTTATGGAGGTCCAATGGGTTACGGAAATAACATAACGTTTAACGTTGGCGCTATGTCGAGATCTCAAGCCAACCAAGAACGGGACCTTGATATCGTGCCGGACACACAACCCGAACCCGAGCAACAATGAAAAAATGCTTGCACAAAAAAAGCGAGATGCGACGACGAGTCGTCTAAAATCGGTCTACCAAAAGTGGTCCAAAGATGAGGAGTACGCGCTCGCACGTGCGTGGCTTGACGTTTCGGAGTATCCCGAAATTGGTAAGTGTTTTTTTTTATACTAATCTTTTTTTATATAAAAAATTAAGATAATATATGTTTGAATTTTTGTATGTTAACTCTTTTTTTTTTTAGTAAATTATCAAAATTTGATCCTTTTTTTGCAAAGGGTTCGAGCAACCTTTTTCAAGGCGATAAACCGAGGCAAGTATCGGGACAAAGACTCAATCTCAAGCAAATGGACCAACATCAACCGTTCTTGTCATGCTTTTCAAGAAGTCGTCCAACGACTTAAAACAAATTGGGTAGTGGCCGGGGCGATGAGGAAAACAACTTAGCCCGACCGCCCGGTAGAAGAAGCGTACAAAAGGGAAAAAGAGTGGAGTCTTCAAGATATTCATGACTTTGGGGCTAGGCGTTTGGAAACAATACAAAGAAAAGTCATATCCAACGAAAAGTTTTTTCGCAATCCAAGATACGAAGCAAATGGAAAAAGAAATCAAATTTTTGTCTAAACCGATCGACCACCTCACGGAAGAGGCGTTACGCTTTACTCAAATGCATAAGCAACAAATCCGCGAGAAATACAATCTTTAGATTGTCTCATATTTTTATGTTTTTTTAGCGTGTTTCGGGTTTTTTTTAAGTATGTTATTTTGTATGGTATTGTATTTTTTTTTATTTTTGTTTAATGAAAAAAGTTTTATGAAATATTATTTGTTTTTATTTTCAAAAAAAAAATATATTAAATTCATTTGAAGGGGTTTAAAAATTTTCACCAAACTAGGAACCACTACAAACCCCTTTTAAATTTCTAAGCCTCATTTGAAACACACATCGTTTAATGCTCCAAAAAGATTGAAAATTTTCACCCAACAATGCACAACTTCTTAGAATAATTTAAATAATTACGGAGTATGTTTGTTTGTACAAGACTGTTCTCTCACCATACACGTTGTTTGCAACTTGTACAGTACAAGTAACACTTCAATGATTTATGCATGTACCGTACAAGCCATCTCTGCAACTTGTTTGGTAGTGACTTTGGACTACTTTCTTGATGACATTTAAAGTGACCATTCAAAGTTGCCGAAAGAATCAAACAAAAACTCATAAGTACACTGCACACCATACAGAGTTGCTGAAAAGAATAGCAGTTGGGTGTCCATACTGCCGGCGGATATGGTTTGAATATTAATAAAATTTTGTTGCTCTTCAAAAAAAAGTTGGGTGTCCATACTTTGGAGGGTCCCTAGTACCCCACCCCCAACAACTATAGGGTATACCTTTAAATACTTCAACAACTTAACTTCCCTCTAAACCAATGTTTTAAAAAACAGACCTATTATTGAACCGACCGTAATAGTGGTTCATTAATGTTGGATGAGTTGGACCGGAAAACGTTATAATTGAATTAAAAAAAAACAAGTTTTACATAAATTTTAAATAGTTTATTAAACTGAAAGTTCAATACAATTATGTTTCTTATATTATACTAGAATTACCCCCCCCCCCGCGTTGCGTTAGGGAGCGTAAACTAGTGCCAAGTAGCACCAAAATCAGCTACTATCAACACCGGAAAACTTTGTGTAAAAATATAAAAATAAAACATATCATTAATGGTTGGATTAGTTGGACCAGAAAATGTTATAATTGAATTAAAAAAAACAAGTTTTACATAAATTTTAAGTAGTTTATTAAACTGAAAGTTCAATACAATTATGTTTCTTATATTATACTAGAATCAACCCCCCCGCCCCGCGTTGGGGAGCTTAAACTAGTTAAACTAGTGCCAAGTAGCACCAAGATCAACGAGCACCAACATCGGAAAAACTTTGTGTAAAAAAATAAAAATAAAACCGATCGAACGAAAAGTAGACATAAAAAACGTTGAACCACACAAGTAAAACGTAAACACATAGAAAACAATAGCTAAACCAATCTAGGACCTGCACGTTGTGACACACGTTGAACCAAATGCGCATGTCGTGATGTGTTAACTTGCAAAATTTGAACCAAATCGTAAAACGAAAAACTTGTAGAAGATGGAAGGCATAGAGACCAAATTTGATAGTGAAAAAGTGTTGAGGGTAAATTGTAAAAGATAAAAAAGTATTGAAGTTGCAAGTTGAAAAAAAAAATTAAAGATAAAAATAAAACAAAGTGTGGTACAACCTACTATACCAAAAAAATAGAACCTTTATGCACACAAATCATTTGTAAATTAATATTTTATGAATTATATTATTTATGCAAAAGAAATATATTGTTTTTGTAAATAGACATATAATAAAATACAAAATAATACAACAAGAGAGATTAAATGAATTGAGAGAATCCTGTTATGATACTAAAAAAATATAAAAAACTAAATCCATTCTGTTTAGATTAGAGCTTGGTAAACGCTTTTAACTAGAGCAAATAATCAGCCCAGCTGGTTAGAGGTGGGAGGGTTTACTTCTTAGGGAGGTTCCCGTCCGGGCTTGGTCTCAGATTCGAGTCCCCCCACTCGTACTAAGGGGTGAGAAATTCAACACCCGCGTTTGGCCTGGATTCGAACTGGGGTTGAGGGGTTGTGCGTCATTTGGATTATCCGTTGAAACACACCTTCCAAAAAAAACTAGAGCAAATAATACTAAGTACTGGCACCGAATTTTCCGTACGGGATTATTTTCGGTAGCAATTCAATACCGACCTTTTACCGTGTTTGGTACGAGTATTTTACTGTTTATACCTACAAATAGCGGTATCGTACCGAATATTTTTGGTAACGATACCCAATTTTGACAATTTTCAGTACCGGTGTACCGAGCTCATCCGTGCTCTTAACAGGTACCTCTATTAGAGTTCCCACTTCAATTCCATGACGTGTAAAAACTATCTGTAAGGGAGAAATTAAGAGGGGAGTCCAAGGTTCAAGCAATTAGCAAGAATGAATTAAGAATTATTGGTGTAGAGTAAATGTAACATTTGCTGTAAAAATTCTTGGTCAACCATATTAAATGGCATTCATATCGGCTATATTAGGAGATAACAATTATCTTCATAATTTGTGCTAAGTTAGTTGACCAATGTAAACTATATATGTACCATCCCTTTGTATCGTAAATTCATCAAGTAAATAGATACCATAATCATTTTTATGGTATCAGATCCATAATCTTTTTTTTTTTTGCTTCAAACCTCTCGCCTCCCACAACCCCACCATTTCCGATCATGTTTGACAAAGAAACAAACCCCACACCACCGGTTTCGACCGAGTCTAAGCATCTTCATCCTGTTTATTCAGTAACTAACATTCAAAATAAAGTAAGAATGCTTGATGGCGAGAAGGTCTCCTACTCATCTTGGGTGAAGCTTTTCAAGCTTCACGCCAAAGGTTACGATGTGTTGGATCACATCGATGGTACCGGTCCTCCGGATCCCACAGACGAGAGTTACGACTCTTGGATGAAAATTGATTCTGTTGTCCTCCAATGGATTTACGGTACATGATGTGCTTGTCGTGGTACACGTAAAATTTCCCAATTACAGCTATTGAATAGTGGCAAGAAGGTATCGAACACAGGGAGTTTGTGGAATGTGTGTAAACTAATAATTTTGCGAATTAACTAAAATTAATCTACTAAATAAAAATAAAGATCAAGAGTTGTTGATTGTTTTAAATTTGAACTAAATTATAAACTAATTACTTAATCAAAGTGAGTTGGTTTCTTAAGATTATAAAAGCAATGACCATTCCAGGATCCGTTTTCCCTAAACACTTATGCAAAAGTTCCAAGTAGAAAGAGTTACATAGATATAACTCGTGCATAAACAATTGTTGTGATAAAAGGGAACAAAGTACACGGATTATATTAATGCGGGGTTGTTGCCCGATGACCAATTAATCAGTTAACCAACCCAAATCCTACCCGTAATATCTCGATTGTTAGCAACACCAAGAACGCACGATTAAGACTAAATATTGGTAAAGTAATTAACAACTACAAACAATTATTCAAACACCACAATAATCAAGCAAACATACTAGATTATCATTCTAGAAATTCATAGGAAAATACATAAGAGTTCAAGAAAAACTTCACCAAGGAATGATCACCAAGAGTTCTAGCCAAGCATGGTTTGGTGAATCATCATCACAATCAAAGAAATGTTCATAAGCATCAAAAACATTAACCCAATGTTTAGAATTGTTCTCCATTGATAAAACTTAGCCAAAATCGCCCAAAATCTTCTTAGAAACGTTCACAATCAAAGAGATACCCCAAAAGACACCATTAAACACTCTTTAATAGTGGAAGTTACATTTTGGTGCAGAGCCCACCGTACCTTACGGTGGCCACCGTAAGGTACGGTGGTGTTAAAATCCTGACGGTGCTTCTAGGCTGGAGTACGGTGGCCATTTGATGTCCAGAAGCTACCGTACCATACGGTAGCCACCGTATGGTACGGTGGAGCCTTGTAATTTTCAACTTTTTTCTTCTTTCACTCCTCTTTGTCCCGCTCCGTTCCGGTCCGTTCCAAAACCCGTATTTCTTCATTTTTAGCTCCTTAATACACCTGCAACCAAAGCACTCGTAGTTACCCAATTCCAAGCAATAACATGATCAAACGTGGATAAAATAAGCATTTTAATGATATAAAGGGTTGTTCCTTGAACCACCCGTCACATCCCCACACTTAACCATTGCTTGTCCAAAGCAATCCATCAAAAATCTATTTATCACCAAAACGGTCATTTTCAAATCAAGCATTAACGTGCAATCCATATACTAACATGTCCTTAACACCCGAATCAACACACCCCTCACAGTTTCTCTCCTCTCGGTGACAACTGAAAACTAGCAATTAGGAGCTAGGCACACAAAAGGCAAATAAATGAGTGCGCAACCATAAGCTTGTACCTGAATAAACCCTCCTCTTACAACGCTAAACATAAGTGCAAATCAAAGGGTCTTGTCGGGTTGTAATGTGGCTAAGTGTAAAGGTAGGAAATGGGGTATATTTTTAGTAGCGCATAACTTTACCTGGTCTCTTATTACACAACGACACACACACACATGACTAACACACGCAAACGCAAATACGAACACAAACTATAATAGATACCACACATAAACTTCCCCTCTTTTTTTTTCTTTTTCTTCTTGTTCTTTTTTTTCATCATTTTTTTCTATTTCTTCTTTTTTTCTCTCTTTTTTTTCAATACATCAAGAAACACTATTACATACACATACGAACACACTCAACTAAACTTCAACTTGTAATACTAAAATAACGCACTAACACTCTATTTAAACACAAAAGACCGGGTCAAGTTGGGTATTTATTTAGGGAACTAGCTAAAGGGTTAACAATCGATAGGCTTTTAGTGTAACATCGCGTGATTTTTAATTCTTTTGTATTTTAAATTATATATTTAACAAATTCCAAGTTCGCCTTTACTCGTTTCTTTTATGTTACTCCTACCAATTCATGACGATTTGTCATTATAATATATCCTATTCAATTTAGGCGTTATAACAAGAAACTCATTTAGTTAAGATCTTAATAAATATATTTATTTTTTTTAAATAAAACATATATATTTGTTATAATACTTTTGAATTAAAAAAAAAAAGAAAAGAAAAAAAAAACGTGGATTAAGTCTTTTTTTTTTTCTTGATTTTCATATCCATCAACAACAAACAATATTATTTCCATATTGCCGTTAGTTTTTTTTATTATTTTATTTTTATTATTTTATTATTATATATCTCCCACCTAATTCACTCCTAACCACCCTAATTACTTCATTAAATACCCAACCCTTCACCCCAACTATAAATACATCACTCCCTACCCATTCTAACACTTGCTCATTCCTAAATCCTCTCTAAACCTCCCAATTCTTCAAAGAAATCTCAAGTGTGGAAGTCCACTTCTAAGTGAGTTTTCTCATAAACTCCAACTTTATTATTCCTTATTCACTTCTTTTCTTCTTCTAACCCCTTGGGGAAACCTCTAGGACCTTGCTCTTGTTTGCTATGGCAAATGAATACAAGTAGGACACCAAAATGAGGCCACAAAGGTGGTTCATCTTCTATTGTTTTTATGCACTAGAAGGTTAGTTGAAGTGATACCAACCAAGTTCACCAACAACTTAATGGACTTGTGCTATGGTTAATGGTTGACAAAGGAAAGCCAAGGCTCTTCCAAACTAAGTCACCATACACTACTTTAACCCTATAGTTATATTATGTAAATACTAAAATATATACTTTCAAAACTCTACTAATTTAATAACTTGGAAGGTTTGTGGATACATCCCTACCTTACCAATACTTGACTCTCTTGACCATCCGAATCACCTTTATGGTGGTTTGCGTTTTGGTTAGCCTTAAAGGCACTACTTGACTCTCATGACCATACGGATTGCCCTAAAGGCAATTTGTGCTTGGTTTGCCTAAAAGGCTTGCTTGACTCTCTTGAATCTATAATCTAAACTCGAACCTAAGACTCTTTATTTTTCTAATTCTAGTTAACCAAGGCTAAGGAACTAATCCCCAAGACTCATTCTTTTGAAACCTTGCTAAAACACACCCAAAGGTGAGTTCATACTTGTCCCCCTTTTATTCTTTATTTTTTGGGGCTCAACATATATCACTATCAAAACTCAAACGATTTTAAACTCTACAATCTATTATGCTTAGTCTTAAGTCTATCATATTCTAAATTTTATCATGCACAATCTAAAGTCTATTATATGCTTGTACGCTATGCTATGTAGAATTATTTACTCTAACATACAAATGTTCATATAGTTGGCAACCCACCTTGCATGTATAGCGCTATAGGATTGGCTATCCGCCCCCTACATGGGTCATGTTAAGCAAAATTCTTCGTGGCTAGTCGCCATTTGTATGGTTCTCTTGCATATGCCTATAAGCAAAACTTTATTATACTATGTATGTATGTCAAAACTAGTATGCTCACCAATGCTTTATGTGTTGACGGATATTTTATACATGTTGCAGGAAATATTTGTTGCAGGACATTTCAAGAAAACTACTTAGGATTGGACATAGAAACTCACTCTAGTTCAAGTTGTCATATTCTTGTTGTTATGTTTTTCGTTATTTAAACTACTTGTCACAAAATCTAGTGTCATGAAGTCTTTGAACAATCTACCACTAAGTCTCACCTCGATGATTCCGCCATCGGTTGGGGTGTGACATTTAGGCTAAAAAATGGGCAACTAAATGTCCAAACCCCCGCCCCTCTCGCTACCAAGCTCATATATATAATGCATGAGGTCCAACCCCCCAATTCCCACACTCTCACTCAACATAGCACGGCTACCTAGTGCCCTTATCATCTCTACACTTTTGCTCACCAAAAGATTCAAGTCGCATTCAAGCACAAGTTCTAGTGCACCCCCACCCATTGTCACTCTCACAAAGAAAGATATATATATATATATATTGTTCTATAACTGTGGCTCAAATCTCACCAAGAATAAAAGTGGGTTAAGGGTTGCCGGTGTGCCCCTCAAGGTTAGTTCAAGGTGTTCCAATTTTCACAACGCTACGCTTGATTTTTTTTCAATTTTTTTTTAAAATTCTTCAAAATTTTCCCCCATCCCCACACTTGGGGTACATTGTCCCCAATGTGCGGTTTTCGGAAGGAAACGCTCCAATACTCAAACCACAAACTTCTTTTTGGTATTTTCATTTTATATTTTTTTAGATTTTTAATTTTTAAACAACACACCTCCTACTACCACAACCCGAACCAATCATCATCAATCATAACACCACCCAACCACCCGTTTCCCAAAAACATAAAGGAAAAACAAATAGAAAATAAAACTATATACAAAAGAACATGACCTGATCAGTAATAGCGAGGTTGGGGCGACCCGAACACCGAGGTGAACAAGTCATTCCACTCGCCAAAACCAAACACTCCTTCACCGCTTCCTCTTTGCTCCGAAGCTTGTTGTTGTTGCTGTTGTGGATTGACCCATTGAGAATGGTGGAGTGGTGGGGTCGGATAAGAAATGCTTCCATCAAATGGCGGTAGAGACCCGTAATCCACCGGTTGTGGATTTGCTACTACGGGTCTCCCCGCATGCCAGTCATCGTTCATTCGCCTATTTTGATCATCAATATATCTATGATTGATCTCCACCTGTTGAGCATAAGCATGTCCTCGGTTCCACAACTCCTGACGATCAAAGCCCTGCTTCATCGTTCTCTCCATGCTAGCACTCATCATTGTCTGATGATCAAATAGAGTGCGTTCCGACCCTGACCACGTGTCGAATACCGAAGCTGGGGGCGTTGGTCTTCAATCACCTGTTGCATACTCCCCCCAAAAGCCCAACCATCAGCATAAACCCTCTCGGTAAAGTCATAGAAACCTCCACCATGTGTTCCACTAGAACTCCCCTGTCCTATATCCATGTGTCCTCCAGTTGGATTCTCCTCATAGTCCTCATCATCACTCGGTGGTTGTTCACCCCCACTCTCAACTTCATCTTCCTCACCGGGCAAGAGTGCCCTCGCATCTCTCTTTAGCACTCTCTATCTTTGACCCCCGCTTTTAAGTTTATGGTACCTTTCCGACTGAGAATAAACCCAACCGGTCCCCATTGTTGATAGCTCTATAGGTTTGAATTTCTTTCTTTTTCTTCCCTCATCTTCTTCAGTTATAGCACCCTGTTGCTTCAACAAACCTGTGATTATTCTACAGTATGGGATAATTGTTCTTTCCACCGAATTTCTACACATCCAAACATGATTCAGAATCAAATACCGAATGGAAAATTTCGGTCCACCATGCATCAAGGAGTAAAGGATTGGAATTTCTGGGAACCGCACCTCTTGCTTATCTACCCGTCTTGGTAACACATTCACAATAATAAACGCCAACAGAAGTTTCGGCTCAATCTTCAAATTCTTCCGATACAGTTTCCCAGTATAAGTACCCGGCAGAAATAACGCACTCAACATCTCCATCCACCGTGGATGCTTTTCCGGGCTAATTAACAAATCATTAATGCTCGGGTTTTTGTACTCCTTTGCCGGTAGACTATCATACTTGGCCAACCGGCGCAATGTCTCATAGGACATTTCCACTTCCACTCTATTCACTTCACCAACTAATTTCATCTTGGATGGAGAATCATACCTAGGACATCTCAATGTCGCCATCCATTCCTCAATTTCTTCCATAAACACAGCCTTATTTTCATGATCATAACAATGGAGCACCGCTTCCCAACCTAAAGCCTTGAATCTATCAAACACTCCGAATGGTCCAAAATCTCTTTCGCTCACTTCTCTTTCACAAAGGAATGCCCCAGCCCGATCTGACAACCCCTTAATTTGGTCATGGAACAATGTCGGTTGCCAATCCCTTGGTTTTTCATTCAGAGGGCCTGTCTTCCATTCCGGCTTATTAGCCGGGTATAACCTTGGCGCTTCAGGTGCTTGTTGCATTTCCTCATCAGACTCGTCATTCTGTGCAACATACTTTCTTCGTTTATATTGCTGCGCGGGTTGCTTCCTTTAGCTTTGGCGGCAGATGAACTTGATCCTGCTACTTCGCCAGTTCGTGCCATATTCCTACACAATGTACAAGCAAACACAAAAACAAAACAAAACAAAACGAATCAGCCCCATATAGTAGACACATCCCCACACTTGCTTGTTATCATGGTAGTAAATGTTTGTGAACAAAAATACCATCTTTGGTTTGACAAAAATTGGGCATGACGCCTCTACAATCTTAACATTACCAAAAGTTCACAATTTCCACTCAATATTTCATCTACTACCACATTATTACCAAAACACAACATATACATACTAATATATACTAACAAGCAAGTGGGTATGAACTAGGAAAAACAAAACCTCTATTCTTCACAATGTACATCAAAATTAGGACAAATAGGACACATACCTTTGATTAGAAGATGCTACAACACAAGAAAACAAGAAAACTTTAAAAACCCCCAATTTATGTGATTTTAGGGTTCGAAATTCGGCCACCAAAACGTGTTTTTTTTTTCAAATTATTACCCAAAATCAGAAACTAGATGAAAATCTAGTCAAGAATGACCCAAAAATCACTAGATTTGGTTAAGATTTGAAGGTTTTATGAGGATTTTAAGATGAAAAAGGGTTTGGGTTTTGTGGAAGAGTTCTTGTGAAGAAGAAGAATGTGAAAGGGATGTGTGGTGGCCAGGAGAAGTTCACGTGAGTTTAAGAGATTTTTTTTTTTTTATAAAAACGAAGTAAAAACTCCCAGACCCCACCGTACCATACGGTGCCCACCGTATGGTACGGTAGGCCAAACTCAACATTAAGCCACCGTATGGCAGCCTCTGATCACCGTCACTTTTGCAATTCCACCGTATGGTACGGTGCCTACCGTATCATACGGTAGGACCTGGGCCCTTTTTTTTTAATCAAATTTTAAAACACTAAAATTACCCTACCCCCTCGAAAAGCCCGTGTTGTCCTCAACACAATGCTAGAACCGCTTCGCGACCCGAACGTCCCCACACTTGTTTCAAACACGGGTTTCGATGAAAAACAAAATTAGGCAATAAAACAAAATAAAATAAAATAAAATAAAATAAAATAAAAAACTAACTATTTACACTACCAAACCTGGGCCTCTCATTGTTGCACTTCTTCCACCGGGCGTAAAAGATAGCCCGCTTTATCCATCTCCAACGCGTTGATGTCGTTTCCATCCAAGTATGGCTTCAAGCGGTGTCCATTCACCGTTTGTTGCTTATTGGTGTTTTCATCCAATATTTCAACCTCACCAAATTTACCAACCCTGCAAACGATGTACGGACCCATCCATTTGCTCTTCAACTTGCCCGCGAACATCTTCAATCGCGAATTGTACAACCAAACCCTTTGACCTACTTCAAAGGTCTTCTTTCTCAATTTAGCATCATGAACCTTCTTTAGTTTGTCTTTGTAAGCCGATGCACATTCATAAGCCTCATCTTTAATCTCCTCCAACTCACTTAGTTGTAACTTCCTTGTTCGACCCGCCTCATCGTAATCCGCATTTACCGTCGTGATCGCCCAATATGCTTGATGCGCCAACTCCATTGGCAAGTGACAACCCTTCCCATACACCATCCTATAAGGTGTCGTGCCAATCGGATTTTTGTAAGCCGTACGGTATGCCCACAAAGCATCATCTAATTTGCTTGACCAATCTTTTCTATCCACACGAACCGTCTTCATGAGAATTTCTTTGATTTGACGGTTGGACACTTCAACTTGTCCACTCGTTTGAGGATGGTACGGCGTTGCAACCCGGTGATTCACACTATATCTCTTCAATAGCTTCCCAAAATTAAAATTTTTGAAGTGTGAACCACCATCACTTATGATCACTCTTGGAATTCCAAACCTGGCGAAAATGTTAGATTGAACAAATTTACAAACAACCGAATGGTCATTTGTCCTTGTAGCGATTGCTTCAATCCACTTCGAAACATAGTCCACCGCCACTAAAATATACAAAAACCCGTTTGAATTAGGAAACGGCCCCATAAAGTCGATGCCCCAAACATCAAATATCTCCACAACCAAGATCGGTTGCATTGGCATCTCATCCCTTTTTGATATGCTCCCCAACTTTTGACAATTTAAACAATTCCGGGCAAATTCACAAGCATCCTTAAAAATTGTAGGCCAATAAAACCCACATGAAAGCACCCGGTAGCCGGTTTTATGTCCACTAAAGTGCCCACCACAAGCGGAAGAATGAGCATGTGTCAATATTTCTTTAACTTCCGACTCGGGAATACATCTTCGGATCACTTGATCGGGCCCAATCTTGAAAAGATCCGGTTCATCCCAAATATATTGCTTCACTTGGACCATAAATTGTTGTCGTCGCTTCTTGGTCCAATGATCCGGAATAGCACCCGTGGCCAAATAATTAACATAGTGAGCATACCACGGTGCGGCTTGAGTAGACACGGCTAAAAGTTGTTCATCCGGGAATCTTTCATTTATTTCCGTCACATCATCACTCCCTTCTACCGGAATTCGGGACAAGTGATCCGCTACAACATTTTCACTTCCCTTTTTATCCCGAATCTCCAAATCAAACTCTTGGAGCAACAAAACCCATCTAATCAATCTTGGCTTGGCATCTTTCTTTTCCATCAAATATCGAACCGCACTATGGTCCGAATATACCACCACCTTGCTCCCCCAAATATACGAACGGAACTTGTCCAAAGCATACACCACCGCTAATAATTCTTTTTCGGTTGTGGTGTAATTCAGTTGCGCTTCAGACAAAGTTTTGCTCGCATAGTAGATTACCACCGGCTTCTTGTCAACTCGTTGGCCCAAAACAGCTCCAATTGTAGTGTCACTTGCATCACACATTATCTCGAAAGGCTTCGACCAATCCGGCGGTTGCAAAATAGGAGCCTTGACCAAATGTTCCTTCAACACATTGAAAGCTTGCAAACATTCATTAGTAAAATCAAAAGGAACATCTTTCAATAACAAATTACATAAAGGTTTGGTAATAACACTAAAACCTTTAATAAAACGTCTATAGAAGCCCGCATGTCCCAAGAATGATCTTACCCCCTTCACATTTTTCGGTGGTGGCAATGATGATATTACCCGAATTTTTGCCTTGTCCACCTCCATACCCCGCTCAGAAATTACGTGGCCTAACACAATTCCCTCTTGCACCATGAAATGGCTTTTCTCCCAACTAAGCACTAAATTTTTCTCAACACATCTTTTTAAAACTTTTTGTAATTCGTTGAGACAAGATTCAAAACTAGTGCCAAATATTGAGAAATCGTCCATAAACACTTCCAACGACTCTCCAACCATGTCCGAGAAAATACTCATCATACATCGTTGAAAAGTCGCCGGAGCGTTACACAATCCAAATGGCATCCGCCTAAAGGCAAATGTACCATATGGACAAGTGAAGGTGGTCTTGTGTTGGTCATCCGGGTGTATTGCTATTTGATTATATCCCGAATACCCATCTAGAAAGCAATAATACTTTTGACCCGAAAGTTTTTCAATAATTTGGTCAATAAATGGAAGTGGGAAATGGTCCTTAGAAGTAGCGGCATTCTATTTCTGGTAATCAATGCACACCCACCACCCGGTGACGGGCCGGGTAGCAATTTGTTCACCATTGTCATCTTTAATTACTTGAATACCGGACTTCTTAGGGACCACTTGAGTAGGACTTACCCAAGCACTATCCGAAATGGGATAGATAATTCCCGCGTCCAACCACTTAATTACCTCTTTCTTTACCACTTCCCTAAGGTTCGGGTTCAACCTTCTTTGCGCTTCTCTCGTGGGTTTTGCATCTTCGGTTGTGATAATCTTGTGCATGACAATGGATGGACTTATTCCTTTAAGATCGGCAATTGTCCACCCAATAGCTTCTTTATTCTCCTTCAAGACTTCCATCAACGCCAACTCTTGGGCCATCTCCAAATTAGAGGCAATAATGACCGGTAATGTGTCATTATCCCCTAAAAACACATACTTCAAGTGGCTTGGCAAATCTTTAAGTTCCAACTTTGGTGCCACTTCTAATGAGGGTTTGGTGCCCGAATCAATTTCCACCGGTAAACTATCAAAATGGTGGGACCATGGTGGTCGACCCTCTTTCAATGCTAACACATCAAAAGCATGTACCTGTTCAGAAAAATTACAAGCATGTACCTGTTCAGAAAAATTACAAGCACACAATTCCATTCCATCTTTCTCATACTCACATGGATTGCATCCCTCAATGATATCTGCCATAAAACATTCTTCAACACCGGAATCATTAGTATTGTTAGTAAAAACATTTAAACGCATTTTCCGGTTTCCAAATGTCATATCGACCGTGCCAAATCTACAATCAATTACCGCATGTGCGGTGTTCAAAAATGGCTGACCCAATATGACATTTTGTTGCTGTTTTGAATCTGCGGATGAGTAATCCAATACCAAAAAGTCAACTGGGTAATAAAATTCATCAATTTTCACAATGACATTTTGAACCATTCCCCGGGGTAACTTATGAGACAAATCGGCTAAAACAACCGTTGTCTCCACCCTAGCTAATGGACCAAAGTCATATTGATCATACAACCCACCCGGTAAAATACTCACCCCGGCTCCAAGATCTAGCAACGCCTTTGCCATTTGAAAATTACCAACTTGAATATTTATCAATGGCGTGCCCGGATCTTGGAGCTTAGGAGGAAGCTCCCCATTTAAAACTGCACTCACTTGACCGGTAACATTTACCCGCTTAGGCATTTTTTTCTTTTGTTGCCTCTTTTGCGTACATAATTCTTTCAAAAATTTAGCATATGCGGGTACTTGTTTTATTGCATCAAGTAAAGGAAGATTTATTTTTACTTGTTTAAACATGTCCCACATTTCTTCTTTTTGGGGACCTCTTGATGCAATAAAATTTTTGTTACCCGGGTCAAGTAGAGCCGATGGAAATGGAACTTGATTCGGCTCGTTTTCACTTTTTTCACTCTCACTCGCTTCCGGTTTTTTAACATTTATTTCTTTTGGTAAAACCGGTGTAACTTCATCATTTTCACTTTCTTCACCCGTGACATCCTCAACTACTCCCTCGACAAAACCCGATGACAAATCAGCTTTAAATTCTTTCTCGCTCCTTAAAACACTCACTCGATTAACATTAACATTGTTACCTCGTGAAGAGCCATGTGACGGATTTACCTGAGTATCGCTAGGAAGCTTTCATTTCCCTTTCTTCAATTCCGCCACATCAGTTGCTAATTGGCCCATTTGAGTTGTCAATGCTTGAATGCTTTTATCACGAACTTCATCCTTTTGTATCCGAGCTTCATCAAGTTGGTTTCTCTTTTGCATGTCTTGTTGCATAGCTTTAAGCATCTCCATGACTTCATTTCCGCTTGATGAATCGTGACCCGAATTTCTTTGACCAGTTTGAGCTTGCCCTTGGTAGCCACTATTGTATCCACCTCTATAATTCCCTTGATTGTATTGTTGGCGAGGCACATAATTACCTTGAGCAGCTTGGAAATTCGGGTTGGCTGATTTGATGCATTTCCATACCGAAAGTTTGGATGATTTCGTAACCCGGGTGATAAGTGTTAGAATTCATGTCATAATTTCTACCACCCCCTTGAATAGCATTCACATCCTCCGTTTGTCCTTCATTCACCACCACTTGACAAACCTCCGCCGTGTGGCCTATTTCTTGACAGTTGTTACAAACATTGTACAATTGATTTGAATTTTGTACATTACCACTTTCTACCCCATGCACTTGAGGTCTTTGAATTACATGCCTTGCTCGTCTAGATGATTGAGCCTTTCTTTTGGAAGTCACCGCCATTTGCTCTAAAAATGCCCAATCATCTTGCTCATAATTGGTACCAAAAGTACCATTTGTAATAGACATTAAATCACGAGCATCCTCCGAACTCAAGCCTTCATGAAAAGCATTCAATAATTCCCAAAGTTGAATCCCATGGTGAGGACAATTTCTTAGCATCATATTGAACCTCTCGAACGCTTCATGAAACATCTCACCCGATTGTTGTTGAAAGCTTCTCAACCCTCTCCTTGCATCATTGGTCTTTTGAGAACTATAAAATTCATCCAAAAATATTTGTTGCATATCGGCCCATGTAAAAATGGATGCAGATGGTAAAGTGTGAAACCACCTTTTTGCCTTGTCCTCCAATGAAAATTGGAAGACAACCAACTTCACATCATCTGCAGAAAAACCTTGTCCCCCAATAGTATTGCAAATCGAATCGTATGTCTCCAAATGAAAATAAGGCTCTTCGTTGCTAGCCCCTTGAACTTTGGTAGACTTTGGAGTGCGGTTATTCTAACTTCAAAAGTTCTTCCATTTGCATTTTGCGGAATCACTATTGGTGATGGGTTATTAGTGATAATAGGCCTAAAATGTGCTTCAATTCCGCGTACAACATCACGGTGGAGTCTTCTAGGTGCTCCCAATGGCGCTCTTGGTTGACCCATTGGACCTTGCATTGCACCTTGTGGTACAAATTGTTGATGATGTTGATTTTGATACATAGGTGGTTGTTGTTGGTGAATCGGCCTTTGATGTTGAGCTTGCATGTTTGTAGGCCGCATTTGATTAAGTGGCGTGGGACGTTGCAAGTGCAATCCTTGCGGTCTATCATGTTGCACACCAACCGGTAATCTTCCCGGGTCTTGAAATGGTAAAAGTGGTTGACTTACTTGACCCGTTTGAGCTTGAGAGCCCACAAATGCACCTTCTCCTCCATAATAATAACCCTCTTCATTGTACCCACTAAATTCTTCATCATCATACCTATCGTCATACACATCTCTTTGAAATCTAGAATTTTGGCCACCTTGAAAAGATGAGTAGTGAAAACCCGATTGATTAGGTGGTTGATAAGTAGATGTGGTATGGACAATTGTGGAACCTTGTCCTTGTGGTTGTGGGATAGTAGAAGATGATTGACCCGTAGTTGGGAAAAAATGGGAAAATGGTGGTATAGTGTTTGATGGATTAAAGGTGAGGTTTGGATCACTTTGAGTGAAACTCGGTTGGGTGGTATGGATTGGTGTTTCAGGACTAGTGGAAAGGTTAGGTAATGTGGTATTGGGTGAAAGTTGTGAAGAAGTAGGCATGAATGATGAGGTCGTTTGACCCGTTGTTGGTATGTGAGAGTCTTGCATTATGTTTCTTGGTGTGAACGGTGAAGTAGGTGAATCAATGACTCTGTTTCTTCTTATCAAAACTCGGTTCTTTCTCAATGTTCTTTCAATCTCCGGATCAAACAAAAGTGGTGATGACTCGTGAGAGCCCCTAGTATGCATACACTTGAAGTACCTGCACACTAAACACAACCCGTGTAAACCCGAAAATAACAAAGCAAAACTAAAAGATTAACACACGTTGCGCACTACTCCCCGGCAACGGCGCCAAAATTTGACGTGCTTGTCGTGGTACACGTAAAATTTCCCAATTACAACTATTGAATAGTGGCAAGAAGGTATCGAACACGGGGAGTTTGTGGAATGTGTGTAAACTAATAATTTTGCGAATTAACTAAAATTAATCTACTAAATAAAAATAAAGATCAAGAGTTGTTGATTGTTTTAAATTTGAACTAAATTATAAACTAATTACTTAATCAAAGTGAGTTGGTTTCTTAAGATTATAAAAGCAATGACCATTCCAGGATCCGTTTTCCCTAAACACTTATGCAAAAGTTCCAAGTAGAAAGAGTTACATAGACATAACTCGTGCATAAACAATTGTTGTGATAAAAGGGAACAAAGTACACGGATTATATTAATGCGAGGTTGTTGCCCGATGACCAATTAATCAGTTAACTAACCCAAATCCTACCCGCAATATCTCGATTGTTAGCAACACCAAGAACGTACGATTAAGACTAAATATTGGTAAAGTAATTAACAACTACAAACAATTATTCAAACACCACAATAATCAAGCAAACATACTAGATTATCATTCTAGATATTCATAGGAAAATACATAAGAGTTCAAGAAAAACTTCACCAAGGAATGATCACCAAGAGTTCTAGCCAAGCATGGTTTGGTGAATCATCATCACAATCAAAGAAATGTTCATAAGCATCAAAAACATTAACCCAATGTTTAGAATTGTTCTCCAATGATAAAACTTAGCCAAAATCGCCCAAAATCTTCTTAGAAACGTTCACAATCAAAGAGATACCCCAAAAGACACCATTAAACACTCTTTAATAGTGGAAGTTACATTTTGGTGCAGAGCCCACCGTACCTTACGGTGGCCACCGTAAGGTACGGTGGTGTTAAAATCCTGACGGTGCTTCTAGGCTGGAGTACAGTGGCCATTTGATGTCCAGAAGCTACCGTATCACACGGTAGCCACCGTATGGTACGGTGGAGCCTTGTAATTTTCAACTTTTTTCTTCTTTCACTCCTCTTTGTCCCGCTCCGTTCCAAAACCCGTATTTCTTCATTTTTAGCTCCTTAATACACCTGCAACCAAAGCACTCGTAGTTACCCAATTCCAAGCAATAACATGATCAAACGTGGATAAAATAAGCATTTTAATGATATAAAGGGTTGTTCCTTGAACCACCCGTCAGTACACTATCCGATGGTTACTGGGCCCGTGTTCTTGACGATGTATACACGCACAAAAAGCATGGGACAAACTGAAGTCCATTTTTCACAACAATAAGAATGCCCGTGCTTCATCCCTGCTTCATGCGTTCACCACAACCACGCTTTCCTCCTGCCCCGAGTTGAATGAATACTTTCAAAAACTTAAAGACATAGCCGAACAGTTGAAAGATGTCGATCAGCCTATTTCCGAGTCCCGACTTGTACTAAAAATGGTTCAAGGTCTCCCACAGGAGTACGACACAACAGCCGCCTTCATAACTCAATCCAACACTTCGTGGGAAAAGGCTCGGGACATGGTCGAAAGAGAACAACGCCGCCAAGCCATCATTCGTGCCATGATAGCACCAGGGATCTCTACCCTTTCACACCACCAACTCAAGTCCTTTTGACAACATCATCAAATAAGTGGCATGATCGTTTAGGCCACCCTGGCTCTCAAGTCTTGCATTTTCTTTCTAGTAATTCTAATATTTCATGTAATAAGGATTCCTTTGGTTTTTGTGACTCTGTCACTTGTTAAATAGTAAAAGGCTTCCGTTTGGTGATTCTACTTCATTTACTTTTGCACCTTTCGATATTATTCATTGTGATTTATGGACCTCACCGGTCATTAGTAATGCTTCTTACAAATACTATATGGTCCTTGTTGATAACTATTCTAATTTTGTATGGGTCTACCCATTAAAATTTAAATCCGAATTTTTTGAAACCTTCCAAAAATTCCACAAACACATTCAAACATAATTTCACAAAAATATCAAAGCTTTTCAATGTGACCTAGGGGGAGAATTTGATAACAATGTTTCACCACTTTGCTTCCCAAAATGGCCTCACCTTCCGTTTTTCTTGTCCACACACTTCATCCCAATATGGCCGTTCCGAACGCATGATAAGACGCCTAAATGACATCATTCGGGCACTTCTTACTCATGCTCACATTCCTCCGTTCTTTTGGGTAGAAGCCCTTCACACAGCAGCTTATCTCCATAATATACTACCCACAAAACGATTAAACTTCAACACACCAACTTTTGCTCTATACTTGTGCCACCCTACATATGATCATCTTTGTGTCTTCGGATGCGCTTGTTTTCCCAATGAATCGGCCACTCAACCCAACAAACTCCTTCCCCGATCACACCGGTGCATATTTCTTGGTTACCCGCCAAATTTCCGTGGCTATCGATGTCTTGATCCCTCAACCGGTAAGGTTCATATTTCTCGTCACGTAGATTTTGATGAATCCTCTTTTCCCTTTGCCGAAACCAACACCACCTCAACCTACGACTTCTTTTGATGATGATCCACAACCAAATATCACCTACACCTTCCCACAAACCACTTCCCAACCAAACCCGCCCCACCCTACGGCCCACAATCACCCAACATCACCTTCGCCCCAAACCTTCCCTTCGGCCCAACCATTCGTACCACCTCAAACCCTCCCTCGGCCCAACACCTATCACCCCAAACCACGATCCACAGCCCTGATAATCAACCCCAAACCAGTTCAACAACCTCTACCCACACCTCCCCACCCGCACCTTTGCCGCCCACTAACGTTCACCCTATGACCACACGCGGCAAAGAGGGCATCACAAAACCCAACCCAACTTAAAATATAACCTCACCACTACTACTTAACCTACTATTTCACCCGTACCCACCTCCCACCCCGGGCCTTGGCCGACCCAAATTGGCAACATGCCATGACTTGCGAATATAAAGCACTAATAGACAATGGTACTTGGGAATTGGTTCCTCGACCTCAAACACATCCAATCATCTGTTGTATGTGGCTTTTTAAACATAAATTTAAAGCAGATGGATCACTTGACCGTTACAAAGCCCGACTGGTTGTTAATGGAAAATCACAGACAGTCGGCATTGATTATGCTGACACCTTCAGTCCGGTTGTTAAACCGGCAACTATTCGCACGGTCCTATCCATGCTATCTCAAAAGGATGGCCAATTAATCAATTGGATGTTAAAAATGCTTTCTTATATGGTGACTTACAGGAAACAGTTTTTATGCACCAACCTCCAGGCTTTGTTGACACAACATGGCCCAACTATGTCTGTCGCCTACGCAAGTCCCTTTATGGACTAAAACAGGCACCACAGGCTTGGTTCAGTCGCTTCTCCATGTTTATTAAAACCCACGGGTTCAAGGGTAGTTTATGCGACACTTCGCTATTCAGTTATCGCCACGGCGAGCACCTTGCTTATTTATTACTTTATGTTGATGATATTATTTTGACAGCTTCGTCTGCAGCTTTGTTTAAAAACATTATTAATTTGCTCTCTCGAGAGTTTGCTATGACAGATAAGGGGCTCTTCATCATTTTTTGGGCATTTCAGTTAAGCGGGACTCTCAAGGGCTGTTCATGTCTCAATCGCAATATGCAAAGGATATTCTTCACCGTACCAACATGACAAACTGCAAGCCATGCTCCACTCCCGTTGACACTAATGCGAAGTTAAGTACCGTTACCGGGGAGCCACTTTCTGATGGCACTTTATACCGCAGTTTAGCTGGTGCACTTCAATATTTAACTTTCACCAGGCCGGATATCACGTATGCGGTTCAACAAATCTGTTTGTTTATGCATGCTCCTAGAGAACCGCACTTTGCATTTCTCAAACGTATATTGCGATATATTCAAGGTACTTGTGATTATGGTTTACGCTTGAATCCAAGCCCGTGCCCATCACTGACTGCTTATTCAAACGCGGACTGGGGCGGATGCCTAGACTCACGCAGATCAACGTCCGCTATTGTGTATATATGGGTTCCAACCTTCTCTCATGGTCATCAAAACGGCAGCCCACCGTTTCTCGTTTCAGTGCTAAAGCAGAGTATCGTGGAGTTGCCAATGCCATTGCCGAAACAACGTGGCTTCGAAATTTGCTTCTTGAATTACATACGCTTATTTCTCGAGCCACTATCGTCTACTGTGATAACATTTCGGCAGTTTACTTGACAGAAAATCCAGTACAACATCAACGTACCAAACATGTGGAACTTGATATGCATTTCGTACGTGAGAAGGTTCAACTTGGTCAAGTGCGTGTTCTTCATGTCCCGTCCTCCTATCAGTACGCGGACATTTTTACAAAGGGATTATCTCGACAGCTTTTGAAAGTTTTCGTACCAGTTCGACCGTCTGTCAACAATCCCATTCAAACTGAGGGGGAGTCTTGATCAACCATATTAAATGGCATTCATATCGGCTATATTATGAGATAACAATTATCTCCATGCTTTGAGCTAAGTTAGTTGACCAATGTAAACTATATATGTAGCATCCCTTTGTATTGTAAATTTATCAAGTAAATAGATACCATAATCATTAGGATAAATTACAGAATTCGTCCTTTAGGTTTGACCCATTTTTCAGTGGATGTCCTTTCGCGTTTCAGTTGATGAGAATCGTCCTTAACGATTTAAAATATTACACCCACTGTCCTAAGGGCCTAACTTGGTTAAAAATTTCCGTTAACTTTGGTCATGTGCTTTGCACATGAGGGTAAATTGGTAATTTTACTTCCCTCTCTCCCTATATCTAACTTCAACCACCACCACCCAACATCCCACCAATAAATTACCTGAGCAAGTTGACTGTGATGACCCTCATTTTTTACCCGTCTTCCCTGACCCGAGACCACCATCTACTTCTAAGAACAACTGCCGCCCTAACCACTTATGACCACCGCCGCTCAGCCCCATCAGAACCATCACCATCGCCATAACAGCCTTCACTCGACCACCACCGTAGCTGTGACCACCACGACTACCATCTAGACCCCACCCTTCACCATCGGCAACTATTAATCATCAATAATCGGTCACCACTAATCCTAATCATCACCACTACCTGGGTTTCGTGAGCATTCAGTCACAGAGGCGGCGGAGCCGCCATTAGAACTACCACCGGTACCTCCTTGGTCTACCTTCCCTTTCTCTCTCTCTCTCTCTCTCTCCTCTGAATCGTTCTCTTTCTCATTCTCCGCATCTCTCTTCCCACAATAATATTTTGGTGAGCAAGGTTGTGGAAGTGACAGTGGGTGTTGAAGTGGGTGGCAGGTGGTGGTGGTGAAGGATGAACTAGAGATTGAGTTGGGGTGAGATAAATCAGTTTTTATAGGTGGAAGATGAAATGGGGAGCTGAAATGATGAATTTACCCTCACGTGCCAAGCACATGATCAGATTTAACGTTAAAAACTAACCAGGTTAGGCTCTTAGGACAGTGGGTGTAAGATTTTAGATCGTTAAGGACGATTCTCATCACTGAAACGCGAAAGGACATCCACTGAAAAATGGGTCAAACCTAAAGGACGAATTCTGTAATTTTTCCTAATCATTATTAAAAATTAGTCCGGTTTGAGATAGTATTTTAATATATAACAGGCAGAATATATAAAGCCAATATATACAAAAATTTTCTCTGTAATAATTTTCTAAAAAAGAATTGACACACACTTTGTTATGTCTCAAATTTAAATCCTCTAAACTAGAAAAAGTCCCAATTCTTGGTAAAATGGTGAATCTCTTTGCAGCCCCATCTTGAATGCTTGTACTGCCGTCGTGACATCCAAGTTCGGGATGTCAAGTGCTTCTTTTCCAAACTTCGTAATGTATTCTCTTAGTGACTCCCCCTGTGGTTGAGTTACCCTGTATAGGTCACTTGTCAAACATTTGAATGTTCGATTGCAAGAAAACTGATTATTAAACATATTAATCAAGTGTGCAAAAGAAGTAATCGAGTATAGAGGAACACTTAGGAGCCATTTCAAGGCTGGACCAGTGAGAGTTGAGCCAAATCCCTTGCATGGACATGCTTCCTTGAGGTTGGCAGGAATTGGATTTGTCTCCATCCTTTCTCTATATTGAGCTACATGCTCCTCAGGATCTGTAGATCCGTCATATAGCTTCATGCTAGGAGTTTGAAACCGTTTCGGGATCTCCGCATCACATATAGGAGGTGCAAATCGAGACACCCTATGAGATGCTGAGGATACTTCGGGGATAGGTTGTATTATCCCTGGTACGCTTGACACCATATCTTTAATTTTTTGTAGCTCCCTTGCTAGTTGTGGACTAATACCTGTATCCTGCAAAGAAGCAACATCATTAGCAGTATAAGTACTAGAACTTAAATTGTTACCATTATTGTTGTATCCTTGGGATGGCACAGGTGTATATCCTGGATCCTAGTGGTTGTCATCCTGGGTGTAGTAGTCGTTTCAGGAGCAGAGAATCCAGTGCTCATGGGGATAGAATCTCCTTGATGCATGCCCCCAGAGATGCCAGAATTAAAATCTAACGCCCTGGGCTGCAATGGTGTCCCCCTGTCTTCACTTGGCCTTCTTGAGGATGACTTAAGAGCTTGTATCTCTCTTATCAACATTCGGTTTGTGTCTTGTTGTTGCTGTATCGAATCTTTCATCAATGCAAACATAGAAAGGAGTTCATCGTTTGACACAAAAATAGGAGGAGTAGATCCAGATGCTCCCATTGATGGTCTAGGTGGGATTTGAGAATTAGAACTTCTTGGAAATGCAGGTGGAGGTGGCAATGTAGCATTTTTGGCAGAGGTTGTGGAAGGCATGGATGAGGAAACAGATTTTTGTGAGGAAGACATAGTTGTCAAAACTCTATAAAGTAAGTTGTTTTGAAAAAAAGTTTTAACAAAGTTTTTTGTTAAAATAGCACCACTTTCCCCACGGTGGGCGCCAAATTGTTTTGGTAAAAAATTATCTACTAAAAATAATCTTGTTTTCCAAATTAGTTAAAGTGAGGTAGAGTGCTAGTTTGATAAAAAACTATGTGTTATTCTTAGGATGGTGACTTGTTAATATACATAAGATATTAATTGACAACTATGCTCGAGATGATGATGAGAAAATGCATGTTTAATGATACCTAGTACTTTGCCATTTTTGGAAATAATTACAAATAGGGTGTTAGACCAGTGATAAATTGGGGTTTTTGTTTGGAATGTGTTATTTAATGATTTGGGTTTGTTGTTGGGTGTTTTTACATGTTTCGGATCGGATTTGGAGGGTTAATGTAAGATCCCACATCAGTTGAGAATGAGAACAAACACTTCCTTATAAGGGGTGGGGGAACCTTCTCTACCAGACGCGTTATAGCGTAGCCTACCACACGTTGGAGGTGCGACTAGTTGAAAACCTTGAGGCTGACCAGACTACGCTGCTGGCAGACCAAAGAGGACAATATCTTGAAAGGGCCTAGTTCCGTTGTGCAACCCTTATAGATGCATTTTGGCCAGTCCTTCGGGGGTGAGACCAATACAAGACCGTGAGCTGCGGCGAAGCGGACAATATCATGGTACGGGTTAGATTGGGCTGTTACAGATGGTATCAGAGCCGGGGCCTGGATCGGTGTGCCAGTCGTGCCCGCGAGGACGCTGTGCTCCCTAAGGGGGGTGGATTGTAAGATCCCACATCGGTTGAGAAGGAGAACAAACACTTCCATATAAGGGGTGGGGGAACCTTCTCTACCAGACGCGTTCTAGCGTAGCCTACCACACGTTGGAGGTGCGACTACTTGAAAACCTTGAGACTGACCAGACTACGCTGCTGGCAGACCAAAGAGGACAATATCTTGAAAGGGCCTAGTTCCGTTGTGCAACCCTGATAGACGTGTTTTGGCCAGTCCTTCGGGGGTGAGACCAATGCAAAACCGTGAGCTGCGGCGAAGCAGACAATATCGTGGTACGGGTTAGATTGGGCTGTGATGACGTGTGTCCTAAAACGACAACGTTTAGACCCCTCGTCGAAAAGATAAGCAAAATAAATTTGATTAAGAGGTTGCCTGACTTAGTGGAGCTGATATAAGCCAGCTTACCTGCCATATGGAAGCCTCAGGGCAGAAAGCAAACAGTAAAAAGTCTTGGAAATGCAAAAAGGGGATTTTGGCTTATTATCATGGCAAAGGACAAAACACCACACAGCTCCAAGCTTTGCATTGGAAATGATAAAAGCTGAAAATATCCTAAAAGGGTAAAGTCTCACTGCAGGGAACTAAAAGAGGGTCAAACACATCCAGGTATGGTAAGGAAGCTACCCTGAGGGAGCTCCTGGGCAGAATTCCACTGCCTATATAAGGAGGCCCTTGGGTAGACATTCCACACACACTTCTCACTCATTCTCTCTACTCTCATACTCTCTACTTCATTATTTCCCAACTCCAAATGAATACATACTTATTCTCACGCCGGAGTCCAAACGCAGGAGGCTCCCTCCTGCGTTAAGGCTAACGGTGTCTGCTACCTTTGTGCAGGTCCTTCCAGGAACTTGAAGACCCCTGATCCCACAACCAAATCTAAACCTAAACTTAAAACCTTAATCTCAACCTAACATACCTTTAACCTATAATCCTAAGCATCTCCTAACCTAATACCGCCGTTTTCCTTGTTGTAGCAACAAGTGGCGCCCACCGTGGGTTGTTGCTACTTTGAACAAAACAGTTGAGGGTTTCTACAGTCCCATTTGGTCCTAGCAATTCCGTGCTCTCCCCGGGGACCTCAACACGACTCCCCTATGAAGAAGCTTTGAGGTCGTTACGTCTGGCCAGCAGTGCTGTGGCTGCTTCCCTTACGGGAGCAGGAAGTCTTGCTGGAGGAACCGTTGTCCCTCCAGGAACGATGTATCCTAACTATTCACAGCCTTAATACTCGCCCTATGCACCACCTTACTTCCCCACATGGCCGGAGGGTATCCTTGGCAATACCCACCACCTCTGAACCAAGTGCCAGCAACCCCCCCTGCGGGAGGACAGGGTCTGGGAGCCTCCCAACCCATGGTGCAAGCCTCCACGGCCGAAGCTAGGGGCGAGGCTACACCTTCGAAGCCATACCGACCTAAGTCGTTAGAATGCTTTGCCGAGCACATAGCTCATTTTGATTTCCCCAACAAGATCAAAATGCCAGCTAATGTGAAAACGTACGACGGCACAGAAGACCCTGATGACCACTTGAACGTCTTCTCTGGGGCAGCCACTGTAGAAAAATGGAACGACGCCGAGTGCTGCCACATGTTCATGCAGACCCTGGTAGGACCAGCTCGTCTATGGTTCAGTGGCCTACCGTCTCAGAGCATTTCCTCGTTTGATGATTTAAGGAGAGGTTTCACCTCAAACTTTAACCCCCTCAGGAAGTGCACCAAAGATGCTGCCATATTGCACCAAATCCAGCAAGGGGAGCATGAAAACCTCCGTAGTTTCATCGAAAGGTACAAGAGGGAAGGTCTGCAGTATAGTGGTGCCACCGAGAAGATCCGGGTATCAGGATTCATGGGGGCCATCCGTCCCAAAAAGTTGCTAAGAAGGTTCCATGAAGATGTCCCCCAAACCATGGAGGAAGCATTCGAGAGGGAGGAAGCCTTCCTCAGGGGGGAAGAAGCATTAACTCGACAGGATTCTAGGAAGAGGGATCGAGGAGCTGGAGAGACAGCTCAACAAACTCCCGAAGACCTCCTTTCCAACCTTACAACGAAAAACGATAAGGAAGATCCTTCGATAATCAAAGGAATGAAGAAAGGAGACGGTCCCCAAGGTCAGGAAGATACCACGAAAGAGAAAGACAAGTTTTCACTGTTCTCACCAAGACCCCTCAGGAGATACTCTCCACGGAGGAAGTCAAGTACACCTTTCGACCTCCCAGACCTCTGTCCAAGACAGCTAACAAGAGGGATGCCAGCAAGCATTGTGCCTTTCATAATGATACAGGGCATCACACGAACGATTGCTACCAGCTGAAAAAGAGGATAGAAGAGGCTGTTAAATCCGGGGAGCTGGCTCACCTGATCAAAGACATCAAAGGAAGAAGGGATGAAGGAAAGAAAGATAAGGAGGTCAACATGGTCAGGCTTGAAGGAGCCCAGCAGGCAAAGAAGGCTCGCACTGAGCCTTGGAACAAACAGTACATCTGCCTTCCTCCTGCTCCCGATGAACTGATCGTCACACCGGTAATAGTGGAGTTGAACTGGATGGCTTCCCTATAGATAGGGTGTACATGGACTGCGGAGCCTCATCGGAGGTAATGTATGAACGGTGCTTTGAATCCTTGAGCCCGGAGATCAAATCCAAGCTCAAGCCATCGGACGCGTCCTTGGTAGGCTTCTCGGGGGAACGAGTACATCCCTTAGGGAAGCTCACACTTAGCGTCTGTTTCAGGGATGGAGACTTGTCAAGGACAGAAGAGTTGACTTTCTCTGTTATCAGGTACCCTTCGAGTTATAACGTCCTTATTGGGAGAATGGGAATTGCCACCTTCGACGCGGTAGTATCAACAACACATGGTCTAATGAAGCTCCCCACTCCTAATGGAATTGCAACCCTGAAGCCAACAGCAGAGGCTCTTTTGATAGCCTCCGTAGAAGAAACCAAAGGCCCCAGGGGGTCAGAAACGCCAAGTAGCGGTCCCATCCGGGAAGTCAGCATAAACCCTGCCTACCAGGAGCAGACCATCAAAGTAAACAATCTGCTTCCTGATGAGATTACGTGTGAACTAATCAACCTTTTGCAGGATAATCGAGACATATTTGCTTGGTGCCCAGGGACATGACTGGTGTCCCTAGAAGCATGGCTGAACACTCTCTTAACATAGCCCCCTCATACAAGCCAGTCGTCCAAAAGAAAAGAAGTTTGGCCCCAGCCAGGAGCCAGGCTGCTTGTCAGGAGGTGGAGAAGCTGGTTGAGGCAGATATCCTCAGAGAGGTTCAGTATCACTCTTGGATAGCAAACCCGGTCATGGTTGCCAAACAAGATGGATCTTGGAGAATGTGTGTTGATTTCAAGGATCTCAACAAAGCCTGCCCTAAAGATTGCTACCCCTTACCCGAGATCGATTGGAAGGTAGACTCTCTCACCGGCTTCCAATACAAGTGCTTCTTAGATGCCTACAAGGGGTATCACCAAATTCAAATGAAGCAAGAAGATGAGGAGAAGACGGCCTTCCACACCGATAGGGGAATCTTTTGCTACAAAAAGATGCCCTTTGGTTTGAAAAACGCAGGTGCTACCTACCAGCGGTTAGTGGATCAGGCTTTCTCGAAGCAAATTGGAAGGAACATGGAAGCTTATGTAGATGACCTGGTCATCAAAAGCAAGTCGGGGGAAGCAATGATCCAGGACATCCGAGAAACATTTGACAACCTTCGAAGAATAAACATGAAGCTCAATCCTGTTAAATGCTCCTTTGGGTTCGAGGAGGGGAAGTTTCTGGGCCATATTGTTGGAAAGCAAAGCATCAAGGCTAACCCGAGCAAGGTCCAAGCCGTCCTTGATATGAAGTCTCCTACCACAAAGAAGGAAGTGCAAAGCCTCAACGGTAAAATCGTTGCCTTAAAACGTTTCTTGCCTAAGTCCGCGGAAAAATCCTTGCCTTTCTTCAAAACACTAAAAAATTGTGTTGACAAGAAGGATTTTCGCTGGACAACCGAGGCAGAGGCTGCGTTCCTGGAACTCAAGAAACACATAGCTTCCCTGCCCGAAGTGGCAGCCCCTGAGGAAGGGGAAGTAATAACAGTTTATTTGTCTGCAGGAATGGAAGCAGTAAGCTCAGTGCTCTTGGTAGATCGAGGTAAAGAGCAAGTTCCCGTCTACTTTGTCAGCAGGGCCCTCAAAGATGCTGAAGTTAACTACACTCCCATAGAGAAGCTTGTGTTAGCACTCGTACACACTGCTAAGAGAGTAAGGCGGTACTTCCAAGCTCACCCAGTAAAGGTCATCACAGATCAACCCATACGATCCATCTTAGAAAAACCAGAAGATTCGGGAAGATTGGCAAAGTGGGCCATTGGTCTAGGGGAGCACAAGATAGAATACTTGCCAAGGAGAGCTTACAAAGGGCAAGTGTTTGCCGACTTTCTTGCTGAGTTACCCACCCTGCAGGCAGAAGAAGAAATGAACGAGGTTGAAGAACAGCCTGACCTCAAGGGGAAATGGTGTCTTTTTACTGATGGAGCCTCAAGTGTAGAAGGTTCCGGGGCCGGTCTTGTTATCAAGGACCCCCACGGAACCGAATACACTTATGCCCTCCGTCTAGACTTCCCCTGCACCAACAACGTTGCTGAATACGAGGCCCTCCTGGCCGGGTTGAGATTGGCAAAAAGAATGAAGGTACAAGAACTAAAAGTCTTCGTTGATTCAAATCTGGTGGTCAAACAAGTAAATGGAGGATACACAGCCAAAGAGCCCTCAATGATTAGGTACAAAGACAAGGTCAAAGAGTTCATAAAGGAATTCAAAGTCTTCACACTAGAACAGGTGTCAAGAACAAAGAACAAGCAGGCAGATGCCCTCAGCAAGCTGGCCTCCTTGACGTTTGCTCACCTAACCAAGAAGGTCCTAGTCGAGGTGCTGAAAGAACCATCCATCGATGACAAGGAAGTACAAGATGTTGTCACCGAAACAGACTCCACATGGATGACACCCATCATGTCCTACTTGAAGGAAGGGAAGCTACCAGAAAATGAACAAGAAGCTAAGCGGTTGGTTATGAAGGCGAGACAATATGTAATCGAAGACGACAAGCTCTACAAGAAGGGATACTTGGCACCCCTACTAAGGTGTGTAGGTCCCAATCAGAGTAACTACCTCATCAGGGAGGTACATGAGGGTATATGTGGCATGCATGCCGGACCTCGCTCTGTGGTGTCAAAGCTCATGAACTTGGGCTATTACTGGCCTACCATGCACAAGGATGCCTTTGAGACTATCCGAAGATGTGAAGCTTGTCAACTGCAAACACCGGTGAAGACCAACCCCAAGCATGACCTTGTTCCCATCATCTCGGCATGGCCCTTCTACAAATGGGGAATGGACATTGTGGGTCCCTTCCCACAAGCTCCCGGAAGGTTGAAGTTCCTCCTTGTAGCTGTTGACTATTTCACCAAGTGGCCGGAAGTCAGGCCATTGGCTACCATCTCGGGGAAACAGGTGATAACTTTCGTGTGGGAACAAATAGTCTGCCGATATGGGCTGCCAGGGGAGATGGTGACAGACAATGGGAAGCAGTTTGCCAACAAACCCTTCAGCAGCTGGTGCTCCGAGCTAGGAATCAAGCAAGTCTTCAGCTCAGTAGCCTACCCCCAGTCCAACGGACAAGTTGAGCGCATGAACAGAAGCATTGTCGAAGGTATTAAAGCAAGGCTAGGAAGATGTGGCAAGAAATGGGTTGATGAGCTCCCGAGCGTCCTTTGGGCTATAAGGACCATGGAGAAGACAAGCCACCAAAGAACACCGTATAGCCTTGTCTTCGGAAGCGAAGCTGTCATACCAGCTGAGATAGGGGTAAGCTCAGGAAGAATTGCTCGACAAGACGCTCAACACAACCAAAAGGAGGTCCTACTCAACCTGGACCTCCTCGAAGAGCCAAGGGACCAAGCCTCTATCAGGGAGGCCAGGTACAAAAAGAAGCTTGAAGCCTACTACAACACAAGGGTGCGAAAAGAGGCTTTCAGGCCAGAGGACCTCGTGTTAAGATGCAATGAAGCCAGCAGGCAGCAAGACGTAGGCAAGCTAGGTCCCCGATGGGAGGGGCCTTATGTCGTCAAGGAAGCACACAAAGGGGGATCCTACAAGCTAGCCGACCCTAATGGCAGAATGATCCCAAGGCATTGGAGTGACAAACACTTGAAATGTTTCTATGTTTAATAGTTGTAACGTCTCTTTGTATTCCAAAAACCATGATTAATGAATGAACTATGTTTCAAATTATTAACTTGTCGCTTATCTTATCAAAGGGTGAGCCCCTCCTAACTAGGCTCCATGGGATCCGGCGCTATACCTACCCATGAAACGGGGATGAGCTCCCAGGCCACAACTGCTCAACAGGTAACAAGGCTAAGTAACCTTCCTGTATACAGGGTGAGTCCCTAATACAATCCACGACTCCATGGGACAAGTCCTTGGAAGGAATACCTAAACCCATGAAAGAGGTTGAGCTCCTCACACTAAGACAGCTCCCACATGTTCACAATACACGAAAACGAACATATCACTGAAAAACCATTTAAGAAAGGGTTAAACATAAACAAACAAGCTGATAGGGTAAGCATTGCATCGGTTCCTTAGCTAAGTATCCTAAGTTGGGTGACTGCAGCATCCAACTCAAGGAGAAATGTTAAAGACATTGCAAACACTATAAACGACAAGTAACAGAGTCAAAACAACAAAACGTTAAACATAGCTAAGGCATCACCCCAAAGGGGGAGCATTCCATTAAAAAGCAAACATAAAACGCCCCAAGGGCTAAGTACAACAGAGTTTGATTACAAAAGACATTCTAAAAACTTGAAAAGACTAGAACAAGGCTGGATCATGGGGTAGCGGAGTCTTCGGCTTCATTTGTGGCATCATCCTCACCGGTGGAAGCCAGGGCTTGGTTACCAACATCATCGTAAAGGCCATCAGTGTCAAGATCTGCAAATGGATCATCTTCGATGGAAGGAGGGATGGACTCAACCTCTAGAGCTTGAAGGGGGGAAGGACTCTCGAATACCTGCTCCAGATTAGGAACCTTTGAAGAATCAGCAGGTTTTGCACGTTTAGAACTACCCTCCCCACCGTCAGCTCCTTCCAACATGATCATGAGAGGCCTTTTTGACACATAGGAGCTAAAAACTTGATTGGCCACATCCTTTTTCAAGCCCTCTGGCTCCAAATCTTGCAAGAAGGAGAGAGGCTGCTCAGAAGCCTTGGCAATGGCAGAGATGTAAGGATAGGTGGCAAGCTCCATTGCCTTCACAGCGTTCACAAACTCTTCACCAGAAGAAGGCTTAAAGGACGGCAGCTCCTCAAGCCCCTGACCCTCCTGAGCCGCTTTGAAACCAGCTTGAATCCCTCCATGGCGACCAAAAGATATGGCTTTTGCATAAATATCCGCCAGAGGAGCATTAAACTCTTGAGAGTGCAGGAGGTTGGTAACAAAACGAGCTACCCCCTTGGAGATTAGCCACTCCCTTTCTTCAGTTAAGCGGTCCACCTGGACCCGGAGCTCTGTTCCCACCTTCTCTACCGAAGCCAGCTCCTGCTTAACTGCCACCCGTGCCCGAGCTAACCCTTCCCTCTCCTCAGCAACTTTCGCTTTCTCATCATGCAGACCTTTGAACATCTTCTCAAACTTTTCCTTCTCCAAGCCAAGCTGGGTCTTAGACACAGCTAACTCATGAACCAAATCCTTCTCCCGAGCAGCAAGCTTTGTCAATTCCTCCTTCGCCTTAACCAACTCGGCCTCATGCTCTTCATAAAACTCCTCCACTTGTTCTCTTCTCGCCATCAACTCTCCCCACCTTGCCATACCATCGGGGAACAAAGACAGAAACTGCCCAAAGTGATAATACATCTTCTTCATAACATCCTTATCCATCCATTCCTTGTGAAGCTCTCTTTCAGCATCAGGGACACAATGGTCAATCAGATCACGGCAAACAAAAGCCTTCTTCAACAGATCAGTAGCTTTAATATCCCAGTCCGGCACAAACACTCCTTCACCGGACTCTCTCTGGATAGGAACATCGGAAACATCATCAACAGCAGCTTTAGAACTCTCACCTCCTTCGGTTCGCAACAATTTCGGACTAGCACCTTTGACAACAACATCCTTTGGTTTCTTGAAAACAACATCGTCTTTCTTCGGGGAGGACAACGTGAGCTTGCCCTTCCCGGAGGCAGGAGTATACCCCAACGCAGAAGAAATCAAAGAAGAATCCTCGTCTTCATCTCCAAAGACCAAGGGCACAGCGGAAGAGCTCCCTTGACCCGAGGAAGCAGTCTGAAGTCGCTTACTGGAGCGACGGACGGTAACAGACTTCTCCCCTGAAGGTTCCACAGCAGTAACAGACGACGTGACCACACTTGTATACTCCCCCTTGAAACGGACATACTCAGTCTTCACCACCATGTTCTTACCCTCAGCAACATTTCGAACCTTAAACTTCACATCAGCAATGTCATCTAGAGCCAGGAAGTCGGTTAGATAACATTGCAGAGTACTCATTTCTGCAAAAAAGAAAGACGGTTAGATAACACAAAAATAATAAGGATGCCAAGGAGGAGACAGGGAGACACCTACCCTTCCCACCATGATATATCACCGGGTCAGTCCCAGGATCATCCCAGTTAACACTCAGGCCCACCATCACCAGAAAGTCCTCAGGAAAGGTACGGAGACGAGTAGGAAAACTACGAAGCTTCTCCAACAATACTTGGTCAAGAGTGTCAGGATCAGGTTCCTTCTCGTTTAGAGGAGCATCCGAAGACCTCCGAGGAGTTTTAAAGGGTAGAAAATCAGAGTTTAAGAAAAAGAACTTGTCTTTCCAAGAAGAAACAAGCCCAATAACACTAGAAATGAGGGCTGGTTCACATTGAGTCTTCTCAATGGTAAACCAATTCCCATTTTTAGCCAACCTAAAAAACCGCCGGTACATAGCCAAGGAAGGCTTATGACCATGGCAACGACATACTATCTCGAAGTGCAAAATCCTAGCAACTCCGGAGGGGCATAGTTGATCAAGAGAGAGTTGGTGATACTCTAAAACATTCAGAAAAAATGTAGAAAAAGGATACCTAAGGTTACCCTGGTCAAACTGACGTGTATACACGGCCACCTTGCCAGGGGGAACAGAGGTCACAGGGGTTTTCCCCTTCGGAACAGAAGGATCGAAAGACAATGGAATCCCGATCTCGGTACAGAACCGTTCAGCATCGGCCTTGGATAGACGAGTGAACTGGGATGCAAGATCAGTTTTCGACATAATGAAAAACAAGTGTGAAAAGAGAGAAGGGTTGCTTACCAGGTTTTATAAGGGAAAATAGAGTTCGCCGGTTAAGGAAGAATCGTGGGAGAGAGAGAGCAGTTTTCCAAATGAGGAAGAAAATGAAAAATAAAAGAGGGGTTACCCCCTTTTAAAAGAATTTAAAATTTGAATTAATGAGCATTGGGCGGTTACCAAGGAGAACCGTCGCGCAGCTGTCCCATAGGGTGACGTCAGCCTAGCCCCTTGTCAAATCAACAGTCATCTCGGGCGGCTGATGGGACAAGCGTCTGCTCCCAAGGAAGTAATGATAGCCGATAATATTATTTAAAGAAAAAGAAGGCTATCATGAAAAATACAAGGCCAGGAGCTTGCACGAAATTTGAGGAAGGAAGAAATATGGAACCAACGCTCCCATGAGGGAGCTCGAGGTCTAATAAATTACCCGGTACCAACACAAGCTTGAACAGCGCTGCCACCGGGGAACATGACAATTTACAAGTCACAAGCACTTCTAACTTCTTTACAAATGCTTATGACTGGGGGGCTGATGACGTCTGTCCTAAAACGACAACGTTTAGACCCCTCGTCGAAAAGATAAGCAAAATAAATTTGATTGAGAGGTTGCCTGACTTAGTGGAGCTGATATAAGGCAGCTTACCTGCCATATGGAAGCCTCAGGGCAGAAAGCAAACAGTAAAAAGTCTTGGAAATGCAAAAAGGGGATTTTGGCTTATTATCATGGGAAAGGACAAAACACCACACAGCTCCAAGCTTTGCATTGGAAATGATAAAAGCTGAAAATCCTAAAAGGGTAAAGTCTCACTGCAGGGAACTAAAAGAGGGTCAAACACATCCAGGTATGGTAAGGAAGCTACCCTGAGGGAGCTCCTGGGCAGAATTCCACTGCCTATATAAGGAGGCCCTTGGGTAGACATTCCACACACACTTCTCACTCATTCTCTCTACTCTCATACTCTCTACTTCATTATTTCCCAACTCCAAATGAATACATACTTATTCTCACGCCGGAGTCCAAACGCAGGAGGCTCCCTCCTGCGTTAAGGCTAACGGTGTCTGCTACCTTTGTGCAGGTCCTTCCAGGAACTTGAAGACCCCTGATCCCACAACCAAATCTAAACCTAAACATAAAACCTTAATCTCAACCTAACATACCTTTAACCTATAATCCTAAGCATCTCCTAACCTAATACCGGTCGTTTTCCTTGTTGTAGCAACAAGTGGCGCCCACCGTGGGGCTGTCGCTACTTTGAACAAAACTGTTGAGAGTTTCTACGGTCCCATTTGTTCCTAAGTAACCTCCTTTTGTGATGACTGGTGGAGATAACCGCCTAGGAGGGGGTCTTTCAGAAACTCTGGCCACTAGTCACACCTCAGGTGACGCTTCTGGCCATGAAACACCTGGAACGGACGGACAACAAGTCGAACCGTCTCTAGGAGACATGCTCAACTTCCAAACACCGCCGTCCTCAAGGGCTGTTAACTCGTCTCCTAGGGACGACTTGTTTGTTACCTGTTGAACGAATGGACATCACCCCGGAGGGAGTACGAAGAAACTTCTTGCAACTCCGTGACCTCCTGAACAGCTACGTGCGAGAGGAGAGGTCCAGAGGAGTAAGAGTCAGGTTGTCGTACGACGAAGAGCCTGCTGTCTCCCTCTCACCTGGTCCTCCGTTGCTGGGAACCACTACCTCACCAGCAACCCGACGAGCCAACACAAATCCTCATCCCTACCTTAACGGTCAGGGAGATATCTGCTCAGGAGGAGGAGGTCCTAGCAATTCCGTGCTCTCCCCGGGGACCTCAACACGACTCCCCTATGAAGAAGCTTTGAGGTCGTTACGTCTGGCCAGCAGTGCTGTGGCTGCTTCCCTTGCGGGAGCAGGAAGTCTTGCTGGAGGAACCGTTGTCCCTCCAGGAACGATGTATCCTAACTATTCACAGCCTCAATACTCGCCCTATGCACCACCTTACTTCCCCACATGGCCGGGAGGGTATCCTTGGCAATACCCACCACCTCTGAACCAAGTGCCAGCAACCCCCCCTGCGGGAGGACAGGGTCTGGGAGCCTCCCAACCCATGGTGCAAGCCTCCACGGCCGAAGCTAGGGGCGAGGCTACACCTTCGAAGCCATACCGACCTAAGTCGTTAGAATGCTTTGCCGAGCACATCGCTCATTTTGATTTCCCCAACAAGATCAAAATGCCAGCTAATGTGAAAACGTACGACGGCACAGAAGACCCTGATGACCACTTGAACGTCTTCTCTGGGGCAGCCACTGTAGAAAAATGGAACGACGCCGAGTGCTGCCACATGTTCATGCAGACTTGGATATTGTGACCGTTGACTTGGATCCTGGTTTGTCACGCACCTCGCGGTAAAACCCCGCATGTGCAATTTGAGGGTGTGACATTATTGAATTGTTGTAATAATATGGTTGAATCGTATAACAGCTATTTGAGAGAAACTTTGCTAAAGAGAAGAAAAAAGATTTAACCAACTGTTAAACACAGGTTAATTATTGAAATGTATTATTATTGCTCTAGATACAAATTTGAGTATTGTTAGACGCTCAAATTCCACTGCGGAGTTTATACCGTGAGTAGCGTGACATACCAGGATCCCCATAGCCATAAGTCATATGAACGACTCTAAATGCCCAAACCATTTAGCTCGTTTTAAAAAATATAGTTTTAACATTTAACCAAAAAGTTTAGATAAGTTGCACTGTTCACACTTCGGGTGCCTCCCCTTGTAAGTACCCTGGTTATTGTCGGAAGGGGGTCTGGTTATTATTGTCGTTTGCACCTGACCTCTGCCGCTGCTGTTGACTGCTGCCACCACTTGAGACCTTGCCCGAGCCGTCTTTCTATTTTCGCTTGTTATCTTTAGTGGTTGACGATGAGGTACCCCGTGGGGGCAAGATTCCTTCGCCACCTTCTGATCCGTTAACTGGTGGGCTAAGCGAATGACTTGTTGAATGTTATTCAGGTTAGCAGCAGTGATCATTCCTTTAATCTGAGGCACCAAGCCCTTGATGTACAACTCAATTCGTTTGTAGAGCGGAGTAGAGTAATTAGGGCACATGGTCGCCACCTCATGCGACCTAGTAGTATAAGTCTCAATCTCCGACCCCACCATTTTCAGGTTAAGGTATTCAGTGTCCAACTTCTGAATCTCATCTCGAGGATAGTACTCCTCCTTCATCAGTCCTTGAAATCCGCCCAAGGTGTAGCATTGGCCACATCAACACCTAGCATCTGCACATGAGCGTTCCACCAGGATAATGCCGCATTCGTAAGTGTAGTAGTGGCATGTTTATGTTTCCCCGTCCATGTCCACGTCCAGCCATAGTGATCCTACATTCACCATAAGCTCATGAGACATAAAAATATGCGGGCCATACGATCGTTCACACGTAGTGTAGGCGAACTGGAATAAAGAACAAACTTTAATAGAACAACTCAGTCTCGACTGGGTCTAGAATAAAAGAAAGAAAGATCAAGCGAATGAAGATAGGAATCAATCGTCTCCGTGCTCAGTTAAAATAATAGAGTCTCCATATTCAATCTTTTCGGGTTTGATGGGTTCGGGTTCCTTCTCTAATTCCTCTTCCTCCTCCTCTAGTGGTGTAAGTGTTATCTAGAGTTATTCGCGTGTGGTACTAACGTCCTACTCGTTCCTCCTAGTAGCCTTCCTCTCTCACCTGTAATGTTGCACCGTGTTCAATGGTTGGTTCTCGCACTAGTACTCGATGGCTAACTCCCCATACGTGAAGCTAGTTGGAATTTTAGTCCCAATTGATGCGCCACATGGCCTAGCTTTTGTCCTTCACCAAGGATGTGCTCAATATCGGATTTAGTGTTAAAGGATTATGTATCTCCTATAACCTACAAAGCAAGTATTCATAGCCCAAAATCTAGTTGTGCACTTAAGCTGTGAGTGTACTAATGCAATGCTTATGCTATGACAGTTATAGACTAGACTCACCATGCAGTCCTAGTTCACTATAACCAATGGCTCTGATACCAATCTGTAACATCCGGCCGCTCTCACCACCAATATTCTCCGCTTTGCCCCGATGGGTTGCCCATCCAGAGCTCACGGATTTGTTTTTGGTTGCCCAGTGGAGACTTCCCAGGAGGTCACCCATCCTGAAATTGCTCCCACCTGAGCACGCTTAACTGTGGAGTTCTCCTCTCATCCACTAACATTAAGCCCCAAAACAAGTTGGTGATTTAAGAGGCAAGACATTACTTATGAACCAAGGATCTCTCCTGGCCGGTGGCCACGGCCGATGTGGGATTTTCCCGGGATGTCACAAGTACAATAAAACTGATTAAATAGTCTACTGTTAAAATCAACAGATGATTGATCTTTAGTAAACAAACATTAAAAATTTAAATGTGTTATAGTTGTTAGTAGCAATTGTTTAAGTCAACAACTGTTTGAACCAAACAGTTGAATTTACATCTGATTTAATCAACAGTCTTTTAAACACAGTGTTTTAAAAAATTATGCTATATTGACGACGTGCTTTGAAAGACGTTACCAAATACGGTTTTTGTTTCAACTTTAGATTAATTTTTAATTTTGTCATCCTCTTTTTTGTTTTGATATGTGTTATCTCAACAGAGCTTTAATTTGTCTATACATTTAACTGATATTGTGAATGGAACAGTCGTTACGAAACACAGTTTTTATTTTAATAGTAGATTGGCTTTTTAATTTGGTTTTTACCAAAGAGATCATAATAGTTGGTGTGTTTTTTTTTTTTTTTTATATTTTGGGTAGTAATTGTTTTTAAGAAAGAAACAGATGTTAGTAAACAGGTTTTCTTTACAGCAAATGTTTGGCTTCATAATGTTGGTTTTAGTAGACAAACCTTAAACTAATTGTTTTAAAGAAACAAATAGATGGTAATAAACAGACGCTGTCAAAACAACAGACGGTGGGATTCTTAATGTTTATTTTTACTAAACAGTGGTTAACATTTAAAACATACATAACAAAAATCATATATACTATATAAACTACTTAATTAAAATTTCAAAAATCCTTTCTTTCTTTTTCAGAATCTCGCTTGAAAGATCCTTTCTTAAATGCATCAACGCTTCATGAATGTTTTTTGTCGATTTGTAGTTGCTGAATCAAGTAGTCTTCTGTCTTGTCTCGCAAAGCAGTTGCTGGTTCATGCAACACCATATCTAACATGGCAATATTTGTCCATGATTGTTCCTTAACGGTTTCTTCCATCCTCTCTACTTCATTCCTAATATCTTCGTCTTTTCTCTTTTCTTGTAGTGACCAAACGCTGGATATTGACTTAACGTTTGATGTATCAGCAAAATGATAGTATGATTTGTTTGCCATTTTGGTAGATGAAGTTTAGAATATGTACTGTGTGGAATTTATAGATAAATTTTAGTTTGGATATGAACATATTTATAGTAATAATTTTGAAAGATAATTAATTTCACGCGATATTTTACTTGATTATTTCAGCTATTCTTTTTCCAAAGCATTCGTCCATTTATGTTTGACAATTTGTATAAACTTTTTAGATACTATAAACGTTTTGAAATTAAATAATCTTTATAACAAAACTTTTCGTTTAACACGTTAACCCAAGTATAATAACTATTCTACCGTATGACCTTTCATTTTCACACGTTATAAGTGTATAAAATAGTAAACACATCCCGAACTTCATCATAAACCATTTTAATATTAATATTTATATTCCAGTCTTCATCAATGGCATCAATGGCAGCGTCAAGTAATAACCATGAAGATGAAATGAATGTAGTTGTTCTTAATCAAATTACAGCACAATACTATCAGGATTTGAAGACTACAAGAGATTTGAATATTTTTTTTGACCGTTTGCACTTGGGCACATTTTACCGAGACGATGTGCAACGGATTTTGATGTCAATGCCTTCGACTGTTGTTCGTGATTTGTTGTTGTTGTGCAATTCAGAGTCTGGGATTAAGGACGTAGAATTTTTTACAAAAGTTAAAGATGTACATGCACAAGTTGAAGCTTAAATGGAATTGAAGCTTAAGTTTATTAATTCCTTTAACTAGGTATGTATCTTAATGTTTAAAGTTGATCATATTTGTTTTTTTAACCTTGATTATATATGGTTTTTTATATATGGCTACATATTGATTACAACTTTTTAATTTGGTGATCCTCTTTTCCGTTTTAATATGTGTTATCTCAACATAGCTTTAATCCGTCTGTACTCTGTAGACTTTTTATTCCTTGGTTGTCACGTTTCAGTTATTAAAAATCTGAATAGTATTATTGACTGATATCGTGGAAGGAACAGACGTTACAAAATGCAGTTATTCTTTTAACAGTAGTCAACAGTTGGTCTGCTTCTGTTTTTTTATTATTATTATTATTATAAAGAAAGAAACAGATGGTACTAAACAGTGGTTCTTCGCCACAGACGGTTGGGTTCTTGATGTTGTCTTTACTAAACAGTGGTTACGTTTGGATTCATTCTTCCCGTGTGTTTTCACACGGGATTCCACCTAGTATATATAATAAACCAAAGCAATAATTCACACATGGCACTCAAAGAGGCCAATCTCCTCATTGAGTGTGTCATATGACATGCCCATCTGGCATTAAGTGATTTTAGGAAGAAAAATATATTCAAAAAAAATTTAGATTTTTCTCTCTCATGTTTCCTCCCATAATTTTCAAACATTAATATCTTTTATATACGAGATTTTTTAAAGAAAAAATTACACCAAATTAACGAGCGTTTTATTATCTTTCCAACGAGTACCATAGTGTTATATAAAAAACGGAGAAAAAACGACTATTTTTTTGTTTGAAGTATTTGGTGTTAGCATTGGATTTATAGATTGTTTTAAGTTAGGTATTAAATATTGAGATTAGAGTTATGCATTTTTTTAGACTTTATGATTAGTGTTAATATTAGAGTTATACATTATTTTAGGTTAGGTATTGAATACTGATATTGAAGTTATGCATTTTTTTAAGCCTTTATGATATGTGTTAATACTATAGTTATACATTGTTTTAGGTTAGGTACCAATATTAGTATGTTAGAGTTATGCATTTTTTTAGCTTTTAGGATAGGTATTAATATTAGAGTTACATTGGTGTTATACATTGTTTTAGGTTAGGTGTTAGCATTAGAGTTGTACATTGTTTTAGGTTAGGTATTAATATTATAGTTATACATTGTTTTGAATAATGGTATTAGAGTTATGCATTTTTTAAGCCTTTATGATAGGTGTTAATACTAGAATTATACATTGTTTTAGGTTATGTACCAATATTAGTATGTTAGAGTTGTACATTTTTTTAGCCTTTAGGATAGGTGTTAATATTAGAGTTACATTGGAGTTATACATTGTTTTAGGTTAGATGTTAGCATTATAGTTGTACATTGTTTTTGGTTAGGTATTAATATTATAGTTATACATTATTTTAGATTAGATGCTAAGATTAGAATTATACATTATTTAAGGGTAGGCGTTAACATTGGAGATACATTGATAATTGTTTTAGGTTAGGTGCTACCCAAAGCTTTCCTGCATTTAATTGTAAAGCCCATCAGTCTATTTCATATGTAAAATTGATGTGTCATATTAGATTTTTTTCAACCGTGGGACGCCCCGGGGTATAATCTAGTGTATTATATATAACACGCGACCGATGGACATACGAGCCTTGATCGTTACAAAGGCCGATGCTTTGGACTTGAGAATATCATTTGTGTTAGGTGACCCCTATAGTGACCAGGATGCCTATTACTAAAGGCTATCAAATCGAACCAAACCTTTTCTTTCGGTTTCAAGTTTCAACTCAAACTGCCAAACTGGTTCAAGATTTACAAACGAAACTTTTAAACTGAACCGATCGTTTTCTTCTTATAAACCAGTGGGTTGAGGCCTTACAAAACTCTTTCAAACCGAACGTATCAATCCTTCTCTTCTTAAAGGGTGTTTGGCTCTCTTTATTTCCACCTACTTATAACTTATAACTTTTCCAAAAAGTCATAATTGTTTTAAAAAATGTTTGGATGGTGGGTTGAATGACTTTTTGGGTTTACGAGCATGTTTGGCTCTCCTTATTTCCACATCCTTATAACTTATTGCTCTTCCAAAAAGTTAATAAGTCTAAAAAAATATTTGGCAAATGAAAAAAGACTTAAAAGTTTAACTTTTCATTTGCCTATAATAAGTTGTTTTGAAAAAGTAAGGAAAGTGTGACTTTTTGAACATCCTTATAATTTATTGATAGATATTTACTTACATGCCCTCCTTATATCCTTATACCTACCCTCCTTATACCCTTTTTGGTCATTTTACCTAAATAAGTTTATCCAAACACTTTTTTACAAAATAACTTATCAACTTATTGTTTTTCCTTACCATATAAGCTAATCCAAACACTTTTCTAAAAACTCATTTTTAAAAAGTCATAAGTTAATAAGTCATTTTAACCAATAGTCCTTTTGGACTCAAATAAGTTTATCCAAACATGCCCTAAATAAGGGAAAATGAGGTGGAAAACGACTTTTTCAAAAGTTAGTAATGTGTAACTTTTTGAAAATGGAGATAAAGAGATGGAAAAGTAGATAAGTTAAAAGTTGTAAGTTTATCCAAACATGCCCTTAATATTATTATAATAATTAAAAGCAACAAATCGTACATAACATTCAAAGAAAACATCATGGGTAAAGACTAACAAAATACACTAGAAGATATTAAACTCTATATTATCATCTTCCCACAGCCAAATCTTCAAATCATCTCCAAATTCTTCAAACCCTAACTCCATGTCATATTCATAAGAGCAAAACCCTAACGATATTGGTGAATTCATGATAAAGCTTTGGTCATTAGCAAAATTATTTTGAGCACATTCAACACTTCTATCAGCTATACGATTTCCTGTTTGTTCCTCATCATGAAGGCTTGATAGAGCATCTGACGCCTCACTTACTAAAAACTTGTTGATATTCAGTAACTCATCATCTTGATACCCTACTTCATCTTGTCCCAATTCTTTATTTTCTCTATCTATAAAGTCTCGTGTCATCATAGAAATGGAATTATTGTTCATTCTTTGATCATTACCTATTTTGTCTTTATTTGGCGCTTGTGTTTGTAGGGTTGAGTTATTGATTAGTGGAGGTGATGGTAACTTGGCATAACCATCCACTTTATTCGTGTTATACTTCTTAGCGATGCAACGACTAACCCGACCAGTTCGTCTGGATGTTGGAACTATGTTTGTCATGTTCAATGTGGTTAATGTTGACTTGTTTTTACCTCGCAAAAACATATACATTTTGCGACTTAGATGAGAGTTCCAGTAATTCTTGATCTCGTTATCTGTTCGTCCAGGTAAATGGCTAGCAATCACGGACCACCTAAAAATAACATATTATATTCATCACAATAAGAGGAAAAGTATGAGAACTTAGATATTGAATATATATATATATATATATATATATATATAACCATCTACAAACATTCTAGTTTATGCTTTTATAATATAGGAATTACCTATGTTATATATCTAGACATTAGCATTCGCACCGACATATTCCAGAAAACAATGTATGTCTATTTTTTAACGGTTTAAATTACACTAATTCAACTTTTAGCGGAGCTTAAATCTTTAACTTCAAGGGAAGTAACAACTCTAATGGTTTTGTCAATTGAGCTCAACCCCCACCATATGTATATCACCAAATGGCTTTGCCACTTGATACAATGGCGACATATACTATAGTGCTTGATACCGACAAATACAAGGTTGCAAAGTCATCTAGGTCACATGCATTGATGTGGAACTGATTTTTTTTTAACGACGACTTTTATTAAAAAAAAAAAAACAAACAAACCCATCAACAAGGCTGAAGCAACTAGAAACAACATTAAACATCAATATGACTTGATCTAGTGTACCAAGACCTTATGGTCCATGTATTTTTTTTAACGGCTAAATTTTGTCACCCATAGGATTAAAATCCCTCACCCCTTATAAAGGTAAAGCTTTACATCTTGATATCGCTAAGCCACATGCCCTTTTTTATTGTCCATGTACTTGATCCGTGATTTTGAGCCCTCAACACCAAGATCAAGTAGCGAGAGTTCCATACATGTGACATTCAGCCACCCAATTTAAAGCCGAACAATACGTAAAATATTTATTGCGACCATTCATTCATTGTACAATTGATGGGAAAATGACAAAAATGGCCCGTTGACCGAGTAGTTTACGAAAATAGCCCCTTGCCCCGTCTTTGGAAGACGGGTCACACCTTCCAAGACGTCTCAGACCTCTCCGGAGAGGTCTTCCACTCCAATCAATAACTCACCGTCACCTCATCACCCACTCTCTCTAATAATTATCCTCCTCTCCTCCCCTCTCTCTCTCTAATAATTATCCCTCTTCTTTCTCCTCTCTCTCCCTTTCTCTCTCCTCTCTCTCTTTCTAACCCTTCTTCTTATTTTTTTTAAGTCTGCAAAGCTTACCAGGAAATGTACAACTCTGGATGCGAAGAGTACAAGCTTACCAGGAAATGACGTAGCGGTGAGTTATTGGTTGGAGTGGGAGACGTCTCGGGAGACGTCTGAGACGTCTTGAAAGGTGTGACCCGTCTCCCAAAGACGGGTCAAAGGGCTATTTTCATAAACCACTTAGTCAACCGGCTATTTTGATGATTTTCCCATTGATTTTTATATGATCTCCATGAATATTTTTAAGATGAAATGATTTTTTTTCCAGTAAATATTGGTTTCTTAATTTCTGGAAAAGTAAAATCCTTAGTGTATGTGTAGTGGTGCCCCGTTGTGGGCGTTTTGGGGCTTATAACGCCCTTCAACACCGCCCCATATGGCGTTATAGGGCGTTTTGGGGTGAAATCGTTCTGGCCATAACGAGCGTTGTGGGTTGTGTTTTTGAGGAATATGACCGTTAACAACGGTCGAAAACTTAAAAATAAAAAAATTCAACCTATATATAAACATACCTTCACACATACAATTCACACACATACAATACAAATATACACTACACACATACAACCTTCAACTCTCAAACAAATTCCACACACAAACAAATCACCAAAATGTCGTCCCCTCCTCACTCCGATGACTCGTTTGTTGATCTATATAATCGGTTTTTTAAAGATGATGGTGCGGAAGAGGACGAGGCCGTTACGAGTGCGGTTCAACTAGCGTCTAGCGCGGCGCAACTTGTAAGTACTTCCGCCCCACGGCCGATATTGTCTAGGCAATATATAGAGCGAGACCGTGTAGCCGCCAATGAGCGTTTGATGAATGACTATTTCAATGCCAATCCGGTTTACGGCCCTGATTTGTTTAGACGAAGATTTCGGATGCGTAAAAACTTATTTTTGCGTATCACCGGAGATTTAGAGTCCGCCTATGACTACTTTAAGCAAAAACCCGACGCTAGAGGGTGTTTAGGATTCACCCCAATTCAAAAGGTCACTTCCGCCTTACGTGTACTCGCATACGGGAACACATACGATATCAATGACGAGTATTTGAAGATGGCGGAGAAAACCACACGCGATACCTTGGAGTATTTCTGCTACGGTATTTACAAATATACATATATTTTTTATACATTAGTAGTTACATTATATATATATATATATATATTTGATTTTTTAGGTATATGCCAATTATACGGGAAACGATACTTGAGAAACCCGACATGGAGCGACCTTCAACAACTATACGAAGCGCATTTACAAAGACATGGATTACCCGGTATGATTGGTAGTATAGATTGTCGTCAATGGCGATGGTATGCTTGTCCAACCGCATGGCGAGGTCAACATACACGCGGTGACCAAAAGGGACCAACGTTGGTTTTACAAGCAGTTGCCTCACAAGACCTGTGGGTTTGGTCGGCCTTCTTTGGTCTCGCCGGGTGTATGAACGACATAAATACTTTCCAGCATTCGCCATTGCTAGAGTCTTACATTGGCGGAACAATACAGAAAGCTGGGTTTTATGCAAATAATAATTACTACGAGCATGGATACTACTTGGCGGATGGTATATATCCGGAGTATTCAATGCTCGTCAAAACGTTTAGTCACACACAAGATGAAAAAAAGGCAATATTTTAAAACAGTTCATGAGTCTGCAAGAAAGGACGTCGAGAGGTGTTTTGGCGTTCTTCAATCACGATGGCATTTTGTTAGAAATCTTTGTCGTATGTGGGAAAAAGAAAGGATTAGGATGGTCATGTATGCTTGTATCATAATGCATAATATGATACTTGAAGATGAAGGAAAGGCAATATGCCCAAACTATTTAGCAGAAGAAGATGTTCAACGGACGCAAGCGACACAGGAGCAGAGATTCCAAAACAGTTCCATGTTGCGTTCCAAGGATATACATAACGCGTTGAAGGCGGATTTGGTTGAGGAAGCATGGGCGATTCGCCCGATTCATCACAACCAAGAAGAAGAAGAAGGAGAAGGAGAAGGAGAAGGAGATGAAGAAGAAGAAGAAGAAAATGAAGATTAAGACGACGACGAAAACTAGGTTTGTAATATATTTTTTTAACTATTTGTAATTTTTTTAAGTATTTGTAACTTTTTTTAAGTATTTGTATTTTTTTAAGTATTTGTATTTTTTTTAGTATTTGTAATATTTATATATTTAATGGAATATTTAAACTATTAAATATTATTATTTAAATAAGAAAAAATAATAATTAAACAATGATTACCAAATCATTTATAACCCCCCATAACCCCCTTTCTATTACACCCTCTTTTTCCATAACCCACTTCTATAACTTTTTAATATTTTAATCCCCATAACCCCCCATAACCCCCCACCACTACACATACACTTATAAAGGACTGATTTTGCATAACACGATAGTGGTTGGGTTTTTTTTTAATGGCCAACAGACGATGTCCCGACTATCCGGGGTACCCATCAATTGGTTACAAAAGCACCTCATACGCCTCTGGGTAAAGACACGTCTTGGATGCCCTCATAGCTTGCGCTTGGTATTTACTTTTTAATATATTTTATTTATCATTTAATTTTATTTACTTAAAATACTTTTGTTGTCAACATTTTACTCTTTAATATATCGAACCGTTACCGACTTCTACGTACTACCCAAGTACTATGAACTATGAAGACAATATTTTTAGTTTTATCTTACATTTTATTAAATATGTTTTTTTTACCGGTGACTTTCATATTAATAACCCAACGTCACACTGTCTAATAAACAATTTTAACCAAAGTCTGCCGCAGACTACGTTGTCTTAACTAAGTCCGCGCTAGTGCATAAGACTTGGTTACGACGTTTATATTAATGTAGTTTAGGTAATCACTTTACTATAGTTAATATTAATTGTATTGAAAATTTTGAAAAAAAAAATTCTGTTCAAAATATAATATATCTATTCTATTGATATAATAAAAGAAAAGGGGTATGTCACATTACATTATGTGAAGCTTTCACACCTTTTACTTTCCCTCTAAAAGTTTTTTAATTATATTTTAAATAAAAATAACTATTAACTATTATTTTAAAATTTCAAATATTTTAGTTAATATTTTTATCTCTATCTTTTTCTTATTTTTCTCTCACAATTTATAAACATTAGTAATTTTATATACAACAGATTTTTTAAAAAAAATTAGACCAAATTAACGAGTGTTTTATTATACTTCTAACGAGCACCATCGTGTTACACAACGAGCACGAGCACCTAAACACAGGTAATTCATTAATCATATTATGATAATATATATGTTTTTAACCTAATATTATATATAAGAGTCCGCTAACTATATATAGTTACTCGGTTCGACGACAACACGAAATTAATTAATATTAATATATTGTATTGCGTTTACGTTTATTAAATATTTAATATATTAGTTAACTATTATAAAAATCTTGATGTAGTGGTTTGTTTTTAAGTCTTTGTTTTGAGGACTGTTGTGTTATTAATGAAATTGAATATTAAAAAAAAAACTATTTTAAAAATCATAAGATCATTTGTATTGACAAAACTAATTAATTAAGAGGGTGTTTGGGATTGTGTTTGTAATCTGATTTTTAGGTTATTGGGTTTTGAAAACGTAGATAATCAGTTTTTAGTGTTTGGGATTACATTTTGAAAACGCAGATAATCAGTTTTTTAAGCTAACAAAACGCAATAATCTTTAATCAGCTCCACCCCTGCCTTTTCAAAACGCATAATCTGTTTTGAATATTCAATCCCAAACACCCCTAAGACGGTTATTGAGTACAAAATTAAGCTTACACGTGTTACAAATTTCTTTTTTAGAATTTTTTTTTTCAAGTTAACGAAGAGTTATTAATATAACAATTAAATTTATTAAATGATAAATGAACTTTTCTTAATAATAAAAAGATAAAATTTCAAATGACAGATTACAAGATTTGATTAAGGGTTAACTTTCTTGTGTCTCATGCTTTATAACTTTCTTGTGTTCTTGTTTTAGACTAGACGGAGTGGGGGCGGGAAGGGCCTGAACACCGCCGCACGTTGGCGTGGAGAGGGGCGGGAGTGGGGGGGCGGGAAGGCCTTCACTGGCGTGGGGGAGGGGTGGTTGCCACGTGGCAGCTTCTTATTGGTCAGGTTTTTTTTTTTTTTTTTTTTTTTTTTTTTTTTTTTTTTTAACTTTAACACAATATAATATTATTTCCTTCCCCCCTATTTCCCCCCTTCCACTCCCCACAATTATTTTCCCCCGCACAAGGGTCCTACAAGTGCCACATGGCGCTTCATCCCCCTCTTTCCCCCCAACACTCCTTATAGTCTTACTATGTAATAATTTATAATACTCTATTTACCAAGTTTTTCATGCATTATGCTGTTGTACTTCAAGCTTAACGAGTTTTTCAAAAAAACTTTTGATTTTACATATCCCACCCTTCTCTCTCTCTCCTTCTCTAACTAATTTATTGGTCCCTGCTCTTACCCACGTGTCATCTCCCCTTTCTTACACACATTCTTGATACTTCTCTCACACACTCTGACACGCACACAGTACACACATCTTTTTTTTTTTTTTCCTTTCATCTCAAATAGGAGATAGAGAGAGAAAGCAGAACGAGATAGTTAGATAGAGAGAGAAAGTGGAAATTGAGGATGGAGGGCGGCCATGGCCTCCGGTCGTTCGTCGATGGAAGGGAGGTGGTAGCAGTGGCACGTGTCGGTGGTGGGATTTAAGGCGGCAGAAGGTGACTGGAATGTTGGTGGCAGGTGGTGGTCCGGGTGGATGGTAGAAGTTGGTTTAGGCGGTGCTTAATTGAAGAAGGGTGGCGTAGGTGGTTCCTAAATTACACCTTAAATACCTGCATGTTTTTTGATCTTTCAAGAACCATTCAGCGGTTGGCGGAGGGCGGTTTCGGCAACGGCGAACTGAAGAAGGTTGGCGTCGGTCGGGTTAAGGTTTTCAGGTGGTGGTTCTATGTCAGTGTAGAGTTTGGAGGTTGGTGATGATGGCTGAATTGTTGGGTGAGATGGTGGTTTCTTGATAATGACTGTGATAGATTGGTTGGTATGGTTTGAAAGTGTAAATGTTTACCTTCTTCCCATTTTATTGTTTTTTATTATTTTGTGGAGCTTTAACATCCCTGTAATGGACTTTTCAAAATAAAAATTATAATAACAGTGATGTACCGAAAAGTAAAAACGAAAATGCTTAGACCATGTGTAGTGGGGCTTTATATTTATAAAGCCCCTGAATGTGATTGGTCCACGTGGCTGCTGAGTCAGCGTGGAGAGAGAAACTGAAAAAGGGGTGTAGTGGTGGGGCTTTATTTATAAAGCCCCTGTTTGTGATTGGTTGATTTTTTTATTTTTTTTTTAATCTTTTAATTCAAAATAATTAAAATAAAATGCAAATAAATTTAAAAAATACACAAATAATAATAAAAACACACAACTGATATTAAAAAAAAAAGTTACACACATCCTAAATTCCTAAATTACTTATTAATCCTAAATTACTTATTAATCCTAAATTACTTATTAATCCTAATTTTCTCCACTATGGAGAGTAGTTGTCCCAGGGGAAGTAGTACTCGGGTGAGACGGAACGTGAGCTGTCCCGTCCATCAGATCTCGCATCTGAGGGGAAGTAGTAGTACTCACTACGAGGGGTAGGTTGGCTATAGTAGTACTCCTCTTCCTCAATCTCCCTCAGGGCTTCCAAGTCCCCCTCAGTTGGGGAAGTCCCATGGTCTTGGGGGATGGGGATGGGGGTAGTTTGCTGTTGGGGGATGGGGATGGGGGTAGGTTGCTGTTGGGGGATGGGGATGGGGGTAGGTTGCTGTTGGAGGATGGGGGTGGGGGTGGGGGTAGTCTGGTGTTGGGGGAGTGAAGCAGCCCAGGGGGTAGGGGGCGACAACGTTAGTCGCTCCATTTGTTGCTGGGCCATGACATAATCCATAGCCCAGACCAATTCCTCATCCGTCCAGTCATCATCGGCAGAAGGATGAGGAGGAAAGGTTGGTTGTGCAGCAGCAGCAGGAGGGGGATATAACCAATGTTGTGGAGGAGGAGTAGGAGGAGGAGATGAGGAGAATGGTAGTCTCCGGGGACGGCCCCGTCCCCTGGGATACCGGCGAGAGTACTGTCGGAGGTTAGAGGAAGATGAGCCTCCTGGTTGAAAACCAGACATATTATGGTTTGAGGAGGAGGATGAGGAATTGGAGGTGTGGTTGATAAATCTGATTTGGTTACCTATTTATAGGGTTAGCAAATTTTGAAATTCAAACGGTTTGGGGGGAAAACGTTTGAAATTCAAATTTTGAAATTTAAACGGTTTGGGGGGAAATTTTGAATTTTAAACGGTTTGGAACAGTAACCGTTTAAAATTTAAAATTTTCAATTAGTAATATTATTATCATGTTTATTATTATTATAAAGTTTATTATTATTATTATTATTAAAAATAAAAAATAAAAAAAGTTGACCTTTGACCTTGCCACATGGCAAGGTCTGATTGGCTGTCAAAAAATGCATATGGCGTTATAAATATAAAGCCCACCCCTCAAATTAGCATATAGCGCCCCCCTGTAGCGGTGTGGGGGGCGCTATTTTTGAATATAAAGCCCCAATGGAGCCCCACTACGGGTGGTCTTAATAAAAGAAATTTAAAGTATATTTATTTATAATACTCCTAAGTCCTAAGACTAAAATTAGGGCTTTCTCAGAACAAGAACAAGTATTGTTCCTTTTTACTATGCTACATATTTAAGTGGCAAATATAAAGGATATTAAACTTAGAAATTTAAAGTACAAGCATATACGAATAATCTAAAATACACCTACACGAATCTTACATAGAAATGCACCGTAAACTATATATATACGAACAATCTAAAACTATATATTTAATCATGTGTATGCATCTTTATATCTTTTTTTCGTGCTTGACATAATATCATTTTCACAGTTCTTTTTTTAGAGGTAAAAATGTTACTGAATCTTAGACATTTTTTAATACAAATTTTACTTTTTGCATGTAATACATATATAGTGGGAACTTGATTTGCTTAAAAAAATTATGAATATGAGACAGATATGAGCGAATGATATGAGGTGATACTTGACCTAATTATTTGTAACACGCATATCACTTTATTTTAACTATCGTAAACTTTTCATTTGATTTTGTTTTCCCTTTGCTGTAGATTATAAAGTATTATACTAATCTACCAACCTTTTTAAAGTATTTTGATGCGTAAATTTAAGTTATCATACGTTTCGATATATATTACGTCCAAAAACAAGTCTGATCGATTGTAGTCTATACTTTACAGCATTGAGACGCCGCCGCCGCAACGCGCGACGGGTCAAATAACTAGTTATTACTACGTATAAAGTTTGTCCCATGCTTTTATAGTTTTTGTGGTTTTGTATAAGAGCTTTCATATTAAGTTATCCATATTTTTATGACTAAATCCCTCATATTATAAAATTGGATTGTGAGAGGTTATAAGTGAAGGAAATAGGGAATCTTATCCATATTTTTTGAGTAAATCCCTCATATTATACGATTGGGTTGTAAGAGGTTTTGAGTGGAGGAAATAGGGAACATACTTTTTATCGGTATATTTGGAGATATTTGAGGGAACACAATTTTCTACATTTATTTTTTAATATTAGCTGAAAGTGGTTGTGAATGGAAATGAAAGAAAAATTAACGATATTATTTGATTGAACAGAAAAAAAAAGAAAATGTAGTGATTTTTAGTGTAATATATGGATGCGGATAAAGAACCTATTGTGAATGCTCTAAGTTAATTTCATTTTTGAATGTATATTGGTGGATTTATACATTTGTTACAAGTGAATCTATAACTATATAATAAAGAATTGATGTTTGCTGACGTGATATTCATTGGTAGTCTCCTCCCCTCTTTAAATGTTTCACGTGGTATAATATGGTGCAAGTATTTTTTGTTTTGTTTTGTTTTTTAATCATTAATAAATATATAACCCTAACTCATCTTTCACCTCCCCATTCCCTTCTTCCTCAAAACCCTAGCCCCCATCTTCTCATTCTTGTTCTTATTCTCGCCTCCCTCTCTTTATCTATATGGTAAAAGACTAAAAGGTAATCAATTGTATAAAATATTGTTTATTTACACGTTCTCTACCTTATCTCTGTTTGTTTAAGGGTTTTATACAATATTATTATTATTATTATTATTATTATTATTATTATTATTATTATTATTATTATTATTATTATTAATTCATCACCACCATTCAATTCAATCACTAATATTAACAAAACCCATACCCATCATCACATATCTCAATACCCACCACTCAGAGCACTTACATCCTATCCATAAAATGTATGTAAGTGTGTCCACTAAATTATATGGTGTGAGTGTAAGTGGTTGTGAGTGGAGGAGAGATAAAATATTTGGTGGAAGCACTGTTCCACCCTAAATATGAAAAGCTACTGTTCACCCCTATATATATTTTAATTTTTTGTAAGTAGTTGTGAGTGAGGAGAGAGAAAATGTAATGATAAAAGTATGAAAAAATATTATTATTTTAATTAGGAGAGAGAAGATTTAAGGGTGGAGTAGTGATTTTTAGTGTAATTTAATGGATGTGATTTGATGAAGGGGATGCGAATGCTCTCACACTTCACGCAGTTTCCACTTAAACGACACCGTTCCATTCTCTAGTGTTTATTCAACCTTTTCTTACTACCCAATTAGCGAATGTAATGTGATTGATACTAAAGTTAGGGTTTTTTTTTTCTCACTTGATCTTCCTCTCTGTCCGGTAATTATTAGAGTTACATTGGAGTTATACTTTGATGGTAGAATAGAAAATTTAGTTAAAAGAGAAGGGCGGAATATCTAATTCGACGCGAAAGCATTCTCGCCTACTCCCCGACCCATCTATTTTGCCACCTGAAGCTACTCCCAGTGCCAAAGCAAAGAGCATGTTGGTTTATAAATCCAACAAACTTACAAAATGTGTGATACTAGATTAAGATAACTATGTCTACATGTTGCAGGTTTCTTTAGTGAAATTCATCTGCATCAATTTGCTCTGTCACTCATTCATCTTCAATTCACGGTTCGTGTCATTATTAGCTTGGGTGTCACCCAATAACAACTTTCTACCTATTACCAGGTAATAAATAATAATTTTTATCTTTTATTTTTTATTTAGTTTGTATGTTTTTAGAACTATACAACAATTATTAGGAGTTTTATAGTATTGGGATAGAAAAAATTAATAATTTATGCTCTCTGTCACTAATAACTGATAACAGTAGATGTATTCAACTCCGGGATCGTCCCGAAGTAACAAGCTAGTATAGTATATTCTTTCAATAGTTACACAACTAAGAAGCATTCATTCACTATTGAATATAAGTGGTTCATAGTTCTCGAATATTCGTAGTTTCTATTTAAACTCACCGGTTAGAGTGCTATTATAATCACATCATGTCTATTATTATTTTTATTCAAGTTTGAGAATCTAGAGTAAAGATCAAATACATATAGTTTTTTTGTAAGAACTGTGAGAATCAAAGGGGGTAAAAAAATTTATTTTTTTTTTTAGAATTTTTTTTTCCCATGTGCTTAAACATTCTTTCTAGATGAACAATACAAAAAAAAAATTAAAAAAATTTTTTTTTTAGTGTAATTACGTCATTAAGGTAAATACATTAGTTTACACTAGAGTAATTATGTGATTACTCTACACGTAATTACTCTACACCAAATTTTTTTTTTTTTTTTTTTTTTAGTTTTCAATACTATAATACATGTTTAACAATATGGGAAAAAAAAATTTTGAAAAAAAAAATTAAAAAAAAATACCCTACTTTGATTCTCACAGTTCTTACCAAAAAAGCTATTTGTACTGGATCTTTCCCCTGAGAATCTAAAATGCCCTACGTATTTCCCTAACAATTCATTCTAATTGCATCATCGTTCAAATGGAATAATTATTATAGATAACTTAAGGGGAAAAACCAAAATAAAAGATGCAACCATTTTTTTTTTAAATTAAAGATAAGTTTAATTTTCACTATCATCTACACTCTATTATATATCACTAGTGATACTCTTTTGTTTCATATAGTGTGTCAACCTTTATCTAATAGTTAGCTCACATTGTGGACTTCCCCTGACCGGTTTTGCAGGGTCATCGTGGAAGTTGCAAAGAAATTTCAGGTAAATTAGTTAAAGGGCACTGTTTTGAAACCCGGACCGGACCGGCCGGTCCGACCGATTTAACCGGAGATCGGTGATGCCGGCGGTCTGACTAGGGTGTTGGGACCGTTTTTCTCTAAACCGGCCGGTTGGTTCAGTAGCCGGCGATCAGACTGGAAGGCTGGACGGTTATACGGCTGAACCGTTAGATCTTGAAAGGGGTTTCGTCGGATATTTTTTTTCCGGCCAAAAACGCAGGTTGCAGTGGTTTTTGAAGAAGACGATTTAAGTAAAAAGAGCACACAAAAGCAAGATGATTTATTATATATTATTACATTTTGTTTGTTAGTTGCAGCCTTATGGGGTTGCAGACTTATACAGTCAATTTTTAGCCTACCTTACTTAAATTAATATATATATATATATGACTTTTATTTTAGAAAAATAATACATTACCTTTCATTTAAGTTTACTTTCTTCGATCAAACCTCATAGTTTAACTTTAAGAAATGTATACATTTATTGTTTATGTGATGAACGAATTTGTTTTTGATTGATAAAAATAAAATGATTAACAATACTTTCAAAATATGTAAAATATTTAAAGTTTAGTAAATATAAATCTATATAATAATTTATGACATCATCCGGTTCTTAAATCCGGTCCGACCGATCCGACTAGTAAACCAGTAAAGAGACCGGTTCGACGTCCGGTTCGGGTTTCAAAACATTGTTAAAGGCCCGGTTTGAATCCAGTAACTCTCATCTTACGCTGCAAATCTAACGCTTAATGGTCGTCACATGAACATGAGCATTTTATTTAATTATCTTTTGCAGAGCAAATGAATGTGAACAAGCACAAACCTGTTGCCCAAGCATTCGTGTAACTTGACAATCATTTCTTCTTCTTCTTTAGTGAAGTTCCCTCTCTTCAAGTCCCCTCTAAGATAATTGATCCATCTTAGTCTACAACTCTTTCCACACCTTAATAGTCCTTCAAAAATTCAAGTTATAAATTAATGGCAACATAATTTATTGAAAAAAAATATATATATTTATTAATTATGGTATTGAGATGACAACTTTGACCGAAGTTCCATCCATAATTAGACATTTAATATTTAGTAATAATTTAACTACTGATAATGCAAAAGTTCTGCATGTTAATCGGTCGTGATATTACCATCGTTATCCAGTCGTGGACAGTGTCAACAATTCATCAGTAGAGTCTGTTGGGTTTACTCGGGTTTGTTCGTGGGTCGCGGGTCACGGGTCAAAGTTGTGGATCGGTTCACGGTTTTTAGGAAATTATATTTTACTTAGGGTGTTGCTAAATGCACTCCCTTTTTTTTAATTTTTACCGATTACACTCCCCCCTTGAAGTTTTTAAATTAATACAATCAAACCTTTTATTTTAGATTTTTCTTTTGTTGCATCTAATTTAAAATTTTATACCTGTTTAAAGAGATAATTAAATTATATAACCAAAAGTTATCAAAAATTTTATATATATCGAGCTTGTATCTGTTATTTATTTATAGAGCTATTTTTAAAATTTTGAACTTTTATGTGATAGCTGAAAACTCAAACCTTAGATATAGTTATATTAATTACTAGTTTATACCCCGGGAGCTTCCCGGGTTGAGAAATCTAAGTAAAGTAAATAAAATTAAAAGTATCCAAACTATAAAAATGGCATCTGCCAATATATGATTAATGAATATTATTATTATTATTATTATTATTATTATTATTATTATTATTATTATTATTTTAAACAAATCTCTACCATAAGTTATCATATTCTAATATAAAAAAAAAGGGTAATTGGGTCGGGTATCACATAATCCCAGGCCCGACCCAAACCCATAATTTTTTTTAAACTAATTCCAAACCTGACACAATACCTGTCGGGTTACAAAAAATAGTCGTTTTTTTCTCCGTTTTTTATATAGCACTATGGTACTCGTTGGAAAGATAATAAAACGCTCGTTAATTTGGTGTAATTTTTTTCTTTAAGAAATCTCGTATATAAAAGATATTAACATTTGAAAGTTATGAGAGGAAACATAAGAGAGAAAATAATAAAGTTTTAATATTTAGATTATGTATTTAATAGATTATGTTAAATTATATTTAAACCATATTTATTCCTTTTTTTTAATTGGTCTAAATTTGACACATCACATCCTATGTGGCATCTCTCAAAAGAGAGATTGCATAATATTATGACATGTCATTAAAAATGCTTTGGTTTATTATATATATAGATTAGATTATTCCATGCGAATAAGGTTCCAGTCTTTTAGAGTAATGTAAATAAGTTTTGGGAAATTAGTTACTACACATATTATTAGTTTGTTTAACGTAATTTAAACAAAAAAGTTTGTTCAACGTAATATTTATAAAGTATATTAAATAGATTTAGATAGTGATAAAGTCTTTTGATTTGATTTTAATATATAATAATTGAAAACGAGATTGATAAACAAATAGGCAAGTAAATTAAAAATATTATATTTTTATTGAATAATATAAAGAATTTAAAATTGTTTGTTAATAAAGTTTTTAATGAGGGATATATATACGAAAGGAAATAGTGTAATATTTTTAGAACTAAAAATAAGAAATTTTATAGGGATGAGATTTGACAACTTTAAAACTAAATTTTTAGAAAGGGGAGTGTAAAAAGTAAAAGAGGGGAGTGCATTTAGCTAACCCCTTTTACTTATTATTAGTTAGAATTGGTATTAATTGATCGGATTCTTTGGTTAATATGTTAGTGGGTCATCCGGTTTCTTAGGTGAGTAGTTTTATTGTTGCTATTTTTATGGTTTATCTTTCTTTTGTAAAGGCTATTTATAGCTTAATATTTATTGAATGAAAGTACATGCATCAAGTTTTTGCAAGTCACGTGTAGTTATTTTCCTTTCATTACTTGTCATCTCCTTGAAGATAAATACACAAACAAACGTGAGTTGTGAGTGTGTTTTGAGGGGCCTGAAACCAACAGAGTCTTTACCACATATGCTCACCCTCACCGATAGATTACCGGTGATAATGGATTTCACACAAGGACAACCGTAGTCGTCGTTGCTTATCGGCTGAAAGTTCTCAAATTTGTGGTGCAACATAAATACACTTTGAGATGGACTATTTGTAGTGAAACATTATATTAAGGTTTTTTTTTCCTTTAAAATGTTATTCACTTATTTGTGTCAATAAATATGTATAGCTTTAAAAACAACTTGTATAAGTGAATTAAAATTTGTGAATTAAAGTACCTGCATTCTTAGGTAAGGACCTCCAAGAACCCTCACCATTGGCTTCAATATATTTGATCAATGTCTCGTCTTCTTCAGTAGTCCACCTACCTCTCTTTAGTCCTTCCTTTTCACAACAAGGTGCTTTTCCCATTTTACACAATGGCTTGAGTTTTTGGTGGTTAGAGAAAACCAAGAATATGGGGGTAAAATGGGGTTAATTTGGTGGTAAGGATATTTTATGGAACACCAAACTTCTTTATATACTAGTGATATAATTATTACGAAGGTGATTGAATAGTCAAATATAGGGGTGGTTAAAATAAAAACCCACTCAAAATTAGGGCTGGCAATGGGTAACCTGTTAAGACACCATAAGACCTGTTTGACTGAAAAGTACACTATTTGATTTTTTGACTTTTTTTAATACTTAGAATTAAGAGGCAAAAATCTTTCATTTCCATTTTTTGGTACATAAAACATAAAACTGTGTTATAAACATGAGATATAAATGAGTTAAACGAGTCGTGTTCATGTTTAGAACTTGATTTGTTCGCGCGCGTCAGAGACCTGTTAACCTGTTAGGGACACGATTTGTCAGCCCTACTCAAAATGAGTAAACCTTGTAAACCTTATGAGAGCCATTGATCTAAATTGATCAATGGCTTAGATTAATTCCATATTATTTTAATAGATTTAATAAGGTAGAGGACAAAATAAGGGCACAATGGTCAAGTGTCATTTTTCTGAAAAGCACATATGACAAGTGGACCCCACACATGTCACATCATCTCTCTCATACTTTTGTGACCATAGTCCTAGATCTGTCAGCACGTCGTGTTACATATGTAACATACGCAGTGTTGCGTACGTAAGAATAAGATTTATAGCAATTGTTCCAGCACCAGTTCAGAATCAGATTTATTACCACATTTTTTTTTTTTTGGGTTTTATTGTACCAACACCAGGGTTGTTGCGTCCGTAACGAAAAGGCAAAAATGGTTTCTCTTTTTAATATTCACTACTTTTTAAAACAACAAACATAATATATAACTTTAAGATTAAACTCACAACATGAGACAACATAATATGTTAAGATGCATCAGCCAACAACATTTGTTCCATACTAATAAAAAAACCTACACAAACATATTGTTCATACTGTATCAACAACAAAAACATACTATTAAAAGATTCATACACCACCCCTTAGCTTCCAATAACCATTCTTCTCATAAAAAGCCAATTCTTCATATGTAATGTGCAAACCCAGACATCCTGCATTGCAACCAACAGTAGCAGACGACATCCAATAACCATATTTGACATAAAAAGCCCACTGTTCCTCGGTATAACTTATACCCTCCCATTCTGCCCTAATACGCCCACCTTCCTGAGACGTAACCGACAGCCCAGGTTTGTTAAATTTAGGTTCATATGGTTCTTCATATTCAGCCCCTGGGTCTGTTTCATAACCAACAGCCCACTCAGGTGTGTGAGCTACATCATGCGCATCATCCTCCGGTGTCATATCACTACTAGAAAAACACCCTTCCTTGACATGCAAATTATGACATACATGTATTTAATGACATAAAAAGGTGCATGTCATAAAAAAAGTGTCATCTTTAATAAAAACTAATAAATTCTTGACGTTTTTATCTGTGTGTCAACAATTTTCCGTCATAAATTAAAAAACCATGAAGGTAAACACACATGAGTGTCATGATTTTGTGTCACGAAAATTTGAATTCCCTCCCCGTAACAAAACACACTTTTGCCCTCCCTAACCTTGCATTTTGGATCTGCTCTCGTCTCTTCTCTCTTCTCTCTTCACCCAAACTCAAACCCTAAAGATTTCCTTCTGAAACCACTACGTTCCCATTCATCTGTTGTGATAAACACCCAAACGATAAACCCTGCTCCATTTGACACCCAATTAACCCGAACCCTAGCCCCTCTCACTCTTTTTCCTCGAATCCCTCTCTCTCTCTCTCTCTCTCTCTCTCTCTCTCGGCCAGTGGCCAGCTTGGGGCACCACCCGACCGGTGGACATGATGGGTGGTGGAACGACTGGTGTGGTGCAGCATGCGCTGTAGATGGTTGAGGGTTGGGGACGGTCGTGGTAGTGGATATGGGGCCGGTTTTTTTTTGTGGGTTTTGGTCGAGGTACGATGATGTGGATGATGACTTCTCGATGTTGTCATTGTGGAGGTTCAGTAAGATTTGCAGGTAAGATGTAGCCGTATGGATCTTGTTTTTTTATGCCTGAATGTGCTTTAGATAATCAATGTTGGAGAATTATATCTATTTGGAATTTTAGTTGGGTGGTTGGTTTTAGAAGGTAATTATGCGCCTTTTGGTCATTAACATTTTGTTGTGACAAATGTGTTTGATCTTGTTGAATTTGGGTGAGATCAGGTTTTTGTTAGATATAAGGATTAGATTGTTTTAATATGTAATTATAACTGCAAATAATGTTACATATCAAGTTATCAAAGCCTTGTCGTCAAATTTTTTTTTAACAAAGTGGCTATATTGTAATTGCTTATTATTGGATGTCATCTGTCAAATGTGTTGTTCACATGGTTATCATATTTGGCTCGATTAAACTTGAACTGAGCTAACCGCATGTGTTGTTTTAATATGTAATTGCAACTTAATCGCTAACCCTATGTTTCAAGTTGATGCCCACGCAGTGATCATGTTCTCGTCTGATCATCATGTTAAAACTGCAGAGATATGTGGCTCTTAAATAAAATTGTTGCACACATGGTGATATTGTTTCTGTCTAATCATCTGTCTCACTGTTTTGATTGATCATTTGTTTTTCTTACCTGAATCTGATTCTTTTCTCTGAAGTTTGCGGGTCAAAAGATGCACGCAAAAAAAGTTTGTATATCAGCTACTCGTTTTGTTTTCTCATGAAATTGTATATCAGCTACTCACCAAGCTATTTTTTGTGTTGTTTCTTGTAGTTAACCAAAACTCTGCCTCCACTTGTTTCGGTGGTTAATGGGTTTGTTATGTTATGTTTCCAATCTAAGTTTCAGACATAAATTTATCATGTAGTTTGTAGTAACGTATAGGTAACCGAAGCATAAACGTACAAGTTATCAAAACGAGAACAACTCGATTTAGTGCGCCGCAATGCGCACGAGTATAGAACTAGTTTATATGTAATTGTTAGTGGTGATCCCTAGACCTTACCAATAATAGGGTGAGGTTGTAAAGGTGATTTCTATCTTCATTAGAGAAAGAGTGGTTTTCCTTAAGCATTATTTTCTAAAATAATTTTGTTTTATCCCTTAGGCTATTATTTGGTGAAGAACTGCACTTAAAGTGAGCATAAAAGCAATCCTTTCTTTCTTTGACTAGTAACATACCTACTAAAATTGTTGATTCAGTAATAGTGTGCATTAGTTAAACACTGATGATCATTAGTGTATGCATTTTTTAGTTAAGGCAAACTAAACGTAGCGATGCATTATGATTTATGTAAAATAATTGGCCGCCTCGACTAATGGATTAATTTTATTGTTGTCTTAGTTTGAGAGAGGAGCAGATCATTACGGGGATGAGGACATGGACGTCGTACGCGAAAAATGGTTAGGCTACACCGCGACATTTATTTTCAAATGATCGAAACTTGTTTGAAGGCAATGTAATGTCGATACAATATATTTTTGTAAACGTTAAACGTTGTCTTGGATTAGTTTGTAATTAGATAAATATGGATTATATAATGAAATGATATTTTTGTTATTAGTTTGCTAATTATTTTGCATATAGTAAAATGGCAATAAACCCAGGAGGGTAAATATGTAATTTTACAGGATTTTTTTTTAGATTAAAAAATTATGACACACAAAGAACGTCATAAAATTCTGTCATAAAATGTGTCGTTAAAAACTGTCATAAAAATGTGTCATTAAAAAGTGTCATAACGCGTGTCAATAAATGTTGTCATAAATGTGTGTCATAAACAGATGACACGCGAAAATATGTCATGTTAAATTTATGACACCGCCATCCTTGACATTCTTTTCCCTGACATCAGACCCCTTTCTTGACACGCAATGCGTGTCAAGAAAGGCCTTTTTTTAGTAGTGTATAGTCTTCTGGTGGCGGATATTCTTCGGGGAAAACGTAATCAAATGCCGCATTCCAATCAAAATCATCGTCGCTTACAAACCCATCGTCCGCCTGCTCTATGGGTATAACCGGTTCTACGGGCGGGATGACTGGGGCAACAGGGGAGAGGGGTTCATGTTCAGCTTCAACAGGGGGTACATCTAATTCAACATGTGGGGGTAATTCAGGTCCAAATGGCATGACCGGTTCAATTTGAGGTGGCTCGGGTGCGATAGGGATGAGCTGCTGACGGGCCTCAAAAACCTCCCAAGGGGGAGTGCTGGGGTTGAAATTCATGATTTGACTATTAACAAAACAAATCTGGTTAAAAAAAAATCGAGTGTTACGTGTGTAAACATGAATTTTTTTTTCTGCAAACACCTAAAAAACTTTGTAGTCTGCAAAACATCAAAACATTCTGACTGCACACAAACACACATTTACTGCAATAAAAGAAAAGAAGATATGCTACACACGTAACACCTAACTAAACACAGATATGGGGGGCATACAAAAACAGACATTTTCTGTAAAAAAAAAGACATAGGTAACATAAAAAAACTCATACATTCGAAAACCAAAAAAAAAATAGAAAGACATGGTGCAAAAACACACAATTGTTACATGTGTAACTGGAAAACACAGACAAAACTTTTGTAGTCTGCAGTAAACATAGAGCAGAATTTGATATGCTAGAAAACATAGAACAGAATCTGACTGCAAAAAAACATATATGCTACACACGTAAACAGCCTAACATAACACAAAGATTATACGAAAATATAGACGATCTAGAAACCCTAACTAAACAACAAGATACTACAAACATAAAACACAAAACGAAAAATCATTTTCGATGTTTAACATAACAAGTCACCCAAAAATAAGAGATGCTAGTAACACACAAAAAAACAACAATTATTTACAACTTAAAAAAAAATACAGACAACACTTATGTACATGTGAAACAACAATTATTTACAAAAAAACAACAATTATTTACATGTGTAACAGGAAAAACACTGACAACACTTATGTAGTCTGCAGTAAACATAGAACAGAATTTGATATGCTGGAAAACAGAAAACATAATTTGACTGCAAAAAATAGATATGCTACACACGTAACAGGCTAACTAAACACAAAGATTATACGAAAATATAGACGATAAAAACACCCTAACTATACACAAAAGATACTACGAACATAAAACAGAAAACGAAAAATCATTTTTGATGTTTAACATAATAAATCACCCAAAAAAAAAAGAGATGCTAGTAACACACAAAAAAAACAACAATTATTTCCAACTTAAAAAAAATAAAAAATTAAACCAACTGAAGAGTTGACTCTGTACAAACAACATGAAAAGTTTTTTTTTTTAAAAAAAAAAATACATATTACAATAAACAAAATGTAAAGTTTAAAAAAAAAGATACACTCCCGTAAACGAAAAGAGTCAATTTTGAGCATCTAAAAATTACAATAAATCAAATGAAGAGTCGATCATAAAAAAAAAAAATCAATCTAACAAAAATTAAAGCAGCAAGTTATAAGCTTACAATAATAATAATAATAATAATTCCAAATACATGTTATGTCAAAAATAACTAGAATATGAATCCTAGAAACTTATCAATTCATTTACAAAACAGGGTAAGAAGCGTATAAACAGAGTAAGAAGGCATAATCATTCATAACCTGGCCGTCTACTCCGGTAGTCTTCTCCGGTGGGCTTCTCCGTCGGTCTTGTCCGGTCACCACCGAATGTGGTGTTGGTTGTACAAAAAAAAAACAGATTGACGATGATAGTGTTGGAGGTTCGAGATGACGATGATGGTGTTCGTGGTTCGAGCTGGTTAAGGGTTCTTGTGGTTACAAAAAAGAAACAGATTGAGAGGATGAGGGGAGAGGGTAAGGTGGAGGGAATATGAAAATTTGAAATGTGAGAGAGAAAGAAAGACTTATATATGTGGTGGGGTGTGTTAATTTACTATATTAACCTTCTCTTAATAAAAAAAATAATAAAGTTGAAGGGCTATGTGGATGATTGTGGTCCACTCATTAGGTTTGTGGGAGTTTCTTCATTTTGAAGGGTTTCTTTAATCCCTTTCCCCGTCAAATATATATATATATATATATATATATATATATATATATATATATATATATATATATATATAGGGTAGGGTTCAAATAGGAACCAACCCTTAAGTAGGAACTATAGGAACCAATCTGAGTTATCCATCTTCAATGGCATGATTGTAAATAAGTAAAACTTTAATTAATTATTATTTTAATAAAGGGGTATTAATGTCTTTTGTTCAATATCATTGTTATTAGGTAATTTGTAACAACGGGAAAAATTTTCTTTCTTTCTTTCTTTCTTTCGTCTCTTCATCTCCGGACCTTATTTAATTTTCAGGACGAAAATTTCTTTCAACTGGGGATGATGTGACACCCGACATATTCAGGTTAATACTTTTCATACTTTACATACATATGTTTCATACTTTGCATACATACGAGTCTACCTCAACGAAAACATTGAAAACAACTACTTAGTATCGTACTTGACCGGGTCGGTTGAGTCGTGTCGATGATTCGGGAATCATCGGGAGTCGTTACAATGGTCCGATGGATCATTGGGTGTAGGTCCATAACCGTGTGTACAAGGATTGGCGATTCGTTGAATCATCGGGTTATTGCACACACGCAAGTCTTTAGTCCCGGAATTGGTGATCGGATGGGAACGTGTTAGTTATCATGCATTGGATACTTATAATCATTATATGACTTGTCGGTATGTGAAAACGTGTTTATATGTGTTAAAATAGGGTTTAACGCGCCAAAAACCCAGTTAAACAGGCTACAGGCGATTAGGCCACTATGGGTAGCCTAATCGCCAATAGGATAAGCGATTAGAGGGGTATATGGGCGATTGGGGGCTACTCGCTAGAAGCTACTAGCGATTAGAGGCCCTAATCGCCTATAGCTGCTGTACACTCACCTGTTCTGCATATGACGACTAAAAATGCCTATAAATACCACCCTTATGTTTTAAAACATCATTTGTGAAACCCTAATACACCCCAAAGCCACCCCACACCTTATTCAACCTCTGAACCACGTTTTTGATCAAGAAATCACATTTCCAAGCTTTACACATCATAATCTCACAATTTCAAGGTGTGTTCTTCATCCCAAACCTTTGTAATGATATTGTTTTGATCCCTAAAGGTCCAGATCTAATTTCTAAACATTTGTGTCTTTGAAAACTCATTAAAATCAGTTTCTAAATAAACCCAAACCTCTATACTTGTTATATGTGATGTATTCATGCAAGATAGGATTTTTATCGTTTAAACATGATTGTTCTTGTATTATTAATATGTTTCTGATCTAAATGAGTAAATATGATGTTAACCTAGGAGTTTGAAGGTTCATAGATGTGTAATATTGATATTAGGCGTTTTGACCCGTTTGAATGATTATGGAGGATTGATGATGATATGTTGTGTTTTGTTGATTGTTGAGGTTAGGGTTTACTCTAGGATGATGCTAGAACAGTAGGATATTGTCGGACAACGTCATTATATGATGAAATATGGATATATGCTATTTAGGGTAAGTTTTGCATGAGGATGTGATGTTTACATGGTAATTATGCTATTTTGGGAAAACACATGCATTCGGGACGGCTAGGATGATAATAAATTAGGGGTTTTTGCTTGAAATAGTTGGATTAATGTTTTGGGTTTGATATTGGGTGTTTCCACATGTTTCGGATCTGATTTGGAGGGTTAATCGCGCAAAAGGCGGCACAGTGCAGTAGGGGCGAATAGGAGGTTCTAATCGCCTGTATTAAGGGCGATTGGCCCCCAATCGCATGAACTATAGGTGATTGAGAGCCCAATCACCAGTATGTCTGGAAAATACAATCCTAATCGCCAGTTTGACTCTCCTAATCACCAGTTGACTTACCGCTGCTATATGTATATTTTAACATCCCGAAACACGGATTGACGCCTAGGAACATGTTAGGAACCCCGTGACATGTCCAATGACTTAGTAACACGTGTTCGGACTCGTTTGTGCATTAATTGGGCGTTATGCTAGACTTAGTGAATTTTCGCGCATGCTAAGTGTTTAATTGCATATGTTGCATGATATCTTGCTTTCGGCTAATGTCACACCCCGACAGCGCACAGCGGAATGCTAGTCATGAGGTAACAGAAGTTGTTACCGTAAAGTTTAGCAAATCACTTGAGTATACGCATGGACATCTTGCAACCACCCTCTAGCCCAACACATTTAAGCTTTTGGTCTAAGAAAGTTTTAAAAATATGTCATAGCCAAGATGGAGCGAAATTTCATAAGTAGTGTTTTACAATTTATTTAAAAAAAAATAGTAAAACATAGTTTTATAGTTTAAGGTCCCATTCAACATGTCCAACGTAGTGCCTGCTAAACCCACTCTCCCCAAGAGCTTCATTCATCTGTACCTGAAAAACATGCTCAAAAACATCAACAAAAATGTTGGCGAGTTCACAGGTTTATGAATAAACTTTCAAGTTTAGTAAACAACATATGATCGAATAGTACTAAATAGAGAATCAAGTGGACTTGCAAGGTCCCACAAGTATGATGTAATCCAAAGGCTCTTAATCAATCCATAACTTCGTTCCCTGTGGTGGCCTCTCCGTGAGAGGTACTTGTTGGAGGTTATGTTCATTTTTCAAGCAGATTTCGACCCAGTCAAATCATGAAAACGGGGTCGTCAACCCAATAGTACTACAACATAAACAACGGCCTTTTCCGAAGGCTAATGATTAAGATGTGCTGGGAGAGAGAGTGGCAACCCGTCGGTCGACACTGGTGTCACGTTTTACCCTACGTACCCACCGGTGCACTTATCCTAAGGGCATCAATATTCTATATTTATAGTCTACCGCATCATATAAGTATGTTAATCCCCCGATTTATAAAACGTTCAAAAACATTTAAAAGAAAAGGGCCGTGAAACTCACCTTTAAGCTGTAATCACAATGTTTCCCCGAATCTGTGTCACGTGCTCCTTTACCAAACTAGCCCTAAACATTCATAGGGTTGTTTGGCAAATTTGCCTAAATTTGATCTAACATTTCACCAACCTTCCTTTACTCAGTTTCTCAATACTCATTTCCACCCATTTCCCGTTGGTGATTAAATGTTGTTAAATCCTTTTAGGTTTCGAGTGACCACACAATTCATTATATCCTTATTTCCTTGAGTCTTCTTATTCATATTTACTCATTCATATAACATTCGTGTTTGTGTTCAACAACTTATTATGTTTCTACCTACATAACTTATGTTCTTTTTCCACTAAACACACATTACATAATATCTAAGGTTTCTCATGTCTAGAGTCCTTTTGATTCCTCAAATTAACTTATTTTGAACTCATAAGTTCTAGTTAGTTCTTTGATTCCTCATATAACTTAACAAATAAGTCTAATTTGTTATTCCAAGTTATCCATAAGTGTGACTATTCTATGCCTCAAAACTCACTTTTCGGCGACTTTTGGGACATAGTTTTGCACAGTAATCGTTCGTGATTATAGTGAACATATCATGTGCCTTTAATAATGACTTTTATACTCATTTTAACCTTAATCAAGCTGTTTTACATCAGCCCTAAAGTTAGGTGTTCTTAATGGGTATGTATTGTCGAAAACTTACGTTTTTACGCATTTTATCTCAATAGTCTTAGAGTTTTAACCTAGATAACTCATTTTTACTTTATAACCTTTATTTTCACACTCATAAAGCCCATGTGGACCTGTTCTATCTTAGTCTTTAAGATTTTTACTTTCCGGGTCCGTAGTTTGGCGTTTTGAGCCACAATACGTATCCTGATCATACATGCAAGACCTCTCAAGAATGTAGTTCCTACTTATACTTGTTTTGCTTAAGTTTGGGTTCATAAAAACCACTAAAACTTATTAATATTCAGATCTGAAAGTTAGATACTTTATTGTCCATTTCTTAACATAAACCTTAGCTAAATGCTAACCCATTGTTTTAATAGTCCACTTTTTACTATATTCATCCTTATGCTAATAATCTAAATCATCCAAGGTTACTAATCACTCTTTAAATTCAGATTTAAAGTCTTATCATAAACTCTCTTTGCATGTCCATAAAATCCATGGATCTAACCATTTCTAACATTTTATTAAACAAAGCAACCTATTTCATGTATATATTCATAATATTGATTCATACTTATACATATACATATATATATATACACGCGATGCATACATACATATATTTATACATATACGACACACATGCATACATATTTACATCATCTTTTCCATTTCTCTCTTTTCCTTTTACTTGTTTTATCACTTTTTACCCAAAAATCTTTGAAGGTTTGGTGAATCTTAAATCAAAACCAAAATAATAAGAAACATTTAATTAAATCATTTTGTTGAAGAACTAACCTTTAAATTCCTTGAAAATCAATGTTTTCTTGCTTTATGATCTTGGGTTCTTGAAAGATTTGATAAAAACTCTTATGATTCTTGAAGGAATCATCAAAACATAGAAGTTTAGAGAGAGAGAGTTTCGAAAGAGAGAGAGAGAGAGAGAGAGAGAGAGAGTGTGTGTGTGTGTGGAATGTGTAAGGTTATGTGTGTGTGGTAAATGTATGGGAATGTGGGGGTATTTATAGGGGAATGTGTGAGTTAATTAATAATAATAATAATAATGATAATAATAATAATAATTTAGTAAATCAAAACTCTTTGATTGGAGGAGGTGGGCGGCGACCTAGGGGGTGGGGTTGGGTATTATATATATATTTTTTTTATAAAAATCTAAACATAATACATTTTCCTTTCACCTTGCAATTATTTTTCTATAACAATAACTCAAGGTTTTTATCCATTTAACCACTCATACCCATTTTTCCTAGTAAATCGTCCACATCCAACTAAAATTATTATTATTGCGTTTCCTACCGCATAGAGTCCTTGTTCCGAAACCATCAAACTTAGAACGTTTGAGACTCTTATTATGACCAACCACTAATTCTACTAATATTTCTCTAAATGGTTTCTAATCGTAATTAAACACACCCTATGGGTAATATTCCATAGTCTCCGGCCAATTCCCGAATTTTACCGGTTGTCACAGCTAACACGTGGGATGTCGGGTCACCAATGGGATGTCGGGTCTTGTCTGATGTGGTCGGTTAAACGTTTAAACATCATTTCAAATGTACACGGGTATTTATAGGGGAATGTGTGAGTTAATTAATAATAATAATAATGATAATAATAATAATAATTTAGTAAATCAAAACTCTTTGATTGGAGGAGGTGGGCGGCGACCTAGGGGGTGGGGTTGGGTATTATATATTTTTTTTATAAAAATCTAAACATAATACATTTTCCTTTCACCTTGCAATTATTTTTTTATAACAATAACTCAAGGTTTTTATCCATTTAACCACTCATACCCCTTTTTCCTAGCGAATCGTCCACATCCAACTAAAATTATTATTATTGCGTTTCCTACCGCATAGAGTCCTTGTTCCGAAACCATCAAACTAGGGGTGAGCAAACGTCGGTTCGGTTCGGTTTTTACATACAAACGAAACCGATAACCGATAACCGAAGTTCGGTTTTAGGAAAAACCATAACCGTAACCGATCGGTTACGTCGGTTCGGTTAATTCGGTTAATATGTCGGTTATCGGTTCGGTTTCGGTTATGTCCGGTTAATATCCAAACATAAAACTTGTGCAAACGTGTAAACTTAAAATAGTTATAAAAGTACTAAAGTGTTTGGATCTTTTTCAAGAATACATATATATATATGAAAACGCAAGTAAAATACTTGAAATACCGAGGAAACAAATAAAAAAATGCTTCAACTATATGGATATACATGAAAAATACATGAGTTATATAAAAGATATATTTCAAGTACATAGATGTATATAAAAGATATATAAAATATACCAAAAATACATGAAAATATGTTCCAAATACATGGATATATGTATGAAAAATACATAAGTATATAACTATCGGTTCGGTTTTGGTTATTTCGGTTACAGAAGAAGGAAAAACCAAAATCGTAACCGAATGGTTCGGTTTTGGCCATATGTTAACTGTAACCGATCGGTTAATTTGGTTTCAGTTATTTTTGGTTCGGTTATCGGTTCGGTTTCGGTTTTTTTTGGTTATCGGTTTTCGTATGCTCACCCCTACATCAAACTTAGAACGTTTGAGACTCTTATTATGACCAACCACCAATTCTACTAATATTTCTCTAAATGGTTTCTAATCGTAATTAAACACACCCTATGGGTAATATTCCAGTCTCCGGCCAATTCCTGAATTTTACCGGTTGTCACATTCTCCCCTCGTTTAAGAAATTTCGTCCTCGAAATTTTCCGCCTTATTCGTTAGATAATCTTTTATCATAATCTTAGGATAGATATAGGTATCTCGTAGTTCCATCATACGTACCTTATGGCTCTATCCATTCCATTAATCCTTACTAAAAGTGTCCATACATATTCCTTATCGAGTCACTTAACACTTTCCTTATGCTCGGTCTAGTTGGAGTCCTATCACTTAGTGATTACTTAATTCGAGTAATTTCTTATATACTAATAATACTTCATTAATCGTATAACTAGCCATACGGTTGGATACCCCTTTCCGGGAGAACCCTTTACCTATAATATCATAATTTATCACGGGCGCAATGAACCTAAACTCTTAAATTCTAAGGCGCAATCATATCACTTCTCAATAGGTCAAACTACATCCCTTTAAGCACAACTAAGACTTATCATACTCCCGCCTAATGTAACTTACGCTACGTGGTGTCTATTATCAATCAATATTCTTACCTTCCTCTAAGACTATGCTAATTTCAACCGAAACAAATATAATTTTTCTTAAATACTAAGGAACTTACCAGTTCGTTCGGAGGGTCCTGGAGAATCATGTCCATGCTCGCCTCCGGTTTCCTTTTTCCCAACATCCTTCTCACAAATTTTCGGGCAGTCCCACTGGTAATGTCCCTTCTCACCACATCGGTAACAATCTATTTCCTTCATGTCAACTCCCTTCTTAGAAGATCCCGGGCATTCCCGCTCGTGATGTCCTTTCACACAACAACAATGGCTAACCGCTTTCTCTCGAACCTCGTTACCTTGATCTGGGACATGTGCCTGGCATTCTGAAGCCACATTCTTAACTTGTCCTCATCTTACACAAGGCTTTACAAACTTCCACTTTCCTGCCATGTTGATCTTATTCCTCTTCTTAGAACTCCTACCCCTTGAGTTCACCACTCTTTTTCTCTTTCTATCCGACTTCTGTCCCTTTGCTTCAACGCCATCCTTGGTTCCCGCATTCAACTTTCCTTCAACCTCATCTTTCTTTCTCAATACCTCCATTCTAATCCCGTCATCGGTTAAGGAGTCCGCCATTGCCATAGCACTTCGCAACGTCATTGGTTCTAAAGACATCATCATATCCCTGACCTAAGGTGTCAAGCCTCTCATATAGTGCTCAATGACAGCGAGTTCCGATGGAAATAATCTAGGAACCAAACCATCCAACTCACCAAATCTCGTCGAGTATTCCTTCACCTTTGATCCTTCCATAGTTAATGTCACAAACTCTGTTATAATCTTTCTCCAATCACTAGGGGAACAATATTCTCCCAATAACATCCTCTTCAATTCGTTCCACGTCATATTGCACGTTACTTCTCTTCCCATCATGCAAACCTGCATATTCCACCATGCCAATGCATCGCCTCGCAAAAGACTCACTGCATAACCAATATTCTGGTGAATAAATCCTTCTCCAGTCGTCATTACTGCATCTATCTTCTTGACCCATTCGATAACCTTTCATGAATTTTCAGTTCCTGAAAAGGCACTGGGGTGACATGTTAAAGACATTCCTTGATCATCGTCCTGCTCAATTTCTCCTTGTTTGTAAAGACACACGTCTGATGCATTTCCAATAACATGTTCCTTTCCTAACTCAATTTCGTTCGCATCCTGCTTCTGCGAACTGCTAGCTCCTGGCGCACGTCAACCTATCTTACCATCGCGTTCACCTTCATCGATCTCCATATCGTTTCCATGCTGATTGAGAGCAAGGGTCACCTGCTGAGCTATCATCCTAGCCAGCTGATCTGGTGTAATCGGAAGCGAAAAATCTTTTCCCTTATCGTCCGTCTTTGATGTAGGTGCCATGTATTCTTTCTTTTCTAACTAGATGATGATAAGGTATATAAGAAACCATCCACATAATTTGAAAATTATGTCGCGTCCCAAATATCAATCCATGATATTAGCATATACATAGAAGTTCTACTATTCATATAGTGCCACTATGTGCTAATCATATGAAACAACTCGTCCAACATCATAATCATAAAAAGATATAATGCAATCATTCAAAAACATAACTCATAGGAAATCATTCAACCATGACATTCATTGTTTCGAACAATCCAACCAAATAATCCAAAAACAAAGAGACAATCATCATCAACATAAGTTTGTCCCAACGGACTAATCAAAGAAACACACCAAACAAAAGAAAGAAACATAGAGTCTAACATGCTCTCAAACAACACCCGAACTAATCACTCATGGACTCCTACTCCCACGAAGAATGGTAGCCATAAACATCAACACCACAATGGCCAGTGCCGTAGCCGCGCTGTATCTCTCTTCAGCCACCATCACACGTTGTTCCAATCCCTCCATGCCGCTTTCCAATCCCTTCAACTTACTAGCCCGCTCACCAATCTTCTTTCTCACGCCATGCAATCCTTCTTGCAAAACCAACAGATCTGTCTCTAATTTCTCGATGTGATAATGCATCTGATCACGTGCATCGCTGTGTAACACAGAATCCTCCTCAAAGGTAGTGATCCCACCATCCACAATATCCACCTTATCATCCAAAGGGCTAAACTGATCTCTCACTATCTTCATACGATCCCCGATCTGCTCCAGCTTGCCACCCAAGCCATCAAATCCACGGTCCGACTCCTCCACACGATACTGCAATGAATCTGTCCTCACACCCGATCTAACATACTTCCCCTGAAGAGTAGTGATCCTGATATCTGTACGAGCCCCAAATATTGCTAAAGTAGCCACAGTGCGAACAACGGGCTCACGTGTCAACGAGGGAACACTAACTGATGCGAAAGGTCTACTCTTCTCGTAGTTACGAGGTATGCCTCCTATCTCTGCCCATAGACTCAACTTATGAGGTAACCAATCCCAACGTCCCGCCTCCACCCTACGCTTCTTCCTCACAGGCGTCTCCTGATCCTCGGTGTTCATCGGCCTCTTGAGTGCAGTCTCATTCACGATAGGTGCTATCACAGTAGGATCAACAACTGGTGCTACCATCGGCCCTGAACTAGCGGGTACTACTGCCTTAGGCTCATCAACTACCGGAGCCACTACAATATCTCCGTCACACTCGACCAACCAACCGATTCCGGGCATATTCAAGTCATCATCTTCCGGAGTCACAGGTGCTTCCTTGGAAACATGTGGTGCTCGTGACGGCTCCTTCTCGGTACTAGAGAAACAGGTGCTTGATGAAGTCATGATCTGCGACAAGTGGAATTAAACGGGTTGGATCGGGTCCAGATTAAAGAGAAGCCCCCTGATTAAGTTTAACACTCTGTTCCAGAGTTTCATTAAAGGATGGAATGGAAAGGATTGGGAAGGAAGTGGGGAGAAAATGTGTTCCAGAGTTTTTTGTAGGAGGGAAAAGGAGGGAATGAGAGGGATAATAGAGAGGTTTTTAGAGTGATTTTCAATCTTTCCAATTTGGAAGGAAGGGGAGGGAAAGGAAGGGAGGGAGATCCTTTCTCTTCCATCCTTTAATGAAACTCTGGAACAGAGTGTAAGTGTGGGGAGGCTTTGTAGAGTTTGTAAATATTTATTTATGAGTTTTTTTTTTAATTTTTCTTTGTCGTCGGTTTTCATTTTTGTATTGAGTCGTTTATTTATGTATGAGTCGGTATTATGCTCGGGTTTTGTTTGTTTCGATTTGGCGCAGGTTTGGATTGCACCGCCCGTACTCAATCTCCATTCGGGTGATTCCAGAGCTGTTTAACATTTGTCAAGGCAAGCCCAGAGTTTATCATTGTGTCAGAGCCGATCGCGAATGAAATGCTATACGATCGATCTGGATTGGACTAGAGTTTTTGGAGCTTACGCGTTAATAAACCAGCTAAGTCCTTTCCAATTTGCCCTTTTCTTTTTATTTTTGTATTCGGAATTTATTTTTTGTTTTGAGTCGTTTTCTATTCCTACATTGAGGGCAATGTAGAGTTTAAGTGTGGGGATGGAAAACTGTCGTTTAATTTGTATAAAGAGTCGTTTGAGTCAAAAAATGAAAAAACAAATGAAAAAAAAATTATTAAAAAAAAATGTCCCTGATTTTGAAGTTTGCATTATATAAAATATGAAAAATGATAGGTAAAGTTAGGTGTCCGGTTTTCAAATAGTATGTATAATAAGAGATTAAAATTGATTGAAAACGTGTCTGATTTGGGATATGTGGGTAAGCTCGGCCGGTAGAAAGGTTTCCTTTGAAAAGTAATAAATTAATTATGTTAGGCTATTTTGTGGGTTCTCATCTAGGAGAAACGGGGAGACCGAAACCGCCAAAAATAGTATAAGAAGCACCGTTATAAGTAGAAAACCGTTAGAATTTCTAATGACTTAAAAAAAAATTAGAAATCAAAGCAAAAATGCTGAAGCTTAAGGTGCCTGGCCACTAGGATAGCGACTTGGATTGGTCACACCCTCTGAGTTAAGTATGCTGAGATGAAAAAAAAAATGCTGAAGCTTAAGGTGCCTGGCCACTGGGATAGCGACTTGGATTGGTCACACCCTCTGAGTTAAGTATGCCGGAAAAAAAAGTGATTTTAAATTCTCTTGGTTTTCTACATAAGACGGTTGGGAAATGGTCAATTGGTCGTTCCTTTAGCTTCATAAGCTTGAGGCGGGATTAGGAGGAACTGTGGCTTCCTTCGAGTGAGACCCTAGATAGACTAATCAACATGAACTTAACATAAATAAAAAGGGGCATGGAAACCGGTGTGGGTTTAAGAGGATCAATATACCTGCAATCGCAATCAACACGTTAGTAGATTATTAATTAACCTATGTTTTGAAACTGGATGTAAACCTAACTGTGATTCCATAGCATAATTCTTTTTCAGGGACGAAAAAAAGATAAGTGTGGGGATATTTGATGTATTGTAAAATACATCCATTTCCATTGTAAAATTTGTATAGTTTTCGAGTCGTTTAAATAGTACTTTTATTAGTTTTAGGCTTGTACCGGTCTATTTTATTTAGTATAGGTTTTTATAGATTTTTATTAGTTTTGCGTCGTTTTTAGTACTTATTTATTTATTTTGTATTTTGTAAGTGTTCATAGACGTTGTATCATAAACGAGCAACTTTGATCAAGTCAAGAACACCCGAGTCTAAAGAGCCGAGTTATAATAATAATAATAATAATAATAATAATAATAATAATAATAATAATAATAATAAAATAAAACTAAAATTGAAAATGTGACTTTTGTCACATGGGCCACGGCCCAAAATCCAATTGAGAGATTGGAAGGAGCGTCACATATTATAATTGAAGGAGCCGCATCACATTCTGAAGGGAGGATGATCAACGAAGCGGCACATTATTTTGGAGAGGATTCGAAGAACAGTAGCAGCATTAAGAGACGAGAGAAGGAAATCAAGGGTGAAGTACTGGTGTGAGCACGGGTTGGTTCTACTTTATTTATTTATTCTATTCAAACCCGTTGTGAACGTCATGAATATGTTTAGTTTTTATTGTTTTGATTTTATCATGACAATTATTGGCTAGATCATAAAACTACCTAGGCGATGATGAATACACTTGTTTGATTTATTTTCTTTGGTTCTTGGAACTTTTGGTTGTGAGTGAATTTTTAAGTAAAGAACTTTTTATTTTCTGGTTTGATGTGTATGCGTATTTAGTTTTATTTAAATAATTTTTATAAACTCCACTTGCGTTTTTGTGAATGTATTGTAAGCGTTGGATTTTATCTAAAACAGGATTACACGATCATACAAGTCACAAATCTAGGTGCGGAAACCCTAGATCTGAACAAATTGATAAGATACAAATCACGACACAATCAAGATCATTTTCAATATCATTTTCATAGATTAACTTCAATCAATAAGCATTTACAACTGTTTATGTTAATCTAGAATCACAAAGACAATCTCTCAAAAACACTCCTAAACCTGAACTGAACCTGGACACAAATGACAACTCTTTTTCATAATCAAAAACTCAAAAACTATATATAGGCACTGCACATTCGCCCCTTACAGACGGTCGAATGTGAGCAAATTCCACATTCGCCCACTAAGAGTGGTCGAATGTGTCTTCTAGTGCATGCCCAATCTTCCTTCGTCCACTTCAGTTCACCTTCGCCCAGATTCTTCTTCATTCGCCCCTTCTGAACTACCTTCGGCTATCTACTAACACATGTTAATCAAGTATATCCAATCCTTAGTCGCAAAATGCATCAACAAACTCCCCCTCGACTATTGATTGGATAGTTTTCTTTGATAATCCATCGTCCTGTTCATCAGCTTGATTCTGAGCTGCTTCTTCTGCTCAGAAGTCATTGGCGGCTCGAACGTTTTCTTCACAGGCTTTGACACATTGGCGATCTTCACAGTCTTGCCAAGTTTACCCTCCAAGTTGCTTCCAGCGTTTATGTCATATGCAAAACAAACTCCCACAACTTGAGTATACTTTCTCGCTTGAGCAAAGTCGTTGGGTTCATAGTAAATCGGATTGTAAAACAACATGATGATGTCTTCGAAAGTGCAATTGATCAGCCACATAGGATCAAATACATGCACATGCTTGTATTTATCCTTTCCATCCCTCAACACAATCACTGCTTCTGCCTTCCTCCAATCGTAATACCAAAATATGAAATCAGCACTGAAATGCTGTGGCATTGGCATCAATGGTATCTTTCTCATCACATTTGGTGCTTTATATATCAAAGTCACACGCTTCATATTGGTTTGAGGATCAATATCCCTATGCTGTTTTCTTCTGGGATATTGAGGCTTGAACCTGTTCCATCTTGTGCGACTCTCCCAAACCAATTTGTCTGCGCACCAACCGACATGCGATCCATTTACCTCGGCACCTGACATTGGGAATCTGCATAAATCTCTCACCGCCCAGTACGGTAGAGTAAGCAAGTCACAGAATCTGTTGAAATACAGAATTCCGGTTTCCCATTTCGCTGCAATACACTTCAGTCTGCCTAGATAAGTCCACCCAAGAGCTCTGCCTTTGAACTTGGCATTATGAAATCGATAAAAGTTACCTTGAGCTTCAGGTTTAGGTCGGTTCTCATCCATCTCCTTCAACTTCTTCAGATAATTCTTCAACTCATCAGACTGGTTAGAAGAATCTTTCTTTTCAGTTCCAAACACCTTGTCAACAAACTCTTCGCTTCTTTTCTTCGCTTTCTGTTTCGCTGACTTATTTGGTATCTCTGTGAAGTCAGGAAATACTTCATTCTCATCTTCTTTTCTGAAATACTGGGGAAATTCTTCATGAGTAATATCTTCTATTTCAACTTCATTGTTTTCTGGAGTCTGTACATCATCTGAATGACTTCCCATATCCTTTTCAGGAATATCAGGAATCGATTCATCCATCATAAACTCCTCAAACGTCTTACCTACCCTCTGTGCAAGACCATCTAGTATTTCTTTCGCCACAGATGCAGGTAGTTCCCCTTCTTCAAGATCTGGATCTTCATATTCCAGCTCATATCTCAGATCATCAGTCTGGAATATTTCAGCAAAGCATCCAGTGAACTCAATGGTCCACTCCCTCTTCTCCAACATATTCTTGTATATCAGTTTAGCATCATCAGAAAGAGATCTCACCTTTTCGTTCCAGAAGATACTTTCATCCGAATCTACATTCCCTCCTTTCTTCTTGGAACTCGATTCTCCAGTATCTTTCTTCTTCTGTGGTGTTCTCTTCTCATAACTAAACTTAGAAGTATCATCTCCTCCTTCATGATCACTTCCACTACTAAACTCATCACCTGTCTTTTTCCCTGTACCTTCAGCATCATCATCATCATCATTGTTGTCATCATCATCATCATTGTCATCATCACTTTTATCCGATCCATCATCATCCTCATCATCATCATCATCTTCTTTCTCAGAATCAGAATATTCATAATCAACCTTCTGTTCATCTTCTTCTTCATCTTCTTCACCCTCCTTCAACTGGGGTGCTCTGCTATACAACTCTTCAATCAAACCACACAAGCGTTTGTTTTCCTTCTTCAATTCTTTGTTATCAGCCTTGATCAGTTTGATCTTGTTCTTGTTTCTATCACATCTCCTCTCAAGCTTCTCATTCTTAGCTTCAATCAGTTTAATCTTATCATTAATATCATCCTGATTCGTTTTCGAAGCAACTACAATCTGGAGCATCTTCTCCTCATTCTGCTTAAATTTAGTAATCTCAGCTTGTTGAGCAATCAGCATCTTCATCATGTCCTCCATCTTCTTATTAACTTGTTTCATAACATCATCATCTACAGTCACTTTCTTTGACTTAGATCTGGAGGGCTCAACTTCAACAGCTTTCTCCTTTTGAGGCTTCCTAAACATATCGAGCACTTTATCCATATCGATATTGAACTGATCGATTGGTAAAGTCTCTGCCTCCTTTGCTTTCTTCTGCTTCTTAGCAACTGGTGAAGATAACTTGGAAGGTGTTCCAGCATCAGGTAATCTCTTTCCTTTCAACAACTGAGCCAATTCTTTCTCTCTCAGTTCTTTCACACTAGACTTCTTTGCCATAGTCTTTTGTTTCTTTGTCTTCTTTGGCAAATTCACAACTACAGTATCTCCAACACTTAGTTCAGCTAGATCAACTCCCAAACCTTCATCTTCAACTGATTTCCTTCTTCTCTCAGACTCTTCAATCGACTGATTCAAGGATTCAGACTCACCAACCATAGTGGCCTTACGTTTGGTGGTCCTTACGTTCTCGTCATCAGAATCCCACTGTTCATCAACCTCAGTCTCTTCCGAATCTACAGACTCTTCATCCACCAAACCCGATCCTTTCTTCGCCGTCGATTTCTTTCTAGCAGCCTGTTGCTTTGTGCTTCCCTGATCAATAGCCTTTCCCTTGCCCTTCCCTTTGGCTCCAGGATTGACTACTTGACGCTTCCGCTTAGTGCTTGAATCAGCATACACTAAGGGATCATCATTGTCTGAGTCACTATCATCATGTCTTGCTTTGTTCTTGCCAGGATCAGTGTAATCCGGACGAGCCAAAGCTCCAAACAATCTCCTGTTAGGTGGTTTCTCATTATCAGCTACACCTTTGTATCCTTTCATCCTCATCAAGGTTCTAATATTCATGTGATCTTGACCTAGGATCATAGTCGGATCCTTTTTCAACATTGGATACTTGTAATCAAAGATCATCATTAGAAACCTTGGATACAACATGAACTTCTTAAACTTTATACCCTTCAGCATCTCCAGCATGTGGTCAAGTATCATCCCAGACACATTAAATGGTTTGTTGAGTGTCAACGCAACCATTAATGAACTCAAACTCTTTCTCATCACGTCATAACCACCACTCACACAACCAAAGACATGAATCAGAACATGTGCAAAGTACTTGTACTGCACTCCCAGCTTCCCTTTATACATTGATCCGTCAGTGATTGGACCTTTGTATTTCATCCTTAAGAAGCACGCCTTCTGTTCTGTCCAAGATAACTCCCTGGGATCCTCACTGTCTTCGAACTTAATCTGTAATGCCTCCCGAATGTCAGCTTCAGTCAAGAACATCTCCATCTCCTGAATCTTGCTCTTGATGATCGTCTGATTCTCCCAGTAGTCATACTTAGCGTTCTGGTAAAAATCTTCTATTATGTCTTTGTAAATGATGGTTGGTGTGGCTAGAGCATGTACAATCCTGCTCCTCTTCAGAAAATCAATAATCCCAGTAAACTCCGTGTTCTTCTCAACGTCTCCTAGATACGCGCAACAGTTGTGCGATCGTTCGAAAGGCCAACTGCTCGGAGTAAATGTTTCAGCTACGGGGACTGGATCTTGAACTGTGATCTCTGCTGGAGTCTCAACATTCACTGCTGGTGATTCAATATTCTCAGTTTGTTCAGCCATCTGCACATGAAAATCAATAAAACGCGTCAAAACACAAAAACGACAAATTATAAAAAATTTTGGTCAAACTGAATTACACATTCGCCCATTTTAGAAATGGCCGAAAGTGGGAATAACTGGTCGAATGTGAAAAATATATGGACGAATATGAAAAAGTTTCTGATAAAAGTCACATTCGTCCGTTTTAAGTACATTCGCCCAAATATTTTCACCTTCGCCCGTTTTTTGAACCGAAGGTGAAACCTGATTTCCCCCAAAATTCAAAATTTTGCCATTGTATGTTTTAATCTGCAATTTTGATTCTAATGTGTACTAACAATGCCGACTAACACTCGTTTACAATCAATTTTGTCAAAACATCAGTTTACATAGGTTTTCAAATGGAATTAGGGTTCTATGTGTTCAATCGATCAAAATTATCATCTAAACATGTTTTTATCCTAATTCCTTCCATAATCTCCCCCTAAAACCTATGTAAAATGATCGGTTATCAAAAACATTCATCAACAATCAACAAAAATCCCAAAACTAAAAACCCTAGGTCGTGTTCTTAAAACAATCAGTTCTGGTCTGATTTGATGTCCATTACCTGCAAGATGAGTCTTAAAATGATGAGTAGTGATCAGGGAACAAATCAGTGAGTTAATAAAAACAAAAGCAACAAGGTCTTGGTATGACAGAATTTTTTAAAAATTTCAGAATGAAGGGTTCGAAGGTGACAGACGTATATATAGGGATTCACATTCGCCCGGTTGAAATGGACGAAAGTAGGTTAAATACACATTCGCCCCTAGTTAAAGACACGAATGTAGAAGCAGGCCACCTTCGCCCCTTTTGAAGACCCGAAGGTGAAACCTTATACCCGGAAGTGGAATTTTCACTCGGAAGTGGAATTATCCACCTTCGCCCAAAACAAAAAACGGCCGAAAGAGATAATTTTTTTTACATTCGACCCAATTAAGGGGCGAATGTGAAATGGAAAAATCTGAAAATTTCGCCAAATCACGAATTCGAATCCCGTTCAACATTTTTCAATCCGTTAAACTTCCAAAACTCAAATTTTCACATTTTGAATGTTACAAAGACCAGATGGTGTCATCAAATATCAGAAATTGACCATCAAGCATCCCCGGATATCAAAAATAAAGCAGAAATGCAAATCTTTTGGATTTTCTGAAATTTTTATCAAAACACACCTAAAATCTTTTTGGATTTTGTAACTTTTTGACAATAAAAGTAAAATGCAACAAAGTAAAAGAAAGCAGTAAACATTTTGTGATCTCCGGTAAGAGGATCATATCAGTTTTCTGAGAAATCTGAACACAGCGTTGATCTATTTTAATATTATCATTAGAGAACAATATGTGACACGGCAATTGCTGATATTGTTGTCCACATAAGCTCACATGCAGACAATTACGCAATGCTTTAAAATGATACGAATTAGATGTATTATACTAACACATTGTGGTTCCCACACACACGACATACTCCCGTATCAAGAAGTAATCTGCACAAAGACTCATTGTAAAGCGTGATTATGCTTTCGTCGTCTGTAATTGTACAAGATATAATGCATAGAGGTATACAGGTCAGCAAATTAATGCAGCAAAGTAACATATGCACCATACCAGGTTGAGGACTGATATTAATCATGATTTGCATCAATGATCAATACGATATTATAGATAATCTTTGATCATCATATAACATGGAAAGTTCCTCAATTCGGTAACTTTAGGTTTTGGCATAAAGCTCTTTTATAAAGACACCCTGTCTGATCTAGGTCCGTAATGACTTACAGCAGAAGATCAGATAGGCTATCCCCAGACAACTAATAACATAACGACCCTAAACCTCCGAGTTTTGTACAAACACCCTATCAAACGAAATTACGGTACTAACACCATATGCCCATGAGGTGTTCATCCACAAACGCGTAGTTTGTTATGTTTGTATCACTAATGCACGCAATATAAAGTCTACGAAGCCTATCAGCATATCACACATAATCAACATACGTCTCATTTAAAACTATACAATTCTTTAGCCTGTGTCAGATCCCCACTGATGTACTATCATTTCCTCTTTTTATCCAGGAAATCATTTTGGGTTTTTCTAATTTTTAGGTATTTTGAAAATTTTTCAATGTTTTTGGTTTTTCTGATAAAATGACTCCCCCTAAAATAAAGAACATATTTTTGGGTTTTTAATTTTTCTGAAAAACAAAACAAAACAAAATTTGAAAGAAACAATCCACTTGAAAGCATCAACTTCTTTGAGGATTAAACAACCCCCTCGAAAGCATCAACTTCTTTGAGGATTATGATAGTAAAGAGAAATTCCCAATTAGCAAAGAGAAATTCCCAATTAGCAAAAATTTAAAACTAAAACTAAAAAAAACTAAAAATGATAAACCGAGGAGCCGATTAGTCCTGTTTTTCCTTTATATTGTTTACTTTCAAAAGATATTCAAAGCGGGATCTGTCAAAAGCTTTTGTAAACAAATCTGCACGTTGGTAGTCAGTATGGATTTTGACCATGTCAATCAACTCCTTAGCATAACAATCACGGATAAAATGATATTTAATCCGGATATGTTTAGCTTTAGAATGATTTTCAGTATTTTTAGTTAATGCAATTGCGGCTTCGTTGTCACAGTGTATAGGAGTTTTAAGAAACTGCAAACCGTAATCGACCATCTGTTGTTGGATCCAGAGCACTTGCGAACAACAACTCGAGGCTGAAATGTACTCGGCTTCACATGTAGACAGTGCGACAGAGGTCTGTTTCTTGCATTGCCAGGTAATTAACCTGCTCCCTAAAAACTGGCAACCGGCTGTGGTTGATTTGCTGTCTTTGTCACAGCCGCCCCAATCTGCATCACTAAAAGCAATAAAATCAAAATCATCATCATTAGGGTACCAAAGTCCTTTTGATGGACAACCCTTCAGATATCGAAGGATACGCTTGACCGCCGTCAGATGACTTTGTTTCGGCTTCGATTGGTAACGCGCACAGAGACACGTTGCATACATAATATCTGGTCGAGACGCTGTCAAATACATCAGAGATCCGATGATTGCTCTGTATGTAAATGGGTCTGTCAGCTCCCCCTTAGCGTCGACTCCAATCCCGTGATTGGGTTGAATCGGGGTATCCATCGGCTTAGAGTCCTCCATCTGGAATCGGCTCAAGATGTCGGCAACATATTTCGTCTGGTGAATGAAGATCCCGTCGGGTCTTTGATCCACCTGTAAGCCGAGGAAAAACTGCATTTCTCCCATAGCGCTCATTTCGAACTTCTCCTGCATAACAGTTTCAAATTCCCTGCACAAGAGTTCGTTAGTTGAACCAAAGATAATATCATCAACATAAATCTGTACGAGAAGCAAGTCATCTCCCGTCTTCTTCGTAAAGAGGGTGCAATCGACGAGGCCGCGCTTGAATCCTTTGGAGATGAGGTATGTACTTAGCTCCTCGTACCATTGTCTTGGAGCCTGGTGCAAACCATATAAAGCTTTGTTCAGCACGTAGACCTTGTCCCGGTGGATTGGGTCCTCAAAGCCCGGTGGCTGCCCGACATAAACCTCCTCCTTGACTTTACCGTACAAAAATGCGCTCTTGACGTCCATTTGATAGACTTTGAATTTCTTATACGAAGCAAACGCAAGGAACATCCGAATAGCTTCCATTCGTGCTACTGGTGCATAGATTTCGTTGTAATCAATTCCTTCAATCTGATGGAAACCCTGCACAACCAATCTGGCTTTGTTCCTTACAATAACTCCACGGTCATCCTTTTTGCACTTAAACACCCACTTAGTGCCAATCTTCTTTCTTCCCGGCGGTAAATCTGTGAGCGTCCAGACTCCCAATTTCTGGAATTGCAATAACTCCTCCTGCATTGCCTCAACCCAGGCATCTTCTTGCAAAGCGTCTTTGTATGTCCTTGGCTCTACCTGCGACACATAACATGCAAACGACCATTCATTTTGATCACCAGATTTCTGAATTTTGGCATACAATGCTAAAGCACCAAAACTCTCTGGCGTATTAACGCTTTTAAGCTGCCCTCTGGTCATCACTCCACTACCAGGATCACCGATTACTTGCTCCAGCGGGTGAATACGATGAATCCGAGATTCCGGATTAACAGGTACAATCACTCCCGTCTGAGCAGTCAAGTTCTCTACTGCATCCTGATCATGACCCGTGTTAGATGATGAAGCAACATCTGGATTTGGAGTTGGGTTCACAGTTTGCTCTTCTAAGTCTTCTGCATTTTCAAGAACAGCTTCTTCAAATTGTTCATCTTCAGATTCTGAAGTGTCTAATGAAGTTGAAGCTTCTTGAAATAACTCTTCTTCTTGTGTAGGAACACTGGTATCACTAGAAGCTGGTGGGGGGTTTACAGTGATTGGACGCATCAATGGTGAAGTTGCCGCGTTTTCACACTCGTAAAGTAATCTGATCACAGCTTCTTCAACCAGGCTATCTAGGTTGAATGATTCAAAGAAATCTTTGTAATCAAACATCCAATCAGGGCCCGTGCCTTGCAAATTTTGTGTGTATCGTTGAACTTCCACGTTTGCCCAATCCTCCACTTGACGAGTTCTCTTGTTGAATACCCGTTTGAGTGGGGTTGCATATCCAACAAAATATCCCTCTTCAGCTTTAGGACTAAACTTCTCGCTTGGATTCAACATCGTACATGGCGCCCCAAATGGTTCTAGATACTCTAAATTGGGCTTTCGTCGGTGTAACAGCTCATAAGATGTTTTTCCAAACTTCTTCACTGTCAAAACCGATTTAATGTATAGTTTGCTGCATAAATCGCCTCATTCCAGAACATTACTGGAAGATTTGAATCAGCGAGCATTGTTCTTGCAGCCTCAATCAGAGTCCTATTCTTTCTTTCAGCAACACCGTTCTGTTGCGGGGTATACGGAGCTGAATATTCATGATGTATCCCTTTGCTTTCACAAAGTTCATCCATCTTTGCATTTTTAAACTCCGTCCCGTTGTCACTCCTGATCCTTTTGATCTTCAAATTGTAGATATTCTCCAGCCGAGTGAACAGAACTTGTAAGTTGGTAAAGGTGTCGCTTTTTTTCTTCAAACACATCACCCATGAAAATCGTGAATAGTCATCAGTGACGACTAAACAATAAAGCTCTCCAAGATGACTTTTGCGCTTGACCGGTCCAAAAAGGTCCATGTGCAATCGCTCAAGCGGCATCTCAACAGAGTTAACCTTCTTCACTTTATGGGATTGTCTGTGTTGTTTTCCTTTCATGCAGCTCACACACTTGTCATTTAGATGGAAATGTTTCACGTTAACTCCAACGACAAGTCCATTTCTCACTAACTGATTCATTTTCCTCAGATGAATGTGCCCCATCCTGCGGTGCCACATTATCGATTCTTTTTCGGTCGCCTTGGATAGAAAGCATGTAATCTGTCCCTGTGGTGTCATTGCCTTGGACATATCAAGAATGTAAAGATTGTTGACTCGAGGTGCCATCAACATCACCCACTCCTTTGGAATCTTGAAGCCCGGTTTAAGTATGTAGCAGGATTTGTCATCAAAATGCACAGAAAATTGTTTGTCGCATATTTGACTGACGCTCAACAGATTATAGTCTATCTGCTTGACATAAGATATCCGCTCGAAAGTCACAATCCCGTTGCTCACGCTTCCTTCCATCGTGATATAACCTCCTTTATTACCCGCGAACGCAACATATCCTCCATTAATATTCTTCACATCGAACAGCAACGCCAAATCCCCCGTCATGTGGCCTGAAGCTCCACTATCAACAATCCAGAGACTGCTAATAGGGCCAACTGAAGCTCCCTGCACACAAAAAGTAAACAATTAGTTCTTTCGGGGGACCCAAGCCTGAGTCTTGGGCCTTTGAACTTTGGCTTTCAAAGAATCATTCTCATTGACTTTCTCAACAACTTTTTGTTTTGAATCAACCGTTTTCTGATTTTTCAAAACAGTTTCATTTTTATCACTCACCTTTGACGTAGAGGCTCCTGGAGAACCATTAGGTGTCCAAGATTGTTCAGACCTTTTGAGAATACGGATTTGAGATTTTGGTTTCTCAATAGGTTTCTGAACATTGTTACTAAAAGTAACTTTCTTAGCAACCTTATCTGAATGAACAGACTTAGGTCCAACATTTGACTTGACAATTGGTTTTTGTGGAACCTTTTGTCTATCAGCTGTTGTGTTCACCACTGGTTTTCTCCAAGATTGTTCCATTGCAATCCGATTCCTTCGATCATAATGAAATGAACGGTTGTTCCTTATTTGAAAATTGTTTTGATTATGAAAATGTTGTTGTTGAGGAACAGTCCGTCTATGCGGTGGGACATAATGATCAATCGGCTTTTTCATGGAATTCTTAACCTCAACTTCATGTCTCTTGTGCCTTACATATGGACACTGAGCAAGTAAATGCCCACGTTCTCCACATTTAAAGCATTTTCTATATTCCTCAAACACATAATGAGCATTTGGTGAAGCAAATGATCTTACAGGAAATTGATCATTATATTGTTGATTTCTTAAACTCTCAGGAAGTGGTCCTTTCGAGTAAGAAGGTTCATGAAAACCATTTGCTTTATCCTCTGGTCGAATAAACTCAGTGACATGAATTTTTGGCTCTTGAGGAACTTCTGAAAACAGTTTCTTTAAGATTTCTGGTGGAATTTCATTGGTTCTTTCATGTTTTGGAAACCATATTGTGCTTTCTTGCCAGATTTTATCAAGTTTAGAATAGTTAACGTTTTTAATCGGAAATTCCTCATCAGCAATGATCTTATCGGATCCTTCCATCCGATAAAATACCTTTACAGGTTTGTCACTTGGTTCATTCAGCTCATTCTTTTCAATCACATTCTTAACATCATTCTTTTTCTTAACATCAACCTTTTCAGACTTTTTATCATGAATAGCCTTTGCCATTGGATGAACATGATCAGATGGTGACACTGGTTCAGTAGTAACGATGTGATTTTCTTTTGGAATCTCACATTCGTTAACAGATTGATCACTACCAGTATCATCATTATCTGAGTCTGAACTATCACTCTCAGCATAAACACCCTCATTGTTCAAGCCCAAAATCGGTCTCACATCGGAATATGGATCACCAATACTAGAGGTATTAGATTCCATATCTGATGATGAGTCTGATTTCACCGAACTCTCCGGTATAACTTGATGATAGTTATGGTTCTCAAAAAGAACCGGAGATGGTACAGACTTGTAGTTGGTGGTGTTATCATCAATGATATGATCCACGACATAAGCAACATTCTTATAACTTTCCAGTTTCTTGTTAACTTTTTCAGCAAAGCATTTAATGGCAGCCATTTCCAACTTAGTGTTTTCAATTTCATTGATGTAGTTATTTATGGCCAATTGTTTCAATGACAAAGTGTTTTTCAAGTCGGAAATGTCCTTTTTATAGCCATCTAACACTTTGTTAAAAGCATTTAACTCTTTGCGAGTAGATTGACAGTTTTGAATAGCACTATCACGTGAAATTCGGAGTTGTTTATTCTCCTCTGTCAACCTATCACAAGTCCCACAGTATTTATCATTCATGACATCAGTGCTAGATTCAGAACTTACAGGTTTTGGCGGTTCGGTCATGGCCATCAAAGCAAAATGAGCTTCCTTTCCAGTGAAAAACTTTGAGTAGTCGATCTTGGTGAAAGCATCATCAGCTATGCATGACTTCCTCGTCATCAAAAAGTCAGCTTCTGCCAGCAACTGGTCAATATCATCATCCAAAGAATCAACACTTCCCTCTGTGTCTGATTCGCTCTCACAATCTGAATAGACTGATTTACACTCCTCGGGAACATCAGAGACTGAATCAATCACCATCCCAGAACTCTTCTCCTCAGCCTTAACCTCAACAGGTTCACTCTCCACTTCCATCTCAGTCTCAGAATCATCACTCTCACTCTCCTCAGTTTCTTTCTTCTCATCAACTGCCACCGACTCTTCCAAATCAACCTGATAAGCAACACAAGCCACATTCCCACCAGTAGTCACTTCCTCAACTCCTATTTGCATACCCGACCAGTCAAACCTCTCATCCTGTTGAGTTACCAAAGCTTGGTTCTGATTCGCATTCTGTTGAGTCTCAGTAGGTGTAGTGATAGGTACAACTGTTCGGTTTGGGTGATTAGGAGATTGGTTTTGAATCTGGTTTTGAGTGTTTGGTTGTCTGTTTTGGTTGTTAAAGTTTCGGTTTTGGTAGTTGTTGTTGGTTTGGTAAGAAACTTGGTTTTGTTGACGGTTCTGGTAATTTGCATTGAAAGGGTTTCGGTTACCTTGTTTAGGTGGCTGGGTGCATTCCCGTTTGAAGTGTCCTTTTTCTCCACAATTGAAACATGTAACCTTCTCCTTGTTAAAACCATAGGTTGTGTTGGGAGAAGTTGCCAAATCAGTTCTTCCAGTTTTCTCTATAAACTCTGTTGCTCTCCTCATTATACTCGCAAAAGCCCATTGAATGTCAATGAGTTCCATCTCTTCTTTATCGATCTGTGCGTAGTCTTCGTTGGTCAAGTTATTGTTCCCAATCTGACTAGCAACCAAACCATTGTAGGATGAAACCATTGCAGAGACTAATGCAATGTGTTGCTGAGCAACCTCCACAGTCACATTTCCCAAATTGGATGTATCCAAAACCACTGGTTGTTTATGTTGAGTGACTTGGTTTGATGGTTGTTGTGTTTGGTTAGCGGTGTAAAAACTAGCTTGTTGCATTGGAGAGACTGGTGAAATGTAGGAAGTATATTGTGGTGGTGTGTATGATGGTTGTGAGTAGGAATTGTATTGTGGTGGTGTGTAGTTGGTGGTTGGTTTTGATGAATCCATGACATTGGAAATACATGCAACATGTGGTGCAACGCTTCCAGAGCTCGAGTTTCCAGCTGAAACTGAAGTACCTCCAAAATACAGACTTGGATTCTGAGGAATCTGTGACCTCCTAGCTTTCCTCCTATCCTCCAGCTCTTTGTTCTCCAGCTTCTCAATAAACTCTGAAATGGTCCAGAATTGATAAGCATCCTTCTCTCTGAGTACCTCCACATGTTGATCCCACTGTGGTGGCAAAGCATCTGCAAACTTATCCACCTGCTTAGTCATTGGAATCTGTACACCATAGCTAGACAATTCAGACAATAAATGCATATATCTCGGAGTTAGTTCTTTCAAAGTTTCATTATTAATAAAAGAAAAATTATCAAACTCTTTAACCAATTCCTCCATTCTCAAACTCCTGGTCTTCTCGTTACCATCATGCTTCCTCTTCAGCTTATCCCAAAGCTGCTTTGACGTAGTACATGTCCCAAACTGATGCAACAGGTCACTTGTGATCGCCTGTGTCAGTTGAGAGAACGCCTTCTTCTCCACCACGTATTTCTTCTTTTCATCCTATGTCAAGCTCTCCAGAGGAATCAACTCACCGGTATTCTCCAGAATCGGTGCTGTGTATCCTTTGACGATCATGCTCCACGCCTCAGCTCCTTCAACTCCCATGCCCTCCAGATGGATCTTGAACATGGTGTGCCACTGGTTATACTCTTGCATATCCATGAGCTTCGGTGGCCGAGTTCCACTACCTGTAGACAAATCCTTAATCAAAGTAGAGATAGCGTTAGTGGTTTGAGTATTTACCGCCGCTGCAGCTACTCCCCAATAATCTGATTGTAATGCCGGATGTGCTACATTCTGAGGCATCGTGCTCGTTGTTGTCATGTAGTTATGTGGTTGTGAGGATTGCGTGTTCGTCTTTTGAGCTGCCACTGTCCATGGGTCCATTGTCTGCTGTTGTGGTTGTGTTGTCGCTGATCCCTGAGTAGTCTGAAAACGCCACATGATCACAATCTGAAAATCTCAACACTTAGAAAAATTTTCAGCAAAAATCCTTAGGTTCGCCCAAAAATAGTACTTTCGTCCAAATAATCACACTCTCGTCCAAACTGATCTCACTTTCGTCCCTTCTATCTCACTTTCGTCCAAATAGTAACAACCGAAGGTGAAGATGACCAGAATGTAAATCAAAACAACACACTTTCCACTTTCGTCCGAACCAAAAACGGTCGAATGTGGAATGTTATACCCGAATGTGAAAAATTTCAAACAAGTTTTCAGGTTCGTCCACTCAAACACTCAGGTTCGCCCACTTTTTGTCAGGTTCGCCCACTACACTCAGTCCAGGTTCCAGGTTCGCCCAAAACAGTCAGATCTCATTTTTGAAAAACGGTTATTGTTTGAAAAACGGTTATTTTGATCTCAGATTTTCAAAAGTTCATGGATTTCAATGATCTTAATCAGGTTATGTTTCGGATTTGATTTGGAACAACTTTAAGTCTTGGAAAACTTGAATTTGACCACAAATTCACCTTTAAATCGATCAAAAACTATGTTTTTAAGAGTTTTTGTAAAAACAGATGATAATTTGTCTAAAACATGTCCAAATCAGTTCTGATCTTATCAAACTTGTTGTTGTATGATCCTCTAGGCTCTGATACCACTTTGTAAGCGTTGGATTTTATCTAAAACAGGATTACACGATCATACAAGTCACAAATCTAGGTGCGGAAACCCTAGATCTGAACAAATTGATAAGATACAAATCACGACACAATCAAGATCATTTTCAATATCATTTTCATAGATTAACTTCAATCAATAAGCATTTACAACTGTTTATGTTAATCTAGAATCACAAAGACAATCTCTCAAAAACACTCCTAAACCTGAACTGAACCTGGACACAAATGACAACTCTTTTTCATAATCAAAAACTCAAAAACTATATATAGGCACTGCACATTCGCCCCTTACAGACGGTCGAATGTGAGCAAATTCCACATTCGCCCACTAAGAGTGGTCGAATGTGTCTTCTAGTGCATGCCCAATCTTCCTTCGTCCACTTCAGTTCACCTTCGCCCAGATTCTTCTTCATTCGCCCCTTCTGAACTACCTTCGGCTATCTACTAACACATGTTAATCAAGTATATCCAATCCTTAGTCGCAAAATGCATCAACATGTATTTCATGTATGAATGCGGGTTAGGTTGCAGACTGGGTGTTAGCAACTAGTTTATGGTTAATTTCTGCAGGTTATCCATAGGAGTTGTAATTGTTAGTTAGATGATTCTAAGTGTTCTACCAATTCTCAATAGCTGTAAGGTGCGAGATTGTTGGTCTGTCTAGGGTGTTAAATTGCTAGATCTAGAGGCTTTGTAAGAAGATCTTCCTAGTTTCCCTAGCATTCCTTGTAGGCCAAGTCTTATCAGAAATATTGTAGTTACCCCTTGCACTTTCGGGTGTATTGTGACTTTCGCGCTGTGAGGTAGACTGTCTAGCGGGTACTTTAAGATTCGAGTAGGTAAGCCTGTGAGGGTAACCTCTCAACCGGTGGTTTAACAGCACAACAATATTCTAGGGTTTCCCTTGAGAAGGGTCGAGGGTGTCTAGTTTATTCTTGATGTTTAGTATTTTAACATCCCGGTTCCACACCAGTTCCATAGCCATTAGAAGCTTTATCATTCATGTGTAGGATTCTAGCCTAGGTAGTGCCTTCCCATCCATCTGATCTCAGTTGCAGTCTCCAGTTTGTGTATTTAGTTATTTTAGTTTTATTATTTTATTTATTTGCATTAGTCGTTTAGAAAACCCCCCTTTAAGCAACAAAACAATTTAAGTCAGTTTGTAGATAAGTAATCGAGTCTAGTTTACGTTTTCTAGTAGAGTCTCGTGGGTTCGATACTCGGACTTACTTTAGCTGTACTGCACTGATCGGTACGCTTGCCGGTTGTGTGGTTTAGGTTTAGAGAGTCCTAGGTTATAAATTTAAAACTTAGAGTGTCTAGTTTAGGTTAATTTAGTTAGTTTTTATTAAACCACTTTGAGCACATTAGGATGTCGGGTCTTGTCTGATGTGGTCGGTTAAACGTTTAAACATCATTTCAAATGTACACGGTTATGGTCTGGACTGTTGGGGACTAATCAACCTACGGGTTGTTAGTCTAATACCTTATATGCTCGTCATGATAGGTCACCGGTAACTGGTGCTGTCTATTGAGCGGGTTTACTTATCTTACAGGGGAAGCAGTATCAGGTGAGTTTCACGGCCCCACTTTAAGTCCTTACATTTCGGGGGAGACACATGCTTTATACATATTTCATAAATTATCATGTTATACTAGTGTTATAATCATTTGTGCTATACGATACGTAAAGTCCCCGGGAAACCATGAATATGCTGGATTGCATAGCGGGGGAAATGTGGATAGATCTATTGGGACTGACAGACCCCACCCGTCGGCTGGGAGCCGGGCGGGTGCATATTGTCTCGGTCATAATCATATCGTTTCGGGCAAAATCATATATCGTTGTCTGTAATGGTTTCCGGTCGTAGTAGTACATTCATGCGTCTAGCTAACGCTATCATTTCTAACATAAAGGTAACATGATGGCTTTTATTACTTAAACGTTTAACATAAAACCTGTCAACTCACCGGCATTATTTGCTGACGTTTTTAGCATGTTTGTCTCAGGTCGTTGAGATAGCAGCATTTCGTAGGCGCACGGAGTCTCACGGCGTCTAGGATTCATATGCATCTTATTTTGCATTTTCAGACTTTTATACTTTTACCTACGTGTTGTAATAAAGTTTTACGCTTCCGTAGCGATGGATTATTTATGAAAACTTAATGGTTTGATTATGTCATTTTTACGTATCATATAGTGTCGTTTATTGTGACCGTTGACTTAGATCCTGGTTTGTCACGCGCCTCGCGGTAAAACCCTGCACGTGGAATTTGAGGGTGTGACATAATTAATAAGAAACTCCTGTATATTTGAAAACAACAAATTAGTGTTTATGGTATTCCCAAATGTATTTATTGAATATATAATATTAAAATTATATCTCGGTATATATACAACAGTGTACATTGGTGTATATCAGTTTTTTTTTGTTCATTCATTATCATCATCAACACATATATACAATGGTGTACATCAGTTATACATTGATATATATCACTTTTTTTTCTTTTCATTCAACATCATCAACACAGATATACATTGGTGTATATTCGTTTTTTTCATTCATCATCATCACCAACACAAAAATTTACATTGGTGTATATTCGTTTTTTTATTCATCATCATTCAACATCATCAACACAGATATACATTGATGTACACAGATATACATTGGTGTATATTCGTTTTTGAAGTGTACATTGGTGTATATCATTTTTTTTGTTCATTCATCATCATCATCAACACATATATACAACGGTGTATATCAGTTATACATTGATGCATATCACTTTTTTTTCTTTTCATTCAACATCATCAACATATACATTGGTGTATATTCATGTTTTCATTCAACATCACCAACACAAAATATACATTGGTGAAGCGATAAGGCACTGTATATGATAAAATCTTTAGCCAACTTAAAATAACGAAAGATAATAAGAAACTCATACCATACATGTGGTAATAATATTAATTGATTACATAAAAAATCCCCTAGTACCTTCCATGGTCTTGCAACGTGTTTTTCAATAACAACTGATATAGGTATCCATTAAAAAGCTTTTCTTCATCTCTTCATTCACGTATTCTTCGTTTCTTTAATGAACGAGGATGCGGTTTTTTTGGGGTTAATCAATTTTTGAAGAAAAAAATATGAAACTGAGAAGAAGAATTCTAAAATGGATCGTAAATGGCTATGATCGATTTTTTTTTTGTTATGAATTAGAGATGATAATGGTTGAGAGATTTAAGGAAACCCAATCTCTAATGGCAAATAAATCGCATGCATAAAAAATAACTGCCATATATAAAAGTCTTAATTAAATAAAAAGATAATATTTAATTGTCTAATTTCACAAATACCCCTAGATCAAGATCAAGGATGGATGTCTCAGATTGGTTCCTAAGTTCCTAACTAGGGTATTGGTTCCTATTTTATCTTTTTCCTATATATATCTATACTATATTATAAAGCATTTCCTAAGGACTTCTTAAATTTTAAGAGGTATAAGTTTAGATGCTTGTGATACAACACACAATGCATAAAATAACTACTTTTGAGGGGCAAATATGTCTTTAGAACATCATATTTAATCAAAAGAAAGTCAAGAGTCAAGAGATGTTTATGAAACCTCACTACATTCAATTTTATAATTACATTAAACATATTAAATAGAAAACATATAACAAACAATTCATAATGCTACATCTTTTATTATAATATTTTATATGTAGATACTTTATAAAAGTTAAAGTTTTATAAACTTGATCATACTATATAGAAATCGAGAAATCAATACTGGAAGTTGTGTTTTCAATCATGAGGTAACGGTTTGAATTCTGAAAGTATTACGTGTATGAATATTCATACACGTAAACATGCCTAATCTGATCTAAACTATATGATCGTCGGATTCAACGACCGAAGAAGAAAGCTTTTGTTTAATTTAGCCATCTCTAATTATCTATATTCATACACGTAAACATGCCTAATCTGATCTAAACTATGTGATCACCGGATTCAACGACCGAAGAAGAAAGCTTCTGTTTAATTTAGCCATCTCTAATTATGTCTATGTAGGTTAGAGGATTAAGTTTCCTAAACTTTATATTAAAATTTATATATTGACGTATTGTACTTGTAACTCCTTATAGCACCCAAATAATAAGAATCGTTATACATTTTACACATTTTTTGTAGGTTGCGATTTTAGTAAAGTCTGGCTCACAGTGCATCCTACTATCTTACTAATCATTTTCAAAAGATGAGAATCTACAGAGAAAATTAATGAATATATATAGTTTGATACAATTATTCTTTACTTGAGATGAGAATACTTATGTCATGTTGTTACAAGTATTTTTTTAACTTAATATAGCATTTAAACAAAAAGTTTTGGATGTATTTTACATCACAATGAATTGATACATTTTGATGCAATTTTTACTTCCGCCGCAACGCGCATTATAAAGCATTTGACAAGGACTTCTTAAATTTTAAGAAGTATAAGTTTAGTTGCTTATGATACAACACACAATGCATAAAATAATTACTTTTGGGGGGCAAATATGTCTTTAAAACATCATATTTAATCAAAAGAAAGTCAAGGGTCAAGAAATGTTTATGAAACCTCATTACATTCAATTTTATAATTCCTTTATACATATTAAATAGAAAACATATAAAACAATTCATAATGCTAAATCTTTTATATAGAATTAGGTATTTATAAAAGATAAACCTTTATAAACTTGATCATATTATAAAGAAATTAAGAAATCAATAGTGAAAGTTGTGTTTTTAATCATGAAGTAATGATTTGGATTCTGAAAGTATTACGTGTATGAATATTTATACATATAAACATGCCTAATCTGATCTAAGCTATATGATCACCGACTTCAATGAGCAAAGAAAAAAAATTATGTTTAATTTAGCCATCTCTAATTATCTATTTTTATGTGGGTTTAAGTTTCCTAATCCCTAGATTAGACGCTATATATTGATGCATTGTACTTGTAACTTCTTATAGCACACAAATAATAAAAGAATCATTATACAATTTACACATTTTTTGTAGGTTACCGATTTAGCAAAGCCTGGCCCAAAGTGCATCCCACTATCTTACTATTTTTTTTAAAAGATGAGAATGCAGAGAGGAAATTAGTGAATACATATAGTTTGATGCAATTATTCTTTACTTGAGATGATAATACTTATATCATATTGTTACAAGTATTCTTTATTTTATATATCATTTAAATAAAAAGTTTTGGATGTATTTTACATCACAACGAATTGATACATTTTGATGCAATTTTTAGTTCCGCCGCAACGCGCGGGTTTCCCACTAGTATATATATATATATATATTATATATATATATATATATATATATATATTACAAGGGAAAGGATAATGTGAAAACCCTTGTTATATGGTAAACTCTGGAAACTCTGACTTCTCAATTTTTTTTTTAATTTTGAAAAAAATAGGGCATGTAATATACATGATTTTAAGCATTTTGAGCCAAAAAAATCAAAAAAGCGCCGAGTAGTTTTTTTTTTTAAAAAAAATTTAAAGTTTTGACTAACACATGTTAAGCAAAACTAACACGTGTTAACCATTTGTCACCCGAAGACGGATTTTTATTTTTTTTAAAAAAAATGGCTCGGCGCTTTTTCCATTTTTTTGGCCAAAAATGCTTAAAATCATGTATATTACATACCCTAAAATTTTCATATAAAAAAAGTCGGGAAGTTAGAGTTTCCAGAGTTTACCATATAACAAGGGTTTTCTATGGATCCCTACCCTATATTACAATATATTAATAGGGTTAGGATCAAATACACAGTGAAAGAAAAATAGGTAGTCGTAGGAAGAGTATCAAACGGACTCCGATTGAACTCATTCAAGCGGCATTGGAATCGTCTTATCGAACCCTACGTCGTTAGATTTTAGGTCTTAGTTTTTTTGGGGTTTTAGCTTGTAGTTTTTAGAATATGCGTTATATCATTGTGTCTTTTTCTTATTTTCATCGTTGTGTCATTTTTTCAATTCATTGTGTCTTTTTTCTTCAGCATTGTGTTATATTTTTTGGAACTGTATTATATTTTGTGGCTCATTGTGTCATATTTGATGATCTATTGTGTTTTTTGTATCCTTCTCACCCTTCTCATTTTTTGTAGCCTTTGTAGAATAACCCAACCCTATATTAATATACCTTGGCATTTGAACAGTGATTTGGATTTTTATATAATTTTGCATGTGAATAAGTATATCTAGTTTCAATCATATTAACAACTTATTAAAATGCTCTTGTACACCCACTCACCTTCTCATCATACGTGTCACACAACCCCTATTTCAACTCTTTTCTCTGACCAGTCACCACCATCACTTCCAAATCTCATAAAAAACCCCTTCAACTCCTCTCTTTCTCTGACCAGTCATCGGCATCACCGCCTTCACCGGTCAACGCCACCACCATCCGATGACCACTGTTGCCTGGCTTTCAAAACCCTAGGTAGCGGTTGTATCGTGGTGGTGATGGCTTCGCTGTGGTTGTTTCGATCAATGTTTTCGGCTATTCAAAACTCTAGGTAGCGATTGCATGATGGTGGCTTCATGGTCCAGTTGTCGGACACTATTTCTGAGGAGAATCAAAATAGAACCGGTGGGAGAGTGAACCAAACCAAATTCTCATCATCTTCCATTATTTCCACCTAAAAAAACAACAGTGACTATTTTTTGGTTGGTTTGATTAGAGATGGATTTTGTTGCAGGTGAAGAGTGAACCTTACAAAGAGACCATAGATGCTATCAAATAAGCTGCAAACAGAGGTCTGTTTCTGTTTGTTATTAATATGTTGTTGTACTGATTAATATTGGTGTGAAAATACTAATGCTAATAATTATACATTGTAGAGAAATCTTGTAAATTTTCTTGAATCAGATGGCAAATGTATCTCAGGATCCTACTACCACTCAACATTGTTGACATGGTTAAGTTCTTCCTAAACTTGGTGAGGCCGGGAACCACTAACTTGCACAAAATTTTTATTCACTTTTATTTAGATGTTATATTATTATCCTTGATTAATAGGGCTAGAGAAATGAAGATGAGATAATTGGAAAGAAATCTTCTTTAAAATTGGTAAAATGTTTCTCTATATTCGATATGGTGTTATATTTTGCAGCCTAGCAACAGTGGTGAAACTTCACATTCACATGCCAGTTGTAGACAATACGTATTATACTCAAATTTCACTTAGAAACAATATTAAAATTTGAGTATCTTTATAATGCTTTTTATTTATTTTCTAGGGAACTCTTGAGGAGTGCAATGAACTAATGAAAGCAATTAACTCCTTTGTTTCAGTAATTGGCGAAAACAAAAATGGTGAGTCACTTTGATTTCAAACCAAAACTAACTATTATAGTTTTATAATTTGTTAGTTTCAAATTCTAATGATCGATTTCATTTTAGTCAAAGAGTATAGTAGCAAACTTGGTGTCAGTAATAAAAGAAAAGATAAAATGGTGAGTCATTTTGGCTTAAAGCCAATGGGCTTTTAGAGTATAGTAGGCTCATTTCCCACCTTAAGCATCAAAACCATAGTTACCTAAATCGCTAGAATGGATGCGTTTTTCGTATTGGTACGTGATGTACCGGATCGAAAATCGTACCGTACCTAATCGCCTTGGTACGGTGTACCAAATCGCTCCGGTACGGTGTTCCAAATCAAAAATCCAATCGATCCAATTGTTGAATGGTACGTGAACGGGATCGATTTATAGGTGTGCGGATCTAATTGAAAACTCGACTTATGGTGTGGCTGGATCGTTCCAGTTTTTTTTTTTAATATTATTCTGGCCCAGAACTTTTGGGCTTCTGACTGACAGCTGGGAGGGAAATTTAGGCGGGAAACTTTAGGAGGGAAACAAAGTATCACCTTTTTACCTTCCATGCACAATAACCTTTATAAATACCTTATATTACACTCCCATTTTGCTCACCAAATTCTACACTTCTGCTCTTTAATTTCTACACTTATACTCTCAATTTATTAAATGGCTTTTGGCAAAAATCGCAATACTCGAGATGATAGTGAGATCCATATCAGTGAGACACAAGGTTACATTCACCTTGATGATGATGATGAGGTTCAACAAACTGCTGCAGCAAGTGGAAGCTATAAAGAAAAACAAACTAAAGAGAAAGATGCAAATAAGCCACTGCTTGATGAAGTAACCTTTCATGGTGCAGGTATACATAATTACATACATATTATCTTTTATGTTTGTATATTTTGATAGTTAATCAGTTAAAACAGATCCGCAATTGTTTATAAAACAAATCCGCAATTGTTTATAAAACAGATCAGCAAACTGTTTATATAAACTTAAAACAGATCAGCAAACTGTTTATATAAACTTGCAGAATCAGTTGAAGTTTTTGAGTTTCATGTTTTGCTGGACTTGCATACTGTTTATAAAACCTAATCTGCAACTGTTTATAAAACATAATCTGCAACTGTTTAACAGATTATATAAACTTGCAGAATCAGTGGACTTGCAAACTGTTTAACAGATTATATATTTAAATTTTAAACTGTTTAACAGATTATAGAAACTTGCAGAATCAGTGGACTTGCAAACTGTTTAACAGATTATATATTTAAATTTTAAACTGTTTAACAGATTATAGAAACTTGCAGAATCAGTGGACTTGCAAACTGTTTAACATATTATATATTTAAACTTGCAGGAAACAGCAAGAATCCTGGAGGATCTAAGCAGTGGACTTGCAATCATTGTAAAAAAAAGTTTACTAGAACTTACACTAGAATTCATGTCCATTTTTTGGGCCTCCTGTGGGGAAAAAAGCCGAGATTAAAAGATGCCAAGCCGTACTTAAAGAGCGCAAGTTATTGGAAAGGCTTTCGAACAAGGTAAAAGAAGCAGAAAATTGTGGCGTTTCAAAGTCTTTAAGGAATTCGGTACTCTCAAAAAATGCATCTTCAAAGAAAAGCATTGATGAAACTTTTGGTATGTTAGAGAGAAACGCGGTGGATTTAAAGATCATTCGAGGATTGTGTGCAAACGGGATTCCGTTCAATGTATTACGCAACCCGCAATTTCTTGAAATGGTTAGTGCCATTAAGCATGCACCGGTTGGATACAAACCTCCATCGTGTGAAAAAGGGAGAACCGTATTACTCGATGAATGTGTACGGGATGTTGAGAAGGAGCTAACACCGGTTAAAGACACTTGGTACACACAAGGCGTCTCAATTGTCTCGGATGGGTGGTCTAATGTTAAGCATAGTCCACTTATCAATGTTCTTGCTGTAAATTCTCGTGGTGCAATGTTTATGTACTCGGAAGACTTTTTAGGTGTGGAAAAAACGGGGATAGTGATATCTATGTTTCTTATTGGAGCCATCGAGTTAATCGGACCAAGCAATGTGTTACAAGTTGTAACGGATAACGCGGCTAATTGCAAAAAGGCCGGTGAAGAGATTGAGAAGGTGTATAAACATATCTTTTGGGCCCCTTGTTGTGTGCACACTTTAAACCTTATTTTTAAAGATTTGGCAGCAGAATTTTATTGGCTAGAAGACACATATAACAAAGGTAAAACCATTGTCAAATATTTTCTTAACCACACCCATGCTTTGGCATTTTTTAGAGAAAACTCAAAGTTGGAGTTGTTAAAAGTTGCAAAGACACGTTTTGCTTCACATTATATACTTTTGAGAAGGTTAATGAAATGTAGGGAGGCACTTGCTACAACTATAGCCCTTAATTCTTGGCGGGAATGGTTCAAAAGTGGGGATGAGAAAACTCGAACCGTTGGGGCAAACGTCACTGATACAATTAAAGATGACATGTTTTGGGAAGATGTTGAGAATATATTGGCTATTACAAAACCCCTTTTTTTGCTAGTTAAGTTTTGTGATGGTGATGGTCCGAAAATTGGAGAAATCTATGAAAGGATGGATAACATGGTTGGTGAAATTAAAGATGTTATGATAGAAAATAAATACTCAACCTATTTTTCTCGGGTTAAAGAAATTATTATGGCTAGGTGGGAAAAAATGACTACCCCACTTCATTGTTTGGGGTTTGCTTTAACTCCTAAATTTTATGATAAACACTATCTACAAACGTTGGCACCCGGTGGCGAGAAAAGAAGGCCTCCTAACAAAGATAAAGAAATTGTAGATGGTGTTACAGAAGCATTTGAAAGGATTGCAGAAAATGAAGACGAACGAAAGGTACTACTAGAGCAATTCGCGGAGTTTCATATGAAGAAAGGAATTTACTCTAGGACCACAACTCAAGCCGATGCCGTGACAATGGATGCAATTGATTGGTGGGCTACATACGGAGCGGAGACTCCGGAATTGGCGGAAGTAGCAATGAAAGTACTCTCCCAACCGATTAGTAGCTCTTCGGCGGAGAGGAATTGGAGTACATACTCCTATATTCATAATGTCAAGCGTAACCGTTTAAATTGCAAAAGAGCGGATAAACTCGTCTTTGTTCACTCCAACATTAGACTTCAATCTCGCTTTTCAGATTCGTATAAGTCCGGACCCAACAAAAAGTGGGACATGAACCCGAAAAGCGCATATATAGAAGGCTCAAGTGCTCGCTTAGAGGAAATGTTTTGGGAAGATCTTGATGATGATGATGAAAGCATTGACAAAGGCAAAGGGAAAAGGCAACGACTAGATTAGAATGCTATATTTTATGTTTTCTTTTTTTATTTGGAATGTTTTGTTTTGGAAGTGGTAATTTGGATCAAGTATTTTGGATTAATGAATATGGTAATTTAAGTTTTAATTTGGGTACCCCGAACCGTATTCCATGGTACACTGAACCGTATATCATGGTACACCGTACCGCTCCGTACCGAAATGAACCTACCCCCCTCCGTACCGAATACGTCCCCTCTAACGAATTGCGTACCCGAACCGCGTACCCGTACCGAAGCGAACCACGACTTAGGTAACTATGATCAAAACGTGATAACTATTAATATATTCGTCCTAATCAGAAACTTTGTAAGTCGATAAATTAGCACACTAAATGCTTTATATATGTTCCAAAGTTGTTGATACTAATCTTCATACTATTTTATGGGTCTGTAGGTTAACATTCGCGAGAACATATTCGTCTACCCAGTTTAAGAGGTTTTCTTTTTTACACTTTGGTTTTTCAAGGTTGAATTGACAAATATTTTTGTGATTTGACGATTGAGGTTTACTAATAAAAATGTTCACCTTGATAGGCTGTGGTTAGGGAATTACAAAATCAGGAGATGGCTGGAAAAGAGGCTTGTGCAGTGGTTAGATTTTCTCTCTTCTGCTACTTTATTTAACTCCTTCGTATTATGTGAAAGTGTATTCAACTAAGTGTATACATACAAATCTATATGCAGAAGAATTGTGCTACAGTGTATAAAGGAATGGTTGGACAACAAAAAACGTAACACCGTTCAGATTGCCCTGACAATTTGGTAGAACGTCTAAAGCTTCCTGCATTTTCTGAGATCTCAGGGACCGTACATGGACCTCTCGACCACTGCTGAGAAAAACAGAAGCTGTCCTTATTCCTTTTAAACCTTTCGCTAACTTTGCAACTCTTCTCCAACTTAAATAACGTCGACCTTCTATCTTTTAGAAACGAGTCGCCATACCATTTATGAAGCCATAACCTGATGCAATCTTCTTGCCCAATTTCTGCGCGCAAATAGCTTCTGACAAATCTGTTCTGCAGCTGAATAGAGTCGACAATAGCAGCTATAGTCTGCCAGCATCCAGAGACGCGTTTATCCACTAGAAGAAAAATCCATTTGCACTCTCACTGTTTTTGCGCCTAGGCCCTAGACCTTTTGTGCGCCTAGCGCCTTTGACAACTATGGCACTAATACAGATGATGTGCATTTATTAAGCCAATCCATATAGGGAAAGTAATACATATTTTGTTTGCATTTGATTTGTTAGTGGTTTTCCACTTTGTGCAATGGTGCAGGTGTTGTTCTTTGAATAATTGCAGCTTCAGCAAGCAATCGAAGGCACGCTGGTGTCAGTATCGTTGTTTGAAAACAGGGTCCTAAGGAAAAAGCTGGTCGCGCGCATATTGTTATGAAGTGAATGGGGGATCTTGATGGAAAGCCTTTCTATGCTTCTGCTAAGAGATATTATTCTAATAAACAAAAGGCATTAGAGAATGCCACGAGGTTGGCGTCTTTGTGGGATGATCATCTCAGGGATTCAAGCTAGCAACCCTTTAAGGTTGTCATTGTCGGAGGAAACTGCAAGGTACTACATTTCGCCACATCCTCTCTATTTTGTATATGTTATCTAGATACACCATAACATACCCTTTTTAATGTAGCTGAGACTTTTTATTTCTGCATGATTATTTTCTGTTTCACTAATAAAAAAATACCTAGAGGTGGCATTGTGGCAAGATGGGCAGCTCGAGGTGAGATGGATCATCTTTTAGTACAAGTTAAAATGGCTGGGGCGCGTTGTGCTGAAACCTAACACTTTCAATCCGTTTGGCCCATGTCTCTTTTAACTAATAATTTTTATTCGACGAACAATATAGGTTGAAATATCTGTCAGTCCACCTTGGTTTGTTTAATATAAACTAACACTGGTTTAAAAATGAAAAAATTGCAATGTAGTGGAAAGATGTTTGACTTGTATATTGGTGTATGATTGATTTTTTGCACAGGAGATAATTAATGAAGAAGATGAGAAGATTGCAAGGCTGAAGGCTAAGTTTGGTAGTGATGTATACGATGCAGTCGTGACAGCTTTGACTGAACTGAATGAATACAACGCGAGTGGCAGATATCCAGTGCCCGAGCTTTGGAACTACAAGGAGGGAAAAAAAGGCAACCTTGAAAGAGGGTGTCGAATTTCTTCTCAGGAAATGAAAGCACTAAAGCGCTAATCAAATCGACTCATTACCAAAGCTACTCTAATTTACCGACACTAAGACACATGCTAATAGTCCGCTAATGGCTACGACTTTATAGTTTTCTGTGACATCCGTCACTTTTATTATTATTATTATATAATAACAATAATAATAATAATAATAATAATAATAATAATATTAATAATAATATAAATAAAAATTCAGATTTTATACATTTTTTTTTACCATCTCCAAACCATAACCCAACACATAACCCAACCCATTAATCCTCCTTTCTTTCCTAAACCTTTTTGAGCCCAACCAAACTGGCCCACTGCACAGGCCCAGTAGAACCAACCCAAGCCCAGCTTGCCCCTTCTTCCCTTCCTTGTACCTGTTTTAAAACAAAAAAAAACAAAACAGCTCCTGCCGGGACTCGAACCCGGGCAGAAGCTGTACTACCACACACCCCACGCACACTACCATCTGGGCCACAGCATCATCTTGGTTTAATCCCCACTCATAAAATATATATACACACAAAGCAAGCTGATTCCTTCCTTCTTCTCTGCTTGTTGCGCGAACAGTATCCACACACCAACCAATTTTTCTTCAACTCCACCCTTGACCCTTTTAAATGAGATATTATATTTGGAAAACATTAATAATTAGTGGGACATAGTTGACCAGCAGTAACCCACGCAATCACTAATCACAATTTCAGCTCAAATGAGCTTGATTTACGCAACATTGACCATTCTTGGTCAAACCATCAAAATCTTCCAAAACGAGCATGGCACTATAAATTGAACGTTCCTAAAGAGTCTAAGAGTACAAATGAACAAACCCTCACACTCAATTTCTGTTTTAATTCGCCTTTCGAAGCATACTAGCTCGGTTGACTTTTCTGTTGACCAAACAAATTCGCACGATTCGTTATTGTAAGTAATATTTTAATTATGGGTTTTGCTTATCGGCCATAGACGAGCATTAACCCCAACTTTACAGGGGTTAATAATCGTCGAATCATTGTATTAAGAAAACTAGGGTTCTTAGTCATTTGAATTGGGGAAGATGATTGTTTTAGGGCGTTATATAAAAAAAACGCGAATTCAAATTAATCAACAAACAAAGACCCAGACCAGCTGGTCTGGGCATGCTGTTGCTATTACACAGGTCACTGGTTCGATTCCCAGCAGGATCAACCATTATTTTTTTTTCCTTACATCATTTAAGCTTATATATTTCCTTTGTATTTTTTTTAAATTCATTTTAAAATACTAAAACTTCCTTATAAATTCTACAAAAATTACTATATGTTATTGTGATTGAAAAGTTCATCATCCAATTTTTAGTTTTTCAAAAATTATTTATTTATTATATATAATAAATATTACAAGTTTATTCATTTATAATCGTAAAATTTAATAAAAATATCTAAACGATTTTACAAACTTCCACAAAAATTATCCTAGACTTTTATAACAATATAAATTTCAGAAATAATTTTTATTTCTGAAAAACTGTTTGTTTATCATTTTTAATCAATTTTTGTTAGTTTTAATCATAAATAATTCATAATAAATTCATTTTTCAATATGTTTGTACCAAAATTTTACATAAATTATTTCTATCCATTTGGAACAGAAATACAATTTTTAATTCAGAAATTCTTTGACTTTAATATTTTTAGATATTAAAGTCATATTTTGACAATTTGAAATAATTAGATTAAATATTCTATTTTCAAGAAAATAATTATATAAAAATTATTTTCATACTCAAGACCTTATGTTGTGACTATATTCAACTTAAAATTTTACGAAGAGACTTTTATTTATTAAATTTCTTATATTTAATAAACAATTTGTTTATTAATCAAATAAACGTTTATCCCCAATTCGAAGCCCTAGAAAATACTTATAGACCAAATAGACTTAGACTTACTTGTTACATTATACATAGGGTGATACTTGGCAACGTTGGATTATACTTATTCAATTACCCAAGACTTACCACCTTGCTAAGGTGAGTATTACTTATCCTTTTTTTTCGTTTTTACAATTTTTGGGGTGATTCATGCACAACTATTCAAAACTTTCATATTCATTTACACATACATTCTTATTCATTTACAATACGTGTCTTAATTATCTTTGTGCTTATGCTTGAACATGAACGTAGCTTACATACAGAATCATACATACAGACATAACTTTGTGTTATGGTGCTCTTTACATACAGACATAACTTTGTGTTATGGTGCTGTTTACATACAGACATAACTTTGTGTTATGGTGCTCTTTGCATACAGACATAACTTATGTTATGGTGCTCTTTACATACAGACATAACTTATGTTATGGTGCTCTTTACATACAGACATAACTTGGTGTTATGGTGCTCATTATCAAATTCATTGTACAACTTTACATGTGATATTTGTCTTGTTTGGTTACTTGCGTGTTTACATAATGCCTTGGTGATGCTAGACACATGAATTGTACTACTTTTCAAAACTTATACTATACGTACAAAACTAAGTAGTACTCACCAACATCATATGTTGACAAAATTATTTTCGTGCATGTTTCAGGATAAGCTGCTTGACGCTTCACATAGGACCTTGGACTTAGATTAAATTAATCAATTATCTTTATTTTGTTGTATTGTATTGAATTTCACATGTTGTAAAACAATATTCAATAATCAAATATTTACATTTTAGTACCATGAGCTTTTGAACAATCGTCACTACGTGGCACCTCAATGATTCCGCCATCGGTTGGGGTGTTATAGATTGGTATCAGAGCCATGGTTATAGGGAACTAGGTTATTAGATAAAAAGGCCTAGACTATAACCGAACTTCAACTTTCATGCATTATATTTCCTAAACTACCCTACCCCTCATTTCCCTCTACTTTCCTTCTTCTATCTTTCCCTTTTTCTCTCTCTCCATTCTTCTCATCTTTCATCATGGTACATAGAGATGGTGTCCTACAGGGAGTGGAAAGTTTACATCTTCATAGAACGGGAGCAGTACCTTTTATGAAGACACTCTTAGACATAATACCTACTCTTATTTTGCTCCTTCAAAGTTGTTGAACTTTAATGAGTGTGATAAGGACACGTGCAATCTGGAAGGGTGGACGCCTGTACACTGAGTTTTCTGGCATAGGCAAGCATAGCGCATAAATCCATTTACGGACCTGTTATGCTTACCTGGGGATTCCTGGAGTGAGTGTCCACTTATAGGATAAAGCATGTCTTCTTTGAACACCATTGGGGTTCAAATCCTTTGAAAAGTCAACGTTCTTGTTGGGCTTTACAGCTAGACAAGGGCACTCCAAGCATCTTATGCAAGTTTTTCAATAATACTCTCTCGATTCATATACAATATTTTGTATTTCACGATTTTCATATATTGCTTACAAGTTCATACTTTCATAACCATCTATGGATTTCACAATCGCACTTCACCTTACCATCTTAGCCATTTTTTTTTAATATTCAACACCCTACCCAAATCATATTATTTCATTTCTCCACATGTTATTTATTTTAAAAACTATAACCTCATACTTTAGCACAAACTATAGATTTCTAAAACTTGTTGTATTACCTAGTAACTTTACAAATGACATATTTTCCTCGAACTTAAATCCAATTGATTATTTATTGACGTAACAAACGATTTTCTATGTAATGTTTTAAACTATTACAAAGCCTACTTAGCTTGTACTATTTAACAACTTTTGCCTTATGTACAAAACCAATTTTGAAAATAATTTTTTAGGAATAATATCTAGTCTCCAGATTCTCCATCGACACTCACTCATTTTCAACTTGTTCAAATTTTTACAATATTTGGCATATACCACAATCATGTTTTCTTATACACTTGATTATAACCTTTGATCCAAACCCTAAAATTTACACTGCTATATAATCTCCTTACTATAAAATAAACTCTTTATCAACTATCTTTACATTCACTATCTCTCACAACCTTGATTCTACTTCAAGATTTTTCATCATCCTCTCAAGAACTAAATTCATATCCCTCACCTTCTCACACATGAGCTAGTTACCCATGATAATCAAACTACTAAAAACCTGATACTTGATTCTACAGGATTTTTTTTCCAAAACATCATTGTTTGTGAAACTTGATTTCCCCTTAATTTGACTATTCACTGGACATTTAATTATTCATGATACTCGTGTTTTCATTTTCTTGATCTTATTATCATTTTGTACCCAATTATGTCATACTCATAGGCATATAACATCTAGAAATTTCCTTGCATACTATTGTGTACGTACACAGATTGGAAATTTATCATATTCGATTACGTTTATTTTATATCGTATAAGTTTCAGACTCTACCTTACATTTTATTGAAACATTTGGACTTGATTTCCATGAAAATCAAACTACTAAAAACTTAATACTTGATCCTACGGGGCTTTTCTAAAAACATCATTGTTTGTTATATGAAACTTGAATTTTTCCTTTAATTTGACAATCTATTGAACATTTAGTTATTCATGATACTCGTAATCTATTTCTATAGGCCACTAAGATAACACTTACACTTAATGGTTGCAGTACTTACAAGCTTGCTTGCACGTGTGTAATTATCCACGCAACTCTGATGAACATTTCATTTAAAGGGCTCCTCGGACGAGTGGTAGCCCATACTTAAATACAGTTATGCTTACAAGTCATTGCAAACCAATGCATTTGACCTCATTATTACATGGCCTCATTTCATTGACAACATCTTATTGTAACTCAACGTGTTTGTTGTGTCATCTTCTTGTGAAACTTATTTGCTGTAATGTGTGTTAGATTAGGATCATAGAAGGACATAAAACCCTAATGTAAGGTAAATTGATGATTCCGGTCCGGAACGTAATCATGAATTTACAGGTGCGTTAGGGTAGTGTGAAATTCTATTAGAGTTTTTGGTAGGCGTCCAGTACGTTTTCAAGGTATCAAAGGTGTGGTGGGTTAGCTGCGGTACACCCTGTATACAAACACTAATGATGCATTGAAAGTGAGACTGGAAGTCGGACCAGGAACAAACTCTAGTTACTTGGTAGTTCATTTAGTCTTTCTGTAGTCAATCAACTCATGCAATTATTTTAGGAGTCCTAAAACTTGAAGTTTAGCGTCTTACTAGATTCTTATTCTCCTTATTATTCGAGACGAATCTAATCCAATCCTTAACTCACATCTCTCGAACAATTCACTCTGTTACCTATAAATTTACGTCGTGCCTTAACTCAAATTTTCCAAACCACAGTTACCTTAAATTTTTTTTTTACCCAAGCATCCATAACCCTATGTTTCTAATAACTTCGGGACGAAGTTTCTAAAAGTAGGGGATGCTGTGACATCCGTCACTTTTATTATATAATAATAATAATAATAATATTAATAATAATATAAATAAAAATTCAGATTTTATACATTTTTTTTACCATCTCCAAACCATAACCCAACACATAACCCAACCCATTAATCCTCCTTTCTTTCCTAAACCTTTTTGAGCCCAACCAAACTGGCCCACTGCACAGGCCCAGTAGAACCAACCCAAGCCCAGCTTGCCCCTTCTTCCCTTCCTTGTACCTGTTTTAAAACAAAAAAAAAAACAAAACAGCTCCTGCCGGGACTCGAACCCGGGCAGAAGCTGTACTACCACACACCCCACGCACACTACCATCTGGGCCACAGCATCATCTTGGTTTAATCCCCACTCATAAAATATATATACACACAAAGCAAGCTGATTCCTTCCTTCTTCTCTGCTTGTTGCGCGAACAGTATCCACACACCAACCAATTTTTCTTCAACTCCACCCTTGACCCTTTTAAATGAGATATTATATTTGGAAAACATTAATAATTAGTGGGACATAGTTGACCAGCAGTAACCCACGCAATCACTAATCACAATTTCAGCTCTAATGAGCTTGATTTACGCAACATTGACCATTCTTGGTCAAACCATCAAAATCATCCAAAACGAGCATGGCACTATAAATTGAACGTTCCTAGAGAGTCTAAGAGTACAAATGAACAAACCCTCACACTCAATTTCTGTTTTAATTCGCCTTTCGAAGCATACTAGCTCGGGTTGACTTTTCTGTTGACCAAACAAATTCGCATGATTCGTTATTGTAAGTAATATTTTTGTTATGGGTTTTGCTTATCGGCCATAGATGAGCATTAACCCCAACTTTACAGGGGTTAATAATCGTCGAATCATTGTATTAAGAAAACTAGGGTTCTTAGTCATTTGAATTGGGGAAGATGATTGTTTTATGGCGTTATATAAATAAAACGCAAATTCAAATTAATCAACAAACAAAGACCCAGACCAGCTGGTCTGGGCATGCTGTTGCTATTACACATGTCACTGGTTCGATTGCCAGCAGGATCAACCATTATTTTTTTTTCCTTACATCATTTAAGCTTATATATTTCCTTTGTATTTTTTTTTAAATTCATTTTAAAATACTAAAACTTCCTTATAAATTCTACAAAAATTACTATATGTTATTGTGATTGAAAAGTTCATCATCCAATTTTTAGTTTTTCAAAAATTATTTATTTATTATATATAATAAATATTACAAGTTTATTCATTTATAATCGTAAAATTTAATAAAAATATCTAAACGATTTTACAAACTTCCACAAAAATTATCCTAGACTTTTATAACAATATAAATTTCAGAAATAATTTTTATTTCTGAAAAACTGTTTGTTTATTATTTTTAATCAATTTTTGTGAGTTTTAATCATAAATAATTCATAATAAATTCATTTTTCAATATTTTTGTACCAAAATTTTACATAAATTATTTCTATCCATTTGGAACAGAAATACAATTTTTAATTCAGAAATTCTTTGACTTTAATATTTTTAGATATTAAAGTCATATTTTGACAATTTGAAATAATTAGATTAAATATTCTATTTTCAAGAAAATAATTTTATAAAAATTATTTTCATACTCAAGACCTTATGTTGTGACTATATTCAACTCAAAATTTTAAGAAGAGACTTTTATTTATTAAATTTCTTATATTTAATAAACAATTTGTTTATTAATCAAATAAACGTTTATCCCCAATTCGAAGCCCTAGAAAATACTTATAGACCAAATAGACTTAGACTTACTTGTTACATTATACATAGGGTGATACTTGGCAACGTTGGATTATACTTATTCAATTACCCAAGACTTACCACCTTGCTAAGGTGAGTATTACTTATCCTTTTTTTCGTTTTTACAATTTTTGGGGTGATTCATGCACAACTATTCAAAACTTTCATATTCATTTACACATACATTCTTATTCATTTACAATACGTGTCTTAATTATCTTTGTGCTTATGCTTGAACATGAACGTAGCTTACATACAGAATCATACATACAGACATAACTTTGTGTTATGGTGCTCTTTACATACAGACATAACTTTGTGTTATGGTGCTCTTTACATACAGACATAACTTTGTGTTATGGTGCTCTTTACATACAGACATAACTTATGTTATGGTGCTCTTTACATACAGACATAACTTATGTTATGGTGCTCTTTACATACAAACATAACTTGGTGTTATGGTGCTCATTATCAAATTCATTGTACAACTTTACATGTGATATTTGTCTTGTTTGGTTACTTGCGTGTTTACATAATGCCTTGGTGATGCTAGACACATGAATTGTACTACTTTTCAAAACTTATACTATACGTACAAAACTAAGTAGTACCCACCAACATCATATGTTGACAAAATTATTTTCGTGCATGTTTCAGGATAAGCTGCTTGACGCTTCACATAGGACCTTGGACTTAGATTAAATTAATCAATTATCTTTATTTTGTTGTATTGTATTGAATTTCACATGTTGTAAAACAATATTCAATAATCAAATATTTACATTTTAGTACCATGAGCTTTTGAACAATCGTCACTACGTGGCACCTCAATGATTCCGCCATCGGTTGGGGTGTTACATTTTCTATTGCTAAAACTACTCTAATTTTACCGAGACTAAGATAGATGCTGATAGTCAGCTAATGATTATGACTTTATAGTTTTCTATTGACATAAATTATCATGAGGTGCATGTCTATAAAATTATGTTTTGGGTTAAGCGGTTTGAATCCTTAAGTTAAACTGATCATGTTCGGATTGATATGTTTAACATGGTAAGTAGCCTGACCTGGTCAACCCATTTGATTCGTTTGGTTAATCAACTTATTGTATTTACACTTCTGAGTTCTAAGTTCTTCGTAACTAAAAAATGCAATATATTCTATTCTAACAGAATTGGCTTTCGGCCCAAATAAGGTAACAACAATATACGACGGTCTTTTCCAAGTCCAGTCCAATGTTGCATTGTTTAAAATGAGCGAGAAGATCCAGCCCACGAAATAGAGGGTTATAAAATGGGTCGTATATGATACCCCTATTTACATAATATTACCTCAAGTATTAATTATTACAATTTACAAGCATGATCTAATAAGATCAGACTACTATTAAATCTTAAGTATTTTTCACTATTAAGTAAATTCATATTATCATCGGGAAGCACGTGGACAGTGGCCGTGAGAGAGAATCAGGTGCTACGCCTTGACATGGATAGCATGAGGACACGGGTAAACCGTTTGGAGCGCGTGTTCAACAATAAGAAAAGCAATCGAGAAGATTGATAAAGTGGAACCTGTTGTAACAAGTGGACAAAGAGGCTCAATTTGGAAGAACTTTGGGTGCAAGTTTAAGGCCCAGGTGTGCGACTCACATGAGCCTGCACATGTGCAGACTCGAAATAGTCGAACCCATCAACACCTCAAACAACACTAGCCGAGCTGAAACAAACCTATCTGTTCATCCACAATATTTAAAAACAAAAGAGAAGCGTAGTGGGGAATTCTTTTTTCCCAATGTTAATGAGATAACCATGAAGCCCAAGGACAATATGTAGCACGTTAGTAGTAAAAAGTTATTAACTCTTATTACATCAAGATTTTGTTGATTTCTTGAAATGTGACTGCCATTCAACCGACATTGTTGTATGATATGTGATTTTAGTTAATTCGCCGCATCATAAATGTGACGTGCTTAGCATTCATTACATTATCTCTACGTAACCTTCATGTGAAAATTGATTTGAGATCTCAAACGATGCAAGGTATGTCAAACGACGCAAGGTATGTCATTACTTATTTTCCAAATAAGATTGACGCCGCAGCAACGCGCGGCCGGGTAAAAAACCTAGTTAAATTAATAGTCAAATATTTTTAATCGGCCGACGAGCTTTTTAATTAACTCCTTACAAGCATAAGGATTCGAAATTGGAGTATCAAGATTACCCGAGCCTACTTGTCTCAAAGTACGAAATAGTGTCATGATATGTCTATGCCAGGACCAGCTTTAATCGTAGAACACTATTACTTAGGCCCTATCTATTCACATCACATATGGGCATCGACAGACCTTGGGCTGGGCCATCCCGGATCGCGGCCCCCCAATTAAAAAAAAGTTTAGGTCCAATAATCATTATCACTCGTTTAATTTATTTAGTGATTAGTCTAGATTCTAGCCCACTAAACATTTAACCCAATGTTTTAGTTAACCCATAAGGCCTAAACATTAAAAAAAATAATAACCCACCAAGGCTCTCTGTACCTGCATTCGTCAACAAAACACCCGCCCTTTTCCTTTCCAAAAACCTAGATACCCATCCCGACCCTCCCTCCATCTAGTCCCTACCCCCTCGGCCCTCTCTGTTCTGACTTCCGATCGGCAAGAAGCAGCGCCTTCCGATCGGATAATAACAACAAAGCAGCTCCTTCCGACTGGTTGAGGTTCGTCATTCGTGTTTAAATAATTAAATGTTTAATTGTTATGTTATTTAATTAAGTTGATTCGTATTATGATTTTTTTTTGTTGATTATTGATTGTTTAATTGTTGAATTTTGGATATGTTGTTTTGAGGATTTTTAAATTCTAATTTTCAATGAACTTGATTTGCGTAGGTCATTGACGTGTGCGAATATACACATAATTTTACAATGAAATAACACACGTTTTGATTTAATATTTATAAAAATGGTTTAGACCTTAATATTAAAACACACACAATAGGGCAAGTGTACCCTGTCATATATGTAGTAATGTACAGATAAGAACCAGATATCGATCCATGGACGCGCACGGAGCAATGGTACTAAAACTCTATCCCCGATTTACCAGTAAGAAAAGATAGTTGAGTTTGTTTATAACTAGATTAATTCTAAAACATATATTTAACATATGTTAGACTCCAAATACAAAATATAACTATATAAACTATAATATATCAAACCTAGCATGTCATCTATAAATCATATGAAATAAAGGCGTGTGATCAACATTCCCATTTTCCGACAGTTAGTGTCCCTTTCGGGCATCCTAACATGACAACTATACAGAAAGCTAACACGAATACACACGTTAACCGCTTCAAGTCGTTTATTAGCGAGCAGCTGATATAATCTCACGCAGATCTTCTAAAGATAAGTTAGTCATCTGTTAAGAGTATTCTAACCTCACTAATTCAGGAAAGCGATACCGAATACACAATACAACCACCTAAACTAGCATAAAGTAGAGCATTTCACAACCTATTCTATTTTACCAACTTTGAACCCAGATCTACTAAGATCGCTATTTTTACCAAAATAACTACCAAAGATCATTAACCGTGTCAAAGACTAGTAACGGCACCATTAGGCTTTTTAAACCCTTTTACGTGCCGGTAAGCATTTTTAACCGTTATTCGACTGACTTTAACCAAACCAATACCCGGTTACAGTTTCATGGCATAAACTATTTAACAAGTTAACTAGTCTACTACCGGACGATTAAACGGACGGTTTTTCAACATGTATCCGCCTAACACATTCGACAATCGCTAAAGTCATTCAAATACAGCTACAAATCCATCAACAACGAAACAAGGTTGCGCTATGATCATCAAGATCTAAACGTGAAAAACGCCAAATTTATACAAAACATGATTAACTACACGAACGATTGTTTAACATACTAAATACTATTGTTCTTGCCCGTAAGCGTACGAATAACTAATACAACATCAAAATAGCAATCCAAAATCAGATTTGAAACTCAAATGTTTAAAGGATCAAACCATATAAAATGCTAAGAGATGGATTGGATGATTGAAGGATGGATTCCCGAGCCCGTTCCACGCCTGTGCAGCACTTCAAGAGCTCCAAAAATCGCCAGAAAAGCTTCCCCCAAGATCCAACATTGATCAGTGAGCTGAAATGGGGCTTTTATAGAAGATCAGAGGTTTCGCGCGGCCGCTCGGGCTCTTCGCGCGGCCGCTTGCTTTAACGAAACAAGTGGACCAGTTGCTCGTTGCTGACGTAGGCCTTCTGGAAGGTCCCCAGAAATATCTGGGAGGGGCGCGCGGCCGCTCGGAGCCTTGGAGCGGCCGCTCGAAGGTCCTGATGGCCTATTCGCGCGCCGAAACTTCGTTTTTCCTTCCTTTGTGCTTCCGGGACATCGTTTAAGACCTGAAATCGTAAAGATACCCAAATAAGTACCAATTCCTATGTATAAGGTCAAAAAAGTATGAAAATGGGAGTTAAACGGGGACTTTTATATGTGTAATTTAACGTATATCAGTCATACTCGTAGGATGTCAGATAAGTATCTTGCAAATAACTTGGTTATTTACATAGAAAAAGAAATTGCTTAAGAGTTTGATTCGATATCTGTAATTGACGAGTTTAAAGAGCTTAAAGGTCGTCAGACTGAGTTGTGATACCTTTTTCAGGTACTCATCCTTTCTTTCACATTTTCTCATTTATATTTATGGACTTTGTTTTTTAAAAACAACAATTTAAATTATTGAAAATTAACGGATATTTAGAGTTCTTTTTGTTTGACCCGATCCGAACCGTATCGCCAATCCAAAATTGAGTGGTAGGAAAACAAAATTTAAATCATGTGATTCCGGCCCCCATTGTAAAAAATTCAAGATACGCCACTGCCTCCACGTGACTTCAAAGCGTCGTGCTTTGACTATAGCGCGACACTTTAAAGTACAAACTTAGTGCCTTGGGATTGGTGTTGGGGGAGGGGTTGGGTTTTTTGGGAGTTTTGGGGTTGATTTTGTGGGATTTTTTTATTGGGTTTTTAAGTGTGTAAATTATAAACTTTTTTAATAAAAAGTTATAAAATAAATTTTGCAAATTATTGTTCAACAATTGATGACGTGGGTCCTAAAATCCCCACGTTTAGTCCCTTGTTAAAAAATAAAGCAATGTAAAGTGTTAAAGATGCCTGACTTAATGGAGCTGAACAGTCCACGTAAGGCACCACAGGGCACCCTAAGCTGCCATACGGTAACGCTGCATTGAAAAGTGAATAGTAACTTCATTGGAAATACAAAAAGGTATTTTGGCTCTTGCTATAGTCAAAAGTAGAAAACAACACACAGATCCAAGCCTGACCTAGAAAGTAGCAAAAGCTGAAAATATACCAAATGGGCAAAGCTTCTCAGCAGGGACTAAGAAGAACAGTGAACCATTACCAAGTTGTGATACCCCGTAATTTCAGGTTCTTACTATAGCTAAACTCTAGTTACTCGTACTTACATCCTTTGCATTCTACTTAACTAGGGTTAGCTAGATAAGTCACACGTGCACACACGAGATATATATGTACCTATGGGTTATCATTTAATGAACATATGATACCTATGAAACAAAATACATGTTAAAGTCATCATCAAAACCCCACATATCATCGCTTGACAAACATATGAGTAAACATATAAAGACTAGTAAATATTAATCTATGTATGTACATATGAATCGATCTCTTATACCCCTATATGTACTCATATATACACACGATACATACACTAGACTTTGACAAGAATTAAGCTAGTTTTCACTAAACCTACTAACAACTAAACCAACTTATACTATCTAGTTATGTCCAAGTAAACTTTATCCTTGTTAAACGCCTTCTAGAAGCCGATATACATACATACATACATACACGTAAATACACACACACACACATGATCAAGAACACATGCTTCTTCCTATATCCTAGTTATTGATGTGTCACCATTCTAGCCTATCAACTAACCCATGGAATGTTCTTGTCTTTTCTTGATGACCGCTTTCTACACATAGCTTCTCCAAAAGTCCCTATCATGGGAATGTCCAAATTATACACTAGAATAGCATGGAGGCTCCAAGACTTCACTCCATCTCTACCTCTACCTTTACCTCATATAGATGGATCCCTCTTTTTCTAATCCACGGCCGAAGACAAGTCCCAAGGGCTAATACATGTTCCTATCACCTAGTTGACATACTCTTGCACTAGAAAGGTAACACCAACTAACTAACTAACCTTCCGAAGGTCAACACCCTCCCTAATTTGGTTATAACCAATCAAACACAAGAAGCATGGAAGAAACATCACTATCCTCATGTGCCTACTAATCCTACATCCATGAGTTGTCTCAATCACTCTATCCCAACCCAATAACCTTCAGCCGACCCGTAACCCCCATGTGATCAACATCTAAGCAAATACTCACTTATACAAAAGTAGTAAAGCAAACAAACTATGATAACAAGCCTCTAGATATGACAACACTCCTAAACAAGCTTGCCATACAACTTATCGGCTACATACTAGGAGTTTACACAAGATCATGCTTTGCTTACCTTAACAATGCTCAAACCAAGAAGGTTAGACTTACCACTTTTGTTGGATCACCCTTTCAATCGGCCTATATAAGAGGACCCTCATTCCTCCAAGTTTCTTGCACCACCACTCCTCTCATCCTCTTGAAACATCTCTCGGCCCTCACCCTCTCTAAACCGAAGGCACCAAGGCTCGAGTAAGGGAAGCGTCAAGACACCCAACTCCACCTTGGCTCGATTAGGTAAGTTATCCAACCCTTCTATTCTTTCAAAACTCTAGTTCCTTCGGCCCATTTGTGAACTCGAACCCAAGTACTTTGGCCTTGATTAATCGGCTTAGGGCCAAGCCTAGACCAATGTTGTTAGCCGCTTAACCTTGAGGTGATGATCTAGTTTCACAATCACAAGTTAAACTTAGAAACACTATGCACACACTATTCCACTTATGTTCGATTAATGGGTGATCACATTGTCATGAGAACCCTACTTAATGATAATTAATCAGCCGAGTATCATGGTGGTAAACCAAGTAACATTTTTGGATCAAAATCTCACAAAGATAACCAAAATCGGTTTTCATAACAAAAACTAGTAAATTTTTGTATTCAAAGTAAAGTTCCATGATCAAGGTGTATTAAACCTCACGTACATAAAACATGATCCACACTAAATGACACGGTTCACAAAAAAATGGGTGCCTAACTTGTATGATAAACGAGAACACACAACTTACTATGTCCTTAATAATCATAGGGTACTTTTTGTCGGAACAGTAGTTATTTCTTTTCTGCTTTGCTAGACCTCTCGCATAGACACCAGGTGAGTTTCACTACTCTTTTCTCAAAAGCATGCATCTCTGGATGAGACAACTTTCTAAACTTTTTCATAGTCCGGTTTGGGACTACTTTTACACATCCCGGGTTTGGGGTGCTATGATTCACGGGGTGAATCTGCTTTTACTAATTCATGTTGTATGTCCTTGATGAACTAAACCAACTCTATCATTGAAGTCCTTCTAAATATCGAATGAAATGTCGGGTGGGCAAGCGGGATACTAGTTGATAGCGCTATTAGGTTTCACAAACCTCACATCATGCTGGGAGCATGGGTGTGAACTATAACTTAACATTTATTATCATTGTTGATAGACAATGATGCAAGGCACTCTGCTCACTATTGTGGTATCTCGTTGTTTAGCAGTTCGGTATTATCGGTGTTAGTTGTCATGAGTGGGTTAGCTACCCCTGGCATGTGAATTAGCTATTTACTCGTTGTTACTTGGTCTGGGAAACCTACGCATTTAATTACTTTGTGAACTCACCAACTTTATGTTGACACACGATAACATGCTTTTGCAGGTCACTAGTTTCGGAGCACGTGTAGGGCATGTATCATATAGCGTCATTGGGATATGAACACTTAACTATTTTTGAATGTTTAATTATCTACTATGGTTTTGGGCGTGTTGTTTTTCGCAGACTATTTGGTTAACTATTTTCTTTAATTTTGCTTCCGCAACTATTTGAATGTTTTGTTAATTATGAAAGTTGTTTTACAATAACGAGCTAAATGGTTTGGGCATTTAGAGTCGTTCATGTGACTTATGGCTATGGGATCCTAGTATGTCATGCGCCTCGTGGTATAAACCCCGCAGTGGAAATTTGAGGGTGTGACAGATTGGTATCAGAGCCATTGGTTATAGTGAACTAGGATTGCATTCTAGTCTATAATCATCATAGCATAAGTACTATGTTAGTTACACTCACTACTTTAAGTGCACAACTTATTAATTCCTGGAATACGTGTATTGATCTAACGTATTGCAGGAAAGACCATGACTAACCCTACTTATAGAAACTATTCTTATCGTGCTACCGAGGGGCAACAAGCTCCATCACTGGATCCTTATCAATGTCCATCTTCATTACAGGATCCACATTGGGATACCAACCGTTGGCTTTGGTTTACCGACATGTTGCACTCTTGGGTTGTAGGATATGGAGTGCAAGCCAGAGTTCCTCCCGTTGTAGATTCTTGGGAGAGATCATTTGCAGGTATGGTGAGGCACGTTCATACCAAGTTGGACAATGCTTTCACTGCTGTACAACAATTTAAGTTTTGGAGGAGGAATGCAAATGAGACACTTAAGCATATGGAAGACCAGGCAGGAGTTGACTGCCACTAAACAGGATTTAGCAGCTACAAGGCAGGAACTGAATACAGTTCGTAATAGACTTATGGCAGCTTTGGGGCTAGATGAAGAGGATCTTGAGGAGAATCCCGAAGAGGAGCCTATGGAAGGAGGATTCGATGCTATTGGAGCAGCATTCGATGCGGCACTCGAAGATGAGCTCGAGTTAGAGGCGGAAGACGAGCCATTCGAGGTCGAGATTTAGGGTGAAAGCGAGGATGAAGGCTCGTGTGTCTCCATGGATCGCGCGAACGATTGATTTCTACTATCCTAGTATTTTATATATATTCATATAATGACTTTTATTTTGTCGTTGTGAGACTCCAGAACCGTTTGGCGTATGTTTGGATTATTATTATTATTATTATCATCAATCTACTACTTTATCTTATTCTCGCGTTCATAATCCATGTTACATTCTAGTTTACTTATACCGTGTAAACGATGGTATGTGGGACATATTATTGTTTTATCATGGGTATAATGTAAATTGTTGATGCGTTTTGCGACTAAGGATTGGATAAACATTATTAACATGTGTTAATGACTTGGCCGAAGGTAAATAATATGGGGCGAAGGTAGATAAGTTTGGGCGAATGTAGATGGATAACGGACGAAGGAAGATTGGAACTGACAAGAAGACACATTCGACCACTGGAAGTGGGCGAATGTGGAAAAGACCCACGTTCGACCAGTGAAAAGGGGCGAACGTGCAGTATCTATAAATAGGTTTTGTGATTTTGATTATGTAATAGAGTTGTCAGTTGTGTCTGTGTTCAGGTCAGGTTCAGAGGTTGTTTTGAGATATTGTGTGTGTGTTCTAGATTAACGTAAAACTGATTGTAAAAGCTTATTTGAAAGAAGTTAATCTATGAAATGATGTTGAAAATGATCTTGATTGCGTTTTGATTTGTGTTTTATCAATTTGTTCAGAACTAGGGTTTCCGCACCTAGTTTTGTGACTTGTATGATCGTATAATCCTGTTTTAGCTAAAATCTTTCGCTCACAAAGTGGTATCAGAGACTAGAGGATCATACAATAACAAATTTGATAAACTCAGAGCTGATTTGGACATGTTTTTGACCTAAATACATCTGTTTTTACATAAACATTGTTTTTAAGTGTTTTTGATCGATTTAAAGGAGAATTTGTGGTTGAATTCAAGTTTTCCAAGAATTAAAGTTGCTCCAAATCTATTCCGAAACATAACCTAATTGAGATCATTCAAATCCATGAACTTTTGAAAATCTGAGATCAGAATAACCGTTTTTCAAACAATAACCGTTTTTCAAAAATGAAATCTGATCGTGGTGGGCGAACCTGGAACCTGACTTGAGTTGAGTGGTCGAACGTGTTGAAAAGTGGGCGAACCTGAGGAGTTAGTGGTCGAACCTAAAATTTTGTGTAGAACTTTTCACTTTCGGGTACAGATTTTCACCTTCGACCGGATTATAATTGGGCGAAAGTGAAAGGAGGTTATTTTGTGATTACATTCTGGTCATATCTACGTTCGGGTGTTACTGTTTGGGCGAACATAGAATCAGAAGGGTCGAGAGTGATAAAGTTTGGACGAACCTAGAGTATTTCGGGCGGACCTAGGATTTTGTTGAAAATTTTTCTAAGTGTTGAGATTTTTTCTTAGTTTGTGATCATGTGGCGTTTTCAAACTACTCCGGGATCAGCAACAACACAACCACAACAGCAAACGATGGACCCATGGACAGTGGCAGCGCAAAAGACGAACACACAGTCTTCACAACCACTTAACTACATGGCAACGACGAGCACGATGCCTCAAAGTGTATCACATCCGGCACTACAATCTGATTACTGGGGAGTAGCAGCTGCGGCGGTAAATACTCAAACCACTAATGCTATTTCTACTTTGATTAAGGATTTGTCTACAGGTAGTGGAACTCGGCCACCGAAGCTCATGGAAATGCAAGAGTATAATCAGTGGCATACCATGTTCAAGATCCATTTGGAAGGCATGGGAGTTGAAGGAGCAGAGGCTTGGAGCATGATTGTTAAAGGTTACACAGCACCGATTTTGGAGAACACAGGTGAAATGATTCCTTTGGAAAGCTTAACTGAGGACGAGAAGAAGAAATATGTGGTGGAGAAGAAGGCTTTTTCCCAATTGACACAGGCAATCACAAGTGACCTGTTGCATCAGTTTGGGACATGTACTACATCAAAGCAGCTTTGGGATAAGCTTAAGAGGAAGCATGATGGTAATGAGAAGACTAGGAGCCTGAGAATGGAAGAATTGGTCAAAGAGTTTGAGAATTTTTCTTTTATTAATAATGAAACTCTAAAAGAACTAACTCCTAGATATATGCATTTGTTGTCTGAATTGTCTAGTTATGGTGTACAGATTCCAATGACTAAGCAGGTGGATAAGTTTGCAGATGCTTTACCACCACAATGGGATCAGCATGTGGAAGTTCTCAGAGAGAAGGATGCTTATCAATTCTGGACTATTTCAGAGTTTATCGAAAAGCTGGAGAACAAAGAGTTGGAGGATAGGAGGAAAGCTAGAAGGTCACAGATTCCTCAGAATCCCAGTTTGTATTTTGGAGGCACTTCAGTTCCAGTTGGTAACTCGAGCTCAGGAAGCATTGCACCACATGTTGCATGTATTTCCAATGTCATGGAATCATCAAAACCAACCACCAACTACTTGACACAAACATCATCCTATTCACAACCATCATACACACCACCACAATACAATTCCTACATTTCACCACTCTCCCCAATGCAACAAGCAGGTTTTTACACCGCTAACCAATCACAACAACCAGTAAACCAAGTTACTCAACCTAATCAACAACCGGTGGTTTTGGATACATCTAACTTGGGAAATGTGACTGTGGAGGTTGCTCAGCAACACATTGCATTAGTCTCAGCAATGGTTTCATCCTACAATGGGTTAGTTGCTAGTCAGATTGGGAACAACAACTTAACCAACGAAGACTATGCACAGATTGACAAGGAAGAGATGGAACTCATTGACATTCAATGGGCTTTTGCGAGTATCATGAGAAGAGCAACAGAGTTCATTGAGAAAACAGGAAGGACTGATTTGGCAACTTCTCCCAACACAACCTATGGTTTCAACAAGGAGAAGGTTACGTGTTTTAATTGTGGAGAAAAAGGACACTTTAAAAGGGAATGCACTCAGCCACCTAAACAAGGTAATCGAAACCCTTTCAATGCAAATTACCAGAACCGTCAACAACAAAACCAAGTTTCTTACCAAAATAATAACAACTACCAAAACCGAAACTTTAACAACCAAAACAGACAACCAAACACTCAAAACCAGATTCAAAACCAATCTCCTAACAACACAAACCGAATAGTTGTACCTATCACTACACCTAATGAGACTCAACAGAATGCGAGTCAGAACCAAGCTTTGGTGACTCAACAGGATGAAAGGTTTGACTGGTCGGGTATGCAAATAGGAGTTGAGGAAGTGACTACTGGTGGGAATGTGGCATGTGTTGCTTATCAGGTTGATATGGAAGAGTCGGTGGCGGTTGATGAGAAGAAAGAAACTGAGGTGTGTGAAAGTGATGATTCTGAGACTGAGATGGAAGTGGAAAATGAACCTGTTGAGATTAAGGCTGAGGAAACGAGTTCTGGAATGGTGATTGATTCTGTTACTGATGTTCCTGAAGAGTGTAGATCAGTTTATTCAGATTCTGAGAGCGAATCAGACACAGAGGCAAGTGTTGATTCTTTAGATGATGATATTGATCAGCTGCTGGCAGAAGCTGACTTTTTGATGACGAGGAAGTCGTGCATTGCTGATGATGCTTTCACCAAGATTGACTACTCCAAGTTTTTCACTGGAAAGGAAGCTCATTTTGCGTTGATGGCCATGACTGAACCGCCAAAACCTGTAAGTTCTGAATCTAGCACTGATGTTATGAGTGATAAATATTGTGGAACATGTGATAGATTGACTGAGGAGAATAAACAACTCCGAATTTCACGTGATAGTGCTATCTTGAACAGTCAATCTACTCGCAAAGAGTTGAATGCTTTCACCAAAGTATTAGATGGCTATAAAAAGGACATTTCCGACTTGAAAAACACTTTGTCATTGAAACAATTGGCAATAAACAACTATATCAATGAAATTGAAAACACCAAGTTGGAAATGGCAGCCATAAAATGCTTTGCTGAAAAGGTTAACAAAAAGTTGGAAAGTTATAAGAATGTTGCTTATGTGGTAGACCATATCATTGATGATAACACCACCAATTACAAGTCTGTACCATCTCCGGTTCTTTTTGAAAATCATAACTATCACCAAGTTATACCGGAGAGTTCGGTAAAATCAGACTCATCATCAGAAATGGAATCTAATACCTCGAGTATTGGTGATCCTTATTCCGATGTGAGACCGATTTTAGGCTTGAATGATGAGGGTGTTTATGCTGAAAGTGTGAATTCAGACTTAGAGAATGATGATACTGGTAGTGATCAAACTGTTAATGTATGTGAGATTCCAAAAGAAAATCACATCATTACTACTGAACCAGTGTCACCATCTGATCATGTTCATCCGATGGCAAATGCTAATCGTGATAAAAAGTCTGAAAAGAATGATGTTAAGAAAGATAATGGTGTTAAGAATGTTGTTAAAAAGAATGAGTCGAATGAACAATGTGACAAACCTGTCAAAGTGTTCTATCGGATGGAAGGATCCGATAAGATCATTTCTGATGAGGAATTTCCAATAAAAAACGTTAACTATTCTAAACTTGACAAAATCTGGCAAGAAAGCACTATTTGGTTTCCAAAACATGAGAGAACAAACGAAATTCCACCAGAAATTTTAAAGAAATTGTTTTCGGATGTTCCTCAAGAACCAAAGGTCCATGTCACCGAGTTCATTCGACCAAATGACAAAGCAAATGGTTTTCATGAGCCCACTTACTCGAAAGGACCACTTCCTGAGAGTTTGAGGAATCAACAGTATAATGATCAATACCCTGTTAGATCATTTGCTCCACCAAATGCTCATTATGTTTTTGAAGAATATAGAAAATGCTTTAAATGTGGAGAACGCGGGCATTTACTTGCTCAGTGTCCATATGTAAGGCATAAAAGACATGAGGTTGAAGTTAGAAATTCCATGAGAAAGCCGATTGATCATTATGTTCCACCACATAGACGAGTTGTTCCTCAAAAACAACAGTTTTATAATCAAAACAATTTTCAAATGAGGAACAATCGTCCATTTCAATATGATCAAAGAAATCGGATAGCTATGGAACAATCTTGGAGAAAGCCTGTGGTGAACACAACAGTTGATAGACAAAAGGTTCCACACAAACCAATAGTCAAATCAAATGTTGGACCTAAGTCTGTTAACTCAGATAAGGTTGCCAAGAAAGTTACTTTTGTTAACAATGTTCAGAAACCAATTGAGAAACCTAAATCTCAAATTCGTATTCTTAAAAGGCCTGAACAATCTTGGACACCCAATGGTACTCCAGGAGCTTCTACTTCGAAGGTAAGTGAGAAAAATGAAAGTGTTTTGAACAATCAGAAAAAGATTGATCCAAAACAAAAAGTTGTTGAAAAAGTTCATGAGGATGTTTCTTTGAAAACCGATGTTCAAAGGCCCAAGACTCAGGCTTGGGTCCCCCGAAAGAACTAAATGATTTACTTTTTGTGTGCAGGGAGCTTCAGCTGGCCCTATTAGCAGTCTCTGGATTGTTGATAGTGGAGCTTCAGGCCACATGACGGGGGATCTCGCATTGCTGTTTGATGTGAAAAACATTAATGGAGGGTATGTCGCTTTCGCGGGTAATAAAGGAGGATATATCACAATGGAAGGAAGCGTGAGTAATGGGATTGTGACTTTCGAGCGGATTTCTTATGTCAAGCAGATAGACTATAATCTGTTGAGTGTCAGTCAAATATGCGATAAACAATTTTCTGTGCATTTTGATGACAAATCCTGTTATATTCTCAAACCGGGCTTCAAAATTCCAAAGGAGTGGGTAATGTTGATGGCACCTCGAGTCAACAATCTCTATATTCTTGACATGTCCAAGGCGATGACATCACAGGGGCAGATAACATGCTTTCTATCCAAGGCGACCGAAAAAGAATCGATAATGTGGCACCGCAGAATGGGGCACATTCATCTGAGGAAAATGAATCAATTGGTGAGAAATGGGCTTGTCGATGGAGTAAACGTGAAACATTTCCATCTGAACGACAAGTGTGTAAGTTGTATGAAAGGCAAACAACACAAACAGTCCCATAAAGTGAAGAAAGTTAACTCTGTTGAGATGCCGCTTGAGCGATTGCACATGGACCTTTTCGGACCAGTCAAGCGCAAAAGTCATCTTGGAGAGCTTTATTGTTTAGTCGTCACTGATGACTATTCAAGATTTTCATGGGTGATGTGTTTGAAGAACAAAAGCGACACCTTTACCAACTTACAAGTTCTGTTCACTCGATTGGAGAATATTTACAATTTGAAGATAAAAAGAATCAGGAGTGACAACGGGACGGAGTTCAAAAACGCCAAGATGGATGAACTTTGTGAAAGCAAAGGGATACATCATGAATATTCGGCTCCGTATACCCCGCAACAGAACGGTGTTGCGGAAAGAAAGAATAGGACTCTAATTGAGGCGGCTAGAACAATGCTCGCTGACTCAAATCTTCCAGTAATGTTCTGGAACGAGGCGATTTATGCAGCAAATTATACATTAAATCGGGTTCTAACAGTGAAGAAGTTTGGAAAAACATCTTATGAACTGTTACACCGAAGAAAGCCAAACTTAGAGTATCTAGAACCTTTCGGGGCGCCATGCACGATGTTGAATCCAGGAGAGAAGTTTAGTCCTAAAGCTGAGGAGGGATATTTTGTTGGATATGCAACCCCGCTCAAACGGGTATTCAACAAGCGAACTCGTCAAGTGGAGGATTGGGCTAACGTGGAAGTTCAACGATACACTCAAAATTTGCAAGGCACAGGCCCTGATTGGATGTTTGATTACAAAGATTTCTTTGAATCATTCAACCTAGATAGCTGGGTTGAAGAAGCTGTTATCAGATTACTTTACGAGTATGAAAACGCAGCGACTTCACCGTTGATGCGTCCAATCACCGTAAACCCCCCACCAGCTTCTAATGATACCAGTGCTCCTATACAAGAAGAAGAGATGTTTCAAGAGGCTTCAACTTCACTAGACACTTCAGAATCTGAAGATGAACAATTTGAAGAAGCCGTTCTTGAACATGCAGAGGAATTAGAGGCGCAACCTGTGAACCCAACTCCAAATACAGATGTTGCTTCATCATCAAACACGGGTCATGATCAGGATGCTGTAGAACACTTGACTGCTCAGACGGGAGTGATTGTACCTGTTAATCCGGAATCTCGGATTCATCGTATTCACCCGCTAGAGCAAGTTATCGGTGATCCTGGAAGTGGTGTTATGACCAGAGGGCAGCTAAAAAGCGTTAACTCGCCAGAGAGTTTTGGTGCTTTAGCATTATATGCCAAAATTCAAAAATCTGGTAGTCAAAATGATTGGTCGTTTGCATGTTATGTGTCGCAGGTAGAGCCAAGGACATACAAAGACGCTTTGAATGAAGATGCCTGGGTTGAGGCAATGCAGGAGGAGTTATTGCAATTCCAGAAATTGGGAGTCTGGACGCTCACAGATTTGCCGCCGGGAAGGAAGAAAATAGGCACTAAGTGGGTGTTTAAGTGCAAAAAGGATGATCGTGGAGTTATAGTTCGCAACAAAGCCAGATTGGTCGTGCAGGGTTTCCATCAAATCGAAGGAATTGATTACAACGAAATCTATGCACCAGTAGCACGAATTGAAGCTATTCGGATGTTCCTCGCGTTTGCTTCATACAAGAAATTCAAAGTCTATCAAATGGACGTCAAGAGCGCATTTTTGTACGGGAAAGTCAAGGAGGAGGTTTATGTCGGGCAGCCACCAGGCTTTGAGGACCCAATCCACCGGGACAAGGTCTACGTGCTAAACAAAGCTTTATATGGTTTGCACCAGGCTCCAAGACAGTGGTACGAGGAGCTAAGTACATACCTCATCTCCAAAGGATTCAAGCGCGGCCTCGTCGATTGCACCCTCTTTACGAAGAAGACGGGAGATGACTTGCTTCTAGTACAGATTTACATTGATGATATTATATTTGGTTCAACTAACGAACTTTTGTGCAGGGAATTCGAAACTGTTATGCAGGAAAAGTTCGAAATGAGCGCTATGGGGGAGATGCAGTTTTTCCTCGGCTTACAGGTGGACCAAAGGCCCGACGGGATCTTCATTCACCAGACGAAATATGTATCCGACATCTTGAGCCGATTCTAGATGGAGGACTCTAAGCCGATGGATACCCCGATTCAACCCAATCACGGGATTGGAGTGGACGCTAAGGGGGAGCTGACAGATCCATTTACATACAGAGCAATCATCGGATCTCTGATGTATTTGACAGCGTCTAGACCAGATATTATGTATGCAACGTGTCTCTGTGCTCGCTATCAATCGAAGCCGAAACAAAGTCATCTGACGGCGGTCAAGCTGGTTGGTACCCTAATGATGATGATTTTGATTTTATTGCTTTTAGTGATGCAGATTGGGGTGGCTGTGACAAAGATAGCAAATCAACAACAGCTGGTTGCCAGTTTTTAGGGAGCAGGTTAATTACCTGGCAATGCAAGAAACAGACTTCCGTCGCACTGTCTACATGTGAAGCCGAGTACATTTCAGCCTCGAGTTGCTGTTCACAAGTGCTCTGGATCCAACAACAGATGGTCGATTACGGTTTGCAGTTTCTTAAAACCCCTATACACTGTGACAACGAAGCCGCAATTGCATTAACTAAAAATACTGAAAATCATTCTAAAGCGAAACATATCCGGATTAAATATCATTTTATCCGTGATTGTTACGCTAAGGAATTGATAGATATGGTCAAAATCCATACTGACTACCAACGTGCAGATTTGTTTACAAAAGCTTTTGACAGATCCCGCTTTGAATATCTTTTGAAAGTAAACAATATAAAGGAAAAACAGGACTTATCGGCACCTCGGTTTATCGCTTTTTAGTTTTAGTTTTTAAATTTTTGCTAATTGGGAATTTCTCTTTGCTAATTGGGAATTTCTCTTTACTATCATAATCCTCAAAGAAGTTGATGCTTTCGAGGGGGTTGTTTAATCCTCAAAGAAGTTGATGCTTTCAAGTGGATTGTTTCTTTCAAAATTTTTGTTTTGTTTTTCAAAAAAATTAAAAACCCAAAAATATGTTCTTTATTTTAGAGGGAGTCATTTTATCAGAAAAACCAAAAACATTGAAAAATTTTCAAAATACCTAAAAATTAGAAAAACCAAAATGATTTCCTGGATAAAAAGAGGAAATGATAGTACATCAGTGGGGATCTGACACAGGCTAAAGAATTGTATAGTTTAATGAGACGTATGTTGATTACGTGTGATATGCTGATAGGCTTCGTAGACTAAATATTGCGTGCATTAGTGATACAAACATAACAAACTACGCAGTTGTGGCTGAACACCTCATGGGCATATGGTCTTAGTACCGTAATTTCGTTTGATAGGGTATTTGTACAAAACTCGGAGGTTTAGGGTCGTTATGTTATTAGTTGTCTGGGGATAGCCTATCTGATCTTCTGCTGTAAGTCATTACGGACCTAGATCAGACAGGATGTCTTTATAAAAGAGCTATATGCCAAATCCTAAAGTTACCGAATTGAGGAACTTTCCATGTTATATGATGATCAAAGATTATCTATTACATCGTATTGATCACTGATGCAAATCATGATTAATATCAGTCCTCAACCTGGTATAGTGCATATGTTACTTTGCTGCATTAATTTGCTGACCTGTATACCTCTATGCATTATATCTTGTACAATTACAGACGACGAAAGCATAATCACGCTTTACAATGAGTCTTTGTGCATTTACTTCTTGATACGGGAGTATGTCGTGTGTGTGGGAACCACAATGTGTTAGTCTAATACATCTAATTCGTATCATTTTAAAGCATTGCGTAACTGTCTGCATGTGAGCTTATGTGGACAACAATATCAGCAATTGCCGTATCACATATTGTTTTTAATGATAATATTAAAACAGATCAACGCTGTTGTTCAGATTTCTCAGTAAACTGATATGATCCTCTTACCGGAAATCACAAAATGTTTACTGCTTTCATTTACTTTGATGCATTTTACTTTGTTGCATTTTACTTTTATTGTCAAAAAGATACAAAATCCAAAAAGATTTTAGGTGTGTTTTGATAAAATTTCAGAAAATCCAAAAGATTTGCATTTCTGCTTTATTTTTGATAACCGGGGATGCTTGATGGTCAATTTCTGAGATTTGATAACACCATCTGGACTTTGTATCATTTAAAATGTGAAAATTTGAGTTTTGGAAGTTTAACGGATTGAAAAAATGTTGAACGGGATTCGAATTCGTGATTTGGCGAAATTTTCAGATTTTTCCATTTCACATTCGCCCCTTGATTGGGTCGAATGTGGAAAAATCATCACCTTCGACCATAATGGTTTTGGACGAATGTGGAATTTTTCACTTCCGGGTGTCAATTCCACATTCGGGTACATTTTTCACCTTCGGGTCTTTCATTAGGGGCGAAGGTGGACTTATTTACATTCGTGCCATTCATTTGGGGCGAATGTGAACTTCACCCACATTCGTCCATGTCAAAAGGGCGAAGGTGGCCTCTTATATATACACCATTTCAGGTTCGAGTCATTCATTCAAAATTTTTCAAAATTTCATTCATCACCAGACCTTGTTGCTCGTGTTTCTGTTGATTTACTGATTTATTCCCTATACATTCCTGATCATTTTGAGACTTATTTCACAGGTATTGAAGCTGTTTACAGATCAGAATCATCAAGTTTTTAAACCGGACCTAGGGTTTCAATTTAGGGGTCTTAGGATGTTTATTAGTGTTTGATTTTGTTTTACATTCAATACATATCAGTTTTAGGGGGAGAAGGTTAAAGGAATTAGGTTATTAACATCGTTTGTGTGATCAATTGATTGAATGAACTGTTTTAACCTAATTCATCTTTAAAAACTGATATATATTGAAACAAATGGACAATTGATGATGAACGAGTGATAATCGGCCATATTAGGATACATTTAAATCAAAATGAGATGTTAAAAACAACTTTGGTAGAATTTCAAATTTTGGGATAAACTTTTTCACCTTCGGTTGAAATAAACGGGCGAAGGTGGAATTGATTTGGGCGAATGTACAAATAACTGGACGAATGTGATTTTTTATTCAGATCATGTTCACATTCGACCATAATTTTCACATTCGACCAAATTATCTCACATTCGACCATTCTAAAACGGGCGAATGTGCAGGATGTTTTTGACCAGAATTTTTGTAATTTTTGTCGTTTTTGTATTTTGACGTGTTTGTTTGATTTTAATGTGCAGATGGCTGATCAATCTGAGAATGTTGAAGCACCAGTAGAAAATGTGGAAACTCCAGCAGAGATTATTATTACAGATCCAGTGCCAGAGGCAGAAACGTCTGTTCCAAGCAGTTGGCCGTTTGAAAGATCGCATAACTGTTGCGCATATCTCGGTGATGTAGAGAAGAATACGGAGTTCACCGGGATCATAGAGTTTCTGAAGAGGAGCAGAATAGTTCATGCATTAGCCACACCGACAATCATATACAAAGACATTATTGAAGATTTCTACCAAAATGCGAAGTATGACTACTGGGAGAATCAAACGATCATCAAGAGCAAGATTCAGGATATGGAGATGTTCTTGACTGAAGCTGATATTCGGGAAGCGTTACAGATAAAGTTTGAAGATAGTGAAGATCCCAGGGAGTTGTCATGGACAGAGCAGAAAGCGTGTTTCTTACGGATGAAATACAAAGGTCCAATTACTGACGGATCTATGTATAAGGGGAAGCTGGGAGTGCAGTATAAGTATTTTGCACATGTTCTTATCCACGTATTTGGGTGTGTGAGCGGTGGATATGATGTCATGAGAAGAAGTTTAAGTTCGTTAATGGTTGCGTTGACACTCAACAAATCATTTAACGTATCTGGGATGATTCTTGATCATATGCTGGAGATGCTGAAAGGAATGAAGAACAAGAAGTTCATGTTATATCCGATATTTCTGATGATGATCTTTGACTATAAGTATCCTATGTTGAAAAAGGATCCGACTATGATCCTAGGTCAAGATCATATGAACATTAGAACATTGATGAGAATGAAGGGTTACAAAGGTGTGCCTGATAGTGAGAAGCCACCTAACAGGAGATTATTTGGTGCTTTGGCTCGTCAGGATTACACTGATCCTAGCAAGAACAAAGCAAGACATGATAATAGTGATTCGGACAATGATGATCCCTTAGTGTATGTTGATTCAAGCACTAAGAGGAAACGGCAAGTAGTCAATCCTGGAGCCAAAGGGAAGGGCAAGGGAAAGACTGTGGATCAGGGAAGCTCTAAGCAACAAGCGGGTAGACAGAAATCGACAGCAAAGAAAGGATCAGGTTTGGTGGACGAAGGTTCGGTAGATTCAGAAAAGACTGAAGTAGAGGAACAGTGGGATTCTGATACTGAAAATGTGAGGACCACCAAACGTAAGGCCACTATGGTTGGTGAGTCTGAATCCTTGAACAAGTCGATTGAAGAAGTTGAGAGAAGAAAGAAATCTGTTGAAGATGAGGGTCTAGGTGTTGACCTAGCAGAACTGAGTGTTGGAGACACTGTGGTAGTTAATTTGCCTAGAAAGACAAAGAAGCAAAAGACCATGGCCAAGAAGTCGAGTACAAAAGACCTGAGGGAGAAAGAGTTAGCTCAGTTATTGAAGGGTAAAAGATTACCTGATGCTGGTACATCATCTAAGCTATCTTCACCTGTCGCCAAGAAGCAGAAGAAAACGAAAGAGGCAGAGACTTTACCAATCGATCAATTCAATGTCGATTTGGATAAAGTGCTCGATATGTTCAGAAAGCCTCAGAAGGAGAAAGTAACTGAAGTTGAGCCATCTAAATCAAAGTCGAAGAAAGTAACTGTGGATGACGATGTTATGAAGCAAGTGAATAAGAAAATGGAAGATATGATGAAGATGTTAGTTGCTCAACAGGCTGAGATTGCTAAGTTTAAGCAAAATGAGGAGAAAATGCTTCAGATCGTGGTTGCTTCGAAATCTAATCAGGATGAGATAAATGATAAGATTAAGATGATTGAAGCTAAGAATGAAAAGCTTGAAAGAAAGTGTGAAAGAAACAAGGGCAGGATCAAACTGATTAAGGCAGATAACAAAGAACTAAGGAATGAAAACAAACGCCTTAGTAATTTGATTGACGAGCTTTATAGCAGGGCACCCCAGTTGAAAGAGGGTGAAGAAGATGAAGAAGAGGAAGAAGAGCAGGTTGACTTTGAAGATTCTGAATCTGAAAAAGAACAAGAAGATGATGATGAGGATGATGATGGATCGGAGAAAAGCAATGATGATGATGATGACAACAATGATGATGATGATGATGCAGAAGGTGCTGGGAGAAAACAAGGAGATGAGTTTAGCAGTGGTAGTGATCATGATGGAGGAGATGATACTTCTAGATTCACTTATGAGAAGAGAACACCAAAGAAGAAAGATACTGGAGAATCAAGTTCTAAGAAGAAAGGTGAAAACGTTGATTCAAATGAAAGTATTTTCTGGAATGAGAAGGTGAGATCTCTATCTGATGATGCTAAACAGTTGTATAAAGATATGTTGGAAAAGAGAGAGTGGACCATTGAGTTCACAGGATGCTTCGCTGAGATATTCCAAACTGATGACTTAAGATATGAATTGGAATATGAAGATCCTGATCTTGAAGAAGGGGAATTACCTGCATCTGTGGCAAAAGAAATACTAGATGGTCTTGCACAGAGGGTAGGGAAAACTTTTGAGGAGTTTATGATGGATGAATCGATTCCAGATATTCCTGAAAAGGATATTGGAAGTCATTCAGATGATATGCAGACTCCTGAGAACAATGAAGTGGAGATGGAAGATATAACTCATGAAGAGTTCCCTCAGTACTTCAGACAAACAGATGAAAATGAAGTATTTCCTGATTTCACTGAGATACCAAATAAGTCAGCAAAACAGAAAGCTAAGAAAAGGAGTGAAGAGTTTGTGGAGAAGGTATTCGGTACTGATAAGAAAGATTCTTCTAACCAGTCTGATGAGTTGAAGAATTATTTGAAGAAATTGAAGGAAATGGATGAGAATCGACCAAAGCCTGAAGCTCAAGGTAATTTTTACAGATTTCATAATGCCAAGTTCAAAGGCAGAGCTCTCGGGTGGACTTACTTAGGCAGGCTGAAATGTATTGCTGCAAAATGGGAAACCGGAATCCTGTACTTCAACAGATTCTGTGACTTGCTTACTCTACCATACTGGGCGGTTAGAGACTTATGCAGATTCCCAATGTCAGGTGCCGAAGTAAATGGATCACATGTTGGTTGGTGCGCAGATAAATTGGTTTGGGAAAGTCGTACGAGATGGAACAGATTCAAGCCTCAATATCCCAGAAGAAAAGTTCATAGGGATATTGATCCTCAAACCAATATGAAGCGAGTTACTTTGATTTACAAAGCACCTAATGTGATGAGGAAGATACCATTGATGCCGATGCCACAGCATTTTAGTGCTGATTTTATTTTCTGGTACTATGATTGGAGAAAGGCAGAAGCGGTGATCGTGTTGAGAGATGGAAAGGATAAATACAAGCATGTTCATGTATTTGATCCTATGTGGTTGATTAATTGCACGTTTGAAGACATCATCATGCTATTCTACAATCCGATCTACTATGAACCAAAAGACTTTGATCAAGCAAGAAAATACACTCAAGTGGTTGGAGTTTGTTTTGCGTATGACATCAATGCAGGAAGCAATCTGGAGGGTAAGCTTGGTAAGACAGTGAAGATAGCAAATGTGTCTAAACCAGTGAAGAAAACATTTGAGCCTCCAATGACTACTGAGCAGAAGAAACAGCTCAGAATCAAGTTGATAAACAAGACAATGGACCAACAGAGAAAACTATCCAATCAATAGTCGAGGGGGAGTTTGTTGATGCGTTTTGCGACTAAGGATTGGATAAACATTATTAACATGTGTTAATGACTTGGCCGAAGGTAAATAATATGGGGCGAAGGTAGATAAGTTTGGGCGAATGTAGATGGATAACGGACGAAGGAAGATTGGAACTGACAAGAAGACACATTCGACCACTGGAAGTGGGCGAATGTGGAAAAGACCCACGTTCGACCAGTGAAAAGGGGCGAACGTGCAGTATCTATAAATAGGTTTTGTGATTTTGATTATGTAATAGAGTTGTCAGTTGTGTCTGTGTTCAGGTCAGGTTCAGAGGTTGTTTTGAGATATTGTGTGTGTGTTCTAGATTAATGTAAAACTGATTGTAAAAGCTTATTTGAAAGAATTTAATCTATGAAATGATGTTGAAAATGATCTTGATTGCGTTTTGATTTGTGTTTTATCAATTTGTTCAGAACTAGGGTTTCCGCACCTAGTTTTGTGACTTGTATGATCGTATAATCCTGTTTTAGCTAAAATCTTTCGCTCACATAAATGTAGAATTGCTATGACGGGAAGAGGGCATGGTAGAGGAAGCATTAGCATGACACAAGAGGAGCTGAACACGCTTATCAATGACAGGGTGGTTGCAGCGCTAGCAGCTTTTCAAGCTGGCCAACCCGTTCATCACCCTCCGGCTTATACCTACAAGAAATTCATGAGGGCCACACATATATACATTATATGGAAATATGGTTGTTTTTTTCAAGCGCCACTTTTCACCGAATTTATTCTCATAAAAAAGATCAAATGTACCATTTAATTAATAATCTAATGGGCTTTAAACCTGCAGTGGTACCTCTAATTACTATCACCGGTTTCAATTATACCGTTTCTCCTAAGATGAGAACCCATAAGATATCATGATTGTTAAGTATATTAAGACAATCCTGGAACCTTTCAAAGCTAGCTGGGCCTACCGACACATCTTGAGAAAACACACTTTCACTCTACTTATATTCTCATATCTATCTATCTATACATATAATAAACAAAACCTCCCTAGGTACACTTGTCCATCCCTCATTCAAAGTTCAATCTATACACCTCCATGTTGTGCCACATGGCACAACCATGTAATTTATAAGATTTTTAATTTTTTAAAAATAAAAAATTATTAATTACTTTAGTCAAAATCGGTCAAGAATATTAAATATGTATTTAAAAACAAAAACCAATAAAATGCTCCATCTTCCCCAACAAGACAGAAACTCACATTCATCTCCTCTTCAGCTCTCTCTCTCTCTCTCTCTCTTCCTACACGTTCCAACCCATCTCATCGCCAAACTCACACTAACAAGGTATCTATCTCTCTGTCTTCGATCCAGCATCTGCTAATATCATCCTAATATCGTCTCCAAGGTATGATTTTTTTTTCATGCTCTCTTCTCGTTGTTCCTCTTCTTCCTTATCTCTAGATCTACTTATTCGACTTTAACAGGTACAATCAGTTCATCAATTCTTTCAGATTCGACATTCCCAAGGGTGGCGATGGTTAGGGTTTTTTTTCACGAACGGTGGCATAGAATCAATATTAGGTAAATCTTATATATAAATCTTCTTATAAACAACTTATTCCTGCCCTAATTTATTGTTTTTTTGTTGTTATATCAAATAATAAAGAGACTAAATCATTTAGTTTCTGATTTTGTATCTTGACTATTTACATGATTATTTGCTAATTTTCAGGTTTTGTTACCAGAGAGTATGAATTTTAATTCAGGTTTTGTTACCACCGCCACTGCTGCCTTCAAATCTCCTTTTCTAAAGTTATTGTGTCTGACTAACCCTATATCTTTTTCTTCTCAATCGTAAAGTAATTTGAAATTTTCAGATCTTTATCGATATTTGTGTTTGATTAATCCATTAAATGTTTCAGACCTGAATCCTTTTGATCCAAGTCCAATAATCCGGTATGACAATCGTTCTTTGTTTATTCCGATGTTGTCTCCAATGTATATATATTTGCATATTTGTTTCAATTGTATGCTATCAATTATAATCACATATTTCTTATAGTTGTTTGGTTATATTTATGTATTTTCCATTTATCCGCTATATCTTTATGTTCTCCAATGTTATATAATTTTCCCTAAATTTTTTTTGGAGCATTTGTATTTTCAGGTATATTCACACCCAATGATGACCTTGAAAATATATGGTTTCTGCCTCACAAGTCATCTGAGAAAAACTTGGCGGCTACCTTCCATACGCACCATCAATCTCACAAAAGATGGTCATGTTGAAAAGCAGTTCATACATAAAGTCAATGCATCATTAATTAAATGCCACTTAAATTTGAAATGAATTTTTGGTCAAAGCAAACATTTATCAATTGTGTAATAACATGCCTTTTAAATTTTTCGTATATGATTAATGACAATATTGACTTTTTGGTCAAAGAAAATAATTAAATTAATTATAGCCGATAAAAAAAATAAAATCAATTATAAAAATAAAATATACATTGTCAACACTTTTTTTTGAACGTGTACTTTGAGGTATTATTTATAGAAATTATTGTATCAAATATCCTTATTCCAAAACCAATAACCTCTTCATCTTCCCCCAATTCTTATAAACCCTAATACATCAATATATTTAAAAGCCAACATAGTTCTGCATGTGGTATACATCCACGACTCGGGTTCCATAATCCATAACCATTCAATTTCTCCATGGTAATATCGAACCCTATTGTTCTATTGATTCATATTTTTATATTTTAATTGATTTTGATTATTAATCATATGTTTTTTTTTGTCAATTTCCAGTTGTTTTCGTTTTAACTTCCTGGTTTACTGTTATTGTGTAACACCCCAACCGATGGCGGAATCATCGAGGTGTCACGTAGTGACGATTGTTCAAAAGCTCATGGTACTAAAATGTAAATATTTGATTATTGAATATTGTTTTACAACATGTGAAAATGAATACATAACAAAATTGAGATAGTTGATTTATTTAGTCTAAGTCCAAAGTCCTATATGAAGCGTCAAGCAGCTTATCCTGAAACATGCACGAAAATAAATTTTGTCAACATATGATGTTGGTGAGTACTACTTAGCTTTGAACATATAGTATATGTTTGAAAAGTAGTACAATTCATGTGCCTAGCATCACCAAGGCATTATGTTAACACGCAAGTAACCAAACAAAACAAAGATCAAATGTAAAGTTGATAAGTTGAAATTGATAATGAGCACCCTAACACGTGTCAAGTCTAAAAGAGCACCATAACATAAGTTACGTCTATATGTAAAGAGCACCATAACATAAGTTATGTCTAGATGTATGATTTTGTATGTAAGCTACGTTCATGTTCATACATAAGCACAAAGATAAACAAGACACGTATATGAATTGTAAATGAATAAAAATGTATGTGTAAATGAATATGAAGGTTTTGTATACTTGTGCATGAATCACCCCAAAAATTGTAAAAGCGAAAAAGGGGATAAGTAATACTCACTTTAGCAAGGTGGTAAGTCTTGTGGAATTGAATAAGTGTAATCCAACGTTGCCAAGTATTACCCTATGTATAAGGTAACAAATAAGTCTAAGTCTATCTAGTCTATAAGTATTTTCTAGGGTTTCGAATTGGGGATAAGTATTCGTTTGATTATTAAATTAAACGTTTAATAAATAAGAGAAATTTGATAAATAAATAAACAAAAGTGTTTTTGTAAATTTTAAATCAAAGATGGTCACAATATAAAGTTTTAAGTGTGAAAATAATTTTTATAAAATTATTTTCTTGAAAATGGAATATTTAATCTATTTATTTCAAATTGTCAAAATATAAGTTTAATATCTAAAAATATTAAAATTAAAGAATTTCTGGATTAAAAATTGTATTTCTGTTCTAAATAAATAGAAATAATATATATAAAATTTTGGTGCAAAAATACTGAAAAATGAATTTATTATGATTTATTTATGATTAAAACTAACAAAAATTAATTAAAAATATAAAATGAACGGTATTTCAGAAATAAAAATTATTTCTGAAATGTTTATTGCTATACAAGTTTAGGATAATTTTTGTGGAATTTAATAATTTCGTTTAGATATTTTTATTGAATTTTACAATTATAAATGAATAAAATTGTAATATTTATAATTTATATTAAATAAATTAATTTTGAAAAACTAAAAATTGTATGATGAACTTTACCATTTGAATGACATAAAATAATTTTTATAGAATTTATAATGCATTTTTAGTATTTTAAAACTATTTTAAAAGATTAAGAGGTTAAATACATAAATACAAAAAAGTAAAAAAAAAATGTTCACTTATGGGATTCGAACCTGGCCTTAGGGCTGGTTCATTGATTTTAGCCAAACACCCCAACCACTGGCCTGTACATCGGATCTGAATAGAATTTGATTTCGAAAAATTTTAAATAAACATTAAGTGGTATCATCTTCCCCAATAAACCCTAGAATCCTAATCCAATCAAACACATGATAAATTCGTAATTAACCATAGGGTTATCAATGGACAGAGGCCGATTAATATACTACAACAAAGAATTAGACTCATACCAGTTTACAAAGTGTTGATCTCGCTAGTCAACAAAAAGTCACACAAAGCTTGAATGCGTGAATAGTAGCGACGAACAATGAAAATTGAAAGTGAGGATGTGTTTTTTGGCACTTTCAGCTTGTCAAGGAGGGTCCAATTTATAGTGATATCGTGTAAAGGGAAGGTCTTGATGATGGCATTTAGTCCGGTCAAACACGCGTGATAATTGTCCTAATATTGGAAAGATTGAGCTGTTTATTTGGTGCCTAGGATTGATATACCTCGATTTATTGGTCAATAGAAGCATTAAATGGTGATTTATTGTTCCACAAAGTCAGCTTGAAGCTGACTTCCTTTCTGGTCTTTTGACCCGTCGCACAGCAGGGAACAACAAAAGGAAGGGGGAAGGGATAGCAGGGTATTTGGGCTTTTATATAATTCACGTTGGAATCAAATCAACAGAACAGTGTAGCTCAGATGGTTAAGTGTGTGTGTGTGTGTGTGTGTGTGCGGGCCGGCTCCGGTTCGAGCCACGGCAACAGCAGAGTTGTATTTTTTTTAAACAGAAGGGGAGTGGGATTGTGTGTGTTGGGCCAGACTTAGGGAGGACTGTTGGGCTTCTTGGTGGGTCGTTTGGTTTGGGCCAGATCTGGATTGGGCTCAGGAGTGGGAAAGAAAGAAAGAATATTGGGTTGGGTTTGAGTTTGTTTTAAAGGTTTAGTTTAAAATGTTGGTATTATTATTATTATGATGATTATTATTATTATTATTATTATTATTATTATAAAAAAATAAAAAATAAAAAGAAAAGTGACGGATGTCACAGCATCCCCTACTTTTAGAAACTTCGTCCCGAAGTTATTAGAAACATAGGGTTATGGATGTTTGGGTAAAAATCAAGATAACTGTGGTTTGGAAAATTTGAGTTAAGGCACGACGTGAATTTATAGGTAACAAAGTAAACTGTTTCAAATGATTTGGATAGGAGGTTTGATAGGTGTGAGTTAAGGATTTGATTAGGTTCGTCTCGAATAATAAGGAGAATAAGAATCCAGTAAGACACTAAGCTTCAAGTTTTAGGAATCCCTAAATAAATGTACGAGTTGATTGATTATAGAAAGACCAAATGTACTACCAAGTAACTAGAGTTTGTTCCTGGTCCGACTTCCAGTCTCACTTTCAATGCATCATTAGTGTTTATATATAGGGTGTACCGCAGCTAACCCACCACACCTTTGATACCTTGAAAACGTACTGGACGCCTACCAAAAACTCTAATAGAATTTCACATTACCCTAACGTACCTGTAAATTCATGATTACGTTCCGGACCGGAATCATCAATTTACCTTACATTAGGGTTTTATGTCCTTCTATGATCCTAATCTAATCAACACTTTAACGCAAATAAGTTTCACAAGAATATGACACAACAAACACGTTGGGTTGCAATGAGACGTTATCAACGAAATGAGGCTATGTAATAATGAGGTCAATTACATTGGTTTGCAACGACTTCCAAGCATAACCAAATTTACGTATGGGCTACCACTCACCCGAGGAGCCCTTTAAGTGAGATGTTTATGTAGTAATTGTCTTTCATAGATCAACATACAATTTGATAATACACACATGCAAGCAAGTTTATAAGTACGACAACCATTAAGTATAAGTGTTATCTTAGTGGCCTATAGAAATAGTTTACGAGATTCAGGAATAATTAAATGTTCAATGGATAGTCAAATTAAGGGAAAAATCAAGTTTCATATAACAAACAATGATGTTTTTAGAAAGCTCTGTAGGATCAAGTATCAAGTTTTTTTTTTTTGTAGTTTGATTTTTATGGAAATCAAGTCCAAATGTTTCAAATAAATGTAAGGTAGAGTCTTTAAACTTCTATGATTAAAATAAATGTATCCAAATATGATAAATTTCCAACCTGTGTTCGTACACAATAGTATGCAAGGAAATTTCTAGATGTTGTATGCTAATGAGTGCGACAAAATTAGGTACAAGATGATAATAGGATCAAGAAAATGAAAACACAAGTATTGGATTCTCGAGTCTTAAGAAGATTCCATCCATGGCTTAACCAGTGGGATTAACTTCATCCTGACCGTTTGCTTCATTGATATTGATATTGAAAGCTCGTCCATGTGCCACCAGGTTTACATTATTCAATTTAGGGCATCGAGGTCGCATGTGGTTAGGGTCTCCACAATGATAACATGCCCGACCGTTAGTAATCGGCAGTGGTTCCTGGGCAGCTGTTTGATGATTATCTCGTGTCCTAACCGTTACACGACAAGTAGTGACAAAGTGTCCAAGCCTTCCACATCTAGTGCATTGACGACATGGAAGATTTGCAGGGTGATGATACTTGCAAGTGTTACATTGAGGATGGATTCCCGTGTAGGCTTTCTTGATAGGGGGTTGAGTCACAGGATCCACAACAGTATGGTTCAGATTATCGCCCATTCGTTTCTTAGAGTTCGAAATAGTAGTGGCGGCCTTTGCTAAAATGGTTTTAGATTGTTCAACAGCATTGGTGGTTTTCTCAGTAGACGTCTTGGTGCCCTTCCTAACCAAGTTTCCTTTCCTTACGTGTTTGTCTGTTAAAGTGGCTGCAAGCTGGATGGCTCCTTCCACCGTAGTAGATTTGCTTCCAGTGACTACGTCTTGTATCAGGTCAGGTAATCCCTCGATATATTTCTCGATTGCTCGAGAGACCGGGGTGACCATGTGTGGAACCAGTATGCTAAGTTCATGATATCGGGTATTATACGCAAGATTCTCACCACTGTCTTGTTTGAGCTCACGAAACTCATCCTCCAGTTTCCTGATTTCGTTCCTAGGGCATAATTTGGTGATCATGAGTTCCTTAACTTCAGCCCAAGATAAAGATAAAGCAACATCAGCTCATCGATTGCGCTTTTCGCCATTCCACCAGGTTAGCGCCCCCTTCTGAAGGACACTAGTAGCATAGCGAACGCGGAGTTCATCAGGACACTCACTGTTCGCAAAGGTGCTCTCCATACTTTCAAACCATTGGAGGAGGCCAGTAGCACCCTCCTCACCAGTGAATTTTGTGGGGTTGCAGGAGTTGAAGTGTTTGAAAGTGCACCGAAATTGAGTTGCACCCCCTGTGTTGGCACTGTTACTATTCTGGGTTATCTCACTGACAAGGTTTGGGATCACTGCAGCAATTTGCTCAGCGACTAAAGATGCGAGGCGACGATCAGAACGTTGTCCAGGAGCACGAATAGTGCGTTGGCTGGCATCACGGAGCATGCGGCGAGCAGACATCTATGAGGCAGTCAATGAATAATTTAGAAAATGTAAGTGTATAACCGTACAGATGATTATGAAAGTATGAACTTGTAAGCAATATATGATGTAACACCCCAACCGATGGCGGAAACATCGGGATGTCACGTATTGATGATTGTTCAGTAGCTCATGGTAAATAATAAATTTCAATAATTGATTTAAATACATTACATACGATTGTTCTACAAGAATTTGTACATCAAAATGAATAAATACTAACTACGCGTCTTCAAGTATTAACTCTAATCTTCAAGCAAGTAGAACCTGAAACATGTTAAGTTGAAAATATTTTGGGTCAACAAAAGTTGGTGAGAATTACATAGGTTTTGATAATTGAATAAAATTGTTGTGCAATTCATGTGTCATGGCAATCTAGTCCATATGTGAAAACATACTAGAAGTAAATCAAGTGCATAATCAACCATTGTGACTGTTGTATTGTGGTACATCCCATACGCTCATGGTTCACTCGTTTATATTGCAGTAACAAACACCCACGCTACCTTTGTAGGAGGCACGTATCCGGGTGGGATTGTCAGTCCAATAGATCTATCAATGTATACTGTCGGCTGATAAATGTTTATGCTAGAATTGTGCTTACCCTAGTCATGTTCAAGACATAATGCAACATAGAAATACACATAGACACATTGATGATTGAATTGCATAAATAATGTTGTAACATGTTTCACCCCAAAAATGGTGATAAATAGAAAAGGGGCTATGTAAAACTCACCGTAGCAAAATGTTATGTCTGTTGAAAAATTGAATAGTGGTGTTGCCCAAATGTGTCAAGTATCACCCTATAATAAAGTAATAAATATGTCTAAGTCTATCTAGTCTACAAATGTATATGTTCTAGGTCTTCGAATTTGGGGATAAATGCTTGTTTGATTAATATAAAAAATGTTTGATAATTGATATTAATAAATAAATAACCAAAAATCTTTATAGGAAATCTAAATTTAAGATGGTCACAATAATGTGTTTAAAGTATAAAAATAATTTTCACAAAATTATTTTCCTTAAAATAGAATATTAATCCTATTTATTACAAATTGTCAAACTTTAACTTTAATATTTAAAAATACTAAAATTAAAGAATTTTTAGTTTAAAATTTATATTTCTGTTCTAAATATTCAGAAATAATTTGTATAAAATTTTGGTGCAAAAATATTAAAAATTGGATTTATTATGATTTAATTATGATTAAAACTAACAAAAATTGATTAAAAATATTAAATAAATGATTTTTCAGAATTAAAAATCATTTCAGAAAAGTTTATCATTATATAAACTCAGAATAATTTTTGTGGAAATTTATAAAGTTGTTTTGATATTTTAATGGAATTTTATAAATATAATAGAATAAAATTGATTTAATTATTATATATATTAAATAAATTACTTTTCGAAAAATAAAAATTGTGGGTGAAAATTTTTCATCAGATTAGCTGAAGATAATTTTTTTAGAATTTTTAAAAATGTTTTAGTATTTTAAGATGAATTTATAAGATATAAATAATATATATATATAAAGTTGATAAACAAAAGAAAAAAAAGGAAATAAAAGGTTGTGGCTGCCGGGTTTCGAACCCGCGTGGACAGCCGAGCAAGCACCGAGCACAACCACTTGGTCCAGACCAGTGGATGTGTTTGGTTTTAGTTTGTTTAAATTAAATATCATAGTTGTTCTTAGTGTTCTTCCCCAATTCAAGGCTTCGTGCCCTAGCTTTTCCAATTGAGCGTTTTACACAGCATTAACCTAATTAACCATAGGGTAAATGCTGTGTACCCGCCGATTAATGAAACCCATAACAAATATCGAACTTACAGTGCTTAATTGTATACGAATGGTAAGTCAACGTGGAAGTCAAAGCTTCGAGCGTCAAACCAAGAACAGAGGTTTTTGAGAGAAATTAAAGATGGAGAAGAGAGGATTGGCAAGTTGTGAAGGTCCAGGAATGCTTCAATTTATAGGGTAGTGGCTTGGTGTTCGAATTGGCAAGTATTGACCTCGGCATTAAAGTTGATGCGTCGAGGATTGATTTTTGGTAACAATTAACTGTTAATAATCGTATTGCCGAGTCATAATAGGCCGAATATCGTGTAATGGTGCCAATAATAGATCAATCACAAGTTAATGCTTGTGATTATAGAAGGTAATCGATCTCAGTTGACTTTCCAAGTCAACTGAGATGGATTTCGAGTTCGTATATAGGTAAACTGTGTTGGATTTGAACACAAGGATCAGTGTAGAGCAGTTGGTTGTGTGTTTGAGTGTGGGGGCTGAGAACTCGGGTTTGAACCCCGGCCTCAGCACTTATTTTTTTTTATAATTATTTTTACTACATATCTAATATATATATATATATATATATATTATGAGTAATTATCATGGTATTAGGGTTCATGATGCCACAAAAATAATAAAATGCAAACAAAAATGATAAAACTTGACGTTTTTATTAATAATGATCGTAACGTACAAGTATAAATGCTTAATGTTACAGTCTCCCCTACTTTTAGGAACTGCGTCCCGAAGTTAAAAGAGAAAATACCAGGTTAACAATCGGTCAATCCACTAGAAACCTTGATAAAATTTCACACTACCTTAACGTACCTGTAAATTCATGATTACGTTCCGGACCGTAATTACCAATTTACCTTACATTAGGGTTTTGCGTCCTTTTATGACTTTACCGATTGTTGAGCAGGTCTGATGGTCCCCACCAGTCGTTGAGCAGGTGGTAGGGCCTCTCCCGACTGTTGGAAAGACATGATGACATCTACCAATCGTTAAGTAGGTTGTTTGGTAGTCAACTAATTGTTGTACAAGTAAGCAAGTATGATTATAGATATAGCAATTAGTTCACATTCAAACAAGCATGCACTCAGATGTTATGATAATACTTGAATTTATTACTTTAATTAAAAAGTGTCAATAAATAGAATTAAAGATAAAATAGATATTATTCAAATGGTAGAGTTTGCTTTTAGGTAGCTGGAAGGTCTCAAGCGGGGTTATTTGGAGCATCAAGAGCGTTTGTAGCAGGGATTCGACAAGCATCTGCAAGATGCCCATACCTTTGGCAATTGGTGCACTGTCGGCAGGGTACTTGAGTTGGATGGTGGTACTGGCAGGTGTCACACTTAGGCAGCTTCCCGTTGTATTGTTTCTTGTTGGGTGGGGCAGTGGTGTCTATTGCAAAATTCATGACCTTACACTTCCCGTTGGTTGAGGCCTCGGTTTTGATTTCAACGGCAGGTTGGGGAGTATCCTTTTTCTTTTCCCCTTTACGAGTCAGGGTTCCTGCCTTCACATGGTTATCTGTTAGGGTGGCAGCCAAACGCTTTGCTTCCTCCAAAGTAGCAGGGTTCCTTCCCCACACTGTGTCTTGAATCTGCATCGGTAAGCCACCAATGTATTTTTCGATCGCAATGGGCAAAGGGGTGACTTTGTGGGGTAACAGTAAGCTAAGTTCGTGAAAACGAGTGTTGTAAGCAAGGTTTTCCCCACTGTCTTGAGAAAGATCATGAAATTCATCTTCCAGCTTCTTGATTTCATTACGAGGACAGAACTCTGCCTTCATAATGTCTTTAGCTTGATCCCAAGTTAAGGCCAATCCAGCTTCAGCCCCACGGGTGCGCTTTTCCTTATTCCACCAGGTGAGTGCTCGTTTGTGAAGAACACTCATGGCATAACGGACCTAAAAGTTGTCGGGGCACTCACTGTTGATGAAGGTATTCTCAATACCCTCAAACCATTGTAGGAGTCCTGTAGCTCCTTCTTCTCCACTGAACTTTGGGGGGTTGCAAGAATTAAAGTGCTTAAGGGTACAGGCTGGAAGACCATTCCCATTCCCATTGTGATTTCCATTTCCATTCCCGTTGCCGTTGCCGTTCAACTGGATGACTTGAGCTAGTAAGTTAGGAACCAGAGTTGCGATTTGTTGCGCCATTTGTTGGGAAATGATTGCAGCCAGTTGAGCATCGACACCATTGTTGTTGTTGTTGTGGTTAGTGTCATGGTTATGATTGTGATTGCTACTTCCTTCATCATGATTGTCACCACTGTTAAGACGAGCACTGCGACGTGGAGGCATGATCTGTAAGAGACACAATAAAATGAATGAGGTTAAACAAGGAATGTAATCATTTATTCATTAATTAAAACGAATAAACGAAAACGTTGACTTATCAAAGATTCTAAATTCTAATAACATATGAAGACACGCTTTAGCCTATTAGTGAACACTCATCCCGAGAATTCCCAGGTAGGCATCCGGGTCCCTCGTCTGATTGGGATATATGCGCAATGCCAGCCTAGACAAAAGACTCAGAATACAGGCGTTCACCCTTCCAGATTGCACGTGTTCGTTATTAAAATCTAGAACTTCGACGAGATCTCAAGGTGGTTCAGGTTAAACCTGAGGATTTTGTCCTATTAGTTTGAGAGTAGATCCAGTGATGGAGAGCAACCTTCTCGTAGGGATGAAAGTAGGGATAAGAAGTAGGAGGGAGATAGAGTATAGCAAGTAAAAGAAGCAAGTACTGGTTAAATCCTATGGTTATAGACTAGATTATTTCTCTAATAACCTAATTCCCTATAACCATGGCTCTGATACCAATCTGTAACACCCCAACCGATGGCGGAAACATCGGGATGTCACGTATTGATGATTGTTCAGTAGCTCATGGTAAATAATAAATTTCAATAATTGATTTAAATACATTACATACGATTGTTCTACAAGAATTTGTACATCAAAATGAATAAATACTAACTACGTGTCTTCAAGTATTAACTCTAATCTTCAAGCAAGTAGAACCCGAAACATGTTAAGTTGAAAATATTTTGGGTCAACAAAAGTTGGTGAGAATTACATAGGTTTTGATAATTGAATAAAATTGTTGTGCAATTCATGTGTCATGGCAATCTAGTCCATATGTGAAAACATACTAGAAGTAAATCGAGTGCATAATCAACCATTGTGACTGTTGTATTGTGGTACGTCCCATACGCTCATGGTTCACTCGTTTATATTGCAGTAACAAACACCCACGCTACCTTTGTAGGAGGCACGTATCCGGGTGGGATTGTCAGTCCAATAGATCTATCAATGTATACCGTCGGCTGATAAATGTTTATGCTAGAATTGTGCTTACCCTAGTCATGTTCAAGACATAATGCAACATAGAAATACACATAGACACATTGATGATTGAATTGCATAAATAATGTTGTAACATGTTTCACCCCAAAAATGGTGATAAATAGAAAATGGGCTATGTAAAACTCACCTTAGCAAAATGTTATGTCTGTTGAAAAATTGAATAGTGGTGTTGCCCAAATGTGTCAAGTATCACCCTATAATAAAGTAATAAATATGTCTAAGTCTATCTAGTCTACAAATGTATATGTTCTAGGGCTTCGAATTTGGGGATAAATGCTTGTTTGATTAATATAAAAAATTGTTTGATAATTGATATTAATAAATAAATAACCAAAAATCTTTTTAGGAAATCTAAATTTAAGATGGTCACAATAATGTGTTTAAAGTATAAAAATAATTTTTACAAAATTATTTTCCTTAAAATAGAATATTAATCCTATTTATTACAAATTGTCAAACTTTAACTTTAATATTTAAAAATACTAAAATTAAATAATTTTTAGTTTAAAATTTATATTTCTGTTCTAAATATTCAGAAATAATTTGTATAAAATTTTGGTGCAAAACTATTAAAAATTGGATTTATTATGATTTAATTATGATTAAAACTAACAAAAATTGATTAAAAATATTAAATAAATGATTTTTCAGAATTAAAAATCATTTCAGAAAATTTTATCATTATATAAACTTAGAATATTTTTTGTTGAAATTTATAAAGTTGTTTTGATATTTTAATGGAATTTTATAAATATAATAGAATAAAATTGATTTAATTATTATATATATTAAATAAATTAATTTTCGAAAACTAAAAATTGTGGGTGAAACTTTTTCATCAGATTAGCTCAAGATAATTTTTTTAGAATTTTTAAAAATGTTTTAGTATTTTAAGATGAATTTATAAGATATAAATAATATATATATAAAGTTGATAAACAAAAGAAAAAAAAAGGAAATAAAAGGTTGTGGCTGCCGGGTTTCGAACCCGCGTGGACGGCCGAGCAAGCACCGAGCACAACCACTTGGTCCAGACCAGTGGTTGTGTTTGCTTTTAGTTTGTTTAAATTAAATATCATAGTTGTTCTTAGTGTTCTTCCCCAATTCAAGGCTTCGTGCCCTAGCTTTTCCAATCGAGCGTTTTACACAGCATTAACCTAATTAACCATAGGGTAAATGCTTTGCACCCGCCGATTAATGAAACCCATAACAAATATCGAACTTACAGTGCTTAATTGTATACGAATGGTAAGTCAACGTGGAAGTCAAAGCTTCGAGCGTCAAACCAAGAATAGAGGTTTTTGAGAGAAATTAAAGATGGAGAAGAGAGAATTGGCGAGTTGTGAAGGTCCAGGAATGGTTCAATTTATAGGGTAGTGGCTTGGTGTTCGAATTGGCAAGTATTGATCTCGGCATTAAAGTTGACGCGTCGAGGATTGATTTTTGGTAACAATTAACTGTTAATAATCGTATTGCCGAGTCATAATAGGCCGAATATCGTGTAATGGTGCCAATAATAGATCAATCACAAGTTAATGCTTGTGATTATAGAAGGTAATCGATCTCAGTTGACTTTCCAAGTCAACTGAGATGGATTTCGAGTTCGTATATAGGTAAACTGTGTTGGATTTGAACACAAGGATCAGTGTAGAGCAGTTGGTTGTGTGTTTGAGTGTGGGGGCTGAGGACTCGGGTTCGAACCCCGGCCTCAACACTTATTTTTTTTTGATAATTATTTTTACTACATATCTAATATATATATATATATATATATATATATATATATATATTATGAGTAATTATCATGGTATTAGGGTTCATGATGCCACAAAAATAATAAAATGCGAACAAAAATGATAAAACTTGACGTTTTTTTTAATAATGATCGTAACGTACAAGTATAAATGCGTAATGTTACATATGAAGATCATGAAATACAAAATATTGTATATGAAACGAGAGAGTGTTATTGAAAAGCTTGCATAAAATGTTTGGAGTGCCCTTGTCTAGCTGTAAAGCCCAACAAGAACGTTGACTTTTCAAAGGAATTGAACCCAATGGTGATCAAAGAAGACATGCTTTAGCCTATAAGTGGACACTCACTCCAGGAATCCCCAGGTAAGCATAACAGGTCCGTTATTGGATTTATGCGCTATGCTTGCCTATGCCAGAAAACCCAGTGTACAGGCATCCACCCTTCCAGATTGCACGTGTTCTATCACACTCATTAAAGCTCAACAACTTTGAAGGAGCAAAATAAGAGTAGGCATTATGCCTAAGAGTGTCTTCATGAAAGGTACTGCTCCCGTTCCATGATGATGTAAACACTCCTTGTAGGACACCATCTCTATGCACCATGATGAAAGATGAAAAGAATGGAGAGAGAGAAGAAGGGAAAGATAGAGGAAGGAAAGTAGAAGGAAATGGAAATCTATGGAATATTATGCATGAAATTTGAAGTTCGGTTATAGTCTAGGCCATTTTATCTAATAACCTAGTTCCCTATAACCATGGCTCTGATACCAATCTGTAACACCCCAACCGATGGCGGAATCATCGAGGTGTCACGTAGTGACGATTGTTCAAAAGCTCATGGTACTAAAATGTAAATATTTGATTATTGAATATTGTTTTACAACATGTGAAAATGAATACATAACAAAATTGAGATAGTTGATTTATTTAGTCTAAGTCCAAAGTCCTATATGAAGCGTCAAGCAGCTTATCCTGAAACATGCACGAAAATAAATTTTGTCAACATATGATGTTGGTGAGTACTACTTAGCTTTGAACATATAGTATATGTTTGAAAAGTAGTACAATTCATGTGTCTAGCATCACTAAGGCATTATGTAAACACGCAAGTAACCAAACAAAACAAAGATCAAATGTAAAGTTGATAAGTTGAAATTGATAATGAGCACCCTAACACGTGTCAAGTCTAAAAGAGCACCATAACATAAGTTATGTCTAAATGAGCACCGTAACATAAGTTACGTCTATATGTAAAGAGCACCATAACATAAGTTATGTCTAGATGTATGATTTTGTATGTAAGCTACGTTCATGTTCAAACATAAGCACAAAGATAAACAAGACACGTATATGAATTGTAAATGAATAAAAATGTATGTGTAAATGAATATGAAAATTTTGTATACTTGTGCATGAATCACCCCAAAAATTGTAAAAGCGAAAAAAGGGATAAGTAATACTCACTTTAGCAAGGTGGTAAGTCTTGTGGAATTGAATAAGTGTAATCCAACGTTGCCAAGTATTACCCTATGTATAAGGTAACAAATAAGTCTAAGTCTATCTAGTCTATAAGTATTTTCTAGGGTTTTGAATTGGGGATAAGTATTCGTTTGATTATTAAATTAAACGTTTAATAAATAAGAGAAATTTGATAAATAAATAAACAAAAGTGTTTTTGTAAATTTTAAATCAAAGATGGTCACAATATAAAGTTTTAAGTGTGAAAATAATTTTTATAAAATTATTTTCTTGAAAATGGAATATTTAATCTATTTATTTCAAATTGTCAAAATATAACTTTAATATCTAAAAATATTAAAATTAAAGAATTTTTGGATTAAAAATTGTATTTCTGTTCTAATTAAATAGAAATAATTTATATAAAATTTTGGTGCAAAAATACTGAAAAATGAATTTATTATGATTTATTTATGATTAAAACTAACAAAAATTAATTAAAAATATAAAATGAACGGTTTTTTCAGAAATAAAAATTATTTCTGAAATGTTTATTGCTATACAAGTTTAGGATAATTTTTGTGGAATTTAATAAAATCGTTTAAATATTTTTATTGAATTTTACAATTATAACTGAATAAACTTGTAATATTTATAATTTATATTAAATAAATTATTTTTGAAAAACTAAAAATTGTATGATGAACTTTACCATTTGAATGACATAAAATAAATTTTATAGAATTTATAATGCACTTTTAGTATTTTAAAACTATTTTAAAAGATTAAGAGGTTAAATACATAAATACAAAAAAGAAAAAAAAATGTTCTCTTATGGGATTCGAACCTGGCCTTAGGGCCGGTTCATTGATTTTAGCCAAACACCCCAACCACTGGCCTGTACATCGGATCTGAATAGAATTTGATTTCGAAAAATTTTAAATAAACATTAAGTGGTATCATCTTCCCCAATAAACCCTAGAATCCTAATCCAATCAAACACATGATAAATTCGTAATTAACCATAGGGTTATCAATGGACAGAGGCCGATTAACATACTACAACAAAGAATTAGATTCATACCAGTTTACAAATTGTTGATCTCGCAAGTCAACAAAAAGTCAAACAAAGCTTGAATGCGTGAATAGTAGCGACGAACAATGGAAATTGAAAGTGAGGATATGTTTTTCGGCACTTTCAGCTTGTCAAGGAGGGTCCAATTTATAGTGATATCGTGTAAAGGGAAGGTCTTGATGATGGCATTGAGTCCGGTTAAACACGCGTGATAATTGTCCCAATATTGGAAAGATTGAGCTGTTTATTTGCGATAATGGTGCCTAGGATTGATATACCTCGATTTATTGGCCAATAGAAGCATTAAATGGTGATTTATTGTTCCAAAAAGTCAGCTTGAAGCTGACTTCCTTTCTGGTCTTTTGACCCGTCGCACAGCAGGGAACAACAAAAGGAAGGGGGAAGGGATAGCAGGGTATTTGGGCTTTTATATAATTCACGTTGGAATCAAATCAACAGAACAGTGTAGCTCAGATGGTTAAGTGTGTGTGTGTGTGTGTGTGCGGGCCAGCTCCGGTTCGAGCCACGGCAACAGCAGAGTTGTATTTTTTTTTTAAAACAGAAGGGGAGTGGGATTGTGTGTGTTGGGACAGACTAAGGGAGGACTGTTGGGCTTCTTGGTGGGTCGTTTGGTTTGGGCCAGATCTGGATTGGGCTCAGGAGTGGGAAAGAAAGAAAGAATATTGGGTTGGGTTTGAGTTTGTTTTAAAGGTTTAGTTTAAAATGTTGGTATTATTATTATTATTATTATTATTATTTTTATTATAAAAAATAAAAAATAAAAAGAAAAGTGACGGATGTCACATATTGTGCCGAGAATCGGATTATTAAGCAATGTATTCATCGATCACTATTCTTCTTACAGTTGATTCATATTATTTAGTTAGGTTTGATTTTGATCAATCGTTGTTTTCTTTTATCAATCGCTGGTCTATGTCTTTTTCTTAACTCTGTATTCAGATTATTAAGCAAGCTATTCATCGTGACTTTTCTGTTTTTAGCTATTCTTAACTCTGTATTCAGCTAATCAAGCAAGGTATTCATCGTGACTATTCTGTATTTTGCTAATAACAATATGGCATGAATTCATTTCTTTGATTTTCCTTAGGCTATTGATGACTCTTCCGATTCAAAGAAACTTATATTCCAAGATACACTATAAGTTTAAGTATTTTCTTTTCTTTGTTTCATTTAAAGTTTATGATAACATTCATTTGGCTTTCTTTCAACCCATAATTTTGGTTTTTATATATAATTATCTTATTATCTTCCTTTGTTTTGATATACTTTTGTATCTAGATCTTTAATACCTTTAAAGGTTTGATTACAGTGAAACTTTTAAAGGAAGGTTCAACTGAAGTTGTGGATGAATTTATTGATGCCAGGTGAGTATTGTTATTGCCTTATACCAAAATCCTCTGTATCGCTGCTTCGTTTAGTGATAACCAAAGGCGTTTGTTTAGTCTCATCTTCTATTAACGATTTATTGTTAAATGATTTAGATTTTCAATGTTATTGTTTTCGATTTTGTTGAATACGATTGTTTCTTCTTTTGTGGATAAGTTTATGTTAATAAAAACCCCTATTATTATGTTGGGGTTCATCATGTTTATACAGACCATGATATTGTTCATTGAATGTTCATTTAAATTTTATGTTTGATCTTACTTTTTATGCTCAATAATAGATTACATGTTTGTATGAATCGTTTAATTGGTTACCAAGATTATAGAATTAATTCTAATTGATTTAGTTTGACCATTTTTTTTTTGAAAATTCGAATTTAAAATTGATTTAATCGGTTTAGTTCGACCAATTTTTTTTACATTTTAAATTTTGGTTAACTTTTAAAAATTTTTGAATACTAAATGTTCTATTTAAGTATTTAATTTCAAATTTTAATATTTATAATTTTAATTTTTAATATTTGGTTAATATTATAAAATTTTAAAATTTGAATTTAAGATAATAATGGTAACAGTTAGAGTTAATTAGTAAATTTATTAAATTTAATTTAAAATTTTGAATGATCCGAATCTTTTAAAAACAAATCAAATTTTTGAATTTAAGTTAATAATGGTAACAATTACACTTACTTTTACTTTTAAATTAGAGATTTTCTAATATATTTAAAATTTGTCAACTAATAATTTCAGTTATAAATTTCTCAAATCAGTTACAAGTTAATATTCAACTTTTAAATACTAAATCATAGATTTTGATTAAACTTTAATGATATTCAAATACTAAATGTTCTATTTAACTATTTAATTTCAAGTTATAACATATATAATTTTAATTTTTAAATTTTGTTTAATATTATAAACTTTTGAAAATTTGAATTTAAGATAATAATGGTAAAAGGTAGACTTAATTAAAATATTTTATGCATTTAATTCAAAATTTTGAATGAATAGAATCTTTTAAAAGTTTTTAAATATTTTAGTTTAAGTTAATGGTAACCATTACACCTATATATTATCTTTAAATTATAGATTTTCTGTCATATTTAAAATATAACAATTAATAATTTTGGTTATAAATTTCTCAAATTAGTTATAAGTCAAAATTAAAATTAAATACTACAATTTGAAATTATACATTTCTGTTAAGCTCTAAAAATATTCGAATACTAAATGTTCTATTTAAGTATTTAACTTCAAATTTAAATATTCATAATTTTAATTTTTAAATTTTGGTTAATATTATAAAAATTCAAAAATTTGAATTTAGAATAATTATAGTAACATTTAGAATTAACTGCTACATTAGTTTCATAATTGTGAATGATTTAAATATTTTAAAAAAAATCCAAATTTGTTAATTTAAGTTAATAATTGTAACAATTACACCTACTTGTTAACTTTAACTTATAGATTTTCTAATATATAATGAGAATAAAATTAAAATTTGATCTAATATATTTAATTTTAACAAATAGTAATATTGGTTATAAATTTCTCAAATTAGTTACAAGTTTAAATTCAATTTTTTAATACTAAAATTTCAAAAATAGTTTTCAGTTAAACTTTGAAAATATTTGAATATTAAATGTTCTATTTAAGTATATAATTTCAAATTTAATATCTATGACTAATTTTTAAATTTTGGTTAATATTGTAAAATTTCTAAATTTTTAATTTCAGATAATAATGTTAGCATTTAAACTTAATTAATGCATTCAATTTAAAATTTTGAATGAATAGAATATTTTAAAAAATTTCAAACTTGTGAATTTAAGTTAATAATTATAACAATTAAACGTACTCATTACCTTTAAGTTAGAGATATCCTAAAATATTTATATATTTTCTAATTATGGATGAGATGTATTTATATATTTTCGGACTAAGATGCAAACACATAAACGAATCCAGGATTCACACATGGCCATCTTTATGTGGTATTGTCAAGAGTTAAGAGCAGGACAGGGGTTAAGTTACTTGATCCCGATTGGAAGGTCATAAATAAAACAAAAAATGTTGTGTATAAGGAAATATTTAATGATATTTTAATTGTATGTGTATTTCTACTATATTTTCTTAATAAGTTTTATCGCTCCAAATAATTATTAATTGTTAAACCACGTGTACACGCGGACATTAACCTAGTATATAATATTTGGAAAACAAAAAATCCCAATTTTACTATCATTTTCCATATAAAATGCATAAAAGATCACACACATTTTTCATTTTTTATAATTTTTTCTTTTTAATATTTTTAATTTTTTTTTGAATTTTTATAATTTATGACTCAAACTATGTAAAAATAAAAACGAAGTTTTCATCCCCACACTTGAACAACACATTGTCCTCCATGTGAGAGTAAGAATAAAATAAAGTAGAAATAAAAAAATACAACAAAAAAGGAATAGACTCCCCTGAATATGTAATTGCATGCAATCTGAAGTTATCCTTCTAATCCAAGCTGTATAGCATTTCATTCGCGGTCTTTGACTCAGACATGAAAAATAAAAATTAAAAAGAAAATGTAAAAACAAATGGTTGCCTTTAATGATTGTTGGGTCGTCCCCACCCGAATGGAGATTGAGTACAGGTGGCTAGATCCAAACCTGGAATAAAATATATTAGACAAACCAATGACTCAAACTAAAATAAAGACTCTCTCCCCATCATGCCCACACTTAAAGGGAAGATGTCCCCAAAGTGGGTTAAGAAAAAAACTAATTCAAAATAAAATAAAAAATTCTAAAAAAATACAGACTCAACCGACTCAATATACAAAATGCAGGAAACGTACTTGGAACGCAAGATGGTGGAACGTGGTGGGTGATGGTATAAAGTGTGGTGAAATTCCGGTGAACGGTGGTGGTAGAAAATCGGGTGGAAATAATTTTTTTTCTAACTTACCCGCACAATGTGAAGGACATTGGTGATCTCAACACGCGTCGCGAGTGAATAAAATATAAATTTACGGGGTAATTACTGTTCACATGAGATGAACAAGCCAGGTCAGGCTCTTCGCATTACGCGAAGAACCTTTTTTTTCACATAAAGTTAATTAAATTTAATGTTTAGAAAAAAAGTTCTTTTATTACCCAAATCTCCACCAAAAATCCCAATCTTATAAATATATAAATAGATTCCCGGGATCCGCTCATGTTGTAAGTTGTCCTTGCTAAACAAACACAAAATCCTGCAAAACAAAACAAAACACATACCCAAAAACAAACAAAAACACCTAATCCTAGAACTCTAGAAACTCTACAAACAAGTGTGCCTATGCACTAATCACTCTAGCATCGGGTGGCTTCTCCTTACAATACGAACCACCCCATAATTCATACACCTTCAACATCTCTTCCTTTCTCTCGGGTTCTTTCCTATTCCTATACCTACCCAGTAAATTCATCCACTAATTCACAACACTTACCATCTCCTTCTCTTTTCCCTTCCTTCTGCTACTCTCAACCTCTTTAAGGATTAATTTCTCTATCTCTTGATCCATATGATCATTTATAGCCTGTAATTCATCAAACAAATTTCTTCTCATCCTAGGCTTAACACCAAACTCTACTTGTTCTTCCCCCACACTTATGCTCAACTTCCCCTCACCCGTGTCTACTACAGCTCTAGAAGTATCCATGAAAGGACAACCTAAAATCAGAGGCACAACATCATGCTCAAGCATATCTAACACTACAAAATCCACAGGAAACACGAACTTGTCCACCATAACTAAAAGATTCTCAATAATACCATGAGGGAATTTGGTGGACTTGTCCGCTAGCTAGATGTACATGCGGGTAGGCTTATGTTCTCCTAGGTCTATGGAGCAGGGCACTAAACTAACACTATAACCTAGGTCAACAAGAGCATTCTTAATGGACAGGTCACCTATGAAACATGGAATGATAAAACTACCAGGATCATCCATCTTAACCAGCAGCTTGTTCAGTAAGATTGCAGAACATTCCTCACTCAAAGTAACCTGTGAAAGTTCTTCAAGCTTTTTCTTATTAGCCATGATATTCTTGAGGAACTTAACATATTTAGGCATGCTCTGGAGGACTTTTATGAAGGGTAGGTTCACCTTAAGTTGCTTAATAAGTTCTAAAAATTTATCATACTGATGGTCTATCTTACTATGCAACAACATACCTGGATAAGGCGTAGTGAGCTTATACACTCTCGTAGGCTCTACATCCTCTCACTCTCCCTATCAATCACTGTTTGACACTGGAATCGGTGTAACTACTCTAGAAGGTGCTCTAGCAGGTGTCTCTAACACTATCTCCTCATCTACCGGTTCCTCTATTGGCTAGTGTTTGACCGAGTATAGTGGAAGTCCAGCTCATTCTAGAACGTTGCAGCAGCTTTTACCAGCTCACATGGTGACCGTTTAAAGACCATTAATTTAGGATCTGTTTTGACTTTTCAGTAATTAAGGTGTAGTTGCTTTCAATTTTTATTATTCACTTTTCAATCAACCAAAAAAGCCTTGTAATCTGTGATAGCTGCATTTGATTTTTGTTCAATAAAATTCAAAGCATTCGACTGATATCCACTTTATAATTTACATTTAGTTTATACTTGATATCAAATTATAACATTTGGTATCAGAGTTGTGTTCTGATCCAATTCGTATGCCCAAAATTCTTCAATTAAAAAATATGTCAGTAGTAGCTACAACCTCCAATCCCCCTAAAGAATACCCAATTACCTTTCAATGTCCGATCCTAACATCAACCAATTATAACACCTGGCCAATCAAGATGGAGGAAATTATGGATCCCCACGGGTTATGGGATGCCATCGAGCCACCGACCGGTGTAGTCGCGGATGAGAAGAAATCTAAATAAGCTTATGCCTTTATCTTTCAGTACATTACGAAAGATATTCTATCGCAGGTGGCGAAGAAGAAAACAGCTAAGGAGGTGTGGGATTTTTTGAAATCCAGGTATGTTGGTGCTAAAAGGGTCCAAAAGGCAAGGTTGCGCATTTTAAAAAGTGAGTTTGAAGCACTGCAGATGAAGGAGAGTGAGTCCATTGATGAATAGGTGGGAAAACTATCCGGGATGATTTCAAAATATAACAGTGTAGGAGCCACATTAGGAGATGAAGAATTGTTCCGAAAATTGTTGGATTTAGTACCAGAAAAGTTCATAAATCTGGTTGCATCGATAGAACAAAGCACAGACGTGGAAGATATGCCTTTTGAAGATGCCATTGCACATTTGAATGCCTATGAGGATAGGCTCAAACTTCGGAGAGGAAGTTCAATGATAGAAAATTCATTGTTATTTGCAAAGGCAAAAACTAATCAAGAGGTACCAAACAAACCAGCCACAACGGGTGGTCGAGGCCGGGGCTCAAATAATGACAAAGGTGGAAGAAGTGGATCAAGAGGCCGAGGATAGACGTGTGGGAGAGGTGGAAGTCGGGGTGGCGGATCACATCATGAAGCAGGTTCTTCAAATCGGAACTTACGAGACAAAAGCCATGTCAAGTGCTTCGAGTGCCAGCAATTTGTTCACTACGAATCCGAATGTAAGAACAAAAAGGAACAAGATAAGAAATTAACTTGACACAACAAGATGATGAGCCATCTTTGTTGCTAAGTGTGTGTGAAACAGAGGAGTTATCTATGATTCTATTGAACGAAAAAAAAGTGTACCCAAGCAACTATGAAGTGGGCAGAACCAATGACAACATGTGGTATCTAGACAATGGTGCTAGAAACCACATGATTGGAAACAAAGACATATTTGTAGAATTGGATGAGCATATTACGGGCCAAGTCAAATTTTTTGATAAATCAAAGGAAAAGGTACAATCCTATTTAATTGCTAAAACGGATAACAATTTGTATTATCAAATGTGTATTTTATTCCTAACCTACGTAGCATTGTCATTTGTCTAGGACAAATGACCGCAGATGGGTATGACATGGGAATGAAACATAGTTACCTATGGTTTCAGAATGAAAAGGGAAGACTAGTATTAAAGGTTCATAGATCAGCAAACAGGTTATACAAAATCCTGCTCGCACCAGGTAAACGTGCTTGTTTAGCTATGAACCTAGATCAAGAAGATTGGGTGTAGCATGCACGGTTACATGCTAATTTTGGAGTCTTGGCAGAGATGAAAAGAAAGTAGATGGTTACTGGTATGCCACTAATTACTCGACCCTCAGAGGTGTGTGAGGGGTGTCTAATAGGGAAACAAACAAGACAGAGTTTTCCAGTAGAAGCCCAGTGGAGAGGAAAGGAGCCACTGAAGTTGATATATGCAGATCTCTGTGGTTCAATAACATCCCATTCCAAAGGAGGTAACAGATACTTTTTTCTTATTGGTAGATGATTACTCCCGTTATATGTGGATATATTTACTTAAGTCCAAAGATGAAGCTTTTTTGAGGTTTAATAGGTTTCAAGCACTGGTTGAAAAAGAAAGTTTTTATAAAGTCAAAGTACTAAGAACAAATTGTGGTGGTGAATTTAATTCAATTCAGTGATTTTTGTAAGGAGATGAGAGTTATGAGAAAATTAACAGCTCCCTACACACCACAGTAGAATGGCGTGGTGGAGCGAAAGAACCGAACCATATTTGGGATGACTATCGTTATTAAAGACAATGAAGGTACCAGATCAATATTGGGGAGAGGCTATTAGACACTCTGTGTATCTTCTTAATAGAATTGGAACAAAGACCGTAAAGAACAAAACCCCCTATGAACCTTGGAAGGGCTCAAAACCTACTCTTAGTCATCTGAAGTTCTTCGGATGTACAACATATATGAAAAATAAATGGTATAACCAAGCTTGAAGATCAAAGTGAATCCATGGTGCACCTGGAATTGAAGAAGGGAGTAAAGCTTTAAGACTTCTGAAACCTAGCACAAATCAGATTGTAATATCCAGAGAAGTTGGTTTTGATGAAACAAGACAGTGGACTCGGGCTCAATGTGCAAAAGCCCAACCCAAAACAACACTAAGCTGGCCGGTGTGTTTGTAAATGAAAATCAAGACCCAGGCCAAGAGACACCTGGCATTGAAGATGATTTGAGCCCTAACTCGCAAAATCCCCAATTTGAAGACAATGATATCGCCACTTCTTCTAATAAGAAGGAAGTTCATTCACCAGTAGGAATTCAATCTTGAACCAGTGTAGGTGATGGAAGTGACACTATTCCATTCCATTCGATCACACACCTCCACAGAGATTCCAGTCGATACAAGACATAGAGTAGAGAATGACTGTAATGACTTATACTGAGGTTAGAAATATGTATGATCAGGAACTACTATTGATCAGTGATGAGCCAACAAATTACCATGAAGCTGCAGGTATTTCACGTTGGAAGGATGCAATGAAACAAGAGTTGGTGGATGCTATCAACAAAAACAAGACCTGAAATTTAGTTGAGCTACCTGCAAACCATAGGGAAATTGGATTAAAATGGGTTTTTAAAATTAACAAAGATCCAAATGGTGCCATCATAAAACATAATGCTCGTTTGGAAGATAAGGGATGTCCAGAAGAAAGGGGTGGACTTCGAGGATGCATTTGCACCGGTCGCAAGGTTAGAGACCATCAGATTATTACTAGTAATGGCAGCAAAGGAGGGTTGGCTTGTTCATCATTTAGATGTCAAGTCCGCATTTCTAAATGATGGACTCAAGGAAGAGGTCTACGTTAGTCAACCGGATGGTTCTGCGATGAAGCGGAAGGAATCAATGGAGTATCGGCTAAACATCACTATATGGGTTGAGGTAGGCTCCAAAAGCCTGGAACATGAAGCTAGACAGGTCACTGAAGAAAATGGGGTTCACAAAGTGTGCTCAAGACCAGGCAGTTTAAAAGGTATAGAAACTTGATTCTGTTCTTATAGTTGGGGTTTACATAGATGACCTTATAGTTATTGGGTTAAATGAACATTAAGTCTTAGAATTCAAATGTACGATGAAAAGTGTGTTTGATATGAGTGATTTGGGTCTAATATCATATTATCTGGGAATTGAGGTGTCACAAAGAATGAAGGAATAACAATCACTGGCGCCATTGCCGGGGACGTGATGAGCTTTAGGAATGAACTGAGACAAGCTTTTACCAGTGTACATGCTTGTGAATACTTGTTTATACTGTGTTGATTTTTTATTTGTTCATTTATTTGCATATTTGATTGTTTAATTATTTATTTGATTTATCTGTCTGTTGATATATTGGAATGATTTTAGATTGGTTCATTGGTTGCATATATATTTGTTCATTTATCTGCATATAGGATTATTTAATTGATTATTTGTTCATTAGGATGTTAATAGATTTGATTGATTGAATATTGGATTTATTGGTTTGTTTATAAATTTGATTGGTTCATTATTTGATTTATTTGTTCGTATTTGAACTGATTACTGATTTTGATATTTGGGCTGTTTGATTCTTTGTTTGTTGATTTCTGTTCATTTTGTTGATTTTGTTTGTATTTATCTGATTTTCATGAGTATATAGCTTTCCTGTATTTTTGTATGTATTTATGGATTTAATATTTATTTTTCTTTATTTCATTGCTTTTTGGGTTGGTCATCTATTTCGCCTGCTGCAATTATATCATTCTTTGATTGCAGGTTAATGTCCTCAAACCCCGGGCCCACTGGTGATCTTTACGAGGAGGAGGCACGTATCTTGAGGAGAAGCGAAAGAATTAGACTTCATAAATCGTGTCTTGTGTCTAATAATCTTATTTCTACTACTGCTATAGAGGTTCCAGTAAATGAGGCACCGGCGGATCCGTCTGAAAACGAGGGGTCAGATCCGGAGAGTGAGATCCTGATGGCGGATGATGATATCCCGCTCAATGATAGTGGCCGTCCAGGATGTGACGGACTTGCATCGAGTATCGTCCGACCCACAGTCATGGCAGCGAACTTTGAAATTAAATCCAGTATCATTAATATGATACAAAACTCGGTGCAGTTTGGCGGACTGGAGCACGAGGATTCAGGCCGGCACATTGCTGCTTTTCTAGAGGTTTTAGCAACCTTTAAGATGACAAACGTCTCAGACGATGCTATTCGTTTAAGACTCTTCCCTTTCTCTTTGCGGGACAAAGCCAGGAGTTGGCTTCAGTCACTTCCTGTAGGTTTGATCACGACCTGGGTAGAGTTGTCTGAGCAGTTCATGCATCAATACTTTCCTCCTGAGAAAACCTAGAAGCTGAGGAACCACATCATGACCTTCAGGTAGGATGACAGTGAATCTCTGTATACGACATGGGAGAGGTGCAAGGACTTGTTGTTAGATGTCCCGCACCACAATCTTCCCAAAAGACAATTGGTGTTGACTGTTTACCAGGGACTTGGTTACTACTCATATGAGCGCTTGGATGTATATGCTGGGGGGGGGGGGAATCTGGGAACCCAGACGCCAAATGAGGCATGGAGAATCATAGAGAAAGTGGCTCTGAAGTCAAAGTCCCGATAAAGTGACCAGTCGAGGTCTTCTTCTTCCCGTTCTGGTGTTCATACTGTATATAATTACACGGCTATTTTTGCACAGATTGAGGCCTTAGCTGCGAGACTCGACAAATCTTAGAATGTCTCGTAGGCCCAGTCTTTGTGTGATCAGTGCGAGGTGTCTCACGAGGCAGGCTCGTGTGTTCAAGGTGTTATGTATACAGGCCACGAGGAGATGGACTACATGGGTAATCAATTTAGACCCCAAAATGACCCCTACAATAGCACATATAATCCGGGTTGGAGAAATCACCCGAACTTTGGGTGGAAATCTGGTTCCTCTAACCATAACCCGCTCGGATATCAGCAGCGCCCCCTACACCACAACAGTCCCAACAGTCCAAAAACCCACCTTTTAAATCTCTTGGTCAGTCATACCAGCCTCGCCCTAATTAGTACCAGAACTAGGGAGCTAGGAGCAGTTCCCAGCAGCATGCCCAGCAAGGTACATCGAGGTTGGAGGAGATGATGTCTTAACTTCTGAGCAACTCCACCAGCACTAATCAGATCGATAAGGAGCGTTACCAGCAGCACGAGGAACGCTTCAATGCCCAAGAGGGTGAGATGAGGAGCAAGAAGGCATCGATGCAAACCATTGAGAATCAGGTATCCTACGCCAAATCAACCAAAATTCATTTTTTTTTGTATTTTGCATCTAAATTCAATCATAATAACATATTTATGGGTTGTCTAACTGTGATAAACCCTTAGGTACTCAGCTACATGAATCGGATGATGATCGAGGCTTATTTGAAGAACCGAACATGCTTAACTCGTCCGTTTCCGCAATGTTTTGAAAAACTTATGAAGATGCTTGGTTATTTTGTAATATGCTAAGCCGTAACTATAATTTAGGATGTTTGTACTAATCAATGACGCTTTTGGATGTTAATGCGTTAAAGTAAACTATGAAATGCTTTAGCTTTCCAAGTACAAACCAAGTATATTATCTCTTAACTACCCGGATTACGGGTAGGGTCTTACAAGTGGTATTCAGAGCCCAAGGTTAAACAAGTTAAGCGTTCGGTTCAAGCTTGATCATTAATCCGGTAAAGAAGTTACTTCCAAGGCTATTTTAACCAAGTCAGAAATGACACAAGTCATGATTGAACACAAGTCAATCAGGAACAAACACGGGGGTAGTGCATTAAGCACTAAGACCCGAAATCACACCAATTACACTGTCGTGGAAAGCTAAGGCTCAGTCGAACCGGCAATTGGGAATTCACGACCATATCATTATATGGTGCAATCAATAAATCTATTTGAAATATTCTCTAACTCGAGATTAATCTTTCAGCACAAGATGGTTGATGATTCCACGTCTAGTGGGCAAACCCTCGTGACTAGGGGTGAAATCAAGGAAGTCGTTTCAGAAGAGATTGGAACGGCTATACAAAATGCTATGCCGGGGTTCCTAAGTGAACTTCAAACAACACTCCTCTCAGTAATCGAAGAGAAGTGCAACGAAATCAAGGAGAGCATTCTCTAGGAAGTCAATCGAAACAAAACCCGGAAAGTTTGTTCGTATGACAAATTTATGGCATGCAAGCCAAGCCTTTACCAAGGGGAGGCAAACCCCGTCCAATGCCAATGATGGCTATCAGAGATGGAAGATATCTTTGATCGGACCGGTTGTGAAGAACAAGATAAGGTGGCTTATGCCACCGGTCAATTGCACGACCTAACCAAGATTTGGTGGGACGTGAAAAGAAGTGGGTTGAGCTCGGAAGCCTAAAGGGCTATGACATGGGCGGAATTCAAAACGTCATTCTCCAACATCATAGCCCCAAGGTGGCGGTAAACCAAATCAAGGAGGAATTCACCCAACTCCGACACAAAGGGGAAACAATAGACCAGGTCACGGGGATCTTCTTAGATAAACTCAAGTTCTGCGGGGACTTAGCCCAGACCGAAGAACAGAAAATATACTACTATCACAACATGCTCGGGGCCGAGTTTAGGGAATTCATGGCCCCCTCGAGGTATGAAACCTTGCCCGAAATCATCAATTCGGCTCGCGAAAGGGAGTTGGAACTCAAGAAACAGGTTGAAATGGGTGAGAGGATGTTGGTGGACCCAAACCTAAGCCCGAGCAAGAAACAAAAGGTTGGGGAATCTCCCAAAAAGGGTAATACGAAGGGCGGGTCGCCCAACACATGTAAGATCTGTGGTAGAAGCCACAAGGGAGACTGTTACTTTAAAAACAAGCCATGCCCAATCTGTAAGAAATTGGAACATATTGTGGGAAATTGCCCTGCTAAAGCCGATGTGTGCTTCAAATGCTTAAAACCGGGGCACAAGAAATCCGAGTGCACCGAAGTTTCAAAGTCAAGCGTGAAGAACGAAATCCCGAGCGAAGCTCCCAAGTCACGGGCAAGATCGTTCAACATCACCGCCGAAGAGGCAAGGATAGACCCAAACGTGGTCGCAGGTACCTTCCTCATTAATTCCGTGTTTGCAAAGGTTTTATTTGATACGGGTGCAAATAAGTATTTCATCTCACACGAACTTATTCAGCACCCATCTTTCATTCTTGAAAAGTTGCCTATTCCTCTTGAAGAAGAAGTAGGTGATAACAAACATTTTGTTGTTTTTGACATATGTCGGGGTTGCACAATCATCATCGACGGGGAAGAGTTTTCCATAGAACTAGTGCCCTTGATGATGGGAGAATTCGAAATCGTGGTTGGCATGGATTGGTTGTCCCAACATCATGCCAACGTGGACTGCCACCGTAAGGTGATACAAGTAACATCGCCAAGCGGTGAGCGTGTCACAATTCATGGAGAAGCAAGATACGCCCCCATCCTATGCTCAATACTCGAAGCTAGAAAACTTATACAACACCGGTGCAAGGCATATCTAACTCATGTAACCGACACCCGAAACAAAGTCATGCAGCTTCAAGATGTACCGGTAGTGCGGGAATTCCCTGATGTTTTCCCGGATGACTTGCCAGGTATTCCGCCTGAGCGGGAAATCGAATTTGGGATCGAACTAATCCCAGGAGCCAAACCGGTGGCTAGGGCACCATATCGCTTAGCCTTGTCTGAGCTCAAGGAGCTAATAACACAATTGCAAGACCTTCTCGACAAAGGCTTTATCCGACCGAGTGTATCCCCATGGGGAGCGCCGGTGCTATTCGTGAAGAAGAGAGATGGTAATCTTCGCATGTGTATAGACTATCGAGAGCTAAACAAGCTCACGGTAAAAAACAAGTACCCGTTACCACGAATTGATGATCTATTCGATCAACTTCAAGGTGCCAATTGGTTTTCCAAAATCGATCTGAGATCGGGGTATCATCAACTCAAGGTAAGGGAAGCCGATATACCCGAGACCACATTCCGGACACGCTATGGACATGATGAGTTCCTCGTAATGTCATTCGGATTGACGAATGCTCCCGCAACTTTCATGGACCTCATGAACCGAGTGTGTAAACCGATGTTGGAAAAATCCGTAATCGTATTTATTGACGACATCCTCATCTATTCCAAAAGTGAGGCGGAACACGCTCGCCATCTATACGAGGTACTCGAAACACTTCGAAAGGAGAAACTTTATGCTAAGTTCTCGAAGTGCGCCTTTTGGCTTCGAGAAGTTCAATTCCTCGGGCACGTAATTAGTGCCGAGGGTGTACTGGTGGACCCTTCCAAGATCGAGGCGGTATCTAAATGGAGCCCACCTAAAAATCCGTCCGAGGTCCGAAGTTTCTAGGACTCGCGGGTTATTATCAAAGATTTATTCAGGACTTTTCAAAAATCGCCACCCCACTAACCAAGCTGACCCGTAAGGAAGAGAGGTTTAAATGGGGTGAGGAGCAGGACAAAGCCTTCAATATTTTAAAAGACAAACTCACGCATGCCCCCGTGCTCATACATGGTGGTTTATGCAGATGCCTCACACCTTAGGTTGGGTTGCGTACTCATGCAACGAGACAAGGTCATCGCCTATGCCTTGAGACAATTAAAAACCCATGAAACCAAGTACCCAACTCACGACCTTGAGCTAGAAATGGTTGTGTTTGCGCTCAAAATCTGGAGGCATTACCTATACAAGGTAAAAATCACGATTTTCATGGACCACAAGAGCCTTAAGTACTTCTTTGATCAAAAGGAGTTGAATATGAGACAAAGACGATGGTTAGAAACACTAAAAGACTACGACTGTGAAATTCGTTACCACCCGGGTAAAGCGAACCGGGTGGCCGACGCCTTGAGCAGGAAGGAGGATCATACTCCTATCCAAGTGAGGGCGATGCAGCTCATCATCACTTCGGGCCTTATCGATCGGATCCAGGAGGCTCAAGCCAAAGCCTTAAAAGAGGAAAACTAGAAGAAAGAAAGAATTAAAGGTCAAGTTGATGACCTTGAAGAAGATAATCGCGGGTTGAAAACTCGACTCGGTAGAATTTGGGTGCCTAACTCCTGCAATGTTAAGGCCTTGTTATTAGACGAAGCACACAAATCCCGGTACTCGATTCACCCTGGGGCCACCAAGATGTACATGGACTTGAAGAAAAATTATCGGTGGCCTGGAATGAAAAGGGATGTGGCAAAGTATGTTGAGAGGTGTGTGACTTGTTTACAAGTCAAGGCGGAACACCAGAAGCCGTACGGGAAACTCCAACCACTGGAAATACCCGTATGGAAGTGGGAAAAAATAACCATGGACCTATTAACTAAATTGCCTAAAACAGCACGGGGATATGACGCTATATGGGTCGTGGTTGATCGATTGACAAAGAGCGCCCATTTCATACCCATTCGCGAATCGTACACGACAGAAAAGATGGCAGATGTCTACACTAATGAAATTATCGCACGGCACGGAGTGCCGATATCCATCGTGTCTGACCGGGATCCTTGGTTCACCTCCCTCTTTTGGCAAGAATTTCAAAGCCAAATGGGCACCAAGATGCTACTTAGCACCGCCTTCCACCCACAAACCGACGGCCAAAGCAAACGCACCATACAAACGCTTGAAGACATGCTACGCGCATGTATTATAGACTTCGGGGGTAGTTGGGATATCCACCTGCCATTGGTGGAATTCTCCTACAATAATAGTTATCATGCTAGTATCGGTATGCCTCCATATGAGTTACTTTACGGGAGGAAATGCCGAACACCCGTGTATTGGGGAGAGGTGGGTCCGCGAGAACTTGCTCACAAAGACATGGTTAGCGCCACAAATGAAAAGATCAATATTGTGCGCGCGCATCTCAAGGCCGCGCAAGATAGACAAAAGTCCTATGCGGACAAAAGGCGAAGACCGATAGAATTTCAACCGGGAAACTTCGTGATGCTCAAGGTATCTCCGTGGAAGGGAGTGATTCGGTTCTGTAAGAGGGGCAAATTGGGCCTAAGATTCATCGGACCATTCAAAATCATCGAATGGGTAGGACAAGTCGCCTACCGGTTAGAATTGCCAGAAGAACTTAGTGGCATCCACAACACATTCCATGTGTCGTATCTCAGAAAATGTTTAGCGGATCAAGCAACATATGTACCAATGGAAGAGATCGAGATTGATGAAAGATTGAACTATGTGGCATGACCCATAGAGATTCAAGACCGAAAGGTGAAGCTTCTCAGAAATAAGAGTATCAACCAAGTAAAAGTCAAATGGGATCATAGAAAGGGTTCGGACACCACGTGGGAGTCCGAAGAAGAAATGAAGCACCTATATCTCACCTATTCGGTATGTCACTAGTTTCGCAGACAAAACTCTCCTTACAGGTGGAGTTGTAACACCCAAAAACCGTTTATCGTCTTTAATCTTGATTAAGCGAATAATAGGATAACTACTAACCAAGCATGATGAATGAATATTAGTAAATCCCTATCTTGGCCTAAATACTCTCACAATACTATTTGATTAGTGTTATGACATTAAAAACATATTTGCTAAACAAAAGGGGCAATCTTGACAACTCCCCAAAGTTAATATGTTGTAAGGGAAATAAAATGCAAGATCATCTCCATAAGCAAGAGATCGATCTTGGCACCACAAACACACACACACACACAACACACACTTAACCCTTAAGCTCAAGAACAAGTCCAATTCAAGGCCAAATCGAAGGGTTTTTGCTTGCATTTACCCTAAAACGAGTCATCTAGGCCTAACAAACCTCTAGGTAACATTCAATTGACTTGATTTGTTGATTTGTTTCATATGTGGTTAAGTGATAATTATAGGTTATTCTAAAAACGTGAAATTAAGAGTTGGTAGAGGTTGCTCTAGTACTAGAGGGTCTCATTATATGCTAAATTGTGTGTGTTTGACATAATACTTGTGTAATGAAGGATTCATAAGAATCCAAGTTATTGAAACTATTGGGTTTTTGATGAATTGATATGAATTCCTTTAAAAACTAGAAAAAGATCATCTACGTTATAATCATGAGTGAAATCCTTGCTTTTAATGTTAAATATATACTATGGGTGTTGTAATTGAGTTTAAAATGGGTCAAGGAGATCTTGAAGCCATATAAATAACTTGGTTAAACAGGCGCCTACAAGGTGTTTGATGAAACGCCTCAATGAAACTCGATTTCAATTGAGGCAAAAGTCCTTTTGATAAAACCGGTATGAATATGTAAAATTGCGCCTATGAGCAAGTATCTAAACTTGAATGTGAACTATCCAATCTAGGTGCAAAACTTGAGTCATCGGGAAGCCACTCGAGCAAGGATTCGAAGCAAAAAGGTCACGACTAAGGTAAGTCATATCTATGACTTTGTAGGATATATATATATATATATATATATACATATATGCTCATGTTGGGTGTATAAATCGTGGGTATATCTTTAGATGAGATGAGATTGTGATTTCCAAGGGTTATAAGAAAACATCGTGTTTAGATCACGTTGCAAGTCATAGAGACCGAGCGAACAAGACCGAGAGAAATGGCACATGTGGCCATGGACACGAGGCATCACAAACCCGGTATAAATGACTTGGGCGGAGGTCACCTAGTCGAGTTGAGGCTTGACAAGCATAGAAAAATCATTCTAGGACTTGGAAATCATAAAATATTAAAAAATTGGATGTATGCAAAAGTTAACGGGTCAACATATTGATGGACATATAATTCAGGGTTCTTGGGTTAGAAACTGAACAAGGAATTCATATATACATCTAATCATGTTTGTATTACGCACGAGAACCCTTAAACGTGTCCCTGGAAGCCCCGGGAGCAGTTTTAGATGGACCCAAAAGGGGCAGCTTGGTGCTGAAACATTTCGTACCTTGTCAGGATTTGGTGTAGGATACGCCACTTTTGGAGTTGCATACGTCAATTGCCTATGCCAATGGCGTAGGATACGCCAACGTCAGAGTGCCTACGCTGATTTCTGCTGTCCTACGCCACCAGATGCCCTCTCCCTACGCCAATAGCGTATGATACGCCAAAACTGGCGTAGGATACGCCAAATTAGCAAAAATTCATTTTTTTTTTGTATTTTGCATCTAAATTCAATCATAATAACATATTTATGGGTTGTCTAACTGTGATAAACCCTTAGGTACTCAGCTACATGAACCGGATGATGATCGAGGCTTATTTGAAGAACCGAACATGCTTAAGTCGTCCGTTTCCGCAATGTTTTGATAAACTTATGAAGATACTTGGTTATTTTGTAATATGCTAGGCCGTAACTATAATTTAGGATGTTTGTACTAATCAATGACGCTTTTGGATGTTAATGCGTTAAAGTAAACTATAAAATGCTTTAACTTTCCAAGTACAAACCAAGTATATTATCGCTTAACTACCCGGATTACGGGTAGGGTCTTACATTAACCACCTCAAATTGTTCATTAGCGAGCAGCTGATATAATCTCATGCAAATCTTCTAAAGATAAGTTAGTCATCTGTTAAGAGTTTTGTAACCTCACTAATCAAGGAAAGCAATACTAAATACATAATATAACTACCGAGACTAGCATAAAGTAGAGCATGTCACAAACTATTCCATTTTACCAACTTTGAACACAAATCTACGAAGATCGCCATTTTTACCAAAATAACTCACAAAGATCAACAACCGTGTCAAAGATCAGTAACAACACCATTAAGCTTTTTAAACCCTTTTACATGCCGATAAGCATTTCTAATCATTATTCGCCTGACTTTAACCAAACCAATACCCGTTTTCAGTTTCATGGTGTAAAAACATTAACAAGTTAACTAGTCTACTATCGATCGATTAACCGGATGGTTTTTCAACATGTATCCGACTAATATAACAAAATAATCATCAAAGTCATACGAACATAACTAGAAATCCAACAACAATGAAACATGGTTGCACTATTATCATCAAGATTCAAACATGAAAAACACCAAAATCATACAAAACATGATTAACATACAAACGATTGTTTTAACTACTAAGGATTACTTATATTTACCCGTAGATTACAATACAATAGCTAATCATCACATATAAGGTGAAATAACATGATTTGAACAAGATTCAATGTTTAAAGATCAAACCATAAAATGCAAAATGCGATGGATTGGATGATGATAATGGAATTTGATCGCCTCCCGAGCTTGTTATCCGGCTTCTCAGCAAATCACAGGTCCAGAAATTGCCTCCAAAATACCCAATGCTAAATACAGGAGATGAAACTCTGTTTTTAAAGGCTCTGAAACAAGTGAACGGTCGTTCACTATGACTGAATGGCCGTTCAGGTGACAAGAGGGCAGCAAATCCTCGAGTGCAGTGACGTAGGCTTCTAGAAGTACTGCATAAAATATCTGTCCCAGTGAACAGCCGTTCACTTAGACCGAACAGCCGTTCAAATTGACCAGCCTTATATTATTGCGCACACACTTTGTTTTTCTTCGGGTTTGCTTTTGGGACGTCGTTTAAGACCTGTAATCATAAAGATACCCAAATAAGTACCAATTCCTCGTGTATAAGGTCAAAAACGTATATAAACGGTGCCAGGTACCCTATGGAACATAAGTTGCAATTATTTAAAGATGAGAGTGGAAAGTCAATTGATTCAACTAATTAGAGAAAATTAGTTAGAAGCCTTCGGTATTTACTCCATACATGACCAGATCTCAGTTACTCGGTTGGTGTACTGAGTAAATATATGCAGAGTCCAAAAGAAAGCCATATTGCTGCATTGAAGCATGTTCTCAGGTATTTGAAGGGAACAACAGGGCTTGGTCTAAAATACAACAGCGGTGGTGATGGCAGATTAATCGGTTATAGTGATTACAGCCATGGTATAGCTTTGGATAATCACAGAGGAACAACTGGCACAACGTTTTATTAATCTAGAAATCTGATCACATGGAGTTCACAAAAGCAACAAATAGTGGCGCTAAGTTTGTGTGAAGCTAAATTCATGGCTGTTATCTCAGCCGCTTGGCAATGCTTGTTGTTAAGGCACTTCGTCAGCGACATAACAGGAAAAACAAGACAAAAGGCTAAGCTCTTGGTAGATAATGAATCTACAATCGCGCTGATGAAAACCCAGTTTTATACGGAAGAGGTAAGCACATCGATACGAAATATCATTTTATACATGAGTGCGTTGAACGAGATCAAATTTGGGTTGAGCACTTAAGTGGAGAGCTGCAGAAGGTTGATATCTTTACTAAAGCATTACCGAAGATCAAGTTTGCAGAAATGAGAAAACATGTTGGCGTTGAAGACCTGAAGACCAATGTCAACACTAAAGGGGTGAATGTTGGTTAGTGTTGGTAGATTATGAATCTATAATCGCTATGCTATGAGTGTCCTCCAAAAGCAGGCACTCACATGGTGGAACGACAAAAAACGGACTCGCGGAGCTGAAGTCGCGCTGGCCTTGACTTGGGAGTAAGCTAAAGACATTGTGAAGGCGGAATTATGCCCTCGTAATGAAATCAAGAAGTTGGAAGATGAGTTTCACGCCCTTGTCCAAGACAGTGGGGAGAACCTGGCCTACAACACCCGTTTCCACAAACTTAGTCTATTGCTACCACATAAGGTCACCCCCTACCTGTTTCAATCGAATAATATATTGGAGGCTTACCCATGCAGATTTAGGACACTATGTAGGGAAGAAATCCTGCCACTCTCGAGGAAGCCAAGCGTCTAGCAGCTACTTTTACTGACAACCATGTGAAAAATGGCACTCGTTTTCCCAAGAATGCAAAGAAAAATGTTACGAAAGATACTCCCCCAACCTGCTATCGAGGTTAAATCTGAGCCCTCAACCAAAGGAAGACGCAAGGCCAGAAATTTCGCAATGGTTGTCACTGGCCCGCCCAACAAGAAACAGTATACCGGGAACCATCCTATGTGTAACACCTGCAAGTATCACCACCCAACTCATTTGCCTTGTCGTCTATGTACCAACGGCCAAAAGTATGGGTATTTCGCAAATGTTTGTCGATCCCCTGCTGCCCCTAATGCTCCTGTTGCTGCCCAGAATACCCAGGCACCTAATTCCCAACCTGGTAGGCCAACACAAGGACAATGTTATTAGTGTGGTGACGCTAATCATTTCTGTAACCAATGTCCTAACCTAAACCGAGACCAAGACCCTCTAGCTGCCTAACGACAAGCTCCTACTATTAGAATGTTATTTACTTTTGAATTCTATGTAATGACGCATTTTGATTCAAGTAATAAATCTTAGTATTGAAAATTTTTGCCTCTTATATGAGAATTTAGTTAGCTAGTATATTCGAACATATGATTATTCATGACACTTGGAAACATGCCTAGTTGAATATGAACTAATTGCTATATTCACACCTAGACCCATTAACTTTGTCTAGGGCAATACAATTACAACTCACATACTATACTTGTTGCACTTCTAAACTTGCTTACATATACATATTATCAATTTGCATCTTATGTGAGAAAAAAAATTGTTACATTTAATCAACAACCGGTAGATGATGAAGTACCTGCTCAACAGTTGGTAAACTTTTCTAAAAAACCTACTCAATGATTGCTAAAGGTCATCATGCCTGTTCAACAGTCGTAGAGGTTTTAATAACCTGCTCAACGACTAGTAAAGGCTATTGTATCTACTCAACAATCAGTAGAGGTTCCTACTTACCGACTGGTAGAGGTCTTCTTGCCTACTCAACAGTTGACTCATTTTGATTCATTGAACATGCAACTTGATTCATTATACTCAAACTTAGTCGCTAGGTTGTTGAACATTCTTATACATGTGCATTTGGTTGAGAGTCATAGAAGGACACAAAACCCTAATGTAAGGTAATTTGGTGATTGCGGTCCGGAACGTAATCATGAATTTACAGGTACGTTAGGGTGGTGTGAAATTCTATTAGCATTTTGGTAAGAACCCTAGTACGTTTTCGAAGTATCAGATGTGTGGTGGGTTAGCAGCGGTACACCCTATATATAAACACTAATGATATAACGAAAATGGAACTGGGGGACGGATCATTAACAAACCCTAGTTATTTGACAGTCCATTTAACCTTGATGGTCAACTTGTGCATTCTTGAAACTTACACTTCAATGCTCCATAGGACCCTTATCTCAGACCAATATCACTCAAAACCTTGATCATGTCGTTCTTAAACTTTTACCACGGACACCTTAGCTTGTACCAAATACCCTCACCTACTCCCAATAGCCTCTCCAACATCAACTTCGGGACGGAGTTCCTAAAAGTAGGGGAGACTGTAACCGTTCGTATTTTTCTTTGAATTATAATCTTTGGTAAATAATAAATCCCCGTTCATTCGTTATTTTAGCCTTATCTCACGTTACATTATTTATTTTGTAATCTAATTATGTTGGATACATATTTAAATAAATAAGTATTACCAAAAATATTCAAAATAATGCTTTAAAAAAATATATGCTCAGGCCCAGACTCGAACCCGCGTTTGAGATCGGGTCAAACACAAGCAACACAAGAACAACCACTACACCACTAGTATGTTTTTGTTAATAATGGAAACCAGTTATATTTAATCTACCATGTTTTTTCCCTTGGTCAAATCTAAGAAACTCAAAGACCCAGTCAAACGATACTTTGATTAAAAATTAACGCGCTTATACCTGTTTATGGAAACAATTCGTGATTGATTTGTGACCAACACCATGATCCTTGTTAATGCTAGCTTGCAATTTCATCAATCATTCCTTTTCAATACGATTATACACGTTCGTATTAAAACACTCGGTCAAACTTCCAAATTGACATTCGAACCAATATAAATTGAAGCATCCTCTACAACCTAAAAGTGCCGAAGACCTTACCCTCACTCTCAATTCTTTTTGTTTTTCGCTATAATCCTTGTAATCGAGTTCTTTTGACTATTCGTTTGACTCGTTCATCTGGATAACATCACACCTTGTAAGTCCCAATTAATTACATGTTTTCGTTCCTTATTATTATCCAAGTAATAGCCCTATGAATTCTAGTGTTATTGTTTGGTAATTCGTTTAATTAGAAAACTAGGGTTCTTAGTTATTTTTTTTGGGAAGATGACTATGCTTGGTAATCGCATATAATCGTTTTCGTGTCAAATAAAACAACCAACTGATCTATTGATCAGATGGATGAAATCCTGTGTTAACTGATTTGGGCCGGCCGTTGTCTGGAGTTCGAACCCAGGCATAAACATTTTTATTCCTAATAATTATGATTTAATCCAAGAAACCTATACATTTAATTGAAACCAAAAGATTTCGTTCTAGGGGTGTAGACCAGTTGGTCTGGCTTGTGATCCTAAGCATCGAATCGGCCAGAGGCCCGTGTTCGATTCCTACAAACCCAAACATTTTTTTAAACCTTTTTCCTTTGTATTTCTTTGTTATTATCTTTTAAAATGATTTTAAAATATCTAATCTACTTTATAAATTCTACAAAATTTATTTTATGTTATATAAATGATAAACTTTATTATACAATTTTATTTTTGGAAAAATCATTTATTTAATATATATATTATATATTACAAGTTTATTTATAAATAAATCAAAAATTCTAAAAATATAACTAAACAATTTTTAGACTTATAAACTTATAAACTTTATAAAACTAAATTTTATTTTTAGAAAAAATATTTGTTAATTATTTTTAATCAATATATTCTATTTTAATCATAATAAATTCAATTTCCGTCATTTTTGCATTAAAATTTCACATAAATTATTCTTAATAATTTAGATTTAGAATATAATTTTATAACCTAAAATTTATGAAATTTAATATTTTTGAATAATTTTAACATGTTTTGATTAATAGGTTATATTATATTATTTACACTTAATTATGAAAATAATTTTATAAAAATTATTTTCTCACTATAATATTTAGTACAACCACCCTTGATCAAGATCTTATGAAAATCCTTTTTATTTATTTATTTTCTTAATTTCTTTATTTATTATTTAAATAAATTATTTTAAATCAATTTATAAACGATCGTCAGTCCCCAAATTAGGAACCCTAGAATACCTTTAGACTAGAAAACTTAGACTTTTAAGTTTTCCCAACACATATTTTATTGCCTTGAACATTGGTTGATACTTGGAAACATTTGGGCCACATCTAGATTATCTCAAAAGATTCAATACTATTGTTAAGGTGAAATTACATAGCCCCTATTTACTATTTTACATTTTTGGGGTGAAACATGTTACATTCTCATATGCAATTCAACATAAGTGCCTATGTGTGATTTCTATGTAGCATTATGTCTTAAACAATACTTTGGTAAATACAATTAGACTCGCGTAATCATTAACTCCGTACAAGCCGACGATACACAATGATAGATCTATTGGATTAACAACCCCACCCGGATACGTGTACCTCAGATATGGGTAACGTGGGTGATTGTTATCGAACACATAAACACAAACGAGTGAACCATATGCGTATGGGATGGACCACATTAAACATGTCACAAGGGTTGATTATGCAAACGCTTTACCTAGTAGTTTGTTTTAACATATGGACTAGAATTGTAACACCCCAACCGATGGCGGAAACATCGGGATGTCACGTAATAATGATTGTCCAGTAGCTCATGGTGAATAATAAATTCCATTAAATAATTCAAATGAATTACATACAATAGTTCTAGAATTTGTACATCAATTTGAATAAACTACACACATATCTTCAAGCATCAATTCAAATCTTCAAGCAAATAGAACCTGAAACATGTTAAGTTGAAAATGTTTTGGGTCAACAAAAGTTGGTGAGAATTACATAGGTTTTTGATAATTGAGTAAAAATGTTGTGCAATTCATGTGTCATGTCAATCTAGTCCATATGTGAGAACATACTAGAAATAAATCGAGTGCATAATCAACCCTGATGACTGTTATAATATGATACATACCATACGCTCATGGTCCAAATGAATATGTTATACGATAACAAACACCCACGCTACCTTTGTAGAAGGCACGTATCCGGGTGGGATTGTCAGTCCAATAGATCTATCAATGTATACCGCCGGCTTGTACGGAGTTAATGATTATGCAAGAATGGTGCTTACTCTAATCATGCTCAAGACATAATGCAACATAGAAAACACATAAACACATTGATGATTGAACTGCATAAATGATGTGGTAACATGTTTCACCCCAAAAGCGGTGATAAATAGAAAAGGGGCTATGTAAAACTCACCTTGGTAAAATGTTATATCTGTTGAGAAATTTGGATAATTGTGTTGACCAAATGTATCAAGTATCACCCTATGATAAAGTAATAAATATGTCTAAGTCTATCAAGTCTACAAATGTATAAGTTTCTAGGGCTTCGAATTGGGGATAATTGCTCGTTTGATTAATATTAAAAATATTTGCCAATTGAGAGAAATTTAGTAAATAAATAACCAAAAATCTTTTTATGAAAAATTAAATTTAAGATGGTCACAATAATGTGTTTAAAGTATAAAAATAATTTTTATAAAATTATTTCCTTTAAAATAGATTTTTAAATCTATTTATTACAAATTGTCAAAACTTAACTTTAATATTCAAAAATACTAAAATTAAAGAATTATTAGTTTAAAAAAATTATATTTCTGTTCTAAATGATCAGAAATAATTTGTATAAAATTTTGGTGCAAAAATATTAAAAATTGGATTTATTATGATTTAATTATGATTAAAACTAACAAAAATTGATTAAAAATACTAAATAAATGATTTTTCAGAAATAAAAATCATTTCTGAAAAGTTTAATGTTATAAAAACTCAGGATAATTTTTGTGGAAATTTATGAGATCGTTTTGATATTTTTATATAATTTTATAAATAAAATGGAATAAACTTGATTTATTTATTATATATAATAAATAAATAAATTTTTTGAAAACCAAAAATTGTGAGTTGAACCTTTCCATCAGATTAATACAAGATAATTTTTGTAGAATTTTTAAAAATGTTTTAGTATTTTAAAATGAATTTTAAAAAAAATAAATAATTATATTTTAAAGCTTGTAAGCAAAACAAAAAAAATGGAAGGAAAAGATGTTGATGCCAAGGTTTGAACCCATGTGGGTTGGTCCAAGAACACCAGACACAACCACTTGGTCTAGACCAGTGGTTGTGTTTATTTTCAGTTTTTAAATTATAAGATGTATAAAAATTCAGTGTTCTTCCCCAAATTATATGAACAAGCCCTAGCTTTTGCAATTGATCGATTCACTCATCAATAGCTCAATTAATCATGGGGCTATTGATGAGTGATGGCCGATATATCAAACCCACAAGAAAAATTGGACTTACAAGTTGGTTTTGAACACGAATGCTCGGTCAAGTTTAAAAGTCAAAATCTTAATCGTGAAGCACAAACAGAGTGTAATAGTGAAGATTGGAGGTTGAGAAGAGATTAATGGCGAGTTGGGAAGACTCGCAGAGGTCCAATTTATAGTGTGGGTCGATGGATTGAAGAAATGGTAAGGTTGACTCGTTGTTATTGTATACGCGCAAATGGTTAGAATTTTGGTATGAATTGATAATGTTAATACGCGTCTAAGGCCGATAATCACGATTCCAAATCAAACCACGGTTAATTACGCGTAAATCTTGCTAATTGATTGGTCAAAGGTGAAGCAAAAAAGAAAAAAAAAAAACATCTGCTGCTGTCTCGCGTCCACAGGGAAGAAGGAAAGAGACGAAGAGTGTGCATAAATATAATTATTGTTAAGTTTAGATCAACACTTGGGTGTGGAGCAGTTGGTTAGTGCGTGTGTGTGTGTGTGTGGAGTGACGCCGGTTCGAAACCCGGCATAGGCAAACATTTGTTTCTTTTTATTAACAGCTAAGGGGATGTGTTGGGCCAGAGGTGACGGGCCAGGAGAGGTGGGCCGGGTTTTCAGGTGGGCTTGCATCTGTTGGGCTGGATTAATGGGATTTTGGAGGTGTAAAAGGATAAGGGGTGTTGGGTTGGGTTTAACTAACTAGTTTGTATAGTTTCTATATATTTTTTTTTTAAAAGCTGATATAAAAACTGATTATTATCTATTATTATTATTATTATTATAAACTTATATATATTCGTATATATATATATATGTATGAATAATTATTATTTCATTAGGCTTCAAAATATATCAAAAATAATAACAAAAAAACTTGTCGTTTTAATCCCGAACAATTATTTAATGCGAAATGTTACAAGAATTGCCATGACACTTGAATTGTAAAACTTTAATACACATGATACTCTACACAATGTCACACCCCGCCAAGGCGGAAACGCGAGGTGCGACTTCGAAAGATTTGCAAGCACAAAAGGTCACACGAGCATTAATTAAAACAAAGTAGGAACTTTCATTAAACAACCAAATCCGTTCAACATTAGTTAATTGTTTAATTCTAAAACCATTGTATGTAATTGTCTAAAATTATTATGATAACACAACGGTCCAAAAGAAGGTATCCCACAAATGCTCGCACGCGACCCCTGCAAGTTCCATTGTCCATGCTAATTTCCTGAAAAACATGCATGTAAAATATATGGGTCAACATAAAGTTGGTGAGTTCACGGGTTTTCTATATGATGGACATGTAATCCAAAACTGACTAAATCATTGCCTAGCTAGGGCAATAATCAGTATGTGATCTGACATGAGCCCATAACCAAACCTTGACATGTTGTGCCTCGCCCATTGTACACTAAAGACAATGAAATAATGTGAAATACAAGCACTCTTTTGATATCTATCATCTGGTCAAAGCGACTGACCAAGAGTGGGGGTGTCAACCCAATAGATCTATCCCGGTGTTTCATGGCTAAGTCCATAGCTAATGGTTATGGTATGATGTATGACACGAGGGCTTAATGGATCTTGAACCTTGATGTCTCATGTTCACATAATAGTCATGTATTATAATTGAAAACTGTACGCATGTTTTCCCCCGGAAAAATGTAAAAACAGTAAAAAGGGGCCGTGAATACTCACTTGGTGTCTAAATGCTAGGCTGAACTGAATCTGGCACTGTGTGTCTGTTCTAGGAGCCCTAAATGCAGTTAAAAGCAACTTAGGTCTATGTTTGGCTCTAACTACCATGCAACTGTTCACCCGACTGTATCACCTATGGACTAGGGGCTTCTGTACCACTATCCACGGGTCTCACACACTGTATGTGTTAATAATTGTTCATTTTGTTATCCTGGTGGCTATGATTTATTCATGTTTTTGGCAAAACATATGCAGTGACTTACTAAATGTTACCGAGTGTTACTTATGTCTCAGTTAAGTAAGTTTAGGATGGCACCTGGACACATCTTGTGACAGTTTTTTATAAAAATAACACATCCAAGTGTTTTGCCGTTGTTTATACGTGCATAACTTTATGTTTTTGAGAAAACTCACGTGTTAAGCTAGTTAACACATGTTTTATTATTCTTAACACATGTTCATAAATCGAACCATGTTGTATATTGTAAAATTTAGGTGAAATATGTTGTTCTTGGGCCGGTTCTTCGCCTCTTACACACGCACGCATACATATATGTATGTGTGTATGCTTGTAAATGTCCATATCCATGTGTTCCAAGGTGTATGCATTAATGTGAACATGTGTGTATACATAACTAAAACATTGAACTTTTATCAGCAAATCTTGAGTTGTTAAGTTAGTTAGTTCCAAGAATAAATGTTTTGTGGAGTGTGCGAGTACATGCAGGCTTCGGGTTGCCAATATGCATAACTAAATGATCATGTAAACAAGACTAAAGTTCGGGTATCATACCTCACGTATATAGCCGAGTAAAACAAGAAAATAATAGGCTAACTCCTCACAAGAAAGCTCCTAAATGCTAGCTAAAGGCTTGGAACTCCCTAGTGATGGTGTAGTGTGGCCGAAATGGGCTCCTTAGGTGCTTGGGGTTTCGGCCGAAGGTAACAAGAGAGGAAAGGTGGGGTTTCAAGTGTTAGTGAGTTCTTGAGAGGTTGTGGTGTGATCAAATTGTGTTCTAGTGCCCCTATTTATAGGCGAGTGGTGTGAGGATGAGTGTGGTTTCATTGGTTCACAAACTAGGTAAGTCAACTTCTTGTTTTCTTAATGTGTATTCTCTAGAAGCCTTGTAAGGGTAATGTGTTGACTTGAGGTTTTGTTGGTTTGTGTGGGGTGGCTTCGGCAGAGAATAGGCATGGGGAAGGTGTGACATTCATCACCCTTGTCTTTCATCTAACTGACCATAATAGCCCTTCAAATATTTTCATTATAGTCCATGTAAAGTTTGTTGTTTTCAAATTTAATTTTAGAGTGAACTAAAATTTATCATTTATATTTATTTTGGATCGTATCTACATTTGTTTTTAATCAAATGTGTATGTTGAATTATTATTCTATACGGATTATATAAAAATTTCGATTTCGAAGTTTGATAAATATTGGTAAAAGTTAAATGTTTAAAATCCGTAAAGAGTCTTAGAAAATATCAAATTTCCTGGTTAAGCAAAAAAAATAATAATAATAATAACTCAACCTTATTACGTTATTTAATGTACTAAGTGGTCTTAATGACTTAGCTAATGTTTAATTTTCTACCGTGAGACCTGTGGAATATAATGGCAAGAGGTTGAGTGAAATAGATGTTTTTCTATAAACACTAAGTTAAAACATGAAAGTGAGTGGGGGCCTCCCTTAGCCCATACTCAATGTGACAAATGAAATCGCTGGTTGATGACAAAGTCCTAATACTTATACTTGACAGTATGAAAGGCTAATTGAGTGTTGAATACATGACCACTATGCAGTGATAGGAAGCCTTATACAAATCAACAAACATTAAACCCACAAAATGAAATTAGTGTACATACGTGAGAGCCATGTTACTAAAAAGTAGGGTGCAAACGAGCCGAGCAGCTCGCGAGCTACTCGAGCTTGGCTTGGCAAAAAGCTCGAAACGAGCCGAGCTTTATCGAGCTCGAGCCGAACTTGAGCCTAAAACAAGGCTCGTTTATTTATCGAGCTCGAGCTCGAGCCTGGCATGTGAAGCTCGTTAGGCTCGTCGAGCCTTATCGAGCCTGTAATATTAGTTTTTTTTAAATATTTAATAATATTTACCACTCATTTAAAGTTGCTAAGTAAACGAGCCCCGAGCTCGAGCTTCACTTATTGAGCTCACGAGCCTATATGAACTATTATTTATACTATTTTTATTTAACATATTAACCAATAAATACTAAACGAGCCGAGCCAAGCTCGAACTTCAAAAATTACAAACGAGCCGAGCTCGAGCGTTGAAAATAAAGCTCGGCTCGAGCTGAGCTCGAGCTCTTATAACTTAATCGAGCTCGAGTTCGAGCCTGATCGAGCTCGGGCTCAGCTCGGCTCGTTTGCACCCCTACTAAAAAGATGAGCTAACTATTAAATGGCATACAAGTGGATATAATATACCCCTTTTCATCTACTGCTGTCACGTTTTTTTTTCCGGCCAAATCAAGGTCGCCGGCGGCGACCGGAATTCCGGTCAAGCTCTTGTTTGTGTTTTAAATGCTTCATTAAACAGATTTTATTCGAAATCAATATTTCCTAATCATAGTCGCCCAAATTCCAACCGTTTCAGCACACGTTAATGCAGTTATAATCATCTTTTATGACTCCAAAAGTAACCGTCGCGCCATTAAACTAAATCATGACCGGACTGTTAAGAATCTGTTTTTTTCCTTTAAATCGTAACACACACTCGTGACCAGAGCGTTTTTTCTACAAAGCTCAAACAACATCGTGTTTTTCCACGATTTGGACTTGGTTTCTGCGTCACAAGGTCCTAGCGGCCTGTAACACCCCAACCGATGGCGGAAACATCGGGGTGTCACGTAGTGACGATTGTTCAATAGCACATGGACTAAATTGTAAATATTAATAGCAAACAAACTTTCATTATCCAAAAAGGAAAATACAAAAGTCTTAATAGAAATCTAAAACATGGATAAATAAATATTCAATCTTTTATTTAAGCACTAGGTCCAGCCTACGCGTGAAAGCATGTAAGATCAAACGTCACCTGAAACATGTACAAAATAATTTCGTCAACACATATAATGTATTGGTGAGTACATCCGTTTGATATATATAGTAAAGTAAAATTTAGCAATTCGTGTGTTATTTTGCAAGATGTAATAAGTAGTATCCGGGTCAAATCAACCCTATGAAAGGAAAGCAGATATATATAGTATGCGCTAGTAGTAAATGTAATACATAGCAATGACGAGGACTCTCAACAGAGTCACAAGGGTATATACCATAATACTATTCATTGAAATGCCAGGCCGAAACGGTTAATGATTTGACAGGTCATAGATACACGAAATGACACAAGCAAACACACATAAGAATTGCTGTTTTAGTAAGATGAAATAGAAAATTGATAGTATGTACATGAGTCACCCCAAAATAGTAAAACAGTAAAAAGGGGAAAAGATATAATCACAGTTTGCGAAAGCGATCAAAATCCACTTAAGCGGTCGCGAGCTAAGTAATGGGAATTCCGAGGAATTCAACCTATAATGTGTAAGAATACTAATAAGGAAAAGTCTAAGAGTCTTAAGTAACTAGGGTCTAAGGCATTAGGGTTTGCTAAGTCGATTTGGGGAATTAGAGTTTTTATGATTAGTCGAATTAATGTAAAAGTTGTATATTAAAAATAATATACCAAAGTTTGTAAATATGATTTAGGTAATATAATTATTACCAATTAAATATTTAGATCAAAATATATTTGCATAATTATGACAAAATAATTTAGTTAATTACTTTAACTAATTATTATAAATAAATGCAATAATTATATATGTATAAATAAATAATTATGTGTTTCACAATGATCTACAAATGGGAAATAAGATAAAAGATTTCTATTTTATAGGAAAGTATTCATAAAATAGATATTTAATAGTTAAATAAATAAATTATTAATTATGTCTATTTAATCATAAATAAGACTAATAATTCAAGACATGATCCAAAAATGCTATTTTTATAGAAAATAAATAATTCCTGATGTAAATAAATGAACATAATTTTCCCATAACTTTTGTAAACTTATTTATATTTAAAACTGATTTAATGAGATTAAATCATGTTTAAATGATTATTAGAAATAATTTCACAAAAAGTTTGAGATTAAAATCATTAAAAATGAATTTTTAATCAATTAATTATGATTAAAACACTTTAAATCAATAAAAATATGAAAATAATTTATTTTTCAGAAAATAAAAATATCATAATTTTCTATGAGGTGTCAAAAAGCTACTCCTAAATTTTTATAATTTTTGGAGAAAAAATCAATTTTCTATGATTAATATAAGATCTATATATATTTAATTGTATAATCCTAAAAATAATAAAACAAACAAAAAAGAAAATGGAAATGTTGGCCTAAAACTCAGCCTTAGGGGGGCTCGAACCCAGCTCCTCTCATTTTCCAACCCACACACACACCACTAAGCCATCAGTGGCTTTTTGTTGTTTCAAATGAAAAAGAGTTACATTTATATTATTAATCAAAGATGTCATCTTCCCCAATTCCTCTAACCAAGAACCCTAACCCTAGACCAAAACCAATACTTCGATTCAGACAAGAAAAATGAATAGAATCTTAGGGCTTATGTTCTAACAGGGCCGATTAACATGATTGTAACAAGAAAATACTTACAATTTCACGTCTTGAAGCCGATTAAAAAGGAAAAAGGGCCGCGACTATGGGTTCAATTTGGAGCTCTCTATACTCGTTCAAGGTCGAATTTTTTTGAGAGTTTCGAATGTTTATGTGTGCAGAAATGAAATGGAAAGTTCAGTTTATATAATTAACGAGTGAGTGGCGTTTTTTGATGGTATCATAAAATCCGATCGGTTACACACAAAAATTCGAATTAAACCATGATTAAACTCGTTAATGGGCGTAATAAACCTTGTAACTGATTCGTAATTTATGGAGATGGGCATTGTAGTGATTAAAACCGAGTAAAAATCATTAAATCTCGATATTAAATGTCGCCGGATTTTTATTCCGGTGACCGGAATTTTTCCCGGAAAAGCGAAGGGTACAAGGAGGGAAAAACAGATTTTTTTTTTCAGATTTGATCTTTAAAGGAATGGCAATTATGGTCCCTATAGTTAGTTTTATAAGTAACTTAGTTAACCTTTCCTTTATAAAACATTAACCAAGTTAACTAACTTAACCCCAAATGTTTTTAAACTTTATGAAACTTTCTAAAACTTGGAATTTTTATAAAATCCATTGCGTAGACGTTTCGAGATACGTATTTGACTAAAACCTATACCCGATCCATAATAAATATATATATATATATATATATATTTTTTCTAAAATTAAATTTGAAAACGACGAAACTTACAGGAACTGAAGTGAAAATATTTGGGGGACTATTATTTTAAATTAGATGAAAGTCGAGGGTGACGGATGTCACAGTCTCCCCTACTTTAGAAAATTTCACCTCGAAATTTCTTTCAAGTGAAGATTTCTGGTTGTGGAATACATGAGTATGTTATTGATGAAAAACACTTACGTATTGGTTCAAGAAAAGTTTACAAACCCGATTGATAATATTACTAATCACGGATATAAGATCTACATAAAAGTTATAATCGTTTAGGTTCAACGTGCAATTATGGTGCATAAATTTTATAAGAATAAGATTGCCATAAACAACCTCCGCAGCAAAAGGATGGGTAAGGTGAGGACAAGTACGAGCAAGCAAAGGTTCAATTTCTAACGAGACAAAACTCCTATCCATACCGGTATCAAACAAAATCGAAGCATATAAGTTAGTAATAAGAAATGTACCATTGACAACGTCGTTAGCAGCTTGATCATGGTTAGCATTGATGTTGTAAGCACGACCACGGGCGGGAGCTGCTTGAATTGCTGGAACTGCTGGGACTGCTGGGGTTTGCTGACGAGACTGAATAAAAGCAGTTAAATGAGGACACCTATCTTGCCTGTGGTTAGGATCACCACAGGCATAGCAAGTTCTGGGTTGACCAGTCCTTTGGTTTTGAGCATTCCCAGATTCAGTTTCCCGACAGTGAGAAGCAGTGTGGCCTGCTTTGCCGCAAGTGTCACATTTATAGCAGGGTCGAGTAGTTGGATGGTGAAAGTTGCATGAAGTGCATTTAGGGTACGAACCCGAATAGTTTCCCTGAACCTTTTGAGTTTGGGGTGCAGTAGATGTGTTTGTAACAGGAACCTGGTTAAGGGGTGTAACAACAGCATAGTTCTGGTTTCCACCTTTTCGTTTCTTATTGGAACTAGAGGTAGAGACAGAGTTCGCTTGAGACGGTTCAGTGGTAGCAGGGGTTTCAGTAGGTCTTTTAGTACCCTTACGAGTTAGAGTACCATCCTTGACATGCTTGTCAGTAAGAGATGCTGCGAGACGGATGGCATCCTCTACAGTAGCGGGCTTGCTTCCCATAACCGAATCATGGATCTGAGGTGGCAGTCCCTCAATATACTTCTCAATAGCCAAGGATACCGGAGTTACCATACAAGGAATCAGTAAGCTCAACTCGTGGTAACGGTTGTTGTAGGGAACATTGTTTCCACTATCCTGCTTAAGGTGATAGAACTCATCCTCCAATTTCTTCATCTCACTACGAGGACAGAACTCAGTAGTCATGACTATTTTGAAATCATCCCAAGACATAGCTAAAGAAGCTTCTGTCCCTCGAGCATGTTTTTCACCATTCCACCAAGTGAGCGCTCTCTTTTGAAGAACACCCGTGGCATGACGAACAAGTAGGTTGGCTGGACAGTCGCTATTAATGAACGTATTCTCCATACTTTCGAACCATTCAAGTAACCCAGTGGCTCCCTCAGTGCCATTAAACTTGTTGGGATGGCAGGAGTTGAAGTGCTTGAAAGTGCACTTATTCTCACTAGCCCCACCATTTCCACTTGTATTCCCGTTAGAGTTCCCATTCGAGCTACCGTTCAGGTTAAGGTTTGGAATAAAAGCATTAATGATGTTGGGAACAAGTGTTTCCAACTTGTCATTGAGCATGGTCGCGATACGCTGATCAGATTTCAGTTTAGCCTGACGCTTCGAGGCTCTCTTACGAGATTCGCAATCAGACATCTACAAAAGTGAACAATAATTATGAGATTTGATTCCAAAAAAATCTTGGAAACGCCACAGTTTATATCAAGACAAGTAACACATAACATGATATAGTGTGATTATAAATTGATTTAAGAAAAATTATGAACATCATAAAGAAAATCATGATAAAACTTCAAATGAAAAACAATACCAAGTATAAAACGAGATATAAGAGTGTTTCCAAAGAAACTGTTGACTGACTAAAGTAATTGAAATATTATTAGTGACTTGTGGGGGCGTACTTTAGCCTATAAGTGAATGCTCATCCCGAGAATTCCCAGGTAGGTAAACGGGTCCCTCGTCTGATTGGGATTTATGCGAATTACCAACCTAGACAGAAAACTCAGAATACAGGCGCTCACCCTTCCAGATTGCACGTGCCCCGTCACAAATAAATTGCAAAACTCCAGCGGAACTTGAGATATGGAAATATATCCTTGAGATGTGGATTTCACTCCTAACTCAAAGATATACTTTCAAAAAGTAAAAAATACAATGGAGTGAAACTAGTCACTAAGTTAAGGATATCACTCCTAGCTTAGTGATTTAAGTTTCTTTTGGAAGGATAGATTCCTTGAGATTTGGACGTCTCCTTATCTCGAAAGGAAAATATTCCAAGATAAATAAAATAAATAAATAAAACATATAAAGAGTGAAACTATTCACCAAGGTATGGATATCACTCCTAACTTGGTGTTTTCGTTCCATTTGTAGAATAAAAATCTTCTTCGAGTATAATGAAAAGTAAAAGAAGAAAATCTATCTAAAGAAATGTGAGGGTAAAAGAAAGCATATAGAGGGTAGCTTAGTTATAGTCTAGGTCAAAAGCATTTACTAATAACCTAATTCCCTATAACCATGGCTCTGATACCAATCTGTAACACCCCAACCGATGGCGGAAACATCGGGGTGTCACGTAGTGACGATTGTTCAATAGCACATGGACTAAATTGTAAATATTAATAGCAAACAAACTTTCATTATCCAAAAAGGAAAATACAAAAGTCTTAATAGAAATCTAAAACATAGATAAATAAATATTCAATCTTTTATTTAAGCACTAGGTCCAGCCTACGCGTGAAAGCATGTAAGATCAAACGTCACCTGAAACATGTACAAAATAATTTCGTCAACACATATAATGTATTGGTGAGTACATCCGTTTGGTATATATAGTAAAGTAAAATTTAGCAATTCGTGTGTTATTTTGCAAGATGTAATAAGTAGTATCCGGGTCAAATCAACCCTATGAAAGGAAAGCAGATATATATAGTATGCGCTAGTAGTAAATGTAATACATAGCAATGACGAGGACTCTCAACAGAGTCACAAGGGTATATACCATAATACTATTCATTGAAATGCCAGGCCGAAACGGTTAATGATTTGACAGGTCATAGATACACGAAATGACACAAGCAAACACACATAAGAATTGCTGTTTTAGTAAGATGAAATAGAAAATTGATAGTATGTACATGAGTCACCCCAAAATAGTAAAACAGTAAAAAGGGGAAAAGATATAATCACAGTTTGCGAAAGCGATCAAAATCCACTTAAGCGGTCGCGAGCTAAGTAATGGGAATTCCGAGGAATTCAACCTATAATGTGTAAGAATACTAATAAGGAAAAGTCTAAGAGTCTAAAGTAACTAGGGTCTAAGGCATTAGGGTTTGCTAAGTCGATTTGGGGAATTAGAGTTTTTATGATTAGTCGAATTAATGTAAAAGTTGTATATTAAAAATAATATACCAAAGTTTGTAAATATGATTTAGGTAATATAATTATTACCAATTAAATATTTAGATCAAAATATATTTGCATAATTATGACAAAATAATTTAGTTAATTACTTTAACTAATTATTATAAATAAATGCAATAATTATATATGTATAAATAAATAATTATGTGTTTCACAATGATCTACAAATGGTAAATAAGATAAAAGATTTCTATTTTATAGGAAAGTATTCATAAAATAGATATTTAATAGTACAAATAAATAAATTATTAATTATGTCTATTTAATCATAAATAAGACTAATAATTCAAGACATGATCCAAAAATGCTATTTTTATAGAAAATAAATAATTCCTGATGTAAATAAATGAACATAATTTTCCCATAATTTTTGTAAACTTATTTATATTTAAAACTGATTTAATGAGATTAAATCATGTTTAAATGATTAAAAATAGGAAAATTAATAAAAATAAATGTTTTCTAAACAAATAATTTTTATTTCAGTTCATGATTATTAGAAATAATTTCACAAAAAGTTTGAGATTAAAATCCTTGAAAATGAATTTTTAATCAATTAATTATGATTAAAACACTTTAAATCAATAAAAATATGAAAATAATTTATTTTTCAGAAAATAAAAATATCATAATTTTCTATGAGGTGTCAAAAAGCTACTCCTAAATTTTTATAATTTTTGGAGAAAAAATCAATTTTCTATGATTAATATAAGATATATATATATATATATATATATATATATTTAATTGTATAATCCTACAAATAATAAGACAAACAAAAAAGAAAATGGAAATGTTGGACTAAAACCCGGCCTTAGAGGGGCTCGAACCCAGCTCCTCTCATTTTCCAACCCACACACACACCACTAAGCCATCAGTGGCTTTTGTTGTTTCAAATGAAAAAGAATTACATTTATATTATTAATCAAAGATGTCATTTTCCCCAATTCCTCTAACCAAGAACTCTAACCCTAGACCAAAACCAATACTTCGATTCAGACAAGAAAAACGAATAGAATCTTAGGGCTTATGTTCTAACAGGGCCGATTAACATGATTGTAACAAGAAAATACTTACAATTTCACGTCTTGAAGCCGATTAAAAAGGAAAAAGGGCCGCGACTATGGGTTCAATTTGGAGCTCTCTATACTCGTTCAAGGTCGAATTTTTTTGAGGGTTTCGAATGTTTATGTGTGCAGAAATGAAATGGAAAGTTCAGTTTATATAATTAACGAGTGAGTGGCGTTTTTTGATGGTATCATAAAATCCGATCGGTTACACACAAAAATTCGAATTAAACCATGATTAAACACGTTAATGGGCGTAATAAACCTTGTAACTGATTCGTAATTGATGGAGATGCGCATTGTAGTGATTAAAACCGAGTAAAAATCATTAAATCTCGATATTAAATGTCGCCGGATTTTTATTCCGGTGACCGGAATTTTTGCCGGAAAAGCGAAGGGTACAAGGAGGGAAAAACATATTTTTTTTTTTCCAGATTTGATCTTTAAAGGAATGGCAATTATGGTCCCTATAGTTAGTTTTATAAGTAACTTAGTTAACCTTTCCTTTAAAAAACATTAACCAAGTTAACTAACTTAACCCCAAATGTTTTTAAACTTTATGAAACTTTCTAAAACTTGGAATTTTTATAAAATCCATTGCGTAGACGTTTCGAGATACGTATTTGACTAAAACCTATACCCGATCCATAATAAATATATATATATATATATATATATATATATATATATATATATTTTGTTTTCTAAAATTAAATTTGAAAACGACGAAACTTACAGGAACTGAAGTGAAAATATTTGGGGGACTATTATTGTAAATTAGATGAAAGTCGAGGGTGACGGATGTCACACGGCCGCTCCCTTTTATCTCTTCTCATCAATCGGGTATGTCAAATTATATATCATATTCAGTTTCGGGTTTGGTTATGGTGCGAAAGCCCCATAATTAAAGGTGCCCTATCATGTCTGTTGATGATAATTGTATTTGGGTCTAGGGTTAGGGTTCATAAGAAGAATTGGGGAAGAAGATGAGTTTTAAGTAATTGGTTAAATATATTTTTTTTCAACACTATTACAAGAGTATCATTGTGGTGTAGTGGTTCTTGAGCAATCTTAGGATGTGGGCGACCCGGGTTCGAACCCAGGCAGCCACACTGATTATTCTTTTTATTTTTCTCTATCTTTCATTTATCTTATTTATTTATCCTTATAAAACATATAAATACCAAACAATTTGTAATAAATTCATTATATGCTCAAAGATCACCAAATTTAGTTTGTAGACTCTATACATCATAACCTACTCATTTACAATTATTCTTGGAAAATTAAGTTGTTTTTTTTCTATTTTTTTTTTATTTTAATTCATTAAATTAGTTTTAAATGCAAATTAATTGAGAAAATTTGTGAAAAAATTTATTTTAACTATGTTCCATCAAGACGTATTCATTTCTCTCAAAATTATAATTTTTGTACAATATATTGTATTTTTGTTGTATTCATGCTTATGTAAATACAATAAATCATTTATTAATTCATTATATTTGAAATTTGAATTATTAATTTAATTCTTTTGTTCAAATTAACTGTAACAACTTTTTAACTATATATTCAGTGAGTAATAATTATATTACCTATCCACATTTATAAACTTTGTCATATTATTTTTGATAAACAAGTTTTAATTCGATTTATCGTAAGAACTCAAATTCCCCAAATCGACATAGCAACCCTAATGCCTTAGACCCTAGATACTTTAGACTCTTAGACATTTCCTTATTAGTATTCATATACATTATGGGTTGAATTCCTCGGAATTCCCATTACTTAGCTCACGACCGCTTAAGTTGGATTGTGAACGCTTTCGCAAACTGTGAGTATATCTTTCCCCTTTTTCATGTTTTACTATTTTGGGGCTACTCATGCACACTATTATCAAATGTTACTCTTATACTTAATGCAATTCTCATGTGTGTTTGCCTTATGTGATTTGGTGTGTATTTATGCTTGTCAAAATCATTAACCGCTGGGCGGCCTAGCATTTCAATGAATAGTACTATGGTATACCCCCTTGAGACTCTGTTGAGATAATCTTGGTCATTGTCTTGTTAATTCATTATTCAATTGGTTATTCATGTGTTAGTCTCATTCATTTAGGCTTGGTTTTGACTGATACTACTTATTACATAATTGCAAATGGTACCGCACATGAATTGCTAAACACCTTTTCTACTATATGTATTCAAAACATGGTATGCTCACCAATACATTTTTGTATTGACTTATACTATTTTCGTACATTTTTTAGGTTATTTATGAGATGACTTTTAAGCTTTTGGAAATTTTACTTAGATATTGGACTTATTGTATTTAAGTTTTAGTTGTTACTTTAAAATTATTGTATCTTGTATTTTTCTTTCAATGTAATAAACCACTTAATCAATATATCAAAATTTACACTTTTTGTCCATGAGCTATTGAACAATCGTCACTACGTGATGCCTCAATGTTTCCGCCATCGGTTGGGGTGTTACAGAAGGGGCAAGTTATTTGTGGTAAGTTGGACAAGGTGATTATGCTCAAGTGTTCTATGTTATGCTAACTTGGTGTAAGGAGTTGACCTTGGTTCAATAGTGGTCATCTTGGGAACATGCTAGCCGATTTCTTGTATGCATTGGTGACATTTTTGGATGGTCAAAGCTCATGGGAAGTGTAGTTGTGAATGGTTCATTCCTTGGTGTTAAGCATAGATGGATGTGTAACTATATAGGCTTGGTGACTAGGAAGGGAAATAGACATGTGTGTGTATATATGCGAGTGTGTATATGTGTGTGTATAGATAGTTTTGTCACTTCTCCACTCTATGTATGTGTGTGTATAGTGTCGTGTATATGTATGTATGTATAGAGATGTGAGTGTGTCTTGTCCTAGTTAAGTAGTGTCCAAAACAATGCACATGTTGAGGATCGTTTTGACAAAAACAAGTTATTTGATCATACAAGTTTACCAATTTAGGCGCGGAATCCCTAAATCAGTTACGAAATGATAATAATCGAATCAAAACACACAAATCACCTTTTAACTTCCATTTCATTAATAAACAAGTTGATAAAAGCTTTACAATGATGTTTACAATGAAATATCTTAGTTTCAGACTCTATTAGAACACTAGAGAGAATTACAGGTCGAATGGGAAAGACAAATGACAAAAAGTTAACCTTAAAATGAAATTCTAAGCTTATATAGACCTGCACAATCGCCCCCCGTAAGGGTCGAATGTGCAGATTCGCCACATAAAATGGACGAATCAGCACATTGCTCTTCAGACTTCCATATTCGACCTGTAAACTCCACCTTCGACCTTCCATATCTACATTCGCCCTTCCTCATTCCACCTTCGACCCCATGATTTCACCAAAACATAATAGAATGTTCAATCCAATAGCACTAGTCGCAAAACGTGCATCAACAAACTCCCCCTCGACTATTGCTTGGATTGTTGTCGTTGATAATCAATCGTCTTGTTCATCAACTTGATATGCAAGTTCGTCTTCTACTCTTTAGTCATAACTGGTTCGAAAGTAGGTTTAGATTTCTTCTTTTCAATTGGAATCTTCACAAACTTTCCTAGTTTCTTATCGTAGTCACATCCCGCATTGACATCCCAAGTGAAACACAAGCATACCACCCGTTGGTATTTCAGAGCTTGTTCGCTATCCTTCTCTTCAGAGTAAATTGGGTTGTAATACAACATTATGATATCTTCATGTGAGCAATTGATCAACCACATCGGATAAAAAATATGAATCTTCTTGAACTCATCTCTCCCATCCTTCAGCAAAATAACACCTTCTGCGATCTTCCAATCATAGTACCACCACATGAATTCTTTAGAAAAGTGTTGTGGAATCGGCCTCAAAGGAATATTTTTCAGTACGGTCAGTGGTTTATACTTTAAAGTCACCTTTGTCATCCCAGTAATATGATCTTTAATCTTTTTATGAACAATCCTCTTAGGATACTGCGGAGTGAACACATCCCATTTTCTTCTGCTCTCTCTAGCCATGCGATCTGCGAAATAGCCAACTGCATCGTTGTTTACAGATGCACCTGACAAAGTATGTCGGCAGACGTCGCGTACAACCCAGTAAGGTAGTGTTTTGATATCATGGAATCTGTTGAAATACAAAATTCCCTTCTCCCATTTCACAGCAACACACCTTAGCTGTCTCAGGTATTTCCAACCAGTTCTTCCTTTGAATAATTCGTTGTGAAATTTGTAGAACCTCCCTGAATCTCAGTCTTCGGTCGGTTGGCTTCTATTTCTTTCAATTTCCTCAACAAGCTTTTCAGATCATCAGATTGTTCAACATTCGGTTTCTGACTTCTGAATGCTTGAAGACTTCATCAACGAATGTCTTACTCTTTTCTCGTGCAAGTTTCTCAGCTTGATTCAACACTTCTTCAGAAAATTTAGGAAATGCAGAATCCTGTTTGTCTTTAAAATACTCTGGATATTCCTCACTGGTAATATCCTCAATCTCAACATCTTCAAATACTGGTGCATCTCTATCATCAGAGTGATTTCCTGCTTCGTTCTCAGGAATGTTAGGAATTTGGTTTTCACTCATCAGCTCTTCAAGAGATTTACCGACTTGTCTCGTCAATCCTTCAAGTATCTCTTTTGATATAGCTGCAGAAACTTCACCATCTTCAAGATCATGATCATTACTCAAGCTCAAATCTCATATCGTCCGACTCAAATATCTCTGGAAATTTTCCTGTTAACTCAATCATCCAGACTTTCTTAGTCAACATCTGATGATATAACTTCTTGTCTTCATCTGATAAAGATCTAATCTTTTCATTCCAGAAAATTTTATCATCATCAGTGTTACCACCAGGAGCTTTCGAGCTTGATTCTCCTGCATCTTTACTAGAATCTCTCTTTTCACATTTAAACTTATCAGTATCATCATCATCGTCATCATCATCATCATCATCTGCAGAATTGTTAACTCCAGAATCATCTCCAGAACCATCTTTATCATCATCATCCTTCTTCTCAGGAGCATCACCGGCATCCTGTTCTAATTCCTCATCATCTTCTTCTTCTTCTGATTCAGACGGTTCAAATTCAACAAGTTCTTCTTCACGTTCTTTATCTTCCTCTCCTCCTTTAACATGAGGAGTTTTTTCATAAAGATCGTCAATAAGCTTCCTTAAACTCTTATTGTCTTTCTTCACCTTTTTGTTCTCGAGTCTCAAATAAATATATCTTCTAGTATTTCTCTGTTCATGAGTTAATAACTTCTGATTTTCATCCTAAAGTTGTTTGATCTTTGCTTCTAATTCTTCTTGACTCTCCTGTGAAGATTCAACAATATCCAACATCTTTTTATCGTTCTTTCTCAACTGTTCAATCTCTTGCTGTTGCTGGTTAATAACCTTCATCATTTCTGCAAGCTTCTGGTTAACTGCATTCATAACATCACTTGATACAGTAACCTATGGTGTTGAAGCCTCAGCAACATGAGTCTTCTTATTGAATTTATTCATAACTCTTTCCAAGACAGCATCAAAATCTGTTGTAGGATCAACAGTCTTTTCAGCAGCAGATTTCTTCTGTTTCTTTGCTACCGGGGATGTCACGGGTGTAGCAGATTTAGAACTACTAACATCAGGAACTTTCTTTCCTGCAATCAAGATCTCAACTTCTTTTGCTCTCCTCTTCTTTGGATTCTCTTTATCATCTTTCTTAGACATAGTTTTGTATCTTGGCTTCTTCTGTTTTTCACCCACCATCGGAGATCCACTGAAGTCTTGTTCACCAATACCAAGACCCAGATGAATATCGTCCATCACAATCGGACTCTTCTGTCTCTACTCCTCTAAAGTTTTGTTGAGACTTTCAGACTCACCAGCCGCAGTGGCCTTGGGCTTGGTTTGTTTTATAGTCTTTTCACCCAAATCCCATCTGACATCAGTTTGAGTCTCCTCAGAATCGACAGACTCTTAATCAACAAGCATAGTACCTTTTCTTGCTACGCTTTTCTTCCTTCTAGAAGTTTTCTTTGGAGGTTCAGCCTCATCCCCCTTTTCTTTACCTTTCCCTTTGCCACTCTTTGCACCAACATTCACCACTTGTCTCTTCCTCTTTGCTTCTGGGTTAACATGAAACAAAGGATCATCATTATCTGATTCACTCTTTGCATTTCTAGCCTTATCCACACCCGGATCCTTATAATCTGGATTAATCAAATGCCAGAACAGATTCTTGTGAAGTGGTCTTTCGTTCTCAGGAACCCCTTTGTATCATTTCATTCTAGTCAAAGTGTTCAGACTCATATGATCTTGGACTAAAATCTGTGTAGGATCTTTTTTTAGCTTCTTGTATTTCTGATCAAATATCATCTGTAGAAATCTGGGATATAATAAGAACTTCTTGTGCTTCAATCCTTAATTTCAGTGGTTCAAGCATGTGATCCAAGATCATCCCAGACACATTAAACGGCTTGTTCAGCATTAGAGCAACCATTAACGAACCGATGCTCTTTCTCATCACGTCATAACCACCACTAACGGATCCAAAAACATGTAACATCACATGAGCTAGATATTTGAACTGTGGGCACAATTTTCCTTTATGTAAAGCTCCATCTGTGATCGGTCCATTATACTTCATGCGGAGAAAGCATTTTCTCTGTTCAATCCATGATAAACATCTCAGATCTGTCGGCTCATCCTTCAGTCTCAAGGCTTTCCGAATATCACTCTCAGTAACTATTGCAAGCTGCCCCTGAATGTTGCTTACAATAGCTGTCTGATTATCCCAATAGTCCATCTTCGCATTCTTCCAGAAATCTACTTGATGATCTTTATAGATAATGGCAGGTGTAGCTATTGCATCAACAACTCTGCTTCGCTTTAGAAACTCTATGATTCCAGAGAATTCTGTGTGTTACTTGACCTCACCAAGAAAATTCACAACAGTTATGGGCTTCTTCAAAAGGCAATTCTTCTTCCGGTTTCTTTCCAGCAGCTTTTTCAGAAGATCCAGCTGGTATATCTGTGTTTTGTGGTTCTGCCATTTGAAATTCTGCAAAAATGAAACATGAAAAGTCATTAGAAACGGACAAAATTTGCAAAATTGAAATTTGGTTTTGAAAAGTCCACATTCGACCCATCGGGGGTTCGAACGAAGAAATTCCAAGGTTCGAATGTGAAAGGTAAGGTTGAATGTGAAAAATCTGTTTAAAAATGTACATTCGACCTTAAATCCACTTTCGACCCTATGAACAAATCACCTTCGACCGGAAAAGCCACAGTCGACCTTTCTTAAGTGGTCGAACCTGACTGTTCATATGACCAAAATTACAGAATTCAAATCAGTCCATCTTAACATGTAATTTTCATTTGTTTAACATCTAACATGACCGATTAAGCCTTTTCATCAATCAATTGTAACAATTATTTAGTTTTTGATTGTTTTATTAAAATCTAGGGTTTGTTCATTTTAAACAATCAATTATACAATCTGTGATGTTTTAATTCTAGATTTTGTTATATTCTCCCCCTAAAACAATCAACAACTAAATCCAAACCATCAATTGTGTCAATAACACTCTGTAATTGATCAAACAGTTCAGATTATGGTTCGAAGACAAAAACAATCAATCGGGCTTCGTTTCTTGTTTATTACCTATGATTATTGTATCAAAATGATCAGAATCAAACGAGGAACAAAGTGGTAAGGTCTAGAAAAAACGAGCAACAAGGGTTGGTTATCTCAGATTTTTGAAAATTTTTTCGAATGGGAGGTTTGAATGTGCAGAAGGTATATATAGACTCCACATTCGACCATTTTATAAGGGCGAATGTGAAACTATTTCTACATTCGACCCTACTGAAAGGCTCGAAAGTAGAAATAGGGTTCGAATGTACAAAATAGTACCACCACATGAATTCTTTAGAAAAGTGTTGTGGAATCGGCCTCAAAGGAATATTTTTCAGTACGGTCAGTGGTTTATACTTTAAAGTCACCTTTGTCATCCCAGTAATATGATCTTTAATCTTTTTATGAACAATCCTCTTAGGATACTGCGGAGTGAACACATCCCATTTTCTTCTGCTCTCTCTAGCCATGCGATCTGCGAAATAGCCAACTGCATCGTTGTTTACAGATGCACCTGACAAAGTATGTCGGCAGACGTCGCGTACAACCCAGTAAGGTAGTGTTTTGATATCATGGAATCTGTTGAAATACAAAATTCCCTTCTCCCATTTCACAGCAACACACCTTAGCTGTCTCAGGTATTTCCAACCAGTTCTTCCTTTGAATAATTCGTTGTGAAATTTGTAGAACCTCCCTGAATCTCAGTCTTCGGTCGGTTGGCTTCTATTTCTTTCAATTTCCTCAACAAGCTTTTCAGATCATCAGATTGTTCAACATTCGGTTTCTGACTTCTGAATGCTTGAAGACTTCATCAACGAATGTCTTACTCTTTTCTCGTGCAAGTTTCTCAGCTTGATTCAACACTTCTTCAGAAAATTTAGGAAATGCAGAATCCTGTTTGTCTTTAAAATACTCTGGATATTCCTCACTGGTAATATCCTCAATCTCAACATCTTCAAATACTGGTGCATCTCTATCATCAGAGTGATTTCCTGCTTCGTTCTCAGGAATGTTAGGAATCTGGTTTTCACTCATCAGCTCTTCAAGAGATTTACCGACTTGTCTCGTCAATCCTTCAAGTATCTCTTTTGATATAGCTGCAGAAACTTCACCATCTTCAAGATCATGATCATTACTCAAGCTCAAATCTCATATCGTCCGACTCAAATATCTCTGGAAATTTTCCTGTTAACTCAATCATCCAGACTTTCTTAGTCAACATCTGATGATATAACTTCTTGTCTTCATCTGATAAAGATCTAATCTTTTCATTCCAGAAAATTTTATCATCATCAGTGTTACCACCAGGAGCTTTCGAGCTTGATTCTCCTGCATCTTTACTAGAATCTCTCTTTTCACATTTAAACTTATCAGTATCATCATCATCGTCATCATCATCATCATCATCTGCAGAATTGTTATCTCCAGAATCATCTCCAGAACCATCTTTATCATCATCATCCTTCTTCTCAGGAGCATCACCGGCATCCTGTTCTAATTCCTCATCATCTTCTTCTTCTTCTGATTCAGACGGTTCAAATTCAACAAGTTCTTCTTCACGTTCTTTATCTTCCTCTCCTCCTTTAACATGAGGAGTTTTTTCATAAAGATCGTCAATAAGCTTCCTTAAACTCTTATTGTCTTTCTTCACCTTTTTGTTCTCGAGTCTCAAATAAATGTATCTTCTAGTATTTCTCTGTTCATGAGTTAATAACTTCTGATTTTCATCCTAAAGTTGTTTGATCTTTGCTTCTAATTCTTCTTGACTCTCCTGTGAAGATTCAACAATATCCAACATCTTTTTATCGTTCTTTCTCAACTGTTCAATCTCTTGCTGTTGCTGGTTAATAACCTTCATCATTTCTGCAAGCTTCTGGTTAACTGCATTCATAACATCACTTGATACAGTAACCTATGGTGTTGAAGCCTCAGCAACATGAGTCTTCTTCTTGAATTTATTCATAACTCTTTCCAAGACAGCATCAAAATCTGTTGTAGGATCAACAGTCTTTTCAGCAGCAGATTTCTTCTGTTTCTTTGCTACCGGGGATGTCACGGGTGTAGCAGATTTAGAACTACTAACATCAGGAACTTTCTTTCCTGCAATCAAGATCTCAACTTCTTTTGCTCTCCTCTTCTTTGGATTCTCTTTATCATCTTTCTTAGACATAGTTTTGTATCTTGGCTTCTTCTGTTTTTCACCGACCATCGGAGATCCACTGAAGTCTTGTTCACCAATACCAAGACCCAGATGAATATCGTCCATCACAATCGGACTCTTCTGTCTCTACTCCTCTAAAGTTTTGTTGAGACTTTCAGACTCACCAGCCGCAGTGGCCTTGGGCTTGGTTTGTTTTATAGTCTCTTCACCCAAATCCCATCTGACATCAGTTTGAGTCTCCTCAGAATCGACAGACTCTTAATCAACAAGCATAGTACCTTTTCTTGCTACGCTTTTCTTCCTTCTAGAAGTTTTCTTTGGAGGTTCAGCCTCATCCCCCTTTTCTTTACCTTTCCCTTTGCCACTCTTTGCACCAACATTCACCACTTGTCTCTTCCTCTTTGCTTCTGGGTTAACATGAAACAAAGGATCATCATTATCTGATTCACTGTTTGCATTTCTAGCCTTATCCACACCCGGATCCTTATAATCTGGATTAATCAAATGCCAGAACAGATTCTTGTGAAGTGGTCTTTCGTTCTCAGGAACCCCTTTGTATCATTTCATTCTAGTCAAAGTGTTCAGACTCATATGATCTTGGACTAAAATCTGTGTAGGATCTTTTTTTAGCTTCTTGTATTTCTGATCAAATATCATCTGTAGAAATCTGGGATATAATAAGAACTTCTTGTGCTTCAATCCTTAATTTCAGTGGTTCAAGCATGTGATCCAAGATCATCCCAGACACATTAAACGGCTTGTTCAGCATTAGAGCAACCATTAACGAACCGATGCTCTTTCTCATCACGTCATAACCACCACTAACGGATCCAAAAACATGTAACATCACATGAGCTAGATATTTGAACTGTGGGCACAATTTTCCTTTATGTAAAGCTCCATCTGTGATCGGTCCATTATACTTCATGCGGAGAAAGCATTTTCTCTGTTCAATCCATGATAAACATCTCAGATCTGTCGGCTCATCCTTCAGTCTCAAGGCTTTCCGAATATCACTCTCAGTAACTATTGCAAGCTGCCCCTGAATGTTGCTTACAATAGCTGTCTGATTATCCCAATAGTCCATCTTCGCATTCTTCCAGAAATCTACTTGATGATCTTTATAGATAATGGCAGGTGTAGCTATTGCATCAACAACTCTGCTTCGCTTTAGAAACTCTATGATTCCAGAGAATTCTGTGTGTTACTTGACCTCACCAAGAAAATTCACAACAGTTATGGGCTTCTTCAAAAGGCAATTCTTCTTCCGGTTTCTTTCCAGCAGCTTTTTCAGAAGATCCAGCTGGTATATCTGTGTTTTGTGGTTCTGCCATTTGAAATTCTGCAAAAATGAAACATGAAAAGTCATTAGAAACGGACAAAATTTGCAAAATTGAAATTTGGTTTTGAAAAGTCCACATTCGACCCATCGGGGGTTCGAACGAAGAAATTCCAAGGTTCGAATGTGAAAGGTAAGGTTGAATGTGAAAAATCTGTTTAAAAATGTACATTCGACCTTAAATCCACTTTCGACCCTATGAACAAATCACCTTCGACCGGAAAAGCCACAGTCGACCTTTCTTAAGTGGTCGAACCTGACTGTTCATATGACCAAAATTACAGAATTCAAATCAGTCCATCTTAACATGTAATTTTCATTTGTTTAACATCTAACATGACCGATTAAGCCTTTTCATCAATCAATTGTAACAATTATTTAGTTTTTGATTGTTATATTAAAATCTAGGGTTTGTTCATTTTAAACAATCAATTATACAATCTGTGATGTTTTAATTCTAGATTTTGTTATATTCTCCCCCTAAAACAATCAACAACTAAATCCAAACCATCAATTGTGTCAATAACACTCTGTAATTGATCAAACAGTTCAGATTATGGTTCGAAGACAAAAACAATCAATCGGGCTTCGTTTCTTGTTTATTACTTATGATTATTGTATCAAAATGATCAGAATCAAACGAGGAACAAAGTGGTAAGGTCTAGAAAACACGAGCAACAAGGGTTGGTTATCTCAGATTTTTGAATTTTTTTTCCAATGGGAGGTTTGAATGTGCAGAAGGTATATATAGACTCCACATTCGACCATTTTATAAGGGCGAATGTGAAACTATTTCTACATTCGACCCTACTGAAAGGCTCGAAAGTAGAAATAGGGTTCGAATGTACAAAATAGTACCACCACATGAATTCTTTAGAAAAGTGTTGTGGAATCGGCCTCAAAGGAATATTTTTCAGTACGGTCAGTGGTTTATACTTTAAAGTCACCTTTGTCATCCCAGTAATATGATCTTTAATCTTTTTATGAACAATCCTCTTAGGATACTGCGGAGTGAACACATCCCATTTTCTTCTGCTCTCTCTAGCCATGCGATCTGCGAAATAGCCAACTGCATCGTTGTTTACACATGCACCTGACAAAGTATGTCGGCAGACGTCGCGTACAACCCAGTAAGGTAGTGTTTTGATATCATGGAATCTGTTGAAATACAAAATTCCCTTCTCCCATTTCACAGCAACACACCTTAGCTGTCTCAGGTGTTTCCAACCAGCTCTTCCTTTGAATAATTCGTTGTGAAATTTGTAGAACCTCCCTGAATCTCAGTCTTCGGTCGGTTGGCTTCTATTTCTTTCAATTTCCTCAACAAGCTTTTCAGATCATCAGATTGTTCAACATTCGGTTTCTGACTTCTGAATTTTTGAAGACTTCATCAACGAATGTCTTACTCTTTTCTCGTGCAAGTTTCTCAGCTTGATTCAACACTTCTTCAGAAAATTCAGGAAATGCAGAATCCTGTTTGTCTTTAAAATACTCTGGATATTCCTCACTGGTAATATCCTCAATCTCAACATCTTCAAATACTGGTGCATCTCTATCATCAGAGTGATTTCTTGCTTCGTTCTCAGGAATGTTAGGAATCTGGTTTTCACTCATCAGCTCTTCAAGAGATTTACCGACTTGTCTCGTCAATCCTTCAAGTATCTCTTTTGATATAGCTGCAGAAACTTCACCATCTTCAAGATCATGATCATTACTCAAGCTCAAATCTCATATCGTCCGACTCAAATATCTCTGGAAATTTTCCTGTTAACTCAATCATCCAGACTTTCTTAGTCAACATCTGATGATATAACTTCTTGTCTTCATCTGATAAAGATCTAATCTTTTCATTCCAGAAAATTTTATCATCATCAGTGTTACCACCAGGAGCTTTCGAGCTTGATTCTCCTGCATCTTTATTAGAATCTCTCTTTTCACATTTAAACTTATCAGTATCATCATCATCGTCATCATCATCATCATCTGCAGAATTGTTATCTCCAGAATCATCTCCAGAACCATCTTTATCATCATCATCCTTCTTCTCAGGAGCATCACCGGCATCCTGTTCTAATTCCTCATCATCTTCTTCTTCTTCTTCTTCTGATTCAGACGGTTCAAATTCAACAAGTTCTTCTTCACGTTCTTTATCTTCCTCTCCTCCTTTAACATGAGGAGTTTTTTCATAAAGATCGTCAATAAGCTTCCTTAAACTCTTATTGTCTTTCTTCACCTTTTTGTTCTCGAGTCTCAAATAAATGTATCTTCTAGTATTTCTCTATTCATGAGTTAATAACTTCTGATTTTCATCCTAAAGTTGTTTGATCTTTGCTTCTAATTCTTCTTGACTCTCTTGTGAAGATTCAACAATATCCAACATCTTTTTATCGTTCTTTCTCAACTGTTCAATCTCTTGCTGTTGCTGGTTAATAACCTTCATCATTTCTGCAAGCTTCTGGTTAACTGCATTCATAACATCACTTGATACAGTAACCTATGGTGTTGAAGCCTCAGCAACATGAGTCTTCTTCTTGAATTTATTCATAACTCTTTCCAAGACAGCATCAAAATCTGTTGTAGGATCAACAGTCTTTTCAGCAGCAGATTTCTTCTGTTTCTTTGCTACCGGGGATGTCACGGGTGTAGCAGATTTAGAACTACTAACATCAGGAACTTTCTTTCCTGCAATCAAGATCTCAACTTCTTTTGCTCTCCTCTTCTTTGGATTCTCTTTATCATATTTCGTAGACATAGTTTTGTATCTTGGCTTCTTCTGTTTTTCACCCACCATCGGAGATCCACTGAAGTCTTGTTCACCAATACCAAGACCCAGATGAATATCGTCCATCACAATCGGACTCTTCTGTCTCTACTCCTCTAAAGTTTTGTTGAGACTTTCAGACTCACCAGCCGCAGTGGCCTTGGGCTTGGTTTGTTTTATAGTCTCTTCACCCAAATCCCATCTGACATCAGTTTGAGTCTCCTCAGAATCGACAGACTCTTAATCAACAAGCATAGTACCTTTTCTTTCTACGCTTTTCTTCCTTCTAGAAGTTTTCTTTGGAGGTTCAGCCTCATCCCCCTTTTCTTTACCTTTCCCTTTGCCACTCTTTGCACCAACATTCACCACTTGTCTCTTCCTCTTTGCTTCTGGGTTAACATGAAACAAAGGATCATCATTATCTGATTCACTGTTTGCATTTCTAGCCTTATCCACACCCGGATCCTTATAATCTGGATTAATCAAATGCCAGAACAGATTCTTGTGAAGTGGTCTTTCGTTCTCAGGAATCCCTTTGTATCATTTCATTCTAGTCAAAGTGTTCAGACTCATATGATCTTGGACTAAAATCTGTGTAGGATCTTTTTTTAGCTTCTTGTATTTCTGATCAAATATCATCTGTAGAAATCTGGGATATAATAAGAACTTCTTGTGCTTCAATCCTTAATTTCAGTGGTTCAAGCATGTGATCCAAGATCATCCCAGACACATTAAACGGCTTGTTCAGCATTAGAGCAACCATTAACGAACCGATGCTCTTTCTCATCACGTCATAACCACCACTAATGGATCCAAAAACATGTAACATCACATGAGCTAGATATTTGAACTGTGGGCACAATTTTCCTTTATGTATAGCTCCATCTGTGATCGGTCCATTATACTTCATGCGGAGAAAGCATTTTCTCTGTTCAATCCATGATAAACATCTCAGATCTGTCGGCTCATCCTTCAGTCTCAAGGCTTTCCGAATATCACTCTCAGTAACTATTGCAAGCTGCCCCTGAATGTTACTTACAATAGCTGTCTGATTATCCCAATAGTCCATCTTCGCATTCTTCCAGAAATCTACTTGATGATCTTTATAGATAATGGCAGGTGTAGCTATTGCATCAACAACTCTGCTTCGCTTTAGAAACTCTATGATTCCAGAGAATTCTGTGTGTTACTTGACCTCACCAAGAAAATTCACAACAGTTATGGGCTTCTTCAAAAGGCAATTCTTCTTCCGGTTTCTTTCCAGCAGCTTTTTCAGAAGATCCAGCTGGTATATCTGTGTTTTGTGGTTCTGCCATTTGAAATTCTGCAAAAATGAAACATGAAAAGTCATTAGAAACGGACAAAATTTGCAAAATTGAAATTTGGTTTTGAAAAGTCCACATTCGACCCATCGGGGGTTCGAACGAAGAAATTCCAAGGTTCGAATGTGAAAGGTAAGGTTGAATGTGAAAAATCTGTTTAAAAATGTACATTCGACCTTAAATCCACTTTCGACCCTATGAACAAATCACCTTCGACCGGAAAAGCCACAGTCGATCTTTCTTAAGTGGTCGAACCTGACTGTTCATATGACCAAAATTACAGAATTCAAATCAGTCCATCTTAACATGTAATTTTCATTTGTTTAACATCTAACATGACCGATTAAGCCTTTTCATCAATCAATTGTAACAATTATTTAGTTTTTGATTGTTTTATTAAAATCTAGGGTTTGTTCATTTTAAACAATCAATTATACAATCTGTGATGTTTTAATTCTAGATTTTGTTATATTCTCCCCCTAAAACAATCAACAACTAAATCCAAACCATCATTTGTGTCAATAACACTCTGTAATTGATCAAACAGTTCAGATTATGGTTCGAAGACAAAAACAATCAATCGGGCTTCGTTTCTTGTTTATTACCTATGATTATTGTATCAAAATGATCAGAATCAAACGAGGAACAAAGTGGTAAGGTCTATAAAACACGAGCAACAAGGGTTGGTTATCTCAGATTTTTGAAATTTTTTTCGAATGGGAGGTTTGAATGTGCAGAAGGTATATATAGACTCCACATTCGACCATTTTATAAGGGCGAATGTGAAACTATTTCTACATTCGACCCTACTGAAAGGCTCGAAAGTAGAAATGGGGTTCGAATGTACAAAATACACTGGAACAATCACATTCGATCAAATTAGAAAGCTCGAATGTAAGAAAAATTCCACGTTCGACCCATCGAAGGGGCGAATGAAGATTGGAATTTTTGAAAAATTTACCAAATCTCAAAATCGAATCCCGTTCAATCTTTTTCACACCTTTTAAGCTTCAAACCTTCATCATTTCACATTTAAAAGTTACAAAACTCAAATTGGTTCATCAAGTTTCAGAAAACGACCATCAATCACCATCAGTTATAAAAAATAACACATAAATGTAAAATCTTTTTGGGTTTTCTGAAAGTTATGCTAAAACACACCTAAAATCTTTTTGTGTTTTTGTAAATTTTGAACAAATGTAAAATGCAGAAATGTAAACATAAAGCAGTAAACATTTTGTGATTTCCGGTAAGAGGATCATATCAGTTTTTGAGAAATCTAATCACACCGTTGATCTTTAGTGTTTTTTTATCATTAAAGACAATGTGTGATCCAGCAACTGCTGATATTGTTATCCACATAAGCTCTCATGCAGGCTGTTATGCAGTGTTTGATACAATTATCTATAGTATAAACAAAATTGTCTGTGGTTCCCACGCACACGACATACCCCCGTATCAAGGAATAATTGCACAAAGACTCATTGTAACGCGTGATTATGCTTTCGTTATCTATAATTTTACAAGGTATTGAGGCACAGAGGTGTACAGGTAAGCAAATCAATGCTGCAAAGTAACATATCCACTCGACCAGGTTGAGTGCTAATATCAATCATGATTTTCATCAATGATTGGATACGATGCATTAGATAATCTTTGATTATCGTCATACATGGAAAGTTCCTCAATTCGGTAACTTTAGGTTTTGGAATTTAAAGCTCTTCTAGAAAGATACCCTGTCTGATCTAGGTCCGTAAAACCTTACGACAGAAGATCAGAAAGGCTATCCCCAGATAACTAGTAACATAACAACCCGAAACCTCCAAATTTTGTACAAAAACCCTATCAAACGAAATTACGGTACTAAGACCATATGCCAATGAGGAGTTCATCCACATAACAATTCGTTTGATATGTATGTATCTAACACGCAGTAATAGGTTTACGAAGCCTACCAGCACATCACATAGACTCAACACACGGCTTATATAACATTTCAAATCTTTTGCATGTGTCAGATCCCCACTGATGTACTATCATTTACTCTTTTAATCCTGGAAAATCATTTTGATTTTTCTAATTTTTATGGCTTTTTGGATTTTTCAATGTTTTTGGTTTTTCTGAAAATCTAATGACTCCCCCTAAAATGTAAAACATATTTTTAGGTTTTTGGATTTTTGAAAAACTATAAAACTAAAACTAAAAGTGATAAACCGAGGTGATGATCAGTCTTGTTTCTCTTTTATACCATTAGCTTTTAATAAAAATTCGAATCGAGATCTATCGAAAGCTTTGGTAAAAAGATCTGCACGTTGGTAATCAGTGTGGCTTTTGACCATATCAAACAATTCTTTGGCATAACAATCTCGGATAAAGTAATACTTAATCCGGATATGTTTAGCTTTCGAGTGATTGAACGTGTCTTTAGTTAATGCAATTGCAGCTTCGTTGTCACAGTGAATAGGGGTTTTCAGAAATTGCAAACCGTAATCAACCATCTGCTGCTGGATCCACAGAACATGTGAGCAACAACTCGAGGCTGCCACATATTCTGCTTCGCAAGTAGATAGTGCGACTGCTGTCTGCTTCTTACACTGCCAGCTCACGAGCCTGCTCACCAGAAATTGACATCCAACCGTTGTGGATTTGCTGTCTTTGTCACAACCTCTCCAATCTGCATCACTAAAAGCAACAAAGTCAAAATTATCATCATTAGGGTACCATAATCCTTTAGACGGACAACCCTTCAGATATCGTAGGATCCGTTTGACGGCTGCATGATGACTTTGTTTCGGCTTCGACTGAAATCGTGCACAAAGACATGTAGCGAACATTATGTCTGGTCTAGATGCGGTGAGATACATCAGAGATCCGACGATTGCTCTGTATGTAAAAGGATCAGTCAGCTCCCCCTTAGTGTCAACTCCAATCCCGTGATTAGGTTGTATTGGGGTATCCATCGGCTTCGAATCTTCCATCTGGAACCGGCTTAAGACTTCAGATACGTATTTGGTTTGGTGAATAAAGATCCCCGTTGGTCTTTGTTCCACCTGCAAGCCGAGGAAAAACTGAATTTCTCCCATCGCACTCATCTCGAACTTTTCCTGCATTACTTTTTCAAATTCTCTGCACAAAAGTTCGTTAGTAGATCCAAAAATAATATCGTCAACATAAATCTGGACGAGAAGCAAGTCATCCCCTGTTCTTTTGGTGAACAGAGTGCAATCTACCAAACCGCGTTTGAATCCTTTGGATAGTAGGTACGTGCTCAGCTCCTCATACCATTGGCGTGGAGCTTGGTGCAACCCGTATAATGCTTTGTTGAGAACGTAAACCTTATCCCGGTGGATAGGATCTTCAAAGCCTGGAGGTTGACCGACGTATACCTCTTCCTTGACCACACCGTAAAGAAACGCACTCTTGACATCAATTTGATACACCTTGATTTTCTTATATGAGGCAAACGCTAGAAACATACGAATAGCTTCTAAACGTGCCACAGGTGCATAAATCTCATTGTAGTCAATTCCTTCCACTTGATGAAAACCTTGAACTACCAGTCGAGCTTTGTTTCTCACGATTAAGCCTCTGTCATCCTTTTTGCATTTAAAAACCCATTTAGTTCCAATTTTCTTTCTGCCTGGAGGTAAATCTGTTAGTGTCCACACACCCAGTTTCTGAAACTGCAATAACTCTTCTTGCATCGCCTCTACCCAAGAATCATCCAAAAGAGCATCCTTGTAAGTCCGCGGCTCAACCTGCGGAACATAACAAGCAAAGGACCAGTCATTCTGACAACCAGATTTTTGAATTTTTGCATATAAAGCTAAAGCGCCAAGATTTTCATGTGAGTTTGCACTCCGAAGTTGTCCTCTAGTCATAACACTGCTTCCAGGATCACCAATCACTTCCTCAAGCGGGTGAAAACGATGAATCCGAGATTCCGGATGATCAGGTACTTGAACTCCCGTTTGAGTAGTCAAATTCTCTGTCGCATCCAGATCATTACCCATATTAGAAGTTGAAGCAACATCTGGATTTAGGTTCACTGGTGGTGTCTCTGTTTCCTGTTCTAGAATAGCTTCATTTGTGACATCATCATCATCTTCCGATTCTGATGAATTAAGAGTAGTGGAAGCTTCCTGGAAAACTTCTTCTTCAGCTGCAGGAACATTGGTATCATTAGAAGTTGTTGGAGGAGTTACGGTGATCGGACGCACCAACGGTGAAGTCACTGCGTTTTCACACTCGAAATACAGTCTTAATACAGCCTTTTCAACCAAGTTATCTAGATTGAATGATTCAAAGAAATCTTTGTAATCAAACATCCAATCTGGACCGCTACCCTGTACATTCTGAGTATACCGTTGAACTTCAACGTTAGCCCACTCCTCTACCTGACGAGTACGTTTGTTGAATACCCGTTTGAGCAGGGTTGCATATTCAACAAAGAATCCCTCTTCAGCTTTTGGTGCAAACTTCTCAGACGGATTAAGCATAGTACACGGTGCTCCAAACGGTTCTAGATACTCCAAATTCGGCTTTCGTCTGTTCAACAGTTCATAAGAATGTAGGTCCCTTTCCTTTGAGATCTTCTCTGCAATCAAACCAAACACGAATCCTAGACGCGGAATATTTTTGATCCGTGGATATCACACAAAGAACAATCACAAGATTACTTTTAACGTTTTATCTTATTGAATGAATCACTAATAACATACAATAAGACCCAACTATGAATCTTGTAAACTAGCTTGCACAAGAACTCTCTCAATCTCTCTCTACCACATAAGACCCACCAACTAACCAACCCCTAAAACCCCATGCATCATTTGCTTATATATATGCATCCTCACGGGCTTTTATCTGGGCTTATGTTGGGCTTTTACAATGCAAGCTTAATTACATATTCACGAACTAACTTAGACAAGTTCTTCTAACGACACGAACAATATAAAGTCTTCTGTCAATAATCCCGGGCGTTTGTTTATCCGTTTGAGTATCTGTCACAAACTCGCTCCAACAAAGAAGTTTTGCCAAACTTCTTCACTGTTAACACACGATTCAATGTGTAACATGCTGCGTAAATGGCTTCATTCCAGAACATTACTGGAAGATTAGAATCCGCAAGCATTGTTCTCGCTGCCTTGATTACAGTCCTGTTTTTCTTTTCTACGACACCGTTCTGTTGCGGGGTATACGGAGCACTGTATTCATGATGAATTCCTTTATCTTCACAAAGAGCATCCATCTGTGCATTTTTGAACTCCGTCCCATTATCACTCCGAATTCTTTTGATTTTCAAACCATAGACATTCTCTAAACGAGTGAACAGAACTTTCAAGTTGTTAAACGTGTTGCTTTTATATTGAAAGCACATTACCCACGAAAATCTAGAATAATCGTCAGTAACCATAAGACAGTAAAGCTCTCCGCAATGACTCTTACGCCTGACAGGTCCGAATAGGTCCATGTGCAAACGCTCAAGTGGCATTTCAATAGAGTTTATTTTCTTTGGTTTGTGGGACTGTTTGTGCTACTTCCCCTTCTTGCAACTCACACACTTGTCATTGAGATGAAAATGTTTGACATTAACGCCTTCGACAAGTCCATTCTTCACCAAATGATTCATTTTCCTGAGGTGAATGTGTCCCATCCTCCTATGCCACATAATTGATTCTTTCTCTGTAGCCTTGGAGAGGAAACACGTAACTTGGCCCTGAGTTGTCATCGCCTTTGACATATCAAGAATGTAAAGATTATTTACTCTCGGTGCTTTCAACATGATCCACTCTTTTGGAATAACAAAGCCGAGTTTGAGGATATAGCAAGATTTGTCATCGAAGTGTACAGAAAACTGTTTGTCGCAGATTTGGCTCACACTCACCAGATTATAGTCGATCTGATTCACATACGAAATCTTCTCAAAACTAACAATCCCGTTACTCACACTTCCCTCCATTGTGATGTAACCTCCTTTATTTCCTGCGAACGCTACATATCCTCCATTGATGTTTCTGATATCGAATAGCAGCGTCAAATCCCCTGTCATGTGACCAAAAGCTCCACTATCAACAATCCAAAGACTGCTAACAGGGCCAGCTGGAGCTCCCTGCACATATCAAGAAAAACATTAGTTCTTTCGGGGGGCCCAAGCCTGTTTGGTCTTGGGTCTTTGAACATTGGATTTCAAAGATTCATTAACACAAACATTTGAATTTGACTCGATCTTTTTCTGATCAATCAAATTTTTCTCACTTTGAGATTTTTCATTGACTTTTGAAGTAGAAGCACCTGGAGAACCCACCGGTGACCAAGATTGTTCCGAACGTTTCAAAATCCTGATATGAGATTTTGGGGTCTCGGTCGGTTTCTTCGTATCGTTCTTAAATGAAACCTTATTAGTTACCTTCTCTGATTTAACAGAGACATGTCCAACTGATGATTTAACAGCAGGTTTTGGTGAAACCTTTTGTTTATCAACAATTGAGTTCACCACTGGTTTCTTTAAAGGTTTTTCCATAGCAATCCAGTTACGACGATCATATGCAATTTGACGATTATCCCTCCTTTGAAAATAACGGCTTTGATTATAAAACGGTGCTGGTTGAGGGACAAAACGTCTTTGTGGATAACAATGATTGTCGACTGGACTTCTATATGTCTGCTTCATCTCAACTTCGTGCCTCTTATGTCTCACGTACGGGCAGTGAGCAAGTAAATGCCCTCTCTCCCCGCACTTAAAACATGCACGGTATTCCTCAATAACATTCTTGGCATTCGACTTAGCATAAGAAGTGATAGGATATTGGTCATTCACACACCTTCGTCTCAAACTCTCAGGAGTTGTGTCCTTTGAGTAAGTCGGCTCAAGAAAACTGTTAGCCTTTTCTTTCGGCTTGATGAACTCAGTGACGTGAACCTTAGGTTCTTTTGGAATATCCGGATAAATTTTCTTTAAAATTTCTGGAGGTACATCATTGGTCCTCTCATGTTTAGGAAACCAAATAGTACTCTCCTGCCAAATTTTCTCGATCTTTGAGTAATTGGCAAATTTTATTGGATATTCCTCATCAGAGATAATTTTATCGGATCCTTCCATCCAATAAAATACTTTGACGGGTTTGTCAACTGATTCATTTTTCTCAACTTTCTTTACTGACTGATTCACTCGATGAGCATTTGCCATCGGATGTGAAATCTGAGAAGGTGATACAGGTTCATTTGTGATAATGTGATTTTCCAAAGGAATATCACTCACTTTCTCAGGTTCCTCATCTTCTGATTCAGAATCATCAGTCACAGCAATCACTCCCTCATTATTCAATCCCAAAATCGGTCTAACATCAGAATGTGGATCCCCAACACTAGAAGTGTTAGATTCATCACCCGATGTAGAATCAGATTTGATTGATCTCTCCGGTGTTATTGAATGTAAAGTGTGGTTCTCAAATAACACTGGAGATGGACCAGGCTTGTAGTTTGCACTACTAGGTTGTGAGGGTTCTTCAATGATATGGTCAACCACATAAGCAATGTGTTTATAACTTTCAAGCTTTTTGTTGACCTTTTCAGCAAATCATTCGATGGTTGCCTTTTCTAGTTTAGTTTCTTCAAGTTCATTGGTATAACTCTTAATGGCCAGTTGTTTTAAAGAAAGAATTTTCTTCAAATCAGAAATGTTCTTTTTATAACCATCAAGCACTTTATTGAATTCATGTGCTTCTTTGTGATAAGATTGACAGTTGATTCTAGCACTCTCAAGTTGAACTCTGAGTTGCTTGTTTTCCTCTATCAATCTATCACAAGTTCCACAATATCTATCACTGTTCATATCTATAGTAAATTCAGAACTTACCTGTTTCGGAGGATCAGTCATCGCCATCAAAGCAAAATGCGCTTCCTTCCCAGCAAAGAATTTGGAATAGTCAATTCTTGTGAAAGCATCATCAACTATGCATGACTTCCGAGTCATAAGAAAGTCAGCTTCGGCCAGGAGTTGATCAATATCATCATCTAGTGAATTGACACTAGCTTTCGAATCTGGCTCACTCTCCGAATCAGAATATATCGAATCACGCTCATCAGGAATATCAGTGACCGAATCAATGATCATTCCTGAATTCTTCTCAATAGGAATATCAGTTTCTTCTACCATCTCCTCAATCTTCACTTCAGAAACCTTCTCTGTCTCCAAAACATCTCCAACTATTACCGGCTCCTCTAAATCAATCTTCTGAGCAACACAAGCTACATTCCCAGCAGTAATTTCTTCAACACCCAGTTGCATCCCAGTCCAGTCAAAACCTTCATCTTTTTGGATCACCAAAGCCTGATTTTGGTTTTCAGTTTGGTTTTGGCTATTTGGTGTGGAAATTGGAATAATGGTTCTGGTTGGGTTATGTGGTGCTTGAGTTTGAGTCTGGTTAGGTGTAGTTGTTTGTCTAGCAGAGTTATTTTGTGAGGTGTTCTGTCGGTTTTGGTAATTGTTTTGTGATTGATAGTTATTGTTGTTTTGGCTTTGATAGGATACCTGATTCTGAGATTGACGGTTTTGGTAATTTGTGTTGAATGGATTCCTGTTACCTTGTTGAGCTGGCTGCGTGCACTCCCTTTTGAAATGACCTTTACCACCACAGTTAAAACAAGTGACTTTGGCTTTGTTGAAGCCATAAGTGGTGTTCGGTGATGTAGATAGATCAGTTCTACCAGTCTTCTCAATGAACTCGGTTGCTCGTCTCATATCGCTTGCGAATGCCCACTGAATATCAATAAGCTCCATCTCCTCCTTATCAATTTGAGCATAGTCTTCACAAGTTAGATTGTTGTTACCAATTTGACTAGCCACCAAACCATTGTAAGAAGCAACCATTGCCGAAACCAATGCGACATGTTGCTGCGCAACTTCAACTGTGACGTTGTTCATGTTGGATGTCTACAACACTATTGGACTTTGACTTGGTTGACTTGGATTCATTTGAGGAATGTAAGGTTGTTGTTGAGGTTGATTCATGTTAGTTGTATAACATGCTGCTTGTTGCATTAGTGAAAAAGGTGGAATGTAAGTGGTAGTGTATGATGGTGGTGTGTAGGATGAAGTTTGAGCAAGGTAGTTTATCAGGGTTTTAGATGGTTCCATAACACTTGAAACACAAGCAATGTGTGGTGCAACAGTACCACTAGCACTAGAACTAGTCAAAGTAGAAGATGTACCACCATGATATAACTCCGGATTCTGAGAAAATTGTGCTCTTTTTGCTTTCCTCTTTTCTTCCAACTCTTTGTTCTCCAGCTTTTGAATAAACTCATTGATGGTCCAATATTGATAAGCATCTTTCTCCTTTAGGACCTCAATATGTTGGTTCCAATATGGTGGTGGAGAATCTGCAAATTTGTCTACCAACTCAGACATTGGAATCTGAATCTCATAATTCGATAACTCCGTCAAAAGATGACAATATCTAGGAATCAACTCCTTCAAAGTCTCATTCCCCACATAACTGAAGTTCTCAAATTCCTTTCTCAATTCTTCCATCCTCAACTTCCTGGTTTTCTCATTACCATCATGACGGTTCTTCAACATATCCCAAAGCTGTTTGGAAGTATTACATGATCCAAACTGGTGTAATAGATCAGTAGTGATAGCCTGAGATAGTTGAGAAAACGCCTTCTTTTCCACCGCAAACTTCTTCTTTTCATCCTCAACTAAACTCTCTAGAGGAATTGGTTCACCTGTATTCTCCAGCACTTGTGCAATATATCGCTTAGCAATCATTTGCCATGCCTCAGTCCCTTCTAATCCCATTCCTTCCAAGTGAATCTTGAAATTTTTCTGCCATTGGTTGTAGTTTATCATCTCCATCAGCTTCAGTGGTCGACTCCCGCTACCTGAAGACAAATCATTAATTAAAGTAGAAATAGCATTGGTAGTTTGAGAGTGTACCACGGCTGTTGCAACTCCCCAATAATCATTCATGGGTTGTTGTGGAGGTTGAACAACAGTCTGTGGCATCGAACTAGTCATCGCTAAGTAATTGATCGGCTGAGATGGTTGACTGTTCGTCTTCTGTGCAGCTACAGTCCAAGGATCCATAGTAACGTGTTGTTGTTGTGTAGTATTAGGCCTAGGTGTTGTTGGAAAGTTCCATATATCGTCAACGAAGTCCAAAATGCAAAACACTCAGAAAAATTTTCAAACAACTTCTACGTTCGACCCTTTTCAACTGACGTGGGTTCGAATGTGGAAAATTTCCATGTTCGACCCTTCCTTCTGACTCGAATGCAGAATATGATACACAAACTCACATTCAACCACTAAAATCCCACTTTCAACCTCCCGTAGGTTCGAATGTACAACAATCTGGTCGAATGTACAAAACAACACACACAACCTCTAGGTTCGACCTAAAATGATTCACTTTCGACCTAAAAATCTCAGGTTCGACCCAAAACACTACACGTTCGACCTTTCTCTCCTAGGTTCGACCCTGTTCATTTGAAAAACGGTTATTCTTTAAAAATCAGTTATTTTGATCCCAATTTTTCAAAAGTTGATTAATTTTGATGATGTTTTGCAGGTTTTACTTCAGAATTGATTTGGAAAAAGTTTAATAAAGAGAATTCTTGATTTTAACCGTGAAAACTAGTCCGAATCAATCAATTTTCATCAAAAACCATTGTTCATTCAAAACAGAAAAATTTTGATCAAATTTGGGTCCAAGTTAGTTCAGAAACTATCAATTCGTAGTTGTATGATCCGTATAGGCTCTGATACCACTTTGTTGAGGATCGTTTTGACAAAAAACAAGTTATTTGATCATAAAAGTTTACCAATTTAGGTGTGGAATCCCTAAATCAGTTATGAAATGATAATAATCGAATCAAAACACACAAATCACCTTTTAACTTCCATTTCATTCATAAACAAGTTGATAAAAGCTTTACAACGATGTTTACAATGAAATATCTTAGTTTCCGACTCTATTAGAACACTAGAGACAATTACAGGTCGAATGGGAAAGACAAATGACAAAAAGTTAACAATAAAATGAAATTCTAAGCTTATATAGACCTGCACATTCACCCCCCGTAAAGGGTCGAATGTGCAGGTTCGACCCTTCAAATGGTCGAATCAGCACACTACATATCAAACTTCCATGTTCGACCTGATTCTCCACCTTCCACCTTCAGCAATCCACCTTCGACCTAAAAATCTCAGGTTCGACCCAAAACACTACACGTTCGACCTTTCTCTCCTAGGTTCGACCCCATTCATTTGAAAAACGGTTATTCTTTGAAAATCAGTTATTTTGATCCCAATTTTTCAAAAGTTGATGAATTTTGATGATGTTTTGCAGGTTTTGCTTCGGAATTGATTTGGAACAAGTTTAATAAAGAGAATTCTTGATTTTAACCGTGAAAACTACTCCGAATCAATCAATTTTCATCAAAAACCATTGTTCATTCAAAACAAATAGTTTTGTCACTTCTCCACTCTATGGGAAGTGTAGTTGTGAATGGTTCATTCCTTGTTGGTGTTAAGCATAGATGGATGTGTAACTAGATAGGCTTGGTGACTAGGAAGGGAAATAGACATGTGTGTGTATATATGCGAGTGTGTAAATGTGTGTGTATAGATAGTTTTGTCACTTCTCCACTCTATGTATGTGTGTATAGTGCCATGTATATGTATGTATGTATAGAGATGTGAGTGTGTCTTGTACTAGTTATGTAGTGTCCAAAACAATGCACACCTTCTTTCCTTGGGAATAAATGAGCCACAAATTACATAGGGAAAGAACAAGACATTTTAAGCAAGTCAACATGCGTAAGTATTGTTCACTAAGGTGGACTAGATCCCTTTAAGGAAATGGTCTTGGATTTGATGGGATCTTGTTGTGCATGTGTGTATGTATGGCTGTAGGCATGCATGTATGTGTGTTAGTGTATTTGTTTGATCCTCATGTTCATGTAAGTCTAGATGGATCAAGTTCAAGGTTACAAGTGGACGTTTGTTTGTACACGAACTAGTTTACTACATACATGTTAGTAACCTCTTTTGTTTATGAACATTGTTTGATTTTGTCCTTGTCGGGTAACAAGTTGGGAATTCTTGTTCAATTGCATGGATTTCCTATAGTCCGGCTAGACATATTTAACTAACTGAGGCCTTTTACTAACTAATGTGTCTACTTTTAGACTGCATGTCTCGGGATTGTCTCGTTGGAACCCTGTATGATCCAACTATGACAGAATAGATGACATGGAATGCTATGCACAATGTATTCACATGTACTTAGATGTACGGATATGACCTGTGATTTCGACGGGTGTCACACACAAAACCTATCCCGGGCCAAGTGGTTTGGCTCGTCTGGATCCATTCAGAATGACTGAATCTGGTCCCTAATGCGAGCGGCCTTAGAAGGAGGATAATATTTTTTTTAGAAACTTGGCCTTCAAGTCTTCCTAGGTGGTTATGGAATCCTGTGGAAGAGTATCCAACCAAGTGGCAGCACGCCCAGATAGAGAAAATGGAAAAACTCTAAGATAGATCCTGTCTACGGTGACACATGTCAGACCGAAGGTGTCACAAATGCGCATAAAATGGGACAGATGGCCAGGAGCATCCTCATTATCCAGACCATTGAACAGGGCGGTTTGGGTGATTGTGGTAAGGACGTGTGAGGGGATCTACTATGACAACCGGAAAATTCTAGTCAATATTTAACCAACTGATCTACACGACGTTTGTGTCATTCTTCCTATCTATTTTAATTATATACTATGTTTGTGAGAATCCGGTAGAAAATCGAATTCATGGATCGATTAAACGAAAACAACTCGGTTTCAGACGGGAGATTCGAGACGAGACAGAAACATACGATAACAAAGTCATCACAGATTCATATTAATTCAGAAACGGTTACAGACACTGTCATCAGTAGGATAAACATCTATCTCGGGGCCGGGGGAGGTCGGGCATGACCTCCCCCTTGAGAGCATTCAAAGTACAAACTCAAATCACCAAATGAACAATAACACATGAGATTGATATTTATAGTTCAATACCCAAAAGCCACCTTCGCCCCTTTTGAATGGTCGAATGTGGAGCATTTCCACATTCGCCCATTTGTAATGGTCGAATGTGGAAAACTTCCACATTCGCCCAGTGTATATAGGTCGAATCTAGCTTTGGTATTGTCCTATATTTTACAAATGCGTCAGATCCATAAAATGCCCTTATGGATCACCACAATCTCATGTAACACATTACTAAGACTCAATCCTAGTCTTATTCGACAGTGACGTCCATAGAAAGTGCATCAACAATCTCCCCCTTGGACGTTGCTGGCGAATCCACAAATCTCTTGCACATCAACACATTCTCCTCTTTGAAAATTCCTAGCATCTTTAGTCAATAATTGTTGAAGTATCAGACACATTGTTACATCAACAATCTCCCCCTTGACTGATGCTTCACCAAGTTTCTCTGAGATCCCGTATGATAAATCAATCATGTTCTTGAGTAACTTCATCTGTTCGACAGAATACAAGCCGTAGACGAGTGGAACAAGCAATCAGAAGCTTTCATCAGGAACTACCAGTACTAATTGAAGGACTTGAAATGCTTCAGAAACTGAAGTTTTCGGCGGGGCCAACAATATCTACCAATAGCTCTTGAAAATCTTCAGGACTGTGATCTTGAAACTTTCGTTGAACCTACGTGCCACATGACTCCTACTAGGATACCTCATTACTTTCAGAACATTTAAATCTCAAACTTGATTTCCTTCTTCATAACAACTCTTTAGAACAAGTTCCTTCAAACACACAGGAACTGGGTTGACTGTTCTCATCATGCGGAATAAAATCTGTCTATTTTCTGGCCCATAATAGTCATTTGAATCTGATTATCATACTGTTGATTCTCATGACTACCCCACAATAAAACGTTTCATCATCATTTCTTCAACAATTTGTGAAGACATCATCACCATTCTTCCCAAAAATCTTCAAAAATTGCCTTTCGAAATTTTTTAGGCCTTAAATTCTACATTCGCCCCTGGGAACTCCACTTTCGCCCAAAATAGAGACTCGAATGTAGAATATGAATAATACTTTTCACTTTCGCCCATTTACACTCACGTTCATCCACTTTCTATCCACCTTCGCCCGCCCGATGAACCGAAGGTGAAATAGACACCCGAAAGTGAAAATCCACATAACAAAATTCCAGGTTCACCCAAAACATGCTACATTCGCCCATTAGAATTCCACATTCGCCCAGTGGAATTCCACGTTCGCCCGCCCGACTTTATGAAAGGGGCGAATGTGCAGACTGATCGTGTTCTTGTTCAATATTTTCTTCAAATCAGTCCATAATCACTCTAATTCTTTGAATTTGATGATGAAACTTGTTCAGAAAGGTGCGGAAATGAAAACCTAACCCTCGAATTCACAAAAACATGGTGAAATCACATGGTTTTGGGTTCAATTAAGAATCTAGGGTTTCTAGGGTTTCAACCTTTCAATCAAGAACTGAACTTTAACGTCTGAAATCATGAAAACGAGCTGTGATTGATTCAAACGACTGTTAGATCGTTCAAATCGGTACCATAGCTCTGATACCAGTTGAGAATCCGGTAGAAAATCGAATTCATGGATCGATTAAACGAAAACAACTCGGTTTCAGACGGGAGATTCGAGACGAGACAGAAACATACGATAACAAAGTCATCACAGATTCATATTAATTCAGAAACGGTTACAGACACTGTCATCAGTAGGATAAACATCTATCTCGGGGCTGGGGGAGGTCGGGCATGACCTCCCCCTTGAGAGCATTCAAAGTACAAACTCAAATCACCAAATGAACAATAACACATGAGATTGCTATTTATAGTTCAATACCCAAAAGCCACCTTCGCCCCTTTTGAATGGTCGAATGTGGAGCATTTCCACATTCACCCATTTGTAATGGTCGAATGTGGAAAACTTCCACATTCGCCCAGTGTATATAGGTCGAATCTAGCTTTGGTATTGTCCTATATTTTACAAATGCGTCAGATCCATAAAATGCCCTTATGGATCACCACAATCTCATGTAACACATTACTAAGACTCAATCCTAGTCTTATTCGACAGTGACGTCCATAGAAAGTGCATCAACAGTTTGTATGATGGCAGTTGACTCAGAAAGTCAACTGTGTCAACGGGACTCCATAATCATCTCATTCCCACGCGTTTTTGATCTTGGATTGGTATGGGTTCGTGATTTTCGGCCTATTACAAGTCAAATACACGTATAATTATCATTAATTCATATCAATTTTACCTATTTACGCGAACACCCATTCATGACACGGTCAAACACTCCCAACTCGCCGAACACTTTCTTCCAACCCCCAATTTCTTGTTATTTCAACTGATCAAGTGATATTGGTTCGAAGTTGACTTACGGGTTGACTAATCAATTTGTACACGATTCGCTATTGTAAGTATCATTTTTTCAGTGGGTTTTGATCTTCGGCAATCACACAACAATAACCCTATGAATGATTGGGTTATTGTTGTGTGAATCTTTTGATTGAAAAATCTAGGGCTCGAACCTTATATTTGGGGAAGAACACGATTTAATAGAGGTGTTATATTTTATTTAAACTGGAATCAAACACAACCCCTGATTTAGATCAGGTGGTTGTGTCTGATGTTGGTTTGCGAGCACACGCGGGTTCGAGTCCCGTATCAAACCGTTTTAATCTTTTTATTTTAATTAAATATAAAACAGTTTCTTATATATTATATAATTAAAATAATCTTAAACTAAGCGTTCTCAGGGTCCAGACCAGTTGGTCTGGGCTTGTGATTTAAAACCAACGAACCGGCCAAGGGCCCGGGTTCGAACCACGGCATCAACAACATTTTTTTTATTAAACATACACACATATATATATATATATATATATATATATATATATATTCCCTTATATTTTTAAAAATTCATTTTAAAATACTTAAACTCTTTTAAAAATTCTACAAAAATTACTTTTGTTAATCTAGTGAAAAAGTTTAACATACAATTTTTAGTTTTCAAAAATTTATTTATTTAATATATATAATAAATAATCCAAGTTTATTCTATTTTATTTATAAAATTCTATAAAAATATCAAAACAATTTTATAAATTTCCACAAAAAATATTCTGAGTTTTTATAACAATAAACTTTTCTGAAATGATTTTTATTTCTGAAAAATCATTTATTTAATACTTTTAATCAATTTTTGTTAGTTTTAATCATAAATAAATCATAATAAATTCATTTTTCAATATTTTTGCACCAAAATTTTATATAAACTATTTCTGATTATTTGGAACAGAAATATAATTTTTAATCCAATAATTCTCTAATTTTAGTATTTTTAAATATTAAAGTTAAATTTTGACAATTTGAAATAAATAGATTTAATATTCTATTTTTAAGAAAATAATTTTATAAAAATTATTTTTATACTTTAAACTCATTATTGTGACCATCTTTGATTCAAATTTTATAAAAAGACTTTTGTTTATCTATTTATCAAATTTCTCTCAATTATCAAATATTTTAATTACTAATCAAACAAGCACTTATCCCCAATTCGAAGCCCTATAATATATATATCTGTAGACTAGAAATACTTAGACATATTTGTTACCTTAATTATAAGGTAATACTTGGCATAGTTGGGCAACACAATATTCTATTTTTCACAAGATATAACATTTTGCTAAGGTGAGTTTTACATAGCCCCTTTTCTATTTATCACCGTTTTTGGGGTGAAACATGTTACAACATTCTATATGCAATTCAATCATCAATGTGTCTATGTGTTTTTCTATGTTGCATTATGTCTTGAACATGACTAGGGTAAGCACAATTCTAGCATAATCATTAACATTGATCAGTCGACGGTATACAATGATAGATCTATTGGACTGACAATCCCACCCGGATACGTGCCTCCTACAAAGGTAGCGTGGGTGATTGTTATCGCATAACATAATCGAGTGAACCAGGAGCGTATGGGATGTACCACAATATAACAGTCACAAGGGTTGATTATGCACTCGATTTACTTCTAGTATGTTTTCACATATGGACTAGACTTGCCATGACACTAGAATTGTACAAGCTTTATTCAATTATCAAAACCTATGTAATTCTCACCAACTTTTGTTGACCCAAAATATTTTCAAATTTAACATGTTTCAGGTTATACTTGCTTGAAGATTGAGTCAATGCTTGAAGATGTATGCATAGTATTATTCATTTTGATGTACGAATAATTGTAGAACAATCGTATGTAATTTATTTAAATCATTTAATGAAATTTATTATTCACCATGAGCTACTGAACAATCATCAATACGTGACATCCCGATGTTTCCGCCATCGGTTGGGGTGTTACAGCCGCACTCCCTCCTCTCTCTCTCTCTCTCTCTCTCTCTCTCTCTCTCTTTAGAAACCCTAGCCTACGATCTGATCCACCAGATGCGACAACCGACACAAGCATTGGTGGCAATAAGTGACCTCTCGTTGATAACCGGCAAGTCTCTACTCGTTTGCGACTTGTTTTCCCATACTAAACTACTAAACCGATTAACTGATGTTGGATCCTCTAAGTGATTTGGGGCATTTGGCAGTAGGTATCGAAACGTGTAGTAATAAAATATATATTTATAGATTATGCATACGAACAATATAATTTGTTAAACTCGCAAACGAACTGGTATAAATAATAAACGATAAGTAATAATCAGACGATTGTTAATTGTGAGTAAAAGCATGACTTATGATATCATATATTGGACTAAATTAGTTGGACTATATATATATATAACAATAAATAGGTATATAAATATAAATAAGCGGTATTTATAAGAAGGTATCGAAATGTGTAGTTGTGTCTTGACGTATAGATTACGGATAAATGGATTTGAGTCTTGTTGTGGGTGTAGATTTTGGGAAAAATGTAGACAATGGGTGTTGTCTAGTTTGTACAAAAACAGAGGATACTCTGTCCAAATTTTTAGAAAATCCAAGCATAACAAACACGATGTTAATGCGTATTTTTACAAGTAAATTTCCCAACTGTATTGACAAGTGAAGTTTATACAAAATTGAAAAACTTTCGACAATTGATTATCTGTAACCTTAGCACAACATTTCCAAATAAATATATATATTACTGATCGTCAATTGTGTTGACTTTTAAAGGTTTTCGACAACCAAACATTCTTTATGTTCGAAGTTAAAGAACAAGAACATTCGATTTATTTAGGAATAATTTTATGGAGAATAATGTATCGAAATTGTATTTCCTCAAGGTATATTTTCAAACATACAAGACAAATATATTTATCGAGTCTGCGAGACGAGCAATGGCTTGGGGTAGTTATATGTTTCGTTGTATTGGTCCAATATGGTTTACATACGAGTAGTAACAAGTGCGCAACTTGCGTGCTATGTCGTATGTTAAACATGACCAAGATAAGTCACAATCGGTTCATCGAGTTAAAATTCTTTAGACTCCATTAGTGTATACGAGTCTAGATAGTCGGGATAAACTATCTTTTAGCCGGATAACGAGCTAGGTTCATTTGCGTTATATTTTAAGTTGTCCTTTGTTGATAAATAGGGCACGAAGAAGTCAGTCAAAGTTCAGGCTTTATTTCCTAGCACTTTTGCAGTGATTTCAGGTGAGTTCATGTCCCCACTTTTTACTGTTTGGTAAATGTTTTGGGGGAGAAAAGCATTTGATATTTTGATAAATGACTTATGTATTTCTTAAGCCATATTAACAAATGGATTTCGATCCGCAAAAATGGTTCATACAAAGTTCATATCAAAACACACTAGTTTTACACAAGTAAACGGGATTTGCAAACATGCATCAGTGTCACTAAGGATTGGGTTTTCCTTGTTCATTTCAGGGGACTGGGTTGTCCTCGTTCATTTCAGAGGACCAGATTGTCCTTGCGCATAACATAGGACTAAATTGCCCTTGGACACACTTCTAAGGGTTAGAGGTTCCTTGTCATCGTTTGACTATACATCTAAGTCCTCACAAATATTCGCTACTATAACCAGTTGCTAGTTGGAATCGTAGCGAGAGCATGATTATTGTGAGGCACATACTAGCTTGGGTTTTGTTATAGGCTCATGAAAGGGTTTTCATAAATGTCCCAAACGAATAGCTTACATTTCCAAGCGCTCCAAATGAACAGTTTTCAAAAGTTATTGTGGAATGCGACAAGCATTCTAAGGGAATTTTTTACAGGAATTTCTCAAAATTAGTTTTGAGTAATGAAGCTAAACTTTCTCACAATCCTTTACAATTATTTTTTTCCATGATTTAAAGGAAAAGAGTTCTATAAGAAACAAACATAAAACCATGAACTCGCCTACTTTATGTTGACTTTTTAAGCATGTTTTTCTCAGGTATTATTTGGTACAGCATGATTGGATTATGTTGAATTATGGAATTCAATACCCTAGCAAGCTCTTAGTTGGCATTCAGTAGCTTTTGAAGTCTTAGTTACATCATTCCGTTGCATAGTAAAGGTACCAATGGGTCATAACCGAATGTAGATTTTGGGGTGTGACAGATTGGTATCAGAGCTATAGGTTTTAGTGAATTGGGTTTAGGTAGGATATCTAGGCTTTAACCTTAGTCTTTTTGTGACACCCGGCAAATTCTGGTTAACAACGTTGTCTAGATAAAAGTCTACCTTAGCGAGTCACGCGTATAGTATACTTAACTGGGTTAGTTAAGTCGTGTTATGGTTCGGGAACTATCGGTTTAGTCTAGAAGATCATTGGATGTTGGTCTAGAGGTTCATTAGATGTCAGTCCTTAACCAAGTGTACAAATGGTGACGATTTGTAGGATCGTCATGTCATACGGAACATACAAGTCTCGAGTCCCGGGAATTGGTGAACGAGTGTGAATATGTCTATTTGCAAGTGTTATGTGTTTACAATCATTATGTGACTTGTCGGTATGTGAATATGTGTTAACATATGTTAAAACGGGGTTTAACGTGCAAAATACCAGGAACCAGCCCCTATAGGCGATTAGGGGTGGCTAATCGCCTATAGGAGGGGCGATTGGGCAGGTTTATAGGCGATTGGGGGCCAAATGCATGAGGTTTCATGCGATTAGGCCCCAAATGCATGAAGTTACATGCGATTAGGACTCCTAATCGCGTGTAAATGCTGCACAATCGCTAGTTACGGGCTGGACGACTAAAAACGACTATAAATACCATACTTGACCTCCTAAACTTCATAATACAAACCCTAGTCATCCCATAACCCGCCTCAACACACACACAACCTCTGGAACGCGATTTTTGATCAAAACACAAGGTTTCAAGCTTAATCCATCATTCTTTCACAAATCTAAGGTTTGGTTTCCATCCATGCAATCTTTATAAACGTTTTTATTCAATCCCTAATGGTCCAGACCTGTTCTAAAACGAAAAAGCTTTCTGAAAATCGTTAATAAGGGTTGTTAATCGGATTCTAACAATCATACATGTGTTATGTGTGTTTATGATTAATATCTAGGGTTTTTATGATTAAAGATGAGTGATTAACATGTTGTTAGGTTAGTTCAGAACAATATTGATGTCATGATTAATGAAATCTGAGTAATTGATTATTAGGGTCATAGTTATGCATGTTAATGTGGTGTTTCATGCTATGTGTATGGTGTTAGGATTACATGGTTGCATGCAGGGCTGATAATACGAGGTTAAACGAAGGATTTTGGTTTAAACATGTTTAGAATAGTTGTTGGGTTGATATTGGATGGTTACACACGTTCTGGATCTGATTTGGAGCATTAAACGCGCGAAAAACCGGATCAGCAAGGTTACAGGCGATTAGCAACCCTAATCGCCTATGTTAGGGGCGATTAGGAGGCCAATCGCCTATGTTTCATGCGAGTAGCCCTAAATGCTAGTAGTTACATGTGGTATAACCCTAAATGCTAGTAGTTACATGTGGTATAGCCCTAAATGCTAGTAGTTACATGTGGTATAGCCCTAAATGCTAGTAGTTACATGTGGTATAGCCCTAAATGCTAGTAGTTACATGTGGTATAGCCCTAAATGCTAGTAGTTACATGTGGTATAGCCCTAAATGCTAGTAATTACATGTGGTATAGCCCTAATCGCCTATATTACATGCGATTAGCCTTCCTAAATGCCAGTTGACCAACCTAAATGCTAGTTGACTTTTCCTAATCGCGTGTACTGCTGCTGTAAGTGTAAATTAGCATTCCGAGACCCGATTTGACCTGTAGGAACATGCTAGGAACCCCGTAACATATCTAATAACTTGGTAACATATGTTTGGATGTAATTATGTGATACGTGAGCTATGTGCTATAACTTGTTGTGCGTTAACGTATGTTAAGTGTGATTGCATGATTGTATGTTTGAGAGTGTAAACATAACACGGGGAGTCTCGGGTCACCAATGGGATGTTGAGTCTTGTGCTTTGGGTCAGTAAAACAGTCACGGTGTTTTCAAACGAACTTGGTTATGGTCTGGACATCTAGGGACTAACTAAGCTGCGGGTTATTAGTCTAAGTACTTGTAACTGTCATATGTTAGGTCGCCGCTTTACGGGACTAGCATAGCTGCTGAGTTATTCGTATTACGAAGTAACGCAACTTAAGGTGAGTTTACGGCCCCTCTTTTAAACTGGTTTCACATTTTCGGGGGAGAAAACATGTGTTAAAACGATTATATGGTAACTACTGTCATACTATGGGTTTCTATTGTGTACTACACGATCATTGGAAGTCCCGGGGGGAACCATGAATGTGCGGGTTTGCACAACGGGGAAATGTGAATAGCGCTATTGGGAGTGACCAACCCCGCTCGTCGACTTGGAGGGTCGGCGGGTGCATATTGTCTCAAACAGGAACAACAGGAACAACAGGTTTACTACATCGGGCACACATTTGGTTTACGAGTTAGTAATGGTTTTCCAATCTTGGTAGTAACAAAACATACGCCTAGCTAGCGTACACTGGTTTTCGATTTGTTATAGTATGGACAGGTTGACTTGGTACTTGGATTACAAAACCTGTAAACTCACCAGCATTTTTGTGCTGACGTAAACTTTTACATGCTTTCTCAGGTCGCTAAGGTAGCACAATGGGACTAGGGCGCACGCGTCTGCACGGCGTCTAGTTAGGGTTGCATGGTTTTACAAACGTTGAACATTGGTTTACTATTGAATATCGTTTTGAATAAGCTTCCGCTGTAAACGGGAATTTTAAATATTGTTTTGAAATTGCGTTATATTCATTTTAGACTTGTTTATTGTGATCGTTGGTTTGGATCCTGGTTTGTCATGCGCCTCGCGGTAAAACTCCGCAAGTGGATTTTGAGGGTGTGACACTTTTCTTATTAAGACCGAATATTTAGTATGAACGCCCAGGGGTTAAAAATTTCTAACCGTTGCCACATAAGTTATTGATTATTAGTGTAAGGAATTGCACTGGCTCAGCTTACATTTTCTTCGGCGCAAGAAACAATTTCTTATGCGAATGGTAAGTGAGTTATTTCTATATTTACATATAGAAGGGTATAAATGCACGTGGTGTCTAAGCATAACTCACTAGTGACCGGCAAGTCATCACTTTGGATAGCGAGTGTTTATTCACATAGAGCTTAGCTGAGTCATTGTTTCTTAGTTATGAGAAACAATTTATTTGATTATATACTGTGTGATATCATATAAAACATATAAGTATGTTTATTAAATAATACGTATCATCAACGGTTATTGACTCAAGCTTAGACGTATTGAAAATGTGCACACGTGACAAGTTAGTTGTGCAAGTAGGTAGCCTCGCCATGCAAACGGATTTCCCCATAGTATCTACGGATTTGCATCATCGGGTTAAGGGTACGCTTATGTCATCGAGGTCGACTTGTGTCCGAAACGTCTTTATGAGGCACCTTGTCTTACCGATGATATTGCGCGAGTTGTGGTATGGTCGGGAAAGGCATCGTGAAAGTTAGCGTGCATGACAAACATTATGTATGTGGAATATGCGTCCTGTCATCATGAATTTGCAGGCATGTGAATTACAGGTCAAATGGGAAAGACAAATGATAAAAAGTTAACATTAAAATGAAATTCTAAGCTTATATAGACCTGCACATTCACCCCCCCCCCCCCCCCCCCGTAAGGGTCGAATGTGCAGGTTCAACCCTTCAAATGGTCGAATCAGCACACTACATATCAAACTTCCATGTTCGACCTGATTCTCCACCTTCGACCTTCAGCAATCCACCTTCGACCTAAAAATCTCAGGTTCGACCCAAAACACTACACGTTCGACCTTTCTCTCCTAGGTTCGACCCCATTCATTTGAAAAACGGTTATTCTTTGAAAATCAGTTATTTTGATCCCAATTTTTCAAAAGTTGATGAATTTTGATGATGTTTTGCAGGTTTTGCTTCGGAATTGATTTGGAACAAGTTTAATAAAGAGAATTCTTGATTTTAACCGTGAAAACTACTCCGAATCAATCAATTTTCATCAAAAACCATTGTTCATTCAAAACAGATAGTTTTGTCACTTCTCCACTCTATGGGAAGTGTAGTTGTGAATGGTTCATTCCTTGTTGGTGTTAAGCATAGATGGATGTGTAACTAGATAGGCTTGGTTACTAGGAAGGGAAATAGACATGTGTGTGTATATATGCGAGTGTGTAAATGTGTGTGTATAGATAGTTTTGTCACTTCTCCACTCTATGTATGTGTGTATAGTGCCATGTATATGTATGTATGTATAGAGATGTGAGTGTGTCTTGTACTAGTTAGGTAGTGTCCAAAACAATGCACACCTTCTTTCCTTGGGAATAAGTGAGCCACAAATTACATAGGGAAAGAACAAGACATTTTAAGCAAGTCAACATGTGTAAGTATTGTTCACTAAGGTGGACTAGATCCCTTTAAGGAAATGGTCTTGGATTTGATGGGATCTTGTTGTGCATGTGTGTATGTATGGCCGTAGGCATGCATGTATGTGTGTTAGTGTATTTGTTTGATCCTCATGTTCATGTAAGTCTAGATGGATCAAGTTCAAGGTTACAAGTGGACGTTTGTTTGTACACGAACTAGTTTACTACATACATGTTAGTAACCTCTTTTGTTTATGAACATTGTTTGATTTTGTCCTTGCCGGGTAACAAGTTGGGAATTCTTGTTCAATTGCATGGATTTCCTATAGTCCGGCTATACATATTTTGTTGGTACATTTGTGACCGTCGCTATGCAACTCTTGTGGGCTTAGTTTTAATGTATTAGAGTGAGGGCATTATTGTGGTAGCCCAGGCGACATGCCTGAGGCCCAGCCCAGACTTAGATATTCATAGCCTATATATATATGTGTTAGGTTTAGGGTTTCAAAAGAGAGAGTTGCAACAGTCTCTAGGAGAAGACTACTGTGTGTGGTCTAGTCCAGGTTGGCCTGAGGTTGAGCTCACCTCAGGTCGGCGTCCCATTCAACAACGTATGTATGTGTGTATGTATGAAGAATCTGTGCCGACTTGTTTTATCAATCAATAAAGTAAGATTCTTGGTTTTACACATATATTATTTATCGTTTTATATATTCGGTTTGACGTCTTGTGGAGATAATCATGAGCGATTGGTGATGTAATATCGGTCCTTCACGTTTTAACAGTGGTATCAGAGCATGGTTACGAATCGGAAGGTCTAACCGCCTCTCGATTCACGGTTGCTCTTGATTTTGGGTTTTATTTCCGCTAAAATTCATAGAAGACGTGATACCGAGTAGTATTTGTGGTTCGCAGCAGGTTAGTTTGTATAAAAAAAAGGTTTATCGATAAAAAAAATTGCTTCGTACAAAAAAAAAATCTGCTTCGTATAAAAAAAAAGAAAAGAAAAAAAAGGATGTTTGATCGATGTTCTTGAGGATTATTATTGCTTGGTACTTCATATTTGATGCTTGATGTTCATATGTTCTTCATGCTGGATATTGGAGATCATTAATAGATTGGATACTTCTGGTCGTATGGCCGTTTTGGTTTGGTTTGGTTTGGCTAAGATTGCATATTTACGCGTTTCATGAACTTGGATGATGTTCTTCATTGCTCATAATAATGTTCAAGTTCATAGGATTGTTTTGTGGATGGATGAGAGTTTGATTTGTTTGGAATGGAGTGTGGTACGGATCTTGATTATGGATATGGAATTATGGATAGTTTGGTGGTCCAACATTTTTTTTAATAATTGATTCTATTGCCTTCGTTTGTTTAACATTATTTGGAAGGTTAGTTATTATTCAATCTCAAGATTTAAATATTTGAGGATTTGGTGGACTTGTTTTTTGGGATAAAAGTTTTGGAACATTAATGAAGATGACCTGTCTCACACGAAGATGGTCAACTTCGCCCCAATTCATCTTCTTTTGCCAATATGTACTTGTTTATATCTTCGTTAATTAGATTTTGGAAAATTCTAAAGGGCCGGGTATAAATAAGTATTGGACAAGTGTAATTTTTTTTTTGTTGGGCCGCTCTAATGGATTGCAAGATTATTTTTTTGGTTTAAAAATTAAAGGCTCTGGATATATAATATGGAACGGTTATTAAGTTTGGAAATTAAAGATTGGACCGTGGATATGTTTGGGCCAAGTGTTAGAAATTAGATCATGGATTGTTTGTATGTGGGCCGAGAGTTTTGGGTTGTGAATTGGGGAAACCAAAAATATACACGTCAATGCAGTAATATTTTGCAGAGAAAAAGGGGCAGATAATTATTTCTTTGGCAAAATTATTAGAGCATTGTTCTCTGAAAAATTAGATGTGCGAGATTTTGTTGAAATATTTTTGCAATGAAGCTGGATGTTCGTTACTGATTAGTTGAAGATTGAACCTTATCATATGCCGATTACTTGGGTCCTTTATTAATCAGGCGTAAATTCTTCATAGGAGGAAAGATGCAGATTATGGTGGATATAAAAGTAATTTGGATAGACCTACATTGAAGGGGAGATTGGATGCGAAAGGTTTCGGGTATTCGGTGGATTTGTGAAGATATCAGACAGAGTCAGACACAGCTGATTGGGAGACGAAGATCAAGTCTTATCAGAGAAGAACTGAAATCATTAGTCAAGGTGGAGTTTGTTAGTGCATGTTTTGTGACTGATGATTATCAGTGTTTGTCATAGTTGATAGCAACGGTCAAGGGGGAGTTTGTTGGTACATTTGTGACCGTCGCTATGCAACTCTTGTGGGCTTAGTTTTAATGTATTAGAGTGAGGGCATTATTGTGGTAGCCCAGGCGACATGCCTGAGGCCCAGCCCAGACTTAGATATTCATAGCCTATATATATATGTGTTAGGTTTAGGGTTTCAAAAGAGAGAGTTACAACAGTCTCTAGGAGAAGACTACTGTGTGTGGTCTAGTCCAGGTTGGCCTGAGGTTGAGCTCACCTCAGGTCGGCGTCCCATTCAACAACGTATGTATGTGTGTATGTATGAAGAATCTGTGCCGACTTGTTTTATCAATCAATAAAGTAAGATTCTTGGTTTTACACATATATTATTTATCGTTTTATATATTCGGTTTGACGTCTTGTGGAGATAATCATGAGCGATTGGTGATGTAATATCGGTCCTTCACGTTATATGCAACTCTGATACCACTGTTAATACGTGTCGGACCGATACTACATCACCAATCGCTCCTGATTATCTCCACAAGACGTCAAACCGAATATATATAAAACAATAAATAATATATCTGTAGAACCAAGAATCTTACTTTCATATATGATAAACAAGTCAACACAGATTCTTCATACATACACACATACATACGTTGTTGAATGGGACGCCGGCCTGAGGTGAGCTCAACCTCAGGCCAACCTGGACTAGACCACACACAGTAGTCTTCTCCTAGAGACTGTTGCAACTCTCTCTTTTGAAACCCTAAACCTAACACATATATATATAGGCTATGAATATCTAAGTCTGGGCTGGGCCTCAGGCATGTCGCCTGGGCTACCACAATAATGCCCTCACTCTAATACATTAAAACTAAGCCCACAAGAGTTGCATAGCGACGGTCACAAATGTACCAACAAACTCCCCCTTGACCGTTGCTATCAACTATGACAAACACTGATAATCATCAGTCACAAAACATGCACTAACATATTTAACTAACTGAGGCCTTTTACTAACTAATGTGTCTACTTTTAGACTGCATGTCTCGGGATTGTCTCGTTGGAACCCTGTATGATCCAACTATGACAGAATAGATGACATGGAATGCTATGCACAATGTATTCACATGTACTTAGATGTACGGATATGACCTTGATTTCGACGGGTGTCACACACAGAACCTATGTATTTCTCACCAACTTTTGTTGACCGAAAATATTTTCCAACTTAACATGTTTCAGGTTATAGCTTTGCTTGAAGATTAGAGCTTATGCTTGAAGATTCATCTTTAGTGTTTCTAAATTGATGTACAAATTCCTTTTAGAACAATTGTATGTAATTCATTTAATTGATTAAAGAAACTTATTATTTACCATGAGCTACTTCTCGAAGTTCGTGGTCACCTTGGAGCTTTCGAATAAGGATTTGCATGCGTTTAACTTTAACAAACTACAAGGATAAATAATCATCAATTTGGACAAATATAAGGTTAATATATGTAAATACGACACGCATTTGCTAGTGAAGCGATCAGATGTGAAATCAGAGCAAAAAATGGCCAAAATCGCGGCGTTTGGAAAACACATGAAGTAACTAACGTGGGAATCGGAAACCGAAATGCGTGGTATTAATCGTTATCGAACTTTCTTAATAATTATTTACTATAAATAATGTAATTTATTAACTTTCAAAAAGAAACAGATCGTTTAAGGGAAGGAAACAACAACTGATTTAATTAACGCGATATAAACACGTGTGTTGAACGCGGATGTCTGATGACGAAAACAATCTTATTTTTTGCTCGGTTTAGTTATGTCTTTAATTTTGAATAAAACCGACTAGATTTTGTGATAAGTTACTAGCCCTAAATATAAACTGAGACGTTTTAGGTTCTACGGGTTCGATACACAGAACACACCTACCTAACCCTAAACCTAGTTATAAAAGGTATCATTCCGCCCTTTTCTATCCATTTTCGCAGCCGCACTCCCTTCTCTCTCTCTCTCTCTCTCTCTCTCTCTCTCTCTCTCTCTCTCTCTCTCTCTCTCTCTAAACCTTAGCCTACGATCTGATCCACCAGATCCGACAACCGACACAAGCATTGGTGGCAATAAGTGAGCTATCGTTGATAACCAGCAAGTCTCTACTCGTTCGCGACTTGTTTTCCCATACTAAACTACTAAACCGATTAACTGATGTTGGATCCTCTAAGTGATTTGGGGCATTTGGCAGCAGGTGTCGAAACGTGTAGTAATAAAATATATATTTATAGATTATACATACGAACAATATAATATGTTAAACTTGCAAACGAACTGGTATAAATAATAAACAATAAGTAATAATCAGACGATTGTTAATTGTGAGTAAAAGCATGACTTATGATATCATATATTGGACTAAATTAGTTGGACTATATATATATAACAATAAATAGGTATATAAATATAAATAAGCGGTATTTAAAAGAAGTATCGAAATGTGTAGTTGTGTCTTGACGTATGGATTACGGATAAATGGATTTGAGTCTTGTTGTGTGTGTTGATTTTGGGAAAATGTAGACAGTGGGTGTTGTCTAGTTTGTACAAAAATAGAGGATACTCTGCCAAAATGTTTAGAAAATCCAAGCATAACAAACACGATGTTAATGCGTATTTTTACAAGTAAATTTCCCAAGTGTATTGACAAGTGAAGTTTATACAAAATTGAAAAACTTTCGACAATTGATTATCTGTAACCTTAGGACAAGATTTCCAAATAAATATATATAATACTGATCGTCAATTGTGTCGATTTTTAAAAGTTTTCGAGACATGAAACGTGTCGTGAACGCCACTGAGTTCGAGACATGAAACGTGTCGTGAATGCCACTGAGTTCTTGTGGTAACTTGAGTTTGTATGCAACTGGTCCAATTCGTGCAAGGATCTAAAATGGACCTATGTATCCGGGATTGAGCTTCCCACGTTTTCCGAACCTGGGAAATCCTTTCCATGGAGATACTTTGAGCAAAAATCTGTCACCCACCTGAAACTCTAAAGGCTTACGCCTCTGATCCGCGTAACTCTTCTGTCGGTCTCTAGAGGCTCTCAACTTGTCCCTGATCTGGAAGACCTTGTCGGTTGTCTCCTGAATGAGTTCAGGACCTGTCAGGTGCTTGTCTCCTACCTCAGCCCAACACACGGGCGATCGACACTCATGTCCATACAACGCCTCGAAAGGAGCAACTTTGATACTAGTATGGTAACTGTTATTGTAGGAAAATTCGACCAACGATAGATGTGTATCCCAATTTTCCCAAAGTCAATTACACACACTCTAAGCATGTCCTTTAGTGTCTAGATGGTTCTCTCGCTTTGCCCATCTGTCTGTGGATGGTAAGCGGTGCTCAAGTCTAACCTGGAACCAAGAGCTTCCTACAACATCTGCCAAAACCTCGAAGTGAAACGACTATCTCCATCAGAGATTATGGAAGTAGGCACGCCATGCCTTGACACAATCTCATTGATATGTAACCTGGATAATTTCTCTATTTTGTCTGTTTCCTTGATCGGCAGAAATGCCCAGACTTTTTTAAACGGTCGACAATTACCCAGATCGTATCGTGACCACGAGATGTCTTTGGCAACTTCGTGACGAAATCCATAGAGATTTGATCCCATTTCCAAACAGGAATCTCTGGCTGGTGAAGCATTCCTGACGGCTTCTGGTACTCTGCCTTGACCTTTGAACACGTTAAGCAACGTCTAACGTAGGCCGCAATACAACCCTTGATGTTAGGCCCCCAATAGAACTACTTGAGTTTTTTATACATCTTATCTGCGCCGGGGTGTATCGAGTACTTGGACTTATGCGCTTCATCTAGAACTAGATCACACAATCCTCCATACAATGGAACCCATATTCTGTTTGAAAAATATTTGGTTACATCAGGTTTTGTCTCTAACTGATTAACCTGATTGTACAGAGCTTCTTGTCCAATGTTACTATCCTTAAGAGCTTCATGCTGAGCTTGATGAATGTGAGCAGTGAGATCGTTATGAATGGTCATGCCTAGCGCACGAACACGCAACGTCTTGGCACGTTCCTTTCGGCTTAGTGAGTCTGCCACGACATTTGCCTTCCCTGGATGGTACTTAATCTCACAGTCGTAATCATTGAGTAGCTCAACCCATCGTCTTTGACTCATGTTCAGATCCTTCTGGTCAAAGATATGTTGTAAGCTCTTATGGTCAGTAAAGACTGTGCACTTAGTCGCATAGAGGTAATTTCTCCAAATCTTGAGCGCAAACACTACTGCACCCAGTTCTAAATCATGGGTTGTGTAGTTTCCTTCATGCACTTTGAGTTGTCGAGAGGCATAGGCTATAACCTTGTTCCTCTGCATTAAGACACAACAGAGACCTTGGTGAGATGCATCGCATAAACTACGAAGTCCTCAGTTCCTTCTGGCAGTGAGAGAATCGGTGCACTACACAACTTGAGCTTCAGGAGCTGAAAAGCGGATTCTTGTGGATCTCCCCATTCGAATTTCTTATCTTTTTGGGTCAAGACTGTCAGGTACTGGGCTATCTTTGAAAAATTCTTGATAAATCGCCGATAGTAGCCGGCTAACCCTAGAAATTGTCGAACTTCTGTTGGGGTACTGGGTCTAGGCCAGTCTTTGATCGACTCTACTTTGGCTGGATCAACATGTATAACCTTCGAGTAGAAACTGGAGCTTTGCAGCTGATCAAATAGATCATCTATGCGGGGAAGAGGGTAACGATTCTTCACCGTAAGCTTATTCAACTCTCTATAGTCGATACACATGTGAAACGATCCATCCTTTTTCTTGACAAAAAAGAACTGGAGCTCCCCATGGTGACGAACTCGGTCGAATGAATCATTTGTCGAGAAACTCTTGCAGTTGGTAAGACAACTCTTGCATCTCAGACGGAGCTAAACGGTAAGGCGAACGTGCTACGGGAGCAGCTCCGGGTATGAGATCTATACGGAACTCGACTTGCCTCGGGGGTGGCAATCCTGGTAGTTCTTCAGGAAAGACTTCTGGGAAATCTCTCACGATAGGGATGTCTTCGATCTTGCTCCCCATTGGCTCCTCCTCACGCACAGGTGCTAAGAAAGCAGAATGACCTTTTCGTAAGCACTTATGTGCCTTCATGCTAGACACCAATCGCAACAGGGTTTTCCTACGCTCCCCCTGTATAGATAAGACCTCTCCACTGGGCAATGGGATTCGAACCACCTTTGCGAAACAGATGACTTCTGCACGGTTCTTCGACAACCAGTCCATGCCAATGAGGTTGTCGAAACTTCCCAATTCGATCGGCAAAAGATCGATACTAAACTCATGATATCCTAACTTTAACGCACAATTCCTAACTACTTCCTCAGACCTAATTGTTTTACCATTGGCCAACTCTATGGAGAAATGTTCATGCAACTTAGGTGACTCTAATTCTCAGGGTTCGTTTAAAGCCAGTTGACACGAAACTTATATCGGCATCGGTATCAAATAGTACAGAAGCAGTATGGTTGTTTACGAGGAATGTACCCGTGACTACGTTAGGATCCTCGCGTGCGTCATCAATTCCCATGACAAATGCCCTGCCACGAGCTTGGCCTTTCAACGTGGGGCAATCCTTCTTGAAATGGTCAGTAGATCCACACTCGAAGCATCCTGGCTTGCCGTCAGTGTTCGCAACTGCCTTGGCCCGGCACTGCACTGTGGGATGTCCCATCCGCTTGCAATTCTCGCACTTGATGTTGTCGCACGTCCCCACATGGTGATACTTGCACTTGTTGCAGACTGGGTGGGGTCCGTTGTACATCTTGCGAGTCTCAGTAGCGGCGGCAACAAAAGCTTTGACGGTTTCAGGCTTCTTGCTGGGATTACCCTCTGCACCTCTTCCTTTCTTGAAGTGAGACCACTTATTCTTGTTTCCAGAGCCTTCACCCTTGTCGGAATCCTTTTGGGTCAGGGATCCCATGCGTACTGCATCGTCGGTAAGGCTGTGAGCAAGGGTGACTGCATGCTGGATGGAAGCTGGAGCAGCGGTGGTAACCATGCTACGGATCTTAGCAGAAAGTCCCCAGATGTGCCTCTCTATCCGTTTATACTCAGGGGTAACCATGTGTGGAACTAGATGAGAAAGCTCATGGAATCGGGTGGTATTGGCAGAGATATCTGCACCACTCATGGTCAAATTCCAGAACTCGATCTCCAACTTCTGCAGTTCACTTCGTGGGCAATACTTGACCATCAGCATCGACTTCAACTCAGTCGATGAGAGATTGTAGGCAGCTTCGCGACCCAAGTTCTGCACTTGTAGGTTCCACCATGTCAGCGCCTCGTCTTGGAAGGTACAAGTGACGTACTTGATCTTCTGGTCCTCCGAATAGCCACTAATATCTAGCACAGACTCCGTTTTCTCAATCCATCGGACAATACCAATTGCTCCTTCTGACCCATGAAAATTCCAAGGCTTGCATGCCATGAAAGTCTTGTAGGAACACCCACGTATGGGGTTTTCTGGCTCTGCAGCGTCAGAAAGACTGGTTTGTCTACGAAAGGATTGGCATAGGGAAACGATCGAGAAAAGGGGAAATAATAGAAAAAAGCTTTACCATTCTCAGGGTCTTGGGTTCTGCGTCGGCCTACAGCGCCCGAACCGCCACTAGAATCAGCGTGGTTCGCTTCTTGTTGCGTAATAGCCTCTGCGATTACCCTGGCTAAATCCGCTGAGGTGGTCGGAAAAGCTTCATCCATGTAAGACGAACGAGTAGTCCTCTTAGGAGGCATGTATCTTCTAATGCATACGATTAAAAGAAACGAGACACATATTACTGCATAATATTGTCACATATGTACTAAGCAACCAACTAACCAATCATCACAAGCAACAAGCACAAAAATACGGCACAACACAACAACCGAGTAGGAAACCAAAATACCAAATTTCTAATTAATAGTTAACCATAGCAATTTAGTTTCATACATGACCAAATAACGATACAAGAGTACCACAATAAGTTAACTACTACTAAGTCAACTACAACACATAATTTCCTAAGGAGACGGGAGTGGAAAAGCAGCGGACAAAGCTGCAACGACGGCTGTCATCCTGGCCTCGAGGTCATCAACTCTCGCCTCTAACTGGGCAACACGCTCCTTGGCCGTAGCGCATCCCTGATCCACCTCGTGTACGCGAGTACCTAACTCTGCCAGTAGATAGAGGAGAGGATCCCGGGTATGACCCGTTAGATAGAGATCATCCTCAATGTCCCGAATTCTCCCTCGCAGCACCCCAATCTCAGTGTCGTGATGTCCAACCACGTCCCGCACAGAGTAGAGGGCGTGATGCACAGGAGCTGGCTCAAAGCCGGTGGGTAACGGAGTGTCAGAGGGAGGCTGAGATGGACCACCAGTCTCAAAAGTAGAGGGAGCCTGGTCATCAGTGTCCTCATCGGAGTAGGCCAAGAATCCATCCATGGTCGGTAGGTAAATCCACTTCCGGGCCTGAGATCGCCGAAGGAGTCTCCTTCTAGGTGGCTCGGGGTCCTTTGGAGCTAGAGGATGGGGATCGGCTGGTGCCGGAGGCTCAGGGTCAACAGGGGCAGGAGCCTTGGCTGGAACGATAGGAGCCGGTGGAGGGAGTACCCATTTCCTAGGGGTATACATTAGACAAGTCCCGCCTGGACGTAGACGATAAGATCGAAAAGACGGCTCTCGAGGCTTTGGCGGTGGTAAGGGTGCATCCTCCTCCTATGCCTCGCAAGCAAGCACATCCTCCTCCTCGTCGGAGACGGCATGATCAACCTGCATATCGTCTTCCTCGGTGTCAGAGTCGCTAGAATCGGGCTCGTAGCCCTGCTGAAGGCCGTCGGCTAGAGGGCTACCTGGTACAATCTCCTCCTCAGAATCCGAGAGAATCATGGGAGCGTCTTGGTGTGCCATGATCCTGGAAATCAATGAACACACATGCGTGTCAGTATAGTGTGGTGTACTTAGTGTAACTACTAATGTGCAAAGTACAGAACTGGCATGGCAAAATACATAACTGGCATGGCATAGCACATAACTGGCATGGCAAAGCACATAACTGGCATGGAACTTGCGTAGCACGTAGGGATAGGCGTTGTGTTTCTTTCTTTGGGAAACATTTTGAAATCAATGTTTGTTTAGATTATAGTTTGACTCGAAAGAATCTTAGTTCGCTATAACCTCGTGCTCTGATACCAATCTGTCACACCCCGCCAAGGCGGAAACGCGAGGTGCGACTTCGAAAGATTTCCATGCACAAAAGGTCACACGAACATTAATTAAAACAAAGTAGGAACTTTCATTAAACAACCCAATCCATTCAACGTTAGTTAATTGTTTAATTCTAAAACCATTGTATGTAATTGTCTAAAATTATTATGACAACACAACAGTCCAAAAGAAGGTATCCCAGAAATGCTTGCACGCGACCCCTGCAAGTTCCATTGTCCATGCTAATTTCCTGAAAAACATGCATGTAAAATATATGGGTCAACATAAAGTTGGTGAGTTCACGGGTTTTCTATATGATGGACATGTAATCCAAAACCGACTAAATCATTGCCTAGCTAGGGCAATAATCAATATGTGATCTGACATGAGCCCATAACCAAACCTTGACATGTTGTGCCTCGCCCATTGTACACTAAAGACAATGAAATAATGTGAAATACAAGCACTCTTTTGATATCTATCATCCGGTCAGAGCGACTGACCAAGAGTGGGGTGTCAACCCAATAGATCTATCCCGGTGTTTCATGGCTAAGTCCATAGCTAATGGTTATGGTATGATGTATGACACGAGGGCTTAATGGATCCTGAACCTTGATGCTCATGTTCACATAATAGTCATGTATTGTAACTGAAAACTGTACGCATGTTTTCCCCCGGAAAAAAATGTACAAACTGTAAAAATGGGCCATGAATACTCACTTCGTGTCTGAATGCTAGGCTGAACTAAATCGGGCACTGTGTGTCTGGTCTAGGAGCCCTAAATGCAGTTAAAAGCAACTTAGGTCTATGTTTGGCTCTAACTACCATGCAACTGTTCACCCGACTGTATCACCTATGGACTAGGGGCTTCTGTACCACTATCCACGGGGTGTCACACTGTATGTGTTAATAATTGTTCGTTTTGTTATCCTAGTGGCTATGTTTTATTCCCGTTTTTGGCAAAACATATGTGGGGACTCACTAAATGTTACCGAGTGATACTTATGTCTCAGTTTAGTAAGTTTAGGATGGCACATGGACACATCTTGTGACAGTTTTGTATAAAAATAACACATCCAAGTGTTTTGCCTTTGTTTATACGTGCATAACTTTATGTTTTCTAGAAAACTCACGTCTTAAGCTACTTAACACATGTTTTATTATTCTTAACGCATGTTCATAAATCAAACCATGTTGTATATTGTAAAATTTAGGTGAAATATGTTGTTCTTGGGTCGGGTCTTCGCCTCTTACACACGCACGCATACATATATGTATGTGTGTGTGCTTGTAAATATCCATATCCATGTGTTCCAAGGTGTATGCATTAATGTGAACATATGTGTATACATAACTAAAACATTGAACTTTTATCATCAAAACTTGAGTTGTTAAGTTAGTTAGTTCCAAGAATAAATGGTTTGTGGAGTGTGCGAGTACATGTAAGCTTCGGGTGGCCAATATGCATAACTAAATGATCATGTAAACAAGACTAAAGTTCGGGTATCATACCTCACAGATATAGCCAAGCAGAACAAGAAAATAATAAGCTAACTCCCCACAAGAAAGCTCCTAAATGCTAGCTAAAGGCTTGGAACTCCCTAGTGATGGTGTAGTGTGGCCGAAATGGGTTCCTTGGGTGCTTGGGGTTTCGGCCGAAGGTAACAAGAGAGGAAAGGTGGGGTTTCAAATGTTAGTGAGTTCTTGAGTTCTTGAGATGTTGTGGTGTGATCAAATTGTGTTCTAGTGCCCCTATGTATAGGCGAGTGGTGTGAGGATGAGTGTGGTTTCATTGGTTCACAAACTAGGTAAGTCAACTTCTTTGTTTTCTTAATGTGTATTCTCTAGAAGCCTTGTAAAGGTAATGTGTTGACTTGAGGTTTTGTTGGTTTGTGTGGGGTGGCTTCGGCCGAGAATAGGCATGGGGAAGGGGCAAGTTATTTGTGGTAAGTTGGACAAGGTGATCATGCTCAAGTGTTCTATGTTGTCCTAACTTGGTGTAAGGAGTTGACCTTGGTTCAATAGTTTTCATCTTGGGAACATGCTAGCCGATTTCTTATATGCATTGGTGACATTTTTGGATGGTCAAAGCTCATGGGAAGTGTAGTTGTGAATGGTTCATTCCTTGTTGGTGTTAAGCATAGATGGATGTGTAACTAGATAGGCTTGGTGACTAGGAAGGGAAATAGACATGTGTGTATATATGCGAGTGCGTATATGTGTGTGTATAGATAGTTTTGTCACTTCTCCACTCTATGTATGTGTGTATAGTGCCATGTATATGTATGTATGTATAGAGATGTGAGTGTGTCTTGTACTAGTTAGGTAGTGTCTAAAACAATGCACACCTTCGTTCCTTGGGAATAAGTGAGCCACAAATTACATAGGGAAAGAACAAGACATTTTAAGCAAGTCAACATGTGTAAGTATTGTTCACTAAGGTGGACTAGATCCCATTAAGGCAATGGTCTTGGATTTGATGGGATCTTGTTGTGCATGTGTGTATGTATGGCCGTAGGTATGCATGTATGTGTGTTAGTGTATTTGTTTGATCCTCATGTTCATGTAAGTCTAGATGGATCAAGTTCAAGGTTACAAGTGGACGTTTGTTTGTACACGAACTAGTTTACTACATACATGTTAGTAACCTCTTTTGTTAATGAACATTGTTTGATTTTGTCCTTGTCGGGTAACAAGTTGGGAATTCTTGTTCAATTGCATGGATTTCCTATAGTCCGGCTAGACATATTTAACTAACTAAGGCCTTGTACTAACTAATGTGTCTACTTTTAGATTGCATGTCTCGGGATTGTCTCGTTGGAACCCTGTATGATCCAACTATGACAGAATAGATGACATGGAAAGCTATGCACAATGTATTCACATGTACTTAGATGTACGGATATGACCTGTGATTTCGATGGGTGTCACACACAGAACCTATGTATTTCTCACCAACTTTTGTTGACCGAAAATATTTTCCAACTTAACATGTTTCAGGTTATAGCTTTGCTTGAAGATTAGAGCTTATGCTTGAATATTTATATTTGGTGTTTCTCAATTGATTTACAAATTCCTTTTAGAACAATTGTATGTAATTCATTTAATTGATTAAAGAAACTTATTATTTACCATGAGCTACTGAACAATCGTCAATACGTGACACCCCGATGTTTCCGCCATCGGTTGGGGTGTTATAATTTCTCCACAAGGGCTCAATCAGAAAGTCCATGTGGGGGACAGTTGTTCAACAAAGTGTTGAACCTCTCCCGGGCCAAGTGGTTTGGCTCGTCTAGATCCATTCGGAATGACTAAATCTGGTCCCTAATGCGAGCGGCCTTAGAAGGAGGATAATATTTTTTTTAGAAACTTGGCCTTCAAGTCTTCCTAGGTGGTGATGGAATCCTGTGGAAGAGTATCCAACCAAGTGGCAGCATGCCCAGATAGAGAAAATGGAAAAACTCTAAGATAGATCCTGTCTACGGTGACACCTGTCAGACCGAAGGTGTCACAAATGCGCATAAAATGGGACAGATGGCCAGGAGCATCCTCATTATCCAGACCATTGAACAGGGCGGTTTGGGTGATTGTGTTAAGGACGTGTGAGGGGATCTACTATGACAACCGGAAAATTCAAGTCAATATTTAAATTGATCCTAATCACATTTCCGATGAAACTAACATGTTTTATAGTTAATTTTAAGTTAATTAAGCCGTTACGAGTCCTGTGATGCCCTTCTCGAAGTTCGTGGTCCCCTTGGAGCTTTCGAATAAGGATTTGCGTGCGTTTAACTTTAACAAACTACAAGGATAAATAATCATCAATTTGGACAAACATAAGGTTAATATATGTAAATACGACACGCATTTGCTAATGAAGCGATCAGATGTGAAATCAGATCGAAAAATGGCCAAAATCGCGGCGTTTGGAAAACGCGGGAAGTAACTGACATGGAAATCGGACACCGAAATGCGTGGCATTAATCGTTATCGAACCTTCTGAATAATTATTTACTATAAATAATGTCATTTATTAACTTTCAAAAGGGAACAGATCGATTAAGGGAAGGAATCAACGACTGATTTAATTAACGCGATTTAAACGCATGTGCTGAACGCGGATGTCTGATGACGAAAACAATCTTATTTTTTGCTCGGTTTAGTTATGTCTTTAATTTTGAATAAAACCGACTAGTTTTTGTGATAAGTTACTAGCCCTAAATATAAACTGAGACGTTTTCGGTTCTACGGGTTCGATGCACGGAACACACCTACCTAATCCTAACCCTATCTATAAAAGCTCTCATTCTGCCCTCTTCTATCCATTTTCGCAGCCGCACTCCCTCCTCTCTCTCTCTCTCTCTCTCTCTAGAAACCCTAGCCTACGATCTGATCCACCAGATGCGACAACCGACACAAGCATTGGTGGCAATAAGTGACCTCTCGTTGATAACTGGCAAGTCTCTACTCGTTTGCGACTTGTTTTCCCATACTAAACTTCTAAACCGATTAACTGATGTTGGATCCTCTAAGTGATTTGGGGCATTTGGCAGTAGGTATCGAAACGTGTAGTAATAAAATATATATTTATAGATTATGCATACGAACAATATAATATGTTAAACTCGCAAACGAACTGGTATAAATAAAAAACGATAAGTAATAATCAGACGATTGTTAATTGTGAGTAAAAGCATGACTTATGATATCATATATTGGACTAAATTAGTTGGACTATATATATATATATATAACAATAAATAGGTATATAAATATAAATAAGCGGTATTTATAAAAAGGTATCGAAATGTGTAGTTGTGTCTTGACGTATAGATTACGGATAAATGGATTTGAGTCTTGTTGTGGGTGTAGATTTTGGGAAAAATGTAGACAATGGGTGTTGTCTAGTTTGTACAAAAACAGAGGATACTCTGTCCAAATTTTTAGAAAATCCAAGCATAACAAACACGATGTTAATGCGTATTTTTACATGTAAATTTCCCAAGTGTATTGACAAGTGATGTTTATACAAAATTGAAAAACTTTCGAGAATTGATTATCTGTAACCTTAGCACAACATTTCCAAATAAATATATATAATACTGATCGTCAATTGTGTTGATTTTTAAAGGTTTTCGACAACCAAACATTCTTTATGTTCGAAGTTAAAGAACATGAATATTCGATTTATTTAGGAATAATTTTATGGAGAATAATGTTTCAAAATTGTATTTCCTCAAGGTATATTTTCCTAAAATTAAACATACAAGACAAATATATTTATCGAGTCTGCGAGACGAGCTATGGCTCGGGATAGTTATATGTTTCGTTGTATTGGTCCAATATGGTTTACATACGAGTAGTAACAAGTGCGCAACTTGGGTGCTATGTCGTATGTTAAACATGACCAAGATAAGTCACAATCGGTTCATCGAGTTAAAATTCTTTAGACTCCGTTAGTGTATACGAGTCTAGATAGTCGGGATAAACTATCTTTTAGCCAGATAACGAGCTAGGTTCATTTGCGTTATATTTTAAGTTGTCCTTTGTTGATAAATAGGGCACGAAGAAGTCAGTCAAAGTTCAGGCTTTATTTCCTAGCACTTTTGCAGTGATTTCAGGTGAGTTCATGTCCCCACTTTTTACTGTTTGGTAAATGTTTTTGGGGGAGAAAAGCATGCAAGTTTCGCAAAAGCATTTGATAATTTGATAAATGACTTATGCATTTCTTAAGCCATATTAACAAATGGATTTCGATTCGCAAAAATGGTTCATACAAAGTTCATATCAAAACACACTAGTTTTACACAAGTAAACGGGATTTGCAAACATGCATCAGTGTCACTAAGGATTGGGTTTTCCTTGTTCAATTCAGGGGACTGGGTTGTCCTCGTTCATTTCAGAGGACCTGATTGTCCTTGCGCATAACATAGGACTAAATTGCCCTTGGACACACTTCTAAGGGTTAGAGGTTCCTTGTCATCGTTTGACTATACAGCTAAGTCCTCACAAATATTCGCTACTATAACCAGTTGCTAGTTGGAATCGTAGCGAGAGCATGATTTTTGTGAGGCACATACTAGCTTGGGTTTTGTTATAGGCTCATGCAAGGGTTTTCATAAATGTCCAAAAGGAATAGCTTACATTTCCAAGCGCTCCAAACGAACAGTTTTCAAAAGTTATTGTGGAATGCGACAAGCATTCTAAGGGAATTTTTGACAGGAATTTCTCAAAATTAATTTTGAGTAATGAAGCTAAACTTTCTCACAATGCTTTACAATTATTTTTTCCATGATTTAAATGAAAAGAGTTCTATAAGAAACAAACATAAAACCATGAACTCGCCTACTTTATGTTGACTTTTTAAGCATGTTTTTCTCAGGCATTATTTGGTACAACATGGTTGGATTATGTTGAATTATAGAATTCAATACCCTAGCAAGCTCTTAGTTGGCATTCAGTAGCTTTTGAAGTCTTAGTTACATCATTCCGTTGCATAGTAAAGGTACCAATGGGTCATAACCGAATGTAGATTTTGGGGTGTGACAGATTGGTATCAGAGCTATAGGTTTTAGTGAATTGGGTTTAGGTAGGATATCTAGGCTTTAACCTCAGTCTTTTCTTATTAAGGGACTGAAAATTTCTAAGACCGAATATTTAGTATGAACGCCCAGGGGTTAAAAATTTCTAACCGTTGCCACATAAGTTATTGATTATTAGTGTAAGGAATTGCACTGGCTCAGCTTACATTTTCTTCGGCGCAAGAAACAATTTCTTATGCGAATGGTAAGTGAGTTATTTCTATATTTATTTCTAGAAGGCTATAAATGCACGTGGTGTCTAAGCATAACTCACTAGTGACCGGCAAGTCATCACTTTGGATAGCGAGTGTTTATTCACATAGAGCTTAGCTGAGTCATTGTTTTTTAGTTATGAGAAACAATTTATTTGATTATATACTGTGTGATATCATATAAGTATGTTTATTAAATAATACGTATCATCAACGGTTATTGACTCAAGCTTAGACGTATTGAAAATGTGCACACGTGACAAGTTAGTTGTGCAAGTAGGTAGCCTCGCAATGCAAACGGATTTCCCCATCGCATCTGCGGATTTGCATCCTCGGGTTTAGGGTACGCTTATGTCATCGAGGTCGACTTGTGTCCGAAACGTCTTTATGAGGCACCTTGTCTTACCGATGATATTGCACGAGCTGTGGTATGGTCGGGAAAGGCATTGTGAAAGTTAGCGCGCATGACAAACATTATGTATGTGGAATATGCGTCCTGTCATCATGAATTTGCAGGCATGTGAAAGTTTCCAAGAAAATCTATCGTGATGGTTTATATAGACATAAAAACTATTTGATTTCGTTATTACAGATGTGATTGCCGATTCTCCCCTATTTTATTCATTCCCGACATCAGTTTTTCTTAAACCAGTTTAAGGTCTTGATAAACTTTTTCCTTGAGCTTCTAAGGTTCATGTTGTAGAATCTAGTTACATCTTCCAAGTATGTTCTTACACCTTTTCTTATGTGTTTATGGTCTTCAACATATTGTTCTAAAAGAATCTTGTTTTTGTTGATTCCTCCTCTTTTCACAGAATTGGACAGGCATTTTTGTACGTGTGTCATCTGTATCATGTTTGAATTCTATTAACTTGTGAAACTCCCTTGTAGGACTTCACATCGAACAATGGTTTCCTTAATAATTTGGTTATCATTACGTTGCTCGTGATGCTTGCATTCTAGCCTTGATGCGTCTGGCCATTGTGGGAAATTTACCCTTTGACATCTTGTCGATGAACTTCTCTAAATTGACTCTTTTGATAAATCGAATCATGTAACTTGTTATAGCACCTTGTGGTGAATACTCTATCGACTTGTAAAGTTGGGTGACTTTTGTTTGCATGCTCTTTTCTACATCAACCTGTTTGTTATTGTCTAAAATCCAAACACACCTTGTAGCGTGTAATGGAAAGGTTGGCGCACCAGTTTCTTCGTTGAGGTGCGCCGACAATTTTGTTGACAAATTTGCTGATAGCATGTTTAGGCATTGAAATGCCACCTTCGCGTGCTAATTCATTTTGGAATTCATTTGATTGATCGCGTTGATGTTTTTGTGAACTAGGAAAACTATCGTAGCTTGCCTACCAACCGTTTTGGCCAAGCATATTGCTTCGTTTATGTCATCCATTTGGAACTAATCAAGAATTTGAATGCTTTCTTTCTTTTCAAGTGTTGGCATGCTAAATCGTTCGATCTTATAACATGCATCCTTGGGGAGTCGTGTCATTTCTGTTGTTAAGCGTTCATTTTATGTACGTATATTGTAGATGACTATTGGTAGTCTTTGATTTACCACAGACAATCCACCTAAACTCTTTAGAAAATTGAGCGGTTAATTCTAACCACCAAAGCTGTTGTCCACACTTTTGCAAGTCGTGTGGAAGATTGAAAATGTATTGTTTTCTTGTGACCCGCTCAGATTGGACCTTTGAGATTGCTATCAAATGTCATTCCCGTCGATTGATTTTGAAAATTTATCTTGTCTCATTTGTTTGGGCAAGTACCTTCACTCGTTGATTATTGTCAAGCTTCTATCGGGTCTTCGAATATTTCTAAGCTCAAATTTCAAGGACGAAATTTCTGTAACAGGGGGAGAATGTGACAACTGGAAAATTTGGGCTAATGTTTAATTTGATCCTAATCACATTTTCAATGGCGGGTGGCGTCCTTGCCGATACGTTCAGGAGGGCTTGGGCTCTGTTCGGCAGAGGACGCAGCTGCGTATGCCTTTGTTGCCTCCAGGGTGCAGTCCTGGAAGTTGCAAGACCACATCTTAAGGGGCAGTGGCGTGGTAGGAATTGACTCAGATTACAAGTTTGCGTTGGACGTTGTTTGCAACTCTCTTCCTGATCTTGACTTGGGTGGTTTCATGGATAAAGACACCGCCCCCAAGAAAGCCCAAAAAACCTTGGCGAGTGCATTTACCCAGAAAACCCTTCACAATATGGAAGAGAAGTTTGGTATGACCCCCCGTCAGAAAGCGGTGTTCGAATGCCTCAAGGGGGCGCATGCTCAAGATTTCCTAACTGTCCTCCCGATTGATGGGCTTGGGCAACATATGTCACCTATCGAATACCGGGCCATCCTGAAGTACAGACTTATGATCCCCATGTTCCCTGTTGACGAGTCGTGCCCGATTTGTAAGAAAGCTTGTTTGGATAAATTTGGGGAACACGCCCTACATTGTAAGGAAATGCCGGGATTTAAATACCGACATGACTTAGTTAAGGATGCCTTGTGGGATGTTTTGCGGAAGGCTGGGATCTCAGCTAAGAAAGAAGCCCCAGTTAATTTTCTGACGGACCAGCTAGACGGGCGGTCCACCTTACGGCCAACAGATGTCCTTGTGTTCGGATGGGCTCAAGGTAAGCATGCGTGTGTTGACCTCAATGGGGTGTCTCCTCTGGTGGGGCTTCGGGATGTAGGGTTCGTAGCAGGGCAAGCAGTCTTGAAAGCTGAATCAAAGAAAATCGCTAAACATGAAAACGCCTGCTTGGAAAACCAGCATGTCTTCGTACCCTTCGCTTTTGATACTTTTGGGGGCCTTGCCCCCGAAGCCATCCAATTTCTAGATCGGGTACAAAGAGTGACACATAGTAATTACTCGACAGCCAGGGACCAAAGTTTTATTTATAATAGAGTAGGTTTTGCTATCCAAAAGGGGGTGGCGGCGCAGCTTGTTGCCCGCTTACCAGCCGTTCACTTGTAATGTGTTTGTGGGTTTATTTGTCTTTAATTGAATCAATATTGAATATCACATTTTTGATGAATTTAACATGTTTTATAGTTAATTTTAAGTTAGTTAAACCATTACGAGTCCTGCGATGCCCTTCTCGAAGTTTGTGGACCCGTTGGAGCTTTTGAAAAAGGATTTGCATGCGTTTAACTTTAACAAACTGACAAAGATAAATAATCGTTAATCTGGACTAACATAAGGTTAATATATGTAAATACGACACGTGTTTGCTTGTGAACCGATCAGATGTGTAATCATCGTGAGAAACGGCAAAAAAACGCAGCGTTTGGAAAACGAGGGGAGTAACTGACGTGGGAATCGAACACCGAAATGCATGGTTCGAAATGCATGGTTTTAACCGTTAACGAACTTTCTAAATAATTAATTACTGTAAATAATGTCATTTATTAAGTTTCAAAAGGAAACAGATCGTTTAAGTGAAGGAAACAACGACCGATTTAATTAACGCAATTTAAACGAATGTGTCAAACGCACGTGTCTGATGACAAAAATGATCTTATTTTTTGCTCAGTTTAGTTATGTCTTTAATTTTGAATAAAACTAACTAGTTTTGTGATAAGTTAATGACCCTACATATAAACCGAGACGTTTTACGTTCTACGGGTTCGATGCACGGTACACGCCTACCTAACCCTAGCTATAAAAGCTCTTATTCTCCCTCTTCCATCCATTTTTCCAGCCGCACTCCCTCCTCTCTCTCTCTCTCTCTCTATATATATATATATATATAAACCCTTGCTCTATCTCTCTCTCTCTCTCTCTAACCTCTCCCGCTCTCTCGCACTTGCTCTCCCACTCCCTCCCGTTTGCAACGTCGGCCGACCACCACCATCTCTGGTGGGGGCTGCGTGAAGGTTTAAACCCTGGAAACAGGCTATGACAGCAACGTTTTGCTAATTCAATGATGGGTTCTAGACTGCATGTTTGGAGTTTATGTTTGGGGTTCGTTTTGGGTTTGGTCGGGTCAAGCTTTTGTGGGTTTTTTGTCCGGCTGCGGCTGTTTAGGCCATGGTTTTTAATCTGGTTATGCTGGTGGTCCGGTTCATGGTTTTGGGTCCGACTCTGGGGTTCGAGTGGCTATGGTGGTTTTGGTTGGAGGAGACGGTGGTAAGCGATGGGTCTCAGGTTACAGGCGGCTATAGTGGTGATTTTGGGTTAGTTAGTTTCCATTTTCGGGTAGAATGTCGTGAACAGTCTCCGGCTGCTGGATTCACGATATGATCCACCAGATTCGACGACCAATACAAGCCTTGGTGGCAATAGGTGAGCTCTCGTTGATAACCGGTAAGTCTCTACTCGTTCGTGACTTGTTTTCCCTGACTAAACCAATTAAGTGATGTTGGATTCTCTAAGTGATTTGGGGCATTTGGCAGCATATGATTTCCAAACATGCATGAGTTGTCACTAAGGACTGGGTTATTCTTGTTCATTTCAGGGGACTAGGTTAGCCGTGTTCATTTCAGGGGACTGAATTCCCATGGACACATTTCTAAGGGTAAGAGGGTCCTTGTCATCGTTCGACAGTACAGTTGAGTCTTCACAACTATTCGCTACTATAATCAGCTGCTAATTGGAATCGTAGCGAGAGCACAATTTTTGTGAGGCACATACTAGCCTGGGGTTGGTTATATGCTCAACCAAGGGTTTTCATAAATGTTCCAAAGGAATAGCTTATAAATCCAAGCGCTCCAAAGGAACTTTTCACAAGAATTTCTCAAATTTAGTTTTGAGTAATGAAGCTAAACTTTCTCACAGTGTTTACAATTAAATTTTTTTCCATGATTTAAAGGAAAAGAGTTTTATAAGAAACAAACATAAAACCATGAACTCGCCAACTTTATGTTGACTTTTTAAGCATGTTTTTCTCGGGTATTATTTGGTATAGCACGGTTGGATTAGGTGGAATTAAGGAATTCGATACCCTAGCAAGCTCTTAGTTGGCGTTCAGTAGCTTTTGAAGTCTTAGTTACATCATATCGCCGCATAGTAAAAGTAACAATGGGTCACAACCGAATGCAGATTTCGGGGTGTGACATCTGCCAAGTGTGGTTATTGGGCATGGCAATCCGCGTAATGGGAGTTCTCACTCTCGTGGCTCCCTCACAAGCCATCTGGTGGACATACATCTAGGTGGTGATGGTTCAACGTCGCCCATTGTAGTAGAAGGGAGAGAAAAACATACCGTTTTAGCTTAGTTAATAAATGACTTATGCATTTCTTAAGCCATATTAACAAATGGATTTCAATTTGCACGAACGGTTCATACAAATTTATAACAAAACACACTAGTTTTACATAAGTAAACGTGATTTGCAAACATGCATGAGTTGTCATTAAGTACTAGGTTGTCCTTGTTCATTTTAGGGGACTGGGTTTTCCTTGTTCATTTAAGGGGACTGAGTTGTCCTTGTTCATTTTAGAGGACTGGATAGTTTTTGCACATTACACATAGAACTCAATTGCCCTTGGACACACTTCTAAGGGTTATTGGTTCCTTGTCATCGTTCGACTGTACAGCTAAGTTCTCACAAATATTCGCTACTATAACAAACTGCTAGTTGGAATCGTAGTGAGAGCACGATTTTTGTTAGGCACATAATAGCCTGGGGTTGGTTATAAGCTCCTACAAGGGTTTTCATAAATGTTCCCAATGAATAGCTTACGTTTCCAAGCACTCCAAAGGAACAGTTTTCAAAAGTTATTGTGGAATGCCGACAAGCATTCCAAGGGAAATTTTCAAAGGAATTTCTCAAATTTAGTTTTGAGTAATGAAGCGAAACTTTCTCACAATGCTTTACAATTTTTTTTTTCTTTTCTATGATTTAAAGGAAAAGATTTTTATAAGAAACAAACATAAAACCATGAACTCGCCAAATTTATGTTGACTTTTTAAGCATGTTTTTCTCAGGTATTATTTGGTACGACATGGTTTCATTAGGTGGAATTATGGAATTCGATACCCTAGCAAGCTCTTAGTTGGTGTTCAGTAGCTTTTGAAGTCTTAGTTACATCATTCCGTTGCATAGTAAAGGTACCAATGGGTCATAACCGAATGCAGATTTCGGGGTGTGGCATCTGCTAAGTGTGGTTATTGGGCATGGCAATCCGAGTAACGGGAGTTCTCAATCCCGTGGCTCCATCACAGGCCATCTAGTGGACATACGTCTAGGTGGTGGTGGTGGTTCAGCATCGCGCATTGTAGTAGCAGGGAGAGAAAAACGTGCCTTTTTAGCCCGGTTGATAGCATGACGAAGTTCCCTATGAATATCAGCAATGTCTCGCTCAGGTTTTGGTATGATCCGCCCAGATGGCCCCTGCGAACAAGTATGTGGCATAAAACTGCAAAACAGATAAAGCAAATGCGTAAATTAGAAGAACTAAAATAAAAATAAATAAACAAACTAAAAAAAAGCACGCAAAAACAAATAAAAACCTAAGACTCTCTAGACAGGCTAAAAACCAAAAAGACTCAAATAAGACCAATTAATCAGTGAAGTCCTAATCAAAGCAGGTTTCGCAATCGCCAAGTGTCCCCGGTAATTGGGCCAAAAACTTGATGTGCTATATATGATCTATAAATCTATATACCTTATTAAAGAAACTCGATGGATAGGATTCTAATTTTGCCACACTTTTAAGATGGTATATCAAGAGGCAGAAGTATACATCTCTATATTTTACCCCCTTTTCTTCCTTTTATTCCCATATAGTACAACTTTTGATGACAATTATACAAATAAGTAATTCAAAGTGACTCTTCACATACATACATTTATATGATGACTATCCATATGTTTAACGCTTATATTTGTATTACTCTTGTATTTACGTAAGCGCTTATGACTTTTCATATGTTTAACTCCTATATTTTATTACTTTTGTATTTATGTAATGGCATATATAAAGAGGCATTTGTATTTCATAAGATACATCAATAAGAAAAGCATTCCCTCACTCTCTCATTCTTCTCTCTATATTGTTAATAGACTTATATGAGTCATGGAGTTATACATTACATTAGGGCAATTGATAAATTAAAGTCAATATGAGTTTGTTAATTTCCAACATTATGTTAATATATTCTATAGTATTTAAAGACTCTTTGAGTCCATTAATGTGCTGCAAAAATATATCACATGACAATTGTACAACAAAATGAGAAATGATGCATTGAATTGTTCCGGTCCTTGTTGTCATGGTGGAGATATTTTCAATTGTATAGAATTGTAGAATGTGGATATGTTTTAACTTTTACTCAAACTGTCACAACTTTGAGATATTGAAGCAATATTATTTTACTCTAAGCAAATCCAACATTTACCCGTTTGGAGCGAACCGATTATTTTTTATAATTATGCATAATGTGTTTCTTGCGTTAGTGGTGTCATATCTTTTTGTTACCTTTTTTTTTTGTTTTAATGCTTAATTGCTTACTCAGTTTATTTGCAGGTGTTAACATTCAAAGTAGTGAAGAAGTTGCTATGAAGCTGATATGGTCTTCTTATGTTTTTAAGGATCTAGAAGTTTCTAACTGTCTTATTACTTTAATGATATACTGATCAAACCATGTTTTATTTAGATACATGGACATAGTCAGATAAATAATGCGTACTTCTTCACGTTTACACTTAGCCATCAGTTCTTAGTATGCATATTCTAATAGTGTTGTTTATTAAATTGGGCTTCGCATTTTGACCTTCTTTACTCGACTTTCATGCTTATGGATTTTGTATTTAAAGGATGTACTCATGTCTCTTCGCAATTTGAAACCCTCCTTTCTTGATTTGTATGTTTCTATTGACAGTACAATTTACATTATTTTATGTAATGGTAGTTTTTGACTTTTATTTTCACTATCCATATGTTAATATGTTGAAGCAATATTGTTTTTTTTAATCAAAGCAAGGTTTTTCTTGATCTACATAAAGTTCATACACATGTACGTTTGTTCTTCATTTATTACTAGTGGGAAACTCGCGCGTTGCTGCGGGGCAAAAAAATTGTAACTTGATCACTATTATAAAACTTGATAGTTAAAAATAGGCTGAAACGAGTGAGCACCACGGACCACCACTCCACCAGTGTGCCGCCGCCACCTGTTACTAATCCCCACCATTGCCTCTCCAACGCTCGCTCTTGCTGCCCACTCCACGACACTCTCTACTATCGTTGCCACTGTTGACTCCACAATTTGATTTAAAAAAAAAAAAAACTATTCAGGGTAATGACACCACATAATGATTAACTTCAACATATTATAATTATAATTCACATTTTAGTCAGAGATGTGAAATTGTGCAATAATTGACCAATTACGCATTGTGCGCTAATCCGCCCAACTATCTAAGACCAGAGATGGAGACCAACCTAAATGTCATATTCCACTTTATAAGCAAGCTCGCCTTCCCATCTCCAAGAACTATAAACAATACAAAGTTTTATTTTCGGCCAAGTAGTAAAAGGAATAAACTTGGTTAGTATTTGTAACATATAGAATGTTAAAGGATTATGTAAAATGTATATCACCGAGTTATTATAAAATGAAAAATAAGCTCATATGTATAAACATCGTTAAGATTTGGTAACCTTATTCTCCAACACGCGATGGGTCAATATTTGACAACGAACCAATAAGTACCTCAGCAGAATTGCATGTAACCAGTGTGCCATAACTATCTTGGGCGTTCTTATTTCTTCATCATTTGCATATTTACAGAGCCAAATATTTGACAACGAACCAATAAGTACCTCAATAGGAGGCAACATTTACTGTTTAGTGCTAAATGTATTATAGTTGAGAGGACAATGCGGATTGTAAGTGTAATTTCAGGGAACCTTAGAATAAAATCATAATGTGAGTTGCGAACTAACCTGACCCAACCCAGATCAGGAGAGATGAAAATGATAATAATATATGGTAATAATAATAAAGAATGTTATCATTATCAAACATTGTTACCATGGAATAAGATTTGTCTTATTCTATTTTTTTAGCAAATCAAAGAAGTAGTATCTTCAATTCAAAATTGTTTTTCCATATAGTCTGCAATCAGAAATGTATCTCACGCCTTTCTACAAAGAATTTGCCAATAATACGCATATCTAGAATCAATGAAAGCCATATTGCTGTATAAACACCCTCTACAGGTGTAACCTGGCCTGCCCAACCAGTCATGGTCTTCTTGACCCAACCCAGGCAATAGCAGTTGATGTAAATATTTTCACCTTCGGGTCGATCCGCCATTTCCGTGGCCACCACCCTTGTGTATGCATTGATCGCCAGTTTTGACAGTGAATAATCTGTGGACCACTTGAGGCCATCCTCCAGTGGTCCAACACCCGTCTTTCCCTTGTTTCAGAAACTTATTCACTGTTCCATCAATTAACTCTTTTGATAGCGAGTCGGCATCTTCTAGTTGTTGTCTTAATGCATCATCAGAAATCCTCTAGCATCAAAATTTTATAAATTATACACAAGTTAAATAATTTTAATGATAAATAAATTCAGATTTTAACTACTCACATTTTTAAAGACTTGCCCTCTTCACTGCCTTAAATGGACAATTAAAAGACTTCAAGCGTTTGCTTTTGACTTCGTATTCCCCAAATATAACCTCCAGATTAATGGCAAAAAGTCTGATATAACCCCATAATTTTTTTAACAAAGGCATCATGTGTTTGTACTCTAAGCATTTAAACTTGTAATTACTTAAATTTGTTTGGAATCCCTCTTACATGTTTTATAATATAGTATAGATAATATTTCATTGGTGTTCCTTACAGTGTCAACAAAATAAATAGATATCCAAGTAAGGAAAACATATTAAAGATTCAAAAAATTAATCCCAAGGCCCAAGGGTGATCTGATATATGTTTAAATGGAACTAAAAATTCAGTAAAAATGTCTTATTTGTAAGTGAATGATGAAATAACTTTGAGCAGGCTTTAAGATATGGTGATAATTACATATTAAACACTTCACATTTGATTTTACTCTATTAATGTCACACCCCAACCGATGGCGGAATACATCGGGGCGCGACTTGTGATAGATTGTTCAAAGACTTCATGACACTAGATTTTGTGACAATATAGTTTAAAGATAGAATTTCATTTATTATCTAAAAATAGAAATACAAATAGTTCAAATAACGAAAAATACAACAACAAGAATATGATAACTTGAACTAGAGTGAGTTTCTATGTCCAATCCTAAGTAGTTTTCTTGAATGTCCTGCAATAAATATTTCCTGCAACATGTATAAAATATCTGTCAACACATAAAGCATTGGTGAGCATACTAGTTTTGACATACATACATAGGATAGTAAAGTTTTGCTTATAGGCATATGCAAGAGAACCATACAAACGGCGACTAGCCACGAAGAATTTTGCTTAACATGACCCATGTAGGGGGCGGATAGCCAATCCTATAGCGCTATACATGCAAGGTGGGTTGTCAACTATATGAACATTTGTATGTTAGAGTAAATAATTCTACATAGCATAGCGTACAAGCATATAATAGACTTTAGATTGCGCATGATAGAATTTAGAATATGATAGACCTTAGACTAAGCATAATAGATTGTAGAGTTTAAAATCGTTTGAGTTTTGATAGTGATACATGTTGAGCCCCAAAGAATAAAGGATAAAAGGGGGACAAGTATGAACTCACCTTTGGGTGCGTTTTAGCAAGGTTCTAAAAGAATGAGTCTTGGGGGATTAGTTCCTTAGCCTTGGTTAACTAGAATTAGAAAAATAAAGAGTCTTAGGTTCGAGTTTAAGGTCATGAGATTAAGTTAGACCAAGCACAAAATCATCGTAGATGATTCGGATGGTATAAGGTTAGGAATGTGAATCCATTTGATAGGTTCATGTCATAACCACTTCGTTTATGGAATAAACGTGGGTTTTGGACACGGGATTTCCCCTTTCTAGTGTGGATAAATCCGTAGCACAAGAAGGGTCAAGAGAGTTGGTAAGGTAGGGTGTAACCACAAACATTCCAAAGATTAATAATAGGATAATAAGATAGAAGATTGAAAGTAAGTTTATAATAATACATAGTATAACCAATACCATAGCACAAATCCATCTAACATTAGATTGTTAGTTGACTTGGTTGGTTCCTTCGCAACAAACATCCTTAGGACATAAAAAAAAATTCAGAAAAATAAACCCATTTGGGACTTCTTTTAGGTGCTCTACCCTTATCACACTTATGTGGATAAACATGGGGAAGATCCTAGAGGTTTCTCCAAGGAGTTTTGGATAGAAAAGAGAAGGAAAAACATAAAAGAATTGAAGGTTTGAGCCTAGAAACTTACTGATGCAATGCAGAAAGTTTGGCTTGAAAATTTGAAGATTAGAGAGTTTTAGAGATGAACAAAGGATTAAGGAGTGGGGAAGAGGTGTATTTATAAGTGGGTTAAGTTGGTTGGGTATTAAATGGAGTTAATAGGGTGGTTAGGAGGAGATTAGGTGGGGTTAAGTTTAATGATAATAGGATGTCATAGTTATGTATGATGCTGTCGTTACTAAGTTTCAAAAGAAACAAACATGAACGAACAACAACATTAGATATGTAAGTTGAAATTAAAACCTCATGTGATATTAATTTGTACGTGTGTATGTGTGTCTCAAGTGTTCTACATATTGTTGGACTTAAGACATTTATGTTGTGCTTTTCCTTTTTTTTAAGTATTATTAAATATATATATATATATATATATATATGTTTTATTAAAAATAAATATATATTAATATCTTAACTAAATAAGTTTCTTGTTATAGTGTCTAAATTGAACAGGATAATTTATATTGACGACTCGTCAGAAATTGGTAGGAGTAATATAAAAAGAAGCGAATAAGGGCGAACATGGAATTTGTTAAAATAGAATTTAAAATACATGTAAAAGTAAAAATCACGCGATGTTACAGTCTCCCCTACTTTAGGAAATTTCGTCTCGAAATTTAATTAAGAGTCAACCTTTTGAAAAATAGGTTGGTGGTTTGATATGGGTTTAATAAAAAAAAAACAAAAACTTGTTAGTTTATTATGCTTAAATCAAATATTGTATCTAGTCACTGTGCGATAATTATGCTCGTAAGAGAAGTACTTTTAAAATTTTAACCCAAGGTTATATGTAGAAATTTGCAAGTTTAACCGACTAGAGCATTTTTGTAAGGTGGTGGATGGTAGATAAAATTCGCAAGTTTAACCAACTAAAGCATTTTTGGTGATTAGTGAAAGAAAAAGGGTACATATAGGTAGGTTTGGGTATGAGGTTAATGTAACAAATTTCAGGTAGATAAGTAAATATACGGTATATCATATATGAAGTAGCAAAAATTTCGGAAGATAAGTAAATATATTGTATAACATATATGAAGTAGTAGAAGTTTTGGCTTGTAAAAAAATGTCACTGGGTAATTGGGTGGGATAGTAAATATGTGAGCATAATGAGTGATTAGATGTGGGAATGAGTAGTTTTTTAGTAAAAGATATTTGGTTTGCACAAGGTCGAAAATTTTACCAGAAAAATTTTTAAAAGGCGACTAAAATCAACGAGAAATTGGACTATTTAAAAAAAGTTTTTGGTATATAAATAGTATTTATTTAGTTTTGAAATCCAGTATATAAGAAAATATATAAAAGTGAGAGACGAATCTTGTTTTACATGTATGAATGCTTTTAGAGAATAAGGCCAGAGCTTACGGGATTTAGAAATAGGTTATTGATAATAGAGGGATTGCTGATTAAGCAAAGAAAGCATGAGGAAGGAACGAAGTTCGATGGAGATTGCAAGTATAGATTATTCTTAGCAAGGATGATGTTGCATAGTAGAGAGTAGGGTTCAAAACAAGGTTATAATATGCATAACAGATAAATAATGTGAGCGTAATTAGACTCGTAAACTATAACATAAACGGTATCGCAACAGATAAATAACGTAAGTGTTGGTCAAAATTTAAACTTGACACCCAAAACTTCTCATGGCACGAATAACTCTACTTTTGGTAGTATGACAGGACATTTATGTATAGGATGTACCGGCGGCGTATCCACCATGCCGTTGTCATACCTCATCCGTGTTGTTATTCAAGTCATGATAGGTTACACACACTAGGACTTGTTATGTTTTCCATGTGCCCAATTTTTGTAATTACGTGTGCACCCGTAATTAGTCCAATTGTCGTATGGTCCACATAATTTATCTTAGTTATGTGTGGGTCACTAGTGGACACAAAATAATTATACACAAAGGAAAAGACAATAGGCTAAGGCATTAAACAGTTTTGATGTTGTAAACATAGCAAGCAACATGACATGCAAACACATAATGTGAAAAGGCATTAAGCAAGTTTTTTTTTTTTTTTTTTTTTTTTTACGCTGTTAACCGTATGCGTTTTTGGCGTAGATGTATAGTTTCATGACATAATGGTGTAGACTTGTGCATATGTGGTTACGTTCAGATGTATAAAATCAAACAAAAGAATGGACAATTGGATTCCTAATGAAAACGCGTAAAATGTTTTGACTATGGGCAACATAGAATTCGGGTTTATCACAAATTGAGTTTTATGGGTACGCGAGCAATCTAGCCTTTCAAGACTAAGGGTCAAGTTTGATGGTAGAAGAATTTAGTCCGTCGGATGTTAAAGAAAAAATGGATTTAATTGAAGTAGGGAAAATTTAGTGTAAAAGTTTTATCGAAGATGGTCGTTTGATTTATGAAAAATCCATTTTATTAAGCGAGGAAAATAGTTTATTGACAATTTTAGTTTGGCGTTGATGAAGATTTTGACTCGTGATACGATTTCAAGAGAAAAGGTTTTGGAATTATAAAGAAGTAGGTTATTTGATTTTGCTCACAACAACTGTTTGGAAAAGAAAATTTATTTTAAACACTTTTACCATTTAGAATCTTGTTTGTCGTATAGAATCGACGCACGAGTTTGTTAGTGGTTTGAAAGTTTAAAGTGAGGATTTTATAGAAGAATAGGCATCCTCTTATGAATAGTAGGAAGAATTTTGTTCAATTTGGAAAAAAGATTATGCGCGAGGAGAAAAGGGTTTTGCGATGTTTGAATTTTGCCGATAAATTATGATTGTAACCTAAGATAACGATGGTATTTCATAATTCGTAAAAGAAAATTTCACATCTAAATAATTTCTTGAAAACATTACGTAAGGAAATTCTCATCTTCTTTTAAATAAAAGAAAAATCAATCTTCTTTAGTATGGTGAGTGGGTCTTCCAACATCATAGATCACCATGGCAAGTCTTGGGCATTGGTTGGGTCCATAGGTTGGGTCGTTGCACTCGGAGCATATCCATCCATTGGCTTTAGTGAATAAGCTAGTTCTAGTAGGTTTTTCGGGTCGTGGTTTAGTGGTGTGGCGACATGTTTTGGCTAAATGACCATATGCACCACAGTTGGTGCATGTGCGGCATGGTGTGTGAGTGGGATGGTGGAATTTACAACTGTTGCATAGCGGATAGGTTCCATAGTATTGCTTTCTGTTGGGATTCGAAGTCTTAGGAGTTGTCGAAGTGTGGTTTCGTTTGAGGTCTTTGCGTTTTCAGTTATCCTTTTTCGTTTGTTTGGTAGGGGTATGGGTAGAAGGTTTAGTATCTACGTGGTTTGTGTTGTCTTGGATGGTATCGTTGGAGTTTGGAGTTGGGTTTGTTGGTGTCTCTAGGTTAGGGAGGATATTGATCAATATTTTGGGCAATAAGACTCGCCAGTTGGTTGAGATCGATGCTGTTGAGATGGGAAGACATGTTCGAGAATCATACATAGGAAAATTTGCATAAGCAGTTTTAAACAAGGTGACTTTTGAATTTAGGAAATAAGTTACTAGGATTTTGGTTAACAATGAAAAGCTTGTGGGTAAGATTAGATCGGTGAAATTGATGCAAATTTAGATAAACAAAGTACATAAACTCAAGTTGTTCTCATAGACTTAGTATGCAAGTTCAAGTTACATGTATAGTATGCAAGTTTCACATTGTTCAATTTGCGTAACACGTATGTGTAAGCAAGTATAGTGCGCTTAATTAGCATAAAAGGAGTTTTGATTTATGTTGGTTGCGATTATTAGTATTGTTTGGAGATTGCTAGAGTAGATTGTAAATGCGAGTCTAGAGATTGTATGCGAGTGAAATAAATCGAATATATAATGAAAACATAGCATGAAAACATAATTGAAAGTAGTATTAACATAAAAAGAGAGGCTTGTTTTTAAGCAAGCAATTGGAGTGTTCCGGAACGGAACTAAGACTAACCAAAGTGATTCGAATTTACCTTTGAGTTTGAAAACATGCTTTGGCCTAATAGGTGGAAATACTCTCGCCGAAAGTTTCGGTTAACGGTATTCACCCTTCCAGTTACTACATGTTTCTTGTCATTAGTAAATTTGAGATCTTGGCGAGATTGAAAAAAAAAATCAAGGATTGAAACTAGTCGCTAAATTGTGGATTTCACTCCTATCTTAGCGAGGTCATTTCTTTGAATGTGGTTTGTACACTTTGTCCAATGTGGTAAGAAAATTAATTCTAACCATCGATTGGTAAGTGTCCACTAGAATGAGAATTGTGAAATTTCCACCAAGGTGAGGATATCACTCCTATCTTGGTGTAGTTTCAAAAACACAAAGAATTTACGCGGATTGAAAGTTATCACCAAAGTGAGGGTTTCACGCCTATTTTAGTGAGTCCTTTCGTTGGTGGTATAAGAGTGTCTTCGAGTGTAGCATCATTCACCAAATAGGAAGGTAATTTTTTTTAGGACCAAAAGAGTAGAGTAGAAGCAACTAGGGAGCACAAGTATATTAAGCATGATAAAAGAATGGTCAAATAGGTTCCTAACTATAGTCTAGGACAATCATGGCAATTTTCCTAAATCCCTATAGTCATGGCTCTGATACCAATCTGTCACACCCCAACCGATGGCGGAATACATCGGGGCGCGACTTGTGATAGATTGTTCAAAGACTTCATGACACTAGATTTTGTGACAATATAGTTTAAAGATAGAATTTCATTTATTATCTAAAAATAGAAATACAAATAGTTCAAATAACGAAAAATACAACAACAAGAATATGATAACTTGAACTAGAGTGAGTTTCTATGTCCAATCCTAAGTAGTTTTCTTGAATGTCATGCAATAAATATTTCCTGCAACATGTATAAAATATCCGTCAACACATAAAGCATTGGTGAGCATACTAGTTTTGACATACATACATAGTATAGTAAAGTTTTGCTTATAGGCATATGCAAGAGAACCATACAAACGGCGACTAGCCACGAAGAATTTTGCTTAACATGACCATGTAGGGGGCGGATAGCCAATCCTATAGCGCTATACATGCAAGGTGGGTTGTCAACTATATGAACATTTGTATGTTAGAGTAAATAATTCTACATAGCATAGCGTACAAGCATATAATAGACTTTAGATTGCGCATGATAGAATTTAGAATATGATAGACTTTATACTAAGCATAATAGATTGTAGAGTTTAAAATCGTTTGAGTTTTGATAGTGATACATGTTGAGCCTCAAAGAATAAAGGATAAAAGGGGGACAAGTATGAACTCACCTTTGGGTGCGTTTTAGCAAGGTTCTAAAAGAATGAGTCTTGGGGGATTAGTTCCTTAGCCTTGGTTAACTAGAATTAGAAAAATAAAGAGTCTTAGGTTCGAGTTTAGATTATAGATTATAGATTCAAGAGAGTCAAGCAAGCCTTTTAGGCAAACCAAGCACAAATTGCCTTTAGGGCAATCCGGATGGTCATGAGATTAAGTTAGACCAAGCACAAAATCATCGTAGATGATTCGGATGGTATAAGGTTAGGAATGTGAATCCATTTGATAGGTTCATGTCATAACCACTTCGTTTATGGAATAAACGTGGGTTTTGGACACGGGATTTCCCCTTTCTAGTGTGGATAAATCCGTAGCACAAGAAGGGTCAAGAGAGTTGGTAAGGTAGGGTGTAACCACAAACCTTCCAAAGATTAATAATAGGATAATAAGATAGAAGATTGAAAGTAAGTTTATAATAATACATAGTATAACCAATACCATAGCACAAATCCATCTAACATTAGATTGTTAGTAGACTTGGTTGGTTCCTTCGCAACAAACATCCTTAGGACATAAAAAAAATTCAGAAAAATAAACCCATTTGGGACTTCTTTTAGGTGCTCTACCCTTATCACACTTATGTGGATAAACATGGGGAAGATCCTAGAGGTTTCTCCAAGGAGTTTTGGATAGAAAAGAGAAGGAAAAACATAAAAGAATTGAAGGTTTGAGCCTAGAAACTTACTGATGCAATGCAGAAAGTTTGGCTTGAAAATCTGAAGATTAGAGAGTTTTAGAGAGAGTTTTAGAGATGAACAAAGGTTTAAGGAGTGGGGAAGAGGTGTATTTATAAGTGGGTTAAGTTGGTTGGGTATTAAATGGAGTTAATAGGGTGGTTAGGAGGAGATTAGGTGGGGGTTAAGTTTAATGATAATAGGATGTCATAGTTATGTATGCTGCTGTCGTTACTAAGTTTCAAAAGAAACAAACATGAACGAACAACAACATTAGATATGTAAGTTGAAACTAAAACCTCATGTGATATTAATTTGTACGTGTGTATGTGTATCTCAAGTGTTCTACATATTGTTGGACTTAAGACATTTATGTTGTGCTTTTCCTTTTTTTTAAGTATTATTAAATATATATATATATATATATATGTTTATTAAAAATAAATATATATTAATATCTTAACTACATAAGTTTCTTGTTATAGTGTCTAAATTGAATAGGATAATTTATATTGACGACTCGTCAGAAATTGGTATAAGTAATATAAAAAGAAGCGAATAAGGGCGAACATGGAATTTGTTAAAATAGAATTTAAAATACATGTAAAAGTAAAAATCACGCGATGTTACAATTAATGCATGTAAAATTGTCCAATCAACTTCGAGCCTTTGAGTATAAATTTCAGAAGGACTATTTCAAAAGCCCAACGTTAGTACAATTAAATCAACAATTTCAAGTTTTCTTTCAAAGGTAGACCTCTGACCAAACCCATTTTTGTGATCTTATTTATGGTTTTAAAGTTCACATGGCCAAGTCTCCTGTGCCAAAGATCAGTCTCTGAAGTTGATGCCTTTGAGAAGAAACAGGTAGTGTTGTTTAATACTTTGTCCTTTTCAATGTCCACTGCATAGACATTGCCACATCTTTTGGCTATTAACAAAGTATGATCTTCAATGATGTTCTCTATCAACTTCTGGCCTCCTGGTGATATGATCTTGCATGTTGTTTTTGTGAAAAAGGAAGAATATCCTTTATCACACATTTGAGACACACTTAGCAAGTTGTACTCAAGGTTTTCAACCAGATTGACCTTGTCAAACTGTATTTTGCCAGAGGAGACATTGCCATGTCCTAGCACATATCCCTTGGCATTGTTCCCAAAGGATACAGATCCTTCTCTTTGACTGATAAAATTGTTTATCAGGTATCTACATCCTGTCATGTGCATTGAGCCTCCACTGTCCACATACCAAATGCTATTTAAGCCTCTGGAGACCCTCTGCACAAAGTAGCAAATTAGTTAGATTTAGGAACCCAAGCCAGTTTGGCTTTGGGTTTGCTCTTGAGAACATTAACAGTTTGTTCTTGACCAGGTTGAGGAATTCATGTCTTTTGGGCAATGGATTTTTCATTAAGAGCAATGGTGGTATCCTTTTGAGGACCACCATCAACCCTGGTCATCAGTAGTTGTACCATGTTTATGAGATCTTTTATCTCAACAGTTTGTGAAACTGCTGATGATGTAGGTCTAACTACTGAAAGAGAATTTTGAGAAAAAAACCTTTGTTTAGATTTAATCTTTTTCTGAGAAAAGGTGTTTGTTGGTTGTTGTTTCCTGGAGAGAAAAAGTCTCTTTAAAATCATTTTTGATTTGTTTTTCCACAACCAGTTGTGAAATTTTCTTGTTGTACTGAATTCCTTTTCTATATCTACAAAATTCTGTTTTGTGGTTGAACAGACCACAGATTTCACATTCTTTTGCCTTTTCTTTTTCATTTAAAGGTAAATTTCTGACAGTTCTGATTGGTTTTGGGTCATCAGTAGTTTTCAGGTTCTCAACTCCTGATGTAGATGAAACTACTGATGGCTTAAAGTCAGATTTTATCAGTACTTCTGAAGAACTTTCTTTGTGAGTTTTTAGAAAGTTTTCATGGAAAGATGTGCATTCTTTCTCTTCAGAAGTTTTACCTGAAACAATTTTTTTCCATCTTCGGTAGTTTTGGGGGAAAAATCTGTTGGTGTTTCAGTGTGATTGTACCCTATGCCAAATCTAACATTTGAAGCACTTTGTTTGTTTAGCAGCAGTTGGTACCCCTTACAAGATTCTACCCATTTTTCACAAGTGACCTTGGTGTCAACAAGCTCTTTTCTGACATTTCCTAGGTCATCTATCATTATTTTAAGTTGTGCTTGGGTTTCAATAGCATTGTTAGTTAATTTAGAATTTTCTTTTGCCTTTGCAGTAAGTTTTCTTTCCAAATCACATTTCATCTGAGTGACTTTTCTCTCAGAGTCATTTGCTTTGCCTTGTAAGTGCACATTGGTCTCTCTTATGAGAGCAAAAGATTCTTTACATGAAGTTGAACAAAGTTTTGTTAAATATTCTTTTGATACCTGAGACAGGGCAGATTTTGAGGTGCAGCCCTCAAATGCCATTAAGGCAAAATTCTTTCTGCCATTGTCAGGTTCTCCCCAGTTGATGTCAAACATTTTGTTGTTTGCATCAGGATTACACTCTGTGGTGTCAAAAGGAAGACTGCTCCAGTCAACATACCCTGAGGTGAACAAGCTTTGTTGTAAGGGTTGTTGAGTCTGTGGAGGTTGTTGAGCAGCTGGAATGGGAGGGATTGATTGTTGGCTCTGCATCTGTTGAGCAGGCATCTGTACATATTGTACTTGTGGCACATATTGGATTTGTGGAGCTTGTGCCTGTACAAAATGTGCACTCCCCTGTGTTGCATTATTCCTATTATAACTAGGGTTATACAGATTTCCAGACTGAGATTGGTTGTAGCTAGAGCTTCTACACTCTCTAGCAAAGTGTCCCAACTTCTGACACTTGTGACATCTAAGTTTAGATTTGTCAAAACCAAAATTTTGTAGAACTGTTAAGTCCTGGAAATTTCCTTCCTGACCTTTTGTAAACTTTGTTTGTTTTGATACTTAACATGGCCAATTGGTGTAAAATGTCCATTTCTTCTAAGTCATCATTGCTGAAATTTTTTAAATCATCCATGATAAAACACATGTTATCAACAGTTTGACTATATTCCTCATTGTCATAACCTGGGAATGATCTTTCTGATGAGATCCCAGCAGTTATGTCAATGTGGTCAAAAGATCCAAAACTATTTGAACAAGTAGGTGAATCTTGTCCCAATAGTGTTGTACTACCTAGTAGATAGTCATCAGCAGTTTTACTAGAACTTTGCAACTTTTTCTTTTGATCAATTTCTCTTTCAAAAGTTAGTAATCTCCCATGTAATTTTGTAAGAGTGAGGGAGCAAAAGTCTGGTGAGGATCTTAGGACTATAGAGTATGTTTCCCATTTTTCAGGTAAAGACCTTAAAAATCTATGAAGCATAGATACAGTTGTGTAGGTCTGACCATTTAATTTTAGCTCAGATATTAATGAGGAGAATCTTTCAAATTGTTGAGTTAAAGTTTCCCCATTTATGTAAGCAAAAGTTTCATATTGTTGAGCCAGGATTTCTCTGGTGTTGGCAATCACCTCTTCAGTTCCTCCAAACTGTTCTTTGAGACAGTCCCAAAGCTCTTTGGTATTATCACATTGTAATAGGCCAGAGTAGATTTCATTTGGGAGTGCCATTGCCAACATAGAGAAAGCTTTAGCATCAAGCTCAAGTTTTAGGAAATCATCATCTGTATAGTCTTTTAGGTCTTTTGTTATTTCTTCTTTAGTTTCAAGATTGATATTTACTGGTTTGTGAGGACCAGATATCACAGATTTCCAGCAACCAGTGTTGATCTGTGATATGTATGTGCCATTCTCCTTTGCCAGATAGTGTATTCATTTCTTACTAGCATAGCAGGTTTATTGGCAGAACCAGTATTGTGAGGATCAATTTTAAAGAGTATTGATTTGTCAAATATCTCTTAAAGTGATGGATGTTGATAAAAGTGAACTTTTAATCCTTTATTGAATATCAATAAGAGCCTGTGTCTGATTCTCAATGTGTTAGATTGATATGTGATCAAATAAACCGGAAGCTCTGATACTAAATGTTGGATCAGTATTTCTCTTGATGTGTTGCTTGCTAGTGAACACTTATGTGTTTAGCAAGTTCAATCAGATTTGCATAGCGGAATGATGAGTAGAGTTACACTATCAACAGGAGTTATTACTCCCCCTGGATGTTTTAAAACTACAGATAAGTTTAATGAGAATCTAAGTAATGAATGTGAATGATAATAAATACTCAAACAGATTCTCAATAAATGAAATGGAAAGAACAATAATAAGCTTTGAAGGATTTCTGTATTAATCAAAATCAATATCTAAAACAGAGGGGATGAACCCATCTATTTATAGACTTTACATATACATGAACCTTGCCAAAAAGTAAGTCTGTAACAAGTAGCAACAAGTTGCATTCTTGGAACTTGTACAAACAGATAAAGTAATATTAAACTAATAAACTACTGAAACATAAGTCGGTTAAAAAGACTCTTGAACAAGAGCTGATGAATGACAAACTACTGATGAGTAGTTTGTCTTCAGTAGTTCTTTAGTGAGCTGTCTGGTTTAGACTTCAGAACTTCTGATACTTCTTCTTCAGTACTTGTTGAATCCTTCTTCAGTACTTTAGTCTTCTTTCTTCAGTAGTTCTATACTTAGGATATTTTGCAGAAGTGAATTAGACTAAGGTTTACAAAAGTGGTTTCACCAATCCTTTTTGTCCTAACACATGTCACACACATTACAAAATTATGTAACGCAATGCTTTCTCATACCTTCAAAGAAACCAATCAGAAAACATTTTATGAAAGAACTGATTCACTTGATTAAAAAACATCAGACATACAATATCTGATAAAACAAAAGTCACACAACTTTTACAACTTCAGAACAGTGTCTGAAATAAAAGACTTGTGAAGAGCTTAAAAAAATTATTTAACTTGATAAAAAAAACTTTTACTACTTTACAAAATATATCTTAAAAGAAACTTGTAAAGCACATAAACTAATTTGCATTAAGAAAAAAAACTTTCACAACCTCACAACAAAAATGAATTCCTATTCCAAACCAGGTACTTACACAAGTATCTGTTTATAAATCTCACACTCTGAATCAATACAAAGATTCAATCATCATGATGTATCTTGCCCTAGAACAGTGAGAGAAAACAAAGAATATACCAGAATTACGAGATGACATACCACTTAGGTCACTCAAATTCATATTATCTGAAGGTTAAAACACGACACCCCCTTTTGATAAAACCAATGAAAAACAAATCTTGAGAACACCTTTTCACATAACTGTTTTAATCAATGTGAAGAAAAACAACATTTTGACAAAAACATAATCTTTTAAAGACCAAAAACATTTGATTTCAATGACAATCATTTAATAAAGAACCACTCATAAAAGGAAGAAAGACGCACTATCCTTATTATCATTGTTACTATTATCATTATTATCTCCATTATCAGACATGACTAAGTGTTATAAAAAACGTTAACCTTATTAATACAAGTTTAACAAACAGTACCAACATACTACAATAACCCAGTCCAAACCAAGAATACCATAGAGATAAACAGATCAGACAAACACAACAACAACCAAAAATATCATATTGTCAAGTTAACCTAAACACGAATTAACTAAGCAAAAACAGACCAAAGAGTCAACTCAAAACAAATAGTCCGGCGAAACCACATGGGTGTCCAGATCGTTGGTTCGTCACTCAAGGGTGCCAGCGTAGGTCCTCACGCAGGAGCCACCTAGACCTAGACTAACCAAAGAGTCAACTCAAAACAAATAGTCCGGCGAAGCCACCTAGACCTAGACTAACCATAACAAAGACATAGAATTTGTTAGCGATGAGCTCAGGACGGTATCAGTACCAACCGATATCGATCCCGGAAACTCCTAAAACCCAATACTAATACCGATACCGAAAGCATGCGCCGGTATGGTATCGGTATTTTACCTTAAAATACCGATACCATACTGATCCCGTACCGATAATACCGAAACCGAAAACCTCTAAATGTGGATACCGATCCCGATACCGAACACCCTCGATTTGGTACGGGATCGGGACGGGACGGGATCGGTATTCGGAGCTATGTGCTCATCCTTAGAATTTATAGTGCAAGTAGTTATCGTCCACTACTTTAAATTCCTAATTAAGTGTTCCCTCGAATTAAACCATTCCTTCCAACGTTTAAATAAAATCCCTAATATGACCAAAGACCCACTGGAGTTGTGCCTTTAACCGTGCAGATTGACCTGACCCGTCATGCTTGTATAAGCAGCTTACTTCTTTTGTCCTTCAAGGTAAATGCTCCTTTATCTTTAGTTCTTAGTGCTTACATATTCATATTCATATTCATATTCATATTTGATTTTTTTTTTCATTAACAACATTCATTTTATTACGCATGTTATAAAATGTGGTAAAATTTCATACTAAGTAACCAATTAAATATGCACCCCAACATATAGGACAACTGAAATAATATTTTTTGTTAAAGGTCATTATGCCATTAAACATGTAATGAAATTAGGCATGTTAAAATGATAGGGTGTCGAGTCAGACTAGGCTCAGTTCAGATAAAGCCCATCTAATACAAGTCTAATATGGTTTGATCAAAGCTGGTTATGACCAAAATAGGTTAGGGTCAGATCAGTTTATGACCAAAATTAAGTCAAAACGGGTTGATTTAAAAAATGACCAAGATCAACAAAAAATATAATCAAGAACGGGTACAGGTCAGTAGGGCTGTTCACGAGCCGAGCCGAGCCGAGCCGAGCGGAGCTTTGCTCGTGCTTGGCTCGTTTACAAACCGAACCGAGCGGAGCGGCTCGTTTACAATCGAGCCGAAATCCGAACGAGCATTCTTCGAGCGCAAATTTTCCGAGCGAGCACTGAGTGAGAATCGAGCAAAGAATAATATGGACTATCACAAAATTGGGATGTTTCCTTCGATGTTTTCATTGTCGGGTGACAACTAAGGTCGAAATGTCCGATGATAACACTAATTTGAGATCCCAGTGTCCAAGGATGAGGCTTAGATTAAGGCTCGTGAGGTGATAAACATACGCCAGAGAATAGTTATTGCATTGTGACGTAGGTGTGATATCAAGCAACAATTAGCGATGAACGACTAATAACATAAAGAAGTCAAGACTGTCACCTCATGACTTATTGATTTACTATTAAATCTAGTCACTAGTACACAAAGTGTTTTATGGGTCGGTTCAATTAAATATTTTGGGGCGGTTAAAAAAAAAACCGTGTCAAAAATCGTGACGAAATTTCATTATATAAAAAAGCGGGTCAATAAAATTCATTTGGGCCGGTTAAAAAACAAGGTGTATTAATTAAAAAAATGTACGTGTTGGTTGGGGGAGGGCCAACCTCCCGGGGCGGTTTAAGTTTTTGGAGAGGTCACCTTTTTTAATTTTAATTTATAAAAAAACAAAAACTTTAATAATTAACTAACCTTATCTGTAACCTTAATAGTCGAGGTTATTGTTGAAAGTATATGATAAGAATTCTTAAACCCAAAGCTTCATATACTTGTCAATTCTACAGTACACAAATTCTCTATTAGTTTTATAAATCATCAATCATTCTCAAATCTTCAACTTTAAACTCATTCATATAAGGTACGATTTTTTTTTCATTTATTGTTCATTTATTTTAAGTTTTAGTTAATTTCTTTTATGTATTAATTAATTATATGTTGTTATTTGAAGTTAAACTCGAAGAACTGTAGTTTCTTTAATTTTCCGTTCTATCATCAAATTAAAGGTACAAAACTTTTACTTTTATTTCATCTATTGATAAATTTTATTATTTGTTTATGTTTACGTATCAATTGATTATGTATATATCGTATAATAATACGTATGTATGACAAGTGTGTCTATATGTATGTAATGTGTGTGTATTGCATGCCTATACATCTAGATAACCTTTAGAATATACCCGTCCGAAATTTATCTAATAGAGATAAATTTCGGATTGTCCCCTTTGGGACTGCTTTTTGACTATTCTATCTCATTAGGATGTGTATAAGTTTTACGAGTTGAGTATTTAAAAAAAATCGGAAGCATTCCCCCTTGACTCCTTCGGGTTTGCGGTTTATACGCATACTTGGGGAGTTAAGGGGAAATGCTGTCGATTTTTTTTTAAATAGTCAACTCGTAAAATGTATACATATGAGATAGAATACTCAAAAAGTGGGTTAGGATCCACCGCCTTAGAGCACCAATTACATCATATATATATATATATATATATATATATATATATATATATATATATATATAGGGTGGGGTTACGGTACAAAGGGGTGTTTTCCTAAAAAGGATAGGAAGTGTTTTGGGCCATTAGATTAGAAAATTGATGGATAGGATTGATTAATGGCATGATTGTAATTAGTGTTTAATTTTTGTTTAACTAATATAATGGTTTGGGGGTATAATGGTAATATTATCATATCTTAAACAATAAAAACCACCATCAGTTCCACACACATGCTATATTTCCGATTTATATTTTCAAAACTCCCTACAATCAAGCAAACTTCTTCAAACCTTCCATTATTATCTAAATCAATCAAGTTGAACAAAAAGTTCCTAAACACATGAAATTTGATAAATACTGAGGGCTAAAATACAACATCTTTGATCAATGAATGGATTATAATATATTATTTAGGATGATTGATTATTGTATTGTGTCTTATATTCATGTTTGCATGACGGTTAGTATTTTTTTTGTTTTTTATTTTATTTTAAAGTTTGGTTATGGTGTTTTATAATATGTGTTTTGTGACCTATTATGTTTTATAATTGATAAAACACAAGTTTTATGTTCATCATGTTGTGTTTTATGTTCAACACGTTATATGTGCTACTGTTTTTTATGTTCAACAAGATCGTGTTGCTGTGTTTTATTTTTTGTAAGATCAAATCAAAGTTTTGGTGTTTTATCTTGATCATAATGTTGTGTTTTATGATCATCAGAAGATATTTAAATCAACTTTTAGTTATGGTGTTTTATTAATATAGTGTTTTTGTGACCTCTTATGTTTTGTAATTGAAAAAAACATAAGTTTTATGTTGATCATCATGCTTTGTTCTTATAGGTGTTAAAACGCAATGCTATATGTGTTAAAACACAATGGTATAACAACATAAACACAAAAGTCAAATTTTTCTAGAAATGGCGTAAGAATTGATAAAAAAATGACGTGAATTGATAAACATATATGTGTTGATTGAATTTTTTTTCTAGAAATGTATAAGAATTGATAAACAAAATGACGTGAATTGATAAACATATATGTGTTGATTGATATAGGTTTGTGATAAAATCCTGAAATTCTGTCAATATTCATAAATAACTGAAGTTTCCATAATTTTGGATTAAGTATATAATTACCTTAATACCCTTAAGATTAAAATAAATTAGTGCCACATGTCAACCTCATATTCCTTCTTATCCTTCTTACAAAAACAAGACTTTGTACCCGAACCTCTACCTATATATATATATATATATATACACACATGCAATTATATAATTTATTTGTTTATTTTAATTTTCAGATGGAACGTAATTGCTGGATGTATCATACTACACGTACTAGCTCAATATATACGAATGGCGTTCAAGATTTTCTTAGGGTTGCTGAAGCAAATCGGGCAAATAGTGGAAGTGGATTGATTTCTTGCCCTTGCACAATTTGTAAAAATTTCAAAAGATTTAATGATATTAAAGATATAGAGTTTCATTTGACTACACGTGGTTTTATGCCTAGATACACATGTTGGTCAATGCATGGGGAATCACTTACTGAGTGTAGCATGTCATTAAATTTAGACAATGATAATATGGAGAACAATGATTCAAATATTGATAATGATGATGGCCATTTAAATGACCCCAATGACAACTTAAATGAAATGTTTCATGACTTAGAGAGAAATATTGGTGTTGATGAGCAAGAAAAATTACAACAGATGCTTGAAGATGAAAACATCCCGTTATATCCTGGTTGTATAAAATTTTCGAAACTTAATGCTGTGTTGAAGTTGTTTAACTTAAAGTCAAAATACGGATGGAGTGATAAAAGTTTCACAAATTTGTTGTTGCTTTTGCATGATATGCTTCCGGAAGGTAATGAGCTACCGATTTCGACATACCGAGCCAAAAAAATGATATGTCCTATGGGATTAGAAGTTGAAAGAATACATGCATGTCCAAATGATTGTATGTTGTATATAAAGGAGTTTGAGAAAGAACATAAATTTGTTACATGTGGTATGTCAAGGTATAAACGAAAAATAGAATTGGATGAAGTTGACGATGATGTGACAAAAAATGGACCGCCGGCTAAAATGTTGTGGTATTTTCCCATTATACCGAGACTGAAACGTCTATTTTCGAATGAAAAAGAGGCAAAATTATTACGCTAGCATTCTGATGAGCGTGTAAATGATGGAAAATTAAGACATGTGGCGGATTCACCTTAGTGGAGAAACATTGATAACATTTACCCAGAGTTTGGAGAAGAGCCGGATTTAATCCTTTCGGAAATATACGGTTTGGACTTAGTTCAGACGGATTTAATCCTTTCGGAAACATGAGTAGCCGCCATAGTACATGGCCGGTGCTTTTATGCATCTACAATCTTCCACCCTGGTTATGCATGAAACGAAAATACATTATGATGTCTTTGTTGATTCAGGGTCCGAAACAACCAGGTAATGACATTGATGTTTATCTGTCTCCTTTGATTGATGACTTAAAAACTCTTTGGAGTTCAGGTGTGCGTGTGTATGATGCGTATAAGAAAGAAAACTTTGAATTGCGGGCTATGATTTTTTGCACCATAAGTGATTTTCCTGCGTACGGTAACTTGTCAGGGTACAGTACAAAAGGTAAGAAAGCCTGTCCTGTTTGTGAAGATGAAACAAGTTCAATATGGTTAAAAAAATGCAAAAAAACTGTATACATGGGACATCGAAGATTCCTTCCAGATGGTCACATTTTTCGAAAGAAAAAGGCTGAGTTTGATGGAAGTACCGAGCTCCGAACAATAAGGAAACGATTTGATGCATTTTCACGAGTTGAAAATATACACGCTGTGTTGGGAAAAAGAACTCGTGGTGACAAAGGTGCTATTTGGAAAAAGAGGTCAATCTTTTGGGAGTTACCTTACTGGAAGCATTTAGATGTTAGGCATTGCCTAGATGTTATGCACATCGAAAAAAACGTATGTGATAGCTTGCTAGGCTTGTTGTTAAATATTCCTGGTAAAACTAAAGATGGGATTAATGTTCGTAAAGACATGGTAGCTATGGGAATACGTAAAGAGCTTGCCCCTATTGAGAGTGCCAACCGCATGTATCTGCCACCTGCGTGTTATACAATGTCAGGAGAAGAAAAAACAAAGTTTTGCAAATGTTTACATGATATTATGTAACTGTCCACGATTGTAGCTTCTTCCCCATTTTTCCTGATTAAAGTCGTAAAAACGTCGCTTCTTCCCCATTTTCCTCATTTTCCCCAATTTTACTTGTAAGTATCTTTGCATTTTGAAAGATTTATAGTCATATGATGATTTGCATTTTCAACAAGTTTAACTTTCATGTATGTTGCTCTGTGTTTCATGATTTATTATTGACGAGTTGTTATATTTTGTTAAACCATGTTGTTGATTCTGCAATTTCGATTCATTAAATTATGTGTGTAGATAGTATGTATATGTATGGTATTGAATAACTCAAGTTATGTTTTCTTCAGTGGTAAACTATATAGCTATGTCGAAAAGAGGGAAAAGAGGCAAACGTGGTGTTGCATCATTTCAAAAGAATTATAAAGAGAATGATTATAAGGTAGACTTTGACAAAAATGATAGGCCAGTGGGTGCCATGAGTTCTCCATTTATGTCATGGTTTGGGCTGAGAATTAGACAAACGTTTCCGTATCAAATTGATACGAAGAATTTTAAAACAAACATGTGGGAAGAACTATGGTTGGATGCTAAGGTATGATAATTTATCATAAATATGACATATTTGCTTAGTGTTACGTTTAACCTTTTGTTTTGTAAATTTTTAGAGGTTGTGGAATATTCGTAATGATGGGCCGAAAAAATTTATGCTTAGAAAAGCAAAGAAACTTTGTACAAAATTCAGAAGTAGGCTTGTAACCAACTATGTTAATAAGGGGAAAAGGCCATTTGAGAAGTATACATATCTTGATCCTGCACATTGAGATGAATTCGTCCAGAAAAAAAGACCATTGAAGAATTTTTGGTATGTGTAAATTAATTATGACTAGTAATAACTTGGCAAAATTACCATTTTACCCTTTGGTCACTGTTGCCTAAGATGTAATCATTTAGTATATAGAGTAATTATTATTGTTGTTATTTTCGTTGTTATTTTTGCATGTATAAGTTGCAAGTATTAATACTAGTTTGTTGATTTGTGTGAAGGCTATAAGCGAGAAGGCAAAAGCAAGTGCAAACTCGAACACACACTTCTCACGACTAGGACGAATGGGGTTTGCGGGATTAGAGGCTAAAGTCGATGCCATATGGCCTCAACTTGAAGCAAAATATCCATATCTTAAAACCATACAAGATAAACGTTCAAAAGCATGGATAATGAGTCAAAAAGTAAAAAACACAGAAAGTAAATCCTATGAACTTGCACCTGATTCGCATGAAACAATTGAACGTCTGGTAAATAAATGTTTTTTATTAATTATAGTTGTATATATCATAGATGAATGCTTCAACAGTATTTTTTATAGGTCCGTACCGAGAGAGAGAGAGATGATAGAAGATGGTAGTTATTTGCCGGAAAGGATGACCCAATTGTTCGGGTTATGGGACGTGAACATGGCGGACGAACACGGGCAGTCTCCGAGGTTATAGGTAAAGTCATATATATAATGAGTTTTTTCTATTATTTTATAGATATTGATGTAGTTTTGGATTTTGAGTTTATATAGGTTCAACAAAGGCTTTTGGAGGATTGTTTAACAGTGGTAAAAAACGAGCAAAAAGTGGCGATAGTTTGGATGTAAACCAGGAGTCAGGCTCAGTACAATGGGTGGACAAAATCTCGAGCACAGGTTTCCGTGGTGCTAGTTTGTCTAATGGACCGCTCATGGCCTACCCACCTATCGAGGTAATGTATTTTATAGGTTGTTAAATGAAAATTTTATATATTATTAAAATTTTTTTATGGTTTTGCAGAAATTGACACAATGTGAGTTACTATTTCCATTCCAGCTTGGTGATGAATTGACAGTGGCTATAGGGCAGATATGGCCAACTTCAGATAGGATCCTACATGGGAAACTAATAAACCAGGGTTTTGTAAAAGTTCAAGTAGATAATGTCATTAAAGGCTGTGAGAAAATGCCTGTTCTTGAAGTTACAAAAACCGGAGACATTAAAAATGGTGGAGATATGCTTCATAGTTTCGTTCAGTGGCCGAGAGATGCATTAAAGGTATATTTGATTGTACATTAGATTCTATATATATATATATATATATAGGTATATTAATATTTACGCTAATTGTTTCTGTTTAATTGTAGATTGTGAACAAAGAGATATCCAGCAGATCATTGAGTGCCTCAAGAACAGCCCTAAGTCCAGGTTCATCGACTTACGCAGGCGCCTCACCTCAAACACCAACCGTTGACGTCGCAGCGACTTCATGTTATCACCCAGAGGTAGTTCATATTAATTTAGTTAGATTCGCTCATAGTATAACATATTTTTTGTTATTTTAGATTGAGCAAGACGATCCATTTGAGCTACAAATGCCTGTTCAACAAAACATTGCTCAGAATGCTTTTATGAATATGGTAAAACATCAGCAACTTCTTTTTTAAACATCAGATGTGTTATTTAAATAGTACTAATTAGAAAGTTATTTCTATAACAATCCATAATCCGTAAGTACTAATATTGTTTTCGTAATCATTTTTAGTTGATGCAAGTGCAAGAACTACCTCAAAATGTATATCAACAACAAATGCAAGCTACTCATGCTCCCAATCCTGGTCCAACACAACAAATGCCAAGTACTCATGTTCCTAATCACGATATAGCATTTGTCGATCCTGAAGTAACTACTGCCTTGGAGAGAACAAAGACCAGGCCTCGTGCAATTCAAGATGTGGTTGAACTATTATCAAGGTGTGTTGGGGATAATCATAGCATTGAGCTTTCTTCACCGGCCATGATGTATCCCTATACGGTTCAGGATAGTATTCCATATGTGGAGTTGTTGCAACTATTCTCCAATGACTGGCTTGATATGACAGTCATACATGGGTTTGCAATGTAAGTTTTTATTATTGTTTTATACGGTACAATAACATTTTTAGATACAAATCTGTTTACTAACTTCAGCATATTATTTATTCTTGATTTAAGGTATTTTTATGAGTCTCACAATTCTCGGTGCGCATTCTTTAATCCACACCACATCAAAGGTGACTCGTGCACTAAAGATTCTGAAGGCGTTCAAGCACACATCATAGATATGTTAACGTTCCATACTGACAAAACATTTTTTGTTGCACCATATTTAGCTAAGTAATGTCTTTCCACCATACATACACATACACACACACATACATACATACTTAATTATTGTATACTTTTTATGTTTTTTAGTAACCATTGGACGCTAATTATCATTTGTCCGTCAACTGAGAGAGGCTATATTATTGACTCTATAAGGAGGGAAAAGGACCAGCATGATTACCTTCTTACGTCTGTAATTGAGGAAGCTTTTGGGTTTCCATTTATTTGGGATATGGTGAAGGTATGTTTTATATTTTAATATCAATTTATTTTTATGTATTTTAAATATTTAATTTAATGCAGGCTAAACAACAAAAGAATGGTTGGGAGTGTGGTTTTATGGTAATTAAACACATGTATGAGTTTGTTAATTCCATTCAACATGATTTTACCAATACTGTAAGTGTTTTGTATATAATTATATAATTTGTGTATTGCACTAAGTCATGTATTTTTAAAATCACATGTTTTCTTTTTATTTGTTTTAGCTTTGGAACGAAAAAGGCTGTCTTCCGCAAAAGGAAATTGACAAAATGATCTTAGACTTAACGCCACAATTTATCAGTTGGATGTTTCCAACGGGTCAGGGGAGTGCGTGACAACAGGTAAAATGTATTTACACATATCAAATATAATAAACGAACCTAATATAATTAGAAAATTAATACTATTCTCATATGTAATATTTTATTGATAGTATAGCCCATTTACAGTCTTTAATTGTTAGTATAGCTAATATAATTATAAAATTAATACTATTCTAGAAAGTTTTTGGACATCTTGGGGAACATACTGAAAATGCTCAAACTGTTAATACTTTTTTGTTTTGTTTTAAACTATAATGTACAGAGATACCTATTAATTCTCTACCTCTATATCTTGTTTGATTTTGACTTTTAATTTAGTTAATCAATGGTGGTAATGGAAATCAAGAATAGATCGATGCACAACAAAGTCAAAGTTGAAGTTCCACTGTTGGCAAATTCGTATCTATAGGAGTTGAAGTTTTTATTTATTTGTTTTGTGTTAAAGTGAGTTTAACTATTGTCATTTGGTGTCATTTCGTAGAAAAGTGTTCTGTGTTAACTATTGTCATTTGATGTCATTTCGTACCAAAGTGTTGTGTTGTTCTATGTTTGTTTCGAATCTATGTTTTGAATCTAGTGACTTTTTTTATGGAAATATGAATTGTTACCTGCATTATTATTATTATTATTATTATTATTATTATTATTATTATTATTATTATTATTATTATTATTATTATTATTAATAATAATAAGCACGTTTGACTCGGTTTATTATTATTTGTTATTTTTATTTAATGACGCGGTTGTTCCTTTTTAATGATGTTTCTTAACCGTGCTAAAAGATAGCCTCATTTTTTGACTCTACCTTTGTAGTGGCTTTTGACACTGTTGTATCTATTTAATGACGCACTTTCTTAACCGTGCTAAAAGATAGTATAATTTTTGACTCCCTATTTGTTGGGGCGGTCCATAAAACGTGCCAAAAGATGATTTTAACCGCTCCAAAAAACTATTTGTGTACTAGTGAGTGTTAACTTTTTTATTGAGTTAAGTGGGCTGGTTATATTTTGTTTGCATATACTGAGTCATATCCAATAGAATCTTATATATAAAGCCATAAATTTATCTGTAAACTGTGTGTATATTTATTATTAAATAAATAAAAATTTATTCAAGCCGAACCGATCCGAGTGTACCTTTGCTCGTGCTTGGCTCATTTACAAACCGAGCCGATCGGCTCATATACAACCGAGCGGGAGATCGAGCGAGCATTTTTCGAGCATTTTCCGAACTTGCGACGAGCGATCCACGAGCGGCGAGCGATTTGAATAGCCCAACGGATCAGGGCTGATTGTTTTACGTAAAGTTCATTTTGGTTTGTGCCTGAACCGGTTTTGGGGAAAACGGGTAGGGTCGAAATGTGTTACCGTGTAAAAAAGTATTGCATAACTAGAAATAATTACAAATAACTTAACTTATATTATATGTCAACTAATTCTAATGGTAATGGGAAATGCAAATAATTATTATATTTGTGTTGTAGGGACAGGGTGATGTAGGTCTCATTTGTGGAAGTCATTCATGCCAAGGAATACAAGTGGTTCGAATCTTTTTTGAAAGATGAAGAAAATTACCAAAGTGTAGTATTCATGGAAATTATTAGCTTTTTGAAACCGTACGTAGTACATAACGATTGAAAACGTGGTTTACATTTTTAGTCTTGCAAATGGTTGCTTAGGAAGATATATATATATATATATATATGCAATAAGTTGTTTGGTTCATGATTATTATCATTAGGCTTGGCTTGGCATTGTGGCAATTGGTTGTCCCGGTCTCCTCTAGTTATGCTTACGCGCATTCTTTTGAGTTACTCATGCTGATAAGACAAGTGTTTTCCATTGTATTCTTTTTTTTAAAGTAAAACGTCTAAATTTTTCATTATTTTGTTATCATAGTTTTTACCACTTAGAAGTTGTTGTTTGTTTATGGTTTTATGTTTATTTTTTGTCATTTTTATTCAAGTGAAATGATTTTTGTGGCTGATATGATTTGATGAACGTTTATGTTCCTGTCCACCGGACGAGAAAACCACTAATTATATTATGATTCTCATTTAAAACCTCCGTATTTCATACACATGCACACAACCTATAGGATCATTTTTATTTTTTATTATTTTTTTCGCTACATTTATTTCATAAGTCACGTTATTATTTTCTTAAGTTACGTATTCAAGAAACCATTAAACTAATACGTTCGTATATCTTATAATTTTGTACCCTCTACCCACACATGTACATATGTTATATATATACATAAATGGACAATCAAACTTGAGCTTTGTAGCGTCTTTAATTTAGACGCTAAGTCACAAAAGGCTAGACGCTTGGGCTGGCCATTGACATTTTAGTGCGTTCCCTAGCCTCTTCAGGCTTATTGTCTAGGTTAAAGATACTATAAGTCTCTACTAGCCTCTTTAGCCACTTGTCCTCTTTTAATTGATTATTTGATAAGTCCAAGATAAATTGATCATATAGTCTTAAGCCTCATCAACCACGTTTATATCTCTAGATCCCATAAGTTTTTTTATATGAGTTGATCAATCGTGTTTTTCCCTAAAAAATAATCATTCATCTCATTGCACACCACATGCAATGCACGTGCCCACTAAACAAATATGAACTGTACCCAGTTTTTTAAGACTTTGTGTTGTGGCTCACCTCTAGGCACAACTTTTTCCTCTTATATTGCGTCATGTCAACGCCTACTTTGCAGCTTAATAAAGCTATTGGTAGCTCACCTGATCCTGTTGTGGCTAGAGGTGAGCAGTGGCTTTATCCATTTTTTTTAATTCTTTAGGTTTTCTAAATTTGTATAATTTGTAATATTAATATAAAAATGGGATATTGGATTTTAATAATCCCAAGTTTCACCTGTTGGCCAATAATAATCCCTACTTCAAAAATTCCCAATAATAATCCCAACTTTCGAACATTTGGCCTATGGTAAACCTTTTTTAACAGAACACTAACTGGTATAGTTTCTGATGACGTGGATGCTGACTGGACTTGATGACGTGTACAACTTAAATGACGTGGCATTTTATATATAATATCTAATAATAATAATCCTTATAATCCTAATAATAATATCTAATAAAAATAATATCGATCATCATATATAATCATATATATATAGCTTATAAAAACAAACATCGATCAGAAGTTAAACCATTTCTTCCCCAAAATCAAACACCCAAACAAACAAACATCTAGGGTTTATCCTTGAAAACCTAAAACCATAATCGATTAACGACAATCATCAATGGCTGAAGAATCCATATACGTCAAGCTTTGGTATGGTGGTATGATTGATATTTCTACTCCCAAACACAGGTGTGTGAACGGTCAATCTAAAAGGGTTAAGATAGAAATTGATAAGTTGTCTTTCTTTGAGTTGATGAATTATGTAATAGAAACCAAATGTTATGAAACTAAAGATTTCAACTTGTATTGTACAAACCCTGAAAATGGAGTCTTGAAAAAGTTGGTTAGTGATAGAGATGTAACTGAGTTGGTGATGATGGTTGATCCAAACCAAGTTATTAAAGTATTTGCTTAAGAAGGACCACTCATAGGAAGCCTAATTAGAAGCCCAATAGGAAGCCCAATAATCAGCCCACCAAGGTGGTCAAAATCTACAGTGAAGAGGCTTCCAGATGAAACTTCAGCTAAACTTAGTTCAACCCTTATTAAAGCATGTACTATAGTTGAACTGTTTGCAGAAGATAAGTATAAGGTGGCTGATAAGTTAGATATTGAGGAAGGTGAGGCTAATCAGGTTGATTCTGAGGAAGAGGCTGATCAGGTTGATTCCGAGGATGAGGAGGAGGAGGAGGTTGATAAGGTTGATGCTGAGGAAGGTGAGGTTGGTGAGAGTGATTCTGAAGAAGAGGAGGTTGATAAGGTTGATGCTGAGGAAGGGGAGGAATTTAATTACCCTGAATCAAATCCATTTGGATATCTTGAAGATGAAAATGATGATTATGACTCAGTGAATGATGATGTGATTAGTTGTACTTCAGGTAAAGATGAGGAATGGAAAGTCTCAGTTGAAGCCTTACAAAAAGCTAAAAAAGAAGATGAGGAGTTAAAAAAAATGCTTTGTTAGCTGAGTGTTTAAACAAATCTGTTAATGATGAAGTGGCTGATAAAGGTGGTTCTCACACTACAGATGACAGTAACTATGAGAATTCTGATGGGGATGTGAAGACACCTGGTGAGAGTGAAGATGATGACAGACTAGGGACCAAATACATAGACATTGTTCCTGTTGTTGATGCAAAAACTGACTGGAAAAAGTTTGATTGGGTAGTTGGAATTAGGTTCCCGCAAGAGAGGCATTCAAGGAAGCAGTTAGACAATATGTTGTTGTTAATGGTAAGTACCTTAAAATATCAGTAAGTGATAAAAACAGAAATGGTCGTGTAGGTGTGAGTTGTGTGAAAGGGTGTCTTTTCAAACTATATTGTTCTTTTCACCAAGGGAAGTCTTGTTTTATGTTAAAGAAAGTTACAAACAAGCACAACTGCCAAAGGAACATGTCTAAGAATAGACAGTTAACTGCAAGCTTTTAGGCAAATGAGTTCTTGACTGTGTTTATAGAAAATCCACACTGGCCTGCTAAAGAGATATAGTTAGCAGTTAAGTAGAAGTATAAGGTGTTGATATCAAAATGGTTAGCTTATAAGGCTAAAGTTTGTGCACAAAAGAAGCTTCATGGTTTAATGAGAGATCACTACATCAAGCTTGGGGTCATATTTGGCAGCTTTAAAGGAAGCTAACCCTACTTCAACATTTGACCTGTTAATTGTCCCCCAGGGTTTGTTAATGCAGATCCCAGTTCAACACTAGAAACTTTTTGTAGACTCTTTGTGTGTTTTGATGGTGTGAAGAAAGGTTTTTTGGCAGGTTGTAGGAAAGTTTTGTGTTTAGATGGATGTTTCCTTAAAACATTCCTTAGAGGTATGTTGTTGGGTGTAATTGGAAGGGATGCAAATAACAAAATGTTCCCAGTGGCATGGGCTGTTGTTGAAGGTGAAACTAATGACTCTTGGGAATGGTTTACGGACCTTTTAAGGAAAACATTAGAGGTTAAGGATGGTGGGAAGGGGTGGACACTCATTTCTGGTCAACAAAAGGTATGTATTTTACATTACTTTGCAACAGTTTTGTTTATTTGTGTCATCTAACACTTATGTTTCTTTGAATGTTCCAGGGTTTGTTAAATGCAGTTACATTGGTGTGGCCATAAGATGAGCATAGGAATTGTGCTAGACACATTTATGCCCATTGGCATAAGAAGAACAAGGGTGATGACTTGAAGGAAATTTTCTGGAAAGCTGTCAGGGCTTACAATGAACCTGAATACAGGCAAGCACTTGAAGAGATGAAAGACTTATCAGCCTTTGCACATGAAGAATTCCTTAAACAAAACCCAAAATGCTTTTCAAGGTGCTTTCTAAACAATCACAGTACATGTGACGTCATAGTCAACAATATGACAGAAACCTTTAATAGTTACATTATTCAACCAAGATCTAAGCATATCATCAATATGTTAGAGGACATCAGGGTAGCAGTTATGACTAGGCCCACTACATTGAAGCAAGAAATGGCTAATGAGGATGTCATTGTGTGTCCTAACATACAAGAGAAGCTTGAGCTAGAGAAATCATGGGCTTACCATTGTGAGGTTTATCCATCATCATTGAATGTGTTCCAAGTAAGGGATTATGATGATGTTTCTATAGAAGTAATCAAGAGAACTTGCAGCTGTAAAAATGGGAGTTGACAGGAATTCCTTGTAAGCATGTGTGTGCTGTAGCATAATTCTTAAACAAGAATGTTGAGGAGTATGTTGCTGACTGTTATCATAAGGACAAATTCATGAAGACATATGAGTACACCATTCCACCCTTGCCTAGTGAGAAATACTGGCCACTTGTTGATTTTCCTCTGGACCCTCCTCCCATCAAGAGTCAACCAGGCAGACCAAACAAAAACAGAAAAAGGGATCCACATGAAAATCCTAAGAAAAAAGGGAAGTTAACTAAGCATGGTTCTAAGATGAGTTGCAATATTTGTGATGGAAAGGGACATAACAAGAGGGGTTGCAAGAATAAGGGTAAAAGACCACTTTAAACTGGTAGGGGTAGTAAGAATCCAAAGGGAAGGCCAAAGAAGCCAAGAGTGCAAGCTAGTCAATCAACAGAACCTAGTCAAGTTACCCAACAGGCCAGTCAAGGTAGTCAGTTGACTCAGGATCCAAGTCAGCAAAAGAAGAAGTCAAAGAAAAAGCCACTTTCAAAGTCAAAGCTTAAGAGGATGGTTAAATGATGTTGTTTTATGTTTATGCTGTTTTAATGTTTATGTTGGTTTAAACTCATGTATTTTGCTACTTTGGTCACTTATGTTTATGTCTAGTATGTTTATGTTGGTTTAAGGGTCATGTATTTTGGTACATTAATTGCAGTAATGGTATCATGGCCTGTTTATGTTATAGCTTGTGTTGAATATTGTTCATGGTATGTTGCAGCTTATGATTATTGACCCATTTGACTATTTTGACAGTTTTGACAGTTTTGACATTAATTGCAGTATGTTGCAGCTTGTGTTGATTATTGTTCATGGCCTGTTTATGTCACAGTAGATAATTGACCCATTATGTATTTTGACCGATATTTGGTCTGCACATATTGACATTGCCTGTTTTGACAGTTTTGATAGTTTTGGGGTATTGACCCATTTGGTCAAAAGACTGTTTTGTGTTGAATATGGGGTATTGACCCATATTTGGTCTGCACATATTGACATGGTCTATTACACAACATTCACCCATATTTGCTCTGCACATATTGACATGGTCTGTTACACAACACATTTAACATTGAAAACAACTACTAAACCATTAAACAGAGGTTTACATTACATAAAGTCAAACAAGTACAATGGTCAACCATATTGCCAAGACAACAACTACAAACCCTAATACATTTTTCCTACTTAGAGGGTGTTTGGGATTGAGTTTCAAAACAACTTATTGACTTATTGGCTTTTTCAAGGAGCCAATAAGTTAATAAGATGTTTGTGTAACCCAAAAGCACGTCTTGTTTTGGCTTTTGGCTTTTAAGGGTGGAAAAACTGTTTTTGAGAAGTTAGAAATCTTGGCTTTTGGCTTTTGGCTTTCGACTTTTGGAATTACAAACCTACCACCCATACAACCAATATTCACAATAAGTTAAGCGAAACACTTAAAAAACGCAATCTATTGACTTTTTGACGTTTCTCATCCCAAAAGCTAATCCAAACACTTTTTTTAAACTCTTTTTCAAAAAGTCATAAGCCAATAAGCACTTTTGCATTTCCAAACTCAACCCCAAACACCCTCTTAACACATTCTTCTTAATTGACAACTTCTCTTTCAATCTTGTATTCTCCTCTTGCAAGATTTTTTTTGTAACTCCAAATTTTCCATTTTCAACTCTTGATAACTGGTTACAGTATCTCTCAAAACTTCTGATCTTAGCACTTTGTCTACGTCATCCTTCCACATAAAGAACTTGCAATCACTCCTCTATAATAACCAATAAAGAAAAAATCAGAATTTGAAAGAGGAATGAATTAGATGTTCAATTTAGAGTAACTTACCGGCCATAGAGGGCATCCATAAAACTTCTGCCCAATTCGTGAGTTGTTACGACCTACAATTCGAAGGATTGCAACCTTGTCGTGATTGAAATAGACATTTCCATCCAAATCAAGTTTAAAAATTTTAGGGTTCTTGTCTAGGTTAGGTGAAGAAGATGAGGATGAGCTCATTATGTGATTTAGGGGTTTGATTTTGATGTTAGGGTTTGATTTTAGGGGTGATATGGTTCTGGATTTGATCGATGATGAGTTTATATAAAACTGATAATAAGTATAAAAATAATATAAAATGCCACGTCATTTAAGTTGTACACGTCATCAAGTCCAGTCAGCATCCACATCACCAGAAACTAACCCCGTTAGTGTTCTGTTAAAAACGGTTTACCAGAGGCCAAAGGTTTGAGAGTTGGGATTATTATTGGGAATTTTTGAAGTAGGGATTATTATAATCGGCTAACGGTTGAAACTTGAGATTATTAAAATCCAATACCCTTATAAAAATAAACTTAACTAAAAATTATATATTTATGTTTACAAGAATACAAACTATAAAAAAGTAATACTAATCTAATACAAAATCATCTGGACGTCTAGCCCATAAATGCTCAACCAATTCATGGCGAAGGTTTCCGTGTGTCTCACGGTTCTTGATATTGTTTATGTTGTCGAGTTTTTGAAAATCAACGATTTTCGGTTGGGAACGTGGGATATCACCTTGGTAATTTTTACATATAGCTATGCCTTGGTCCGCCAATATCATGTTATGTAGAATAATACAAGTATAGGCGACGACCATTATCCTCTCTCGTGTCCAAAACCTTATTGGGTTGGCAATCAACGAAAATCTTTTTTTTTTAAGAATGACAAACGCTCTTTCAATATCTTTTCTTGCCGACTTTTGTTTCTTTGTAAGGTACTTGCGTTTGTCTTCAAGTTGAGACGAGTAAGCTTGAACAAGTGTCGCCCATTTGTTGTAAATACCATCGACCAAGTAGCAGTTGTGTAACCTCACGAATTTTCCCATTTATTTTGCATTAAAGTATTTCGCGATCCATGATATAAAGTCTAATTTATTTCTAAGTATTCTCATCTTTATCCGTGCATTCTATTTTTCTAAGTTTCTTTTATCATTGTACTAAAAAAAAAAAATCTTCAATCATGACATATGTCCTATCCTAATTCTATTTATAAAATCGTCATTTTATAAGACGGTGTTTTTTATTTTCTAATTCAAACTAATGATTTTTTATTTATTTCTTAAATAAAGCCTTGAGTCAAATAGTCAAAGTCATAGTCAAAGTCTTAGTCAAATAGTCAATTCATCATAAAACCTTACTTTATGGTGTTGACCAATTTTAATGGCTAATTGGATCCAAAACTAGTATAAAAACCCACCTATGACCCATTATACTTTGCACCTCTAAATCGATTGTTTCAATCCGATTAAACTTTCCCTCATACCTTTCTTCTATAGTCTATTACTTCTACAATTGAAGCTTTGATTATAAGCTCTTGTAATTGGCAACTTTGGGGCTACACATATTCTATTTCTCGAGACTTAATACTTTGTTAAGGTGAGTTTACGTAACCATGTTTATGCAATTCTTTATACTTGCAACAATATACTTAAGCAATTCTACATGCATGTCTAGTTGTAAACTTTAATGCCTCATGAATTAGACAACAACAACAGTTTCAACGAGTTTCAACGAGTTTCAACATTACATAATCATTAGCTATGGCCAAGCCGACGATACTCAATAATAGATCTATTGGATTGACAATCCCACCCGGATACATGTACCTCCTACATAGGTAGCGTGGGTGATTGTTATCGTTCCAACATATTATTAAGGTGAACCGTGGATGACGGGATGGACCTAAACTAGTCAAAGGTTTGATTATGTCGATTCAACATATCATGTTTATTCATGTAGACTTAAACTTACGATAGACATATGAATTGCTAAACTTTTATACTAAAACTATTTGCTTGACATGACTTATGTATTCTCACCAACTTCTAGTTGACCCCCCCCCCCCCATTTTTACAACTCAACAGGAAATAATGATGATTGAAGTCTAGAGAGTTAGCATGAGGAGACAATTTGAAGTTTATGCTTTATTTGGTTATTTGATGTATTAGAATTCCATTCAACACTTATTATGTATTTTCAATTTTGGATATTTGCACTTTAAATAAATTTCAATTAAAACATGATTACCATGTGCTACTGTATACTCATTCTTACGTGACACCTCAATGTTTCCGCCATCGGTTGGGGTGTTACAGATTGGTATCAGAGCCTTGGTTATAGGGAATTAGGTTATTAGAAGAAAAAAAAAATCTAGTCTATAACCATAGGAATATAACCAGTATTTGCTCCTTTTACTTGCTATTCTCTATCTCACTTCTACTTCTTATCCCTACTTCAACCCCTACAAGAAGATTGCTCTCCCTCACAAGATCTACTCTTAGACTAATAGGACAATCCTCAGGTTTAGCCTGAACCACCTTGAAGATCTCGTCGAAGTTCTAGATTTTAATAACGAACACGTGCAATCTAGAAGGGTGAACGCCTGTATTCTGAGTTTTCTGTCTAGGACTGGCATTGCGCATATATCCCAATCAGACGAGGGACCCGGATGCCTACCTGGGAATTCTCGGGATGAGTGTTCACTTATAGGCTAAAGCATGTCTTCACTATGTTATTAGAATCTAGAAGTTTTGATAAGTCAACGTTTTCGTTTATTCGTTTTAATTAATGAATAAATGATTACACTCACCTTCCTTAAACTAAGCTCAAAAATCTCAAAATTTTACAGCTTAAATCAATCTCATTTCATAACCATCCATGGATTTCACAATCACACTTCACCTTACCATCTTAGCCACTTTTTAAATATTCAACACCCTACCCAAATCATATAATCTCCATACTATAAAATAAACTCTTTATCAACTATCTTCACATTCACTATCTCTCACAACTTTGATTCTGCTTCAAGAATTTTTCATCATCCTCTCAAGAACTAAATTCATATCCTTCACCTTCTCACACATGAGCTAGTTACCCATGATAACCAAACTATTGAAACTTGATTGTGTGTTGCATCAAACATAATCCTTAGTTATACATGAGGATTCGACTATTTGCCTTATTTGAACATTTGAAACTAGAATTCATGGAATATAAACTATTTACTATAGACACACCTAGAGTCATTAACCTTATCTAGGGCAACTCTATTACAACTCGTATGCTATACTTGATACTTGATTGCTTACATGTACATATTATCAATTTGCAATTCATGTGTGTAATAATTGGTACACTTAATCAAACAACTGATAGAGGATGAAGTACTTGCTCAACAGTTAGTAGAGTACAAAATAACCTACTCAACGATTGGTAGAGGTCATCATGCCTGCTCAACAGTCGGCAGAGGCCCTACAACCTGCTCAACGACTGGTAGAGGCTATCATACCTGCTCAACAATCGGTAGAGGTTCCTACTCACTGACTGGTAGAAGTCTTTTTCCTGCTCAACAGTTGGACACATTTTTGGATACATGGTTAATCATATTATTTTACATGTGTGTCTAGAGTTATGGAAGGACACAAAACCCTAATGTAAGGTAAATTGGTGATTGCGGTCCGGAATGTAATCATGAATTTACAGGTACGTTAAGGTGGTGTGAAATTCTATCAAGGTTTTCGGTAGAGAAACTAATTATAAACTCTAGTTACCTGGTAGTTCATTTAGCCTTTCTATAGTCCATCAACTCATGCATTTCTTTTAGGATTTCTAAAACTTAAGATTCTTATTCACCTTGCGATTCCAAGACACCCCTAATCCTACCCTTAAAACTCACAGATAACAAACCTCTTATCCAAATTATTCGAAAGCAGATTATTCTATAAATTCATGTTGTGCCTTAACCCAAAATTTTCAAAACCACGGCTGCCTTAATTTCTACCCAACCATCCTCAAACCTGTGTTTTATAACTTCGGGACGAAGTTTCTAAAAGTAGGGGAGACTGTAACCTCACGAATTTTCCCATTTATTTTGCATTAAAGTATTTCCCGATCCATGATATAACGTCTAATTTATTTCTAAGTATTCTCATCTTTATCCGTGCACTCTATTTTTCTAAGTTTCTTTTATCATTGTACTAAAAAAAAAAAATCTTCAATCATGACATATGTCCTATCCTAATTCTATTTATAAAATCGTCATTTTTATAAGACGGTGTTTTTTATTTTCTAATTCAAACTAATGATTTTTTTTTATTTCTTAAATAAAGCCTTGAGTCAAATAGTCAAAGTCATAGTCAAAGTCTTAGTCAAATAGTCAATTCATCATAAAACCTTACTTTATGGTGTTGACCAATTTTAATGGCTAATTGAATCCAAAACTAGTATAAAAACCCACCTATGACCCATTATACTTTGCACCTCTAAATCGATTGTTTCAATCCGATTAAACTTTCCCTCATACCTTTCTTCTATAGTCTATTACTTCTACAATTGAAGCTTTGATTATAAGCTCTTGTAATTGGCAACTTTGGGGCTACACATATTCTATTTCTCGAGACTTAATACTTTGTTAAGGTGAGTTTACGTAACCATGTTTATGCAATTCTTTATACTTGCAACAATATACTTAAGCAATTCTACATGCATGTCTAGTTGTAAACTTTAATGCCTCATGAATTAGACAACAACAATAGTTTCAACGAGTTTCAACGAGTTTCAACATTACATAATCATTAGCTATGGCCAAGCCGGCGATACTCAATAATAGACCTATTGGATTGACAATCCCACCCGGATACGTGTACCTCCTACATAGGTAGCGTGGGTGATTGTTATCGTTCCAACATATTATTAAGGTGAACCGTGGATGACGGGATGGACCTAAACTAGTCAAAGGTTTGATTATGTCGATTCAACATATCATGTTTATTCATGTAGACTTAAACTTACGATAGACATATGAATTGCTAAACTTTTATACTAAAACTATTTGCTTGACATGGCTTATGTATTCTCACCAACTTCTAGTTGACCCCCCCATTTTTACAACTCAACAGGAAATAATGATGATTGAAGTCTAGAGAGTTAGCATGAGGAGGCAATTTGAAGTTTATGCTTTATTTGGTTATTTGATGTATTAGAATTCCATTCAACACTTATTATGTATTTTCAATTTTGGATATTTGCACATTAAATAAATTTCAATTAAAACATGATTACCATGTGCTACTGTATACTCATTCTTACGTGACACCTCGATGTTTCCGCCATCGGTTGGGGTGTTACAAGTTGTGTTTGAATTTTACGTTATTTGCATAAAACGATTGGGGCGGCTCAACCCCGTTGATGAGGTCATCGAATATAGGTGTTTGATCGATAACATTTAGGTCATTATTTGACCCAACAACTCCAAAAAAGCATGCCAAAACCAAAGATCATGCTAGGGCACAACTTCAAGTATAATACTTGGCCCAACGTGATCACCTCGATGAAACTGGCATCGCCAAGCTGTAGGATACATAGCCCAACCAACATGCATACAATCGAGACTACCAAGCATTCCGGGAAACCCATGTTTTTCACCATGAACCTTGTATATGCGTTGGATATCATACATTGTTGGTTTATGCAAATATCTTCGTGAGTAAATATATATGATTCCTACGCAAAGATATGTATTTTAAACGATATTTGAGAATAAAAGTTTAAGAAATATGTGGAAAGTAACTAAAATATATATATATAGATATATACCTTGACAAAAAAATGAAGCGACTCACGCGCAAATGCTAGTTGTCGAAGAGCGGCTGTACATTTTTGTACGGAGGTGAACCCTAGTCGTCCCCTTGCGTCTTCTCTTTGTTGAAAAAAGGATATCGCTCCGACAAATCGTTTGATAGGCGCATGAATAATTGCCTGTTCATTTGAATGTTCTTCATCGTACACGTAGCCTAAAATGTTCTTCATTATACACGGGCTCCGGGCTAAAGTAGTATCGTATCAAAGTTTCGTTTGCTCCATCTCTATCACGATCAAGTGGTGGTTGTCTCGTTAGCTCCGGGCCATCAAGTAATCAATCGTTATCCTTCCCACTTCCATTAACAAATCGTCTTTTTCAGACAAGTCGGACGAAGAAAAATCATTCCATGCCAAAGCCATTCGTTGAGAGTGAAGAGTGAAAAAACTTAGAAGTTTGATTTGAAAAATACAAGACTTGCTAAAAATAATACTCGCCGCCAACGGTCGAAAATTTGACCCCAACGGCTAGTTTTCATCTACTATCACACGTGAGTGTGGTAGCATGGTATCACTCGCAAGAACGGAAACACAACAGTGTTATGGGGTTCGCGAGTCACGTGGTAGATCTTGTGACTCGCGTCTGGTCACTCATGACACACAATACACAGCCTAATGATATAACTTGTTGTCTACTTAAAATACTTTTATAGTTTGTGCACATGATCCAAGAAGAATTTCTTCTTGTAACTCACACTTATTGAACTCGTTGTATCTAGGGGGATTGGCTATAATCATCAAATACTATAAGGCCCCGGTTATTCACACCCCCCTCTTCTATTTAAACCCCTCCAAAAGCGCCTTGCTTAGGCCAAAGCGAGGCGCCTGGGGTCAAATCGTACGAGGTGGTAGGGGGGGCAGAAAAAGCTGATCCAAAGTGCCTAGCTTAGTCCAAAGCGAGGCGCTTTGGATCAGAGTTTTAATTTTGAGTATTTTTTGGTGTTTTGAATTGGTTTTTTATTTTTTTTTTAATTTTTTTTAATATAATTATTTTAAAAAGTTAAAATAAAATAAAAAACAAATGTCTTAACTCTAATGAAACGTCTATATAGGCGTTTTCGATTTCCAAATGAATTAACGACTTAAACTTTACATTATCAACCACAAACAAAGGTCTTAACTCTAATCAAACGTCTATATAGGCGTTTTCGATTTCCAAATGAACCAACGACTTAAACTTGACATCATCAACCACGTATAGTCAAAGATTTTAACAAATATATTCAGTTAAGTACTAACGCAGACCTTGATCTGCAATATTTGAAAATTATCATTTCTTGACATGCTTGATAACAGAGAGGAACACTTTCTTCTTTTGTTGTACAACATTTTTGTTAGTTGTTAAATGTTTTTATAGTTTTTTCTACTTTTAGAAAAAATAAAAAACCCCGTATAGTCGAATGCGGTATGCGCGTTAAATTTAATTAAATAAGTGAATGATCAAGGGATCCGCTTGGAGTCTAAAGCTTCGCGTGTCATCTCAAAGTATTCAATTCCGATAATCCACACCTTTCTCCTGAAGCAAAACCTCTCTAGGTTTACCATCACCAAACGGATTCACCTTAGGCCTCGGTTTGTCCACTCTAATTCCTAACATTAATTCCAATTCCAATTCCAATTCCACCGGTGCAATTAGAATCTGAAGAGAAGTTATTATCATCATCATCCACAATGTTCTTACCTAGAGCTACCAACCAGCTGGCATGGGAGCCAAGCTTTGAGAACTGGTGGCAGAGGGAGTTCGTACATCTCCACCTATGGAACCGCCAGAAACAAAACCAGGCAAAACCATTTTCTTGTTACTGTTGATTAAAGCCTGGTTTTGAGAATTTGATGAGGCAGCAACAAAGCTGCTTTTGAACTGAGCCATAACTCCTGATTTAAGTGAGCTAACAGCTGAAGAGAAGTTATTATCATCATCATCATCCACAATGTTCTTGCCTAGAGCTACCAACCATCCGGTTGAAGAAGAAGAAGATGACAGATATCACTAACATAACTTGCACCGGCTTGAGATATGAGTTTGATTAGCTTAAATCTCTCTGATCCATGGTATCCACTTTCAAAGGATCCATGACACACGATAATCGCTACGGTTAGTGGATACCATGGATCAGAGAGATTCATGCTAATCAAACTCATATCTCAAGTTGGTTTAACAACTGAATTTTACTTGCTTGCATTGGAATCTTGTACGAAATCATCTTCATATCCATACCTTGTTTCAAGTATCTTGTAAAATTCATTTCGTCTTCAAGACTCCTAGGAGTCAACAAAGGTTGACTTCTTTGAGCATTAACCATGACTATATTACATTATTATTATTATTATAATTTTTTATTATATTTGTAACTTAGTTCCTTTGTTTTATTATTAATAATTTATTATTATCAAGAATCGGAAATTAGTAAAACGATTTATGAAAGTATCAAGAATCGGGAATTAGTAAAACGATCAATTAAACATTACGAAACGCGTCAAAGAGAGACCGGAAGTCAAGCATGTCGATTAGACATTCAAAAATCGTGTTTCGAAAAATATAGGTATCGACTGTATAGTCGGAGCACCAAGTAGAATGATTCATGAAAGTTGAACAAACTTGGATGTTTCAACCAAAACATACAAACGAGCAATAAACGACCTGTAACGCATCAAACGAATTTTGTTGTATTGGGAACAAATAAAAACAATTTAAAATGAATTAAAATTAATTTTTAATCAATAACAACTATTTAAAATGAATTAAAACAAGTTATTTTTTTTTAATAAAAAGGCCAAAGCGCCTAGCTTTGGCCAAAGCTAGGCGCCTGTTTCGTTTGAGGCGTTACGGGTCGTTTATTGCTCGTTTGTATGTTTTGGTTGAAACATCCAAGTTTGTTCAACTTTCTTGAATCATTCTACTTGGTGCTCCGACTATACATTCGATACCCATATTTTTTCGAAACACGATTTTTGCATGTCTAATCGACATGCTGGACTTCCGGTCTCTCTTTGACGCGTTTCGTAATTGGTTACTAATTTCCGAATGTTGATACTTTTCAAAAATCGTTTGATAAATCATAACCATTCGATACCCATATTTTTTTCGAAACACGATTTTTGCATGTCTAATCGACATGCTGAACCTCCGGTCTCTCTTTGACGTGTTTCGTAATTGGTTACTAATTTCCAAATGTTGATACTTTTCAAAAATCGTTTGACAAATCATAACTATTCGATACCCATATTTTTTCGAAACACGATTTTTGCATGTCTAATCGACATGTTGGACTTCCGGTCTCTCTTTGACGCGTTTCGTAATTGGTTACTAATTTCCGAATGTTGATACTTTTCAAAAATCGTTTGACAAATCATAACCATCATCATCATTACACCCTCAAAACAGAAATAAAATAACAATAAATAAGTTAATAATAATAAATCATTGCTCAGACGTTAGGGTTTGATAAACACAAAACTTATTATTTAAAAAGCAACAAAAACACAAATCGTACCGTGAAATAAAGAGAGGCCCATTAGGAGTGCCGTGGAGGAAGATCGTCGGTTTGCTGTAGTCGATGATGGCGGAGAGGTTAGCGGTAACTTTAAATTTTGAATGATCGTCGGTTTGCTACCAATCAACAGTCGATCCAACTGTTGATTTCTCTCTATAACCGGTACAACTTTTCAGGCAAGCAAGAAAAATTCAGTTGTTATCGGAGAGATATCGGTCAACGATGAAGGCAACCTGAAACGACATGAACATTTATAACCTTTCTGTACCTGTGGCCAAAAGAACCTGATAAAGGCTGTACACGAGTATAATCAAACAAGGGTTGCCCTGAGTTTGATTAGCTTGAATCTCTCTGATCCATGGTATCCACTAACCGTAGCGATCATTACAGTTATTTGGAATGTTTCTGATCATTACAGTAACGATCGCTTTAGGACGCCGAAAACGACTATCATCACGCGATTTGTCTGAGGGTCACTAGTCATACATAAAGAGTATAATCAAACAAGGGTTGTTATCGGAGAGATATCGGTCAACGATGAAGGCAACCTGATAAAGGCTGAACACAAGTATAATCAAACAACGATGTCAAGGGTTTTAAGACAAGGAAGATAAATTCAGTTGTTATCGGAGAGATATCGGTCAACGATGAAGGCAACCTGATAAAGGCTGAACCACGAGTATAATCAAACAGCGATGTCAAAGGTTTTAAGACAAGGAAGATGAATTCAGTTGGACAGTGAGATTGATAACTTCTCTATGGAAGTTGCTAAAATAGTTAAACAAAAGCTGAAATTATACAGTTATTTGGAATGTTCCTCATCATTACAGTGAGATTGATAACTTCTTTATGGAAGCAACAAATTCAAAACAGAGGTAGGTTTGCCAGAGGGTCACTATTCATACATAAAGAGTATAATCAAACAAGGGTTGTTATCGGAGAGATATCAGTCAACGATGAAGGCAACCGTAGCGATCATTATAGTTATTTGGAATGTTTCTGATCGTTACAATAACGATCGCTTTACAACGCCGAAAAAGACTATCATCACGCGATTTCTCTTGACAGCCAGTACAAGGAACTCTGCCGGGATGCGAATCGTGATGTGATGGATTTTTATATTTGCAACCTAGTTCCTTTCTACCTGGTTGCAAAGAAACTTCAGGTCAGCCAGACGTTTGTCAAAAGCAAGTGTGAAGATCAAGATCAAGAAGAACAGTACGGTCAACGATGAAGGTGTGTTGTATGTATAAAATTGTGAATAATTGTAGTGTGTTAGGTATACGATGGATGGGTTTGAAAAGAAATAGCACAAGTCCTTCTTTAATGTTGTACTATGCATTCTCACATGAACATCCAACAACAATGGTATATGAATAGTGACCCTCTGTAAGGGTCTTGATGAATATCTTCATCAATCTCCTTGATCTACGCATAAGTGTGAGAGTCGATTTTCCTATGAGGGTGACTGACAAAGAGATGGTCTTTTTGATGAATGTATTATTCACAAATACATTTTTTTAACTATTTTAGCAACTTCCATAAGATGGAAGGGTTTGAAAAGAAATAGCACAAGTCCTTCTTCAGGTAAGTCCACATGGTTAATCATCCGATTGTAAACCCTCACACTTGTTTCTCATAATCCCAGCTTATGAATCACCATAGTTAATATTTGAGTAAGTTATGAAGGTTAGAAGATTAGGGTTCATGGTGTTGAAGTTCGGGAAGAAAATACTAGGTTAGAGAAGAATGAAGGGAGAGAGAGTGAGATTGTTATAAACCTGAAACTAATAAGTTATGTTGGAGCAATGGTTGTGGAAAGAAATTGACAGTAGGATCGGCGCTAAGAAGCCACCCATACAGAGTGACGATAGTCGTTTTCGGCATTGTAAAGCGATCGTTTTACTCATATAAAGTGTTCGATGTCACTGTGAGTACACATTGTGCATGACATTACATTTTGCATGTGTCATTTCATAACTTGCACCGGCTTGAGATATGAGTTTGATTAGCTTAAATCTCTCTGATCCATGGTATCCACTTTCAAAGGATCCATGACACGCGATAATCGCTACGGTTAGTGGATACCATGGATCAGAGAGATTCAAGCTAATCAAACTCATATCTCAAGTTGGTCCAACAACTGAATTTGACTTGCTTGCATAGGAATTTTATACGAAATCATTCTCACATGAATATCCTTTGATGAATGTATTAGGGGTTGGAAACTCTGAAGATCAATGACCCTCTGGCAAACCTCCGTAAAGGTCTTCAGAGTTTCCATGGGAAGGTAAACATACTTGAAATCAATGGGAAGGTAAACAATTCCAGCAGCTGGATATGAGGCAGACGTTTGTCAAAAGAATTTTGTACTATGCATTCTCACATGAATATCCTTTGATGAATGTGTATTAGGGGTTGGAAACTCTGAAGACCAATGACCCTCTGGCAAACCTCCGTTAAGGTCTTCAGAGTTTCCATGGGAAGGTAAACATATATAACATTCTCTTTTTCTTCCCTTACAAATCACTTTGCCATTAATACCAATGGACTACCCTCACGTCGGTATGGCCATCACCTAGTTGCAGGTTGCCTTCAGTTGTTGTTAGAGAGATATCTGTCAACGATGAAGGCAACATACTTGAAATCAATAGGAAGATAAACAATCCTCATCCACAATGTTCTTACCTATAGCTACCAACCATCCGGTTTTTTTTCAGGTTGCCTTCATCATTGGCAGATAATGAGATTTGGTGTTAGATCATGAGCAAAAAGGTAGACCACACCACTGTTAGTGAACCCTGTGTTGGATGGAAAGTGTCTTCGGCTTAAATGTCTTTGTTGAGTTGAGTTGGAACAATCCCTGTGTTGGATGGAAAATGTCTCTGGCTTAAATGTCTTGTTGAGTTGAGTTGGAGCAATGTCGATAAAAGTTGGTGGTTATTATTTTGTTTTTTATTTTTTATAATTTTTTACAATAATTATATTAAAAAAAATAAAAAAAATAAAATAAAAAACCAATTCGAACCACCAAAACACAAATTTTACCACAAAAATAAAATCTGGATTCCAAGCGCCTCGCTCAGGCCTAAGCGAGGCGCCTAGGGTCAAATCAGAATAACTTACCTCGGACCGAGGTAGTTAAAAAAGTAACCAAAGCGCCTCGCTTTGGCCAAAGCGAGGCACTTTGGGGGGGGGGGGAGGGGGGAATAGAAGTGGGGGAGTTTTAATATCACCACCCTACTATAATCATCAAAGTAGTGATAGACACTTAATGAAGTAGATCTTTCTCATTTTAAAAGAATATCACGACGCAATACACAGTCTAATGATATAGCTTTTTGTCTACTAAAAATACTATAATCATCAAAGTAGTGACAGACACTCTAGAGTACTTTACTTAGAAATTTATCTTATTTTTAAATAAATAAAATAATTAAATTTAATAAAATTCAAATGACATTAAAATAAAAGTCTTACATAAAACCAACAATATTAAGTACTAAACCGACCATAACTAGAAAACATAATCCAAATTTAACTAGAAAATTGACTATAAACATAGTTCAAAGAAAAGCTAATTTAGGCCTTAAAATCTGCCATGTTGATACATGGTCAAAACTTTGGTCGATCTCAAAAGTATACTTGATTTGAGTAAGTTCTATTACCATGTCTTCCCTTAGATTAGGGGTTTTCAGCCATGGTTATTTTAAACATCCCTTCAAAGCGTTCACGTTCTCTTTTGAGATCCAACCACTTATTCAATAGTGAATGACAAGTACGATGTGTTTCACCGGCTAAGACACGATATTTAGCTAAAACGTTAGGTCAAAAGAGAGAGCGACCGCATGACCTTGTTGATTACTTGACGCTTATCCACGCAATTGTTAAAACAATTTCTTCCTCTTCGGCCCATTCCACTATTGTAGAGATGATGTAGTTCTAAAGAGAGAAATCATAAGTAGTTGTTGATAACGGTAGGAACCTGGTAAAAGAAATGTGAGAAATAGTGTGAATAGGTTTGATTTATATATTAATGGTAAATAAAGTTTTATTTATTCATTTTTTAAAATGAGTCGTTATGTAATTTTTGACTATTGGGGTCAAATCAATGCCATAAATTCTGGTGTTAGCTCTTGGTAATTACTCGTCGAGATGGTAACATTTTTGACATTATCGAGAACCACGTGATAACCATAATCGAAAATAGGGCTGTGCAAAGGGTTCAGACCCGACCCGAACCAGACCCACCAGATGTCACACCCTCAAATTTTCACTGCGGGGTTTATACCGCGAGGCGCATGACAAACCAGGATCCCATAGCCATAAGTCACATGAACGACTCTAAATGCCCAACCATTTAGTTCGTTATTGTAAAACCAAGTTTAACGTTTTAACCAAACCAAATTTAATATAGCGGAAGCGAATGATAAAACAGTTAAATAAAATCTGCGCAAAACACCGCGCCCGAAACAAAAAGTAAATAGTTAAATGTTAAAAATAGTTTAATGTTTGAAACCCATGATCATATGATGCATGTCCTAACCGTGCTCCGTTCCTAGTTACCTGCAAAAGCATGCTATCGTGTGTCAACATAAAGCCGGTGAGTTCACAAAGTAAAGTAATTGAGTATGTAAATGCGCTGGTTTCCAAAACCATGTAAACAAGTAAATTGAGTTGGTTCCTAGAACCGTGTAACCACTAGTTCGTCGCATGTCAAGGGTAGCTAGCCCATTCATGATAACTAACACCGAATATACCGAACTGCTATGTACGTGTAGCCACAAGTGTGAGCCGCATGCCTGACATCATTGTCTATCCACAATGATGAAGTTCGTTAAGTTATAGTTCACGCCCGCGCTCCCCGAGCCGGTGTAAGGTTGTAAGACCTAATAGCGCTATCAACTAATAACCCGCTTGCCATAACCCGGCAACTCATTCGGTACGTGAGGACTTACAGATGATAGAGTTGGTTTAGTTCATCAAGGACATAGTTTGCGAATTAGTAAAAGCCGACCCACACAAGGATCCATAGCATCCCAACCCAGGATGTGTAACTAGTCCCAAACCGGACTAGAAAAATGCTAAGTAATTTGTCTCAACCCTGAGACGCATGCTTTTGAGAAAAAGAGTAGTTAAACTCACCTTAGTGTGCAAGCAAAAGAAATCCAAATTCCAAGTAAAGTGCACTACCGACTCCCTAGTAATAGTGTCACTAAGTAAGTATAGGCGTAATACCATTACACCATATAACCCGTTTGTCCAAGGTGTTTAAACGTTCAAAAGTGTGTAGGTGACACCTAGTAATTCTACATGCATAAGTAAACCCTACGGACTCGTTGGTGAATATGTTGGTTATATTTAGTTTTTACATTCCATATGCGTCTCATACAAGTGCCCGTTCAGTTACACATCAATTACATACCACCTAGGACCTCAATTAATCACATAAACACATAATACACAATCTGTGTTTAGGACAGATTATGCGTCATCAAAACCAATTTATTTAAAATACTTAATCAGTGAGTTAATCTCTCAAATTTTTACTGAATATTCTTTGTAATTCACTTAACAACCCATATTTTGTTTTGTCTAAAAACCAAACACAAAAATAATTAAAATTCGTTCAACACAGCTATGTTCAGAAAACTTTCATAACAGGGCAGTTTGGTAGAAAAATTCCCAAAAATTGTGTATTCATTCAAACGGGATGAATCCACTTGGAAAACTCAAGTTACTCCCATGTTAACCATCTGTAAAAATTTCATAACCAAACTCTTTATAAAACTCGAGTTATGATGACTCAAAGTCGACTCAGTTTGTTAACCCGAAATTCTGATATGACCTATTTTCAAAGAAAATTCAAAAAACAACTCAAACGACGTCCAAATCACTTGATCTTACCCATTATGAAAAGCTAAGACCAGGTGTGATTCAACCATGCAAAGAAAATACCAAAATCATCATGTTAAAGTCGCGTTACAGACCCTACAAGTTCATCTAACCATTCTGTCCAGATTTTAATTACGCATAAATCATTATTTAAACGACTCCTGTGTGCATGAAATCAATCAACAATCATCAATAACCATTACCAAACATTCCTAAGACCTATTGTGATCAGATTCTATCATTATACATGCAAATATTATAACTTTAATGATCAAAACTTCAACAACTTGTGCAACAAGTAACCTATTGTATTACTAATCACCTATCATCGTGTTTAATTCGTTTATTCTTCAAAAACCTCAAGTTTTAGTAGTTATAAAAAGCTTTCAGACCTGGACAAACTTAGTTATAGGATTTCTACAACATAAAAATAAGATTAAAATGTAAAGGATTAAGGATTATACCCCAAGCTCTTCGATACAATCAACCGAACGTCTTTGGAGCTTCCCAATCGATGTTTTTGCGCCTTAGCAGGTTGTTTGGGGTTAATATTTCGTAGGTGAGGCAGTAGGGACGATTAGGGTTTGTGTTTAGGTGTTACAAGAGGCTTAAGGTTGCTTAAATAGGTGTTTGAGGCGGTTTAGAGTCGTCAGAGATCCGCGCGCGGCCGCTCGGCCTCTGTGAGCGGCCGCTCACAAGGCTTCGGCCCGCGTGGGTAGCCTGTTTCGTCCCCCGACGTGTTTTCGTTCGACGTTTTCGTTATTTCGGACCGTAATAAGTGCAACCCCATGCGTTAAGACCCTAATCAACCTAATGGTCCACCTTTAACGATTTCATTAACGTATTCGGTTTAGGTTCACACAATCACATATGGTTTTCACATAATTTCACCGAATATCACAGAGACACATAATCACAATCAATCCAAATTAGTTAACTCATTATTATTATACTTCATTATTCACCAACGTCCGAGGTTCACTAATCATGTATTCAGTTATTAACTCACAACAATGCAATGTGTGTCCTATCTAACTAACCCTAGTTAAGTATAATGCAAGGAACGTAACTAGAGTTTAGTTAAAGTGAGAACCTGAATTTGCGGGGTATCACATCATCCCCAAGTTAAAAAGAATTTCGTCCCCAAATTCAGCAAGTAAACAGTAAAGCCAGCTAGAAAAGTGTGCGCTTGGTTCCCGGATGTCACATCATCCCCAAGTTGAAAGGAATTTCGCCCCGAAATTCACTTTGAGCGAGCTGCTTTATGTTCAACATTCGATCTATGCGCAGGTTCAGGTTCAGTAAAGAGGTGTGGATATTTTAACCTGCTCAACATTCGAAATTCACTTTGAGCGAGCTGCTTTATGTTCAACACATCTGGATCAATATCTGGAATTAGGTAATCATGCTATGCGCAGGTTCAGGTTCAGTAAAGAGGTGTGGATATTTTAACCTGCTCAACATTCGAAATTCACTTTGAGCGAGCTGCTTTATGTTCAACACATCTGGATCAATATCTGGAATTGGGTAATCATGCTCAACCTTCTTTTTAACCTGCTCAAAAGGATCATTCTCAACCTGCTCAAAAGGATCATCCTCAACCTGCTGTCAAACCTACTCATGCCAAAGCTGATGAAAGACAACTCTATTTTCTAATGCATCACAGTCAGGATCAATATGCTCAAAATATATATCAATTAGTTTTTCAATTTTAGCAATCTTGTTCAACACGCGTACATCACTGTCTTTTAACAGTTCTGTTAAACCTAGTCCCAAGCCTTCCCATGGAAGCCTATAGTAAAACCTAAACTCGTCATACTGATAATAGCCAACTTCCACCAGCATGTCATACAAGGTGATTATAGAGAAATAATCAGAGTTCACCATATCGATGTAGTTAACCTTCCCGTCAATGTACATCAGATTTACATACGTTGGATCAAATTCCCCCCATGATGAATTTTAAATGAAAATTTTTCGGTAGAGTGACCTGCATTGTTGATTGTTAACCAAATTTTCAGCTTGCATATTATGATCATTAAAGGTATAATATGATTGTTAACCAAATTTGATTGTTAACCAAATTTTCAGCTTGCACGTCAAAAAGTTAACGGGTATAATAAACAGTGGGTTTAAATGTAAGATGTGGATCGATTGACTTTCCGTAGTGTTCTTCAAGATTGACTTCGTCTTCCCCAGTTCGTACAACCCATTGTGTCATCTTCCTCTTCTTACGTTCTTGAATTTCCATTTGTGTGTGTTTGGAGGGAAATCAGAGAAGAAGAGTGGAGGTGGAGGGAAAAAATGGAGGGAAACGGGTTATAATGGAGAAAGGAGAGTGGGGTAGGTCTACTTATAAAATTATACATGATTAGACAAAAATGCCCCTGACTTAACGAAGAAAAGTTAACTGGGTTAAGTCGTTCGACTGTTTTGGCATATTTTTTGAGAGATCAAGGAATGTTCATGCACTTTTTAAAAGATTGGGCTGGAGTGGCAAATTGGGTCAAACCATAGAGACAGTTTTGGTAATTTACTTTATTTTGCAATTTGTTACGGTGTCCTGCGGCAGCGTCAATGCTACCATAACCTGATACTGCAGCCTCAAAGCAACCTGATCTTCATCATCAGCACCATTCAAATCCATATCAATCTAAAACCCTAACCCTAGGTCTGGATTGTTATTAATGTTATTATTCTTATTGTTGTTTTCTTGATTATCATCTAATGCATGATCAGAACCATAATAAAGAGATAAATGAAAGACATCAGATGGCCTCTTCCATCCTAATCCCCACGACATTATAACCTATTCACAATAATCATCGATCAAATTCTAAATTTAATATAAATTCAAGTTGTAGAACATATTATTATAAAGGGTTCGAGCAATATTAGGGGAAATTAAAATAGTTTGATGGAAGATTGGTTGGAGAGAGAATAATGAGTGTGTGTGTATAAAAACTGTATATAAGTGTTGCATGTTGTAACTGTAAAGGAACCGACAGGACGGTGGTTTGGGGAGGTGGTGGTGGTTTGTGGAGGTGAAGGGTTAGGGAAGATGACGTGGGTGGGACCCACATTAATTCTTTTTATATTTTTTTAATAACAAGGGTAGTTTAGTAATTTCCCACTCACTTAGCTGGATTATTTAACATCCATCCACTCTAAGGACTATCCGAGTTAAATGATGTCAAAAGGTGGGGACTATACTGTAAGTGCATTATTCATGTATGTCCCCATCTAGTGATCCGGTACATAATGTCGAAGGTTCAGATAATTAGAAAAACGACCAAGATTTTATCTTGAAGTTACATTCGACCTGTCGGATGGTCGAATGTAGTTTATTTATGGTCGAATGAACACCTTCGACCTCTTGAAAGGGGCGAAGCTGGATGCCTATATAAAGGGAAAAGTTAGTTTATTTTAGAGTGAGTTATCATTTGAGCTTTTCCCTAGTTTGTGTGTGTGTGATATTCTTTGTATTAGGTCTAGTATTTCATGTGTAATCCTTGATATTTATTCTAATACAAGAGTAAAGTTATGGAAATTGCTCGGTAATTCGTTATCCGTTTTCATCACGATCGACTACGTTTATTTCTGAATCATTTTGCACGATCGGAGGGGATTACGCACCCTACGATTGATATTCGTGAGATCACGGTTCGTGATTACGATCCTAAAACGATTTCTCAAGTGGTATCAGAGCATAGGCTCGATTTAACGATTGCAAATTGATCTGAATTGATGAAAACTGATTAGAATTCTGGTTTAAAGATCAAAACCCAAGAAATTTTGTAGCTTTTCATAAAAACATGGTTTTTGATTAAATTGGAGTTGAATTTGATGTTGTTTTCAAAAATCCTTTCACAAATGTTTGTCTAAATTCAAATCCGCATAAAACCTATCAAATTTCATTACATTTGGTGAAAATTTTGTCAAAAACAGATCAGATTCGTGTTCTTGAGTTTGAAGATGATGAACAGACCTAAAACGGTCGAATGTGAGATTTGAGGGTCGAACCTAGCCTTTTCTGGTCGAACGTGGAGTGTATTTTGGTCGAACCTAGAAATTTTTAGTGTGCTGTTGTTTATTCGACCATCTGTGTTACATTCGACCAATCGGGTGGTCGAAAGTGGATTAACTTGGTCGAAAGTGAAACGAGTTTGTTACTTTCTACATTCGAGTCTTTAGAAACGGTCGAATCTGGACTAAATTCCACATTCGCCCACACGATCTTTGAAAAAGGTCGAACGTAGAATCTGATTTTCAAAGATTTTCATTCTTGAGGTTGTAACATCCCGAAGTTTCTCCAAATAATGTATTATTCGAGATGACTAACCGGGTTTTCATCATATCGTTTGGTTAGCATGTTTAGCACGTTTGATGCCAAAATCTTGGTTTAAATGTAATAGAGGAACTAAATTGTCAATAAATTTTATTATAACTTTGTGAGAAAGTTACTAATGGAACTCTAAAAGGACCATTGTGTGAATTTTTGTTTTTATTCTTTAAGATCTTCATCCACGAAAAACATATATATATTTACCATTAACCTCATAAACCCTAATGCCGCATACGCAAAAGAAGCAAGGATTTCGAGTGTTCATTTCATCGGAAACTCCCTTCATGACTGGTCATGTACCAGTAAAGAAACATGAGGCATGTTCATCTCATTTAGGGTTTGCGTTTATCATAACGCCGCCCAAAGGAAGGAACATGAGGTATTATCGAACATTCCATCGAGATGAGTTACGGTGCTTAGTTCTTGGTGCTCGGTATTGGTCGTGACTTTAATGGTGCTGATTTCAATGGTGGTTACGGTTGGCTGTGGTCATGGTGATGACACAGGAAGCTACGGCGTTGGTTTCGGTGTCAACGCGACGATGGAGGTTGTGGTGTTGATTAGTTATGAACGGCGTGTCGACGGGGAACTGTTAATGCTTGGTCGAGGTGATGGCTCACGGTGGTGAGATGGTGTTAGTGGCGTTTGGCTACGGTACTTGGGGACACATGTTGACGGCGTAGATGAAGGAAATTGTTTCGGGCTTCGATCGATGATTTTCACTTACGGTTTCATTTATTGTTATGTTAATGGGTACGAGTCTTGTACTCAAGCTTGGAATTGCCACCAAAGTGCTTATTTTGTAGGCCATGCATTGGCTCGAGAGGTTCATCAATCTTCATCTTCCTGTTGTGTTTTTCACTAATTAAGTGATATTATACTACATAAACGGAAATGGTGTTGAAGATTTGAAATAATAATATAAATAATCAAGTCTTTTTGTTTACATGGTACCATGATTGAAGTGGTAATTAATTGTTGTGGTGCATGGAAAACGTAGTGGGCATGGAGTTTTCAAATGATGAGTTAACATTGGAGTTATATTTTTATAGATGAGAATGGTGGGAAGATGCATATACTCTAAAAAGTAAATAGTTAGAGAAATGTAGTTACTTGGATTAATTGTGGGCGTAAGACGATGTTAATGAAGTTCACTTGAGGGAACGATCGTAAAGGTTGTTATGCTTGTAAACGGGTTGTTGACGCTACCTTAGGATCCACGCCTTCACTCGTTTCTCTAACTTTGGTGGTTCACGCGCTTCATTGAGGTGAGTTCTTGTGCCCACTCTTTTAGTTATTTTTTTTCTAAATAATTTGGGCTAACGTGCATGCTGATTTGTATGAAGTCATAAAATATTTTTATAAAGTTATAAATATTTTTGTGAACTAATAAATATATATTGTTTTGACATGAAATGTAAGTAGGCGGAATGCGCCTAATGTGTTATTTTATGGCTCGAGTATATGTGGTATTAAAGTGGGATAGGCCTGCTCTTATTTATGGTATAGTGTTTGTCATGGTTCACATAGTTTATGGATTATGTGTCATTAGAAGTGGGATACGCCTGCTCTGATTTATGGTATTAGTTTTGTGTCATGGTTGTTACATGGTTTATGTTGTATGGGGTTATTATAAACTGAGCTATAACTGAAGTGGGAAATGTCTGCTTTGATCTCTAGACTTGGTTGAGTTAAATAGACTTGATTGTACTTTGTGTTGATAAGCGGAATGCGCTTATTACAGTTGGAAATTGAAGTCTTGGATTGAATAGGCGGATTGCGCTTATCCTAGACTTTATATATTGCTTAGGGAACAATTAGGCGGACTGCGCGTATTGTTGACTCTAAGGTTATAGTATTTTGTTATTGTTTATTTTAACAACTTACTATTATTGAAAACTTATAAAACTTGAACTCACTCAGCGTAGCTGACTTTTTGCATACACGTTAGATTGATTTCAGGTTGTGGATGAATAAAGGGCGCCTTGGCATGCAGTAGAGCTACTCAGTTGCGGTTGACATTTCAATTAAGAAGACGTCTACGAGATTGCTCGAATACTATTTACATTATTTCGAAAGATTTTAGTTGTTTATTAAATATTCCTTTCACCCGTCTTGGGAAAACCATGTTTGGAAATTTAATAACTTCTTTTAACATTCCGCTGCGTATTTTCTGAAATAAAATAAGAGTTCTTTTGAATTGTTAACATGGTTTTAGTATTTGAATGCCAACTGTTTGACCTGTCGGTTTTGAGGGTCTTACAAGTTGGTATCAGAGCAATGGTTCGAGGGATTCGGGCAGTTTGTGCTCGGACTCGAATCTAGTATGGGACCAAAATGTCAACTGCTGGGTAGCTGCACGCCAAGAGGTAATCCTTATTTTTGACGTATGTCTATATATATATTTACACTTCATTGGATGCTTAATAGCATGAAGTCATAAATGGACGGTTAGTGCCCTTACATTTTGATGTAGTATGGGAAATTTATTATGTAGTGTATAATGCACGGTACGTAGGTTGGAATGCTTCTCGTTGAACACTTAGATACATAAAGTGTCAGAAGGAAACCAAATACCTATATTTGTTTAAGTATGTTATGATGGCTCTTATTGAGTGCTTAAGTGCAATAATTCATAAGGGTGTTATGCTCTTGTGTTTTGAGGTAGGGTAGAATTCCCTTCTTCGATGGTTAATTGCAAACCTTCAATGTTTAGTAGTTAAATACTATGTGTATTTGTGTTGGTTAAATGTTAATGTGTAAGAAGAATTGTTAATGTGATCATAACTTGTTGTGTTTAGGGTGACTAAAGTAAAGTAAACAGCTAATCACACCTGATCAACGTTATTAGAAGTTTACCCTTACTTTACGCATCCTGAATATGTCTGGTGACTGATCATGTGATGGTTTTGTCGTGAATGTTTAGTATGGGTTGTGTCTATCACCTTTTGTATTGGGTTAGATAAGATCCCAAGGATACTAGACATTTAATCGAGGACAAGGTTGCAGTAGGAAATTCACTCCTTGTGACCAAGGCTGTATATGATTGTCGGATTGAGTTATCGGGCCATAGTCTTCCTATTCTCTTGTACTTAATGTCATTGGGTTGCTTTGATGTTATTCTTGGGATAGATTGGCTGGCTACCGTGGATGCTCACTTTGTGTGCGGGCAGAGACTCATGCGACCTACAGTTCCTGATGGGAATCGTATTACTGTTCATGGGCACGATGGTTGCTCATTACCTCAGATTATTTCTATGCTAAAGGCGGGGAAGATGTTTCAGCGTTGGTGTAAGGCGTACCTGGCGCAGGTCTTGGATGTGGGTGGCTGATATCCCTAAGCTAGGGGATGTCCCCGTAGTGCGGGATTACTCGGATGTATTTCCTGAGGATTTGTCGGAATCGCCATCAGACCGCGAAGTTGAGTTCCAAATAGACCTCATGCTGGAAGCTAAACCTGTAGCCAGAGGCCTTATCTCCTAGCCCCTGCGTAAATGAAAGAACTCGCATCTCCGTTGGAGAATTTGCTCGAGAAACGGTTCATTAGACCGAGTATCCCACCATGGGGTGCGCCGGTTTTAATTGTAAAAAGAAAAATGGTAGCATGCGGATATGTATCACTTGTCGGTGAAGAATAGATATCCTTTACCAAGAATCGATGGTTTATTTCGATCAGCTTCAAGGAGCTAGTTGGCTCTCGAGAATTGATCTTAGATCGGGTTATCAACGGCTGAAAATACGAGAGCAGGACACTTTCCGTACTCATTATGGACATGATGAGTTTTGGTAATGTCTTTTGGCCTGACTAACGTGCTGCAACGTTCATGAATTTGATGAATTGGGTGCGTAGACCGATGCTCAACTGTTTTGTTATTGTTTCCATTTATGAGATGCTCATATACTCCGAAAGAGAAGAAGACCATATTCTACATTGCAAGAAGGTTCTTCAAACTCTAAGAAATGAGAAGCTTAGCGCTAAAATTCTCAAAGGTGCTTTCTGATTTCATGAGGGTCAGTATTCTGGCCCATGTCATCAATTCCGTCACTACCATGGTAGATTCTACGAAGGTGTAGGCAGTGGTGAACTGGGCGACACAAAAATCATCGTCTTATATTAGTATCTTCTTGGGTTGGCAGGTTGTTATCGGAGGTGCGTGCAGGATTTCTCTAGGATAGCTCACTGACTAAACTGACCAAGAATGAGGTGAGGTTTTCTTGGGATTTGGACCAAGAGAACACGTTTCTTGAAACTAAAGAAAATATTGACACCGGATTTGCGGGTCTTACAAGTTTGACACAAGCACCGATCCTAGCCTTACCGGGTTGGACGGAGGTTGTAGTGGTTTTTAGACGTGTTACTTGGGGGCCGCGGGTGTGTACTTATCCAGCGCGGTAAGGTGATAGCTTATGCCCCACGCCAATCGAAACCCCACGAGTTTAATTACCCGACTCATGATTGGGAGTTAGCAGCTGTTATTTTGCGCTTAACTGTGGGAACATCACTTATATGGGGATCCTTGCACCATCTATACCGACCATAAGAGTAGGAATATTTCTTTGAGCAGAAGGACCTTAGCAGGAGGCAGCGCAGGTGGTTAGAATTAATTAAGAACTATGATTTAGAGATGGCGTATCACCCAGGAAAGGCTAACGTGGTGGTAGACGCGTTGAGCTGAAAGGAGAGGCCTAAACCCATTCGGGTGAAGTCTTGTTAGCTTATTTTGAAACCAGATATAGTGAAGAGATCTCTAGTTCCCAGATTGAAGCCTTACTGGTGGAACGAATTATGACAGAGCGTATGTGGGGGGCAGCAATGACTTATGGGAAGTGATGGAGACATGGGTTATGTTCATAAAAAAATGGATGTGGGTACCTCTATATGGAGGGTTTAGGGATAAACTCATGAATGAGGCGCAACAAACCGCCATTCTAATCATCTGGGGACAACAATATGTATCAAGATCTTAAGAAGAACTATTGGTGGCCAGCAATGAAGTATGAGGTAGCAACTTATGTGAGCAGGTGTTTGACATGTTTACATGTTAAAGCAGAACATCAGAAACCGTTTGAAAAAAAAATTAACCTTTAGAGGTACCGGAATGGAAGTGAGAGAATCTTACTATGTATTTCATCACTAAGCTATCCCGCACGCCCGAGGTGTTTGCACCATTTGGGTGGTGGTGGATTGGTTGACAAAGAATACTCACTTCTTGCCGATACGGGAGACCTTTAACTCCAAAAGATTGGCAGAATTATTCCTTCGGGAGATCGTATCAAAGCACGGGTGCGAGTGTCTATTACTTCCAATAGGGACACTCATTCTACGTGAATAGGTACCGGGTTACACATCAGCACCGCGTATCATCCGCAGAAGGATGGTTACTCAAAAAGAACCATCCAACCTCTCGAAGATATGCTTCGGGCATGCATTATCGATTTCGACGGTAGCTGGGGTTATCACACCACTATTGGGATGCCACCGTATGAGAAGTTGTTGTGTTTGGCGATTACCTGACCTTATAAACTGGCCTATGATAGAAGTGGGATATGCCTAATCTGATCTATAGTATTGGTTTTGTGTCATGATTGTTAATTTACTCTTCTGAGTTGTAACCTAAAATGATCATATGAATGTTCTGCCTTTGGATAGGTGTATATTTCTGGGCACGTATTGATATTATCTGTCCAATGCCCTATCGAGTGCTAATTTGAAAAGATGTGATTCTACTAGGGATTTAATCGAATGTTGGGACTCGCTATGTCGAACAAGTGACGTAGACTTCCTTTATGCTATATATGCTATGCAAGGTTATGTGGTCCGCAGACCATGCCTAAGCTATGAATTGGCATCTAGGCTAATTCTTTTAACATTAAGGGACCAATAACATGACATGGCATATGTGACTTTCTTGTGAGGGTCTCCACGTTAGAGGTTGTGGAAGGTCACTTAGTATTAATAGTCATGTATAGATGAAAATGAAATTATGAGGCCGTGGTGATGATCTTTCTGTCAGTGACTGGGTGACGTATTGAGATGTGGAAATGTATAGATGAGATTGGAGATGTGTATAGTCTTTGACGATCCGGATTCGAAGACGAATCCTCTTCTAAGAGGGGTAGACTTGTAACATCCCGAAGTTTCTCCAAATAATGTATTATTCGAGATGACTAACCGGGTTTTCATCATATCGTTTGGTTAGCATGTTTAGCACGTTTGATGCCAAAATCTTGGTTTAAATGTAATAGAGGAACTAAATTGTCAATAAATTTTATTATAACTTTGTGAGAAAGTTACTAATGGAACTCTAAAAGGACCATTGTGTGAATTTTTGTTTTTATTCTTTAAGATCTTCATCCACGAAAAACATATATATATTTACCATTAACCTCATAAACCCTAATGCCGCATACGCAAAAGAAGCAAGGATTTCGAGTGTTCATTTCATCGGAAACTCCCTTCATGACTGGTCATGTACCAGTAAAGAAACATGAGGCATGTTCATCTCATTTAGGGTTTGCGTTTATCATAACGCCGCCCAAAGGAAGGAACATGAGGTATTATCGAACATTCCATCGAGATGAGTTACGGTGCTTAGTTCTTGGTGCTCGGTATTGGTCGTGACTTTAATGGTGCTGATTTCAATGGTGGTTACGGTTGGCTGTGGTCATGGTGATGACACAGGAAGCTACGGCGTTGGTTTCGGTGTCAACGCGACGATGGAGGTTGTGGTGTTGATTAGTTATGAACGGCGTGTCGACGGGGAACTGTTAATGCTTGGTCGAGGTGATGGCTCACGGTGGTGAGATGGTGTTAGTGGCGTTTGGCTACGGTACTTGGGGACACATGTTGACGGCGTAGATGAAGGAAATTGTTTCGGGCTTCGATCGATGATTTTCACTTACGGTTTCATTTATTGTTATGTTAATGGGTACGAGTCTTGTACTCAAGCTTGGAATTGCCACCAAAGTGCTTATTTTGTAGGCCATGCATTGGCTCGAGAGGTTCATCAATCTTCATCTTCCTGTTGTGTTTTTCACTAATTAAGTGATATTATACTACATAAACGGAAATGGTGTTGAAGATTTGAAATAATAATATAAATAATCAAGTCTTTTTGTTTACATGGTACCATGATTGAAGTGGTAATTAATTGTTGTGGTGCATGGAAAACGTAGTGGGCATGGAGTTTTCAAATGATGAGTTAACATTGGAGTTATATTTTTATAGATGAGAATGGTGGGAAGATGCATATACTCTAAAAAGTAAATAGTTAGAGAAATGTAGTTACTTGGATTAATTGTGGGCGTAAGACGATGTTAATGAAGTTCACTTGAGGGAACGATCGTAAAGGTTGTTATGCTTGTAAACGGGTTGTTGACGCTACCTTAGGATCCACGCCTTCACTCGTTTCTCTAACTTTGGTGGTTCACGCGCTTCATTGAGGTGAGTTCTTGTGCCCACTCTTTTAGTTATTTTTTTTCTAAATAATTTGGGCTAACGTGCATGCTGATTTGTATGAAGTCATAAAATATTTTTATAAAGTTATAAATATTTTTGTGAACTAATAAATATATATTGTTTTGACATGAAATGTAAGTAGGCGGAATGCGCCTAATGTGTTATTTTATGGCTCGAGTATATGTGGTATTAAAGTGGGATAGGCCTGCTCTTATTTATGGTATAGTGTTTGTCATGGTTCACATAGTTTATGGATTATGTGTCATTAGAAGTGGGATACGCCTGCTCTGATTTATGGTATTAGTTTTGTGTCATGGTTGTTACATGGTTTATGTTGTATGGGGTTATTATAAACTGAGCTATAACTGAAGTGGGAAATGTCTGCTTTGATCTCTAGACTTGGTTGAGTTAAATAGACTTGATTGTACTTTGTGTTGATAAGCGGAATGCGCTTATTACAGTTGGAAATTGAAGTCTTGGATTGAATAGGCGGATTGCGCTTATCCTAGACTTTATATATTGCTTAGGGAACAATTAGGCGGACTGCGCGTATTGTTGACTCTAAGGTTATAGTATTTTGTTATTGTTTATTTTAACAACTTACTATTATTGAAAACTTATAAAACTTGAACTCACTCAGCGTAGCTGACTTTTTGCATACACGTTAGATTGATTTCAGGTTGTGGATGAATAAAGGGCGCCTTGGCATGCAGTAGAGCTACTCAGTTGCGGTTGACATTTCAATTAAGAAGACGTCTACGAGATTGCTCGAATACTATTTACATTATTTCGAAAGATTTTAGTTGTTTATTAAATATTCCTTTCACCCGTCTTGGGAAAACCATGTTTGGAAATTTAATAACTTCTTTTAACATTCCGCTGCGTATTTTCTGAAATAAAATAAGAGTTCTTTTGAATTGTTAACATGGTTTTAGTATTTGAATGCCAACTGTTTGACCTGTCGGTTTTGAGGGTCTTACAGAGGTCGAACCAAGACAGAGGTACATTCGACCCTTGTAAAAGGTCGAATAAGACTATATTTTTCAGGTTCAAACCCACGAATATTTGGATAATATTTTTCAAATTTTAAGGTGTAAAAGCTCGTTTTTAGAAAATTTTTGAAATAATTTTTGTTGAAAAATGAAAAATTACTTGGCTATGTCAAGAACTGATGATCAGATAAAAGCTGCAATGCAACAAAAGCTAACATGGGAACAAGTTGTTGCATCTATGATTCAACAATCTGTTACACGACCAGCTGTGCAACCAACTGATAAAATGGTTAATGTGAATGAGTGTGTTAACATAGAAAGTGTTAAAAATAATGTTGTGTGTCTTGTCAAACAAGTGGGGAATGATGATTCAAGTGATTTGTCAAAGAGTGATTTGAATTCTGATACGAGTTCAGAACAGAGTGAATCAAGAGGAAGTGATACATCAAATGTTGATGTAAATTCTAAGAATGGTTCTGAGAATGGTAATAATTCAGACGCTGAGGTAAAATTAAATGCTGAATGTGCTAATTGTTTTGATTGTGTCAAATTGAAAAATGAAGTGCTGAAACTTCTTAAGGACAAATAGAACTTAACAAAAAAACTTGAAAGATTTCAAATTGAAAATAAAATTTTGGCAAATAATGAAAGAAATTTTATGAATCAAATTGAATCTTTTAAGAAAGAGATTTCAGAACTTCATAACACCATTTCAAAGAATAATTCCACATCAGAGTTGGAAATCACAACACCTTGTGTTATTGATCCTAATTCTGAGGTGAAATCAAAACTTGAAGTGAAAAATGAAAATGTGGTTGTCACTTCAGAAACTGAATCTGAAGAAAAACCCATATTCAAGTTTCCTGAAGGAATTGAAGGATCCTATATGTTGGTAGGACAGGACAAATTGATTTTCAATAAAGATTTTCCAATTGATAATATCGAACAATCGTTACTTAAATGTATCTTTGTCGATAATAATGATTTGATAAATCAATTTAGAAATCAATTTGATCATTTACATTTTTAATTCAGTCCTAACCAACATGAGAATAAAAAGGATCAGCCTGGGAAGAAAAAGAAAAATCCTAGGGCAAAAGGACCAAAACTAAACAAATCGAAAGGCTATGATCAGATGAAAAACTCTTATCATAAGAATTCAAAAAGTTCTTTATCTAGAGCACATGACTTTTTTGATCCTCAAAGTCACTCTCGATTTGATGGTTATTGGAAAAACAACTCACCACAGTATTTTCATGGTTATGTTGAATGGAGAAGCTGTTTTGAATGTGGTGAAGTTGGTCATATTGCTGCTTATTGTCCCTACTGGTATTGGGATGAAGGATATGCATGTGATTTTGTGGAATATAGGTCTTGTTATAACTGCGGAGAGTGTGGGCATTTAGTTGCTGCCTGTCCGTATGTTAAACAGAAAAAGACCGAAGTGAAATTTGCTAAAAATTCAGGTAATGTCAAAAAGTCTGTATCCCCAAAATCAATCAAGAAACAAAATGGGAAACAGGTTGTGTATGACAATCGTAACAAGATTGCCTTGAACAAAAATGTAGATAGTGAACGGGTTGCTAAGGTAAGGGGAGTTCTAAGGCTAAGCCTAAGAATAACTCTAAACCTGGACCTTTATCAGTTAAGTCTGAGAAGGTTCCAAACAAAGTTCAGAAGCAGGTGTCAAACATGAAACCTGAAAAGTCAACAATCAAAACGATTTCAACAAAGTCTAAAATAAACTCTGAACGTGTTTGGAAACCCGAATCACTTTCTAAATCAATAGCAATTTCTACTTCAAATCAATCCATTGAAAAACCAATTGATATTTCAAAAGGAGAATGGATTGATGTTCCGAGGTTTGATGACCTTGGACGACCCATCATTGTGAAGGGATGGGTGCCTCTCTCGTGCTAATTGTTTAACAAGTGTGCATGTTGTTCCGGACAGACCGATTAGTTATCTTTTGATAGTTGATAGTGGAAGATCTGTATACAAGCTATTTATTGGAGAGGTAAAGGTCAAAAGGATGGGATAGTGAAAAAGGAAAACATGATTTAAACAGAGAGGAGAGTGTTTGTCTTCTGTTTCCTACCTGTGAAGTCAGAAAAAGTTGCAACCTCATGCAATTGCTCTCAGATGATGGATTTCTACAACAGATGCGACATTACGGTTTATTCTAAACTCTCTTATATTTGTCAATGGTTTACAAATTGAAAGATAAAACTGAATCAAGTTATCTAAGTGAGAAAATGGTTTTTGAAACTCATTGAGTAAACCGCATCGGATATCATTTTATTTTGTTTTTCTTCAAAAGTATAAAAATCCAAAAATATGCTTATTTTTAGATTTTTAGGGGGAGAAAATTTCAGAAAAGTATAAATAAAATTTAGAAAATCCAAAATGAGGTTTCCTGGAGAAAAAGAGGAGATGATAGTACATCAGTGGACTGTCAGACTACTCTGAAAACAAAATGAATAAACATTGAGTAGCCACTACAATTATATATTGGTAGGCTTGAAATCAAACGTTAAAGTTCAGCATGGTGATATAAACCTAAAAACATTAACTGATAATCATGTGGATCAACGTTTCGTTGGCATATGGTCTTAGTACCGAAATTTCGTTTGATAGATTGCCAAAATCGGAGGTTTCGGGTCGTTATATTGTTAGTTATCTGGGGATAGCCTAACTGATCTTTTGTCGTATTGATTTACAGACCTAGATCAGTCAGGGTATCTTAACAAAAGATCTTTAATGACAAATCCTTAAGTTACCGAATGAGGAACTTAACATGTGTGATGATAATCAAAGATTATCTAATGCATCGTATCAATACTATGATGAAAATCATGTATGATATTAGTCCTCACCTTGGTGGAGTGCATAAGTCGCTTTGAAGCATTAATTTGCTGACCTGTCACTACTGTGCCTCATACCTTGTAACTAACGGATAACAACAATATAATCACGCGTTACGATGAAACTTTTTGCAATTCTTGATATGGGAATGTGTCGCGTGTGCGGGGACCATAGATTGTTCAGTATCTAATATTACCATAATGTATCTGAAGTGCTGAACAATGAATGATGATTTCAGGTTTAAGTGGACAAACATACTGGTAATAGTTGTAGGATGCTCATTGTTAAAAAGCAGAAAATTGATCAAATAGAGTTTTGACTGGCTGTTCCAATACTGATATGATCCTCTTACTGGAAAATTCGCGAAAATATGTTTAGTTTACTTTCATAAATTCTATTTGAAAATTCAAAAAGATTTTAGGTGTGTTTTAACAAAACTTTAGAAAATCCAAAAAGATTTTACATTTCTATGTTCTTTTCGATAACCGATGTTGGGATACTTAATATGAAAGCTCAGATGCCCGAGAGTTGTAAAAAGGAAATCAAAATTGCAAATTTCAAGTTTCTGGTGCAAATGAAAAATGTTTAATAGTTCAGGGGGAGAACTATTGAGGGTCAAAAGGAATGTGAAGAGTACTTCCGAGATTTTTGTCGTGTCTAACACTGGTTGTAGTTTGTGCAGTTTTTAGTAAATTTTTATGCAGAATCAAACATAACAGGTGCACTGCTCAAGACTCATCGACAATGCGTGTAACTAAAACAGACCCGAACCTGAACAACAAGATCACCAGAACATCAGAATTTAGTCAGAGGTTGAAAAAGAAATGACTGAAGATCGAAGAATTTCAAGAATTGTTGTCTGTCTTTATCTCTGGACCAACAAATGATAAAGCGAAGATTTCTTGAGTCTGTCTAAGATTTCGAAGCTTACTGCAGAGATAGACAAGAACCTCGACACAAACGTGCATGAAGATGGAAAGTTTTCAAGTCGTTCAAGATGATGAGAACAAGACTTGAAAACTTATGTTACTAACTTTAATTCCAATTCCAATTCTACCGTTATTCATTCTTCTTCTCAAGTAAAAGAGTATGTCATTGTTATTGTATAATAATAATAATGTAAATAGTAATAATAATGTAACTTATTAGTTTCAGGTTTATCACATTCCCACACACTATAAAATACGATCATAATGTGAAGACTAGATTCGGTGCAATCAGAATTTGAAGAGAAGTTATCATCATCATTATCCACAATGTTCTTACTTAAAATCAAGTTTCTCAACTTTACAATGGCTATCAAGAGTAACAATCAATCAATCAACCACCGGCTTGGGATATGAGTTTGATTAGCTTAACTTTAAGGGGGTGGAAATAGAAGTAGGGGGTTCTATTTCCACCCCCTAAACTTTTATTTAATGACATTTAATGCGCATACCGCATTCAAAGATCCTTGCATTGGACACAAACCCATGGAATGTATAGATGATTAACCATGTGGACTTACCTGAAGACTAGATACGGTGCAATCAGAATCTGAAAAGAAGTTATTATCATCATCATCATCATCCACGATGTTCTTACCTAGTGGTGTGGTCTACCTTTTTCTTATGATCCAACACCAAATCTCATTAAATTAACGAATGATCCATCCATTTCAGCTTTTGTTTAACTATTTTAGCAACTTCCATACGAATTCTCCATTTCAAACATGGCCAGCGCTTCTTTGGTGGTAGAGGGTGGGGGATAGTTTAGGATGATTGTAATGATGGTCATTGTATGGTATTAGTGGTTGGAAACTCTGATGAATGGTGAACCCATTCTGGCAAGTGCTTATTTCATGTTCTTTATATATGAATAGTGACCCTCTGGAAAACCTGCATAAAGGACTAAAGCCACAAATCTTGCTGCAATAGAAACTAATCAGACCTGATCATTCTCTACCACATTATATAACCTTCTCTTCTTCTTCTTCTTCTTCTTCTTCTTCTTCTTCTTCCCTTACAATCACTTTGCCATTAATACCAATGGACTACCCTTACGTCGGTATGGCCATCACGTAGTTCCAGACAGTTTTTATACGTTGTTTTAGGTTGCCTTCATCGTTGACAGATATCTCTAATGGGTCACTATTCATATATAAAGAACATTGTTGGTGTTCGATGTCACTGTGAGTAGATAAATTTTGTTGAATAGTGACTTTTTAATGTTCTTTATATATGAATAGTGACGCACATCAGAGTTCGTTGTTTTTAGGTTTCCTTCATCGTTGACAGATATCTCTCCGAAAACAACTTCCTCCGTACCCCAATCACAATATCCAACAACTTAATTTTACTTCCTTGCATGAACAGTTGTTTTGGAATTGAACAGTGGTCTAGTGGAATCTTATATGAAATCATCTCATTGCATGTTATCCGTATCCATACCTTGTTTCAAGTATCTTGCAAAAGTCATTTAGTCTTCAAGACTTCTAGGGTCAGCAAAGGTTGACTTCTTTGAGCATTAACCAGATCTTGAATCTGATTTTAAGCTAATCAAACACATATCTCAAGCCAGTGCTCGTTGCTGGTTTTCATAAGACACATCCGATCAATTAGACATGCAAAATTTGTTTTATGAAACCGTAACTTATTACATTATTAATATTATTTAAATTATTATTATATTTGCAACCTAGTTCCTTTCTACCAAAAAACACAAACGAAGTTTAAAGGCTGAACACGAGTATAATCAAACAAGGGTTCCTCTTAGATGGTTTAAACTTCTTGTTTGAAAAGAAATAGCACAAGTCCTTCTTTAATGTTTTTTTTTTAAATTCTTTAAAGGCTTAAAACGAGTATAATCAAACAAGGGTTCCGCGTTTCGGTACGCTTTAATTGATCGGATGTGACTTCTGAAAACCACAAGGCGCTTGGGTTGCTTGATTAGACCACAGGCGCATCGCTTTGACCAAAGCTAGGCGCTTTGGACTTTTATAAAAAAATAATTTGTTTTAATTCATTTTAAATTCTTTTTATTGATAAAAAATAATTTTAATTCATTTTAAAGTGTTTTAAGTTGTTTCCAATCCAACAAAATTCGTTTGAGGCGTTTCGGGTCGTTTATTCCTCGTTTGTGTTTTTTTGGTAGAAACATCCGAGTTTTTACAACTTTCATAAATCATTGTATGTGGTGCTCGGACTATACAGTCAATATTCATATTTTTTTCAAAATGCAATTTTTGCATGTCTAATCGATATGCTAGACTTCCGAACTGTGTTTGGCGCGTTTCAGAATGTTTAATTGATCATTTGTGATTATACTCGCGTTTAGCCTTTAAACTTCGTTTGCCATTGGATCAGTAGTCTGTGTAATATGTGTTTTTTTGGGCTTTCATTGTTTGATATTGCATTTGATTTTATTATTGTTATTTTATTTATTTTTTGGAAGTAAAATTTTACTAATTTTCGATTCTTGATACTTTCATAAATCGTCTATCAAATCATAACTATCATCATTACACCCTCGAAACAGAAATAAAATAACAATAATAAATCATTGCTCCATGAGACGAATGTTGCACCAGCTTGAGATATGAGTTTGATTAGCTTAAATCTCTCTGATCCATGGTATCCACTAATCGTAGCGACAACGAGATCCATATTTCAAACATCAAGCTAAACAACATCGTAATATTTTAGACATTAGGTCTTGATAAACACAAAACTTATTATTAAAAAGCAACACAAAACAAAATTGGAACCTTAAATCGTACTGTGATATAAAGAGAGGCCTATTAGGAGTGTCGTGGAGGAAGATCGTCAGTTTGCTGTAGTCGATGATGGCGCAGATGTTAGCGGGAAGTTGAAATTTTGAATGATGTTCGTCGGTTTGCTCTCTATATACTAATTCAAAATAGAGGTAGGAAAGTATTCATATATAAAGCACATTAAAAGGTCAATATTCAACGAAATTTATCTACTCACAGTGACATCGAACACTTTATAAAGCAACAATTCAAAACAGAGGTAGGAAAGTTAAGCTTCAGGTGAAAGTTGATACCATGGATCAGAGAGATTTAAGCTAATCAAACTCATATCTTAAGCCGATGCAAGTTATGTTGGAGCACTGTTCATCTTCTTCTTCAACTTGCTTTCTCTTGATCTTCACACTTGCTTTTGGAGCTCTGATCTTCTTCCTGTTATCTTTGTCTATCACAACTTAAGGCTCTGATCATGGGTCACATGATTGTGTTTATGTTATTTATAAGATGAAAATTTGGGCCGGTCTAACTGTTGATTTCTTTCCGCAACCAGTACAACGAACTCTGTATGGATGATATCATTCAAACCTTAATAAAACAACTAAACCACCGTTCGAAACCATAACTTATTACATTATTATTATTATTATTCTTATTATTATTATTATTATTATTTGCGTTATTATTATATTTGCAACACACACTTTCAACCCATTTTTCGTAAATCCCTTACAAAGCACAAGGATGAAGTTTCGGAAAACCCACTAAGAAGCCCTAAAATTTCGGACCCTAACACGCACGAGACGAATATTGCAACATGAGTTCGACCAAGATGACACACGAAGCTTTAGACTCCAAGCGGATCCCTTGATTACCAACTAACCTCCCGTAGAATATAGGCCTCTACAAAGTTTGATCAATTCGCCCTTTTCACTTATTTAATGAAATTTAACGCGCATACCGCATTCGAATTGGTTTTTTATTTTTTCTAAAAGTAGAAAAAACTAGAACAACATTAACAACTAACAAAAATATTGTAGAACAAAAGAAGAAAGTGTTCCTCTCTGTTACCAAGCACGTCAAGAAATGATAATTTTCAAATATTGCAGATCAAGGTATTCATTAGTACTTAACGGTGGTGAACAGTTGTTAGGAATTAAATTATGAGAGACGATAAAGGATAACGAAGATTAATGTTGTATTTTTCCCAAAAGTACCGAATAATAATGTTTTGTCAATGTTTGTATAATTCTTACAATAATTAAATAATTAAATAAATAATATGATCTTTTTTCAATTATAGTCATATATGTACAATTAAAACCAATTAAATATCTATTAAATAATAAATGTGCGGAGCTTGAGCCAAGTTCAAACTTGAAAATTATTAACTAGCCAAATATGATCTTTTGACATAAAGCATACCGATATCGAGTTTAAGCCCTTTTAAAATGAACTAGTGGGATACCCGCTCGATGCGACGGAGAACACAACACTTAAAGGTTGAGTCGAGCCAGGGCTAGCTCGAGTTTGACTTGCACTTCATACCGAGATGGTTTGGGTTGACTCTAATTTAAAATAAAGATGGAATCTTAAACTCGAGCTCAGCTTGATCAAAAATCAAGTTTGTTTGCTGAACTTGATTTGATTAGACTTTACAATTAATTTACCATGAGGGTCAAACATATAAATTATTCTTGCCAAAATTCTAAAAATAAAACATTCCTAATTCGCCAAAGGACTAAGTATGGATATTACCCAATTTATTAACTCTTGTACGAACTTATATAAGCTAACGGACTCTTACATAGGGAATCTCTGTTTTGCTTCAAACATAAGTTGATAATTACGTCAAAAACAAATAATGAACTCCGACATTTGCATTTTTGTTTAACAAAGAAGAAGCCAAGCCAATTTGGTTGAATGCATGTTTATGTTTGCGTGAGATCCAGGCAGATGTTCAAACTATCCCACCCATGTCATATTTTGACCCAACATGGGCTCAGTTACATGTTGCGCCATCACCTGCAATGCAACCACTACCTATGCTTACCATAGTACATCTAATCAATTATTATAGTTTATAAGTTGTAAAAAGGATGAAGATTATAAAACAGTTATAAGTTGTAGGAGTTACCAATTTATAAAAAAAATTAAGAGTAATGAGAGTTATAGTTGCTTTAAACTACGTTAATAAGACATACCAATATTAGATACAAGAAAACTTGTGGACATACTTAACATTTTTTATATAAATAAAATATGAATTTTATTTGGTAATCTAAACCTAAACAAGCAATGTATATCTATATCTATACTATATTATAATGCATGAGTGAGGGGTAGTTTAAGATACCCAAAAGTTAAGAACTCATTTTTCATTAATAACCCCGAAATGAGGGTAGAATGGTCATTCATACATTATTTACATTTTAATACCCTATCTTAGTTACACTTTAATCCCTTAAGTTTTACTTAACTTTTTCTTATTTAAGTTATAGTTAAACTTTTTCCTTATTTTAAGCAAACCATCGTCCATGATTTTTAAATAGTCATATTTTTTTTTTGCATATAGTTATACTTTTATAAAAAAAAAAATTACAACATAATAATGAGCATTTTATTATCTTTAATTTGAGTATCGTATTGCTATTTTTTTATTTTAAAAATCTTTTATGTGGTACGTGATTAACGATATCTAGGAGTGAGCAATAACTAAACCGTTCACCGAAACCAAACCAAAAAACAGACAAAACTGAACCAAAATCTATTGAAAACTGAAAGCATCTGATTTAACTTAAAATTGGTTATCGTTTTTTTAATACCCTTAGTTAACCCAAATTAGTTAAACGAAAACAAACCCATTAATATATTCATAACAACGTGCCCACACGATGTGGTAGTGCACACAGATACTTCTAATGGTTCATGGTTCGGGTAGGTTCAATTCGGTTATAAGCCTCAACTGGAAAAAAATTGACATTATCGGTTTATCAATTATGTAACCAACCGGTTAATTGGTTTAGTCTATTTGCTTAGATTGTCGTTTTTAGTTCGGTTTAGTTAATAACCAAAACCAAACTTTAATTTTGCTTAGAAGCACATGAAATGAAGGTATAAATATATGTAATGGATGTATAAAAGATATAGTATGAATGATTCAGTTTTGGTTTGTTAATTTTGGTTTACTTAGGGTACAAAAAAACGATATTAGGTTAACTTGGTTTGGTTAATTTTCAGTTCGGTTTTGTATGTTTTTGTTCAATTTCGGTTGAGGTTCAACTATTGTTCACCCCTAGATATTATTAATTACGTAAAAAAAATCAAAATTTTAATTAAAAATATATAGCAAATTATATTCTAATATGGTTTGAAGATGAAGAGATAGGTTTATGAATTGTAGTGGCGGTATAAATAGAGGGGGTTTTAAAATTTTTAGCTTTTATACCTAGGTCTATAAATGAACCGAACGAACACGATGTTCGTGTTTGTTCATTTAATTTTAACCGAACACGAACACATAGTAAAACACATTTTTATGTTCATGTTCGTTCATTAAGAAATTTGTCATGTTCTTGTTCATTTATGTTCGTTCGTTTAAAACCTAAATGAACAGTTCACGAACGAACATAAACGGACGTTCACGAACATAATAAATTTGAACGATTTTGTATTATTGAAAAAACCCAATTACTAATTGGTTATATATTTATACAAGTAGCTAAAGCCCTAATTTATGTAAATATAACTACGTATGTAATTAATAAACATAAACGGACATAAATAAACGAACATAAACGGACGTTCACGAACATAAATGAACAAACTCAACGTTTGTTCATGTTCGTTCATTTAACTAAATGAACAAATTTTTTTGTTCGTGTTTGTTCGTTTACTCTATTAAATAAATGACATAAACGAACTTTCCGCCGAACAAGTTCACGAACAGCTCATGACCATTCGGTTCGTTTACAGGCCTATTCACTACAACAAAAAGGGCTTTTAAGGACCTTTTGTGTGGGACGCTTGTAAAATGAGGTCCTAAAAAATTATTTAATGGGACGAATGAACTTTAGGGGTCCTTTTATAATATACGCTACTAAACTGGTGTCCTAAAAAGCTAACTAATAGGATGGATGATTCGTTGGGGTCCTATTATCATATAACTTAATAAGACACTTAAAATGTAGATCCTAATAAAGTAATTTATAAGACATTTAGTTGTTGGTGTCCCATTATGTGGTAATGTAATAGGACCCTTGATCACCGGGGGTCCTATTATAACATAACTTAATATGACACTTTGTAGTTAAGTCATAAATGTTAGATGTTATAGGACCCTTTCTAATCAAAGTCATATTAGAACATAACTTAATAGGACACTTGACACGTGTGTCTTATAACTTTAACCTTTATAGGACTATCTACAATTCAACCCTACAAAGATTCGCTAGTGCAGTCATGGATGTATGTCATTTAAACTGAACCATGTAATTTTTTTCGTGTAGATTGTTTTTGGAGAGTTGAGAGTTCTGATTCAGATCAGACCAGTGCAGTCCTATTCGCCCATCATCGGCGGCTCACCATCGCCACTACCAACAGCAACTAATTGTTGTTTATTGTGTTCTGTGTCCAGCCATCCACCACCATAGACCGAATTCAAGCAGCTGACTAACATCAGCATGACAACAGCCAAATCACATCTGATGTATTCTGTTGATCAACCGTAGTGGCGATGGTGAGTTTTCGATGAAGGGCGAATAGGACTGCACTTTTTTTGTTTCAGATCAATGTCTAATAATTATGGTGTATATACGATAGTTGATACTTTGATGCCCGTGAAAATTAACACCAGAAACTAAATATTAAAACAACACATGAAATTCTAAATTACAAGGTCTATATCTTGACTTCAATTCCTTTACTGTTTACACAACAGACTGTGATTACAATATTTTCTTTTTAGCAATTGCTATATACTCCAGTAAGATTTTCAATGATTTTAAATTAAAGTTCCAAATATATGCACCTATTCCTATATTTTAACACGCAAACGACTTAAAAAACCGCCGATCCAATATAACTAAAAATCAGCGAAACAAAGCAAAGTGTGAGAGAAGTGGATGCATAATGTGGTTCTAACATGAGAAAACTACTAAATGTGCAGAATATCATATTATCATGTTCATTTGTAAACTAAATAAAAAAAAAAAAGTCTAAACATACCTGTAAATTAAGAGACGATGATGTATTTGTACAGATTAGTGATAGTGAGAGACAGAGGAGAGTTGAGGGTTTCTTCAAATAAAAAGTAGGTCTTGATAATGGGCCAAAGATTTCTGAACAGAGTTGTGAAAGTATAAGTTAAGCGGGAGTAATTTTTTTGGCGGTAAACCAAGGGTGGACGTAATTACCTTTTAAGACCTTACATAGGATTTCCCCTAGGGTGTTCACGGTCCGGTTTTCGCAGTTTTTGGGTCAAACCAAGAACCAAACCGCTAGTAACGGTTTTTTACTTTTGTAAACCAAAACCAAACCATAGAGTTCTTAAACCGAACCAAACCAACCCACTAGTGACGGTTTGGTTCCAGTTTGGTTTCGCGGTTTGGGCATGTTGAGCCTTATTTGAAATAGAACAAAAATATGGACATGTATTGGTCGATAATTGTATGTAAATGTGCAAAATGGATGAGTCAAAGTTTATTTTAAAAAAGTTTATACAAATTAGACTTTACATATTTAATTTTATTTATTTATGTATACTATTATATATTTAAAATAAATAAATAAAATCATACAGTCCGGTCCGTTTTTTACGGTTGGTTTGTACTATAAACCATAAACCAAACCGTTGGATACGGTTTCAAAATATTGAAACTTGTTAGGACAAAGAGGATTGGTGAAACCACTTTTGTAAACCTTAGTCTAATTCACTTCTGTCATTTTGGCTAAGTATAGAAGTACTGAAGAGAAGACAAGAAACTGCTGATTAGAAGATATGAGAAGTGCTGAAGAAGCAGAAGTTCTGAAGTCCAAACCAGACAAGTTCACTTCAGAAGTACTGAAGACAAAACTACTCTTCAGTAGTTTGTCCTTCATCAGCACTTAGCATCAGATATTTGCCACCGCCTTTTGCATCAGTAGTTTGTTGTTTATTATTACTTTTAGCTGTATTTGTTTCTTTCAATGTTGCAACTTGTGCAACTTGTTTCTGTTGTTTCTGTACTTGCTTATTAAGCAAGATACATGCATGTAAACGTCTATAAATAGGAGGCTTCAACCTTCTATTTTAGACATTGATTTTAATAGAAAAATCCTTCAAACACTCTCATTGTTCTATTCCATTTCTGTATTTATTGTGAATCTTTCTAAGTATCTAATTCTCATTTACAGCTTAGATTCATAATAAATACTTTGTCATTTATTAGTTTCAAACATCAAGGGGGAGTTATAACTCTGCCTTAGTGTAAAAAGTGTTGCTTTAACTTATAACATTCCGCTGTGCTTATAATCTGATTTACAAGGACTTGCTAAACACTTAAGTGTCAAGATAGCAAGTTCTTACTTAGCAAAAAGAGCAAACTGATCCAACAATTGGTATCAGAGCATTGGTTTATCTGATCACATATCAATCTAACAAATTGAGAATCAGACACAAAGCTCTTATTGATATTCAATAAAAAGATCAAAAGTTCACTTTTTATCAATATCCATCACTTAAAAGAGTCATCTGACAAATCTATACTCTTTAAAATGGATCCACATAATACTGGTTCTGCCACCAAACCTGCCATGCTTGTGAGAAATGAGTACAACATATGGCAAAAGAGAATGGCACATACCTTGTCACAAACCAACACAGGTTGTTGGAGATCTGTGATATATGGTCCTCACAAACCAGTAAATATAAATCTTGAAACTAAAGAAGGGATTCCAAAGGAACCCAAAGACTATACAGATGAGGATTTCCTAAAACTTGAGCTAGATGCAAAAGCATTCTCTATGTTGGCAATGGCTCTCCCAAATGAAATATACTCTGGCCTTTTACATTGTGAAAGTGCCAAAGAACTTTGGGACTGTCTTAAAGAACAGTTTGGAGGAACTGAAGAGGTGATTGCCAACACCAGAGAAATTTTAGCTCAACAATATGAAACATTTGCTTATATTAATGGGGAAACTTTGACTCAACAATTTGAAAGATTCTCCTCATTAATATCTGAGCTAAAGTTAAATGGTCAGACCTATACAACAGTGTCTATGCTACATAGATTTTTAAGGTCTTTACCTGACAAATGGGAAACTTACTCCATTGTTTTAAGATCCTCACCAGATTTTAGCTCCCTCACTCTTACAAAACTCCATGGGAGATTACTTACTTTTGAGAGAGAAATTGATCAAAAGAAGAAATTACAAACTTCTGGTAAAACTGCTGATGACTACCTACCAGGTAGTACAGCACTTTTGGGACAAGATTCACCAACTTGTTCCTATGGATCTTATGACAATATTGACATAACCACTGGGATCTCATCAGAAAGATCTTTCCCAGGTTATGACAATGATGACCAAAGTCAAACTGCTGATAATCTATGTTTTATCATGGATGATTTGAAAAATTTTAGCAGTGATGACTTAGAAGAAATGGACATATTACATCAACTGGCCATGCTAAGCATTAAAACTAACAAGTTTTATAAAAGGTCAGGAAGGAAATTTCCAGGATTGACCAGTAATACAAAAATTGGTTTTGATAAATCTAAATTGAGATGTCACAAGTGTCAGAAGTTGGGACACTTTGCTAGAGAGTGTAGAAGCTCTAGCTTTAACCAATCACAATCTGGAAATAACTATAACCCCAATTATAATAGGAATAATGGAACTCAAGGGAGTGCTCATTTTGTACAGGCACAAGCTCCTCAACAACAATATATGCCTCAAGTACAATATGTTCAAGTGCCTGCTCAACAGATGCAGAGCCAACAATCAATCCCTCCCTTTCCAGCTGCTCAACTTCCTCCACAGCCTCAACAACCCTCTCAACAAAGTCTCTTTACCTCAGGGTATGTTGACTGGAGCAGTCTCCCTTATGACACCACAGAGTGCAATCCTGATGCAGACAACAAAGTGTTTGACATCAACTAGGGAGAACCAGACAATGGCAGAAAGAACTTTGCCTTAATGGCATTTGAAGGCTGTACTTCAAAATCTGCATTGCCACAGGTATCAAAAGAATCTTTGACAAAACTTTGCTCAAATTCTTGCAAAGAAACTTTTGCTCTCATAAGAGAGACAAACCTGCACTTACAAGGCAAAGCCAATGATTTAGAAAGAAAATACACACAGATAAAATGTGATTTAGAAAGAAAACTGTGTGCTAAAACAAAAGAAGTTTCTAAATTAACAGACTCTGCTATTAAAACCCAAGCACAAATCAAAATAATGCTAAATGACCTGGGAGATGTCAGACAAGAGCTTGCTGACACCAGGATCACTTGTGAAAAATGGGTGGAATCTTGTAGGGGGTATCAATTATTGCTAAACAAACAAAGTGCTTCAAATGTTAAGTTTGGCATAGGATACCATCATGTTGAAACACCAACAGATTTTTCTCCCAAAACTACTGAAGATGGGAGAAGAATTGTTTCAAATGAAGCTTCTGAAGGGAAAGAATGCACATCTTTCCATGAAAACTTTCTAAACAGAAATCCTGGCATTTTTAAAGAAAGTACTTCAGAAGTATTTACAAAATCTGACAACAAGCCATCAGTAGTTTCATCTACATCAGGAGTTGAGACCCTGAAAACTACTGATGAGCAAAATCTTTTCACAAAAGTCAGAAATTTGCCTTTAGATCAAAAACAAAAGGCAAAAGAATGTGAAATTTGTGGCCTGTTCAACCACAAAACTGAATTTTGTAGATACAGAAAAGGAATTCAGTTCAATCAAAAATTTAAACAACAGGTTGTGGGAAATCAAATCAGAAATGATTATGAAAGAGTCTTTAAACCCAAGAAACAACAACCTGAAAACACCTTTTCTCAGAAAAAGATAAAATCTCAACCAAAATCTTTTTCTCAAAATTCCTTGTCAGTAGTTAGACCAGAATCATCAGCAGTTTCACAAACTGCTGAGATTCAAAATCTAAAGAACATGGTAGAACTACTGATGACCAAGGTTGATGGTGGTCCTAAAAAGGATACCACCATGGTTCTTAATGAAAAATCCATTGCCAAAAAGACATGGATTTCTCAACCTGGTCAAGAACAAACTGTAACTGTTCTCAAGAGCAAACCCAAAGCCAAACAGGCTTGGGTTCCCAAATCTAACTAATTTGCTTTTATGTGTAGAGAGTTTCCAGGGGCTTAAACAGCATATGGTATGTTGATAGTGGAGGCTCTATGCACATGACTGGATGCAGATACCTGATAAACAACTTTATCAGCCAAAGAGAAGGATCTGTATCCTTTGGGAACAATGCTAAGGGATATGTGCTAGGGCATGGCAATGTCTCCTCTGGCAAAATACAGTTTGACAAGGTCAATCTGGTGGAAAACCTTGAATACAACTTGCTGAGCGTGTCACAAATGTGTGATAAAGGATATTCTTCCTTTTTCACAAAGACAGCTTGCAAGATCATCTCACCAGAAGGCCAGAAGTTGATAGAGAAGATTATAGAAGATCATACTTTGCTGATTGCCAAAAGATGTGGCAATGTCTATGCAGTGGACATTGAGAAAGACAAAGTATTGAACAACACTGCCTGTTTCTTCTCAAGGGCATCAACTTCAGAAACAGATATCTGGCACAGGAGACTTGGCCATGTGAACTTTAAAACCATAAATAAAGTCACAAAAATGGGCTTGGTCAGAGGTCTACCTTTGAAAGTATACCAGTGTCAAGAACACTGTGTATCCTGTTTAAAGGGAAAACAGCATAAGTCCTCCTATAAGTCTATTGAAGAATCAAAAACAACTGCATGTCTTCAACTACTCCATATGGACTTATTTGGACCTGTCAAGATTATGAGCCTTGGTAAAAAGAAGTACTGCTTAGTCATCATTGATGACTACTCAAGATTCACATGGGTATTCTTCTTATTTTCCAAGGATGAGGCTGCTGAAATCATCAAGTTCTTCATTCTACAAGTAGAGAAACAATATTCTATATCTGTCAAAACCATTAGAAGTGACAATGGGACAGAGTTCAGGAACAAAACTCTGGATGAATTCTGTTTGTCAAAAGGGATTATTAGACAATACAGTGTTCCCAGAACTCCTGAACAAAATGGTGTAGTAGAAAGGAAGAACAGAACATTAATAGAAGGAGCAAGAACAATGTTAGCTGATTCTGGACTGCCATTGTACTTTTGGGCAGAAGCAGTTAACACATCATGTTATGTTCAGAATAGAGTTCTTGTGGTCAAGAGACATTCCAAGACTGCCTATGAAGTTCTTCATGGCATGAAGCCCCTTATCTCCTTTTTCAGGGCTTTTGGGTGTCAATGTTTCATCTTGAACATCAAGGAATCTATTTCAAAGTTTGCTGCCAAAGTTGACTCAGGTTACTTTCTTGGTTACTCTTCAACTAGAAAAGCCTACAAGGTTTTTAATTCTCACACCAGGATAGTAGAAGAAACATTGAATGTCAAGTTCAATGAGTGAAAACACACTCTTATTCCAGCACATCCTGCTGAACTCTTTGACCTTGACAACTTTCACTTTGGACCTGAAAAGACTGTTACTTCTTCCAAACCTACTTATTATGGTGATCAAAGGTTTGAAGATGAGGATCCTACACCATGGACTCCTCAAACAGTCATTAAGTCAACTACAACACCATCAGAAGTTTTTCAAACTTCTGATCAAACAAATACTGAAGGCCAAACTCAAACATCTGCTTCAGCACCTGCAACTACTGAAGGAGCTGAAACTGCTGAACCAGATATTATAGACCTCAGTAGTTTGTTTGAAGAACAAGAGCCACCTACACCTGTCAGTGGTTTACAACAACTGATTGAACACAGAGATCATCCACTTGATCAAATCATGGGTGATATAGCTTCAGGTGTTCTTACCAGAAACCAGCTCTCCAACTTTTGCCTATTCTCAGCCTTTATTTCACAGTTGGAACCAAAGAAGTACCAGGAAGCCCTCAAAGAAAATAATTGGGTGCAAGCTATGCAAGATGAACTACTTCAGTTCAACAAGCAACAGGTCTGGGAAATCTGTCCCTTACCTCAAAACAAGCAACCAATTGGTACAAGATGGGTTTTCAGGAACAAACAAGATGAAGCTGGTATGATAATCAAGAACAAGGCAAGACTGGTAGTTCAAGGGTACTCTCAAGAAGAGGGAATTGACTATGATGAAACCTTTGCTCCAGTTGCAAGGCTTGAGGCCATCAGGTTATTTCTGGCCTATGCCATTTCCAACAAAATTAAAGTTTATCAAATGGATGTGAAAAGTGCATTTTTGTATGGAAAAATCAAAGAGGAGGTGTATGTCTGTCAGCCACCTGGGTTTGAGGATCCTTCTCATCCTGAGTGGGTGTACAGATTGGACAAAGCTCTTTATGGGCTTAAACAGGCTCCAAGAGCCTGGTATGATACACTCTCCACCTTTTTACTCAAAAATAACTTTACAAGAGGTGCCATTGATAAAACACTTTTCATTAAACATGTTGGAAATCATGTCTTACTTGTTCAAATTTATGTTGATGATATCATTTTTGGTTCAACAAACACAAAACTGTGTGATGATTTTAAGAAACTCATGCAATCAAAATTTGAGATGAGTACCATGGGAGAACTGCAGTACTTTCTAGGACTGCAGATCAAACAACAAACAAATGGAACTTTTATACATCAATCAAAATATGTTAAAGAATTATTGAACAAATTTTCTTTAAATGACTGTAAATCATGTTCCACTCCCATGACACCAATCACACAAGTTGAACCTGATGATCAAGGAAAACAGGTTGATCAAACCATGTACAGATGTATGATAGGTTCCCTTTTATATTTAACTGCTTCTAGACCAGATATTATGTTTTCAACATGTGTCTGTGCTAGATATCAATCAGCACCAAGGGAATCACACCTTATAGCAGTCAAAAGAATTTTCAGATATCTGAAAGGAACTCCAACACTGGGAATTTGGTATCCTGCTTCAAGCAATACCAAGTTATCAGCTTTTTCAGATAGTGACTATGCAGGGTGTAAGATGACAAGAAAGTCAACATCTGGTGGTTGTCAATTCCTGGGTAACTGTCTAGTGTCATGGCAATCAAAGAAGCAAACATCTGTTGCAACTTCAACTGCTGAGGCTGAATACATTGCAGCTGCAAGTTGTACATCACAGATACAATGGCTCCAATATCAACTTCTTGATTATGGAATCAAAGAGACCAAGACACCTTTGTTTGTAGACAGCAAATCTGCCATTAGCATCATTCAAAATCCGGTACAGTTCTCAAAAACCAAACATATTGAGATCAGGTACCATTTCATAAGAGATTGCTATGAAAAAGGCAAGATTGAGGTGAAGCATGTAGCAACAGCTAATCAAATAGCTGACATCTTCACTAAGCCCCTTGACACATCAACATTTCAGAAGTTAGTATCCATGCTTGGAATGCTAAATTTGTAAGTGTTTACTTTATTTTTTTTTAAACTTGTATGCATATCAGTTAGAATCCAAGTTAACACTTGATTCTACCCAACTCTACATCAAACTTCTACATCAATCACTACTGTTATGCATAAAACATCAAAATTTTCTTTTTCCTTTTTCCATCCTTGATTCCATCCTGTTTACCTTGGTGGAATCCAAGTTAACCTTTTCCTTCTTTTTTTTTTTCTTCTGGTTTTCACTTACAAAAGACAAAAGTCTGAAACAAAACTTCTGAAAAACAAAACTACTGATTAAACAAAAATCAGTATGAGAGAAACTACTGATAAACAAAAATCATCAGTATGGGGGTAATTTTCTGAAAAAGTGTGTAACTTCTGATAAAATAACCTTCAGAAGTTATGAATAAAGTATTTATAAAAACATTTCTCATCAGATGTTAAAACTACTGAAGAGAAAATGGGAACTACTGATGAAGTAATCCTTCATCAGCATTTTAAGTCAAAAGGGCAAATCTGACTTTTCCCATCATCAGAGGTTTGACCTAATCAGTTTAAAACCTCTGATAAAGATATTTTTAACCAAAGGCGGTTTTAAAACTTCTAATAAAGAAGATTCAAGCGGTTAAAACTTCTAATAAATACCTTTTCTACACACTTATCCTTTCAAACTCAAAATATCCCTCCTTCTCTCTCAAAACTCTCTCAATAACCTATACCTGCAAATCCACTGTTCGATCAAAAACCCAAACCACATGGCTCTAGTTCTAAAACAGGGACACAATCAAAGGGCCTTTCTTGAAAAACAAGAAGGCTGGTCCCAATACGATGAGATCATTGATCTTGTCGTCAAATCCCAATATTTTACTGCTCTCACAATAAACCCACCAATTCACACTGAAACTCTGAATGAGTTCTGGGAAAATGCTGAGACGGTTACAATGGGTGATGAGGTCATTTCCCTCAACTCAAGAATTAAAGGGAAACAACTGACCATCACACCGGCCACACTAGCAACAAGACTGGGTCTGGATGATGTAACTGCCCCTGACCATGTTGCTAACACTGATATTCATCTAACCATGACTGAGTGTGGTTATCAAGGTACTCTCTCCCATGCTACAATATTCAAAAAATATTTTGAACCAAAGTACAAGCTTTTGTTTCATTATATTATTATGTGTTTGAGTCCAAAAACAGGGTCTTATGACCAGATGCCCTCCACTTTTCAACCAATATTTCATTCCATTGTGAATGAAACTAAATTCAGGGCATCAAAACTATTTTTCAATGAGTTGGTGTTACATCACAATAATACCAAGAAAAAGTTTTTGTTATACCCAAGGTTCATTATGCAATGCATAATAAGGGAACTGGGTAATGAGGTGCTTGTGGGAAAAAATTCAACTTTAAATCCTTTAACATCACAAGCATACTCAAGGCATAACAAACCGGCTGCCTGGCCAGAAGATGATCAGGGAGAACAACAACAAGTCCCCCTGAAGCCCACATCTTCCAAACTCACACCACCAAAAGCCAAAAAGCCCAAGCCAACAAAAACTGCACCCCACCAACCCAAAAGAAAAGCTGTTCAGGAGGTTGAGATGCCTGAACATGCTCATGAGCATTCTGCTCTTCAAATAGATGAGACTGAAACACCCTCTCAGTCTCATCCATCTCAAACCCCACCAAGAGCACCCATAACCATTTTATTCAAAAGAAAAAGACTTAGAAAAACATATGAAACACACTCTTCTTTTGAAACTGCTGAACAACAACTTTCACCACCTATTGCCCAAACTACAGAACCAACCCCACAAATTTCTGAACAAGAGGCAATAGAAATTGCCAAACTTCTCTCTGGGCTAAAAGAGAATGTCCCATCTGATCATGTCAGTCCCCTACAACCACAACAAACAGGGGACATAACTACTACATCAGACATGGATGTGGACATCTCTAGCCCTATCCCAAGAGATGAGGGTGGACCAGAGTCTTTAAGCCCAATTTTAGAGACTCTTGAGGCATCTGAGGCTGCTACTACTCAGTTACCACCCAGTGGTGGATCTGAGGATAGAAGTAACATAGCTAAGACCTCAGATGTGGCAACTACTGATGAAGGCTTAATGCCTGAAGTAGGAAATCCTCAGTACCAAGAAAAAGAGGTTCATGAAAGAACTGAGTTGGGCTCAGCTCATGATTTAACTGAGACAGACCTCATTGAGGGCAACATCAGGGATTCAGATGATTCCATTAGTTTGGATGATGTTTCACACACTCAAACTACTGAATTGACGGCACTTTCTGAAGGTCCTGTTTCAGGGGTATCCAGGCTCAAGAAGCCAGTCACCTCTGCACAGGTTAAAGCCCACTCAATCCCTAAAACCCCTAGAGTGGCATCCTCTGTACAACATGAGGATCTCCCAAAAACACCCCCTTCACAACAAATGCCTACCCAATTCCCTGGGCAAACAAGCATAGACCTGAACCAGCTATGCAGCCCAGAGGGTCCCCTGTACCACATGATGAATACACTCATCAGAAATCACTTCCAAACATATACAGCTGACTTGGAGCTGTCCATCAAGAACCAATTTGGAGTGATCAAGACCAAGATGAACGATCTGTCCAATAAAATAGACTTCAACAGCAAACAGATTGCTCATCTTCAAGGACAATTCTCCCAACCCTCTGCTTCAAGGGTTAAAATTGATGAATCCAAAAAGGGGGAGAAGATCAGGGAACCTAAGGAGTCATTCCAAGCCAGGATAAGGGCAAGAGTGGCACTCCTTGAAAGAGATCAAAAAGATCAGGCCAGGAAAGAAAAATTGGCCAAACAGTTTGGTGTCTCAATAGAAGAAATTGAAGCAGCAGAGAAAGAAGATGAGACCCAAACATCTGAAGAATCCCTAAGGCAAAATGAAGAAACTTCTGATGACAAAACTTCTGATGAAGAATCAGAAAGTACTGAAGACAATCCTTCAGTAGCTGACAAACCATCAGCAGTTGTCAGCACATCAGAAGTTAACACTTCCAAACCTCAAACAACTGAACCTTCCAGAACCACTGCTCCCATTCAACCAACATCTGATCCCATCAGGCCTACAACTATTACTACAATGACTGTATTAAACCCTTCTCCTATCTCTCAATCAGCTGAACTATTAGAGAAGAGCTTAATTGCAGCCAACAAGAAGGCCAGAGAAGATCAGATTTGGAAATCTCTGGAAGAAAGGGATGATTTGGATTTAAGCCATGAAGAAAAACTTCAGGCTTATGCAGCTGAACTACAAAGGCAGGCTAGCCTTGATGAGATTGCTGAACAAGATAAAAGACAACAACTGGTGTCTTATATTACCAAGAACAGCAAGACTAAAGCCTTTACACTCAAAGGACTCTCTATGCAAGAGCTGACAAGAAGAGCACAATTGCTTGCAGACAAAGTGGCCACAAGAAAAGATGGAAAGGCCAAGAGAGCCCAGATAATAGAAGAGTTAGTAGCAGAAGGATATGGTTCAAAAGCCTCAGTATCCAGATGGAAAGAAGAAAGACTGATGGATACTTATAGAAAATACTTGGCTGCCAAGGCTGCAAATCCTGAGAAGTTTCAAACTGCTGATCCTTCAAGATCAGTAGTTAGAACTTCTGGTGCATCTAGAAGAACTGCTACTCAGAAGAAGAAGGTAGAGGACAATGTCAAAACTGACTTTAAAATGGTACTACTTGAAGGAAGTTCAATAGTCCATTCAGATTTTGACATTGAGGAGAAACCTCTGTTAACACAATTCAGGGATCCTTCCACTTTTGCTTATCAAATACAAAAGACCATCAAAGAAAAGCTGCATACCAGAGTAGTGACTGAACACCATCTCCCAACTGTTCAGATGCCTGATATGCAACATCAACAAGGAAGAGAATCCCACCTGAGGCTATCTGAAACTGAAGACATCCAGCACTCAGGACCATCAACCCAAGGGACAAGTCTGGTTCCCTATTCTTCTGACTTTAACAAGTCAAAGATCCCTATCATCAGATGGTCACTTACTGATAACAACTCAGTACTGTTGACAAGAAGAGACCTCTCAAGCAGGGCTTACAAGAAGATCAGTGATCTGAAGAAACTGTCAACACAAGACCTGCTCACAATTCAACATCTAGAACCACAGAGAGGATCTCTATCTGATGGTCAGTTAAACCAGCTCAAGAACACCATGTACAAAGAGATATGGAAGATTGTTCAAGACAGAAGAAACACATAAGGAATTAGTAAGGTTTTGGCTTCATCAATCCAGGGGGAGATTGTTAGGACAAAGAGGATTGGTGAAACCACTTTTGTAAACCTTAGTCTAATTCACTTCTGTCATTTTGGCTAATTATAGAAGTACTGAAGAGAAGACAAGAAACTGCTGATTAGAAGATATGAGAAGTGCTGAAGAAGCAGAAGTTCTGAAGTCCAAACCAGACAAGTTCACTTCAGAAGTACTGAAGACAAAACTACTCTTCAGTAGTTTGTCCTTCATCAGCACTTAGCATCAGATATTTGCCACCGCCTTTTGCATCAGTAGTTTGTTGTTTATTATTACTTTTAGCTGTATTTGTTTCTTTCAATGTTGCAACTTGTGCAACTTGTTTCTGTTGTTTCTGTACTTGCTTATTAAGCAAGATACATGCATGTAAACGTCTATAAATAGGAGGCTTCAACCTTCTATTTTAGACATTGATTTTAATAGAAAAATCCTTCAAACACTCTCATTGTTCTATTCCATTTCTGTATTTATTGTGAATCTTTCTAAGTATCTAATTCTCATTTACAGCTTAGATTCATAATAAATACTTTGTCATTTATTAGTTTCAAACATCAAGGGGGAGTTATAACTCTGCCTTAGTGTAAAAAGTGTTGCTTTAACTTATAACATTCCGCTGTGCTTATAATCTGATTTACAAGGACTTGCTAAACACTTAAGTGTCAAGATAGCAAGTTCTTACTTAGCAAAAAGAGCAAACTGATCCAACAAAACTAGCCAACCAAAACATCAATAAAAAAACCAACCGTAAAACCTAACCAATGAGCAGTTTGCGCGGTTTCACGGTTTGAAATCGAACCATGAACACCCCTTATTTCCCCTTTGGTGTATGCATAGAGGGATTAGGACTTAGTCACAACAATAATCCCAATCAACCACTAGTGACATTAACTTGCTATTATTGTGTTAAATCACTAAGCCCTGAGTAACACACATATGACAAAACTTGAAATCGAAGCAGTCTGTACTTGACTCCTCATCGCTTGTCTACCCATTCTCCTCAAAAAGCTCCACTATTTAATTATCACAATCACGGCCGTTTTCTATTTTCCAAATTTGATTATAGTTTTAATAATAAAAATTAGGTAGAGGGCGGTTCATAAAAAAGGAGTTTAGCGGCCATTTTGGCTTAAAAGTTTTGAATTACCCACTTAAATCAAGGTAGAAGGGTTTTCATATTCTGCTCTAAAGTAAGTTTGTGTCTGGTTATTCATATTTTCTATCCGATTATGTTTGTGTTCTTCTACCTCTGATTTACCTTGCCGCCGCACCTCCGGTCGTCTCCTTCAAACTGTTACAATACAAAAACCCCAATCAGGTACGCACCATCATGGCTCCATATCGTCGGAATTGATATGTAACCCACTCGGTGTTGGACCATTCGGACTTGTTTATCCATGCGGAGCTTCGACCATGTCTCGAGGTGGTCGGAACTCGGAACAACCACCGCCATGACCAACAGCCTTTACCAACACCGTAGAAATTGACTGATGTTGTTTAAGTTGAATTGGGTACAAAGTCGGTGGTTTGGATTTTCTTTCTTGCGGGTTTTTGTGCTCGTGGTTGGATATTTTTAATATGTATTTGATGAGATTTTGCTATTTGTTCAGTTGTTTGGCTAGTTTATGTAGTTGTACTATTTTTTAAATAAGGATTTTAGTTTGGAATTTGAATTGGATGTTATTCGTGTTACCTTTGTGGTTGAGCAAGAAGAGTTTGTAGTTGTTTATGTTATCGATCTGTACCGCATGCTGTTAAACATGTGTTTAAGGTGGTTTAGGTATGTTTATGTGTTTAGATCCGGTTTGTTGCTTGATTTTGTGTTCTGGGTCAGACTTTTTAGGTGTTTTGGCTGTTTTGTGTCTATGTCGTGTTCTAGAAAAAAGAGTTGTAGACATCTATAATAGAATCGGATGTCATTCTTGTCTAGTGGACTAAATTCTATAGCTTTAGTTAGAATTATGAATTTGCGCAATATGATAAGAATTTTTCTTTGTTGTAGACTTTGGGCAATATGATAAGAATTTTTCTTTGTTGTACACTTTGGGCAATATGATAAGAATTTTTCTTTGTTGTAGACTTTAGTAATGGAAGATAAAAGCATGCAAGGCCAAAGCCCCATAAGACATTTGAATTCTTATGAAAAGAATAGAATGTTGAATATTCTAGAGAACGGAAAAAAATTACAAGCCCTGGGAGTGAAAAATACTGCTAAGTCTTTTAAAAGTCTAGCAGAGCATGATAAAACAAAGAAAAATAAAAAGAAACCAATTGATACCAGCGAGGAAGATGTTGGTGTTGAGCAAGATTATTTAAAAGAAGTTGCTACAAATATCTCTAAAAAGGTACTAATAACAAATTTGGATAATATAATGTATTTATGTTTGTTTTCTAGCCGTTTGACTTACAGAAACATCCAAGATACATTGCTCCGCAGTCCATGAACAGATACACTTATTTAGCACAGAAACGAGTTATTGCTCCTAATGTCTCTCATGTGCTAACATCTGCAAAATCTCATATGCAAAAGGGACAAGTGATTGACACAAGGAGGCTAATAAATAGTAGTGTACCAGAGTCTGACGAAGGCCACACGAGAGGGCGATCAGTTGTAGCTAAAAGAAAGTTATTTGCAGTTGACAACAATGATGACCACAGGGAGCGTGACATGATATTTCATGGTACCTATATTTTCTCTTTTCAAATATTTTATATATGATATTCAATTAGTATTAAGTTTGATTCAATTAACTGTTTTCGATGCTTACTGTTTTTATAACTACATATATCAATTAAGAACAAGATTCCGCTGAAGATGATGGAAATAAACACATGGATGGTTTAGAAAATGAGATCGATGAAGAGTTTGAAGTTCCACAACCAGAAAATGAAGCAGGTTTATCTAATTTACTTATTGCTTCATTTTTTTTGTTTCTCAATACATATATTGTGTGACACATGATGAATATATAAGAAACTATAATAAAACTAAGAAAACGTAAAGACTTAATATATTGCCTTTCAATTTATATAGTATTTTTAATGTATACATGTACGTTGTAAATCATGTTCACTTTTTGTAGTTCGAAATGTACGTAAAAGAGTGAGAGGACTAGGGGTGTACAAAATGCTCGCAACTCGCTCGAAAAAAAGCTCGAAAAAAGCTCGACTCGAAAAAGCTCGTTTTGTTATCGAGCCGAGCTCGAGCTAGGGGTCTTGGCTCGTGGCTTGGCTCGTGACTCGGCTCGGTGGCTCAGCTCGGTAGCTCGGTTCGTGGCTCGATAAACATCTTTTATATACTTAATAATACTTTGAATTAATCAATAAAATATAAAAAATAATAGAACAAAAACACAAATTATACAAATAATACTTTTATTATGCCTTTCATTCATTGAAATATTAGAAAAATAAAAAAAAATATACATAATTTTATTTTTATATTATTTGTTTTTTATTTTATTAATATTTTTAAAAAATAACGAGCTGGCTCGAGCCAGCTCGAGCTCAGCTCGAACATTTACGAGCCGAGCTCGAGCTCGGCTTTTCAGCTCGACCGACAAAAACGAGCCGAGCCGAGCTGGCTCGATTTGTGTTCGAGTCGAGCTCGAGCTTAGCCTGGCTCGGCTCGGCTCGGCTCGATTACACCCCTAGAGAGGACCTATGCGTATGCCAGAAGTTTGGGCCCAAGAAAAAGGGGATAGAATTCCTATTTTAGTTAATGAACTTGGACAACCTATTGGTGACAAAAGTAGTAAACTAACCCATTTCATGGGAACCCTTTCAAGGAGTGGAAAGTACTGTCCGATTTATAAACATGGAATAAAGTTAAGGACACCAAAAAAACAAACGTTGCTCGACTTCATAAAGGTACATAATTAAAAATATGTTTGTTAATGAATGACTAAAGTATTTGTTTTCTAATGTGACATGTTCCATTTTTAGACAAAATTTGATATTCCAGAAGATGCTGAAGGCTGGATATTGCAATCATTTGGGAAGAAGGTCAAGAACTGGAGGGCAAGAGTTAAGGAACGCTACTATGATCCGTCTTTGTCACTTCAGGAACAAATAAGTTTTACACCAAAACAAGTGCAAAAAAAAAAACAATGGAGGAGACTTGTGAAGTATTGGAATAAAACAAAGTCTAAGGTTTGAAATACCCTTACACTTCAAATATAAATCCTCAAAATTTGGGATGTTACAATTAGTTTATTTCTCATTATGATATTTTATTTTTCTATTGAAGATGGTAAGTGAAAAAAACAAGGCGAATCGGTCAAAAAAGAAGATGGTGCAAGTTACGGGTAAAAAAAGTTATGCTCGAGTCCGTGAAGAGCTAAAGGTGATTGTATGAAATAGTGCAATTATTAATGTAGCATGTCGATATCCATTGTTACTACTTATTTTCTTTTTATTCAAACAGGCATCTTTGGGACAAGATCCAAGTCGATTGGAAATGTTTCGTACATGTTTCTCCTAACATGGAACTACAAAAAATGTGGAAGCTGCAAATGCAATTGTAAGTAATATCTTATATATTCATATACATATATTTTCTTTATGTTCTTGATGTTGTTAAAAATACATATCTTATTTTTGTTACTATATCTAATACAGGAACAGATGCAACAACTTAGTTCTAATCTTCCTGATGGTTCGATCGATAAGCCTAGACCAGATGATGTTTTTTCTAAAGTAATGGGGAAAGATCGAAATGTTGATGCAGTCATGTATGGTCTGGGTGTTCGTGCTTCTGATGTTTGGGGTGTAACACCAAGTCGTTCAACATGTCGTAGAGAAAACATCCAATTGAAGTCTAAATGTGAAGAACATACTAGTACCGTGGTCCGGCTACAAGCCCAGGTATCGGAGATTAAAGGGTGTAGGGATGGTCCTAGTGTTCCACCTCTTACATCACCACATTTTCCTATTGCAACCAATGGACCTCCAAGTTTACGAGTATTTTTCTATATAAATCTTTATTATTATTTTTTTGTGAAATGTTACTTGTACTATTGTGACTAGAATTTGATATATGTTTGTTGAAAACTAAAATCTAGGTGGGAGATGAAGTTGTTCTCAAAAGCATTCAAAACTCTACCGAGATTGTAGCAAGAGGATGGGTGAAGAGCTTGGACCCAAATGAGCTAGTTGGTGGTACAGAGATTGGACCAGAATGGTGTGAGGTAAATGTTCAAGTAGCAATAAAAATAGATGAAAAGTTGGTGAGACCATATGGGTTAATTTCCACAATTCAAGATTGTATTGGTGCCTCCATTGCATGGCCTTGTCCTTTCATCTCGGTATGTATTTATTAATCTTGTGATACGAATAATTTTAATAATCTGGAACTTAATGCTTATACATGGATGGTTTATTTGTAGGTAGTCCATGAGGATTGAGGACGCATGATGACTCATGATTCAATGCTGCTTGTTTCTTTCATTGCTTTTTAATTTCTTTGTTAAATGTTACAAGAGTTTATGTTGGATAAATATATGTTTAGTGTTTTTGTTATGAGTATGCTTATTTGAAATATAATAAAGTTTTTTTTCTTTCATTAGTTGATGTTATATACATTATATCATAAAATTGTGTGTGTGAATGTTTAAAAAAAACGTTGTATCATATGACTTGTTAGGACTTTGAAATTTTGTCCTATTTAACTTGTTAGAGCATTGTAAAAGTGTTCGAATATGCTTTTCTTAGGACGCTATATTGTTTGTTCATTGATATATTATGCGACCATAAAATTGGTTTCATAATCTTATTTGAGATATTAGGACTCCTTTTTTGGTACTAATGCTCCTATAATGTTACATCATAAGGGTCCTATAAATTATTTTTTTAGGACTCTTGTTTGTGTATTAAAATATTAAAACTAGGTAAGCAAATGTTAAAACCTTGTAAAAGTGTCCTAATATGTTTTATTAGGAGTTTTTTTTTGGGACATATTATGCGACCATAAACTTGGTTTCATAATCTTATTTAAGATATTAGGACGCTTTTTAAGTTTCGTGACTTATTGCGACCCCCTTACATGAAACGCTTTTACCGTTGGTCCTATTAAATAAAAGGTCTTATAAAATAACATTTTAGGATGCTTTTGTGCGTACTAAAAACCCATTTTTGTTGTAGTGATTTTTTCCTCTATTTCATGTATTTATATATCACAGTTTCGTGTATTTGTAGGCAAAAAAAATTAGCCAAAGTTTGTTTTTGTTATTCACCAAAATTGACTAAATCGGATTAACAACTGATAATCTAACAATACTAACCGAACCAAGGAACCAAATGTTTAATAAGATTGACTAATTAATGACTTTTGATTTTTGTTTAGGTTGAGGCTAATAATCGAACTTAACAGAACCATACACACACATTTAGAAGTGTTTGTATTTCCCACTGCATCGCGCGGACACTCTACTAGTAGCTTTACATACATTTAGTATTGTCGTGTTTTTATTATTGTTGTTTTGTTAACCTCTTCACTTCAATATCAGTCTTTCTTTTCTTTTGTTCTTTGTACATGACATGATTAAGACAACGTATATTGAGAATTATAGTAACTTTTACTCGTAATAAATGTAACGAATACAAGGAAAGTTAATGTATATGGTTTTGTAACAATAACATGGAAGTCATCCATGCTGGTACGTTCTAATTCAAATGCATGTGAATCAGATTAGAGATTACATCAAACTACCATAAATCGTCCTAGATGCTAAAGTTCCATCATCACCAACATACATGTGAAATCAAACAAACAACGAGCTTAATCACATTACAAAACAGGAGTGTTTTTATTTGTGTTGCATTACTAACATGTTTCATGATGCACGAATTTTCCAACATCGTCCACAATTTCCCTCGTAATACATTTCGTTTCACATCTTGCGTGTTTCTCTTTTCAGCTATACCTTAATCAGGAACATGATTTGTTAAAGTTTATCGCAAGATACTACCACTTCCCGTATTCTCAATGGTTATTCTTAGCAACCACTATATAACGTATGTAAACATAAGAACAAAGATTATAGAGAGATATGATCGAAAATGAGAGAGCTCTTTATCTATGAGTTATACCAAGTACAATAAGTCTCTATTTATAGGGACATAACATTAATACAAACTTGATGGTATATGGGAGTTAGAATATGCATAGTCACCATAATATATATCTTTATAACAAAGAAAACATTAATACAAACTTAATGGTATATGAGAGTTAGAATATAAGAAATTTTAATTATATCACAACTCTTTTTACCATCTTTTTATATTTTCAACATTTATACTTAATGCTAGATGGGTTTTAATTAATATAATTTAATAATATTATAGAAAGACTATTTTAACCTCTTACTAACTTCATTAAGATGTTGTACCATAAGCATAAAGTCTAGTAATTATTTAAATTTGGTTGGTATCCTTGCCTCATACTTTATAATATAGTATAAAAGTATAGATGAGCAAAGCTCTAGCATAATGTGCATGGATTTGGCTCTACTTATTTACACACATTTTCTCTAAGCGATTATTTTTTGTTAAACACACCTCTTCAGTTTATTTTATTTTATTTTTTTATTTTGTAGATATGCGTACATTTTCAAACATATGTACGATATTTATTTTTCAATTTTAAACATGTATGCACATATGTACACAATTTTAGAAAAACCGGAAAAGAGCGATTAACAAAAAAAAAATAATAATAAAAAAATAAACCCTTAAGAAAAGATGAGTGATCCACATTGGTTCTCACGATTCTCAATTACCCAACTAGTTTTCAATTACTCCATGGGAATCTTTTTTTTTTTTAACGGCAACGAAATTCATCAAGAATTCTCTTTGAAGTCCCAACTCAGTCAAATCAAGCCCCCTTTCACCTGGCATAGCCAAACATGTATGGAAATCTTTTCTCCCATGCTATTTTTTTTAACCATTTTCCCAAAACACATCTAACTAAAATATATGTAAAAAATTTTGGTCGTCCATTTAAATATGTGTAAGTAACCGGACACAAATTCAACTTCTGTCACATTCTATACGAACATAATATATACATTTAAACATTTAAGCACAATGAAATGAATAGCGGGTTTATGCTAACGTGCGCCCATCTCTTTTTCTCTTTTAAGCCATTATCCTTATCCCTCTCATCTCATTTAATTTTCATCTTCTTCTTATAACTCTTCCTCCCCTAAACCTTTGATCTTCCTCAACGCCGTTTCATCTTCAAATCGTCTTCACCACAATCTGACGTTGTAACAATCCACCATTCTCGACAACGATAAGATGGCGACGGTCATGATTATGGTTGTACCTGATGTCTGTGACTCCGGTTGTGGACGATGGAGTGGTGGTGGTGCGTCTGGGTTTCACAATGATCGATGACAGGTATGTCTAAGTGTATAACCTCTTTCACTGTGCATTACATGGCTTCGTCACTATTTTGTTGTATATTTTACTTTCGTTCCGATCATCTTTTGTGACCGTTTTCTTCTTCGGTTAAAGTAATTTGTTGTTAATGTTGTGCACGCCAGATGTTCGGTGTTATGTTCGGTTGATTTGTTTGCTTTTTTTATAGTGTTTAATGTTTTTTTTGCTGCTTTGTTTTATTATAATTGTTGGTTGTATGGGCAGTACGCTGTTTCAAGTGTTTACGGAACCATTCTTCCCTTGAAAGTTAGTAACATATGTTGAAACATGGGAACTGATGGGATCATCCAAAAAATAAAAGAAAATTAAGATGTGAAAGACAACAGTGGCAAAAGTAAGTCATATTTTTATTGATTTCGATACATAGTTTGTAATCGACCAATGTTTCGTTTGTGGTTTCCGAATTAGAATGTACGCTCAAACTAGGTTGTGGATTGTGGCGATGTCACTAATGTGTGGCTGTCTTAGATGCCGGTAAGGGTTACTAACTTATCATGTACACATCATTTGGTAATATGTATTGGGGCAGAGCATTTGGTACAGTTGTGATTGCGGTTGGTTCCTTTGTTAATGATGCATTGCTATGACTAAACAAATGAGAAGACAATCTGATTTATTACATTGTATAATAACGACTTTAGTCGATGATGACGAAAGTAAAATAGAGGCGTTGTTAAGCGTGGAGACATTACGGTAAAAACTACTATTTGCAGCCGCAACGCCTTTAGTATTTTGAGCACTGTTTAGATAATTGGTCCCCACAACATGAAGGGGTGATTGGAATGAACCAACAAAGTTGAAGAATACTTTGACGTCATTATTAACGTCGTTAGAAAATGGGGTGGTGGTCCATTGGCAAAGGCAAAGCCTTTAAAACATGTAGATTGTAGAAGGTATTGGGTTCAAGTCCCATAAACTAAAAAAAATATTTAATGGACTTCTCAGGATTCTTGTAACTCAATAACAAAATAACAACATAATTAATTGACGTCTTTTCAGTTGAGATGTAGCAATGACACCAACACCCAAAAGCAATGCCCCATTTGGTTTTGATTTTATTAATAAATTTAAAATTGTTTGATATAATATGTTGCTTTGAAATAGATTGCCCCGAACAATTTTATTTTGTTGGTTATCACAAAAATAACTTTTAACTAGGATTTTGATCCGCGCGTTGCGACGCGCCGAGTGATTCCTGCTTCATCTTGAACTTTTTCTTTACTCTGTTAAGCTGCGCAAAACTTATTAAGAGTTGTATCTTATACATCCGATAAGATTTTCGATATCATGGTTTCTGTTGCATGAGTTGTGGTACATGTAAGAAAAAATCAAAGAGACGACAAAAATAATTCAATAAAATGAAAAAAAAGAAGCTCCAGTTGGTCTCGTATCCGTGACCTCATGTATGGGGAAACACTTAAAACCACTCCACCACCAAGCTAGCTTTAGTTTTGATATGAAACTAATTATATTTAATATTAAATAACGTTGTAAAAAATATATATACAATTGTCATTCTATATATTATTAAATAAAGCTGGCAAACACAATATATATATATATATATATATATATATATATACTAGAAGGAATGCCCGCGCGTTGCGGCGGGTGTCTCGGTTTATATTATATTCAATTATGATGTTGATTACGAACCACAACCCGGGTTTACGACATTTTACTTTATTCAACAAAATATAGTATCAAAAATATTAGCACAACAAACCAAATAAAGCTTTGTAGATAATTATAGTGGCAAAAATATTAGTATTATCTAGAGATTGATTTCCACTGCTTGGTGCCATAGTTCCTTTTTTTGTCATCTTAGATTCAGATAGTCAATAAAAATCACCAAATAATAAAAGTGAAAATAGGTGATTACTGTAGTTATGCTAAGACACCACATGAAAGTGAGATTGTGAGAGTTGATTAAATTTTATTGAAACTACAAATATATGCACACCGGGTTGACGAATCAAAAAATAGAAATTAATAGCATCACTTAGCACAAGACAATCATCAACTACTATAAAAGGTATAAAAAATCGAACAACAAACGAATAATCAAATAATTCACGTTGATATTAGCAAGTAAATCTAGGTATCAAACCTGCTGGTTGCAAGAGAATTCCTTTGCCAATCTTATGCGCATACTTCATGAAAATTTGCTTTTATAATCATCATCCGCGTGTAACGCATCCTAGAGGGCCCAACCGCCGCAATTCTCGTAAATTAATAATCGCTGACCATACTCAGAACAAGTAACCCATGAGTTCAACAACATTCGCATGCCAAATTTTATCAAATCATTAATAAGATCAATAAACTCTTCCTCCTTTTGTCGACTGATTACCTTTTTGTCCCAACTTCTTCATAGCAAGCAACTAAATAAAAACACGAAATACAAAAGTTTTGCAGCTTTAGATATGAGATCAAATGTGTAAAAGAAAAAAAGAAGTCAACAAATTAGAAATCAGGTCAAAGAGTACCTCATACATGTTTTTTGTAACCATCTTGAAATTCTGCACCCATCTTGAAATTCTGATTTATGTAAATCCGTTAATACTGATTGTAAAGGTACCTCATACATGTTTTTTTAACCATCTTGAAATTCTACACCCAAATTAGCAAAAACAAAAAAAAAAACTCCAAATTAGATATAGATATAGATAATATAGATATGGCTTTTTTAGGAGCAAAGAATTAAGACGGTGATAGGAAGGGGCTGTAAATTGGGCTAGGGGCCTATAAAAACAAAAAAAATCCACTAAAGGTGAATTATCCATTCACCAATATTATATTAAATCAATTAATTATTTATGTAGTTAAGCTAATAAGCTAACCTCTCTGTTGTTGTTATTTATGTAGTTGAGGGACGATCTTCAAGAATATGTGTGTATATTCTTCAAGAACATGTGTAGTAGGTGCTAGTGGATTAGGCTGTGAACTTCTCAAAGACCTTGCCCTCTCCGGTTTACCAATTCCTTTTCAGGTATATCCTTCCTTTCATTGCCATTCCCCCAATTGAATCAACTTCTTCTTCTTAAACCAACCAAGCCAAGCCATTTAAAAAACTAGGCATAATTTATGATATTCATAGCTCTTCACATTCTTACATTTAAGAAATTTATTACATTAATGGTTTTTTGATCAATCATATACCATGGGGTAAGGTTAGAATAAGTTTTTAAGTTGTGAGTATGAGGTTATGATAAAATTACAATTTTAACCTTCTAAGTGTCTTAATTGTCACACTTATGCCCAAAATACCCTTAAATTTCTTGCTTAAGTATGTTGTACATGTTGCTTCTTAAGTTGTACGGAAATGTAAATGAAAATCTTGGCCATCACTTCTCCTTAATAAGATAATATATATATTATAGATAATAGCCACCGCCCCTCTCAACCAGTGAGAGAGGGGCTGACACTATTCACTCAATTCTTAATTAATACACGGTAAATACCTTTGTATATTTTAAATGATGAATTTTGTATAATTTATGAGCTCAAATACATTTTCCTTGTATGACAACAAGTGTAAAAGACTTGTACCAAATAACATCTATATATATATATATATATATATATATATATATATATATATATATATTGCAAAGGGATTAATCCTATATGTCATACACTTATGCAATCTCTTCTTTGAGATATGCCATATAGGATGTGATGTGGCAACTCTAAACCAATTAAAAAAAGAAATAAATATGATTTAACCTAATCTTTTATAATTTTTAACCTAATCTATTAAATATCTAATCTACTAAATCTAAATATTAAACCTTTATTATTTTATCTCTCGTGTTTCCTCCCATAACTTTTAAACGTTAATATTTTTTATATACGAGATTTTTTAAAGAAAAAAATTACACCAAATTAACGAGCGTTTTATTATCTTTCCAACGAGTACCATAGTGCTATATAAAAATCGGAGAAAAAATGACTATTTTTTGTAACTTGACAGGTATTGTGTCGGGTTTGGGATTAGTTTAAAAAAATTGTGGGTTTGGGTCGGGTCTGGGATTAGGTGATACCCGACCCGATTACCCGAAACAACATACCCAAATACCCGAACTACATACCCGATCATATACCCATGAATTTTTTAACGCATCACATAATCCTTAGACTAATGCGTTCGATATTTCAATAATTAACTTTTTTTTTCTTATTTCATGTTAATTCTTTTTAGAATGATCGATTACAAACTTCTGAATTCATTTGTAATGGCACTATATTTATACCCCGACACATAGATTCGTTTTTTTTATATTTGAATATGATAACTTATGGCAGACGATTGTTTATAATAATAATAATAATAATAATAATAATAATAATAATAATAATAATATTTTTTATTATGTTTTATTAGATATTTCAACCCGGGACGCTCGCGGGATAAAAACTAGTAAATGTATAGTACTCTAATATACAATACAAATTAACAATCCATTTGGCATAAAAATTAGGCAACAAATCACTGCTTTCTTAAATTATTGAACATTAATACGTAAGCTTTGTATTGAAACAAGTTGATATTAATTACATTTTTTTTAAAGGTAAACTTTATTAAAAAAAAAAAAGGGCGCGTCCTCAAAACGAGGACCGGCCACACCAACCATCACAACATGTACAATGGGTAAATAGCCCAATCTTTCCAACTAATATCCTTAAAACGAGATCTATTCTTAAGTCATAAAAAAAAACCGCTTTAATGGTCGCCACAACATTCGCCACTTTCGACTCTTTCCTACCGAAAAGCTTCTCATTTCTAGCTTTCCATATCTACCACATGGAAATCATAATAATACCACCAATAACCTTCTTAGTCCATTTGTTGCCACCATTGTATCTAGAAACTTGCAGAAGGTCAGAAGTGTGGAATGCGACAATTGGATCCATTCTGCACCAGTTGCTTATAACCGTCCAAACTCCAAGAGCGAATCCACAACCGGTGAAGAGGTGTTCTGCAGATTCGTCGCCCACCTCGCACAACGCACAATTAAGAATTGGGATATTTATATTTCTTCTAGATAACGACAACCTAGTAGGAAGTCGGTCCAACTCGGATCTCCATATAAAGATCCTCACTTTTAGTGGAACCCACGAAATCCATTGCATATGCGAACATCTCTGGTCTGCAGCGTTTTTTGATAGATTTTTCTTGCAATCAGCAACAACATACAACCCATCAGAGCTAGCTTGCCACTTCCACCCATTGGATCTGTCACTGAACTGAATAATCCGCAGAACCTCTTCCATTTGATCAATCTGTAGCTGCAGATCCCCTGTAACAGCTTTAGACGTACTGTTCCAGCTCCGAAACAGGCCTGCACGGGTCTCCCAAACTTCGTGCGTGATACCACGTAATTTCAGGTTCTCACTTTAACTAAACTCTAATTACATTCTTTGCATTCTACTTAACTAGGGTTAGCTAGATAGGTCATACGTTGCACAGTTATTGGTTAATAACTGCATGAAGTGGTAATTCGGGGAATTACCAGACTATATACATGAGTAGTGAACCTTGGACGTTGGTGAACGATGAAATTAGATAATTGTGAATTAATTGATTGAGATTGATTGCAATTACGTGCTTCTATGAAACTCTGTGAAACTATGTGCAAACTATATGTGATTACGTGAACTTAAATCAAAAACGTTAATAAAAATCGTAATGGGTGGACCATTAGGATGATTGGGGTCTTAACACATGGGGTTACACTTTTTACGGTCCAAAACAGTGAAAACATCAAAGAAAACACGCTGTACAACGAAACAGGCCACCCAGAGCGGGCCGGGAAGGAGTGAGCGGCCGCTCACTCTCTCCGAGTGGCCGCTCACGGGAGACTGACGCAACCTAACTGACTTAAATCACTATTTAAACAATCTTAAGCCTCTTGTATCCCATAAACTCAACCCTAATCGCCCCCTACTGCCTAGTTACGAAAATATTAACCCCAAACACCTGCTAGGGCTCAAGAACATCGATCGGGAAGCTTGGAGAGCAATCGGTTGATAGTTTTGAAGTGCCTGCGGTATAATATTCAATCTCTTGTGTTTTAATCTTCTTTAATATGTTTTTAAAACATCATAACCGAGTTTGTCCAGGTCTGAAACGGTTTCATAAAGGTTAAAACTTGATGTTTGTAAAGATTGAATGGGTTAAACATAATCTTATGTGATTAGTATTTGATAGGTTGCATGATATGCATGTTTATGATGTTTTAGACCTTTAGGGTTTATGGTTTTGCATGTATTTTGTAAGGTTCTAATCATGTAAGGTCCTATGAATGTTTTATGATGGTTTTTGAGTATCGTTGATCGATTATATGCATACATGAGTAGTTTTAATAAAAGTTTATGCATGATTAAAATCTGGACATAATGTTTGGGTCGACTTGTAGGGTCTGTTACGTGATATAAACATGTTAGTTTTGATGATTCCTTTGCATGGTTGTATTATACATGGTCTTAGCTTTTCATAATTGGAAAAATCATCTGATTTTGACGTCGTTTGATAGGTTTTTGGAATTTTCTTTGATTAAAGGTCATATCAGATTTTCGGATTAGTAAACTGGGTCAACTTTAAACAATCATAACTCGAGTTTTACAAAGAACTAAATTATGAAATTTGGAAAGTAGGTCAACATTGGAATAACTTGGCTTTTCCAAGTGGATTCATCCCGTTTGGAATAATACATGAGTTTTGGGAATTTTTCTACTAATCTGATCTGTTTTGTGTATTTTCTGGACGTAGCTGTATTGTGTGATTTTTCATAATTTTTATGCAAGGTTTTATCACAAACTAAAAAGATGGACTTGTCCGGTAGACCCCCTGGAATATTTATTAAACTTTTGGGAGTCTAATTCACTGGATAAGTATTTTTAATAAATTAGTTTTCACGGCGCATAATCTGTCCTAAAAACGCAGATTATGTAATGTACGTTTATGTGACTATGTACGCATTTTACATGAACTTGAATGGACACTTTTATAAGATGTATATGAAGTGTAAAACTGATGATAATCAACATATTCACCAACGGGTCCGTAAGGTTTACTTGTGCATGTAGAATCATTAGGTGTCACTTACACGGTTTTTGAACTTTTAAACGTCTTGGACAAACGGGTTATATGGTGTAATGATATTACACATATAATCACTTTGTGACACATGTAATAGGGAGTCGGTGGCACATCCTATTTTCGAAGTTTTGATTAATTGCTTGCATTCTAAGGTGAGTTTCACTACTTTTTCTCCAAAAGCATGCGTCTTGGATTTGAGACAACTTTGGTAAACCTTTTCTAGTCCGGTTTGGGACCACTTTTACATCTCAGGTTTTGAGATGCTTTGACTCCTTGTGTGGGTCGGGTTTTGAATCCTTGAGTGGGTCGGGTTTTACGATTCCTTGTGTGGATCATGCTTTTATCAGTTTACAACTTTTATAGTCCTTTGTGAACTAAACACACTTTATCACTTAAAGTCCTTACATATTATTGGGTTAAGCACTGGAGAAGAACGGGGTATTAGTTGATAGCGCTCTTAGGTTGTGCATCAACCTCATGCTTGAGGTGATTGTGTCATGGGCATGAACTTTTGACCACATCTTTTCTACTAGTGTTGATAGACACTAGTACTAAGGCAGTTTAACGTATGTTAACATATTTCTGAAGGTTCTCAATAATCACCTGCTTAGTTACAATGAGTGGGCTAGCTACCCCTGACAAGCTTAAACTGATGACACTTTAACATTTGGGTTTTGACCACTTTATACTTGTTATCCAAACTGTGAACTCGCCGACTTTATGTTGTCACACGCTAGCATGCTTTTGCAGGTCATTAGGTATGGAGCACGAGTAGGGCATGCATCATGTAGTGTCATTGGGATATGAACACTTAACTGATTTTCTAATATTTATTTATTTACTTTTGGGTTTTGGGCACGGTGTTTTGAGCGTACTATTACTTAACTGTTTTCTATTTCGCTTCCGCTATTACTTAATTGGTTTGGTTAACTTTTAAACTTGTTTTTTCAATAACAAACTAAATGGTTTGGGCATTTAGAGTCGTTCATGTGATTTATGGCTATGGGATCCTAGTTTGTCATGCGCCTCACGGTATAAATCCCGCAGTGGAAATTCAAGGGTGTGACAGATTGGTATCAGAGCCATTGGTTATAGTGAACAAGGATTGTATTCTAGTCTATAATCATCATAGCATAAGTATTAGTAGAATCACTGCTTTAAGTGCACCAGTTATTATTTTCTTGGATACGTGTACTGATCTAACGTATTGCAGGAAAACATGACTAACCCTACTCACAGAAACTACTCTTCTTATCGTGCTATCGAGGGGTCACAAGCCCCATCTCTAGATCCTTATGAGCGTCCAGCTTCGACACGGGATTCATTTGAGGATGCCAGTCGATGGTTGTGGTTCACTGACATGCTGCACTCATGGGTTATTGGATACGGAGTGCCAGCTCGGGTACCTCCCATTGTTGATTTGTGGGAGAGGTCGCTTGTAGGGATGGTTAGGCAAGTGCATACTGAGTTGGAAAATGCCTACAATGTTGTCAAGCAATTTCAGTATTGGAGGAGAAATGCTGATGAGACCCTTAAACACATGGAAGGGCAAATTGATCACTTGTTTGGTGAATTAGGAAGGGTTAAGAAGGAAGCTGATGAAGCTAGGCACGAAATGTCAGCTGCTAAGCAGGATCTAGCATCTACTAGAGAGGAGTTAACTTTGGTTTGCAATAGGCTTATAGAAGCTCTGGGTCAAAATGGAGAGGAACCAGAGGAGGATCCCGAGGAGGAACCAATGGTAGGAGGATTCGATGCTCTTGGAGCAGCACTTGATGTAGCACTCGAGGAGGAGTTCGAGCAAGAGGAGGAGGAAGAACCATTAGAGATCGAGATTCAGGACGAGAGCGAGGATAAGGGCTCGTGCGTCTCCATGGATCGCGAGGACGATTGATTTTTTTTATATTATTATTATTATCCTAGTATCGCATATACATTCCTATTATGACTTCTATTTTATCGTGTGAGACTTGAGAACCGTTTGGCTTATGTTTGGATTTTTATTACAACTCTTAATCGACTACTTTATTTTATTCTCGCGCATGTTATCTATATTATATTCTAGTTTACTTGTACTATGTGAACGATTGTATGTGGGACATATATTTGTTTTCTCATGAGTATAGTGTAAATGTAGAATTTCTATGGCGGGAAGAGGACACGGAAGAGGAAACATTAACATGACCCAAGCAGAGCTGAACACACTCATCACCGACAGGGTGATCGAAGCCCTAGCAGCTTTTCAAGCTAGTAACGCCATTTCGCTTTAATCTCTTTCCTTAGACTCCAGCATTACGCTCTTTTTCTCATTTGTGACTCTCGCCCTTTGTACTTAGGCCAACCTTCTCATCACCCTCCAGTTTGTACCTACAAGTCATTCATGGGCTGCAAGCCGCAGAACTTTGGAGGATCTGAAGGTGCTGTCGGGCTACTGAGGTGGTTCGAAAAACTGGAATCTTGCTTCGCTATGTGTAACTGTCCACCGGCTGACAAGGTTAAATATGCCACTGCTACTCTTGAGAATAGGGCATTATCCTGATGGAACACTCAGGTGCAGATGCTAGGTGTTGATGTGGCTAATGCTACACCTTGGGTGGATTTCAAGGAACTGATGAAAGAGGAATACTGTCCTCGCGATGAGATTCAGAAGTTAGAGACTGAGTATCTCAACTTAAAGATGGTGGGGTCAGAGACTGAGAACTATACCACTAGGTCGCATGAGTTGGCGGCAATGTGCCCAAATTATTCCAACCCGCCCTACAAAAGGATCGAGTTATACATCACGGGTTTGGTGCCCCAACTCAAGAGTATGGTTACTGCTGCCAACCTTAATAACATTTAGCAGGTTATTCGTATGGCACACCAGCTGACTAATCATAAGGGGGAAGAGAGATTGTTACCCCCTCGTGGTGCTTCATCTTCTGGTACTAATGATAACAAGAGGAAGTGGGAGAATGCATCTCGCAAACCCCCAGTTAATGGTAATCAACAGCAGCAGCAGAATAAGAGGCATGACAATCATGGCGGTAGTAGCAACCGCAATCACTCTCAGGGAGGTTATTTTGTAAACCGTCCCAACTGCAACAAGTGCAATATGCATCACACTGGGTCATGCAACAATGTTAAATGTGATCGCTATGGCAGGATGCGGCATAAACAAAGGGATTGTAGGGTGTATATCCCGGGAAATCAGCGAGCAGCACAGCAGGGGCAGCAACAGAAAAGTGGTAAAGGTTGCTATTAGTGTGGGAGTGAGAATCATTTCAAGAGGGACTGTCCACAGCTGAATGGTAATGGTAACAATAATAATGGGGGTAACAATAACAATGGTGGTGGTAACAAGACTGGGAACAACAACACTACCAAGACTGGCAACAACAACAACAATAATGGGGCTCGTGGAAGAGCATTTGTGATTGGCTCCGGGGAAGCTAGGACTGATAGCAATGTTGTGACAGGTACGTGTTCCTTAAACGAAACTCTCGCTTCTGTTTTATATGATACTGGTGCGGACTATAGTTTTGTGTCATCTAGGGATGGTTCCTACTCTTCTTGATACCCCGCACACTATAGAGTTAGCTGAAGGGAAGCCTGTTGAGGTAACCCACATTCAGCGTGACTGTAAGCTCGAGATATATGCGCAATTATTTGCCACCGACCTTCTACCTATCACCCTAGGAAGCTTTGATCTTGTGGTTGGCATGGACTGGTTGTCCAAGCAACACGCTGAATTTCTCTGTCAGGAGAAGATTGTTCGTATCCCCCTCCCTAGTGGAGAACTTTTATCTATTCAGGGTGACCGTGGTGGTGCCATGGTGGGCATCATCTCCTTCTTGAAAGCCCAGAAGTGTATTCGAAAGGGCTATCCAGCCATTCTGGCTAGCATTTCTGATACTCGAGCTGAAATTGAAACAAAAATTGAGGACATCCCAGTAGTTTGAGATTTCCTATATGTATTCCCAGAGGAACTACATGGACTTCCACATGTTCGTCAAGTGGAGTTTCAAATTGATCTTGCACCTGGAGCAGCCCCAGTTGCATGCGCACCATACCGCCTAGCACCAGGCAAACTTCAAGAACTAGCTACCCAACTCCAAGAGCTATTGGATAGGGGTTTCATTAGGCCTAGTTCTTCACCATGGAGAGCCCCAGTCCTATTTGTTAAGAAGAAGGATGGGAGTTTCCGCATGTGTATTGATTATCGGGAGTTGAACAAGGTGACGGTTAAGAACCGCTACCCTTTGCCTCGTATTGATGACTTGTTCAACCACCTTCAAGGGCCGAGTTTCTATTCTAAGATTGAATTGAGGTCAGGATATCATCAGCTGAGAGTCCGAGAGGAGGACGTGGCGAAGACAGCCTTTCGAACTCGTTATGGACATTATGAGTTTTTGGTAATGCCATTTGGGCTACCCAATGCACCGGCTGTGTTCATGGATCTTATGAACCGTGTGTGTAAGCCTTATTTGGACAAATTCGTCATAGTGTTCATAGATGACATATTGATTTATTCTAAGAGCAGGGAAGAGCACGAGCAACACCTGCAGCTGATCTTAGAAGTTTTGAGAAATGAGCAACTGTATGCAAAACTCTCCAAGTGTGACTTCTGGATTCGAGAAGTCCAATTTCTAGGACATGTGGTTAACGAGGCAGGAATACATGTCGATCCCGCCAAGATTGATGCTATTAAAAAGTAGGAGGCTCCTAAGACTCCTATAGAGGTGCGCCAGTTTCTTGGTCTTGCGGGATATTACCGCAGATTCATTGAGGGATTCTCTAAGATCGATCAACCCCTCACTTCTTTGACACAGAAGGGTATTACTTACAAGTGGGGAGATGCCCAAGAATTTGCTTTTCATTTATTGAAGATGAAGCTTTGCAGTGCACCTATACTATCACTACCTGAGGGTACAGAGGACTTTGTGGTGTATTGTGATGCGTCTATCCAAGGGTTAGGGTGTGTGCTGATGCAGCGTGATAAGGTGATCGCGTATGCTTCACGTCAATTGAAGGTTCATGAGAAGAGTTACACCACCCATGACCTGGAACTAGGAGCGGTGGTTTTTGCTCTAAAGATTTGGAGGCATTATCTCTATGGGACGAAGTGTACGATCTTCACTGATCACAAGAGTCTCCAACACATATTTGATCAGAAGGAGCTGAACATGCGACATCGTCGATGGGTCGAGCTTCTGAATGACTATGACTGTGCCATAAAATATCATCCAGGGAAAGCTAACGTAGTAGCGGATGCCCTTAGTCGTAAAGAAACGAAACCCTAACGGGTGCGAGCTTTACAACTTACCATACATTCTAATCTTCCTGATAAGATACGTGAAGCCCAGGGTGAGGCTTTGAAAGAAGAAAACATCGGGCTTGAAACTTTACATGGTGCTGATACGCACCTGGAACTAAAGACAGATGGTCTTCAATACTTCATGAATCGAGTCTGGATACAACGTTTTGGAGATCTCAGAAAACTGGTGCTCGATGAAGCTCTTACCTCTCGATATTCGGTACATCCTGGTTCAGACAAAATGTACCAAGATCTCAAAACTCTTTATTGATGGCCAAACATGAAAGCTGAGATAGCCACTTATGTTAGTAAGTACTTGACTTGTGCAAAGGTTAAGATTGAATATTAGAAACCTTCAGGCTTACTCCAGCAACCAGAAATCCCTATGTGGAAATGGGATGGAATTTCTATGGACTTTATCACAAAGCTCCCTAGAACGCCAACTGGCCATAACATGATTTGGGTTATCGTAGATCGCTTAACCAAATCGGCATATTTTCTGGAAATAAAGGAAACTGACTCGCTGGAGAAACCGGCGAATCTCTACATCAAGGAGGTAGTCTCTAGGCATGGGGTGCCTACTTCTATCATATCTGATCGCGATGCGCGATTCACTTCGCATTTTTGGACTACTCTCCAAAATGCTCTGGGGACTCGCTTAGATATGAGCACAGCCTATCACCCACAAACGGATGGACAAAGTGAACGTACCATCCAAACATTGGAAGATCTGCTACAAGCGTGCGTGGTAGATTTTGGCAACAGTTGGGATAAGCACTTGCCTTTGATCGAATTCTCGTATAACAACAGTTACCACACTTCAATTCAGTGTGCGCCTTTTGAGGCACTATATGGACGCAAGTGTAGTTCTCCCATATGCTGGACTGAAGTTGGGGATAGCCAGCTAACAGGTCCCGAACTGGTGCACGAAAATTCTGAGAAGATAGTGCAAATCAGAAACCGGATGGCTGCTGCTCGTGATCGACAGAAAAGCTACGCTGATAAGCGTAGGAAAGCTTTGGAGTTCCAGATTGGGGACAAGGTACTATTAAAGGTATCACCTTGAAAGGGTGTGATACGCTTTGGAAAACGGGGGAAGTTGAACCCGCGATACGTTGGACCATTCAAGATTGTCGAAAGGATTGGTCTAGTAGCTTACAGGTTAAACCTGCCTAATGAACTCAGTGGAGTGCACAATGTATTCCAAGAATCAAATCTAAAGAAATGCCTATCGGATACGACACTGGTAGTGCCACTAGAGGAGATCCAGGTGGACGACCAACTACGGTTCGTGGAAGAACCAGTGGAAATTCTTGAGCAGGGCGTCAAGAAACTCAGACAGAGCACTATACCTATTGTTAAGGTACGATGGAATTCCCGTCTAGGACCGGAATACACGTGGGAGTGCAGAGATCAAATGCGGCTCAAATATCCACACCTCTTTACTGAACCTGAACCTGTGCATAGATCAAACGCTGAACATAAAGCAGCTCGCTCAAAGTGAATTTCGGGGCGAAATTCCTTTCAACTTGGGGATGATGTGACATCCGGGAACCAAGCACACATTATTAAGCTGGCTTTACTGTTTACTTACTGAATTTTGAGACGAAATTCATTTCAACTTAGGGATGATGTGATACCCCGTAATTTCAGTTTCTCACTTTAACTAAACTCTAGTTACATTCTTTGCATTCTACTTAACAAGGGTTAGCTAGATAGTTCACACGTTGCACAGTTATTGGTTAATAAATGCATGAAGTGGTAATTTGGAGAATTACCAGACTATGTACATGAGTAGTGAACCTTGGACGTTGGTGAACAATGAAATTAGATATATGTGAATTAATTGATTGAGATTGATTGCAATTACGTGCTTCTATGAAACTCTATGAAACTATGTGCAAACTATATGTGATTACGTGAACTTAAGCCGAAAACGTTAATAAAAATCGTAATGGGTGGACCATTAGGATGGTTGGGGTTTTAACACATGGGGTTACACTTGTTATGGTCCAAAATAGCGAAAACATCGAAGAAAACACGCTGTACAATGAAACAGGCCACCCGGAGCGGGCCGGGGAGGAGTGAGCGGCCGCTGACTCTCTCCGAGCGTCCACTCGAGGAAGACTGACGCAACCTAACCGAATAAAATCACTATTTAAACAATCTTAAGCCTCTTGTATCCCCTAAACTCAACCCTAATCGCCCCCTACTGCCTAGTTACGAAAATATTAACCCCAAACACCTGCTAAGGCTCAAGAACATCGATTGGGAAGCTTGGAGAGCAATCGGTTGATAGTTTTGAAGTGATTGCGGTATAATATTCAATCTCTTGTGTTTTAATCTTCTTTAATATGTTTTTAAATCATCATAACCGAGTTTTTCCAGGTCTGAAACGTTTTCATAAAGATTAAAACTTGATGTTTGTAAAGATTGAATGGGTTAAACATAATCTTATGTGATTAGTATTTGATAGGTTGCATGATATGCTTGTTTATGATGTTTTAGATCTTTAGGGTTTATGGTTTTGCATGTATTTTTTAAGGTCCTATGAATGTTTTTTGATGGTTTATGAGTATCGTTGATCGATTATATTCATACATGAGTAGTTTTAATAAAAGTTTATGCATGATTAAAATCTGGACAGAATATTTGGGTTGACTTGTAGGGTCTGTTACATGACATAAACATGTTAGTTTTGATGATTCCTTTGCATGGTTGTATTATACATGGTCTTAGCTTTTCATAATGGGCAAAATCATCTGATTTTGACATCGTTTGATAGGTTTTTGGAGTTTTCTTTGATTAAAGGTCATATCAGATTTTCGGATTAGTAAACTGGGTCAACTTTAAACAATCATAACTCGAGTTTTACAAAGAACTAAATTATGAAATTTAGAAAGTAGGCAAAAATTGGAATAACTTGGATTTTCCAAGTGGATTCATCCCGTTTGGATGAATACACGAGTTTTGGGAATTTTTCTACTAATCTGATCTGTTGTTGGTATTTTCTGGACGTAGCTGTGTTGTGTGATTTTTCATAATTTTTGTGCAAGGTTTTATCACAAACTAAAAAGATGGACTTTTCTGGTAGACCCCCTGGAATATTTGTTAAAATTTTGGGAGTCTAATCCACTGGATAAGTATTTTTAATAAATTAGTTTTCACGGCGCATAATCTGTCCTAAAAACATAGATTGTGTAATGTACGTTTATGTGACTATTTGGAGTCTTATATGGTACGCATTTTACATGAACTTGAATGGACACTTGTATAAGATGCATATGAAGTGTAAAACTGATGATAATCAACATATTCACCAACGGGTCCGTAGGGTTTACTTGTGCATGTAGAATCATTAGGTGTCACTTACACGGGTTTTGAACTTTTAAACTTCTTGGACAAACGGGTTATATGGTGTAATGATATTACACATATACTCACTTAGTGACACATGTAATAGGGAATCGGTGGCACATCCTATTTTCGAAGTTTTGATTAATTGCTTGCATTCTAAGGTGAGTTTCACTACTTTTTCTCCAAAAGCATGCGTCTCGGGTTTGAGACAACTTTGGTAAACGTTTTCTAGTCCGGTTTGGGACTACTTTTACATCTCAGGTTTTGAGATTCTTTGACTCCCTGTGTGGGTCGGTTTTACGATTCCTCGTGTGGATCATGCTTTTATCAGTTTACAACTTTTACTGTCCTTTGTGAGCTAAACACACTCTATCACTTAAAGTCCTTACATATTATTGGGTTAATCGCTGGAGGCGAATGGGGTATTAGTTGATAGCGCTATTAGGTTGTGCAGCAACCTCATGCTTGAGGTGCTTGTGTCACGGGCATGAACTTCTGACCACATCTTTTCTACTAGTGTTGATAGACGCTAGTACTAAGGCAGTTTAACGTATGTTAACACATTTCTGAAGGTTCCCAATAATCACCTTTTTAGTTATAATGAGTGGGCTAGATACCCCTGACAAGCTTAAACTGATGACACTTTATCATTTGGGTTTTGACCACTTTATACTTGTTATCCAAACTTTGAACTCACCGACTTTATGTTGACACACGCTATCATGCTTTTGCAAGTCATTAGGTATGGAGCACGAGTAGGGCATGCATCATGTAGTGTCATTGGAATATGAACACTTAACTGATTTTCGAATATTTATTTATTTACTTTTGGGTTTTGGGCGCGGTGTTTTGCACGTACTATTACTTAACTGTTTTCTATTTCGCTTCCGCTATTACTTAATTGGTTTGGTTAACTTTTAAACTTGGTTTTTCAATAACGAACTAAATGGTTTGGGCATTTAGAGTCGTTCATGTGACTTATGGCTATGGGATCCTGGTTTGTCATGCGCCTCGCGGTATAAACCCCGCAGTGGAAATTTGAGGGTGTGACATTAGTCGATAAGGCGAACAACAACGACCATTTATCTTTCAAGCTTTGATCTACACTCCAAAAATCTAACCAAAATCTGATCCGCTTTCCATCACCTACACTTGCTTTGAAAGATAGAGCTAATTTATGGTCTTGTATAAAAAAACAGTTAAGAAAAGAGGCAATCGATTTCCAACATCCGGAAATATGTTTATTAACCGGAAGGAAGTCCCAATATCCTCTACGCCCATGACACTCCTCCACAACATTACACCATAAACCTTGACGCTCATTTTTAAACCTCCACGCCTATTTCACCAATAACGCAATATTGACATGTTTTAATTTGGACACGCCCAAGCCGCCATCTTTCATTGAAGTAGTGACGTGTTGGGTCTGCTGACATGGAGAAGAACAGATGATTGGAAAGCCAAAATATACTACATATTGATCCTTAATAAAAACAACATTTACAAGTTACTTCTCCCAAAAGACTGTTGACTCTAACATCTGATGTACCCTAACAACTGCTGGAACAACTGCTGCTTGCAAAGGTCTGATAGAGAACAACTACTGATCAAAGGTCTAATGAAGAACAGCTGCTGATCTAAGTACTGAAGACTAAAGGTCTGTTGGAGCCAACAGCGCTTAGGCTCCAACATATGTTACAAGACCATCAGAGGTTACCTATCAGCTGTTTACCTATCAGAGGTTTCTATGTAACAGTGTTTGTCTCATAAGATGTTTTATGTTGTTATTCTATTAGAGGTCACTGTATTAGGTGACGTCAGCCTAGGTCATCAGTAGTTTAGATTGTCTATAAATAGAACAGTGCATGTACTGTTCTATTTAACACTCAAAACATTCTCTTAGACAAACTTACACGCGTGATCAGGCTGAGGGGGAGTAATTGTAAATCGTTTGCAATCATTCAATCATATATGAAAGATTTCGTTTCTAAAACAATTATTCTCTTGTTTTGATTTATAGTTTATCATTCCGCCGCACTTTCCATTTAAAGTTTACTTCTTTCATCATTCGTTTACTTAAACAATCAAAACAATCAAACTCAGATCCTAACAATTGCTATCAGAGATTGGTCAGTTAAATTCGATCTAACCAATCAATTTAATATAAACAGATCAGCTCACAATTATTGATATCGTTTGTTTGTCGGATTGAAAACAGAGTAATTGTTTATTTTCGATTCAACCGTTTATAAACAGACTCTGTTTTAGAAACAATCAGAGAATGGCTTCAATCAATCACGATCCACATAAAACTGGCACGAACACCAAGCCACTGATGCTTGTCAGATCTGAATACAATATCTGGCAACGTCGGATGAGCCATGTTCTGGCTGAAAAGAACACAGGGTGCTGGAAGTCAGTTATCTTTGGACCACATGTTCCGATGGTGCCGAGTACCAAAGATCCCAAGGTTCAAGAGCCAAAGAAACTTGAAAACTACTCCGAGCAGGATTTTAAGAAAATTGAGTTAGATGCTAAGGCCTTCAGTATTGTGGCCATGGCTCTACCCAATGATATCTATGCTGGGTTGTTACATTGTAACAGTGCAAATGAGTTGTGGGATGCACTGAAAGAACAATTTGGTGGGACTGAAGAGGTTATTGAAAACAACCATGAAATACTTAACCAACAATATGAAACATTTAGTCATGTAAAGGGAGAGTCATTAACTCAACAATTTGAGAGGTTTAACTATCTCATTAGTGAACTAAAACTGGTTGGTCTAACTTATCCTAATTCAACTTTGAACCATAGGTTTTTAAGATCATTACCAGACAAATGGGACACTATTGCTATAGTTATGAGAAACTCGATTGGATTTAAGGACCTATCACTGACCCGGCTTCATGGTAAGCTCTTGACCTATGAGAGAGAGCTTAACCAGAAATAGAAGCTTCGGGACTCTGGAAAAGTGTGATGATTATGTATTTGGTAATACAACACTTTTGGGTCATGATGAGGTGCCTAGTAACAATAAGGATCAGAGTTATGATCATTTCATTGACATAACTTCAGGTTTTAACTATGATTCTTATTCATCCAACTTTGCTTTTACAGCAAGTGGTGGTGATATCCTGGCATCTAATAACATATCCTTAGAGTATGATGACTTAAAATACTTTGACCCTGATGATTTAGAAGAAATCGACATTATGCACCAATTGGCTCTGCTCAGTGTAAAAACTAACAATTTTTACAAGAAAACTAGCACAAGATTTTCAGGGTTGACTGGCAGGTCAAGAGTAGGGTTGGATAAATCAAAGATTAAGTGTTATAAATGTCATAGACTTGGTCATTTTGCTAGGGAATGTAGGAGTCAACATGGTACACCTATAATTACCTATCCAAATCAAAGACCACAGACCAACACTTATCAGGATTCCCATAATACCCCTGGACCAAATGTGCAAAACACTGCTCATTTTGCACAGTCTTCAAACACTGTTCCCGCCCAGTATGTTCAAACCACTGTTCCTCAGATTCACTATGTGCAAACCCCTGTTGCTCAGGCACATGTGCCAATGACTGCTGCTCCACCCTCTCCTCCTGCAGAGACCAGTCAACAGAGTTTCTTCACACAAGGCTTTGTTGATTGGAGCAGTCTACCAAATGAGCTAACAGATGAAAATTTTGCTCTTGTAGCCAAAGCTGAAAATGAACCAGAAATTTTTTGTTTCATGGCTATGGTTGAAGAGGTAGAATATGAGGATGTGGTAACTGAATATGATAATGTGACTGATGATATTGTTGATGAAGTAATTGCAGATGAAAAATCTGAAGAAGAGGTTGTGAATCTCTCAGACCCCTGGGGTGCATCTGATGATTGTGAGTGCAAGTGTGATTGTGCATTGATGGCTGCTGCTAAGGTATCTCCTCAAATCATAAAAGATTGGTGTTCAAACAAATGTGTAATAGCATTTGTTAACATTAAAGAGGTGAATGAAAACCTTAGGAAGAAAATTTTAGATGATGAAGTTCAATTTGAAAATCTTTCAAAAGAGTTACAATCAAAATTGACTGAAAAAGTATCTGAAATCAGCAGTTTAAAACATGAAGCAACTATAATCAAAGACCAGCTCCAAACTATGATAACTAAATATCATAGTTGTAAAAAGGAGCTTGAGGCCACCCAAGTTGAATGTGAAAAATGGGTGGAATCATGTAAAGGTTTTGAGATGCTCCTCAACAAACAAACCAAAAGTCATGTGAAGTTTGATTTTGGTTTTGGAACCACTGCCACAGCTTTTGAAAATTCTGACAAAAGAGAACAAAAGTTAGTTGAGGTAGTACCAACTAATTTCGAGGGTCAAGAGATTAAAATCACTGAACCTAATGGAAAGAAAATTATTCTTGAAAAGCCTAATGGTTCCTCATCATTCACTGAACTTGAAAACTATGAATTTAAACCTACTTGGTCTGATGAGTGTGATACTCTTGAGAACTTCAAACTAGTTGATTTCAAAACCCCTGATGGTAAGAAAGCACCATAGGCAAAGGTCATTCCCTTGAAAGACCTTCTAGCAGATGCTCAAACATCTGTTGAAAAGAAGGTTGAAAAAGGGAAAAAGAAAGAAAAGTCTGTCCACTTGGTTTGTGATTTCTGTGAAAAGAAGAATCATGTTACTAAAAACTGTTTTCTTCTAAAATCATATGATATCAACAAAGGAACAAGTATATGTGATTCTAAGACCACATGCTCCATATGTGGTAAAAAGAATCACAAAACCAAAGAGTTTCTGTATCTCAAAAATTTTGATGTCAAAATACAAGAGTACAAGGCTAAAACTCTTGCAAGTCAAGTGGTGAGTACTCCAAAAGGAAAACCAAACAGACTTATGTTCCAGCCCAAACATCTGTTGGGTTCAGGGACTGTTCAAGCTGGGAAACTCAAGTTTGAAAATGTCAATCTTATTGATAATCTTAAATTTAATCTTCTTAGTGTATCACAAATGAGTGACAAAGGGTATGGCTCATTCTTCACTAGGAAAACTTGTAAGATTATCGGGCCAAAAGTGGTGAAAAAGATTGACACCATCATTGCTGAGAGCAAAGCACAAATTGTTGCTCATAGGAGTGGAAATGTGTATGTAGTTGATATGTTGAAGGACAATCCTATGGCAAATGTCTGTCTGTTCTCTGCTGCCTCTACTAAAGAGACTGGGTCACACCAACCTTCAAACTATCAACTCACTGTCCAAACAAAGCCTTGTAAGAGGTCTATCATCAAAATAATTCAAGTGTGATCAGCATTGTGTTTCCTTTTTAAAAGGGAAACAACATAAAAGCTCTTACAAATCCATTGATGAGTCCAAAACAAGTCAATGTCTACAATTGTTGCACATGGACTTGTTTGGCCCAGTTAAAATCATGAGTCTAAGAAGAAAAAGATTTTGTCTTGTCATAGTTGATGATTTTTCTAGGTTTACATGGACTTACTTTCTACACTCTAAGGATGAGACTGCAGGTATCTTGAAGGACTTTGTCACCAAAGTTGAAAAACAATATGACTTGCCAGTAAAAGTCTTTAGAAGTGACAATGGAACAGAGTTTAAAAATAAGGAGTTGGATGATTTCTGTGTGTCAAAAGGAATTGTGAGGCAGTACAGCATTCGAAGAACACCAGAACAAAATGGGGTGGTTGAAAGGAAAAATAGAACTCTCATTGAGGCTGCAAGAACAATGTTAGCAGATTCTGGTTTGCCACTGTCCTTCTGGGCAGAAGCTGTAAACACTACTTGCTATGTTCAAAACAGAGTTTTAATCAACCCAAGACATCAAAAGACTGCTTATGAAATTTTGTTCAAAATCAAACCATTAATCTCATTTTTCAAAATCTTTGGCTGCCCATGTTTCATTTTAAATCTCAAAGATTCCATTTCAAAATTTGCAGCCAAAGTAGATTGTGGGTATTTTCTGGGATATTCTTCTACTGCCAAGGCCTATAAAGTGTTTAACATAAGGACTAGGACAATAGAAGAAACTCTGAATGTAAAGTTCAATGAACTTTCATCCTTAAAAATCCCATCAAATACTGCTGAACTGTTTGATTTAGACAAATTCAAATTTGAAGATATTACTGCTAAAGCTGACAGTGCAGGTATTCCACAGTCTCCACAACAAGACTACAGAATGGATGTTGTGATTCCAAGTCACTACAAAGTCTATATTGTATCAGGGGAAGCAGATGTTCAAAACACCTATCAAAACTCTGCCACAGCTGTGTCAACCACTGTTGGCCAGTCTTACCCTCAAACCACTGCCTCACCAACCTCATCCACTGTTCAATCATCTGTTGACAAAAGTCCAACCTTTGTTGACAAAAGTCAGTCCAATTCCACACCACTTGGACCCATCCCCCCACCTCCAATTCAAACATATGTTGGTACTACAGAAGTGCAAACAGATGTTACATCAACAGAGTCACCAAACCTCTGTCCTTCACCTCAAAATGCCAGCATACCATATCAGGGAAATTTAATCTACCTAAGAGCTCATCCACCAGACCAAATCATTGGCAACATCAGAGAGGGTGTGCTCACAGGAAGCCAATCCTCAAACATCTGTCTTTTTGCAGGCTTTCCATCTCTCACACAACTTGTCAAGTACCAAGAGGCACTAAAAGACAATAAATGTGTAGAAGCTATGCAGGAAGAGCTCCTTCAGTTTAAAAGACAACAAGTATGGGAACTTGTACCACTGCCAAAGGATGTCTGTCCAATTGGCACAAAGTGGGTCTTCAAAAACAAAACTGATGAAAGGGGTATAGTTGTCAAGAATAAAGCCAGGCTTGTGGTTCAAGGCTTCAGACAAGAACATGCGATAGACTATGATGAAACCTTTGCTCTTGTAGCTAGACTAGAAGCCATCAGACTCTTCCTAGCCTTTGTTGTCAACCACAACATCTTTCTTTTCGCAGGCTTTCTATCTCTCACACAACCTGTCAAGTACCAAGAGGCACTAAAAGACAACAATTGGGTAGAAGCTATGCAGGAAGAGCTCCTTCAGTTTAAAAGACAACAAGTATGGGAACTTGTACCACTGCCAAAGGATGTCTGTCCAATTGCCACAAAGTGGGTCTTCAAAAACAAAAATGATGAAAGGGGTATAGTTGTCAAGAATAAAGCCAGGCTTGTGGTTCAAGGCTTCAGACAAGAAGATGGGATAAACTATGTATGTTAACCACCTGATTTTGAAGACACATTCCATCCTGATTATGTCTACAAGCTCAACAAAGCTTTGTATGGACTCAAACAAGCACCAAGGGCCTGGTATGAAACTCTTTCCACCTTTCTCTTATCCATTGGTTTCACAAGAGGTAAAATTGATAAAACTTTATTTCTAAAATGGAGAGGGAAAGATTTAATGATTGTTCAAATATATGTGGATGACATTTTGTTTGGATCCACATGTAACAAAATGTGTGAAGAGTTTTGGGAACTCATGACAGCAGAGTTTGAGATAAGTGCTATGGGTGAACTCCAGTGCTTCCTTGGTCTCCAAGTGAAGCAGCTGCAAAATGGCACATTCATTCATCAAAACAAGTATGTTAAAAACTCACTAACCAAGTTTGAGATGAATGATTGTAAGCCATGTAGTACACCCATGAGCACAGCCAAGCTACTCACTATTGATGACAAAGATGAACTGGTTGACAAGACACATTACAGATGCATGATTGGGTCTTTATTGTACTTAACAGCATCTAGGCCAGACATTATGTTTGCCACTTGTGTCTTTGCAAGATCCCAGGCTTCACCTAGAAAGTCAAACCTTATTGCTGTGAAAAGGATATTCAGATACCTAAAAGGTGCTCCCACACTTGGTATCTGGTATCCTGCTAATGGAAACATTGAGCTTTCAGGTTACTCAGATAGTGATTTTGTTGGCTGCCACACCACAAGGAAGTCTACATCAAGAGGGTGCCAATTTCTAGGGAATGCCTTAGTCTCATGGCAAAGAAAAAAGCAAGAAGCTATTTCAACTTCAATAGCAGAGGCTGAATACATTGCTGTTGTAAGCTGTACAGCCCAACTAATGTGGCTTCAAAATCAACTGCTGGATTTTGGTATAACAGAACTAAAGACTCCACTTATGCTAGACAGTCAAGCTGCTGAAAATATCATCAAAAATCCAGTCTCTCATTCAACCACAAAGCACATAGACATCAGACATCACTTTGTCAGAGATAGTTATGAAAAAGGTTTGATTTCTCTGCACCATGTTCCAACAGAGGATCAGTTAGTAGATGTGTTGACAAAAGCTTTAGACACATCTACTTTTGAAAAACTTATTTCTAGGATTGGTATGCTAAACATGGATTAAACAACAAAAATGTTTTAAATAAAAACATTAAAATGTTTCAGAAAATCAAAATTCATCCTTAAAAATAGCATTTTGGTTGAAAAATCTGCTAAGGATAAAACAATCAATGTTTCATCCATTCTATCCACTGTTAGTTGAAAAATCTGTTTTAAACATCTGTTCAGATAAAACAACCACTGTTTGGTTGAAAAATCTGTTTTCAAACGTCTGATCAGATAAAACAACTGTTTCCATTCTCTCTCTATATATATTTATATATCTATATTAAAAAAACAAGTGTTGTTAACATCAACACTTTGGTAGAACAACAGCTGTTTGTATCAGTCCTTTGGCAACAGCTGTAAGCCACCAGATGTTTTCCACGTCTGCTCTCAAAAGCAGAGTTTTGGCCACATCAGCGGTTTCACCAGAGGCTATAAATACCCTATTTTACCACAACAGATGTTACACTGTCTCATTGTATTCAAAATACTGAAACCGCCTTCTTCAACCTCTAACCCCCATTCTAATTCCTTTCATCCTCACACTCGAAATCCATTACAATGGATCTTCAAGCTAAAGCCACCCACAATTACCTTCCCTATCTGGTTAAAACAGATGAAAACATCCCGTTCCATACCACCATGATATCATTCTCAAATCCAAATACCTGACAATACTAACCGCTGATGCACCCATCTACATCGATACTCTCCAAGAATTTTGGTTACATGTTGATGTCCTTCTACATGCCATGAAGCCTACTACCATTATCTCAAAAATTGGAGATACAAATATCACCATTACCCCCCCCCCCCCCAACTGATATCCACAACCTTCTCATTGAATGACTTGTCAGGTAACGACTCTTTCCCTAAGGCTGAACTTCACACTGAGTTTCAGGAAATGGGTTATGATTCACAAATGATTGGCTCAACTCTTTTCAAAAAGTTTTTCCCACCAGTCATGAAATTTTTCTTTCATACACTCCTTCTCTGTATCTCTGCTAAATCCACTTATTTTAATGAAATCCCATTAAAAGTTCAGTAGTTGGGATATGCTATGTTGTCAGAATCTGACTACAATTTATCCCACGCCCTGTTCTTGGATTTGGTAGCAAATGTGAAGGGAATAAAGTCTGGGTCAAACAATGCTTTTCTGATATACCCAAGACTTCTAAGTGTAATCTTACAAAAGGTTTTACCTGAAAAAGATTTTAAAAAGGGTAAATCATTTCAAATGAAGAGTCTAACTGATGAAACTTTTACAAGAATGCTGGGTCCAAACACCCAAGAAAAAGTGTCAAAAGTTAAAGTTTCTAAAACACAAACAAAGAGTGTTAAGACAATAACTGTTATTCAAACCTCTGTTGTTGAGCCCACTGCTCCTGGTGATCATGGCACTACATCCAGTGCCGTGAAACCCACACCAGCCACCTCCAAAAGAAAACATCCATCCACAAAAACCACCAAGAAAACCAAAAAGGGACATTTGGAAGATGAGATACCAGAGGAAAACCCTGTTGTAGCACAAAAGCAACACGAAACCACTGTTGGTACTTCCTCACAACAGTTAGAGATATCTCAACCTGACCAAACTCCTCATGAATCCTCACAAAAGGATCATGTTGTAAGCCAAGGGGACACACATCATGAGCCATATGAGTCACTTGACCATATGCTCATAAGCCCTTCTCCCAGGGCTACTTCTCTTTTCACTCCTTTACCCTCACCATCACATGTCCTTCCAACAATGAAACCATTGTTTGAAGCTATTGATAAAACTCAGGACATTCCCAGTTCCTCTCCATCACCTATCAATGAGAGTACACACCAACAAGTGACTGGAACTGAGAAAAATCAATTAGCTAACCCACGAACAGAGGAGGTTACACCCATGGAGTTCAATGTAAATCTAGGTGAGTTTTCAAGTGAAGCAGCCACTACTGATGTAGAGACCATCGTCTCACAACAGGAAAGTGGTTACATAACTAAGACTTCCTTGAAGGCAACAACTGATGAGGCCACTATAGTGACCTCAAAATCAGTTAGAAGTCCCCAGAACTAAGACAAAGGGGCAGCTGGTTCTTTTTCCATGGACTCACCTCCTAGGACTAAACAAGTTACAACTACCACTGGTAGGAATCCAGATGATCCTATTAACTTAGGTGATGGGTTAAAATACCAAGAATTGACAGATAGAGTTCACTCCATTGAAACCTCTGTTGCTGATATCAACACATATCTCAAGACAATCATGGTATCTTTGGCTACTCTAACTAAAAGTCAACCATCCAAAGAAGAAATTGCTAGTGAGCTATGGAAATCAGTTTCCCCCATCATCATAGCTCATAGAAAACTAGCAGACCAAACTCATGAAACTTATATGGCTTAGATCAGGACAATGGTAGATGCTAGGTACACAGATACCCAAGCAGATATTAAAGCCATAAAAGACCATCTGCTGAAGACCACTGGCTCTGCCCCTATAACCATTAGAAGAGATGAAGATGATGATGAGTTCACTGCTGATGATGCCAAAAAGGGGGAGAGTGGCAGAGATAGATTGCCAAAGCTAGATCCCTTTGATTGTCCACCCTCATAAAAGGGTAAATCAAAAGCTGCCAACAAACCAGGGTCTACCCAAACAGCACCACAACAACCCAATGTTCAAACCTCTGCTAATGCTGAAACTGTCAAAACTGGCAAGGCAAAAGAAGTTGACAACTCTGCTAATGTCATTGCTGAAAAGGCTGCTAAAGATAAGCAAAAGAGGCTTGACACATTGGAAGTCAAAGTAGAGGCTCTAGTGCGAAGGAAGATAGAGCAGCAACATGAAGTTGATGATGTTGGCTCCTCTAAAAGGAAGAAAATGTCTGCAAAACACACAACGCAACCACCATCTAAACCTGCTGATAAAACTGCTGCTGCTAAAACATCTGCTGCCAGAACCACTGTTGCCACCAAAACCACTGCTACCACCAAAACAGCTGAACCTACAACCATAACCACCAAACCAACCACTGAACCGACCACCACAACTACCAATACACCAACCATAACCATACCAATCACCTCACCATCCCAAACATCTGCTGGTCCTGCACAAGTGCCAACAGATGTTAACACAACCACTGCTGCCCAAACACCACCATCACCACTTATCCTGTACAAAAGGAAGAGAAAATCAACCTTTGTGGTACATGATGAGAATATCCAAACCTCACCACCTTCCACTTCAACATCCAAATCTGCACCCATTCCAGCCATTCCAGTTTCATCCGTTTCAGCACACACTTCTCATATAACTTCCCATAAACCACCACCATCCATGACACCATTGGCTACTCAGTATCCTCTTGAGCTTGATCTATTCAAGGGGGAAATGCAATCCTTCTACAATACTGAGGATCCATCTAAAAGATCTTTCCCATCTCTTCCAAATTTCCCTGTTCCTAGAAACATAGATCAATTTATAAAATTCAAAACTGAACAGGCTGATTTGATCATCAAGGAGAGATGCAAAGGGAAAGATGACAGGACAGCTCAGGGCATCCATTCAGTAGAACTTAGCAAACTAAGAAGGATTGAAGATTTTGCTAAGACCCTGAGCAACTCCATGTCCACCATGCCTCTCAGCAGTGATTTGGAAAGGGTGGTAAGGAAATCTATTCTTGACCAGATCCTGGCAACCATGCCCTACAAAGTAAACAAGAAACAGTTTGCAGGCTTGACCACTCATGCTCTTCAAGAAAAACTCCTAAGAATTAAAGAAATGGCCAAGAATCCTCCAGTGAAAATCTCTGCCCCTGATTTTAGGAAAGGCAGAGATCCAGCCAGAACCTTAAAGTTTAAAAGGATGAGAGAAAAGACTGTAGCTGCTAAATATGGGGAGATGAGGTCAGTTGCAAGATGGGCTGAGCTAAGGCTGGTTGAAAATACAAGAAGTTGGAAGAGAATAGAAAGATTGATCCTACACTGCCCAGAAAACCAATTTACTCAGATGCTCCCATGGTTGAGAGACCTCAACAGGCCTTTACACTTGACAACTTGCTTAATACTTCTGACCTATCTGTTGCTGCCAAGAGACAGTTTAAAAGACAGAAGGAAATGTCTGAAGAACACCAGAAGAAGTTTGCTGAAACATTTGTAAAATAGGGTATCTACAACCAAGTCCATTATTTCTCTGATCCCATATCTGAAGAACTCAGACAACTAATTGGGAGACCTCCATCACCAAACTCATCTAGAATAAACTTGCAGCTCAACAAATCCTCTGGTTCAAAAATTCTAAAATGGAAGGTCAACAGAGACACCCATGGCCTATGTGCAGATGATCTCCAAACATTGCTGAACTTAGAGCTTGAAAGAGATGCAGAATACCTCTTCTCATTGAGCTTTGAATTACAACTCAAAGGACAAATCAGAGAAATTCTGATGAGGAATAAAGATCAACAATAAAGCTTAGTTTTGGCATCATCTATTCTAGGGGGAGATTGTTGGGTCTGCCGACCTGGAGAAGAACAGATGATTCGAAAGCCAAAATATACTACATATTGATCCTTAATAAAAACAACATTTACAAGTTACTTCTCCCAAAAGACTATTGACTCTAACATCTGCTGTCCCCTAACAATTGCTGGAACAACTGTTGCTTGCAAACGTCTGATAGAGAACAATTGCTGATCAAAGGTCTGATGAAGAACAACTACTGATCTAAGTACTGAAGACTAAAGGTCTGTCGGAGCCAACAGCACTTAGGCTCCAACAGATGTTACAAGACCATCAAAGGTTACCTATCAGCTGTTTATCTATCAGAGGTTTCTATGTAACAATGTTTGTCTCATCAGATGTTTTATGTTGTTATTCTGTTAGAGGTCACTGTCTTAGGTGACGTCGGCCTAGATCATCAGTAGTTTAGATTGTCTATAAATAGAACAGTGCATGTACTGTTCTATTTATCACTCAAACCATTCTCTTAGACAAACTTACACGAGTGATCAGGCTGAGGGGGAGTAATTGTAAATCGTTTGTAATCATTCAATCATATATGAAAGCTTTCGATTCTAAAACAATTATTCTCTTGTTTTGATTTATAGTTTATCATTCCGCTGCACTTTCTATTTATAGTTTACTTCTTTCATCACTCATTTACTTAAACAATCAAATCAATCAAACTCAGATCCTAACATGACGACATCCCACGAAACCTAATGTATTTTTCTAATCGAATCATCACCGGCCCAAAGAATCCTCTTCATAATACCCTCCATAGAATCAATCACCTTCAATGGCGCTTTGAATATCGCGAGATAATATATAGGTAAGTTCGCCAAAACCGACTTAATAAGGATAAGGCGACCTCCTATGGAAAGCGTTTTTGCTTTCCAAGAAGAGAGCCGATTCCTACACTTTTCAATCACCGACGTCCATTGATTCAGCCTATTCATATTAGCGCCGACTTTAATACCGAGATAGTCAAAGGGAAGTGACCCTTTTTACACCCAACAACTTGAGCCACCTCTCTGATTTCCTCATCCTCTACCCCAACGCCATATATACTCGATTTATGAAGGTTCATTTTCAATCCGACGCATATGTGGAAAACTCTCAGAAGTCTAGCCATAGTTTCAACGTTAGACTTTGATCACTTTCTAACCAATAGAGCGTCGTCGGCATAAAATAAATGAGAAATGATCACTTTCCAACAAAAAAGTTTGTTTATCAGCTCATCCATATTGGTGTTAAATTGTCAATGATTGTATGTGAAGAACAAAAGATTAAAACACGATGAAATCCCTTGTATTGCTGCTTCACCTTGCACACAATCTCTAGGATTGTCTGGTACAAGGTGTTGGCTCTCGAGTCACAAATGAAAGGTCTTCTAATGTCTTGGAATGTCTAACCCTAAAATGAACTAGAACAAAACATTATATAGGGTTCACTAAAGCCTTGGCCCACATAGCCTAATGATGGAATTGGTTTGGAATGTATGCTTAAGTGTTTAAATGTTGGATATTATGCATGTTTATGTGTTAGTATGTGTGGGATTGAGTAACTATGAGAAATTGATGTTTTGTAGGTTAAATACGAAGATTGAACGTGTTTTGATGAAAATACAAGAATTGGAACTAAATGTTATGATGAATGACATGATAGAGGGTTGGAAGACGAAAATGTGGCCGAAAAAGGTGAAGGAAATGGAGTTATAATGAAGAAGTTATGCAAGAAACAAGGTTTTCCCGAAAGCCACTAACGTAAGTTACACCAGCAGCGTAGGTTACGCCAGCCTCTGGGAGAATTTTGTAAGGCCTGTTCTGACGTAACTTACACCAGCAGCGTAGGTTACGCCAGACTCTGACGGGAAAAAAACTAAAAAGGCAAAAATTAGGGTTTGGAAGCATCTCTTTCATTCTAAACACGAGGAGGCGACTAGAGGCCATCAAGGGGGCGATTTGGAGGTTTTGTCCACCATTCCAAAGCATTCAATTCATCCATAATTATCAACAATGCAATTCCCCATCAAGATTGAAGATCAAATCAAGAATATGAGCGGCTAATCTTTTAGTGGTTTCCTCCGGGTGGAGGATTCTTGTAAGTGGATGATTGTTTTTAGTTTTTCTTTGTATTTGAGATTAGCAATCTAAGCATTCGATGCTTTTTGCTTGGTGATTTATTAGTTTGATTGTAAGCGGTTGATTTTTATCTAAAACCTAGTTTTGATTCTTTCAATTCCCGAGAGTTCTAGTAATTGGGACATATTAGATAGGGATTGGGTTTGGTAATCTTCAATTGATAACCGTGTGATAACCTTTCGTTGCTTTGCAATCAAAGTACTTAGTCCTCGTTTATCACAATCAACTAATTAGTTGTCTTAATCATGTCTATGTGATTTTCTCAATAAAAACTAATGACTTGAAGCCACTTTGAATCCAAAACCCGGAGGAATCACCTTTCCTCCAATTGTTTACATTTTAATTTTAATTTCGTTTTCACAATCACTCTCAAACAACTGAATTTAATTTTCTAGCAACTAGTTAATTAGTAGTAAATTAAGTAAACCAAACATTTTCCACATAACTCCTCGTGGTTCGACACCTGACTTACCCTATCTAATAAGGTAATAAGGACTGATTTTAATCTTATTTTTGACTGACCCTTCGACATCGGTCACCTAACCCAAGCCCATTAACTAAACTAAGCCCAATTAACACAAACATGTTGGATAAAGACAAGCGTAAACCTATATACGCATATGTAGTATATATTGCACATGTGTAATATATCATATTTTACACATGTGCAATATATATTACGCATATGCAATATATATACTCAATATATCATATGTGCAACACACAATATTTTGTGTGTATTACATACGTGTAGTATATATTGCACATGCGTAACATATGTACATTACATATATGCAATAGTTGTATATTACACATGTGTGATATACATATGATATATTACATAGATATATAATATAAAGTTCTCAAGTTCTCTCTCTAATAATGAGTTTTTAATTGAACTCTCTCCTATATTATTATTCTTTTATTTACATTTACGACATCTCAAATATATCAAAAAATTAACCATTCTAAAAGGATGTACACACTAGGTAGTATCAGAGCCACTCCTGTGCCGTTCGGGATGGTGGGTGCATACCTCATCAGGGACGATGAGACTCTAACCTCATCAGGGACGATGAGACTCTAACGGGGGGTGAATGTGACACCCCAGGAAAATCCCACATCGGCCGTGGCCAGGAGAGATCCTTGGTTCATAAGTAATGTCTTGCCTCTTAAATAACCAACGCGTTTTGGGGCTTAATGTTAGTGGATGAGAGGAGAACTCCACACTTAAGCGTGCTCTGGTGGGAGCATTTCAGGATGGGTGACCTCTTGGGAAGTCTCCACTTGGACAACCAAAAGCAAATCCGTGAGCTCTGGATGGACAACCCATCGGGGCAAAGCGGACAATATTGGTGGTGAGAGGGGTCGGATGTTACAGATATCTGTCACACCCTCAAATTTCCACTGCGGGGTTTATACCGCGAGGCGCATGACATACCAGGATCCCATAGCCATAAGTCATATGAACGAACCCTAAATGCCCAACCCATTTAGTTCGTTTTCAAAAACCAAGTTTAGTTAAGCTGCGGAAGCGTAAGCCAGATTTAAACCTTTTAAAACCATGCGCAAAACAACGCGCCCAAATTAAACCATATGAAAGAAAATGTAAAAGCATAATATGAAATTTAGGTGTATGCCCAAGACCCCAAATGCAGTGAAGTGTGCAGTGCTTTCTAATCCTGGCACCGGAAGCTAACTACCTGCAAAAGCATGTAAATCGTGGGTCAACAAACAATGTTGGTGAGTTCACTAAGTAAGAAGGTGAGTAAGTAAATGCGCTGGTTTCCAAAACCACATAACCAAGTAAAAGCGTAGGTCCTCCAGACCAAAATGTTCAAGAGTTATCAGTTTAAGCGTGTCAGGGGTAGCTAGCCCACTCAATGTAACTAAACAGGATTATTGGGACACCTTCAGTAAAATAGTAATTTGCCTCAATAACTGGTGTCTATCAACACCACTTCTCAATTGTGGTCAGAAGTTCATGCCCGTGCCTCAAGCACCTCAGACATGAGGTTGCTGCACAACCTAATAGCGCTATCAACTAATACCCCGCTCGCCTCCAGCGATAAACCCAATAATATGCAAGGACTTTCCAAATGATAGAGTGTTTAGTTCACAAAGGACCAATAAGTTTTAAACTGATCAAAAACCCGATCCACACAAGGAATCGTAAACCCGACCCACACAAGGAGTCAAAAACCTGAGTAGTCCCAAACTGGACTAGAAAAGTTAAGTAAGTTGTCTCAACCCGAGACGCATGCTTTTGAGAAAAGAGTAGTGAAACTCACCTTAGAATGCAAGCAAATAAATCCAACTCCAAAGTAGGGTGTGCTACCGACTCCCTAGTACATGTGTCACTAAGTGAGTATATGTGTAATACCATTACACCATATAATCCGTTTGTCCAAGACGTTTAAACGTTCAAAAGCGTGTAAGTGACACCTAGTGATTCTACATGCATAAGTAAATCCTACGGACCCGTTGGTGAATGTGTTGGTTATAATTAGTTTTTACATTCCATATGCGTCCCATACAAGTGTCCGTTCAGTTACACATCAATTACATACCACCTAAGACCTCAATTAATCACATAAACACATAATACACAATCTATGTTTTTAGGACAGATTGTGCGTCATCAAAACCAATTTATTTAAAATAGTTAATCAGTGAGTTAAACTCCCAAATTTTTACTGAATATTATTTAGGATTCATTTGATAACCCATATTTTTGTTTTGTCTCAAAACCAAACACAAAAATCATGAAAAATCGTACATCACAGATATGTCGGCCAGAAAGTTTCTACAGCAGGTCAGGTTAGTAGAAAAATTCCCAAAAATCGTGTATTCATCCAAACGGGATGAATCCACTTGGAAAATCCAAGTTATTCCAATTTTAACCTACTGTCCAAATTTCATAACATAATTCCTTGTAAAACTCGAGTTATGATTGTTTAAAGTTGACTCAGTTTGTTAATCCGAAAATCTGACATGACCTTTAATCAAAGAAAATTCCAAAAACATATCAAACGACATCCAAATTAGATGATTTTGCCCATTCTAAAAGGCTAAGACCATGTACAATCTATTCATGCAAAGAATCGATCAAAAAAATTATTTTCAAGCCACGAAACAGACCCTACAAGTCGACATTCAGATTCTGTCCAGATTCTAATCATGCAATATTATCAATTATATCAAACCCTAGTTGCATATTATCAATCAATAACACCTAATAATCATCAATAACCATTACCAAACATTCCTAATACTTATTGTGATCAGATTCTATCATTATTCATGCAAGGATTACAACTTTAATGATCAAAACTTCAACAACTTGCGCAACAAGTAACCTATGATATTACTAATCGCCTATCATCATGCTTAATTCGTTTAATCTTCAAAAACCTCAAGTTTTAATAATTATCAAAAGCTTTCAGACCTGGACAAACCTTGTTATATGATTTTTTATAACATAAAAATAAGATTAAAGCATAAAGGATTAAAGATTATACCCCTAGCTCTTCGATACAATCAACCGAACGCTTTTGGAGCTTCCCAATCGATGTTCTTGCGCCTTAGCATGTTATTTGGGGTTAATATTTCGTAAGTGAGGCAGTAGGGACGATTAGGGTTTGAGTTTAGGTGATACAAGAGGCTTAAGTTTGCTTAAATAGGTGTTTAAGGCGGTTTAGAAACGTCAGGTACCGGCGAGCGGGCGCTCGCTCCCTATGAGCGGCCGCTCACAGGGCCTTGGCCCGCGTGGGTGGCCTGTTTCGTCACCCGACGTATTTTCCTTCTACGTTTTCGCTATTTCGGACCGTAATAAGTGTAACCCCAGGTGTTAAGACCCCAATCATCCTAATGGTCCATCCATTATGGTTTTTATTAACGTATTCGGTTTATGTTCACGTAATCACATACAGTTTTCACATAGTTTCACAGAGTATCATAGAGCACGTAATTGCAATCAATCTCAAACAATTACTTCACAATCATTTTGTTTAACAATTCACCAACGTCCGGGGTTCACTACTCATGTAAATAGTTTGGTAATTCCTCGAATTACCACCTCATGCAGTTATTGACCTATAACCGTGCAATGTGTAACTTATATAGCTAACTCTAGTTAACTATAATTCCTGGAATGTAACCAGAGTTTAGTTAAAGTGAGAACCTGAAATTGCGGGGTATCATATCATCCCCAAGTTGAAAAGAATTTCGTCCCGAAATTCAGTAAGTAAACAGTAAAGCCAGCGTAAAAAATGCGCGCTTGGTTCCCGGATGTCACATCATCCCCAAGTTGAAAGGAATTTCGCCACGAAATTCACTTTGAAAAAGCTGCTTTATGTTTAGTGTTTGGTTTATGCATAGTTCTAGGTTCAGTAAAGAGATGTGGGTATTTAAGCCGCATTTGATCATTGCGTCCCCATGCGTATTTTCGGTCCTAGACGGGAATTCCATCATACCATAACAATGGGTATAGTGTTCTGTTTAAGTTTCTTGACGCCCCGCTCAAGAATCTCCATTGGTTCTTCCATGAACCGTAGCCGTTGGTCCACCTGGATCTCCTCCAGTGGCACCATCAGTGCTGTATCCGACATGCATTTCTTTATATTTGATATGTGGAGTACATCGTGTACCCCATTAAGTTCATTAGGCAGGTTCAACCTGTAAGTTACTGGACCAATCCTTTCGACAATCTCAAATGGTCCAACGTATCGCGGGTTCAACTCTCCCCGTTTTCCAAAGCATATCACCCCCTCCAAGGTGACACCTTTAATAGGACCTTGTCCCCAACCTGGAACTCCAAAGGTATCCTACGCTTATCAGCATAACTTTTCTGTCGATCACGAGCAGCAGCGATCCGGTTTCTGATTTGCACTATCTTCTTAGAAGTTTCATGCACGAGTTCGGGACCTGTTAGCTGGCTATCCCCAACCTCAGTCCAGCAGATGGGAGACCTACACTTGCATCCATAAAGTGCCTCAAAAGGCGCACACTGTATCGAAGCGTGGTAGCTGTTGTTATAAGAGAATTCAATCAAAGGCAAGTGCTTATCCCAACTGTTGCCAAAATCCACCACGCACGCTCGTGGTAGATCTTCCAATGTTTGGATGGTACGTTCACTCTGTCCATCCGTCTGTCGGTGATAGGCTGTGCTCATATCTAGGCGAGTTCCCAAAGCGTCTTGGAGAGTAGTCCAGAAATGAGAAGTGAATCGCGCATCGCGATCAGATATAATAGAAGTAGGCACCCTATGCCTAGAGACTACCTCCTTGATGTATAGATTTGCTAGTCTCTCCAGCGAGTCCGTTTCCTTTATTGCCAGAAAGTGTGCGATTTGGTTAAACGATCCACGATAACCCAAATCATGTTATGGCCCGTTGGCGTTCTAGGATGCTTTGTAATAAAATCCATGGAAATCCCATCCCATTCCACATAGGGATTTCTGGTTGCTGGAGTAGGCCTGAAGGTTTCTGATATTCAATCTTAACCTTTGCACAAGTCAAGCACTTACTAAGATAAGTGGCTATTTCAGCTTTCATGTTTAGCCACCAGTAAAGAGTTTTAAGATCTTGGTACATCCTGTCCGAACCAGGATGTACCGAGTATCGAGAGGTGTGAGCTTCACCGAGCACCAGTTGTCTGAGATCCCCAAAACGTGGTATCCAGACTCGATCCATAAAGTATTGAAGACCATCAGTCTTTAGTTCCAACTGCATATCAGCACCCTGTAATGTTTCTAGCCCGATGTTTCCTCCTTTCAAGGCCTCACCCTAAGCTTCACGTATCTTATTAGGTTTCGTTTCCTTTCGACTGAGGGCATCAGCTACTACGTTAGCTTTCCCTGGATGATACTTGATGGCACAGTCATAATCATTCAGAAGCTCGACCCATCGACGATGTCGCATGTTCAGCTCCTTTTGATCGAATATGTGTTGGAGGCTCTTGTGGTCAGTGAAGATCGTACACTTCGTTCCATAGAGATAATGCCTCCAGATCTTTAGGGCAAAAACCATTGGTCCTAGTTCCAAGTCATGAGTGGGGTAATTCTTCTCATGGACCTTTAATTGCCATGATGCATACACGATTACCTTATCACGTTGCATCAGCACACACCCTAAGCCTTGGATAGACGCATCACAGTACACTACAAAGTCCTCTGTACCCTCAGGTAATGATAGTATCGGTGCACTGCAAAGTTTTGACTTTAGTAGCTAAAAGGCAGATTCTTGGGCATCTCCCCACTTATAAGTAATACCTTTCTGTGTTAGGGCGGTGAGAGGTTGAGCGATCTTAGAGAATCCCTCAATAAATCTGCGATAGTACCCCGCAAGACCAAGGAATTGGCGCACCTCAGTAGGGGTCCTAGGAGTATCCCACCTTTTTGATAGCGTCAATCTTGGCGGGGTCAACATGTATTCCTGCCTCGTTGACCACATGCCCAAGAAATTGGACTTCTCGAATCCAAAAATTACACTTAGAGAATTTTGCATACAACTGCTCATTTCTCAATAGTTCCATGATTAACCCTAGGTGTTGCTCGTGCTCTTCCGTGCTCTTGGAATAAATCAATATGTCATCTATGAACACTATGACGAATTTGTCCAAATAAGGCTTGCACACACGGTTCATTAGGTCCATGAACACAGCCGGTGCATTAGTTAGCCCAAATGGCATTACTAAAAACTCATAATGTCCATAACGAGTTCGAAACGCCGTCTTTGCCACATCCTCCTCTCGGACTCTCAGCTGATGGTATCCTGACCTCAAGTCAATCTTAGAGTAGAAACTCGACCCTTGCAGTTGGTCAAACAAGTCATCAATACGAGGCAAAGGGTAACGGTTCTTAATCATCACTTTGTTCAACTCCCGATAATCTATGCACATGCGAAAGCTCCCGTCTTTCTTCTTAACAAACAGAAATGGAGTTCCCCATGGCGAAGAACTAGGTTTAATGAAACCCCTATCCAATAGCTCTTGGAGTTGGGTAGATAGTTCTTGAAGTTCGCCCGGTGCTAAGCGGTATGGTGCGCGTGCAACTGGAGCTGCTCCAGGTACAAGATCAATTTGAAACTCCACTTGACAAACAGGTGGAAGTCCAGGTAGTTCCTCTGGGAAAACATCTGGGAAATCTCGGACTACTGGGATGTCCTCAATCTTGGTTTCAGTTTCAGCTCGAGTGTCAGATATGTTAGCCAAAATGGCTGGACAGCCCTTACGAATACACTTCTGGGCCTTCAGATAGGAGATGATGCCCACCATGGCACCACCTCGATCACCCTGTATAGATAAGAGTTCTCCACTTGGGAGGGGAATACGAACGATCTTCTCCTGACAGAGAATTTCAGCATGCTGCTTGGACAACCAATCCATGCCAACCACGAGGTCAAAGCTACCTAGGGTGATAGGTAAGAGGTTGATGGCAAACAATTGCCCACTCAACTCGAGCTTGCAGTCACGATGCATATGGGTTACCTCGGCAGGCTTCCCATCAGCCATTTCAATAGAGTACGGGGTATCAAGAAGAGTAGGAACCATCCCTAATTATTTACTAAGTTTTGACGACACAAAACTATAGTCCGCACCTGTATCATATAAAATAGAAGCAAGAGTGTCGTACCGTCACGACATTGTTATCAGTCCTAGCTTCCCCAGAGCCAATCACAATTGCTATTCCACGAGCCCCATTGTTGTTGTTACCGTTGTGGTAGTTGTTGTTGAAGGACTTATACCTCACACTATCCCACGTTCTCTTGCTATCACCAAAAGTAGAAGATGAAGCTCCATGCTTCGGAAAAGTACCATGCTCAACAGCCTAATCCGTGTGTTTACGAGCCAGAATGAACGATTTGTTAGATTCTGGGTAGGTGAGCTGCAGTGGCCAAGCCACGAATCTAAGGGACCCACCCTTTTGGTCTGAAATTCGATCCGCTGGCAAAGTTGGTTAATTATATTCGAGCACAAAGTATCCAACTCCTATAGCTTGGTAGTGTAGGCGTCGATCTCAGACCCATCCGTCAAATTTCTAGATTTCATCATAGGGTGCTATGTTCTCCATCCAAGTATCTGTAACTCATCGAGTGTGCATGTAGCATACATTACCCCATCCTGCCTGGGGCAAATGCACATGGAAATGACTTATACTATCGAAGCAATCAGACGGCCTCTTTCAGTTCTGTTGGAGTTATAGAGGTTTACGACCAATAAAAAGGCTTGAAAATATGATAGCAGGTTGTTATTGTGGCATGTGCGTTCAAGGTATAAGAAAGTTCAAATGTGGAAGTCAGGGGAAAAGAGTGATTTAGCAAATAGATCTTTAATAGATTGGAAAGAGGCGAGGGCTTCAACCACCCTATCGTTGATCATAAAAACTCAGTCTTATCTAAGTTAACTAGGGAAAAGAAAAGAAAATACAAGTAAGAAAACATAAGAGCCAATCGTCGCCACGCTCTGTCTGGATAGTAGAGCCTTCATCATCACTTTCCATGTGCTCGTCCTGCTCAGGTTCCCCTTCCATCCCCTCTTCTTCCTCTTCCTCGGTGTCAGTGTTATATGGTTCTCATCACATACAGTTTCCTTCTCTAGTCCTATGCAAGCCAGTTTAGTGGTAAGCTGTACCACTCGTTCCTCCAATCGTGGCTATCAGCCATTAGTAGGTTTCATGTTCCCTTATAATGTTTCACTACGTCGTAGGCTTTACATAACTCCCCAAGAGTGTGTGTAACAAGCCCCGATCTAAGTGTTCCCATGAATCTACCATATACTTATAAGGAACAAGGATATGCAGTCATACGTTCGCCCGATCGCACTTGGCGTAAGGTACTAAAGTAAGAAATGAATTCTATATGTGTAACCCAGTCTCGTCTGAGTTTCAAAATGAGAGTAAGGAATATCAAGCGACAAGGAACAGGAACTAATTGTCTCCTTGCTCAAAGAAAAAGGATAAGCATCGTGCAGCTTCCTGTGTACGTGCGCCACAACGCTCGCAAGGGCTTCCTCCCTTGTACTATTGTTGTTTCCTCATCCATGAGGTTTGTTAGGATACCAATCCTAGTATTGCGCCACCTGGTGTAATCCTGCGTTCCCACCAGTGACGTGTTCAGAATTAGGTCTAGAACTAGAAGATTTCATATCTCCCAAAACCATGTGTTGTAGATATATGTAGCTAAAATCTAGTTGTGCACTTAAGTTGTGAGTGTACTTATGCTATGATGATTATAGACTAGACTCAGCATGCTGTCCTAGTTTACTATAACCAATGGCTCTGATACCAATCTGTCACACCCTCAAATTTCCACTGCGGGGTTTATACCGCGAGGCGCATGACATACCAGGATCCCATAGCCATAAGTCATATGAACGAACTCTAAATGCCCAACCCATTTAGTTCGTTTTCAAAAACCAAGTTTAGTTAAGCTGCGGAAGCGTAAGCCAGATTTAAACCTTTTAAAACCATGCGCAAAACAACGCGCCCAAATTAAACCATATGAAAGAAAATGTAAAAGCATAATATGAAATTTAGGTGTATGCCCAAGACCCCAAATGCAGTGAAGTGTGCAGTGCTTTCTAATCCTGGCACTGGAAGCTAACTACCTGCAAAAGCATGTAAATCGTGGGTCAACAAACAATGTTGGTGAGTTCACTAAGTAAGAAGGTGAGTAAGTAAATGCGCTGGTTTCCAAAACCACGTAACCAAGTAAAAGCGTAGGTCCTCCAGACCAAAATGTTCAAGAGTTATCAGTTTAAGCGTGTCAGGGGTAGCTAGCCCACTCAATGTAACTAAACAGGATTATTGGGACACCTTCAGTAAAATAGTAATTTGCCTCAATAACTGGTGTCTATCAACACCAGTTCTCAATTGGGGTCAGAAGTTCATGCCCATGCCTCAAGCACCTCAGACATGAGGTTGCTGCACAACCTAATAGCGCTATCAACTAATACCCCGCTCGCCTCCAGCGATTAACCCAATAATATGCAAGGACTTTCCAAATGATAGAGTGTTTAGTTCACAAAGGACCAATAAGTTTTAAACTGATCAAAAACCCGACCCACACAAGGAGTCAAAAACCCGAGTAGTCCCAAACTGGACTAGAAAAGTTAAGTAAGTTGTCTCAACCCGAGACGCATGCTTTTGAGAAAAGAGTAGTGAAACTCACCATAGAATGCAAGCAAATAAATCCAACTCCAAAGTAGGGTGTGCTACCGACTCCCTAGTACATGTGTCACTAAGTGAGTATATGTGTAATACCATTACACCATATAATCCGTTTGTCCAAGACGTTTAAACGTTCAAAAGCGTGTAACTGACACCTAGTGATTCTAAATGCATAAGTAAATCCTACGGACTCGTTGGTGAATGTGTTGGTTATAATTAGTTTTTACATTCCATATGCGTCCCATACAAGTGTCCGTTCAGTTACACATCAATTACATACCACCTAAGACCTCAATTAATCACATAAACACATAATACACAATCTGTGTTTTTAGGACAGATTGTGCGTCATCAAAACCAATTTATTTAAAATAGTTAATCAGTGAGTTAAACTCCCAAATTTGTACTGAATATTATTTGGGATTCATTTGATAACCCATATTTTTGTTTTGTCTCAAAACCAAACACAAAAATCATTAAAACTCGTACATCACAGATATGTCGGCCAGAAAGTTTCTACAGCAGGTCAGGTTAGTAGAAAAATTCCCAAAAATCGTGTATTCATCCAAACAGGATGAATCCACTTGGAAAATCCAAGTTATTCCAATGTTAACCTACTGTACAAATTTCATAACTTAATTCCTTGTAAAACTCGAGTTATGATTGTTTAAAGTTGACTCAGTTTGTTAATCCGAAAATCTGACATGACCTTTAATCAAAGAAAATTCCAAAAACATATCAAACGACATCCAAATCAGATGATTTTGCCCATTCTAAAAATCTAAGACCATGTACAATCTATTCATGCAAAGACTCGATCAAAAAAATTATTTTCAACCACGAAACAGACCCTACAAGTCGACATTCAGATTCTATCTAGATTCTAATCATGCAATATTATCAATTATATCAAACCCTAGTTGCATATTATCAATCAATAACACCTAATAATCATCAATAACCATTACCAAACATTCCTAATACTTATTGTGATCAGATTCTATCATTATTCATGCAAGGATTACAACTTTAATGATCAAAACTTCAACAACTTGCGCAACAAGTAACCTATGATATTACTAATCGCCTATCATCATGTTTAATTCGTTTAATCTTCAAAAACCTCAAGTTTTAATAATTATCAAAAGCTTTCAGACCTGGACAAACCTTGTTATATGATTTTTATAACATAAAAATAAGATTAAAGCGTAAAGGATTAAAGATTATACCCCTAGCTCTTCGATACAATCAACCGAACGCCTTTGGAGCTTCCCAAACGATGTTCTTGCGCCTTAGCAGGTTGTTTGGGGTTAATATTTCGTAAGTGAGGCAGTAAGGACGATTAGGGTTTGAGTTTTGGTGATACAAGAGGCTTAAGGTTGCTTAAATAGGTGTTTAAGGTGGTTTAGAAACGTCAGGTACCGACGAGCGGGCGCTCGCTCCCTATGAGCGGCCGCTCACAGGGCCTTGGCCCGCGTGGGTGGCCTGTTTCGTCACCCGACGTATTTTCCTTCGACGTTTTCGCTATTTCGGACCGTAATAAGTGTAACCCTAGGTGTTAAGACCCCAATCATCCTAATGGTCCATCCATTATGGTTTTTATTAACGTATTCGGTTTATGTTCACGTAATCACATACAGTTTCCACATAGTTTCACAGAGTATCATAGAGCACGTAATTGCAATCAATCTCAAACAATTACTTCACAATCATTTTGTTTAACAATTCACCAACGTTCGGGGTTCACTACTCATGTAAATAGTTTGGTAATTCCTCGAATTACCACCTCATGCAGTTATTAACCTATAACCATGCAATGTGTAAATTATATAGCTAACTCTAGTTAACTATAATTCCAAGAATGTAACCAGAGTTTAGTTAAAGTGAGAACCTGAAATTGCGGGGTATCACAATAAGGACTGATTTTAATCTTATTTTTGACTGACCCTTCAACATCGGTCAAATTTTGGCGCCGTTGCTGGGGAGTTCGTGCGCTTAGTGTTTAGTTTAGTTTGTCTATTTATTTTCTTAAAAAAATTGTCTTTTAGTTGTTTGTTTCTGTTTTTAATTCTCTTCTTCGTTCAGTACTACTCTATTTGTTTTCTTGTTTTTGTGTGTGCAGGTGACTTCTGTGTTGCATGCATACTAGGTTTTCTAAGAATTCGTCTCCATTGTTATTCGATCCAGAGATTGAGAAGACAACACGTCAAAACCGTGTTGTGTTTCGTTCAGCAGTAAAGAATCAATCAAGATCTTCAACAGTCGCTCAGAGAATTGAAGAAGCAGCTATTGAGATGGTTGATCAGGATAACCAAAATGACCCAATACCCAACCAACCGAATGATCCTATTCCACCTGCTCTACCAAACCAACCCCTTCCAAACCCACCACCACAACAACAACAATTCCAACCTGGTGGGTATTTTCAACCTGCTAACCCACGTCCACAACAAAACCAACAAAATCCAAGAAACCAACCTCGTCCACAACTAGCAGTTATCCCACCCAACCAACAACAGAACCAACAGAGATATGATGAGGGAAGTGTGCATACTTGGGGCTCTGAATGGGATCAAGAGGACGAACAGGAACCGTATGATGGGAGATATGGTAATTATGGGTATGACATGGAGTATGAGCAGCAGCCACCACAGCGGGTTAATCAGGGGAACCGTGTTCTGGGACACCAAAATAATCAAGCTCCACAAGGGGTTCCTCAATTTAATGTTGGGAATATGGGGATGTGAGATGAGTTACAGTTAGTAGATGGCGTCCCACAGATACATCAGAGGGCACCGGTTCAGGGGGTTGATAGTCATTTTCGTCCAGTTATTGTACCCAATTCCTCGGCTGTAGTAACACCTGTTAGTAGGAATGGGAGAGCATTTGAAGTGAGACCCCAATATTTGGGTCATCTACCTGAGTTTTATGGAAAGAGATCTGAAGAACCTTACTTGCACATATCAGCATTTGAGTCTGTGTGTAATATGATTGGAGGATCAGGATTTACTAAAGATCAGGTAATGTTGATGATGTTCTAGTTTACTCTGAAGGACAAGGCAAGGCAATGGTTTGCTACACTACCCCCAGGTAGTATACATACTTGGCAGGACATGCAGCAATTATTCTTGGAAGAGTACTACACCATGAGCAGAACATATGAGGCTCGGGATGCAATAAGAGGATTTCAGCAGAATTCAGGGGAAGCATTCCATGAGGCTTTTACTAGATTCAAAGAGCTATTGAGAAAATGTCCTCATCATGGGATTCAGACATGGGAACCAATAAAAGCTTTTTATGATGGATTGACACCAGAGGATGTCAGAGGGTTGACTGCTATTAGTAATGGTACATTCTTCACGAATACTGAGGCTGTGGATTGGGGACATTTGGAAAGGATGAGTGCCACTTCAAAGAGACAGGCACAATCATGTAGGAAGTTCAGACCATCATCTGTCAAGGCAGCGGACTATGAGGCTGAAGAAAGAATTGAGAAATTAAAACAGCAAAATTTACTCTTGGCAAAACAGGTAGCTCAACTTAATTTGGGGAAGAGTAGTGAGGCAAAGGTGGCTAATGCTTTTTCGGTATGTACTGATTGTGGGGAGTTGGGACATCTAGCCCAAGACTGCCAGGGACCTTTAGAGAATACAGAATAGGTGAATCAAGTTTATGGAGAACGAAAGCAATATGACATGAATTCCAACACCTATCATCCCGGGCTTAGAAACCACCCAAACTTCAGGTATTGTAATCCCAATAATCAATTAAATCCTAACTTTTCTGGTTCTAATGTGCAGGGAGGAAATCAACAGCAATATCAGAACAAGCAGTATGGATATAATCAGGGGGGTTACTCAAAGAATACCTATAATCAGAGTGGTCAGCAACAGAGAGGGAATCAACAAGGCACATCAGGAGGAGGCAATGATCAATTGAGTGCAATCTTGGATGCCATTAAAGCTGTACAGAATGATGTCAGGACAGTTCAGGAAGAGGTCAAGGGAATGCGAAAAGACAATGAAGTGAGGGATAAGACTGTGGAAGCATTGTCCAAGCAGGTAGGGCAGTTGGATGCTGATATGTCTAAGAGGGATCCAGGGAAGCTACCTAGTGACACCACCATTAATCCTCAACATCAACAATCAAGCTCAAGGAATACGAGGAATGTGCAAACCAACCAGGTAAGTATTCTACGCAATGGTAAGGTTTATGATAATAAAGTGGGAACCCCACCACAGTTTGTTGAGGGTGTGGTGGAAAATTTGGGGAGTGATGATAGTGAAGATGAACAGGAATTTGTTGAATTGAACAAAACACCTAAAATTGCTTTAGAAAAAGAAAAAACTAAATATAAAAGTGTTTTGATCAATAATTCCAACCAGGTTGTAGAAAAGGGTGTGGAGGGTAATACCATCCCTTTTCCTGCAGCTCTCATTGATCCTGGTAAGAAAAAGACAGTCAATAAAAGAGGCCCGCAATCGGATGAAATGTGGGAGGTTTTCAAACAAGTTAAAATCAATCTACCTCTTTTAGATGCAATTAAACAAATTCTTGCATATGCAAAGTACCTAAAAGATATGTTCATTCAGAAAAGAAATCATAAAATTCCAAAGAAACTTGACATGCCAGCAGATGTGAATGCAATAATTTCAGGTACTTTGCTTGAAAAGTTACAAGATCCAGGGGCACCAATGATTTCAATCCAAGTTGGTGATTTTCAAATGACACGAGCCCTTCTGGATCTTGGAGCGAGTGTGAGTATACTACCGGGGAGCTTGTATGACCAGTATGAGTTCGGTCCACTTAAGAAAGCTGATACTACTGTGGTATTGGCTGATTTGACTCCTAAGCTACCCCGGGGAGTATTGTCAGATGTGATTGTGAAAGTTAATGAGTTTTATTATCCAGTCAATTTTTTGGTCCTTGATTATGTTTCTGTTGATAAAACCAAGCAACTGACTGTGATTCTTGGTAGACCATTCTTAGCTACTTCTGACTCTCAGATTAATTGCAGGACAGGTACTGTGGATATGACTTTTGGTAACCACAAGATGCGGTTAAGTGTTTTTGGTAATGTTTCTAACCCCAATGTTAGTGATGAATGCTTTATGGCAGACATCATTGACGGGCGCGTTCCTCCTTACATTCCTAATGATGAGGGGAACGAGTCCATGGTAGAATGTGCTTTGTTTGGCAGGTTATATTCCGAAACAGTCAAGGAACTCGAGGAAGAGGATGCAAAGGTGGAGGCGATGGTAGTGAGAGAAGGAAGACCGCCCTGGTCTTATCATGTGGAGAGTTTGCCAGATCACATTGACACGAAGCTGAAACCGTCATTAGAGACACCACCACAATTAGAACTTAAAGAACTACCTAAACATCTAAAATATGCTTTTGTTGGTGCTAATGATACTCTTCCTGTTATTATTTCTACAGGTTTGACTGAGGAACAGGAGAAAGCTTTGATGGAAGTTTTGATTGCACACAAGGATGCAATTGGGTGGACCATTGCAGACCTTAAAGGAATAAGTCCCTCAATAGTGATGCATAAAATCATAACAGAGGAGGGAGCAAAACCGGCAAGAGATGCACAGAGAAGGCTTAATCCAAAAATGAGAAAAGTGGTAAAGAAGGAGGTGCTCAAGTGGTTAGATGCAGAGATCATTTATCCCATTTCAGATAGTGCATGGGTAAGCCCGACACAAACGGTTCCCAAGAAAGCAGGCATTCAGGTAGTTAAAAGTGAAAATGGTGAGCAAATTGCTACCCGGCCGGTAACCGGGTGGCGTGTTTGTATAGATTACAGGAAACTTAATGCTGCCACGTCAAAGGATCATTTTCCTTTGCCTTTCATTGACCAAATTCTTGAAAAATTATCAGGTCAGAAGTTTTACTGCTTTCTAGATGGGTACTCAGGTTACAATCAGATTGCCATTCATCCTGATGACCAGGAAAAGACCACATTCACATGCCCTTACGGTACCTTCGCATTTAGGCGAATGCCATTTGGGTTGTGCAATGCCCCGGCCACCTTTCAAAGGTGTATGATGAGTATCTTTTCATATATGGTCGGGAATTCTCTTGAAATCTTCATGGACAACTTTTCAGTGTTCGGATCATCATTTGAGTCACGTTTAAATGAACTAACTAAAGTTTTGAAACGTTGTGTGGAAACTAATCTAGTTTTAGGTTGGGAGAAGAGCCATTTTATGGTTCAGGAGGGCATTGTCTTGGGACACGTAGTATCGGCTAGGGGAATTGAGGTTGACAAGGCTAAAATTAAAGTAATTTCAACATTACCTCCCCCTACTAATGTCAAAGGCGTCCGTTCCTTTCTAGGACACGCCGGATTTTACCGTAGGTTTATTAAGGGATTTAGTGTCATAACAAAACCCTTATGTAATTTGCTTTTGAAAGATGTTCCTTTTGAGTTTAATGCAGAATGTTTAAAATCTTTTAACGTGTTAAAGGAACAATTGGTACAGGCACCGATTTTGCAATCACCTGATTGGACACGCCCTTTTGAAATTATGTGTGATGCAAGTGACTATGCAATCGGTGCTGTCTTGGGTCAAAGAGTAGATAAGAAACTGGTAGTTATCTACTATGCAAGCAAAACCCTCTCTGACGCACAGTTAAATTACACAACTACAGAGAAGGAGTTGCTTGCTGTTGTTTATGCTTTAGACAAATTCAGGTCTTATATTTGGGGTAGTAAAGTAATTGTGTACTCTGATCACACTGCAGTTAGGTATTTAATGGAGAAGAAGGATGCTAAACCGAGGCTGATTCGGTGGATCCTATTACTGCAAGAGTTTGATTTGGAAATCAGAGACAAGAAGGGGTGTGAGAATGTGGTGGCAGATCATCTGTCGAGGATTCCGATACAAGAAAGGGATACCACACCTGAAATTAATGAACAATTCCCAGATGAATATTTGATGTCTGTCACCATGGGACCCTGGTACGCAAATTTTGCTAACTATTTGGCTTCAGGTACGATGCCTGAGACTTGGAACAAAAGGAGGAGACAACAATTCATCTCCCAAGCTAAGCAATATATATATGGGATGAACCGGACTTGTACAAAATTGGTGCTGATCAGGTTATTAGAAGATGCATTCCAGAGGCAGAGGCGTTGGAGGTGTTGAAGCATGCCCACTCATCAGCATGTGGAGGCCATTTTAGTGGCCAGAAAACAGGTCACCGAGTCTTAACTTGTGGTTTTTATTGGCCAAATTTGTTTAAAGATGCCTTTGAATATGCTAAAAACTGTGTGAACTGTCAGAAAATGGGTGGGATTTCAAAAAGGAATGAGATGCCCATGCAACCAATCCTCATTGTCAATATCTTTGATGTATGGGGTATTGATTTTATGGGCCCGTTTCCAAATTCCTATGGGAATTTGTACATTTTGGTGGCAGTTGATTATGTTTCTAAATGGGTTGAAGCAGTCGCCACCAAACACAATGATCATGCTGCCGTGTGTAAGTTTGTCTTAACAAACATTTTCTCTAGATTTGTAATCCCCCGTGTTATCATAAGTGATGGGGGATCCCACTTTAAAAACTTTCATTTTGCCAAACTTCTCAAGCGGTACGGCGTGGATCATAGGGTAGCAACACCATATCACCCACACACAAGTGGGCAAGTTGAAGTGTCCAATAGGCAAATTAAAGAGATTTTGCAGAAAACTGTGCGACCTGACCACAAGGATTGGTCAACCAAGTTGGATGACGCCTTGTGGGCATATCGCACTGCATTTAAAACACCTATTGGCACTACACCTTATAGATTGGTGTACGGTAAGGGTTGTCATTTACCAATGGAATTAGCACACCGTGCACTATGGGCGGTTAAACAGGTTAACATGGATTACACTGACACAGGTGCCCATAGGAAACTGAAATTGTGTGAGCTTGAGGAACTACGTGATGAGGCGTACGATTGTGCATCCGCATACAAGGACAAGATGAAGGCAGTGCATGATGCAAAGTTGAGGAAGAAGGTCTTTGAAGTTGGACAAAAGGTATGGTTATTTAATTCGCGTCTTAAATTGTTTCCAGGAAAATTGAAAAGTAAATGGCTGGGACCGTTTGTCATTACACGAGTCGGACATTTCGGTGATGTGGAGATTGAGGATTTACAAGATCAGAAAAGACAAGTTGTGAATGGACATCGGTTAAAACCATATCTGGATTGTATCGATATAAACAGGAAGTCATTTGATAAGGTGAGTTTCATCGCGAGCTCACCGGATGATCTAACCGTCTGAGGGTCACTAGAAGTCTGGCTGAAGACTAAAACTTAGCGCTTCCGGGAGGCAACCCGAGGTTTGTTTTGTTTTTGTTTTTTTTTATTTATTTATTTTCTCTTTTATTTGTTCGTTTGTTAGCACGTGCAGTTCCTATTCGATGAGCTATTGAAGTACACCCACAACAACACGCAAGTGTGGGGAAGTTCAAACCGCCTTGGTAGATTCCTGACTCAAGTTCGGGTGTTGAGGACAACACCATTTTTTTAAGGGGGTTTGAGTGGGTGAGTAAGAAAATTAGGAGTACACGTCTTACTTTGTATATAAAAAAAATAATAATAATGAGACATGTTTTCTTTTTTATTATTAATTTTGTTTTATTTTATTGTTCAAAAAAAAAACGAGAGCCTCCAACGTAAGCTACACCAGTGGCGTAACCTACGCCAGAGACAATGAAAAAAAGTCGAGAGCCCTCAACGTAAGTTACGCTAGAGGCGTAACCTACGCCAACCAAAACATGAAAATAACCCATAACTTGACCTATGAATAACCCACCTACCAATTACAACATACTTTCAAACCTTTTAACTCATAAATCAGATCATTCATCATCACCCTCCTCCTTAAAACCTTCAAACCTTCATAACTATCTAATTCCTTAGCTCTTTCAAAACTCCACCAAAACTCACAAATCAATAGCCTATCTTGCTTAGTTTTTCAAGGAGAACAAACCCTTAGTGTTTGTTTTCCATGATTCTTAGTCGTTTGTGAGACATCTGAGAAGAAAGTGACGAACCCTAATCTCCAAATTTGGGGGTTTTCACATTGAGTCATCTAGAGGTTCAATTGAAGTTTAAACAAGAGTTTTTAAGCTACAGAGGTATGTATTTCAGCATTTTTTTTTTTACAAGAAGGTAAGATGGTTTATGTTTAATATATGTTATGATTCATGCGTGATATGGAGAAGGGAATGTATGATTGGGTGTGTAAAACAACATGTGCAACCTTGTTGATTCAAAAAAAATAAATAAATAAAAAAATCGGGGTTTCAGTGTTGTACTTTTGGAATGGTTTAAGTGTTTGGAATGGTGAAACACAAGGATTGGTCATTCAAAAAAAAAAATCCCCCGGTGGGTTATAGTATGTTAATATTTTTTGTACTAAACTGTTTTAGTCTTTGTTTAAAAAATAATGATAATAATAAGTAAATAAAAGAAAATGGCGACCACAGTGGGAGGACAACACCATTGAGTCTTGTATTTTTATTTTTTTGATTGATTATTATGCCATTAACTCATTTTGGCATTCAAGTTGACAGTATACTATCTATATGCTAGAGTTAATGTGACCAAATTCAATCAATTTTGTAGCTGTAATTAGCATGTGACAAATGTAATAATATGATGTTTGATTTGTTAAATAAATAAAAAAAAAGAATATGCCTGCAACCTGGTAATTTTTTTATGTTGTTAAAAAAAATTCCTTGTCCTACGAATTTGAGTAAGTTTGAGGGTCGGAGTTCAACAAGTTAATGGTCTTAGCATTAAACAAGTGTGGGGAAGTTGTTGAAATTACACACTTGTTGAATTCTTAGATTCTGAATTGAATTAAGTTGCTTTGTTCATTTGATGTTTGTGTGTGATAGGATGGCAAGGACAAAGGACGTGCCTGGAAACAAGAAAAAGAGCAAGGCGATTGCATGTTCTTCGGGTGCATCTAAACAACAACGTGTGAGAAAGAAAGGGAAACTCTTTGCAACTGATATGACATTGAGTATTCATGATCCTGGACCAGTACCGAGGCATGAAGAACCACAAACATCAAAACCGGTTGATAAGCCAATTTGGGAAAGCGGGCCGTTGTCATCACAAGAAAAAGAATGGCAAGCGGACTTGTATGATGATAAGTTGGCTAAGTTGAAGGATAGGAGAGATGCATTTATTTGTGAGAGGGAAATTACTGATTCGGAGTTCCGCCCGTTTGGTATTGTGGAAAAGTTTGAAGCGTTAGGGTTGGAAGCTGCGTTAAAGTGCTATGACAAGGAGAAAAGTCTCATGTATATGGACCCGGTTCATGATTGGATGGCTACTTTAGAGGTGAAGTGGGGCAAGACACCAAAAGACATGGTCCTAACAGGAGTTGCTAGTGATATAAAAGTGTCAATGTCCATTAAAACCTTACGGAAAATTGCAAATTTTGACTCTAGAGCAAGTGATGAATACATTTATCCTGATGTAGATACGTTGTACCGACATCCAGAAAGACATCCGAGATGGAAAGAGATGATTGAAGTGTTGTTTAAGCCAGGAAAAGGGGACAAGATGGTTAGGAATGATTTGAAGCGGGAGGTTAGATTGTTGTTGATATTTTTGGTGCAGAAGGTGATGCCTCGACGGGGTGATAAGTTTGGTGTTCGTTTATGGGAAATTCCAATTCTATATTCCTTAATGACTGGGGCACCGAAAGTGTCATTTATGTATTTGGTGATGATGAACATTTAGGATGCACGAGAGCAAATTGATAAAAGAATAATTCCTCATGTTCGATTGATTACAGCTTTGTTGAAACTTCACGGAGTGTTTAAATACCCTCAGTCAGATACTAAAAGAGACACCATTCCATTTACATTGAAGAGCTTAAGTAAGTTTCAATGGGTGTTCTCTAGTACCGACCGGTACTTTAAATTAAAACACAAACCGACAGGACAGAAACTGAGGGCATTAAAGCCCAATGCGAGAGAGTTAGCTGTGGATGAATAGGACGAGGTGTTCAGTGATGATAGTCAGGATTATGCTCGAAATGTTGAAAATGATACTGAGGACGATGAGGAGGAAGTACAGATAGGAGGCACTCATGGGAGTATGTGTTATGACGGTTGGGATACAGAGGTATTTGCACGGGTGGAAAAGATGAGGCCGGATGGATATAGTGGGTGGCCTGATTTTGCTCAGGCATTATATGATCAGAGTAATTATCACGCCGAGCAGCAAAAAGTGGCATCTAAGGCACTTTACGACAGGCAAGAACATTGGAACCGTATGCATGCGTATAACCAACAGGTAGAAATCAATCACAGGTATAATGATGACCAACAGAGACGCATGTATCAGCAGTGGAGTAACAAAGAACAGGTGATAGTGCACCCACCCTATGTGGATTATTCCACATGTTCACCACGAGGAGATAGACCAGATCGTCCTATGCCACCGGTGCACCATTCACAATGGGTGGATCCGTATCTGCATGCAACACAAGTACAAGGGAGTTCAGGGGACAGTTCAAGAGATGTTCCTGGGTGCCCAGGATGGTTCGAGACGATGACGGGGATTTTTGGATCCCCCAAGCCACCTTACTTTTGAGCATTCTCTGATTCCCGATGAGGTCCATGTGCTCTTCTCTTGACTTAAATATTTGGTTCTGTAATAATTTAAGGGCATGGTTGGTCGGGAGGGTGGTTGAACAATTTTTATTTATGTTTTCTTTTGGTGTGTTTTGTATTGTTGGTGGTGTAACAAACTTGATGTTATGTTGGGAATGGTTAATTTGTGTTAATGTTTGTGTGGACGGATCGGGTGGAAGGATTAGCCGCTTAAAATTGATAATAGCATGAGTTGGTAAAAAAAAATTCCCACGTTTTGACCTTAAAAACCTATACATTGGGGACAATGTATCCCAAGTGTGGGGATGCGTAGAGTCTTAAAAATGACAAATTTTTAATTTTTTGCCTTCGAGCGGTCTAATCGGACATGAAAGCGGCTTATTCAGTACATTCCCAACTCGTTGTTGCTTGTGAGTAAGGGTCCTTAGTCATGGTTCAATTCGATGAAAAGTAATATGAGCCGTTTTCAGCAGGTGTTTTTTTAGAATTATTATTAGAATTGCCCAACTAGAGGTAACAACCTATTGGTAATAAATGAATGCACACATCGGTAACCCATTCCCCATTTTGGTGAGATTTTGAGCCTACTAAAGTTGTAGAATGATTCACACATAAATATATTCATTTGTTGAGAGTAGGCCACTTGTTTCGCTGTTTTAGAACTTGTGTGATTTTATACATGCTGAGACTGTGGACTGGACATTTATGCACATAGATGATAGAGGCAATTTAGGATCCCCAATTCGTTTGACACCATTTGTTTGTTATTTGATTTGTTTACCCAACATAATACCCTCAGTAGCCAACTTTGAGCCTTATACCTTTTCATTTGTTAAAATCACATATTCACCCAAAATGAACCGTTAACTTTGATGAATTGTTTCTAACATCCAAGGTCTGAAGTTTTGCAGTTGTTAGTGAAAAAGATATGAAAAAAAAAAAGAAAAAAAAGAAAAAAAAAAATGAAAAAAAATATATATCTAAAAAAAACACAATATATATGTCGTTTGTTATGGGTTGAATGTGACCCAAGCGTTGATTGTTTGTTAGTTATGTTGAATAAGGATTGTCGAGCAATTTGTTTCACCTTTTTCTTTTAGCCACTTTTTAGCCAAAGATTCCATACTTTTACCTAAGCCCAAAACCCGTAAGTCCTTTAGATATGTGCATTGTCTGTGTGATACAGTGGAGGTGTGATTGTCATACAAGCTTATGTTAACAGGGTCTCATGTTTGGCTTTTGAGTGACTAATACTAGCTCATTACACGCTAGTCCAGATATAAACCGAGTGGAGTGAAACATTGTGAGGGGTGTGTTGCATGAGAATAAAAGCTGGAAGCATGTTAATTTTAGTTGGGCATTTCAGTTTTCAAATAAGAATCAATTTGAACTTGCTGAATTAACACATCTAATGCTAATCTGTGAATGGGGTATGACTTTGGACCCTAGCTAATGCATGGTAGGGACGAGTGGGATGTTTGTTTTTGTCCGTGATAGTCTTTCGAGCGGATTTGCTTGAGGACAAGCAAAGGTTAAGTGTGTGGGATGTGATGGAATGGGTTTGGAATGTATGCTTACGTGTTTAAATGTTGAATATTATGCATGTTTATGTGTTAGTATGTGTGGGATTGAGTAACTATGAGAAATTGATGTTTTGCAGGTTAAATACGAAGATTGAACGTGTTTTGATGAAAATACAAGAATTGGAACTGAATGTTATGATGAATGACATGATAGAGGGTTGGAAGACGAAAACGTGGCCGAAAACGGTGAAGGAAATGGAGTTATAATGAAGAAGTTATGCAAGAAACAAGGTTTTCCCGAAAGCCCCTAACATAAGTTACACCAGCAGCGTAGGTTATGCCAGCCTCTGGGAGAATTTTGTAAGGCCTGTTCTGACGTGACTTACGCCAGCAGCGTAGGTTACGCCAGACTTTGACGGGAAAAACACTAAAAAGGCAAAAATTAGGGTTTGGAAGCATCTCTTTCATTCTAAACAAGAGGAGGCGACTAGAGGCCATCAAGGGGGCGATTTGGAGGTTTTTTCCACCATTCCAAAGCATTCAATTCATCCATAATCATCAACCATGCAATTCCCCATCAAGATTGAAGATCAAATCAAGAATATGAGCGGCTAATCTTTTAGTGGTTTCCTCCGGGTGGTGGATTCTTGTAAGTGGATGATTGTTTTTAGTTTTTCTTTGTATTTGAGATTAGCAATCTAAGCATTCGATGCTTTTTGCTTGGTGATTTATTAGTTTGATTGTAAGCGGTTGATTTTTATCTAAAACCTAGTTTTGATTCTTTCAATTCCCGAGAGTTCTAGTAATTGGGATATATTAGATAGGGATTGGGTTTGGTAATCTTCAATTGATAACCGTGTGATAACCTTTCGTTGCTTTGCAATCAAAGTACTTAGTCCTCGTTTATCACAATCAACTAATTAGTTGTCTTAATCATGTCTATGTGATTTTCTCAATAAAAACTAATGACTTGAAGCCACTTTGAATCCAAAACCCGGAGGAATCACCTTTCCTCCAATTGTTTACATTTTAATTTTAATTTCATTTTCACAATCACTCTCAAACAACTGAATTTACTTTTCTAGCAACTAGTTAATTAGTAGTAAATTAAGTAAACCAAACACTTTCCACATAACTCCTCGTGGTTCGACACCTGACTTACCCTATCTAATAAGGTAATAAGGACTGATTTTAATCTTATTTTTGACTGACCCTTCGACATCGGTCACCTAACCCAAACCCATTAACTAAACTAAGCCCAATTAACACAAACATGTTGGATAAAGACAAGCGTAAACCTATATACGCATATGTAGTATATATTGCACATATGTAATATATCATATTTTACACATGTGCAATATATATTACGCATATGCAATATATATACTCAATATATCATATGTGCAACACACAATATTTTGTGTGTATTACATACGTGTAGTATATATTGCACATGCGTAACATATGTACATTACATATATGCAATAGTTATATATTACACATGTGTGATATACATATGATATATTACATATATATATATATAATATAAAGTTCTCAAGTTCTCTCTCTAATAATTAGTTTTTAATTGAACTCTCTCCTATATTGTTATTCTTTTATTTACATTTACGACATCTCAAATATATCAAAAAATTAACCATTCTAAAAGGATGTACACACTAGGTAGTGGTTAGTACGATTATAAAAATTGATAAATCAGACACGTTGATTAGATGCGTCACTTAGACCACTAAAACTGTTTTTGGATGGTTTGTTTCCACTGATTTAACGATTTAGCCTGTTATTTTTAGACTTTATGATACAAGTTAGAAATAAGTTTGGCACGCTATAAAGTTGTAAGCATCCACCCCACCCTGTCATAAGAACATGCTGTTATATATCGGATGGAGTCCGCATTCACCGGATACCGGATAGACTATTAAGGATGTGTGTCGCATTGGAGGATATGACAAGGTCGGGTCCCGTCCGTTCCACCGGATGCGTCCGGTATGAGTTGATGGACCCTTGGATTTTAAAACATTTTTTTTATAAAAAACCTAAATAGCTATAATAAATCTGTTAAAACATTACATAAATTAAAAAAAAAGTTATATAAACTACATAATTAACCCCGGATAAAACATTACATAAATGTAATTAATACATTATATAAACAACATAAAAGATTGGATAATAATCAAAGAAGGAATAAGGCAATGAGCAGTCAAAATTCAGGTTAACGTCCGTCCAAGCTCCTATATTCATAAGAGGAGTAGTCGGATGGATAAATCATTTCTTCATTCGAAGTTCACATGTACTCTGCCTCTTCGTTGGTTTCGTACCCTTCGACCTAACATGGGACTTCTTGTGTTGGAAGGGAGTTTATCATTATAGGAGTATTAACCATTGGAAGATGCCACTCCCCACTTCTTATTTAAGCTAATCGTAGTTGACTAAAGGTATAGCCATATACATAGTTCAACTCTACCATAATCAAATTGGTAGGGTCACGATAGATTTCTAAAGGTGGAGGGTTTGAAGGTTGAGGGTTTGAGCGTCGGCGAGACGAGATGGTCGTTCATTATTTAAAAGTTGAGGGTTTGAGCGTTGATGGGATGATCGTCAAAGGTTTCAAGGTTTTACTGGTTCGATCGGACTTAGATAAGTGCCATCCATATCTCTAAATCTCTAAATGTAGGTTGAAAGAAGAACTAATAGAGCATTCGAGATGCTCCAAGTAATTAAGTCACCGCCATACGTGTAATTAAAAAGTAGCCAACAACCAAGAGTTGATCAGGAAATGAATGTTTTTACTTTACATGTCCAAAATGGTGTCTATGTTCTAAAACACTTAATTTTTAAATATTTTATTTATTAATATAAACCAAATCATATATGAACCGATAACTAGTAAGGGTAAAGGGTATCCATCAAAGTTTCACTAAGATTTCCAGATGCCACATTAACTTTTTCCCACACTTCTCGAATTGGAGGGTACCCACAATATATTCCCCAAACTCACCACACGACATAATACACACATGGGTGTGTAAATGAATTCGGGGAATAGCCCTCAATTATTGAACTTGAAACTGAGACTGTGAGGAGGGGGGTTTCCGTTCGGGGCCACACATCCCGAATCCTTTCCCGAATTTATTACAACTCGACATGAACTTGTTTTGATTTGAATGTTTTAATAGGCTATTAGCAATATGTACTTTTAAATGAAAAGTATGTTAAGTTGGCTTCAAACTCTTAGTTGTATATGTAACTAGTAAAATAATTATTTCATGAATCTCCAAGAACATGCATCTACAATTATTTTAGGTTTAACATAGAGAAGTTGCCTCATATTATCAAATAATATTTTATTTCAAATGAAAAGCATTACACTGAAAATTGATGCTTGAATTAATCTAGCTTCTCCCGTTAATAATCTTATTCCACATTTTATCCTATTAACCTTTTTATTTGAACCATTAAGTGGTTCAAGGGACACTAGAAAATGAGTGTACAAAGCAGCAGCAGTAGCAACATAATAATAATAATAATAATAATAATAATAATAATAATAATAATAATAATAATAATAATAATAATAATAATAATAATATAATAATAATAATAATAATAATAATAATAATAATAAAGTCAACCCAAGGAATGGGAGGCGATTAGAGGAAATATATTCCAGCCAACATTTAGAAAAGACTAACGAAATTTTTTGTTTCAAATCTCTCAAATTGATGTAGTGGGAATGATTTAGCAGTGTTTGTTTGAGTGCATGCAGAGATTTACGACATTTATATCGCCAGAAAAGAGACAAGATGGGTAATATGTTTGGCTTTGTATCGTTGTTGGACGTTAAGAATTCAGGAGAGATGGAGCGGTTGTTGTTAGACATTAGAATGGGTGATTTCAAGTTACGTTTTAACGTGACAAGATTCAATTTGGAAGAAGGAGAGATTTATTCTAAAAAAAGAAGAGGGACGTATTCCGAAGAAGGTTGTGGATGAACCTGTTAAATCGTCTAAGGGGGAAATAAATCAAGTTCGACACTTTTGTTGGGTCCAATACTTTTAAAGATGCTTTCCTAGGTAGATCGAGTGGTTCTAAGGAGGAGAAAGTGATTATGCTTCCTGATGAATTCAAAGCACATGACGATGTTCATGGAAAAGCCGTTATCGTGAGTATGGTCAACTTCAATCAATTGAAGGCTGCTAGAGAAACTATCAAAGGGTTAACTAATGGAAGGGGAGTGGTTCAATATTTGGGAGGAATGTTCGTTATTGTTTCCTTTCAAATACCGACGATCTGGATCGTTTTTCTACCGTCTCTAAAAACATGAAGGATTGTTTTCAATCGGTGGAGACATTGATTGGTCAATCTCTTCCGTTTGAAAGAGTGGCTTAGTTACGAGTGTAAGGCATTCCACTTCACCTTATCGATAATATGGTTATCAATCGTATTGGGGAGTGCTTTGGCAAAGTGGTTTAGGATGGTCAACACGATGTATGGGATTCAGATTTGTCTTTCGACTATGTGGGAGTGCTTGTGGCTGAAGGTAAGCGGATAGATTGTCGTTTTATGGAAGCGCCGCAAGTATAGAGTATGGGTGCCAGAAGAGGTAGGAGATTGGGAGCCAGATTTCCTTGTTAAAGAAAAGTTGCAAGAGCCAATTATTGGCAGCCGGAATACACAGTCGTCAATGGACAGTCCGGCGATTTCGACTGCTGATCGAATTACGGAAGGACTGGAAAATCAGGAAGTCGTTGCGGATTTTGCGGAAATTATTCAAATGGAGAATAATGAGGAGTTAATGGCTAATTATGATGATATTGGAGCTTCCAAAAATGAAGGAGATATTATTGGAAATTTGAACGAGGTTGTTGATTTTGGTGCGGAAGTTAATCTAGTCAAAGGTGATAACTTGGAAGACATAAACACATGCAAAAAAAAAAAAGAGGAAGGAAAGTATTTAAAAGATGTGAAAGAAATAAAGATGGGTTTTTATAGGTTAGGTTGGTCTCTGTGGACTTTAGGCCTAGTGCTAAAAAGAGGCCCTAGCTTGATTATGACCCAAATGGGCCAGACCCTTTTGGACTGGATGTTTTTTTGGTATAATAAATGATAAGAATGAGCCCAATAAAGAAAAAGATAGCTCCAAGTTTAATTCAGTAGAGGACTGTTCTAAGACAGTAAACATACACAGCTCAAAAACAGATTTTGAGAAGGAGAAGGGGGATCTTTTTGTGGAAAATAATATGTCCAACTCATCGGCTTTTGTTGCCGAATTCGAGGTTCAGAAGATGGTAGACTGCACTATAGCTCTTGGGTCGATGGTGGGAGCTGAATTTGGTAATTTTCATTAGTTAGTCATAGAAAATGTGGAAGAAGAAGTAGTACAAGCAGGTACCAAATGAATATGATGTCAATTAATGTTAGGGGATTGGGTATTCATGGAAAACAGGGTTGGGTTAAAGAGTTTAAGACCAAGAATGGGGTAGATTTTCTATCTATATAGGAATCTAAGATTACTAACATATAGAGGTTTGATGGGAGTCATTGTTGGGGGCAGGGGGACTTCGGTTTGTATGTGGTTGAGGCTTTGGGCCGTTCGGGTGGTTTGATTAATTTGTGGAATAATAAGGTTTTCAGAAAAAACTCTTCTATTTCGGACACTAATTTTTTACTCATGTTCGGTTTGCTTGTTGAAGATGGTACTTTGATTCATGTGTTAAATGTTTACGCACCTTAGAACGTGGTAGCTAAGCCTTTACTGTGGGATAAGCTTAAGGGTATTATTGGTAGTGTGCAAGGGCTATGGGTTATTTTGGGAGATTTTAATGTGGTACGGTGGGCTGAAGAAAGAAATAACTCCAATTTTAATAGTACGAGTGCTTTGGACTTTAATAATTTAATTGATGTAGTTGGGTTGCAAGAATACGTTATGAGAGGAAACAGGTTCACGTTCTTGGAAGGGGGTAATGGTAAATTTAATTTTAGTAAGATTGATAGAGTTCTTGTTTGTCAAAGTTTTTTCAACAGGTGGCCTCTCGCGTGTCTTAAAGCGCTTCCTAGAGAAAGGATGGACCACACGTCATTACTCTTGACAGTAGTTCATTCAAACTTCAGGTATAAACCATTTAGATGGTTCATTTCATGGTTAGAGAGAAAAGACTGTTATGATGTGGTGATTAAAGCCTTGAATGAATGTTCTTATGAAGGTAGATCAGACATGATTATTACGAAGAAATTTAAGTATTTCAGGGGGGGTTGTTAAAAATGGTGGACTGAGGTTTGATTAAAGAAGGCGAAGAGTTGGAAGCTCATAAAAACGAGATTCAAAGGCAAGAGCTTATTATGGACTATGGAGGAAAGGAATCTAGAGGAGGAAGAGATGGGTTTGGAATGAATGCAAAAAAGAAGTCTTTCAAATCAATGAATGGAAGTGTAGCGATTTGCAATAGAAATCAAGGATTAGATGGGCTTCCAAGAGAGATGACAACTCTTCTTTCTTCCATAGGGTCTTCAATGGAAGAAAAGCTTCTAATGCTATCTCGGGTCTTATGGTGGAGGGGTAATGGGTTACTAAACCGACTGTTATTAAGAAACACACTTTTTTGTTTTTCAGGAATCACGTCTTGGAGAAGCACAAAGTCAGGCCATTTTTAAGATGTGACGGAATTGGTCATCTATCCTTAGAAGAGGTTCGGAGTTTGGTTCGGCCTTTTACTAAGGAGGAGATTAAAGAAGCGGTTTTTGATTGTGGGTCGGATAGAGCTCCGGGTCCAGACGGTTTTAATTTCAAATTCATTAAACATTTTTGGACCTCCCTCGAAGGTGATTTTATTAATCTGTTCAATGATTTCTTTGATTCTGGTGATATTGATCATGGTTGCAATACATCCTTCATTAATCTAATACCGAAGAATAAAGCTCCGGTTAGCCTAAAAGATTACCGACCAATTACTTTAATTGGTGTGATAAGTAAAGTGATTTCGAAGGTGTTGGCTATGAGGATAAAGGATCATATTGGTAATGTTATTTCAGACACTCAAACGGCTTTTCTTAAAGATAGATGTATTCTAGATGGCCCCCTATAATTAATGAGTTGTATGGGTGGTTGAAGAAGAGTGGGAAACAAGCCTTTATGCTTAAAATCGATTTCAAGAAGGATTATGATAATGTGAATTGGGGCTTCCTTATTTCGGTAATAGAGCAAATGGGGTTTCCAAATAGATGGTGTATGTGGGCAAAGGGCATTCTTGAATCCGCGAGATCCTCTATCTTAGTTAATGGGTCTCCTACGTTCAAATTCCAATGTCAAAAGGGTATTCAACAAGGGGACTCATTATCGCCATTTCTTTTTCTTATTGTCATGGAGGTTTTTTTTTGTATGGTTTCTAAGGCTTGCGACTTGGGCGAAATCAAGGATCTTAGAGCTTTTGCGGGAGGTCCTTCCGTCTCCCATTTTCTTTACGCCGATGAAGCGTTAATGGTTGGGGAATGGACAAAGGAGAATATAAAAAAACCCACACGGTTGCTTCGGGTTTTTTACATATGCTCCGGATTAAAGATTAATATTCGCAAGTCTATCTTATTTGGTATTGGAGTTCAAGGGGATGAGGTGAACGATATGGCATCTATTTTGGGGTGTAAAGTTGGCGACTTTCCTTTCGATTATTTGGGGATTAAGGTCGGTGCTAATATGAACAAGAGTCATCATTGGTTCTTGGTCATTGATACTATTCAGAGACGATTGGCTTCTTGGAAGCTAGGCTAATTTATTATCGATGGGTGCGAGATTAACGCTAAAAAAACTGGTACTTGCTAGTTTACCGGTTTTTATTAATCCATTTATAAAGCGCCGGCTAAAATAAGAAATCAAATTTTACGCTTAATGCGTAATTTTCTGTGGGGTGGTTCTATTGATGATAAAAAGATGAGTTGGGTTGGGTGGGACATTGTTACTTTGTCAAAGAAAAACGATCACTTGGGAATCATAAAATTAAAGGATGTGAACATAACGTTATTGGCGAAATGGGCATGGAGGTTTAAAACGCAGAATAATGGCGTCTGGAAGAAAGTGGTAGAGTTAGTTCATCGAGGGAGCGGTCGATGGGAATTTTTACTGATTGATACTCGGGTCAAAGGTTGCTGGTCGGTCAGTGTTAAAGAGCTTAACCGAACACCGTTGAACTGGAAAACTTTCAGTTCCTTAACTAAGCTAAAATTGGGTAATGGTCAAGTGATTCATTGTTGGACAGACCTGTGGATTGGGGACACGATTTTGAAACAAATATGGCCGAATTTGTTCGCATTATGTAACACCCGACAAACTCAGGTTAATAGATCTATTGGGCCCGGCAAGCCCCACTCGGGTCGACTGGAGGTTGGACAGGTGCATATTTTTCCTATCTAACTTACGACACCGGGTGATGTCCAGTGGCGGGTATTGTGGCATTCTACCGTTTAGCAGTGGTTCACGACACTTTAGTATCATGTAACGATGTCTAGCTAGCATCAAGTATAGATGTAAGGATTGTTGGGTCTAGTTTTACAAACTATCTTACCGTTGCAAACTTAAAACTCTCTGACTCACTGGCACTGTATGTGTTGACTAACATTGCATGTTTTCTTAGGTCGCTAAGGTAGCACCGAGACTAGGCGCACTGGAGTCGCATTGAGCCTCATGTGTCTTGCATGATCAAACTTTACTTTCATGTTTTTTGAACTACTTACTTTTGGATTATAGGTTGTAAACTTTAACTCGCTTCCGCTGTGGTTGTTTGGTTTGTGTAAACTTTTTAACTGTTAGGGTTTGCTTTTATTACGTTATTTTCATATCATATAGTTGTCGTTTATTATGGCAGTTGACTTGGATCCTGGTATGTCACGCGCCTTGCAGTAAAACCCCGCAAGTGGAATTTGTGGGTGTGACACATTAGAAGCCCGAAAACAGACGACTGTTGCCGTGCGTCTGAAACAGCATCATCCGGGTCTGCGTTTTCACCCAGATGGGAATCGAGGCCTCTCGACTGTTGAGGAGTTGTCTGAAATGCAAGATTTATGTTTTTTGTTAAAAAATATTGCATTTATAGGTACACAAGATGAATGGTATTGGATCGATGATGATAAGAATAAATTTTCGGTGTCTGCTGTGAAGCATCTTATTCGTGAGGGGTTTGAGGTGCGACGAGGTAAAAAAAATGCAATGGGAGTCGTGGATTCCTATTAAAGTTATTATTTTCATGTGGAGAGCGGAAATGAATAGAATCCCTACTAGATTGGCGCTTCGTAGAAGACGAATTAACATCCAAGATGTTTCTTGTGGTCTTTGTGATGCTGTTGATAAGGATTTGACACATTTGTTCACAGGTTGCGAATTCTCATATGGGGTTTGGGCGGCGATTGGTAGTTGGTTTAAATTTGGGCTGGTCCTCGCCTTCGACTTCAAGAATTTGTTGACAATACACCACTATATCCCTGGTAACAAATGGGTCAAAAGGATTGTAAAAGGTATTATCATGACTACTCTTTGGGCTTTGTGGAAGACACGTAACGCTAAAGTTTTTCAAGGGAAGAGTCCAAAGGTTATGGAGGCCGTCACTATGATTAAGTCTTGGTCTTTTTTGTGGTTGAAAAACACGTATAGGTTTGACTCTATTGTTTGGAGGGATTGGGTCATCAACCTACAAGTTATAAGTATTTTTGTGGCGGTCCTTGTTTTGTAAACGCGTCTGTTTTTTTTTTTAATAAAGTTCACTGTTAAAAATAATAATCTATACTACATTATAAAGGGAGAGACATGAGCAAATATGTCCAAAATGTCAAAGTTAAGATGGCATATGAAAAGGCACAAGTATAAATCACTAAATTTTACCCACTTTATTCTCTTTATACCCCTACTCACAAACTCCAAAGCCAATTGTATAAGTCATTAATGCACCTTAGAAAGATTAACCAAGCCATTATCTATATCTATATTCTACACTCACATGTATTTTTTATAAATACACATAAGGGTACACAATGATAGCTATGTATGTCATCCACCTAATTCGGTATGTATAAGTATATACAATGGACAGATAACATTTTGTAATATCCTCTTCTTTAGCTTTTGTATTGCTTTATGTATGTTTCATTCGGTGTTTACGAGAACAATTCTTGTATCATTTATTTTTGTGGTGTGCTTTAGATATGGGCAAATATATTTAAAATGTCAAAGTTAAGATGACATTTGAAAAGGCACAAGTATATCATAGTATTACTATATGCTTTTGTCATTTAAATGAACTTTATCATTTAGCAAGATGTCTTGCATGGCACGGTTATGTAGATATGCAATGACCGGACAGCTTACACAAGAGTGATGTTTATGTTCATATTGGTCTGTTATAGTAACATACCTTTGGTTTATTAAGATTTGTTCAATAATGAGTACATGGTTTTTGTGGTGAACTGCAGTCAGTTGTAAGTGGCGGTGCACATGTCTTTTCTTTTCTTTCTATGAATACTTATTAAAACATAGTGTGCACATTTATAATCTTTTTAAGTAACTTGCAGGAAAACACCTAAGTATCATTGCAACCCATTTGTGAATCCCGCTGCAACGCATGGGTAAACCCACTAGTAATAGTAAAGTGGTTTAAGGGACACAAGCTTTATAAAGAGAAATGGGTGTGCATAAGAAAAAAAAAGGTAGTGTCCCAAATTTCATGTCAAAATGTCACTTGTAAAAGTGACCATTTCCAACTCCACGTTGTTTTCTTCCACCTTGTCTTCTCTCTTGAAATGTGAGCATGCTACCCCACCCCTCTCATCGTTTTCACACACAAACCATCGATCACGGTGGAATTTGAGACCTTGCTAATTGTTTTGATTTTAAAATAGATTTATTTTTATTTAAAATGTATTTATTTTCTGTTTCTCTGTTATTATTTTATTATTATAAGTAAGAAGAGACGTTTTTCTATTGTGTATAATGTGTTTTGAGTTATTTTTATCGAGAAAATTTAGTGTAAAAAGTAGTTTAACATAAAAAGTATAAGAAGCATTTAGGGCTCTTAATCAAAATAAATTAATAGATGAGATTAAAAGGAGAAAAGTATACGTTGAGTTTCTAAAAGAGGAGAAAGGTAAAATAGGTATAACCCACAATGGTTGAATTCCACCCTCATTTTTTTAACGTCAATAACTTTTTCATACGACATTTTAAAAAAAAAAACACACCATAAAAACAAGCATTTTATCCTCTTTTATTTGCATACCATATTGCTATAATTTAAAAAAAAAAATTTTTTTTTTTGCTGGGTTGATACTACTTGCGTTTAAATGTAAAAACTTGATATTATTACGTGCGTTTAAACATTCTGAATGTAGCAATAGCTTTTTGTTTTTTTTAGTTTGTTTCTTTGTTAGGTGGAGAGCCATAAGGTTGGAAATCAATTTGAATAATGTAGAGCAGTAAAAATTTTGGATAGTTTGTTTCTCATATCAAATGGATCAATTGACCCATTTGATTTTATCGCTAATTATTTTTGTTGCTTTCGAATCAAGGATGCTAAATTACCTTTGTCTCATAATTAGATCCACTTGTTGCCCTTTTTGGGAAAAATTGGGGCATAAAATGCAATAGAATAAATAATAGGTTGCTCTGATGTTCGAGCAAGTAATAAACAAAATTTTTGACTGAATAGTTAACAAATAAGCATATTCAATATCTCGATCTTACAGAAGTATTTGAAGTTAGGTGTTTTCAGTCCAAAGTTTCTATGGCAAGCTCTAATAGTATGATAAAATTCCTACAGATAAGCTTTTAATTTTATTAATTTATAAAAAAAGAGAATCCTTATTAACCACTTATATGATCAATCTGTAAACTTGCTTATATGTATGTAAAAACTTGATATTATCTACTTGCGTTTTAGCATGTATAACTTGCGTCTTATCATTTATAACTAGCGTTTGATCAGGTCGTTTTACCATATCGTCTTATCAGGTATAACTTGCGTTTCTAAATCGCAAGTATACCATCAATAAAACACAAGTTATCAACCCAACAATTTTTTTTAAAGTATAACAATATGGTATGAAAACGAAAGAGGATGAAAAACTTGTTTTTATGATATAGTTTTTTTTTTTTAAAAAAAAAATAATGTCATTTAAAAAAGTTAGAGATATTTTAAAAATGCAGGTGAAACTTTAATGACGCTAAAAATTACCATCGTGCCACTGATTATCAAATTTAATCATACGCTTCATATTGTCATTTAAAAAAGTTATAGACATTTTAAAAATGCAGGTGAAACTTTAATGACGCTAAAAATTACCATCGTGCCACTGATTATTAAATTTAATCATACGCTTCATATTGTTTCTTACACTTTTTACAATAAGATTTTTACGTTAGCCTCACCCATTTTTATAAGGCTATACGGTATGCAGACGCACCCCCCCCCCCCCCCGTCCCACCCATTTTTGCCCCGTCTCCCTCGCGTACACCGCCCCCCTTCCATGTCCTCCCCCCGTCCCATGCACCCCGTCCTTCCCATCTCGCCGAGGACATCTTGGACGATCCAATCACCTTTTTTCCTTTTTTTTTTTATTTGAACCACTAGGTATTTTTGTTTTTATTGGATGGATTATAAATTTGAGACATAACATTGTGGTGTCTCTACACCCTTGCCATGTCTCAACCAAGAGAACATGAGAGCCATCCTAGGTGGCATTAAAACATGAACATTCTCATGTCTGTACACCCCATAGCCTAAAGTAATCTTTGATAGCAAATAGAATTATAGACGTAACTTATCGCTACATCAGAAAGAAATGGAGCCACATCACCGAACATTTTTCAAATACTTGGAAACTATGTTTAAAAAAGTAATGTTTTTGTTTTACATTTATGGTCACAACAATAGGGCTTCAAGGGATTAATTCGTTAACTTTCCATTAATCAATTTTCTTATATAAACATTATACCAAACGTCATAAAGTGTCACCAGAACATAAAGCGATCCTAAAAGAATTTCCCTCAATAGTGATGAAGTGGTGGAGTGGTTTTGTTTCAACTATGGATGAAAGTTATTTCATGTTATGTGATCAAAGTTATTTCATGTTATGCCACTCATTGTATGTAACTTAAATTTGTCTAGCTACAATCTTACTTTTTTTTAAAGTTTGATTTTTTAAGTTGTGGCAGAGATCATCACAACTTCTTAGAAAGAGATTCCTTAGCCAATCTACAATGGTCAGACTATGTTGTCTTAACCGGGCCCACGCTAACGCAAGAGTGACCGGCTCACAAGCGAGTCGAGGCTGCGCATAAGGGGCACTAAGGCTTCCACCTGGAAAATTTCCCGTCACCTGTCACTTGACAGATGCTGCACCCTCCACAAGAGGTAAGCCTCTCTGAAGTAAATGCACGGTAGTAGAAAACCGAGGGGGTCATCAGAATCGAACCTGACCTCTCCGAAGAAAGTAGGCGCAACCATCACTTGACAAATATCCAACCATATATGATGAAAATGGGGATCGAACCCTTGATCACATAAAGTGAACAAATGTCACTTCACCACTATGGCTGAATAGCTACAATCTTACTAGTTGAGTGTTTATAAAAACCTAATTTTATTAAATAATTTTATCAATGCAACATATTACACCATTTGAATAAAAATACTAAAATTATGAAACGTTACTTTAAGATAAGATATGATTGAAGTTATGTATATAAATATTTAAAACAAAAAAGATATGATTTAATTACGTATAAATAAGTATTTTAGTTATACTTTTTAATTTTAATTTAAGAAAATATAATAAGGATGAGGGAAAATAAATCGAGAAAAAGAAATTTGGGCAAGTTTGCTTATTAATTAGGTTTAGAAAGTGCCAATGATGTCCAACCCAGCTGGTCGGAGGTGGGAGGGTTTACTTCTTAGGGAGGTTTCCGTTCGGGTTTGGTCTCAGATTCGAGTCCTCCCACTCGCACCAAGGGGTGAGAAATTCAACACCTGCGTTTGGCCTGGATTCGAACTGGTGTTGAGGGGTTGTACGTCGTTTGGATTCTCCGCTGAAACACACCTTCCAAAAAAACTTAGGTTTACAAAGTTGTTATATGAACTATAAGTTAAGTAGTGAACTATAAGTTACTATAAATCAAAATGCATGTAATTAAGTAGTGCACTAGTGCTTCAATTATATGTTATTAGGTCTGACTCAAATTAAATTGATCTCTTGTAACATGCAATCACTCCACCATGCGGATTTTAATTCTCTAAATAAAGTTTAAAGTAATCAAATCTTGAATTCAAAATTTTAGAAAGAAATACTCTCTCCATTTCTTCTTCCAATTTATACATTATTTTCTCAAGTACTGAAAACGAGATTTTAAAGCTCAAGAACAAACAATCTCACAATTAATTTAACTCAAGTACTGATAATTATATATATATATATATATATATATATATTTTTAATAATTTCCATTCAGTTGAATTGTGGTTGCTGTTCTAACCACGGCCAAAATCCTGACTGATCTTCCATACCGACAAACATATTGCACAAGCTTTCGTCTTTATTATTAACCGGTTGATCAAGTTTGAGTGCATGGAGATGATTATGGTGATGATCATATTCGGGTCTTGATGATGAGCTGTGGAAGATCTGATGCGATCCATCACCAATGGAAGTTTGGGCGAGATTAGCGACCAGCGACTGCTGATGATGGTGGTGATGTTGTGATGATATCGCGCTATCTGTTGCTGGTGTTCTCGAAATGTCTAGTTTGATCTCAGAACTGTTTTCACTTTTGTTGCTGGAAGATCCTTCTGTTTCTTTGATGTTGAGGTTGATTGATTCGGTTGGCTCCTTGTTCTTGAGTGCCATTATCTGTAACTTTGCAATCATTTTGAGTAAGTTAACAAAATTAAGAAATTGTTATTGTTGTTACAATTGATCATTTTGTTTATTCTGTTGCTAAAATAATGTGTTAATTGATGTATAAAATACAAAAAAGTGATACAAGTGTTGTTCAAGGTCTTTTTAGACCCCTTCATTGGAGTGGTCAAAGGCTCAGAGCAATGAAGATAACAACCAGAACCTTGTGGTTATAAGTTGAATTCGAGCCAATACGAGTTTGATCCTTCAGTGTTAACTCAGAGAACATAATTCTTGTGGGAGCACAACGGCTGTCATCCCGTCTAGTATGGTGGAACGGCAAGCCCCACACTGATGCTAGCTAGCGTGAACCCGGTTAAGACAACATAGTCAGGCCGGATATGGGGTGGCGGGCCTGCCAAGAGGCAGGTGTGACCTACTTATCCCATAAAAAAGACGAAAGAAGTTGTTAAAAAAAAAAAAAAAAAAGTTTAGAAAACCCTAATTAAGATACACATCCTAAAAAGAAACTTTAGAGAATCTTCCCTAATTGGATTGTTCCTTAAAACGAATGTGGTCCGCTATCAGACTAATTTTATAAACCAGATAACATCATAAATTGACCGATTTTTTTCAAACTGGTCCAACTGCTACTCTGGTTCATGGCTTAGGTGGGCGTTGGCCCATATAAAGACGGTTCAAAACTAGTTGGATTCTAGTTTTCTAGTACTCTAAAATTCTACAATTTAAATGTGTATCACAAAAGTAGAATGGCCATTGAGCTAAGTGAGGAACATGGTGCCAAGGATTTCTGTGGAAGCACTCTCTGTGTGTCTCATGGATAGAGGTAAGGATTGTCTATATTTTTGTCTCCTTAGACCCCACCAATAGCTTTGCTGTTTGTTACGTTTGATTGACGAACTCTAGTGTGAGCTCAATCTTACAACTTCAAAATGTTGGTGGTCAGGTTCGATCCAGCATATCAACAACAAGAATTGAATTAAATGATTACCTCAACATGAAGTTTGTGATTTTGAGACAGAAGGGAATCATTTTGAGCTTTGATAGCTTCAAACTGCTTCTTGAGCACATCATAATCCTTTTCCAATTGCTTTGTTTTCCATCTTGCCCTTCTATTTTGAAACCAAATAGCAACTTGTCTTGGTTGCAGCCCAAGTGCCTTTGCAAGCTGCATTTTTCTCTCTGGATCAAGTTTATTCCCCAATGCAAAGTTTCTTTCAAGTGTCTTCACTTGTTCCATGTTCAATCTCTTCTTTTTCTCCCCTCCAAGCAATCCATCATCCGATCCTTCATCATCGCCAGTATGGTTCGTTTCTTGATCGCATACATCCGTGGCATACGCCATTGATCTTTTGTCTAAGAATGAGGCAACTGATCCTGTATATGTTGATCAAGATGGTTGGTTATATATAAAATTTTGATGTTTGGGAACATTTGTGCCCTAAAACATAAAAAAGCCATTTATATGGTGACAACTTAACAAATGCATGAGAATCTAGATTCTTAAGTCTTTCTTATGGTATCATAGAAGGCAGTTATAAAATACTAGTGGGTTAGCCCGCGCGATGCGGCGGGTGTCACCAAGTCTTTTTTAAAAAGTGTATTCTAACCCGATCTGTCGTAAATATCGGTTAGATTTGGGCACCACCACCACCACTACCACCACCACCACGACCACTACCACCACTACCACCACCGCCACCGCCACTACCAAATTTAAGATAATACTAAATTTAAATTGTATTTGCTTATAAAAAAGTATTAATATTATCTTGTACAAACATTTAATATTACTAATGAATTAATTGTACATGACAAATGTAAACTTTTTAATATTACTTTGATTCATTAACTATAATGTGGTGTAATTAAAGACAAGTTTAAAAGACAAATTTGCCCCTAAAAAGTAGTTAAAATGTGTATTAGGTATTGTATGATAATCAACTATACTTGTACCTCTTAATTTTTAAGAAGTCCTTAGAAAATGCTTTATAATATAGTATAGACTAGTATAGATATAGATATAGATATAGATTATAGAGATATTTTAGCTATTAGGGAGGATAAATTACCATGAAAGTCCTGAGTAGTGCTGCAAGATTGGAGAATTGGAGAAAGAAAATAAGGGGTGTGATGGTCATCTTCATGAGAAGCTTGTAGCATGAAATTAGTAGGGAAGAAGGCCATTCCAGTGAGTCATATATATCCTGCCAAGCTGCTATTGCTCTAGCTTGCTTTCATGACTTGACTCATCATTTTTGTTCACAACTGATTATTCCTTCTGGTTTTACAATTATGCTTTCTGAGAGATCTAAGAGGGGTGTGTGTGTGTGTGAGAGAGAGAGAGAGAGAGAGATCTAAGAGAGAGAGAGAGAGAGAGAGAGAGAGAGAGAGAGAGAGAGAGAGAGAGAGAGAGACTATATATGCAAATATATTCCAAGTAGTTGGCATTTAAAGAAAACTATCATAATCGAGTGAGAAAGGAGACATTTTCATTTTTGTTGTGTTGCATAACTTGTGTACCTTATCACATGATCTAGGATTTTTTTTGATCATTTGTACCATTATCTATATTAAATTGTTTAATGTTAAACCTATATTGTTAAACACTATCCTATATTGTTTGTATTTATTTAATCTAAACCTTCAAATCCTATTTTGACCATTAGTTATGTGAAAAAAAAAAATATATTATTTTAAAAATATGATGAGGGTACTCATTTTAGAATTATGTGACAAAAAAAGGATTAGGTAAAAGAGTCCGTTTAATTCACATAATTCTCAAAAATTGAAATTGAAAAATTATTCCATGCAAAAATCTGTCTACTTGACACATGATGAAATTCGAATTGGAATAAATTGCATCAATAATTTAAATTTAAATATAATATATTCAAAAGAACGACATACGCAACCCTGTGAAGAAAGGCCCATATCTTAACATGCATCCAAATCTCGTCTATCACTTCAATCCACGGCAAGAATATTGTACAAGCTATAGCCTCGTCCTCAAATATCTTGTACGTTTTGGCCTTACACCATATCTCGAAGATCCGGATTTAGAAGTCTTGCAGCTGTATAGAAACACTATACGAGATAAATGTTTTGAGTAGGCTTTTAAATCATGGTTACTACGTTGGAGAATTAACCACACAACTATTTCTACCCGCCAACACAAACGAATTTGAAGAACAAAAACAAAAATTGCAAGCTCTTAATCAACCTAAATAATGTTAAGGCATTTTTTCTATACATGTTTTGATGTTGCGTAATGTTTTGATGTTGCGCGTCCTTATTAAATTCTAAAATTATCATTCTCTGATTTAATAGTTATTTTTTTTTGAAAAACATTTAGGTTATTCAAAGGAAGGCACGACACAACTCACAATAGGAACAAATAATACTTTTACATAGTACATTCGTCACATTTTTAATATGGATACACATTTAAGCATGTATAATTGTGTAATTTTATTTTTGTTTTATTTACCATGCGATATAAAAAGGCAGGACTTATTTACACCTCTTTAAAATTTATTTGCATTAGCCTCTGTGGCTTGCAGAGACCTCTGCGAGCCGCAGAGGTCTGTGTCAATCATTGTCAATCATTGCCAATCATTGACTTATGCTTCTGCAGCTCGTAGAGGCCTCTGCGAGCCGTAGAATATCACTTTAATACTTTTACTACTTTTACCTTGTTTTGGATGGTCATTTTTTTTTTTTTTTTTTTTTTTTTTTTTTGAGAACAGCCAACAAAATTTTTAATAAAATAACGCTAACAAGATGGCACTTTTAGTTTTTAGTTTTTTTAGGTGTAAGCGGTTAAGTCATTGACAATGGTTAACGTATTGAATAGGAGTGCAAACGACCCGAACAACTCGCAAGCTAGTCGAGATCGGCTTAATAAAAAGTTTGAAATGAGTCGAGCCTTATTGAGCTCGAGCCAAGCTTGAGCTTAAAATAAAGCTTGTTTATTTTTTGAACCCGAGCACGAGCTGAGCCTAGCATGTGAAGCTCGTCAGGCTCATAATATTAGTTTTATTAATATTTTATATTATTTACCCTTAATTTAAAGTTGTTTAGTAAACGGGTCGAGTCGAGCTTTTCACTTATTGAGCTCACGAGTCTAAACGAGTCTATTATTTTTATTTAATATATTAACTAATAAAGATTAAACGAGTCGAGCTAGAGCTTGAGAAACTACCAACGAACCGAGCCGAGCTTTTCACCTATCGAGCCCACGAGCTTAAATGAGTCTATTATTTATATTTTTCATTTAATATATTTAGACACTACCAACGTACCAAGCTCGAGCTCGACTCGTTTGCACCCCTAGTTTTGAACGGGTAAAAATAAAAGAAAAGAATCAAGAGTGGGGAAAAAAGAAGCAACATAGAACTTGACCACCCATTAATAGTTATCACTCTTACGGATACAAGACATAAGAAGATTATATCTTGTTAAAAAGGTTTTTCAACCATGAGATCATCAATTTAAATGAAAGGTGAAGTGTTGATGTAAAATGTTTTGATAAATCAATGGTTACAATATAGTTTATGAAAGTATGGGAATAAAATGAACATTATTTATTATCCTGTTTTTATTTTTGTTTCGTTCACATTGTATGAAAATACTTAGTACGGTAAAAAAAATTAAAACGTTACCCTGGAGCTTTAGTCTAGATCCGCCACTGAGCATACTAGTCAGATTTGAGTCGATCTGGAAAACTTATGAAAACTCTTTTTTGTTTATGTTTACAAAAATTCAATTATGTGCCCCTCCATCATATGAAAGGTTTTTTGTATGGTCACTCTCACACACAAATATGGTATATCTAGGATGTGTTGAAATGAGAATCTTATTTTAGATATCGGCAATGCATTGATTCTCTAGTGAATAGTTTATAGGTTAGAATAGTGGAAAAATAGGTTAACGCAAACATTGTAAGAGCACTTACATTTGGTCTCTATAACTAACTTTGTTAAACTTTATTGAGAGTGGTTGTGAGTAAAAGAGAGATACACTATAATAATTTTAAGCATAATGCTTGTTTGTGAGTGAATGGGGAATGGGGAACCAATTGTGAATGCTCTAAGAAAGTTATACACTTTAAATAGAGTCGTTGCATCTTTAAAATAAGAAACCTTTAAAAACTGATCTTCCATCAACGACCAGTTTTAATCAAGTTGATCCGTAAGTGAACTTTGTATAGTTCCTCAGCAAATGATAGGTCAATATAGATCGTTGCCTAGGTTAAAACAAATGTTTTAGATCAAAAGGCAAAACGGTAATTAATTATGTTAGGGAGAATTAGCCATTGCGAGAATGGTCCATTCAATTAGCGTGAATTGACTAATAGGTCAATATAGATCGTTGCCTAGGTTAAAACAAATGTTTTAGATCAAAAGGCAAAACGGTAATTAATTATGTTAGGGAGAATTAGCCATTGCGAGAATGGTCCATTCAATTAGCGTGAATTGAATGGGGAGAATAGGTGCGAGCTATAAATAGATAACCCCCATTCTCTCATTTAGGACTCTTGCCCATTTCACCTGATTGGCACTTTGTAAACTTTGTAACCATTTTCAGATCTAAATTAAATCCATGTGTGCTAGAAATCATTTGTTTTGTTATTCTTTAATGGAAAATTAGATTGTAATAATCTCACCTTTGTGTTGTTGGCCAATAATAATCATACCTAAGTTTATTCTTCCCACCAGTCCCACCTTTTAATTTATTTTTTTTCATTGCACCCGTCGTTAAGTCACGCTAATGTCGTTAGCTGAAACTCACAATTCTAGGCTATTGTTCACCGGATCTGAAAGATGGAATCGAGACGATGATATTGGTATGTTCAATTGCAGAAACGAGCATGGTTTGATGGGTTTTAAGTTGATGTTGTTGTCGGAGGGGATGACCGGAACCGACAATTAAACCATCAAACCATGCTCATTCGGCAATTGAACATACCAATATCATTGTCTCGATTCTCTTTTTCAAATCCGGTGAACAATCGCCTAAAATTGTGAGTTTAGGGAGGGTGCAATGAGAAAAAATAAATTAAAAGTTGGGACTGGTGGGAAGAATAAACTTAGGTGAGATTATTATTGGCCAACAACACAAAGGTGAGATTATTACAATCCAATTTTCCTTCTTTAATTACCTAAGTGTTTCTAAATCTGTCAAACACGTGTGTGCTGTTTTCACCTTTATATACGTGAAAACCCAAAATCATTTCTTGTGTTGCATCCTTTATCTGAGAGAATACGACACTGTATGATCTTAACTCCACCCTTAAGTAGTAAAACATTATGAGTTGAGATGACTTGAATAAATTGTTTAATCTTGGTTAAAAGCTTACTAACTTGTTATTCAATTCGAGTCAACATGTCACAAGTTGGTAAGGTATGTGTGTGTATATCTATATCTATACTATCTTATAAAGCATTTCTTAAGGACTTCTTAAATTTTAAGATGTACAAGTCTAAATGTTTATGAAACAACACATAATGTATAAAATAACTACTATTTAAGGGTAAATCTGTCTTTAAAACACATTTAATTAAAAGAAAGTCAAGAGTCATGAGATGTTTATGAAACCTCATGGCCTTTAATTGTATAATTACTTTAAACATATTACATAGAAAACATTAAAAAAACAATTCATGATGTTATATGCTTTGTTATAACCTTTTATATAGGGTTAGATACTTTATAAAAGTTAAAGTTTTATAAACTTGATCATACTATATAGAAATCAAAAAATCAATAGTGAAAGTTGTGTTTTTAATCATGAGGTAACGATTTGAATTTTAATATTATTATGTTATATTCATAAACATAGACATAAACATGTCTAATCTGATCTAAACTATATGATCATCATATTCAACAACCGAATAATAAAGCTTCTGTTTATAATGAATTTCAAACGAATGTATTAAGTAATATATGTATAATAGTGGTTAGGTTCATAGTAGGTATGTTAGGTTAGATTGTGCACTACAAAAGAGCTTTGGTGTGTATATATATATATACACATATATATACATATATATATATATATATGGTTAGGATAATTTGAGAACTAGGCTGAATTGTAAGAACCATAGAAACTCACTTTATATCAACACATTTATTTTATTGTGTAATGAAATTGTGATAGTAATTAAAACATAATAAAATATTGGATAAAATATTAATTTAGTTACATGGGTTTACATGGGTGTAGTCATTTTGTTTCATAGGTATAAGGACATAGTAAATAACTTTTGTTTTCAATTTTTTATGTTGAAATTAGCCGTTTTTACATCAGTGTGTAAAAAAATTAATTCACATTTTATGTCGGAGTTCTCGCGGATCTCACAACTTAACCTAGTTCTCAACCAATCTGAATACTATATATATAGGGGGTCAAATGAGAAAAAAATTATGTGAGAACAAAAAGAAGAAATGATATATTGATAGATAATAAATACTTTAACTCTTTCTACATTAATTATTATATTTCTAATTAATTAGTCATTAACACTTTATCCTGCACATTATCAAAATTTGTCCTACACATATCAAAATTCATCTTACATAATGAGTTTCATTTATTTAACTAGTTTAGGTGGGTTACAAAAATTAATAATTTATTTAACATTAAATTCAGTTATTAAATGGGAGATTTCTATTGGTTAAAATTTATTCTTTTTCTTCTTACAAGATATTTTCTTCTCATTTGAACTCTCCATGGGGGATGGTTTAATAGAACACTCATTTTATTGGGAGAAGTAGAAAACTTTTATTTAAAGAAAATTAGTTTGGGGCTTCTCTTTCCCATGTCATCCTCGTTAAAAAAAAGACCTAAAAAACGCTACTACATATGTGTAGTATAACCTAAAACCTAAACCCCCAGCCCTATCCCCACCCAAAAACCTAATTCTACCCCACCCACACACAAAAAGTTAAACCACTCACCCAAAAACCTAAACCACCCATCCGCCCCACTAAAAAGCCTAAACCCACCCTACCCACTGCCTACTAAAAAACCTAAACCCCCACCCCCACCCAAAAATCTAAACGCACCCTTACCCCACCCTCAAAACCTAAACCTTAGAAGCTAAATAAATAAAATCAAACTCTAAAAGCTAAACTAAACCCAAAAATTAAAACCTAAAGCTTAACCAGACATTTACTACACATGTGCATTAGAATTCACATTTTTTTATTTTTATTTTTAATCTAAACGGGGATGACGTGAGAAAGAGAAGTTCCGAACCAATTTTCTAGTTTTAGACTTAAATTTTGAGTTATGATATTTTTTTTAATTTAAATAGGAGTTTTCTAGTTCTCTCCATAACTATAAGTTTTCCATTAAACATTCCCCTATGTATATTATATTAATAAGCATATAGGAGGAGCACATTTGGTCTTTTTACACTTTTTCAAAACGTACAACACTTTAAAGCTTTATGTGCAAGTATTCAATGCAGAAAAATCTTAAAAACTTCTTAAAAACATGTATAACATTTGGCTCCAAGTTTTTGTAACTTTTAAATTTTGAATTTCTATCCACACTTCAAGTTCCGACAACCGTGTCTTCAAAGTACATTTCAAAATTCAAAGATATTAGCTCCCTCTCTCTAAAAAAAAGCCTACCCATGTAACTTCCTTTGTTTAAATGGTGGTCGTTCGTTTAAATTCTAATAGAGGTACCAAATCCAGCATGTTGGTATGGTGGCCCTTTGTAGCAGCTCCTGCAACAAATGGTGATGATTTGGGTCCAAATATAGTTCATCGACTTCAGTTAGGGTTCCGATAACCCATTTTCATTGTTTTCTTGATACACGGATGTAAGGGCTGGTTAATTCAAATATATTTAATTGTTGGTTTTGTATAGATTTTTGACGCTTAAAACAGCTTCATTGGTGTATTCAACAGATCTTCGGCAGAAAGGACTCAAAACTTTTTTTTCCAGCGACTTGAGACAACCCAAAATTCAATAAACTGTTCCATCTTTAAGATTTGCAAGCGATAACTCTTGTTCTGGTCGATTATGGTTTCTTATCATGGATTAGGGTTTTATGTTTTTATCTTTCTTTGTCCTATTGAAATATGTATTTATTAAGCAATTAAGGACTAACTTCTTTCTTATTAGTCTCTGCTTCCAGTTATTTTGAACTTTCTTTTGTATGAATCCCAAGATATATATAGTTTTTGTGGATTTAAACTTTCCCCAAATTACCTGTTTATTTAAAGTGAACTGAGCTGGAGCATTGTTATCACGTGAATATGGTTATGTACCACCCGGATTTGGCGGAGCATTTGTTCCAAGATCACAAGTAATGACATTCACTGGCTCATTATTATATCCTACTTATATAATCATAATTATACATGAATTTTAAATTTGTTTTTATATGAAATGTAATTGGTGCTTATTTTCACAGATTGGTGAAACACCATCCCACAATTGATGCATGAACTGTAGTTCCAGCTTCCATATAGGAGTAAGTATGTCGATCAGTAGACATTGAAGCTTCGAGAGAACCCTGAATTGATGGTTTCTCTCATGATTACTGTTTAAGTTCCCTGGATAAAATCAGTCGAGGTTCTCTATTTTTTACCGCAGATTTGTGATATTAAGAGGGTTCTTTATTACATGACTAATAAGAGAAATTAATAGGAATATCTCTACTACATTATAAAGAGGGAGCAATGGGCAAAGATGTCCAACTTGGCAAAGTTAAGATGGGAGATTAAAAGCCTCAAGTGTAATCTCCAAATTTTTACCATCTTTGTTCCATTTATACCCTTGCGTACCACTTTTCATACCAATGGTACAATATAATAATGCTCATAGTTCACATCTGAAGATGCAACGCTGGTTCATTAGCGTTACAACCCCTGAACTACCAACTGCGTGAATTCAATGTGCAATTCAATTTCATCAACAGAAGGAGACATTGATGCGTTCCATTTGCCCATACACCTCCGTCTCTACTCCTACTCTATTCATATGCGTTAGCAATCGGCAATGACCAAAACCAAAAGTTAGAGACATCTAGGATTTGAGCGATAATCATCACCTCAAAAATATTGTCAATTCTTTCAAGAACAATTACCTCCTTGTCTACTCGCTCATGATGGTATTTTTATTATTACATTTCTGATTTGTTCTACATTATTATTTTATGTGTTTCTTTTTGTTTTTGTCATTAATTGTTCTTGATTTGAGTTTTTTCTTTTGATGTGGTGTTTATGAGGTTGAAATTGATTTGGGTAGTTCAAGATTTGGGTTGGGTGTTGATAAAGCATAGTAACAGGAAACGCCCCCACCCCCGCGATCCAGATCGATGTACAAAATCAACCCGAATGTTGTTTGTTTGCTTTAATTACGGTATGTATAGCTTTAATTCTCTCTTCTTGCTGATGGGTTTGTTTTTATTACAGTTCTTGATTGTTGATTCTATCTTGATTTGCATTTATGCAAATGGGTTTTGTAGATTTTGATTTTCTTGATTGTTAATTTTTGGACAAGGAGGAAGGGAATCGCGACAACTAAGGTAAACCTCTAAAATCTAATCCAATTTCCTGCTGTTTAAATGCTTTATAAACACCAATAGGTGGTTGTGGTTATGTTGTTAAAGAGTCCACATTGCATTTTCAAACTTCTATTTCGGGTTATCTTCATGATTATGAAGCTTTAAAATAGTTCCTCATGGTGTGCCAGCTCAAGCCCCTGGCTGGTCAACATTCATGAAAGGAGCACCAATCACTCCTGCCATGATAAACGCTCTCGTTTCTGAACCTGCTTCAAGGTAACATATGTAAAAACTTCAAAGCATTTGTACACATGGTTTTTAATAAACTGTTAAAGCTAATTAGCGGATTTCAAGATTTAGTAAACGAAAAAGCAACTAAATTTAAGCTAATGGATTGGATGGAAGCTTAGCAGAGCTTGAGAAGGTTTTTGAGATTGCAGTCAACGGATCAAAAGATGAGAAGATAGTTGTTGCCTGCTGCTACTATTCTTTGTGGACCCTCTTTGATTCGAGGCTGGAATGTGTAGGTATATACATTTGTTATTCATAATTCACCAAAAAGGTAGAATTTGAAGGGTGTGGATTGACTTAAAGCGCATGATGGTTGCAGGAGCATAGTGTTTATTTCATTACCAGATTATTATCACCTCCACCACCTGCAAATTATTCCGGGACTGACAGTCATCTTATAGCTTATGCTCCCATGCTTAATTTCCTGCACCCATTGACTGCGTTCAAATCTTCTCTCTACATGGACTTGTAAGTTCATCTGATGCCATATTACTTATCAATGGATGGATACTTTGGTTATATAACTCAGTTTTTTGTTCGCGCAGGTTCCACATCTTGCCGGTGCTTTGATGCCTATATGTGAAGTATTTGGATCATGTGTGCCGAATATATCATGGACCTTGACAACGGGGGAGAAGAGATCTCGGAGGGTTGGAGACGTACCTCCAGTAGGGTCACAACTCACTCCTGAGTACCTTTTACTCTATAAGGTTGTTTCTAACTTTCTAAGGTTTTCCTTCTTTATAGGTTCCTGGTCAGAATTCATGACAGATTCTACTTGTGATGATTTGATAAGGACACAAACCATATCATCAAATCAAGAGAAGCGACAAAGTGACACATGTTCTGTTTCTAACGAGGTAGAAATGCAGGACTTGAATAATGAGATGCCAGATTCTCCATATGCCAAGAAGATGGTGAGTTTTTCTCCTATGCTGCAATAAAATGGTTCTCTTTTTAAAAACTTTCAACATAGAGTTAATTTCATATTAAATGTAAAACAAGTTAGTTCTTTTCAAACTAACTTGATGCAAAAATTAATTCATGATCGCGAGAAGGCGAATCTTTCCCAATAGAGAACATGTCTTTTAGGTACATATTGTGTATTATTCAGCATTTGGTTTAATCTTTGAAACTTGTATGTTCAAACAATAGAAAAATTCAAATATGTCTCACTTTGCTACATAGAAATCTTAAAAATATTATGTCTTCGTGTCTGTTTTTCGTTGTATTCAACCAGAAAAAAAAGCTAGTTTTAGGGTCATAAAGATAGAGGCCGAAAAAGTGCGTAACAGCAAGATTTAATCGCATTTAGTTGCAACTATTTATGTGTAGCATGTGTCCGAGCAATTTTTTTTCCTAGAATTTAAGCATGTCAATTAACAAAAGGCATTTCAGATAACAAAAGGCATTTCACCTTGAGCTCAGCTACTTTTTTTTGATAAGGTTAAATATCCGTTGCGTTTGGTGTCTTGGCTCATTTTATCTACCATTACGCTTTTCCGGTACGCGTATTGCTAACAAATTTAACTTGATTGTTAAGTTGGCAGGACTTTCGGATTGATGTTTGTTAGTAACATGTTCTTCACTGCATCGCGAGGGCACCACGCTAGACATCATAACTGAATCTCATATTAGTTGGGACACCCGCTGCAACGCGCGGGCATTCCCGCTAGTGATTATATAAGACTGAATTAAAATACTTTTGGCCCATTCGATCAAGAACAGAAATTTAGGAACAGATGTTTGGAACCCCCTTCAGTCCCCCTTTGTTAAAAATATTGTATTCTACTTTTAGCTAACAATCGGTGGTCATTGATGAAAGGTTGTAAAAGTTCATTGGTTTTTCTTCAATATTGATCAATCGAAGCCATTATTATGCTAACCAGATGAATATCCGATGCCCTAAGACAGGTTTTCCTACATTAATGTTAGATGTGTAATTTTGATTATTGTTTTACAAAGCTATGCTTGTCATGTGACCATTTTATTTTTTGCATCGTATTGACTTTGTAACCTACTAGGATACTATATTTTATTTCTATTTTCTAATTTAGACTTGAGGATACCACCTTTTTTTTTTTACAAGATGCAACACATTCTGGTTAGTAACTAAAGTACCCTCCCTCCAAGCATTTTATCTATTTGTAGTCATCAGTGATCGGTATATTTGGTACACGGATTGGGGACACCTTCTATCCTACCAATGAATTATACCCTTATCATAAAGGTACACATATTAGCTGCATAACTCCTAACCAGACATCTGTTTGCGCTTTTTTTAGGTTAAATTTGCAGCCATAACATTATTAATTCCTTTTCTTTTGGATGATGACTTTGAAGAGGATGATGACATCGTCATTACTCACCAAACCTAAGATGATGTATTTTTATGCACATGTTTGACTCTTAATGTAAGCATATTAGTTGATTGTAACATTGGAAGATTAGAGTGTAATTCCCAAACTTTTTGCACACAGATGAGTGATGACAATTGGTGCAGAGAAACATACATTGACAACAAATTAAGGAATCTGCTCAAATATGGATTCATCAAAATTGCTAGGTAATTCTCAAAAAGCTTGTATGCAAATCAATGTGAAAAACATAAGGATTGCATGTTTTATTAAGAAAAATAGATTTTTTTTTTTTTTTTTTTTTTTGCATATGGTTAACAAATTTTGTAGGATCGTGCTTCGGACAAGAAACGATGTATCGCGTGCGTTTCGGATTAAAGGCGGAAACAATAACCCGATTAGTTGTTATAGGTCAGTGTTTATGGAAGAAATAATAATATGAGAGCACACACACAAAAACACTCACAAATAGTTGCAACTTGTATTGGAATGGTAAAAGGTTTCCAAATGAGCTAAGGCAAGGGGTATTTATAGGACTGTCTCATACACCTCCAAGCATGCACGCGTATGAGACTCATACACGTCTCTTGTCTAGGTGTATGAAGTTTCTGTAACACCCTAACCGATGGCGGAATCATCGAGGTGTCACGTAGTGACGATTGTTCAAAAGCTCATGGTACTAAAATGTAAATATATGATTATTGAATATTGTTTTACAACATGTGAAATTTAAATACAAGACATCAAAAATAAAGATAATTGATTGATTTAATCTATGTCCAAAGTCCTATGTGAAGCGTCAAGCAGCTTATCCTGAAACATGCACGAAAATAATTTTGTCAACATATGATGTTGGTGAGTACTACTTAGTTTTGTACGTATAGTATAAGTTTTTGAAAAGTAGTACAATTCATGTGTCTAGCATCACCAAGGCATTATGTAAACACGCAAGTAACCAAACAAGACAAAGATCACATGTAAAGTTGTACAATGAAATTGATAATGAGCACCTCAACACGTGTGAGTCTAAAAGAGCACCATAACACAAAGTTATGTCTAAATGAGCACCGCAACATAAGTTACGTCTATGTGTAAAGAGCGCCATAACATAAGTTATGTCTAGATGTATGATTTTGTATGTAAGCTACGTTCATGTTCAAACATAAGCACAAAGATAAACAAGACACGTATATGAATTGTAAATGAATAAAAATGTATGTGTAAATGAGTATGAAAGTTTGTATAATTGTGCATGAATCACCCCAAAAGTTGTAAAAACGAAAAAGGGGATAAGTAATACTCACATAGCAAGGTGGTAAGTCTTATGTAATTGAATAAGTGAAAGCCGAAGTTGCCAAGTATCACCCTATGTATATGATAACAAATAAGTCTAAGTCTATCTAGTCTATAAGTACTTTCTAGGGCTTCGAATTTGGTGATAGGTATTCGTTTGATTAATAATTAAACGTTTAATAAATAAAAGAAATTTGATAAATAAATAAACAAAAGTCTTTTTGTATAATTTAAATTAAAGATGATCACAATATTAAGTTTTAAGTGTGTAAATAATTTTTATAAAATTATTTTCTTGAAAATAGAATATTTAATCTATTTATTTCAAATTGTCAAAATATGACTTTAATATCTAAAAATATTAAAATTAAAGAATTCTTGAATTAAAAATTGTATTTCAGTTCTAAATAATTAGAAATAATTTATATAAAATTTTGGTACAAAAATATTGAAAAATGAATTTATTATGATTTAATTATGATTAAAACTAACAAAAATTGATTAAAAATATTAAACAAACAGTTTTTCAGAAATAAAAATTATTTCTGAAATGTATATTGTTACACAAGTTTAGAATAATTTTTGTGGAAATTTATAAAATCGTTTAGATAATTTTATAGAATTTTATAGTTTTAAATGAATAAACTTGTAATATTTATAATATATATTAAATAAATTATTTTTGAAAAACTAAAAATTGGACAGCAAAGTTTATCATTGGAATAACATAAAATAATTTTTTTAGAATTTATAAAGTTGTTTTAGTATTTTAAAACTAATTTAAAAGATTATTATGTTGAATATATAAATAACAAGGGATAAAAAAAAATGTTTGTTGTTTATGAGGATCGAACCCGGGTTCAGACCCGGTTCAATCTTTAACCATCCTGACTCCCACCACTGGGCTATGCCCTTGTTTGTGTTTAAAACAGAAAAGTAATAATTTAAAAGCTTAAATCTGCAAGGGTGTTCTTCCCCAATTCATGAAGAACGAGCCCTAGTTTCTTGAATCAAATAAATTAACGATCAATAGCCTCAGAAATGTTAGGGCTATTGATCGATTGATCCTGAATAACAAAACCCATAAAAAATAAACAACTTACAAGCACTAATTCGTGTATGATGCTCGGTCAAACTAAAAGTCAACGGGTCTTGAAATCGTGAATTAAAGCTTGGACAGAAAGATTTGAGAGAAGGGAAATGATTTTTGGCATATTTAGTTGGTTGTGGATGCCTCAATTTATACTATTACGTATAATCATTCGATTTAGAAGGTTGACCATGTTTATTAAATCACACGCGTTTAGGCTTCAAACGAGTATGTAATGGCCGTAATTTACGCGAATTTAATAAGTTGGTCTTCAATTTCGAGTTCTATGGTGTGGTCAACTACAAGGTCAATGGTCAAAGCAAGAAGAAAAGGAAAAAAAAATAAAAAGAGGGTGTTTGGGTTCTGCAGCGATCAGAAGGGGAAGAAAGTAGCTGGTTGGTTCGTCTTAGAAGGTGTTAAAATAAATGGGATCCAGTTCTAAACACAAAGCATGTATGTGGTGTAGTGGTGGTGTTGCGTGTGGTATGTGTGTGACCCGGCTGTTGCTCGGGTTCGAGTCCCGCAGCAGCAGCTTTTATTTATTTTTTTTTAGATAGAGGGGAAGGGAGAGGAAGTGGTGCTGGGCCTGCTGTTGGGCTAGTGATGGGCTCAGATTGGTGTTGGGCTCCAAAAGGTTTAGGAAGGGTGGGTTTATATGGTTTGGGTTATGGATTATAAGATTGATTGGGTTTGGTTTAGAGATAAAAAAAATGTATATATAATAAAATCTGAATTTTTATTTTTATTATTATTATTATTATTATTATTATTATTATTATTATTAGAAATAAAATGAAAAGAAAAAGTGACGGATGTCACAGTTTCATACACCTAAGACTATCCTGAAATTCCCAAAATACCCCTTGACCTCTAAAATACTGCCCGATAACATCTAAAACGTACATAATCATGCCTATGACTATTATGGACCTATCACTAGCTGGGGACAAACACGAAGTGCACTAACAGTCTTCCCCTTGGACCTAGCTAGTGATCTGTAGACTTAACCAGTCACGGAGCTGGGGATGTCTTGAAAGACGTTCACAGACTCCCCCTAAGGTCTGGCTAATGATCTTCAGTCATCAAGTCTTCGTATATATCTTGCAATCTTCAACATGGGAACATATACCGCAGTGCACTAACAATCTTTCCGTGAAGACTTGAATACTTGCTTCATGAGATATCGTCTTGGTCTTTGATCAGCTTTGGTAACTTGGGAGAAATAAAGAAATCTCCACTATTTCGATGAATGATTCTTTGACGAAGACGGAGACCAAAAAGATCGGCACTTTCATTTCTTGATTCTCATCTTCTTCAGCTTCGGTTGCTGGAGCTCTACCACGGTCTGGTGTCTCTGAAGATGGAAAAGCGGGTTGTTGTTGTTCAGGATGATCTTGTTGTTCAGATTCTGGTTTTGTTCAGCTTCAAGCTTTGTCGTCTGATTCATGATGAGCACACTTGTTGTGTTTGATCCTGCAGAAAAAATTAATAAAAACTGCACACAAACTACAACTTGTATTAGAATGACAAATAATTCGGACTCAATCAAATTCTTGAAGTTTATCATTCGATAAACTTTCAAGATTTGTCCATTTTGACTACCATTTAGAGAAACAAAGAGTTCTCCCCTTGAACAATTGAATCTATTCAAATTTCAAGCTGAACTTTGAAACTTGTCAATTTCAACCCTTTAAATTATGAAAGCTGCATTTTGACCCTTGAATTTTTAAAGACTTTATTTTATTGTGTTTCGGTTTCGGATATTAGATTCCAATTGAAGAATTTACTATTCCAACATTGGTTAATCGAAAATAAAATCTTTTTTGGATTTTTGGTTTTTTTTTCAAAAAATAAGAACTTTAAAGCAGATAACTAATATTCACAGATAATATTTTTGCGAGCTTGCTGATAAGAGAATCATATTAGTATTCAAACTTGCCATGATAACCTTTGTTTAGCTAATACAGATTAGGATTTTCAATAAACAAGCGATTACCAATATATTAGTCCACTTAAACTTAAAAACCAGGATTGCTCGCCGACACTTTAGATAGATTAAGGTAAGATTTATACTTGCAGTCAATAGTCCCCACGCACATGACACATTCCTGTATCAGGCATTGCACAAAGATTCATCGTAACGGGTGAGTAAACCATGACCATCCGTCTACAAGACACGAGACTGGTTAAGTCCCGGTCAAAGTGGAGGCAGATACCAGAAGCCATTTTATTATTTTCCTTTTTCTATGTGGATAATTTCCTCAGAGGGCGTGTACAATCCAAGTCACCATCCCAGTTCACAGTCGCCATCAGGTCCGTATTTATTCGATATAATACGTTGTGGCTGACTTAACAGACTTGGCTTAGCGGGTGTGTTCAATCCAGGTCACTATCCTAGTGAGCAAGCACCATAAGCTTCATAATTATATATAGTATGCTCCACAATGCACAATGGCTTACTGGTACGAGTAGCTGAAGACGAAAGATGCTCACGCTTCGCAGCTAGACTTCTCTTATTTGTTTGTACGAGAATTAGGGTTTGGCTATTGATGGATCTTTTTAGCATGATTAAGAACGCCTGATCAACTCAATCGGATCTGTGATAAATCCAAGATTTGACCATTTAGTCCTGGATATATCACAGGTTAAAGACTCAGAACCTCAGATTTTGGCAACCCATCAATCGAGATTTCGGTACCAAGACCATATGCCAATGAGGAGGGTAACCACTCAACTTTAAGTTGTTAATGTTTATATCACCGTGCCAACATTGAAATGATTTTCAGGCCTACCGGTATATCACTTGTAAGACTATTTATCATTTGCAGTTTTAGTGTTTTGGAAAATCAGACAGTCCACTGATGTACTATCATTTTCTCTTTTTCTTACAACAACTCTTTTTTTATTTTTTTTATGTTTGTGTTTTTCTAGATTTATTTTCCTCCTAAAATTCAAAAAGTTTAAAGAAATTGAAATCTTTTTGAATTTTCTGATAGAAAAACGGTTAAACAAAAACAGATCTTCCGATGTGGTTTACTCATATTTCCCAAATGCCTTTTAACTTTCAAAGATAGTCAAATTTAGATTTGTCAAATGATTTGGTAAAATTATTGGCAATTTGGTAGTTAGTGTGGACTATAGTAATCACTGGATTCTTAGAGATTGCTATGGAAGTTACACTGTCAATAAGTAAGTGGAGGTGATAAGAAAACGCAAACCGTAGTCACGCATGTGTGTTGATGTATCCAAGGAATCCGGAAACAGCAGCTTAGTGTAGCTACCTGATTCGGCTTCGCATGTTGCAGGAAACTTCAGTGACGACCTCCCATGAACTGATATCCACCCGTTGCGGATCCAGCTTCAGCATTGTAACCATCATTGACAAAATCACAAAAGTCAACGAGATCCAACTTATCGCCATTAGGGTACCATAGACCTTCGGTAGGTAACTCTTTAGATAATGAAGGAACCGTTCTACAGCAATCACCCAGTCCATTCTTATTCATTATTGACACCCGTTGTTAAGTAGAAACACCGGGTCATGATTTTAATCTCATAATACATTTATTTTATTTCTTCATTCTTAACAAACTCCCTCCTTTGATTGGCTATGGTTAGATATCCTCCAAATATGTTCTGATCAAGTTACCGAAGCAATATGTCACCTATTTAGTGCTAAGATGACCCACTGTCAACAATCAAATGACTGCTGATAGTCCCTCCTGGAATACCCTGCACACTTGTTCAAAGATTAGTTCTGGAGGGGGACCCAGGCCTTGATGGTCGCTAGTCAGCCTAGGTCATCAACCATTGGTAGATCCATCCACCTACCATGAGAAGTTGGACTAGGATCACATGATGATGAACCCTGTGAAGAATTTACTGATTTAGGTCTCCAAACCTGCTTATTTTTATCTTTGAAGACTTTTTGTTTTGCAGGCTTGGGTTCGGCCTTAGGTTGTGCTTTTGGGTTTCTCTTTGGACTTTTGTTAGGGTTTGCCTTGATCCTTGGGAATCAATAACCCGATTAGTTGTTATATGTGAGTGTTTATTGAAGAAATAATAATATAAGAGCACACACACAAAAACACACACAAGGGGTTGCAACTTGTATTGGAATGGAAAAAGTTTTTCAAATGAGCTAAAGCATAGGGCATTATAGAACTGTCTCATACGCCTGCAAGAGTGCACGTGTATGAGACTCATACATGTCCCTTGTCTAGGCGTATCAAGTTTCATACACCTAAGATTATCCTGAAATTCCCAAAATACCCCATGACCTCTAAAATACAGCCCGATAATATCTAAAGCGTACATAATAATGCCTACGACTATTATGGACCTATAACTAGCTGGGACATACACGAAGTGCACTAACAAATTTCCTTAAATTGTTGCAGAAGTTAATGCTCCATACCTATTTTCAACATTGTGGAAGGTTAGTCATTTTCCATATGTGACCAGTTTGATTTGTTTGCATATGAATGACTCTATTCAGTTTGTTTTCATCTCAAACACTTCAATGAGGAGAGTCACACAAATAGATGGTCGTTTTAACGTCGCTATATATAAAGCAATCATACAAAGTAGTATTGTTTGTGTAAATTTAATGTTTGGAAGATTTTGGATGTAAAAACACTTACAATGTTTGTTGTATTCATAATCGAACACATTTTTTTGTTCATTAAAAAAAATGAACATGTTCTTGTTGGTTTATGTTCGTTCCTTTAAACTTAAACGAATAGTTTACGAACATAGTATAACAAACATAAAACAACACAAATAAACATAATTGAACAAACATAATCAAACACAAATATACATATTTAACCAAATATAAAAGAACATGGAAGGACATCCAGTAGTTTTTTATATAAATTAGTGATTAATTATGATAAGTTTCATTGGAGAACCTATTTTTTATTAACAATAACCCAATTACTCCTTAAATATATCTGTATAAGAAATACGAAAGCCCATTTTCTGATTATATTTATATTTATATAACATAACTACTTATGTATTTATTAAAATTTAAACGAACAAATATAAATGAACATAAATGAACGAACAAAATGGGTGTTCATGTTTGTTCGTTTAATTAAAGGAACAAAAATTTCCTTCGTGTTCGTTCATGTATTAAACAAACGAATATAAACAAACTTCCAGCCAAACAAGTTCATGAACAGTTCGTAACATTCTATTTGTTTACATGCCTACTAAAAACATTTCAAATTGGACCACAGACACCCTAATAAAATATACCACGTGATAATTGATAAACTAACAGAAAACGAGTACTCATTGTTAATTATTGCTGCCACTACACCGCGCGGGCTTCCGACTAGTATATATATAGAGGAAGGATAAATTAAAAATCCCCTTGAGTTGAGAAAACAAAAAACCCATGTAAAACCAACTAATTTTTTTTTTTTTTGAAAAAAAAAACATAAGGTAACATATATGTTTTTAAGCGTTTTGGGCAAAATAAAAAAAAAACGCCGATGGAATATTTTTTAAAAAAATAAACAAAGTTTGCGCTATTAACATATGTTTTCAGCTTTTTAACATATGTAACAGTGCAAACTTTGTTTATTTTTTTAAACAAATATCCCATTGGCACGTTTTTTTATTTTTTTGGCCCATTCATGATACCATCAATTCTACTTAAACAAACATTTTATAAATTTAAATAAAAAAAATACAAACAAACTTATATAATGAATTATATATATAGTATTTAGAATAATTTTTCCCCCAAACGGTCACATAACTGTTGCCAATGGTCACTTTTTCTCCGTGATGGTTGTCACTAGATTTTGGCCTCGCGCCCGTGATATTTTGGTGGGGGCGGTGGTTGTGATTGTCACGACCATCAGTGACCACCCCGCCCACCCTCAGAGTTAAAAATTGATTGAGGTACAAGTTTGTATTATGCAGAGAGAAAAGGAATCTGATTCTACTGGCGTCAAGTTAGTGCTTCAGTAGGTACATCTTAGATACTTGCATGAGAATGGTGGATTTGGGACTTAAACGGAGTGTCAATAACAGTGAAGGAAAAGATGGTAGGTTCCACCAATATTTGTTTGGTCAAACCATATGGGCGAAGACAAAATAACCCATTCGTCGGCTTTATAGTTGCAAACTAAAGATTTCGATAGATAAAAGTTGGATACGAGGATTTGTTTTCTAAGGAGACGTCGGTCAGCAGTTTGAAGCAATAAGACTGATGTTTGTTTTACGGAGGAATCAATGGTGAACAACTTTGGTGAGAATAGACTAACGCAAGTTTTAGATTGCTTTGATACCAATCAAAATATCAACTCTTGTAAATATTGATGATTGTGTTAACAAAGATACATGTAGTTGGAGAGAAATCCAGAAGTTAAACCTAACAGGTTGAGTACATGAGAGGTCGGTCAAGCGGTCAGCACTAGGTTAGGATAAGTTTGATTAAAACTAGAGGCGTCACTACTAGAAAATTGGCATTTTGCTACAAAATTTTCTTACGGAAAAAAATGCGTCACAAATCTTAACAAAGTTGCTACTCATTTGTGACGAAAAAAAATCTATAATTTTTTAGCAAGTTTGTGACACAATATATCTACAAATTTCTTAGGAAATTACGTAGGAAATGCGTCACAAATTTCCTACACCATGTTTTTGTCACAAATGCGTTGAAATTTGTGTTACAAATGTGTAGTAATTGGTTTGCGACGAGGGTTTTTCTAACATCAAGGTTTTGTTGAAAATGCGTCACAAATCAAGAAAATGCAAGATTTGTGACGCATTTTCAACAAAACCTTGATGTTAGAAAAACCCTTGTCGCAAACCTATTACTACACATTTGTAACACAATTTTCAACGCATTTGTGACGAAAACATGGTGTAGGAAATTTGTGACGCATTTCCTACGCAATTTCCTAAGAATTTGTAGATATATTGTGTCACAAATTTACTAAAAAATTGTAGTTTTTTTTTCGTCACAAATGAGTAGCAACTTTGTTAAAATTTGTGACAAATTTTTTTCCGTAAGAAAATTTTGTAGCAAAATGCCATTTTTCTAGTAGTGCGTTATGTCTGACACAACAAAAAAACACGACATATAAATTAACAGGTTCTAGGTCGGTTAATATAAATAGTTTTAACTTAACATTTTAATCAAACAAGACTCGTTTAATATATGGGTTAAACCGGACAGTGTCTGTTTATCAAATACATTAACCTATTAACCTCTTTGAGGTTAAAAAAAAAAAAAAAAAAAAAAAAAAAAAAAAAAAAAAAAAAAAAAAAAAAAAAAAAAAAAAAAAAGAGAGAGATCATATTTAGATTTTAGCGAAGGTTATGAAAAAATGTTGCAATTTACATTTGATTTTTTTTTTTTCACTCATATGGTTTTACCTTAACTAATAAATCTCAAAATTTGGATTGTTTTTCGTCAATCACCTCTTAATATCCAAAAACTTTATTCAATTGTTTTACCAAGCATTGTCCAATTATTTTGATTCACTTCCTCCTCTGATCTCGAATTAAATATATAAAATTGATTTTGTTAATTTAGAATGAGAGATCAAGAAGCTAAAGGACATCAACTACACAAAAAAAAAAATGTTTCATTTGAGAAAAAAAAACTATTTTTTTTAACAATTAAACGAAACTATATTTCACCAAACATTATTACATCCGACGTTTCCACCCAGGCACATTAAGCGAGTAGCTACCTGAGCCAAATCAAAAAGACATACATACCATAATATGATTACATCCCAAAAAATAACCTCCCTAACTAGTCATTTACTTCGAATCACCTCCAAGCCCAAACCTGTTTCCATCAGGCGTTGTCAAATAACGAAAAGTCCCACCATGACGCCTTTTCGAGTCCTACGAATCTACCACGTTTGACCATCCACCAAAATGAGTCCATTTTAATTTCTTCTAGTAGAATCGGTGTTGCCGTACTCACCTCTCTAATTACCTTCTCGTTCCTTTTAATCCATAGCTTCCAAATTGTTAAGCACACAACAGCAAAAAATCACCTTCGCTTTCTTATCTGCAGCTCCCGCACATCCAAAAGCTTCGATTATTTTTTCGATCGGCTCCTCTGTTTTCAAGTCGCTAATCTTCAACCATTCTCCCACGTTCCACCAAATAGCTCTAGCCCATACACAACTCGAGAAAATATGATTTATCGTTTCCAGATCTGAGCCACAGCGTTTACAATAGTTGTCTCCAACTTGAACGCCTCGAAAAGATAATGCCTCTGCAGTGGGAATCTCGTTCTTAGTTATCCTCCAAATAAAAGCCATGACTTTCGGTGGTACCATTTTATTCCAGCAAAGTTTTGAAGCCTGTTGTGCACCCCAAGACTACTGCAACGGATCCAACCTCACCTGTTTAACTGAAAAACCTTTCGCAGCCCCAGATGACTCCCACGACCATCGATCCGCATTCAAGTTTATAGCTTGTTTATTAATCAATAACCAGAGCCTATTCATGTCTCCCCACTCTGCCACGGAACTAGGGAGCCTCGTCCATGGGATATCCCACCAGATTATACCATGTATGAACATGTAACATTCACTAACCTTCGGGTATTTGACACTGCACATTTGCGCCAGTCCAGGAAATTCATCCTTCAGCCGGATATTTGAGCACCATTTATCTTCCCATAGCCTGACCGTATTACCCTTTCCCACTGAACACATACACTTTGATTCAAGATTAAACTCACGCTTTGCAGTCTCTTTTTGAACGGCTGCAATATTGGACCACACCCCCACATAAGATTTCTTCCATGGTATAAATCCCGAGTTATTTCTCCCCCCGTGTACCGACTTTATAACCAAACACCACAGCTAATCGTTGGACGTTTTGAATCTCCACCACCACTTAATTAATAATGCAATGTTAAGGTCTTCAATGCTTCCTACACCCAACCTGTGACATTCGTCACCCTCGTTTTTCGTCAAATCAACAATAATAGCCCTTCAAATATTTCCATTATAACCCCGACAAGTTTCGTCGTTTTCAAAATTTATTTTAGAGTAAACAAAGAAAAAAAAATTAACATTAATATATATATTAGGGGTCGGGTATAAGTTTTTAGCAAATGCGTATCTTGAAACGTCCACGCAATGGATTTTATGAAAATTTCAAGTTTTTATAAAGTTTATAAACTTTTTGGTTAAATTAACTCAACTTGGTTAAGTTTTATTAAAGAAAAACTAACTTAGTTATACAATACACTAACCTAGTTAGACTAGAGGGACTATTTATGCCAATATTTAAAAGTTTTAAAAAAATTTCTCTTCTCCCCTCTGTCTCCCTCGCATTCCCGGTGGGCAGATTCCGGTCGCCGGAATCGAGTTCCGGCAAGTTATAAAACTTGATTTTAATGCGTATTTAACTCGTTTTAAGGTATTAACTGAATGCTTAATCATTTGCGGTCAGTTTAAACACGAAATGTACGTTATTACCAGCTTTTAATCGGCCTTTATGATTCCATTTTTGAAACCGTCGAGCTCATTCCGGTCATCTTATAAATTCGAGCAAAACACTATAATTTCATATTTATTATATAAATTAACCATTCCATAACCTTCCTAGACCTCCACATATTCTAAACCCACAGCGAAAGCTTCTTATTCGCGTCCAAAAGGTGTTATTTTCGTTTTTTTTTTCGGACCTTGAAGCCAATTGCGAGCATGTAAAACGCATTGTAAGTATGAAATCTTGATGCCGTTTTACTTTCTATACAATTCCGACCAAAAACCCCTTATTACAGATCTGAAATTGTATCTGAATCGGGTTATTAAGTTTGTGTTAGGGTTAGGGTTCTTGCTAGGTGAATTGGGGAAGAAGATGACATCTCAACATGTGTTTAAGTAAATTCTGATTTTAATTATATAAACAAGCATGACATGTGGCTTAGTGGTTTGATGGGTGTTTCTATCTGGAAGGGATCCAGGTTCGAAACCCACTTGATGCACATCTTTTTGCTGATTTTTTTTAATTTATTATTTCATTATTTATTTCCTTTATTTTAATAATTTAAAATTCATTTAAACTTAAAATATTCATAATAAATTCATGTTTGATCCAAAAATCATGAAAATTTAGGTGTAGCATCTTGACACCATGAAGAAAATTATCACACTTTTATTTTCTGAAAAATGTTTTATTTTTATATTTTTATTGAATTAAATTGATTTAATCATATTTAATTGATTAAAAATTCATTTTTAATGATTTTAATCTCAAACTTTTTGCTAAATTATTTCTAATTATTTTGAACTGAAATAAAAGATATTTGGTTCAGAAAACAATTATTTTTATTAATTTTCCTATTTTTAATCATTTAAACATGATTTAATTCTATTAAAACAGTTTTAAATATAAATAAGTTTATACAAATTATGAGAAAATTTATTTTCATTGATTTACATCATAAAGAATCCATTTCCTATAAAACTAACATTTTGGATCATGTTATGTATTTTTAATTTTATTTATGTAATTAGACATAATTGAACATTTATTTGTTTACATTATTTAAACATCTATTTTATAAACACTTTTATTATAAAATAGAAATGTTTTATGTTTGAGAATTTTAATTACCATTTGTTAAGTCAATGTGAAAGACATAATTATTTATTTATTTATACATTAATGATTATGATAGTTAAAGTAATTAACTAAATTATTTCGTCTTAATTATTCAAACATATTTTTATCTAAATATTCAATAGGTAATAATTATATGACTTAAACCACACTTACAACCTTTCATATATTATTTGTGATATACAACTTTTACATTAACGCAACTTATCATTAAAATTCTAATTCCCCAAATCGACTTAGTAAACCCTAATGCCTTAGACCCTAGATACTTTAGACTTTTAGACATTTCCTTATTAGTATTTATATACATTATAGGTTGAATTCCTCGGAATTCCCATTACTTAGCTCACGACCGCTTAAGTGGATTTTGATCGCTTTCGCAAACTGTGAGTATATCTTTCCCCTTTTCATGTTTTACACTTTTGGGGTGATTCATGTACGCTTATTACTTCACTCACTTAATCATGGTTTATTCTATATTCACAATCGCAATTCTTGTATGTGTTTTACTTGTTGATTCGTTGATAGTGTGTACTTATGACCTTAATCATTAACCGCTGGGCGGCCTAGCATAGCAATAAATAGTACTTAATTATTGTTATGTGTGAACGATTATTCATCGCCTACTATGAGCGAATACTATATATATGTGACTCTTGATTCAATGAACGAAAGGTTTGATTTTGGGTAGCATTTGTACACAGCTTGAACACTAAATTGTAGACAGTATGACACGTGAATTGCGAAACACTTTTTCTACCATATGTATTCAAACAGGGTATGCTCACCAATACAATTTTTGTATTGACCAAAATATTTTGTACATGTTTCAGGTTGTTTTGAGACGCTTCTTTTAGGCTTTTGGATTTTATATTTCAGTCTTGTCTACATTGTATTTTAGCTAGACTTGTCACTTTAGAATTATTGTATCCTTTATCTATTATGTTTCCCCTACAATTTTTAAACGTTAATAAATTTTATATATGAGGTTTTTTTTAAAAAAAAATTACACCAAATTAACGAACGTTTTATTATCTTCCCAACGAGTACCATATTGTTATACAAAAAACGGAAAAAATCGATTTTTTTGTCGGTGTTTGTTCATACAGGAGAAAAAAAACACATTGTGTTCAGGTAATTCATTAATCATGTCTATGCAAGTCACTAATCATGTTCAAACTAGAAATTCTATTTTCATCAAGAGCGGATTAGGTTAAAACAACTCATTTCCAATAAAAAAAAAAAGGAGTCAGTCACACATTCAAGACTACTACATTAATCACGCCCTGCAATGGTTGTTTTTAGCTCTGCTCCTCATGCAAACATACATCTTCTTTTAAATATACATTTTCATTCTTATTCACATGATTAAAATTGTTGATTTTTCATATTATAATACATTAATTTCTATGTTACATTATCACACATATTTTATGACATCATATTAGATTTATTTATCTCGTAAAACTTCTGGGATATCTAGTTCATATTAAAAAAAAAGTAATAAATCTTGGCCGACTCTCACTCTATTAAATTGATATTTCATTTTGCCTATTTTAGTCTTGTTTAAGATAAAAGAAAGAGTTAAATGCCAATTTCGTCCCTGAGGTTTGGTCAAGTTTTCTACTTCAGTCACATTTTTTTTACAGTGGAACCCCTGAGGTTTGGATTTTCTTACTATTTCCGTCCATTTCACTAACTCAGTTAAAAAATAACGTTAACTAAGGGGTAGTTTTGTCCTTTTTTCTACAATTTAAAATTTTAATAAAAAATTATTTTATTTTTCCTAAATAAAAGTAACCCTTACCCATACTGTGACATCCGTCACCCTCGTCTTTCATCAAATTGTCATTTGTAGTCCTTCATGTAATCGGTTATTAATTTAAACATGTTACATTGAGCATTTAAACAGAGTTTTCATTTTTTTTTATAAACATAAACGAGTAAAAGTGTATCGAAGGTTGGGACGATGTCAAGGTTTTACGTTAAATATTCACAAGAATATAAGTCATTAAGAAAAATGTATTAAAACTTGTAAATTCTTAAGTTTTATAAAGTTTTAAAAACTTTTAATTAATTTTGGTTAACTTAGTTAAAGCTTTATAAAGGAAAAATCTTACCATATTATAATTAAAATACTATTTAAATTCATTAAATCTATTTAAAATGCAATTAAATTGAGAAAAATTAAGGAAAGATTATTTTCACTATTTTACATCAGAAAATAATCATGTTTTTCATAAAAATATTATTTTGGACCATATCTTGTATTTTTAGTTATTCATATTTAATTAGTCATAATAAATTATTTAATTAAATATGAATTATAAAACCATTTTATGGATATTTTTTCTATAAAACAGAAATATTTCTAAGTGTGGAAAACATAAGTGTTTATATTTTCTTAGTCACATATTTAATCTTAAATCATGATATATTTTATTCAAAATTATTATTAACTTTGAGTTATCATAAAACTTCATCTTCCCTACATACGCCAAGCAAACCCTAATGCCTTAGATTTTGGATGCCTTAGACTTCTTAAGTCACTTTCCTCATTAGTATTCTTATCCATATAGGTTGAGTTCTTCGGAATTCTTAAGCCTTTTGTGACGAACTTTCTTGGATTTACCACTTAGCAAAACTGTGAGTATATCTTTCCCATTTTTTCATGTTTTACTCTTTTGGGCTATTCATGTACACTATTATCAAATGTTATTCTTATACTTAATGCAATTCTCATGTGTGCTTGCTTTATGTGAATTTGTGTGTATCTATGCTTAGTCAAAATCATTAACCGTTCTGCGGCATTGCATTTCAATGAATAGTACTATGGTATATATCCCTTGTGACTCTGTTGAGAGACCTTGGTCATTATCTTGTGATTCATTATACTAAAAATGGTTTTCATGTGTTAGTCTTAATCTATTAGGGTTGGTTTTGACTAATGCTGCTTAATACATAATTGCGAACAAGTATACAACACATAAATTGCGAAATGTTTTTATATTATATGTATCAAATGGATATCCTCACCAATACATTTTTGTATTGACCTATACTATTTTCGTACATGTTTCAGGTTATTTTTTAGATGCTTTTTAAGCTTTTGGAATTTATATTTAGATTTTAGATTCATTGCATTTCAGTTTAGATTATTACTTTGAATCATTGTAACTTTGTATTTCATTTCAATGTAATAAACTATTTAATCAATGTATCAATATTTACACTTTAGTACCATGAGCTATTGAACAATCGTCACTACGTGACACCTCGCTGTTTTCGCCATCGGTCAAGGTGTTACACTTACCCCCACCCACCCCTATCTCTTCCTTTCTCTCTCGAGAGAGACCTTCACTCTCTTTATTCTTATCATGTCTTCACACAATACCACAACATTCCTCTGCTTCTCCTCTGTTTTGAAGGTGGTGGTGTATGATGTTGATGATGACTGAATGTGTTCTCGAAATGAACGATAGTAAGTCATTAGTGATCTAAACGTCCATACACAATTCATGAAATTCCAATCTATTCTGCCCATATTTTTATTTAATGTTATTTCTCTCATTTCTTAGATTAGAAGAATATAGCCGGATGCAACATCAATTGGCCATTGCATAGAAAAGTAAATGCAAAACAGAACTTCAACAAGAATCCACTAGCGTTGAGCAGCACCATGCCAGCGATCATTCCACACAAAATCGGGAGTTATGTCCAGATCTACCTGAAAGATAGAACTGAATATCAATACATTTCATTTAAAAGACTTAAGATTATAGTTATGGTGATGTGAGAGAGAGAGACAGAGAGAGACAGAGAGAGAGAAGGAGAGAGGGAGGGGGTGGGTGGGGTGGAGTTTGTTTTGATTGTGTTTTTGTTTTTAAGGATTAATTACATATATCCCCCTATTTTCAACTATAATTACATATATACCCAACCTAAAATTTAAATTACATATACCCCCCTACAAAACTTCATAAATTACATATATACCCATTCTATGAAAAATGCATAGGAAAATAACTATTTTACCCCAATTCTTTTACTAAACTATATTCACGACAAGTCATAAAACACATTCTTTGCATCCTACAACTTATATCCCGTACGATCTTTCCAACTTAGTAAGTTATGAACACTAAGAACATGTAACATGCAAAATGTTTCCATGTATCCTACAACTTGATTTCACTGAAACGAGTGTTCTAACACTCTTACATAATCATTACTAAGCCCTCGTATCATTACATTCATCATAACATGTAATGATATGAGGTGCTTAATAATAGAATGGGTATATCTGATATTTTTAGTTTTTGGGAAGGGGAAATATGTAAATAAAATTTTTGACTTGGGTATATATGTAATTTATGAAGTTTGAGAAGGAGAAATATGTAAATAAAATTTTGACTCGGGTATATATGTAATTTATGAAGTTTGGAGGGGGATATATGTAATTGGCCCTTGTTTTTAAGGTTTTAAAAGGGGGAAGATGATGAGGATATGAGAAAGGTCAAAATTGCCCCTCATTTAATGGTGCAAAATGACAAAAATATCCCTGATTTAACGTCAGTTTCTAACGAAGTTAGTGAAATGGACGAAAATAACAAGAAAATCCAAACCTTAGGGGTTCCATTGCAAAAAAAAAAAAAAAAAAAAAAAAAAAAAAAAAAACAAACAAACAAACTTTTTTAGACTAAAGCAGCAAACTGGACCAAACCTTAGGGACGAAATTAACATTTAACACTAAAAGAAATCAAACCAAACAACCGTTAAAAAGTAATAAAAAAAGATGCATTATTATTTCACTTTTAATTAATTTCACTCAATATTTATACTAGTATTGTAGGTTTCTCGCGCTTCGCTGCAAGGACGTTTGTTTCGTTAAATCGACTTAGTTTTTGTTTTATGTGTTTTACCTTTTTTTTTGTGGTTTAACGTTTTTACGTCTACTTTTCATTTTTTTTATTTCTTTTATATACAAGTTTTTTCAGCATTGTTGGTGGTGATGATGTGGCATTGATGCTAATTGGCACTTTTTTTCGCCCTCTCTTGCAACGCAAAGAGCTTAATTCTAGTTATTTATTAAAAATAAGACCGGGGAAAATAAAAAAATGTACGTATAATTCATATGACGTAACTAGTGTTTGAAAATCGATATCTTTGTTTTGGCTTAGGACAACGAGATGAAAAGAAAGCTCATTACAAGTCCAATAATTGAGGTGTTTAGTTATATTCATCAAAGGGTCCAATAATTTCTTGAAATATATCGTGAAGTGGCCATTTCAACTAACCATAGACCACAAGAACCCACCACACAACCTGTTTGTTATACAATGTGCTAGCAATTCTAGATATGATCTGGAATATTACATGAAATGACATAAAAGTAACTAGACTTGGTGGTGTTATTTCTAACCCAATAAACATGTCTTTCTTCAAGTATATGCGTCTTTTTAATTAAACGGGGCATGTTAGGTTGAGCCATTGGCAGTTTAAAACGAGCGTCATCCCATTTCAAAATGAAATGATATATATGAGAAGAAAGAAAATATATTTTGTAAGGCAAATTCATCAAAATCCATTCACCACTAATTACTAGTGGAGTGCCCGCGCGATGCGGCGGGGAACATAACACTTAAAGGTTGAGTCGAGCTAAGGCTAGCTCGAGCTTGACTTGCACTTCATACCGAGTTGGCTTGGGTTGATTCTAATTTAAAATCAATATGGAATCTTAAACTCGAGCTCGGCTTGATCAAAAATCGAGTTGGCTTGCTTAACTTGATTTGGTTCGACTTTGCAACTAATTTATCATGAGGGTCAAACATATAAACTATTTTTGCCAAAAGGCTAAAAATAAAACTTTACTTAATCAGCCAAAGGACCATGTATGTATATTACACAATTTATCAACTCTTGTAAGGGCTTATGCCAACGGACTCTTTCATAGGAAACCGATACCTACCCTTTAATCTCTACTAGTAGGAATGCCCGCGCGTTGCGGCGGGTGCATCTGTTTTGCCCCTCGTGCATCGTGTTTGTTGGTTATTCGTTATGATGAAGTAGAAAATAACGATGTATAAAATATATGTTACTAAAAACTGAAACTCATAAGTATATCTTCTGAAAATTTTAAATGGGTACATAACAATAGGCCGTACTATTCCTTGCAACACCCTTAAATTGGCGCACGTCCTTTGGTGGGACCCTTTTATGTATCCCGAAGGCAGATAAGTATGCCATCGTAGAGCGGTGCTTAGCGTAGTGAAGTGGCGTTGTATCTCTTAATGACCATAAGATAGTGGAAGTGATGTAATTACTAAAATGCAGTTTGTAGTGTCCAGCATATTTCTATTATTTTAGGGCACCTGTGAGATGCAGCGGAGTCAATGATTTGCATAGATACTCTCGTTTTATGTTAGTTTGACAAGAGACGTAACAAATATAATTGACCAAACAAATTAGTAATCAATATAGTTAAAACTACCAAATCGACTGATAAGAACTTGTCTTCTTTTGGATATGTAAACAATTGGTGACTTCGTGAGATCAGAAACTTAAATTCTATTCCTAGAAGCTTATAGTAGCAGAGAAAACAAAAAACCATCGAGGAAGATGATGACGTTTCGCATGAAGTATTTATACCATATTTGCTTGTATAAACGTCAAGCCTACATATATCGCTCACTTTAATGGGTTGAAACGTGTCATGGGTTGGGGGTGTTGGCAAACTTCAAGCCTACATATTCATTTGTGTGCAAAAGTGTCACATCATACCATCCTGTAACCACATAAATTTAAAAAGAATATATATATATACATAATATATGATGTAATTTATTTACTATAAACATTGAAAGATATGTAAGTTATGTATGTGAAGAGTCACCACATTATTTATATACTAATTACATGACCACTATTTATAAGACTATAACATTGATACAAACATAATAAAGACATGGAGGTTATGAATGTAAAGAGTCACAATTGTTAATTTCCTCATCAATTTTATAATTATGTTTAAATTAATTTCTTCAACAATTTAATATTTAAGTAGAAAGACAATTTACCCACTATTTATAAGACTATAATATTGATACAAACATAATAAAGGTTGTATTTACTTAAATTTTGCAGGTATCCTTCACTGATGCTTTATAATATAGTATAGAAGATAAAAATTCGGGTTGATTCATTAGCGTGAGCATGAATTTATAGCTTTTTGATTTCTTATTTCTTAACACAAATAACATAAGTAATTAACACATAGTTAAGTTTTTGTTTTCTCTTTATGCTAGTGTTTAATTTATTTTATTAATTAGAATTAGAACTTAAACAATATACAATTGCCGAAAGCAAAATAATATTGCGAACCACACTACATACAACGTTTAACAAGAACATTAAATAGATCAACAAATACCTTAAAAGTCTTAGAACAAATATAGTTTACGTATAGATCGAGTTAACTATTTCATGGCGTTCAAGGAGACCATGTTGATTGAAATTGAGGAAAGTCTCCATACCCTTCTCCAACCATCCTCTCCATCATCTATCCTTCATGTCCATTTGTTCCCTGCAACATCAGTTTTCATCCCATGCAGTAAGTGGAATTAATATTTATAATATTTTAGAAACATATTAGCAAATCTAGAATGTTATATTTATAATTTTGTCTGTTTTATTTAGTTAACAATATATATGATTCAAGATACACAACTTCTTAACAAGGATAGTTGGGAAAGCCATATGTCCCCTTCACAGGGGCCATATCATCCAATTCAGTAGAGTTGAAGTCAATAGGTAATAGAACATGCTTGCTTCTGAAAAGCTTCATGGAGAGAAACTAAAAATGCACAAAGAAGAGAAAAAAACTGCACTAATTAATTTTGAAAAATATTTTCTCATCAATAATTCATAATATTGTTTATTTATTGTTTTAATTGTTAGTTGCACAATTAAATTACCTCAATTTGATTCTGCAACGATCCAACATAGTTGATTATTACATCCAACATCACTGACATTCTCATTGTCTATAGAAAATAACTAAATTTAAATGGAGCAAAACAATGATATATTATAAAGATAAATTTTTGTAATTATCAAAGAACATATGAATAAGTAGAAAAAAAAATGTATATATGTATATAAAGATTAAATCATATCTTTATACCTTGTAGCATCCGGGAACCATATCTTGCAAGCGTCTTAACTTCTCATTGATTTTTTTCTCTTCTCATCTAATGAAGACATAGTTTTTTTTTTTTTTTGGACAAAACAATGTTTCAAAACATGAAATTAGCTCTAAGATTTTGTTTGGGGTTATGAAAAGACTATTAGCATTCAAGAAATTGATTATAATGAAGTATATATATATATATATATATATATATATATATAATAATATAGAAGGGGGTTGAAAGGTCTCACATTTAAGATGCATCATAGGTTAGGTTGTATTTTGTGTTTTAAAAGTTGGACATAAGGGCATAATTGGGATAAGATTTTAGGATGTGAGCTATTGGATTATGTTAAATTTACCAATCTACCCTCCTAAGTGTCTTAATAGTCACAAGTATGCCAATAATACCCTTAATTTTTTTGCTTAAACATGTTGTACATCTTGTTTGTTAAGTTGTACGGAAATGAAAATGACTATCTTAGCCATCACTCCTCCTTAATAAGATAATATAGATTAATGTTTTGCTTCAAACATAAGTTGATAATTATGTCAAAAACAAATAATGAACTCCGATGTCAGCATTTTTGTTTAACGAAGAAGAAGTTGACCCAATTTGATTGAATGCCTGTTTATGTTTACCTGAGATCCAGGCTGATGTTTGAATTGTCCCACCCATGTCGTATGTTGACCCAACGTGGGTTGGGTTATCTCTTGGACCATCACCTACAATGCAACCACTACCTATGCTTATCATAATATATCTAACCATGTATTATAGTTTATGAGTTGTAAAAAAAGATGAAGATTATTAAACAGTTATAAGCTGTAAGAGTTAACAATTTATGAAAAAAAAAATTAGAGTAATAAGAGGGTTATAGTTGCTTTAAATTACGTTAATAAGATATATTAATATTATATATAGTAAAACTTGTGGACTTTCTAAGCATTTCTTTATATAAATAAAATATGAATTTTATTGGGTAATCTAAACCTAGATACGCAATGTGTATAGCATTTACATAGAGTTAGTATTGTCGTGTATTTATTATTGTTGTTTTGTTAACCTAATAACCTGTTCACTTCAATATAATTAGTCTTGCTTTTATTTTGTTCTTTGTACATGACAGGACGAAGAGAGCGTATGTAGGGAATTATAGCAACTTTTACTCGTAATAAATGTAATGAATACAAGGAAAGTTAATGCATTTGGTTTTGTAACAATAACATGGAAGCCATCCGTGTTGTGACGCTCTAGTTTGAATGGATGTGAATTAGATTAGAGATTCAATTTACAACATCAAACTACCACAAATCGTCCTAGATGCTAAAGTCCATTGTCACTAGCATACATGCAAAATCAAACAAACAACGAGCTTAATCATATTATAAAACGAGAGTGTTTTTATTTGTGTTAAGTCATTGACATGTGTCATGATGCACGAATTTTCCATTGTTGTCCACAATTTCCCTCGTAATACACTCTGCTTCATGTCCTGCGTGTTTCTCGTTTGAGCTATATCTCAATGAGGAAAATGAGTTGTTAAAATTTATCCCAACATGCTACCACTTCATTATTCTCAATGGTTATTCCAAGCAACCACTATACAACGTATGTAAACATAAGAACAAAGATTATAGAGAGAAAGATAAGATGAAAAATGAGATAGCTCTTTATCAAGGAGTTATACCAAATAAACATGTCTTTCTTCAAGAATATGTGTCTGTTTAATTAAACAGGGCATGTTAGGTTGAGCCATTGGCAGTTTTAAAACGGGCGTCATCCCATTTCAAAATGAAATAATATGAGAAGAAACAAAATTATATTTTGCAAGGCAAATCCATCAAAACCCATTCACCACTAATTATAAATCGTTTATTAAAAGCCATTTACCTAAAACTAGATTAGCACCCATCAACCCTTTTAAAAACCGTAAACCCCTTGTTTACAACCAATTGACATGTCTTTCTTGTTGAGATCAATTGTCACACGGTTTATAAGAGGGTTACATGATTTCAAGTCAACTGTTTTCGGCTTAGGCATGGGGTTGAAGTATTTGACACAAACAAATATATGGGTTGTGTACGAGTTCAATTCAAAGTACTCATCCACGGTGACATGATCAATAACACACTATTTGTACATGTCAAGATAAACTCGATGTACATGATCAGTCCATAATACTAAAAATGCTCAACCCAGTGTTGCAAAGGCTGGACCCAATTAAGGTAGATTCTTGAATTACAAAGAGGGCCTCTAGTCCGTACACTTTATTTTCTGTAAGCACAATCAACATATGTGTTGAAACGTGCACCACTAAATATTTACTAGTGAGAAACCCGCGCGTTGCGGCGGGACAATTAAACCGAACAAAAAATAGATGAAAAACGTTAAATCACACACATGCAAGGCGGCAAGTTAACTTGCCATATTAAAAAAAAATAATAAAAAAGTTAAAAATCATCATAGAAAAGGCTAGTAAGTCGAAACCGTAACAAATTCACATAAAAGGGGAAATAAAAAACTAAAAAAACACTTTGAAGACTTGTCCGCCTCACTTAGATGATTTGTACATTATCACACGCAAATTTTTTTTTAAAACGAAGCTTACATTGAAACGTATATAAAAATAGCACCAATAAAATAACTTCTTCTTTCACTTTCTTCTAACACAAGATAAAACTTTACGTTGTTTAGTAGGGTAAGCTCGATTTTGCTCTCAATATGCCACGTTATTCATGCAGTAGATATTTCCTAAACGACTCAAATACCTAAAAGTTTAGTAACATTGTTATGAATAATAATAGATTAAAATAAAACATGTAGCATTATGAAAATTCTTTTTTATATGTTTTGTATTTAATATGTTTTGTAGAAATAAATGTTATGACCTATCATAAACATGACTCTTGATTTCATTTAGATTATTAAATATGATGCTTAAAAGACTAATTTGCCCTTAAAATGTAGTTATTATGTGCATTGTGTGTTGTATCATAAGCAAATTAACTTGTACCTCTTAAATTTTAAGAAGTCCTTATCAAATGCTTTATAATATAGTATAGATATAGATAACCCATTTTCAGTAGTGAACACATGGTATTTACCCGTAAATACATATATGTAAAATTAATCAACAGGAATTATAATGTATACACTAGTTAATGCATTTATTTATATTTAAAAAACCTATTGATGAAATCATTAAGGGTGCGTTTGGTTCACATGAATTGAATGGAATTCAATGGAATTGAAATTTGAATTCCAACTTTTAATGTGTTTGGTTCATTGAATTTGTTGGAATTGGAATTTCAATTCCAATCTTGTGTGTTTGGTTGACAAATGAATTGGAATTGGAATTTGGTATGAATTCCTTCAAATTCCTTTACCTAAGGGAATTCAAAATCCTTCCAATATTAGAATGAATTCAAGTCAATTTATTGGAATCTTTGAACGGTCGACATCATTTTGACCCGAACCGATTCGAACGGTATCATTTCAACACGAACCGCTTAGATCCGAACAAATTCGGACCGTACCAGTTTCGACCGTACCGTTTCGTACTATACCAGTTTCGACCGGTACCGTTTCGTACTGTACCAGTTTCGACCGGTACCGTTTCGACCCGAACCGTTTCGTATTGTACCAGTTTCGACCGGTACCATTTCGGACCGTACCAGTTTCGACCGATAGCGTTTCGACCTGTACCGTTTCGCCCGTAACGTTTCGGACCGAACTGTTTCGGACCGTACCGTTTCGGACCGAACCGTTTCAGACCAGTTTCGACCGATACCGTTTCGACCGGTATCGTTTCGACCTGTACCGTTTCGCCCGTAACGTTTCAGACCGTACCAGTTTTGACCGGTACCGTTTCGGACCGAACCGTTTCGGACCAGTTTCGACCGGTATCGTTTCGACATGTACCGTTTCGGACCGGTACCATTTTGCCCAGTGCCGTTTCGCACCGTACCAGTTTCGACCGGTACCGTTTCGGACCAGTTTCGACCAGTATCGTTTCGACATGTACCGTTTCGGACCGTACCAGTTTTGCCCGGTACCGTTTCGCCCCGTACCAGTTTCGACCGGTACCGTTTTCGACCCGAACCGGTACGGGTCGAAACAGTGCATGTCGAAATGATACAAGTCGAAACTGGTACAGGGCGAAACGGTACCGGGCAAAACGGTACCGGTCAAAACTGGTACGGTCCGAAACGGTACATGTCGAAACGATATCGGTCGAAACTGGTCCGAAACGATAGAGGTATCAACAGTTCGGGTCAAAACGATACTGGTTGAAACGGTACGGGCCGGTACTGGTCAAAACGGTATGGGTCAGTACGTGGCGAAACGGTTCGGGCCGGTACGGGTCACAACGATGCGGGTCGTGGGGGCAAGGGTGATAGATTCCAATTTATAACCAACCAAACACAATAATATAGGATTTGAGAATCCAATTCCAACAATTTCCAATTCCAATTTCTTCACAAATTCCAATTCCAAACAATTCCGCGAACCAAACGCACCCTAAGATTTATAGTGTATTTACTCGTAATCACATGTATTCTACCCTAATTTTGGACCTACGGTGTACTCACTGTTAAATCCGTATAATATTCATCGTTTTTACTTCAGTAAGTTAATATTATGTAATTATCTCATCCAATATGAAATCATGTAAGTAGTGACCATTACAATTTACATCTTTATTACATGTTAAAAATAATTTCAGTTACTGGGCCCCAAGCAATTACAATTTACCTATGATGTGGAACCTAGAAAATAGAATCAAAATTTCATGCCTAAATGGGCTTTTTATAAAAGTACTAGAGCTGAAATACAATCAATTGGTTCAACTGGGCTTCATTAAAGTATCGGCCCGAAGTCTGTTTGTGCATCACACAAACACGTTGAGAAAATGATTTATAGTGAAAAATGATGTACCCTTAAAAAGAGACAGTTGAGTGAGTTGTGCCTTGTGGTACAACTTTTTTTAAACAATAACGTTACTCCTTACACCAATCTATAATCTATAATACATTATAAAGGAGGAGTGATGGCCAATATGGTAATTTTCATTTCCGTACAACTTAACAAACAACTTGTACAACATATTTAAGCAAGAAATTTAAGGGTATTATGGACATAATTGGGACAATTAAGACACTTAGAAGGGTATGCTTGTAATTTTATCATCATCATCTCACTCACAACTTAAAATTCTATTTCAATCCTACCCTCCCTCCTCTTGCTTCACACAGCAGTAAATTAGCGAAGCAATGTGTTCGTAGGTAATCCCAGCAGTTATTGAAACCGTCCACCAGCCTAATCCATTTAATCTTATTGATTGAATGCACTCAGTAAACCTAAGCGTTTCGTTTTCCCAAATTCAGTTCCTCTTACCATACTAGGGTTTCTGTTCTTAAGCCATTTGTATCATCAATTGGTAATGGGTCGATTCGTAGTGGAAAAAGAACAACTAACTGTAATACCACCTGCCTTCCGTTTACGGTATGTTTTTCTCTTTTTTCTTGGTTTTGATTGGGTGAATCTTTGGTGGGAAATATGAAATTTTATCTAATTGATTTGAAGGTTTGTTCCTGATTGTGTTAGATACAAGTTTTGTTGCTGCAAGTGGTCTTTTAGTTTTAGTTTTCTTACCGTCTACGAGATTATGATAACTGTAATTGCAATTTCAGGTGGAGTGTGAAGTAAAAGGAGTGCCGGTATTGTTCGCTTGAAGTATATACTGGTTCTTTTTTTTCTATGATTTTATTTCTTGTTTTTCTTGCTTTTGTTGAAGGTTATATTGTTTGTTTGATTATTGTAAGAACAACTGATGCATCATCTACTTGTGATACTGTAAAGCAGGCTGGTGCGTTGGTTCAGAAAAGCACCCCAGGTCTGCCAAAGGGTCTACAGACTGATGTGGTTCCTCTCGGTTCTGGGGTTACGGGTCCTTCTGGTATAAGTATTTAGTTTGTTTTTTCAGAATTTGACATTAACTTTTTAATCTAGGATTAACTTTGTGTTGCTTTAAGTGTACTTAAAAGACGTCTGTTATTTGGATCAATGACGAATTTGAGTTTTTTTCTCTTTCTGTTGTTACCGTTTTAGAAGGACTAAAATAAGATATATCTGGGTCCCACATCGATGTTAAAGATGGTTCTAGACGCTCAAGCAGGTGCTTACGTTTTTATAATCTTTTGACATGTTGGCCAATTTTTTACATCATGAGAATTGAACTTTTGTTGATTGTTGCCCATGTATTTGTAATAGATACTGCCTTTGTCCCACAAGATTCGCACATTATTTTGCACTATACAAAAGTTTATGGAAGAAGTTGATTATTATGATTGAAAAACCTTAATGATCTATTATATATTCAGATGAATATATTTCTTATTTGTGGTGGGTGCTTGGATACATTGGGATGGTGTCTTGCTATAATAGTGCACTCCACGTCATAATTGGTATGTCTTGAACCAATTGTTAACTTTCATAAACAGTCTCGAGAGGTTCATATTGGATGCATGCTTTAAATCATATAACATATTAGTAGTGGACAAAAGTGTTTGGGGTTGACGGGCACTAAAAAAAACCTTAGTTTTAGTCTGAATTCGTTTGACCCGTAACCTAACCTGCCCATTATGTAATGGGTTCAAGACTATAAGCAACCACTTAGATTATAATTGTCCTATTGAAAGATCTCTTTTATGTTTCTTTCCCAATATGCAGATGTGGCCTGTTATGAATTGCCGAGCTTCTTTGCGCATATCCCTCGTGTGCTCGCTGGGTACATTCCTATATCTAAAAATCAAGAAATATATACTGTTGTCCAAATATTTCCATATTAAACCTCTGCAAGTTATTATTTTTATTTTTTTGAAATGTGACAGGCAGGTTATTAGATGTTCTTGGCGAAATCAGCGTCCTGAACGGCAGTCGTCTGGGCGACGGCGGCAGCTGTCTGTTGTTTCAAATTCATCAGCTGATCTGAAACTGACCATCGCTTGTAACAATAATAATAATATTAATAATAATAAGAGAGAATTACACAGATTGTCATTTAGTTATACATCAAATTGCATCATATGTTCTTTATGGAAATTTTCACTCCTTATGTCCTTTGTTTTATACACTTGTTACACCCTATGTCCTTTAGACCAAACCCAGTTAAATAACTCAGTTAAGTTGGTCAAGTGCCCCTCATGTGAGGGGCAAATCTTCTTTTCACCCTCAATGAAGAACAATCTGTGTAATAATAATAATAATAATAATCTGGTCTCGTTTTCAACCAGTAGAAGATCATCAAATTATACTTGTGTCGGCAGAAAACAAAGGTGCTTGCTTTCAGTATCAGCAACCCTAAATTCATAATCTTTATATTGCATTTGTATTGTGTATGCTTTATTGTTTAGTTATAAATTTTGTTTAGGTGAATAGCTGTATGGGAAAAATGGGGCAGGCGGTTGTCGAAGTAGGAATATCTGCAGGTGATGGCGGTGGTGGCAGGGGGAGGGGACGGCGGAGGACGGTGATGGTGGCAGGCGGGACGGCGGTGGTTTTTTTGGTGGTGGGTGTTTGAGGGTCGTTGAGGGTGTTTTGCAAAGGAGGGGGCTGTGGTGTTGACGAAGGTGGGTTTCAGAGGTGGTTTGGGGTGGCTGTTGTGGGTGTTTTGCAGAGGGGTTTGGGGTGTTTGTGGTGGGTGTTTTGCAGAGGGGTTTGGGTGGTTGTTGTGAGGGGTTTGGGGTGGATCTGATGAGGGGTTCGAATGGTGGTTGGGTGTATCTAAATGAGAGGTTTGGTGCTGGTTGATGGTTCGACGGTGGGGAGGTGGTGGTGGTTCGGCAATGGTTTGACGGTGGGGAGGTGGTAGAGATAGGTATGGAGGAGGCGGTGGTGGTTACGGCGGCGGTGGTGGAGATAGGTATGTTGGTGATGAATTAATGGTGGTTTAGGGTTTGAGTTGTTGAAGGGGTAAAGATGAAGATGATGATGTTTGTCTGATTGTTGAAGGTTTTTTTTTTTTTTTTTTTTTTTTTTTTTTTTAAGTTTTATCATGTTTTAAGGTGAAAAGACAGGTTTGCCCCTCACATGAGGGGCACATGACCAACTTAACTGAGTTATTTAACTGGGTTTGGTCTAAAGAAAATAGGGTGTAACAAGTGTATAAAACAAAGGACATAAGGAGTGAAAAATTTTCATAAAGGACATAGGATGCAATTTGATGTATAACTAAAGGACAATCTGTGTAATTCTCTCTAAATGTTGGCTGAGAAGGCGTGTGAGGAGGATTGGGAGTTTGCAGAAGATGAGCTGTTTATGGAAGCCAGTGAGCCGATGTTTGGTGGCGCACCGACTGTTCAGGAAGTTGTTCAGGCTACTTCTTATCTTAATTATGCTCTTCAGAAGTATGTTTTTGTTTTGTGATATGTTGCGTGCTTATTGTTATGTTTAGTTTAGATTTTGTGATTGTTAATGGCCCACATATTGTTTATGCATACTTTTTTGACTTTTAACAGATTTGTTCATACGGGTGTTCATTTATATGAATCTTATTAAGTTAATTTAAATAAAGGTTTGGTTGTCTGTTTCCCATTTAATATTGTGTAATAAGCAGATATAAAGTTTTGATATTTGAACAAATTCTGTTACCCTGATGAGGTTTTGATTCTTTGATTGATTAAAAACTTGATTTTTATTGACAATTTTTTTTTAATTTTTATAAAAAAATTTGACAATTTTTATTTACAACTTTTTAAATTTTGATTGAAAACTTGATTTTTTAGGCATTTCTATTAATTTTGTGCTTAGAGGAAGGTTTTTGTGATCTTCCGCTTATGTTCGCGTAACAGTGAGTTTGTCAGTTTGCGTAGAACATGCACATATGCATTAACAGGCATAGAGTGCGATACACAACAGTTGTAGACATGACTTTTGTAAGAATGGTTGTGTTTTTATTTTTATTTTTTGAACGGCTAATTGAAATCACTCACGGACCATTGGAGTATCATCGTGCCACCAGTGTTACCACGCGATCATATTCCACCACCAAGTTACCAATTCAGGAGGAAACTCATAATTATGAGAAAACCCCCTTTGTGAGATTCGAACTCAGACCTCATAGTACCTAAGTTTTATCCTACCATCAAGATGCCGCTGGGCTATAATGCCTTTGGCCGTTCCAAATGCATTTATGATGAAAAGTTTTGATGTTAAATTGAAGCCCAAAACTGATATTGAACGTATCATTTGGTTTGGGATCATGTCAAAACACATATGAACTTGTGAATCTTGTGCATTTGAGAGGTCACCTAATACCATGCTAATATGTTTTTGTTCAAGACTTATCTGGTTCCAAATGCTACCAAGGATAAGTTGAAGATGAAAAAAAATTCTTTTACCACAATTTCAATCTCAATTGACCAAAGAGCTCGACACTTTCCATAAAACTCACATCACCATAATAAACACAAATGCCACACACACACACCACAAATCCCAATACATACGAGACAACAAAACAAACGCACCCGCAGCAACGCGCGGGCATCCCCACTAGTAATCTTAAATATTAAAGATGCTTAATGTGATTTTACTTTAAACTTAAGAGTTAACAGCAGAGCTTTTTAGTTTTGTTATACCAATCATAAATTTTAGGGTCACTACAAGAAAACGACGACATTACAGATCCCCTAATTAATAGAAAATTTGTTGGTTAAACGGGCATGGAAATAATTAGATAATTATGAATCATATGATTCACTTTTTGGCACTTGCAGCCATCACGTCCTTCTCATCCACTTCGTGATTAAAGGGAATAAAGGATAGTTCTCATTTAAACAACTAACAAATTATGAACCAGGTTTCACGTTGCTTAATAATATATAAACTAAAACTACAATTTAAATTTGCTACATTACATTTTCAAAACTGAACACTTAGAAGTAGGGGTGCAAACGAGCCGAGCCGAGCTCGAGCCTTGCATTATCGAGCTAGGCTCATTAAAATTTTCAGAAGCTCGAGCTCGAGCTCGAGCACGATTCGAGCCTTGTATTTTGGGCTCGAGCTCGGCTCGATAGTATAATTAAAAATTCGAGCTCGGCTCGAAAGCTCGATCAAAATGTATGTGGCAAGAGTTTAAACGAGCCCAAGCTCGGCTCAAGCTCGTTTTGGACCATTAAGGAGCTCGTTTTGACTATTAAGGACTCGTTTTGGACCATTAATGAGCTCGTTTTGAACAATTAAGAAGCCAAGACCCAAAGTAATTTAGTTAATGCATGAGTTGCAATACAATTGGGCTATATAGTATTAATTGACATAAATAAGCAAAACTCGATAAGGCTCGACGAGCCCAACCAAGCTTTACATTCGAGGCTCGAGCTCGAGCTCGATAATCAAATGAGCTTTATTTCAGGCTCGATCTCGGGCTCGAGCTCGATAAGACTCGGCTCGTTCGAGCTTTTTACCGAGCCGATCTCGAGCAGCTCGCGAGCCGTTCGGCTCGTTTGCACCCCTACTTAGAAGTATGTATGTATCAATTACATTATTTCAAAACTAGCAAACTCCTTGGATGCCAAACAAAACATTAGTTCCTACATTTTCACTGGAAACTCAAGTACTGAATTTTCGTTGGCTGGCTAGTCTTGACAGGATGCGAATGCCTGGGATGCAATCATGACTGCAGCCAAAGTCTTTGCCCAAATAGAGAAGTTCTTGACCGGTGGGGTAGACTGGAACATAAACGATTCACGATGTCTCGGGGTTATAACAACAAGAAGAAGGACAATGCTTCGGCCTGGTCCAGGATACAATCCTCGATCCACATATGACAATCTTCCTCCATGCTAGATGCCTGACAAACCATCAACAATAAGCACTGCCGCGACAACCAGAGAAGGCGTGGGAGACCAAAGGTGTTGGACTCCCCTCATTAAAACGACATCTCAAGTCCTAGCAACTGAGAAGTTAAAGTTCAAGGAGCCCAACTCTAAAATTTTATAGACAATACAATATCAAGATTCAACCACAATCACAACACAATATCAAACAACAACATACACAAGACATGATATATAGCAAAAAAAACAAGGTGACAAAATCTTATTAAATCAACCCAAAAGATTTACCCCCTAGAAACCCTAGAGTTCTACAAATATAGAACTCAAAGAAACAATACAAAGTCTGATAGTATCAACTGATTGATTAGATCAGTTGACACATACAAAGAATAATACGCAACAATCTTACAGTGATAGAAACCCGGATCACCAGACGAAGAAGACACACTCTAGAGAGAAAATGCAGACGACACAAAATAATAACAATGACTGAATGAGGTGAGAGAGAGAGAGAGAGAGAGAGAGAGAGAGAGAGAGAGAGAGAATAGGAGCTTTTTTATATGAGCTCTAGATCTTTCCACGCACCAAAATGATCAAACTCATCACAGCCGTCCATCTCTAACAACCCGTATACACAAAGCCCATCTCTGGCCCATATCTGAACAAGCCCAATGATCAACCAGCTTCTGAGCCCACACCATCTCATCCAAAGATAACAATTCCAGCCCAGTATCAAATGGTACATGTAACATAACAAATGTGTTAGACAAATATATATATAATCAGAAACATATGAATTAATCAATGTATACTTATCCTTTAATTAAATATTATCTTTCTATCTTACTTAATTATGGATATTTATTAGTTTTAATTAACGATAGTTATTATATTATTAACGAAATAATTTTAAAATAAATTAATTAATAATTTAAATAAACTTATACCTTTTTTATTTAAAAAACTTTAGCAAGTTCAAACTTATGTTAGCTAAAATACTAAAAATGAAAAATAACGGCAATTATTTTTTTATAAGTGATATCTAAATTTTAAAATACTTAATGTGTTTGGATGTTAAATAATAGCAAAAATACAATATGTTAAATAATAAAAAAATAATATTAGAAAATCAAAGTTAATTCCCATTTGGGAAAAAGTTTTTTTAAATATTGACTTAACAAAATTTATAACTGTCACGTCAATGTTTATTTTTTTAAATACATATCTTGACGATTGTATATGTTAACATATTACATTATATTTTCAATAGAGTAGGTTTTTCAATACAAAAAGGGGGTAGCGGCGCAACTTGTGGCCCGTTTACCTATGTATCACTTGTAATTGGCTGTATTTGATGTGGAAAAATTAAAATTTATTATATTTTATTCTATCTATACTATATTATAATGCATGAGTGAGGGGTAGTTTAAAATACCCAAAAGTTAAGAACTTATTTTTCATGAATAACCCTAAAATGAGGGTAAAATGGTCATTCATACATTATTTACATTTTAACACCCTATCTTAATTACACTTTAATCCCTTAAACTTTACTTAACTTTTGCTTATTTAAATTATAGTTAAATTTTTTTTTTCTTATTTTAAGCAAATCATCCCCCATGATTTTTAAATAGTCATATTTTTTTGCATACATTTATACTTTTATAAAAAAAAATTACATCATAAATTCATAATAATGAGCATTTTATTATCTTTAATTTGAGTATAGTATTGCTATTTTTTTATTTTAAAAATCTTTTATGTGCTATGTGATTAACGATATCTAGGAGTGAGCAATAACTAAACTGTTCACCGAAGCCAAACCAAAAAACAGACAAAACTGAACCAAAATATATTGAAAACTGAAAACATCCGATTTTAACTTAAAATTGGTTATTGTTTTTCTTTTTGTATCCTTAGTTAACCCAAATTAGTTGAACTAAAACAAACTCATTAATATATTCATAACAACGTGCCCGCACGATGTGGTAGTGAATACAGACACCTCTAATGGTTCATGGTTGGGTTGGGTTCAGTTCGGTTATAAGCCTCAACCGGAACAAAAATCGACATTATCGGTTTATTGATCATGTTAACCAACCGTTTAATTGGTTCAATCTATTTGGTTAGATTGTCGTTTTTAGTTCGGTTTAGTTAATTTTGGTTAATAACCAAATTTTAATTTTGCTTAGAAGCACATGAAATGAAGGTATAAATACATGTAATGGATGTATATAAGATATAAATGTATGAATGGTTCAGTTTTGGTTTGTTAATTTTGGTTAACTTAGGGTACAAAAAAACCAATATTAGGTTAACTTGGTTTTGGTTAATTTTCAGTTCGGTTTTGTATGTTTTTGTTCGATTTTGGTTGAGGTTCAATTATTGTTCACCCCTAGATATTATTAATCACGTAAAAAATCAAAATTTTAATTAAAAATATATAGCAAATTATACCCTAATATGGTTTGAAGCCGAGTAGATAGGTTTATGAATTGTAGTGACGGTATAAATAGAGAGGGTTTTGAAATTTTTAGCTTTTATACCTAGGCCTGTAAATGAACAGAACAAACACGATGTTCGTGTTTGTTCATTTAATTTTAACTGAACATGAACACATAATAAAACACATTTTTGTGTTAAGTTCGTTCATTAAGAAATTTGATATGTTATTGTTCGTTAAAAACCTAAATGAACATTTCACGAACGAACATAAACGGACGTTCACGAACATAATAAATGTGAACGATTTTGTATTACTGAAAAAAACCTAATTACTAATGGGTTATATATTTATACAAGTAGCTAAAGCCCAATTTATGTTTATATTTATGTAAATATAACTACGTATGTAATTAATAAACATAAACGGGCATAAATAAACGAACATAAGCGCACGTTCATGAACATAAATGAAAAAACTCAACGTTTGTTCATGTTCGTTCATTTAACTAAATGAACAATTTTTTTATTCGTGTTTGTTCGTTTACTCTATTAAATAAATGACATAAACGAACTTCCCGCCGAACAAATTCATGCGAACAGCTCATGAACATTCGTTCGTTTACACTTTACAGACCTATTTTTACGTCTATTTCATGTATTTATATCACAATTTCATGTATTTGTAGGCAAAAAAAATTTAGTCAAAGTTTGTTTTTGTTATTGAACAAAATTGACTAAATCGAACTAAAAACCGATAATCTAACAATACTAACCGAACCAAGGAACCAATTGTTTAATAAGATTGACTAATTGATGACTTTTGTTTCGGTTGAGGCTAATAATCGAACTTAACGGAACCATACACATACTGAGAAGTGTTTGTGTTTACCGCTCCATCGCGCGGGCACTCTACTAGTTAATATAATACATTGACTTTTTCAACTCTGAAATGCATATATTTTCTTAAACATATTTTTTTATTAACTATATAACATTATGTTTATGAACTCGTGTAATACATTGAGTAGCTAATTGCTAGAACAATTTAAGCTGGCTTGCTAAATCATACTCTTAAAGTTGGCCTGATAAATCAATGCATTGAGTAGCTAATTGCAACAATCTAATGCCATATTCTTTTTCTAAAGTATGGTGTTCTTAACATTGTTGTTGAAATAGCGAGCATTATTGATCAGTATTGACTGCTTTCCATGTGGGCTTACATTTGAAGACATGGGTGGGCTCGAGAAACACATGTAACCGACAGACCAGAGCTCGTTAATTAATAATTATATTTTAAAACTAAAATTGTATACAATATATTAGTTACTAGTTATGTGCGCGCGCGTTGCGGCGGGAAACAACATTTAGTTAACATGTGTATTGTGTGTTGTACTTTAAGCAATTATACTGTAAAACTTAAATTTAAAAGGTCAATAAGAAAATATATTATAATATAGTATAGATGATTTCGGTTCATTTTTATTTGTTTTCGTTTCGGTTATTACTTAACCATAACATATCATTTTTAAATTTAAAAAACTATAGCAAAACTATACTCAAAGTAAAGAGAAAAAAATGTTCGTTTATACGTGTAATAATATTAGAAAAATATTAACGTATAAAAAAATTATAGACGTTTAAAAATCATGGGAGTAGTTGGTTAAAATAAAGATGAAAGGTGTAATTGTTATTTAAATAAAAAAAAGTTAAGTAAAGTTGAGGGGGAAAATGTATAAGTACTATATAAAAGACATATTTACCCTCAAAAAGTAGTTAACATATGTATGTATTGTGTGAGTAGTTGGTTATAGACATTTATAAAAAAAAAAAAATTATTATTTAAACGTCTATAAAAAATTATAGACGTTTAAAAATCGTGGAAGTAGTTGGTTAAAATAAGGGTGAAAAGTGTAATTGTTATTTAAATAAAAACAAGTTGAAGGGGAAAATGTGTAAGTACTATATAAAAGACATATTTACCTCAAAAAGTAGTTAACATATGTATGTATTGTGTGTTGTACTCTAACGAGTTATTCTTGTAAAACTTAAATTTTAAGAGGTCATTATAAAATATATTATAAGATAGCATAGATAAAAAAAACTATAGCAAAACTATACTCAAAGTAAAGAGAAAAAATTGTTTGTTTATACGGTGTAATAATATTAGAAAAATATTAATGTATAAAAAATTATAGACGTTTAAAAATCGTGGGAGTAGTTGTTTAAAATAAGGGTGAAAGATGTCATTTTTATTTAAATAAAAAAAGTTGAGTAAAGTTAATGGGGAAAATGTGTACGTACTATATAAAAGACATATTTTCCCTAAAAAAGTAGTTAACATATGCATTGTGTGTTGTACTCTAAGTAATTATTCTTGTAAAACTTAAATTTTAAGAGGTCCTTGTGAAATGTATTATAAGATAGTATAGATGAAAGATGTGTGATTTAATTAGGTATACTATAAAAATATAAAATTAATAATAAAAATGAGTTCTATTGGTTGTAAGGATTTTTTCCCCTAAAAATATGAAGCCAGGAGAGTTCTTATGGTGAAATTACAATTCCGGTAGATGTTAATTAATTCATAAACTAGTATTCAGGACATGTGCGTTGCAGTATGACTATTAAACCGAACAAAAAGTTGAACAATGCACACGCATTGTCGTGTTAATTCTAAGAAAAAAAAGACTGGAATGTAAATATAGAAAAGGATAACTAACTCAACTTAGGATCTAGAAGAATTCTGATAGTATCGTTCGTCTTCATTCGGTTAAAAAAATGCTTGCCAGGGCAGGGTTCTTTGAGGCGGTTGTCTCTTATGTCGGGGGTTTGTCAATTCTTATTACTTTTCGTGATAGTATGGAGATGAATGCTTTTGTGAATGATAAAGAAGAATTCTAGATGGAGTCATTACTAGCGGTTCACCCATGGACGGGGTAGGATATTCCATTCTAGCGAATAGCGGTGTTGAAGATAGTTGGGTTGCCGATTATGGCACGTGAAAGTGCTACATACGATAATATTGGACGTCTTTTTGGGAGTGTTGTTTGGCCATCCCATTTTTCTTGGACTGGGATAGATAATGCTATCGGGTTTTCTCACGTCTTAACGAGGCTTACGTCAAGAATTGATGATGAGATCACAGTGTATTGGAGGAATAAAGGTTATTGTGTATGGGTCGTTGAGGAGAATTCTACATGGGTGCCGGAATTTGAACCTGTTGACTCCGATGATAAGGTTGATGACATGGAGGAAGGTGAAATTCGGGAAGACGTTCCGGTGTCTCCGGCAATGTCTTTAAACCGTATTGATGGGCCTGTTTTTCAGTCGGATATTTCGTTGGTTAATGATGGTAACGTGCAGGAGAATAATTTGTTTCCTAATTCTCATACAGTTGACCAAGGATTTCAAAATACAAATTTTGTGGGCCGGGTATTTGATGTTGCTGATGGGCCGGCAGAAGTGGGCCAAAAAGAACAAATAACTCCTCTTCAAAATGGGCCTTTTTTTAGGGTGATAAGGAGTTTAATGTGGGCCGATCAACCCAGTTCAAGAGCAGGAAACGTACAAGACTTATGTTTCATAACTCCCCTGAAGATCAAACTGGAGCTTCTAGGTCAGTATCTGTGTCATGTGGCGGGGTTCCTCATACGGATTTGGACTTAAATTCTCAGGCCGAGGATTGTTTGCCTGAGGTTACGAAGGTGCAACCAAAAATTGGTATTTCGAATGAGGTAACTCATGTTGCGGCTGATTCTGACTCGATTGGAGTCCCAGTAGAAAATTTGACTGAGGTTATTGACGAAGCTTTGGGTGTTAATTCAGAGGTAGTTTCAACAGTGTAGGTATGTTCCTTGGTTGGTATAAATTTGTAACACCCCAACCGATGGCGGAAACATCGAGGTGTCACGTAGTAACGATTGTTCAATAGCTCATGGACTAGAAATGTAAATTTTGATACATTGAATTGAATAATTTATTACATTAAAAGAATTTCAACAATTAAAAACTAGTAATCTAAACTAAATACAGTAAATCTCAATCTTAAGCCTAAGTTCCAAAAGCTTAGAAGTGATCTCATAAGAACCTGAAACATGTACGAAAATAATTTGGTCAATACAAAAATGTATTGGTAAGCATACCCTGTTGAATACATATAATAGAAAAGTGTTTCGCAATGTATGTGCTATGATATTGTAATATGTAAAAGGGTCAAAATCAAGCCTCACATCGTTCAATAATCGTTCAGACATCGTTCAAGAAAAACCATAACAATGACTAAGGACTTAACTCGTTCACGTAAGCCAAACAAGGGATATAATTCATAGTACTACTCATTGTTAGGTGCGGCCCAAAGGTTAATGACTTTGACAAATCGTTCATACAATTCACACAAAACATATCAAAAAGCACATTGCGTTATAAAAAATACACATAAGTTTAGTAATAATTGTACATGAGTCACCCCAAAAGAGTAAATAGTAAAAAGGGAAAGATATACTCACCGTCTACGAAAGCGATCGAATCCAACTTAAGCGGTCGTGAGCTAAGTAATGGGAATTCCGAAGAATCCAACCTATAATGTATATGAATACTAATAAGGAAATGTCTAAGAGTCTAAAGTATCTAGGGTTTTAAGGCATTAGGGTTTGCTAAGTCAATTTGGGGAATTAGAGTTTTTATGATAAGTCGAATTAATATAAAAGTTGTATATTAAAAATAATATACCAAAGTTTGTAATTATGGTTTAGGTAACATAATTATTACCAATTGAGTATCTAGATAGAAATGTGTTTTGAATAATTAAGACAAAGTAATTTAATTAAAATTTCTTGTAAATAAATACACTAGTCATAAATGTTTAAATAAATAATTATGTCTAATTAACATAAATAAGACTAATAATTCAAGACATGATCCAAAAATGATATTTTATAGAAAATGGATGCTTTTTGATGTAAATTAATGAAAATAATTTTCCCATAAGTTTTATAACCTTATTTATATTTAAAACTGATTTAATGAGATTAAATCATGTTTAAATGATTAAAAATAGGAAAATTAATAAAAATAAATGTTTTCTGAACCAAATATTTTTATTTTAGTTTATAATTATTTGAAATAATTTTCCAAGAAGTTTGAGATTAAAATCTTTAAAAGTGAAATTTTAATCAATTAAATACGATTAAAACAAATAAATTCAATAAAAATATGAAAATAGGACATTTTCCAGAAAATAAAAGTGTGGAAATTTTCTTTATGGTGTCAAGGAGCTACACCTAAATTTTCATAATTTTTGGATAAAAATTTGATTTACTATGAATATTCTAAGTATGATGCATTTATATAACTATTATAACCAACAAAATGAAAAGAAAACAAATAACCAAAAAAAAATGAGGCAACATGAGCTGCCGAAGGGAATCGAACTCTGGTGCCCTCTGTGCAAACCCTTAGCACTAACCAATACACCACATCAATTTTTGTTTAATAATGTCAAATCAAAATAGTTTTAAGATTTAACCTAGACTTCGTCTTCTTCCCAAAATCTCTTAAGAACCCTAATCCTAACCCCTAAATCTAATCAAATGATTCAGCCACAGATAGCAACTAAAACCATAGGGCTTTCAAAGAACATGATTAAAGGATTAATATGGCACAAAAATTAGACGCTTACAATAGGTATTTCGACCGGGAAACAAAGCTTCAAACTTGCGCCTATTTCCCACGATTTGGAGCCCTCTTGTACGTTTTTTCTTGGGTTTTCTTAGTGGGTTTTGAAGGGTATGAGTACAAGATTCTAACCCTACGTTTAATTTATATAATGGTCGTGTAAAAAGGCGTTTCTCAAGCTTTTAGTGATTCCGGCGGTTACAAGTCTAGTTCAGTTTCTAGAGTGCAATTAAATGCGGTTTTGTCTTAATTACAAGAGGGAAAACGTATCATTAACGTGGAGAAACTTAAACCCATTGATTGATTGAGCCAAAACGTCAAAAAAACTCCTAAACGTGACCTCGCCGGAATTACTCGCCGGAAAAACGTGAAAGATGACTGTGTCTTTTTTTTTTTTTTTTCAAATACTAGTTTCCCTTTTTGACAACTTTAGCCCCTCCTCACTTAACCAAGTTACTTTTTATTATAACCTAGTTAGTTTTTCCTTTATAAAAAGTTAACCAAGTTAACTATATTTAACTTTTTAAAACTCTAAACTTTTATAAAACTTGAAATTTCTATAATATCCATGACGTTTCAACATACGCGTTTGCTTAAAACTTATACCCGATCCACAATAAATATAAATGATACAATTTTGGTTCGCTCTAAAATTAAATTTAAAAACGACGAAACCTACATGGACTGTAATGGAAATATTTGAAGGACTATTATTGTCAACTAGATAAAAGACGAGGGTGGCGGATGTCACAGTCTCCCCTACTTTAGAAAATTTCGTCTCGAAATTTCTTTCAAGTGGAGGCTACTATGAAACAAAAGGCGTCGTAGAAGTCAAGTATTTATGATTTGACAAATTTTAAAATAGTTGTCTAATATCCTAGGTAAAAGTTTCAAAATTTTTGACAGATGACCCAAGGTTAGAAAGTTGAGAGTTTAAATGAGAAAAGTTTTGGGAATGTGTAACAGGTGAGGGGCAGAGGTACTAATGAAGGTAGTTTCCCCTACTTTAGAAATGTTTCTAACCAAACTTTACTAAGGACATGCAACAGGATTTCAATTAACAGATTGTAAGAGTATACAAAATTTAAGGTTTTCTATAGAGGTGGTAAGGAAGGCCCCAACAAAACTAATTGAAGCTTATGTAAAATGTTCTTATTAAAAATGCTAGCTATTAGTCAACGATCTAATGAAGAGGTAGTAATGGGTGGGTTCTTGGTCAAACTCCTAGTCCGCTCCCGCAGTATCGTTTATGCTTATATATAGGGTGTACCGCAGCTAACCCACCACACTCCCTATACTTTGGACCCGTACTGATTGTCTACCAATAGCCTAAATAGAATCACACACCACCCTTATGTACCTGTAAGCCCATGATTGCGTTCCGGATCGTAATCATCGATTTACCTTACACCAGGGTGTTATGCTTTTCCATAACCCTATCCTAAGTAATACCATAAGCAAATGCATGCAATCAGGATATGCTAAGTAATTGATACTGCAATGAAACAATAACATGGTTAGAGGTCCTTCCCTTTCGGGTTTACCCTTTAACCGTAATGAGAGTAACATGTAAGTAATAGACATGGTTAGAGGTTCTTCCCTTTTGGGTTCACCCTTAACCGGTAACTTTTGTTCACATCGTTGGATCTAAACACTCATATTGATAGACCCTGAGGTTTACACCGTTCCCCTCAGATTAAAGAAATACTCTAATCCGAGTCGTACGTGGGTACTGGCTTAGATCTCATACGAGTTATCAACTAGTATGTTCGTTGGCCATGATGATGAACAAAATAATGTAAAGTATAACAGGGTTTTGCTCACAAAAAAAATATGCATACCAAATATGCGTTCATGTAAGTATATAAGTATAGCATAAAATTTCGATTGAAAGAATGGTATAATATAAATCGAGTAAATCGTTCAAAATGAAAGTAAACGAGTTAAATTAATGCTCAAAAACCAGTGTTGTAAGAGTAACTACTAATAATTAGTGCGAGTGTAATAAGATAGATTTTCGTTTATCAAAACGTAGTTTGTGTAATATTTGTGATATAGTTGAAAGGATAGTAGTAATGTATGAGGATAACTTTTTAGTAACCGAAGTGTGTTTTAGATTCAAAACTGGTTTATTTGAAAAATCTTCGTAGATATGTGTTTACGAGGAGTCGAGTTTGAAAAATGTTATAAGGCTTATTATTAGTTGCAAGTTTTTTCCGAAAACATATATTGGATACGTTATATGAAAACAAAGGGTTTTCATTTGACTTGTAAAATATGCAATACAAGTTTATGAAATGCAAAATGAAACCATTTCATGAACTATGTGTAAATCTAATGTGTTTTAAAAGACCAAGATTTAAAATGACGTGAAGATTGTGAATGATCCCAGATGCCTTGACGAATTTTTAAAAAATAGAATTTTCTGTATTTTAACATTTCTTTAACTTGTGGGTTGAAAAGTCGATTTTTTTTTGTTATGAAATGTTGAGAAAATCTAAGTGTTACCTGTTTGGACTGGGTAAACTTGAAACCTTTTAATTGTCAACCTTTTACGAAATTTATACATTGAAAGATCGTTTGTTTAAAAAGATCGTTAAGGCATCTCTTTGGGCTCATAGCGTGCTATTTGTTTCAGGACACGTGGTGTATGCAGGTGTGTATTAATCTAGTGAATAGGCTTCCCTAAACTGGGTGTAAATTAGTATTGTGTAAATGAGGATATTAGTGAATTTCAAAACTTTAGCGAGATTAAAAACGAGATGTAGAAATAGATCCCTGAGATGTGGAATTCACTCCTAACTCAAAGATGTTATTTCAAAATTGAAAATTATTGTGGAATGAAACCAATCACTAAGTTTAGGATATCACCCCCAACTTAGTGGTTAAGTTCCTTTTTGAAGGAAATACTCTTTGAGGTGTGGATGTCACTCCTATCTCAAAGACATATTCCTAAGATAAATAACATATAGAGGAGTGAAACTAATCACCAAGGTATGGATGTCACTCCTAACTTGGTGCTATCATTTCGTTTGTGAAATACGAGCGTATTCTATTCAAAGCAAAATACCGAGAAAAAAAAATAACGAGAAAGTATCATAGCAAAAATACCTAGAAAGAAAATATAAGAATAAAGTAAGCTTAGTTATAGACTAGGCTAAAAGGCATTCTAATAACCTAATTCCCTATAACCATGGCTCTGATACCAATCTGTAACACCCCAACCGATGGCGGAAACATCGAGGTGTCACGTAGTGACGATTGTTCAATAGCTCATGGACTAGAAATGTAAATTTTGATACATTGAATTGAATAATTTATTACATTAAAAGAATTACAACAATTAAAAACTAGTAATCTAAACTAAATACAGTAAATCTCAATCTTAAGCCTAAGTTCCAAAAGCTTAGAAGTGATCTCATAAGAACCTAAAACATGTACGAAAATAATTTGGTCAATACAAAAATGTATTGGTGAGCATACCCTGTTGAATACATATAATATAAAAGTGTTTCGCAATGTATGTGTTATGATATTGTAATATGTAAAAGGTTCAAAATCAAGCCTCACATCGTTCAATAATCATTCAGACATCGTTCAAGAAAAACCATAACAATGACCAAGGACTTAGCTCGTTCACGTAAGTCAAACAAGGGATATAATTCGTAGTACTACTCATTGTTAGGTGCGGCCCAAAGGTTAATGACTTTGACAAATCGTTCATACAATTCACACAAAACATATCAAAAAGCACATTGCGTTATAAATAATATACATAAGTTTAGTAATAATTGTACATGAGTCACCCCAAAAGAGTAAATAGTAAAAAGGGGAAAGATATACTCATCGTCTGCGAAAGCGATCGAATCCAACTTAAGCGGTCGTGAGCTAAGTAATGGGAATTCCGAAGAATCCAACCTATAATGTATACGAATACTAATAAGGAAATGTCTAAGAGTCTAAAGTATCTAAGGTTCTAAGGCATTAGGGTTTGCTAAGTCAATTTGGGGAATTAGAGTTTTTATGATAAGTTGAATTAATATAAAAGTTGTATATTAAAAATAATATACCAAAGTTTGTAATTATGGTTTAGGTAACATAATTATTACCAATTGAGTATCTATATAGAAATGTGTTTTGAATAATTAAGACAAAGTAATTTAATTAATTTCTTGTAAATAAATACACTAGTCATAAATGTTTAAATAAATAATTATGTCTAATTAACATAAATAAGACTAATAATTCAAGACATGATCCAAAAATGATATTTTTTAGAAAATGGATGCTTTTTGATGTAAATTAATGAAAATAATTTTCCCATAATTATTATAACCTTATTTATATTTAAAACTGATTTAATGAGATTAAATCATGTTTAAATGATTAAAAATAGAAAAATTAATAAAAATAAATGTTTTCTGAACCAAATATTTTTATTTCAGTTTATAATTATTAGAAATAATTTCCCAAGAAGTTTGAGATTAAAATCTTTAAAAGTGAAATTTTAATCAATTAAATACGATTAAAACAAATAAATTCAATAAAAATATGAAAATAGGACATTTTCTAGAAAATAAAAGTGTGGAAATTTTCTTTATGGTGTCAAGGAGCTACACCTAAATTTTCATAATTTTTGGATAAAAATTTGATTTACTATGAATATTCTAAGTATGATGCATTTCTATAACTATTATAACCAACAAAATGAAAAGAAAACAAATAACCAAAAAAAATGAGGCAACATGAGCTGCTGAAGGGAATCAAACTCTGGTGCCCTCTGTGCAAACACTTAGCACTAACCGATACACCACATCAATTTTTGTTTAATAATGTCAAATCAAAATAGTTTTAAGATGTAACCAAGACTTCATCTTCTTCCCCAAATCTCTTAAGAACCCTAATTCTAACCCCTAAATCTAATCAAACGATTCAGCCACAGATAGCAACTAAAACCATAGGGCTTTCAAAGAACATGATTAAAGGATTAATATGGCACAAAAATTAGACGCTTACAATAGGTATTTCGACCGGGAAACAAAGCTTCAAACTTGCGCCTATTTCCCACGATTTGGAGCCCTCTTGTACGTTTTTTCTTGGGTTTTCTTAGTGGGTTTTGAAGGGTATGAGTACAAGATTCTAACCCTACGTTTAAATTATATAATGGTCGTGTAAAAAGGCGTTTCTCAAGCTTTTAGTGATTCCGGCGGTTACAAGTCTAGTTCAGTTTCTAGAGTGCAATTAAACGCGGTTTTGTCTTAATTACAAGAGGGAAAACGTATCATTAACGTGGAGAAACGTAAACCCATTGATTTATTGAGCCAAAACATCAAAAAAACTCCCAAACGTGACCTCGCCGGAATTACTCGCCGGAAAAACGTGAAAGATGACTATGTCTTCTTCTTTTTTTCAAATACTAGTTTCCCTTTTTGACAACTTTAGCCCCTCCTCACTTAACCAAGTTACTTTCTATTATAACCTAGTTAGTTTTTCCTTTATAAAACTTAACCAAGTTAACTATAATTAACTTTTTAAAACTCTAAACTTTTAAAAACTTGAAATTTCTATAATATCCATGACGTTTCAACATACGCGTTTGCTTAAAACTTTTACCCGATCCACAATAAATATAAATGATACAATTTTGGTTCGCTCTAAAATTAAATTTATAAACGATGATACCTACATGGACTGTAATGGAAATATTTTAAGGACTATTATTGTCAACTAGATAAAAGACGAGGGTGGCGGATGTCACAAAATTAAACAATTTTGTTGGTCTAGTAGCAGAAGAGATTATTACGGAAAATGGTTTGTTGGATAATCAATGAACTTTATGTCATTGAATATCCGTGGGATTCGTGTTAAGGGTAAGGCGAACTGGGTTAAGGGGCTGAAGTCGTCTAATGGGGTGGATTTTATGGCGATTCAGGAATCAAAAATTACGGATCCTTCAGTTAGATTATTGTCTACTTTTTGGGGTTACTCGACGTTTCAATATGATTGTGTAGATTCGGAAGGGGCTGCGGGTGGCCTCATTTCTTTGTGAGACCCATCTTGCTTTCGGCAGATGGGAGTTGTCAAATCACGCCATGTTTTGGTTGTTTCGGGGTTTTTGGTTCATTCTAATATTTTGGTTAATATTGCAAATGTACACGCTCCTAATGATCCTGCAGGTAGAAGATGTTTCTGAAACGAATTGTTGTTATACAGACGTTCTTTATTGGGTCTATGGATATTGATGGGGGATTTTAATGAGGTTAGATGTGCTGATGAAAGAGTAAATTCGGAATTTTCGGTTCAAAATGCGTTGATCTTTAATTCTTTTATTGAGGAAGCTGAATTGTTTGAATATAATATGGGAGGCCACAAGTTCACATATATGTCGGGGAAGGGAGATAAGCTGAGTAAACTGGATCGGGTTTTTGTTTGCAGGGAGTTCATGGATATGTGGCCCGGGGTGAGTGTTTCAGCGTTATCTAGGTTTCTTTCGGATCAAAGCCCACTTGTGCTCTCATTGAAGAATTCGGACTTTGGTCATATTCCTTTCCGGTTTTATAATTCCTGGCTGGAATGGCCAGGATTTATTGATTTTGTCAACTCTATTGCGGGTACTTTCCAGTTTTCTGGCCCTCCGGATATTGCCATTGCTGCAAAACTTAAATGGATGAAGGGACACATTAAATTATGGGTGCAAGCAGAAAGGAAGCGAAGGGAAGAAAAGAGCTTAGAGAGCAAGAAAGTGGTCGCTGACCTTGAAACAAAAGCGGATTCGGGGTTGTTGTCTGATGTCGAGATGGATTTTCGAGCTAATGCTAGGAAGGTGTTATTTAAAGAAGAGCGCCTAAAAGTGTTAGACACTCATCAGAAATCAAGAGTTGTAACACCCCAACCGATAGCGGAATCATCTAGGTGTCACGTAGTAACGATTGTTTAAAAGCACATGGTACTAAAATGTAAATATATTATTGAATAATTTAAATTGTCTTACATGGATGAAATGGAAAAAAAATACAAAAGTCTGAACAAAATAGGAAATATGAAATAAATTAATAAAAGCAAGCACTAAAATCCAATGCTATGGAACTAAGATCAAACTGCACCTGAAACATGTACAAAATAAGTTTTGTCAACATATGAAATGTTGGTGAGCATTCCTAGATTTAATACATATAGTAAGTTGGAAAATGTTATACAATTCAAGTGCAAAGCTACAGTGCAATTATGTAAACTATGTATTATACAAATGAGCGAAATCAATCCTGTGACTATATATATGTACTAAATGAATGGCGGTGTACTTATCCACTAAATGGATAATAACTTAACAATGACCACGGATTCTTCGATGAAAAAGGGGGAGAATCAACCTAGGCGGGTTGTCAATCCAATAGCGCTATCCAATGTTAAGGTCGGCTTGTACATGGCTAATGGTGTCACTAAGTACAAATGTATTCTACATGTAATGTCTAAGCATAAAGCACGTATGTAAGCAAATTCACATAGTACTAGAATTGTATTGTAAAAATGTGAACTTGTATGTGAAATTTGTATAAGTGTACATGTAACACCCCAAAAGTGAATAAAAACAAAAAGGGGATAGGAAATACTCACCTTAGTGCTAGAATTGAGTTCCTTGATATAGTATATTTGTGGCTCTTGTGTCCAACTATCACCCTATTTATAAGGCAATAATTGAGTAAAAAGGAAAACTTAAAAGTCTAAGTTTTCTAGTCTAAAGTATTCTAGGGTTCCTAATTTGGGGATTGATAATTGATTAATTTGGAATAATTGTTAATGACATAAAGAATAATTAATAAAAAGGATTTTTGACAAATCTTAATGAAAGGTAGTTGTATTAAAATGTAGTAAATGTGAAAATAATTTTTATAAAATTACCTTCTTAATTAATGAATATATAATTCATTAATATTTATTTGTCAAAATATAGTATTAATATCTAAAAATATTAAAATTTAAAAATTTCAAATCATAAAATTATATTTCTATTTCTGATCTAAATAGATAAAAATAATTTATGTAAAATTTTGATGTAAAAATAATGAGAAATGAATTTATTATGAATTATTTATGATTAAAATAGCATTAATTAATAAAAAATATTAAATAAACGTTTTTATGAAATAAAAATATTAAATATTTTTAGGAAGAGAGAATCTCAATTAATTACTTTTAGCAGTGGGGGTCGTAGCACTCAGATAAATTATATTTTGATGAGGCAAGGTGATAGACGATGGTGGAAGGACTGCAAGGTTATAGCAGGGGAGGCCGCAGTGGCCCAACACCGTCTACTGGTGGCAGATATAGCCATGAGTGAAAGAATCGCTAGGAGGGAGAGAAGACTGCGACCTAGGACCCGTTGGGGTAACTTGAAGGGCGATAAGAGTTTAGTTTTTCGAGATAAGGTCATCTCCAGATTATCAGCTCGACCTGAGGGGGACACAAACCAAATGTGGGAGGATGTGGCGACCACAATTATCCAAGTGGCGCATGATACTCTAGGGGTTACTTCAGGAAAAGTCGGCGAGCATAAGGAGTCCTGGTGGTGGAGTGAGGATGTGAAAAACAAAATAAGAGATAAGTATACGAGTTTTAGGGAGCTTTTGGGGTGCACTGATGAGGAGAATCGGGTGACTTTGAGGGAGGCATACAAGAAGGCCAAGATGGAGGCGAATAAGGCAGTGACAGAGGCTAAGAACACGGCATATAAGAAGATGTATGAGTGCCTGGAAACAAAGGAGGGGGAACATGAGATGTTCAGGATTGCAAAAGCTAGGGAGCGCAGGAAGCGAGATTTAGGGGTAGTTAAGTTTATAAAGGGAGAGGATGGGCATGTTTTAGTCAAGGAGGATGACATAAAGCTGAGATGGAAAGCATACTTTTACGGTCTTTTCAATGACGGGATGGCTCACTACCAGGAGAGCGACAACCCAACTACCCAAACGCCACAACGAAATCACTGTTACTGTCGCCGTATCACACAGGAAGAGGTGAGGTCAGCACTATGAAATTAAATCTGGAAGAATGCCAGATCAAAGGAGAGGAAGGAGTGCAATGGCTAACTATTTTCTTCAACCTTATATTTAAATCTGGAAGAATGCCAGATCAGTGGAGGAGTAGTGTTGTAGTGCCTATATATAAGAACAAAGGAGACGCACAATGTTGTGGGAATTACAGAGGAATTAAGCTGCTGAGTCATACTATGAAATTATGGGAAAGAGTAATTGAGACTAGGATTAGAAGAGAAACCCATGTTACTGTAAATCAATTTGGCTTCATGCCAGGGAGGTCAGCTACAGAAGCGATATACATACTAAGGAGTCTGATGGAAAGTATAGGGAGAAGAAACGAGACCTCCATATGGTGTTCATTGATCTGGAAAAGGCCTATGATAGTGTACCTCGTAAACTGATTTGGGATAGTTTGGAGGCTAGGGAGATCCCGAGTAAGTATGTTGACATTACTAGAGATATGTATGATAGGACTGAAACTAGTGTTCGTGCGCCTGTAGGAGATACTGATTTCTTTCCTGTGGAGGTAGGGCTACACCAAGGGTCCGCGTTGAGCCCGTTTCTTTTTGTGGTTATCCTAGACGAGGTGTCTAAGTCCATCCAGGAGACACTACCGTGGTGCATGCTTTTTGCTGACGACATTGTATTAATCGCGGAAACTAGGCAAAGTTTGAATATGAGGTTAGAAGGATGGCGATTAGCTTTGGAGGGAAAAGGTTTAAGGATTAGTCGCTCTAAGACAGAGTACATGCACTGCGATTTCAGCGGGACAAACTACGAAGATCGCACCCAGATCACCATTGAGGGTCATGTGGTCCCGCAAGTAACTAAGTTTAAGTACTTAGGATCGTTTGTCCAAAGGGACGGAGAGATTGATAGTGAAGTCACACATCGTATTCAGGCTGGATGGTGTAAGTGGAGAGCAGCATCTGGAGTTCTGTGCGATAAGAGGTTCCCAACTAAACTAAAGGGAAAATTTTATAAGGTTGCAGTTCGACCTGCTATGATTTATGGGACAAACTGTTGGGCCATCAAAAAGACACATTCACGAAAGATGGAAGTGGCGGAGATGAGAATGTTGAGGTGGATGTGTGGTCACACTAGGTTAGATCGGATTAGAAATGAGATTCTTAGGAAGAGGTTAGAAGTGGCTAACATAGTAGATAAGATAAAGGAGGGGAGATTAAGATGGTTTGGACATGTGAAGCGGAGACATACGACAGCCCCAGTCAGAAGAGTGGAACACCTCTCGGTGGAGGGGAGGAGGAGTAGAGGCAGACCCAAATTGACTTGGGTCGATCGGATTAGGCACGATTTGTTAGAATTGCACCTCTCTGAGGATATGGTCCAAGATAGGAATTCGTGGAGGCTTAGGATTAAAGTTAAAGATTTTTAGGATTTAAGATTTCTTAGGAATTAGGGATGGTCTCTATGCATGTATATATATATATAAATATATTTGTATGTTATATTATGTTATACATTCACTATTTTTTTTTTTGGTGATTGCCTAATTATTCATAAATATACAGTGTGCTTTTGTTCTTTTCGAGCCGGGGGTCTCTCTGGAAGCAGCCTCTCTATCTCTAAAGATAGGGGTAAGGTTTGCCTACATCTTACCCTCCCCAGACCCTACTAATAGCGTCGCTATTTCGTGGGATTTCCTGGGTACGGTTGTTGTTGTTGTTGTTGTATGGAATAAAATATTTATTTCAGGAACATTTATTGATTTATAAGTTTAAAATAATTTTTGTGAAATTTTATAAAATCGTTTAGATATTTTTATAGAATTTTTAACTTATAAATGAATAAACTTGTAATATATTTTATATATTAAATAAATGATTTTTGAAAAACTAAAAATTGTATAATAAAGTTTACCGTTTGAATAACATAAAATATATTTTATAGAATTTATAAATCATGTTTGATATTTTAAACACATATTAGATTTAATATGCAAATATATATCTATATATATATATATATAAGAATTCGTTTAAAAAAAATAATAAAGCTTGGCATGGGGATCAAACCTGGGCTTCAGGCTGGTTCACTGTCTTAGCCAAATGCTCTGACCATCTAGTCTGGGCTACGTTTTTATTTAGATCACAGCAACATTAGTTCTTTAACAGTAAAGAATGGTTATCCCCAAATTCTCCTTATAAACCCTAAAATACCATGCCTAACAATTGACCCATAAACGATTCCATTAACAAGATTAACCTTCGAGCTTTCGAATAACAGAAAAAAAACGATCAGCATACATATAATTATTACCGGATTCGATAGAAAAAGAAGGTGAAATCGTCAGATCTTGAGCCGACGGGTCAACAAGAAAGAAGGTCTTAATCCAAACTGTTGTGTTGAAATTGATTATGGTTTATGGTTTATGACACAGAAAGGGCCGATTTACCTCTTAGAAAGGATGCTTGGGTTTCAATTTATACAGGTTCGCTAATAATGGAAGGTCTTGATCATTGACCCGAGAATGGTCAGTGTCGAGTAGATTATGCTCATTTTGAGCTGTAATAACGCGATTTATGGTTCTAATGGAAGCGAGAATTACGTATGATTATCTCTAGATGATTGAAATTTGGATTGGTTGCCATAATTAGTGTTAATTATGCGATTTATGCGTCGGTGGGTCGGGTTTGGGGCTCCAGACCCGGAGTCGGGTAGAAGGGAAGGTGGAGTTGGGCCTGGTCAGCTGTTGGGCTCAGTGTGTTTTGGGCTGGTACTTGGGCTCAGCAGATTTGATGCTTTAGGTGTTTGATTTGTTTTGTTAAGTTAAAAAAAAATTATACTACACTTTATAAATTAAACTCATTCAAACGAATTCCTCTCTATATTATTATTATTATTATTATTATTATTATTATTATTATTATTATTATTATTATTATTATTATTATTAAAATGTTTTGAAATAAATAAGATTTAGACATGGTCATTCTTGTACAAAAGGAATTTAGGTGGGAATTTTACTAATTAAAAAAAAAATTATATAAAAAAAATACGCGATGTTACAAGAGTGAAATGGGCCTTGGACGGGGATGAGAATTCGAAATACTTCCATGGCATTATTTAAATGAACTCGACGTCAAATCGGATTAGTGGCGTTAAATGTGGTGACGTATGGGTAACGGATTCCAGAGTTCGCGTGTCCGGATATTTCCACGTTATCTCCTACAGATGTGGATGTTTTAGATGCCCTGTTCACGTTAGAAGAAATTACGAGTGCGGTGTGGGATTGTGATGGGGGGAAGGCGCCGGGCCCTGATGGTTTTAACTTCATCTTTATTCGGAAATTTTGGGCGGTTCTTAAACAAGATTTTCTTAAGCTGTTTGAAGAATTCCATGCGAATGGGTTTATTAGAGAGAGCCGTTTCTCCGCGTTTATTACTCTATTTCCACAGGGTCGTGATCAGGCGACGCTTTCAGATTATCGCCCAATTAGCTTGGCGGGTATTATAAATAAGGTACTTTCTAAGGTACTAGTGGCCCGTTTAAAGTCTTTTATGTCTTGCCTTGTCTCTGAAGAACAAACGGTTTTCCTCAGTGACCGCAATATTCTTGATGGTCCCTTGATTTTAAATGAAACAGTTTCTTGGTTAAAAAAAATCGCAGTTGAGTGGCTTATTCCTTAAAGTTGATATTGAAAAAGCCTATGATTCTGTATATTTAGAAGATATTTTGGGACAAATGCAATTTTCAATAAAGTGGCGTGGGTGGATTATGTCTATTGTCATGAATTCTCGTGCTTCGGTCTTAGTGAATGGTTCTCCCACTTGTGATTTTCCTTGTGAGCGTGGCTTGCGTCAAGGAGATCCTCTTTCCCCGTACTTATTCATTTTAGCTATGGAAGGCCTTACCCGGATTATGAGGCGTGCTTGTATGCTGGGAATTTTTCACGGCATCAAAGTTGGAGGTACGGGTCCATCTATTTCACACTTTATGTATGCTGATGATGTTGTATTTTGTGGCGAATGGTCGATAATTAATGCTCTAAACTTGAGGAGGTTGTTGAGGGGTTTTTTCTTGATATCTGGGTTGAAGATTAGTCCCAGAAAGAGTAGCGTGTTTTGGGGTTGGTGTGTCCACTACTAGAAAAATACCCCTATCTTGACACACATTTTATGACACGCACTGATTTATGACACCAAAAAACGTGTGTCATAAAAAAATTGTCATGTTTTAAAAAAAACTAGTTAATTAATGACACACTTTTTTGTGTGTCAAGAAATGCAATGTCAAGAAATAAAAGATATGACACTATCCAATTTTGTGTGTCATCCTTGATGTCATATTATCTATGTTACCTTATTAAGGAGGAGACATGGGTAAGAAAGTAATTTTACATCCATTTTAAGATGGGATATCAAGAGACTCAAGTGTAATCCTCAAATTTTTGCATCCCTTTTTCCCTTTATACCCTGGTGTACAACATTTGATGAGAAATTTACAAATAACTAATGCACTCACTCCAAACCATTATTTTTGAAACCGTTGAATTTGTGTTGCCTATGAATGAAATGAAGGGCATTAGCAATTGAATGAGATTTAATGCCATAGAAGCCTGCAAATGAGTCGTCTCCCCTTCAAATGCACACACATTACCAATTTATATCATCTGTTTCAATTAAAACTCTTCTCCCTAAAATCTCTATGTAAACCACCTCAATTCTCATTCTTCCCTTATGTCACTCTCATCCACCACCTCCATGGAAGACGATCCCGGCATGAACGTTGTTCATGTTTGACGATGAGTAAGTAATGCTAATACCTTCTATTTAACTTTAATTGATTATCCAAATCTTTTTTCGTTTACTCGATTGGATTTATTTTGTTAATACGAGGGTTGATATATGGAGGGAAAGGTGGGGATTGATTATTGATATATTGTATGGAGATGAAATAATCTAATATTTTCTACATTCATGGGAATGCTAAAGGATAACATAAAGAGACTGAAGTTTATCTGTGGAATGAACATCAATGGTGAACCAGAAACCCTAGGGCTTGGAGGAGGAGAGTGACCATGAAATCATTGTTATAACCAATATGAACAATCGAGTAACCATCCGGAGCAGTCCCGTTGTTGCCGATTAATGAGGTTCTGCCACTGTCATTGCCAATTGGATTGAGACCTCAATATCCGACGCTTCAATCTACATTCTTTGTCCGAATATGGTTTTCCTATGATCCGAAAGTTCAAAAGCAGGAAGATGAAGGTAACCTTTATTGTGGTGATTAATGCCTATTATGTGATTTGATTTTGAAAAGTAATATTTATAACATTTATACAACAGATCTGGGGTGTGTGTGTGAGTGTGAAGATATGCTATGAAAGGAGTTTGGGTTGTTGAAGAAGAACATATCATATCGTTTGACATTGTGAAAAGGGAGGTAATGTTTTTTAAAAGCTTTGCTGGAGTATGAAAACTTAGTGAAATTTTATAAAACATATGAAGCCCATGATAATCCCTATGTTGTAATGGAGTTATGTGAATGAGGGGGACTATTGGATAGAAAACTTCGCTGGAAATGCTATTAAGGTTTGGAGGGACATTCTCCGGTCCAGACTGCACATTGGTTAAATTTATGTTTATCAATTCGTCAGTAAGCAAACATTTTTCTACCTAATAAAAAATCTTGTATTGTTACTTAAGAAAGTTTTGTTTAATGACAACAATCTTTTATGAATCTAAAAGCGAGCATGTCATGCGTGACTCCAACCAATTACCCAGGTTCTATTTAGATAAAAAAAAAAAGATGCAAGTGCATGGAAGCACAATCTAGATACCATTAGGAGAAAGTTGAAGCCTTAACACTAAAATTACACCAAAATTAACACTTTTTATGGGGTATTTGCATGTTTGTATAAGTTGATTATGGTGACGACAACCAGGAAGACGTCTTTGCAACGGAGGGTTGTAAGTTATGCTATAAAACTTGAAACAGTCCTTTAGTGCTGAATTTACTTCTTTTATAGCTTTATATGATATTGGACAATGGCTTTTATGTGTTAATGTTCTTTTTTACAGACCCAATGACTTCAAAGTAATCGTTGGTCAGTTTGCTAAAGATTTAGCAACATGATCATGCACGATAGTTGTATTTTTTTCTCAATATTGTATAACAGAGGTAGTCCCATCTCCTTTTCAATCCAGGTAAGCAGTAAGTGTCTTCTTTTTCAAGCTCATAGCTGGTAAATATTTATCTTTTTTTTTCGGAATTAAGTATAAGGTATAAACTATATATAAAGATTCATTTGCAATGAGTCTATTCGTTAAACATTGGTATGGAATTCAATTCGAAGATTGAGATCTAACCCGTAATTCCTCTTTATGAGTTTATGTATATTCAATAATGGGTCAATGGGATATGTTTGCCTTTCATGTGTTTCAAGCTAACTATGGAGTCAAGTTTAAACGCAAAGATGGTTTGTATTTGTAAGTAAAATGACCAGCTTTATTGCACTTTTGGTAGTGTAGTGTAGCTTATTAGGATTTATGAACTTTTTCAAGTTAATGTCTGTTGTACATTATTAGGATTTATGAACTTTGTGGTAAAGTTTGATAATCATTTAGTAGTTACAAAAGATGGTTTTGGCTCTGGTTATTTGGATTTGAATTATTAAAAACTATGCTTAAATAGTGATGCCATTCCTTGTAGGTTGGTGATCCTCTTCGGAATCTACAATAAGGGGATAGAGTGGACTTATAAATATGATGAGATATCTAAGAAGTTATTCATTCACCATTCCCTTTGCATATATATATTGTTTCTTTTATAGAAACTTAATTGAACTTGTAACACAATTTATTTATATATTTGTTTGTCGGAAAGGTGGCAGTATTGTCCAAATTGTTTAGAGACGTCACTTTGCATCTCACTTAACCGGTTGATCCCGCCGCAACGCGCGGGCTCCCCATTAATATTATATTATATTATATATATATATATATATATATATATACAATTGCCAAAGGCTTTATGCATCTTTTTTTTGTACTATATGGTACAAACACTTGATGCATCCTTCTAGCATGTTCATCTAAAACCGACATATATATCTCAAAGTAATCCAAATCACACTCACAGCATCCTTATCTGCTCCATACATTTGCTAGGGTTTCAATCGCCCTACTATGTATCTATGTTTAAATTTCTATATTCTTGATGTATTGGTGATGAACAATATGTTTCAACAGCTATAAACACACACATACACACTCTCTCTCTCTCTCTCTCTCTCTCTCTCTCTCTCTCTCTCTCTCTCTCTCTCTCTCTTTACAGATACGATTGTTAAGCAGAGATGAAAGGAAGACACAGAGAAGCGGCTTCCAGTTTTGGTCATGTCACTGACGAATAAACCCTAAACATATAGTTTTCTTCGTCATTCCCCTTCAAAGCCGGTACCACATGTAAACGCAATTGGGGTTTACTTCGTACGCTATGTTTTCGTTGTCATCTATGTCTTAGTTGGTTTTTATTGTTAAGATTGGATGCGAAACTGTTCCTTTTCTCTTATGTCTTCAGCTGATATATTCTTCTTCTTCGTTGATCGTTGCCCTGGTCGTTGTTGCGGTAAGCTTGGATATTATGTTATTTTGTTTTCGTTTTTTCGCGTATTTAGGATTAGTTAGTAAGTCTATGTATGTAAAAAGTTTGCATCCAGCATTTTTATAAAGACGGTGGAACTGTGATATATGTATTAATGTATATAAAAGGTTTGCACTAAAGATTGTTGATCAAGACAGTGAATGTAAATGGATTCTTATTGAGGTATCAACACATCAATTAGTGGATTTTTAACCCCTTCAGTTTTCGTTATTTTAATACATGATTTTTTTTTTTTACATTTACATCTTTTTTTTAATTTGTATGTTACAAATTATTACAATAGTTATTTTTTCAATACAGAGATTTGATTGTTGTTTTGACTTTGCAACGTCAATCTATGTGCATAGTAATATCTAATAGATTATATCTTTTGATTCATAATAATGAATGGATGTAGGATGCATTGAGAATCATATTTTTTTGGGTCAAGTAACAAATTGAGAAAGAAAGAGTTGCAGGTTATGACCTTTCGGTTTGCATTTCATGTAAAGTGTTTGGGACATAAGAACTGGTCCAGCTTTGATCTCTCATGGCTACTGATGCTAAAGAATAAGTTTGTTATCTCCATGTCTTAATTTCAAGATTATTCAGCATGTTTTGTTGCTGGTACTTGAAGTCCTTAACTTGGAAATGTGTTGATTCGGAATTTTTTTTACTATAATGGGTCAATTGGGTAACCTTATATTTTGTTAAAATGGCACTACTTAAAAGTGTCTTTTTGTCTGAATTTCAAGATATTTAGTATTTTTGTTGCTGGTACTTCAAGTCCTTAACTTGGAAATGTTGATTCGGACTTTTTTACTCTAATGGGTCAATTGGGTAATCGTATATTTTGTTAAAATGGCATTACGTAAAAGTGTCCTTTAAATGCTGATAAACCTCTACATTTCTTTCTTTTACAGGATATAAGCAAAATGTGAGAAACTGCCATCATGGCATTTTAGCTGCAACTGCTGAAATGATTTGTGTAGCCTCAGGATAATGGTTTTGATAGCTTCAATTCAATCTGAATTTCTATGGTGTGTATTGGCATCCCGTTGGGTAGGTGTTTGTGGAAATTATGGTGGTGGTAGTAAACACCTCATTTTAGGCTCGATTAACCCCCCGCGCTGCACGCGGGGATGAATAACCTTATCATTATAATAGAGTAGAGCACGACGGTTTCAATATTTTAGCCACTAATACGAAGCCGATGTCGCGGTGGTGCAGTCACAACCAGATTCAACTAAGGTACATGACGTGGTGGACGAAATTAAAATCCTAAAAAACACGAAACCGTTCCTCCTAGAACTTGATTCGGTTGTTGAAGACAAGTTGGGGACAGAGGAGGTGCAAGCGAAATTTATGACGTAGTTAACGACTTCCCACAAGGAGAGGTGCCTGGAGTTCAAGCTTCCTATCTTTTATCAGAACCATTAACTTGCTTCAAGTGAGCTCTTCAATCCACTTTGCATCACCTTTCCTTTTCTTTTATTTCCTTTAATCATTGTATTATCATTTTAATTTTGGTCTACCTTATATGTTAGGATATGAGATCAGTGATCATGCATGGTAGTTATGAATATGTTGTTTTGTTGATGAAGATGATTGCTATGAGGTCATCACTAACGTCTATCTCACTTACGCTAGGTGTGTGAGTTTTAATAGCATATTACACACGGTGTTAAAACCAGTTTGTAGTTGTGGGTCGAATAAAAAAAGAACTTCAAAGCGATGCACGTCACATAAATCCTCATATTACCTTCTAAACAATCAATATATTGTTTGTAGGTCTATACTTTTGTGGATTAATAATACTTTAGTAATTTTCTTTCATACATAACAGGAAAAGGGAACTAGAGGTCTCCGATATTTGAAGATGGCTCCGACTTTGATATGGCTTTAAAGCTTTTCCATGGGAAGGACAAGATATGAACAGACAAAACATGAATCTGAACCAACGTTTAACCCTTTAGCTGCAAATATTGCGACAATCAGTTTGCTAGCATTTGGACCAGGTGGACCAATTAGTTTTGGGGCTTTTTTGAAAAAATGGAAGATGCAGAAACACGAATCTAAATCATCCAAACACGAGTCATCACATAAGGTTCACTCGTATGACTAAACTTTGAAATGCATGTATATTAGTTAATCATGAATGTAGAATTATTAAGATTGAGTTTTTTGTAGGCATCATAATGAGTATTACTGTCTGCACAACATGTTCCGACTTAATTAGTTCAGTCTCAAAATGACAAGGTTGTCTTTAACTATAAAATTTAGTCAAATCTCATATTAAATTAACACTCCATTTTTTGGTATCTATTAATATATATAAAAGAATTGAACATTGCTGACGTGGCGTGCAATGGTGCCTTCTACCTCTCCATGAAACTGCCACGTGGCATTATAATTGAAAGATTTTAATGTTTTTGAATTATTTCATTTTTTAATTAAATTGAGTTATTTTAGGAAAAAATAATTTAAAAATAAATTTAAAATTTTCTCTATCATGTTTCCTCCCATAATTTTTAAACGTTTATATCTTTTATATACGAGATTTTTTAAAGAAAAAAATTACACCAAATTAACGAGCGTTTTATTATCTTTCCAACGAGTACCATAGTGCTATATAAAAAACGGAGAAAAAATCGACTATTTTTTGTGGGGTTTCGTTCATACAGGAAAAAAACACACAAAGTGTTCATGTTATTCATTAATCATGTTTTTTCTTTTAAACCAGGTTCTTATCTACGATGTTGAAAATCAACCCAATCGCCATGTTATCATTGGAATTTTACTAGGTATACTTCATTAAGAGAGGCTAGGAGAAAGAATCGCGCAACACTGCAACACATGGTGTCACCTTATAGCAAGGTTATTTTTTTTATTTATTTAATTACAAGAGTAATAATTATTACTATTAGTATTAGTATTATTAGAATGGTTATATTTTTCAACCCCGGGACGCTCTCGGGATGAATTGATAGTTGCTGACGTGGCGTTCAATGGTGGTCTCAACCATCTCTTGATTATGCCACGTGGCATAATGAGATGCAATGGTTACAACTTCCAACTTAAGTGTTTGTTTAGTTGATTAGGTTAGGAATTATAAGAGCCATTAGAATGTGAGAAATTAAAGAGATGTGATGAGTTTTTGAATAGTTGTAGCTTACATAAGTGAGTATTTAGATGATTACTGATTAGGTTTTAGATTAAGGAATATAAGTTATTACTGATTAGAATACTATGAACATGCAATGATTGAGAGATTTTGTGGTTAGTTAACTTGAGCCATTTGCAATAGGTTATTACGTAAAATAAGATTTTTCAACCCCGGGACCCTCCCGGGGTAATCAGCTAGTGTTTTATAAAAAATATGCCTCTCTCTTACGTGAAAATTTTAGCTCATATATGTATTGGTTGGTTTGGGTGACATCCAATATGTAAACAAAAAAGGAAACGCTTTGAAAAGATTTAGGGGATCAAAATTTAGTATAACCACTTTGACTTAAGTAAACGTTATTTAAATGCTTAAGGCTTTTGTTTCACTTTCACTGTTGACTTGGTTTGACTTACAGTTTTGTCTAAAGTCATACATGTTCAAATAACATGTGCTATGTAAGAAAATCTATTCTGTACCATGGTTCAAAATATATTTTAACTTTTCCGCACACTATTCGACAGTATACAAAAGTGTGGATTAATGTTCATGATATGTTTTCAGGTGATGAGAAGAGGGTTGTTGACACCCTACGGAAACCCTTTTTAGATATATTGATACCTTACGCTTTCATCTCTCGATTTCAGTTAACACCCTACGGAAACCCTTTTTAGAAATTGGTCTTATATCGAGTCTTTGCCAAACCACCGTCAAGTGACTCGCTATGAAGATCTGCCCTCGCTTCTTTTCGCGATTAAGGTAACCACTCTATTTAATTGCTATGTAATTTTGATCCTCTTAGGTAATGCTTCAGTTTTTATCGTTCCATAGAGTTCAAGCTACATGTGTAAAGCCTCAACTTTAGCGACTATATTTCTATTAGCTTCATAGTTTTTTTATCCTTAAACCTAAGATATACCGAGTTTTTCATCGCATGCTTCTTTCATGTTCTTTTGTATTTTGTGGTGAAGTTGCTCTAGATATAGACATCTTAGCAGAGGCTGAATCTGAAATAAGTTATTGCTAGATAGTAATTCATTACCATGTGTTAGATCCTTCATCTTAATGTGCTGTCTATTTTAATAATTGTACCGAAGAATGCTCATGTAATGATATATTTAACTTTTTGTGTGACTGGAAGTTGACTATTGTTGACTTGCTGTATAAATGTCACTCTTTTGCTTAGTTTTTTAAATGGCTAAGGTTGAGGTTATTCAAAGGCTTTAACATAATTAATTGTTGTCTCAGGTTGGGGGAGAAGTACATGTTTACACGGATGCGGATATTGATGTCAGTCATGAAGAATGGTCAAGTTATGCCGTAACCTTCATTTTCAAGTGCTCCGTATGTTTAGGTATAGACTAACGTAATGTATTGACACAATATTTTTGTAGCCGTTAATACTTGTGGTAGAATTCGATAAATGCTTATATTGTAATGGATTTTTTCGTGATATATATAATAAATGCAGTTTTATTATGTAATTTATTGATTTTGTAATTATAAATTTAAATATAAATCCAGGGATATTAATCATTTTGCAGAATTTTTTTTTAGGTAAAAAAAAACCATGACACGCAAAATGAGTGTCACGAAGGTGTGTCAAGAATATATGTCATTAAAGAGTGTCATTAAAGAGTGTCATGAAAGCGTGTCATAAATGCGTGTCAAAAAAGCGTGTCATAAACGCGTGTCATTAAAAGATGACACGCGCTTGCATGTCATAAAAATTTAATGACATGTTCTTCCTTGACACTTTGCTGTGTGTCATAAACACCCTTTTATGACTCGCAATGCGCGTCAAGATAGGGGTATTTTTCTAGTAGTGGTCTGATGATGATATTGAGGGCATGGCTACGGTTTTAAAGTGTTCTCGGGGTTGCTTTCCGTTTACGCACCTAGGTGTGCCTATTGCTTCGAACATAAATTTAGTGAGATGTTGGGACCCAATAATTGAGAAATTTAAGAAGCGTCTATCTATGTGGAAGTCTAAAAACTCTATCGTATGTAAGCCGGATAACTTTGTTAAAATCGGTCTTGAGCTCCTCGCCTTTGTATTATTTTTCTCTTTTTCGCACTCCTATTCAAGTTATTAATTCGCTTGAAAGGTTGCGTAGAAGGTTTTTCTGGGGAGGGGTTGATGAGGGCGGTAAGATGAGTTGGATAGCTTGGGATAAGGTAATTACGCCGGAAAAATATGGTGGCGTGGGCTTGGGGTCGCTTAGAGATGCAAATGTTAGTTTATTGACCAAATGGTGGTGGCTCTTTAAAGTTGATCAAGACTCTCTTTGGCGAAAGGTAGTGTGGTCAATTCATAGCATTGGTAGGGGTTGGTCTTATATCCCGATGAAACTTTCGGTATGCGGAACATGGAAACAAATAGCGGCAATTCCGGGTCTGCTTGAAACTTTCAACAGTGGTCCGATCCACTTTATTAAGGGTGGGTCAAGTTGGGAGAGGTACAAATATTTTGTTTTGGTTTGATAGCTGGATTGATGATGAGATTCTCAAATCAAAATACCCCTTACTCTTTGCGCTTGAGAAGAACAAATATTATGCAGTCGCGGATAGAATACAAACTGATGGGCACCAATAATTGGTTTTCTCTTGGGAATGGAAGCGGCCATCATTTTCTGTTGAGGAAAATCAGCAATATGCTGATCTGATTTTGCTGCTGTCAAACGCTACTATAAATGCGAGTCCGGATTTATGGAAGTGGTTGGTTGGAGGGGACCTGGATTTCTCAGTTAAATCTGTAAAGGAGTGGATTTTCGAGGCTATAAATGCGCTCCCTAGTTCATCATTCGAGTGGTGTGGTTGGGTCCCGAAAAAAGTGGGAGTTGTTGTGTGGCGTGCTTATCTTGATCGCCTACCTACTATGGATGCCTTGGTTAGATGAAACATTCAGTTGGAGTCACAGACTTGTAAGGTCTGTGATGCAAGTATAGAATCGGTGGAACACCTCTTCACGGGATGCCCGGTTTTTTTTGGAGATTTGGAACCTGGTTTTCGTATGGTGTAATGTCCCGAATTGCTTTGCATTCCATGTACGTGACATTCTATCCTTCCATTTGACCGCAAAGAATGGGACTCGACCTAGAAAGGCGTTTTAAGCGGTTGTGTTAACGTCTTTTTGGAGTATATGGCGGGCAAGAAATGATCTCATCTTTAATCAAAAGCAAGTTTTGATCCGGAAAGTTATGGAGGAAATTATGATCATGAGTTTCTTGTGGGTAACAAATCGTGCTAGAATGAAGGATATGTCGTGGGACACGTGGGGTAGATTCGATACTGGAAAAATGGGTTAATGTTGTTTTATGGGCGGCTATGTTTCTTTTTTGTTTCGGACTTTATGTAAAACAGTGATTGCACCCCGGTTTTTGCTAGCTACTTGCTAGCTTCTTATGAAATAAAGTTTGTTTGGCCGTTCAAAAAAAATTAGTTAAAGAAAAATAAATAAAGTTTCTATGCTATATAATAAGTCTATTAAATTTCAGGGGGGTAAAATCTAAGTTATTTAAAGTAAAAAACAAGTTGGATAACGTGAAGTATGTGAAGTGTATCAAACCTAAAAAAAGACAAATAAATAAAATAAAAAATACCGTTAACCCCTTATCAAAATATAAGTATGTTGACTTGTTTCATTTATCTCTTAATTTAGTATGGATTATGTATCAGCTTTTATTGTATAAAATTGTTTCAAAAGATACAAAACTAATAAAGTGTACAATGTGTTTCATATATACATGCACATTAGTTTTAGTGCATCAACTTTATATTAGTTATGTCCCATATTCATGCATCAGAGTTTTTTAATAGATAATTGGTATGAATCATAAGTAATTTAATCCTCTTATATAGAAGCATGATCGTAAACATATCACTTTGTTTTATTGGTTACTTATATATTTCCCTTTCTGTTTTTTTTTTTTTTTTTTTTGGAAATTATTATAGCTAAGGCTATGCTTCTAAAACCCTACAAACGATAAAACCTGAACCTTCTAGTCTGCCATGCTACCAATGATCAGGATTAAACATAAAACCAAGGATGAGCTTGAGACGGTATCGGTACTAACCGATACCGATCTCAAAAATACCGATCCCGAAAACTCTCAAAACCTAATATCGATACAGATACCGAAAGCATACGGTACGGTATCGGTACGGTACCGATATGTAATCGGTATTTTACCTTAAAATACCGATACCGTACCAATCTCTTACCGATACCGCTAATACCAAAACCAAAAACCAATAATTATGTGGGTACCGACTTTTTTTAATTAGTGTCTCATTATATGTTTCAATTTTGTGAGTTCAAAAAAAGTAAGATGACTTAAATGGAAAATATATGAATCTTGGTTACCAACTTACTATTACTAGCTAAGATTTCTTTTTTTTTTTTAACGGCAAAGAACAATGTGTCAATTACCGTAGCACCGGGTACTGTGGTCAAGCTCAACTACTTGACCGTCGCCTGCCTTTTGGCTCTCCCAGATGTGCAGAAACCCAACTTCCACCTGCCTGAAGGCACAATAATAGAATAATCGGTAAAACCTCACCTCTCATCCGAGTTAAACTGACGCCACCCGTATTCGCTTTTACCTAGATGTCATAGAAAATAATGAAAAAAGTGTGAATCACACCTGAGTCACAAGAAACACCAAGTCTTTTTCCATCCACCCCTTCACTACCTCATTTGACATTCAGTTTAACTTAAATCAAACAATTATGAAACTTATTAATAATTAGTGAATTATTTTTCTTCACTATTAATTACTTCCTACAATCCTACATCAAGTTAATAATTAGTGTTGTCCATTGGCGGCCGCATTACATTGATAAAATCGGTGCTTGCGAGTCTTACGGTTTACTATCTTTCTTTGTTTAGAGCGCCTAGCTTGGTGTTGGAAGTATTGAAAAAATTTTGAGAAAGTTTTTGTGGACAGGAAATAAAGATGGGAAAGGAATTCATTGGGTCTCTTGGGAGATTGTTACGAGACCAAAACGGTTTGGGGGTTTGGGCATTTCTAAGATGTCTGAGGTGAATACGGCTCTGCTTGTGAAGTGGGCGTGGAGATTTAAAACTGATCATGAGAGTTTACGGAGGAAAGTTATTATAAGTTTGCATGGTGGACGCAACAAATGGGCGTTTGTTCCGGTTAAAAAATCTTTAAATGGAGTGTGGAAATCGATTGTTTCTGTTTTAGATAGGACTCGGTTTGATGGAAGGAGAATTGAAGAGCTATTTTCTTGTCAGCTTGGTGATGGTAAATGTAACACCCTAACCATTTGTTTGCCTAACTACGCCATTAGGCGTGATTAGCAAAATATTAACACGAGACTTAGAGGATAAGAATATGGGTTATATTCTAATATGGAAATAACCTAGTTAATAATATTATGTTTATAAATTAATAAAAGGTGTTTGAAACTAGCTTATGAGTTAGTTTTATACGAAAATGACAGTGGGAAAACTTGTGAGGGACTAAATATGTTAAGTGGGCAAACTTGACATTGTTATTAGATAAAAAAGAGGCGGGAACGACATATACAGGAGTATATGTCGCCACCCACATCAACACACACACTTCATGTCTAAACTCACTAATCAAGGGCTAATCAAGGCAAAATCAAGTGTTAATCAAGTGCATGTGTTGAAATAAAGTCATCTACAGCCACTTGAACATCTAGGTAACCATTTCATTCATTAAAATTGATGTATTCTTCATGATGAGAAACATAGGGTTGCATAAAAACGTGATTGATTAATGAATAAGGATGACCCTTGTGTTTAGGGACCCTTATTGTGTTTGTAAACACTACTTAGACGATTCAATTGCAACCATATAAAGATCTTGATGACTCTTAAACACACATATGAAGTGGGTTTTGTCACTAGTTACAAACCTCACATAAAGACTTGAAATTATGTGTTAATAATGATGAAATGTATAGGTGGTATGTGTAATGCTACCTTTATGTTGAAAATGAACGTGGTGATATGGAGGTTTCCATACAATATGTTAACTAAGAAAATAGGTGGTTAAAAGATGATGCACACCAAGTGTTTGTATAAATGTCTAATTTAATTATAGACAAGTATTGTATGTTAAGATCTCACAAATTTTGATGATTGAGTGAGAAGTGGGATTGTGCAATAAACTTGATAGATATTATGTTAAAAAAAAAGGAGGATAGTTCACGATTATGATTATTGCCTTATGGTAGTGCATATGAACATGAAAAAGGGTAGTTTGACTTCTCAAACTAACCCAAACATAAGTATAATGAATTGGGTGTGTGAAAACTCATGATACAAGTTAGTTAATTGATATAATGACTAACTTGAATTACTCTTGAGTATAGTGAAGTGATCTTGTCAAGCTAGGTGGAGGCTTGGAACAAACCGGATCAAATGAGCTAAGCGGGTCATGGAATGCATACATGAGGACAAGGTAAGTGACTTATCTTAAATAAGCCTCTTAGAAACTAGAAGATCTTGTAAACATTCTTGAATCATGAATTCTTATATCGATTGTAAAGAATGGGTGTTTACTCATGAAAGGAATATGGAATATGGGTCACTAGCTTGTAATGGGCTAGAATCGCCTAAATAAATAAAATTGATAAGTCCGGTTGGGACGCCTAACTAGATAATGGAAAAATCTTTGTAAATGAGTCTAATGAGTTAAAATGTTATTTTCATTAAAATTCATGAATAAAACTTGAAGATTGAAGATTGTTTGAATAAACAGTTAAACGGGTCAAATGATGTTGTGAGCATCAATTGAACTCGGTACATAATGCTTCTATGTTAAGCATTTATAGTTAAAAGAAAAAGCTAGACGAGCCAATTGGTGGTGTGACACCCTTTGGATCCCGAAATGTTAATAGGGTAATGAGTTTTTGCACAGATGGATAAATTGGAATGGAATGGCACGCGATGCCAAGTTTTCTTGAGGGAGATTCAAGAGGTATGGAAATGGGTCAACACTACCGGGTAAGTCCGTAGTATAAGATATGGCCATATGCGAGTAGACATGTGGATGAAACCACCCACATGAAGTGTGGGTGTCAAATAGGCGAATCTTGTTCATAAGAATGTCAAGTACGCTCTAATGCGCTTAGAAGTGATTAATAATGTAGATTTTATAAAATTGGTGACATCCTAAGTCTGTAAGGACTTAGAGGTTCTCAAACATGTAGATGGGTTGAAAATAATGGATCTTAATCAAGTCGAGTCTCTCATGGGTGACTAGTTTGAAAAATAAGCCGATGAGGGCATTTTGGGAATTTAAAAGACTACTAGAGGTTGAATCTAAGGATTCTAGCTCCTAAGTCCTAATGAAATAAATCGGAAAAACGCTTTGGTTAATCAAGTGTCTAATGACCTGACAACATAAACTAGATGCGTTGCGCACGGTCAATGGTGTTTTGGTTAAGTTAAATGTCTAAATGGGTCAAATGGGGCAAAAGTCGCCATAAACACTTAAAACTTTGAACTGGGTCATAGCATCATGAACCAAACTATAATTTCAGTCAAACAAAGGTTTATTTCGTCGGCAAGTCAATACTTAGGCTTCGTGAATCATCAAATACGGTTGCGACATGATTCCCATGCTTAAAATTGCATATAAAATCGTAGAAAAATCGTTAGGAGGTGTTCTTTATATGTCTGGAAAGCTCTCGGAGCGTAGAACAATTCTTATTTGAAAGTCGATGTTGGATTTTGGGTTTTAGAAGGGGTAAAAGAAATCCGAACAGCTGCTGCGCAAAAGTTGCAGCAGTTTGTTCTCCTGATAAAGGGTCGTTTGGCATGGTTAGTTCCGTTTTAACGTGTAACGACTACCATACTAGTTTTGTGACACCCGGCATGTTCGGCTTAAACATTTTGGTAAAACATAAGTCTACCTTAGCGAAAAACATTTAGAAATGGACTTAACTGGGTTAGTTGAGTCGGGTTATGTTAGGATTGTCCAGGGTTCAATGATCTAGAGGATCATTGGGAGTCGTTTTGGGAATACACTAGTACCGGGTCCCGTTGTTGGTGAAATTACATGAACTGAATCAAGTAAGACAGGTAGATTATTAACACGCGTGTAACATAACATGATAATACGTGCTACAAGGTGTGAACATGATTATGCGTGCCTATATGTGCTTAACATGTGTTAGAATTGCATGATCATACGTTAGAATGTGTTTAAAATGCGTTAAAACGACAAAAATGGAAAACCTGGAAAACATAAGCCCAGGTTCGACCCATAGCGTAGGGGCGAACATAGAAATGAGTCTTGGTTTAACCCATGGTTAAGGGGCGAACCTGGAACAACCACAAGAACAATCTCATTCGACCTTGTAAGGGGCGAAGGTGGCACCTTCGACCCCATACAAGGGGCGAACGTGGAGTTAATATAAATACCACACTTTGTCATTTTTCACCATTTCACAAACCCTAGCCGTCTCTAAACACTCTCAAACGATTTTAATCACTGAGGAAGGAATTTTTGCTCTTGTTTTTCATAATCTAACCTACAAACAACATCTAATCAAGAATCCAAGGTGTGTTCTTAATCCTAAACCCTTTTTAAAGCATTTTGATTCATTTTCATCTAACCCTAAATGTCCAGATATGTTCTAAGGATGTTTTTATGATTAAAAACCTTTTAAACATCTTTCTAAACCTAAACCTTATCATTAAACATAGGTTTTCATATCAATAAACATATGTTAATTATGTGTTATGTAATATTATGTGTTGTTTAATGATTTGCTGTTGTACTAATGCTAAAAACATGATCTAGGGCTGCTATTATTGTAGGTTTATGATTGATTCAGGTTACAAATACATGGATGATGATATTATGTCGAATTTGGGGACTTTGATGAATCTAGGGCTTGTTGCATGCTAGTATTATCATGAACTATTGGGGGTTTTCATATACACAATAAACTGAGCATTTTAAGATGATTATGAGAAGATTTCGAAAAGTTTCCAAATTAGGTAAAGATTTCATGCATGATGTGACACTTCCATAATTTTTGCCATTTTGGGAAAGGGCTAAAACGAACAGGTTTTGGGGCTAAATTGGTGGGGTTTTGTGGGGATATGTTATCATACTTGACTGCTGTGATTGGTGATGTTTCGGGACGTTTTCAGATGTTTTTGAAGCGTTTCGTGGAAAAACACTCTGTCAGGGTCGAACCTGGGCACCTTCGACCAGTCGTGGGGTCGAAGGTGGAACCCCAGGGTCGAACCTGGACGTCTGTTGGTCGAATTTGTTTCAAATGGGTCGAGCGTGGCTCTAAATGGGTCGAACGTGTCTCCAAAGGGTCGAACGTGGTAGAAAAGGGGCGAAGGTGGAACTGAAAACCCTGGTTCGACCCTATGGAATCAAAAATGAGATTTTTGATGCAAACTAAGTGTTTTATGCTTGAACCTTATGTGTAACCTATGTATACTTGATTAGTTAGGGCAATGAGTCACCAACGGGATGTCGGGTCTGTAACATCGCGTGATTTTTAGTTTTGCATATATTTTAAATTTAATATTTAACAAATTCCAATTTCGCCTTTATTTACTTCTTTTATGTTACTCATACCCATTCATGACGAGTCGTCATTATCCTATTCAATTTAGGCGTTATAACAAGAAACTCATTTAGTTAAGGTCTTAATATATATTTATTTTATTTTTTAGGACATATATATTATTAATGTTTTCAAAAAAAAAAAAAAAAGAACAAAAAGGAAAAAGAAAGGAGCCGTGAATTTTTGGCAAATGACTTTATCCAACAACAACAACATGAAACATGTTGTTCGTTGATTGTTATTTATTTACTTTTTTTTCTTTAAAACTCACGACAACAGTAACAATAATATGACTCTCACATAACTCATAATCCCCACCTAATCTCTTCCTAACCACCCTATTTACTCCATTTAATATCCAACCACCTTAACCCACTTATAAATACACCTCTTCCCCACTCCTTAATCCTTTGTTCATCTCCAAAACTCACTCTAAAACTCTATAATCTTCAAGTTTTCAAGCCAAACTTCCTGTTTTGCATCAGTAAGTTTCTTGCCTTAAAACTTCAACTTTCATTCTATTTTTCTTCTTCTTTTTCATCTAAAACTCCTTGGAGAAACCTCTAGGATCTTCCCTATATTTATCCACATGAGTGTGATAAGGGTAGAGCACTTAAAAGATGTCCCAAAGGTGGTTGTTTTTTGAATTATTTTTATGTCCTAAGATAGTTTGTTGTGAAGAAACCAACCAAGTCTACTAACAATCTAATGTTAGAGAGATTTGTGCTATGGTATTGGGTGACAAAGGAGAGTCAAGACTCATCCAAATCAGTCCCCAAACTTTGTTTAAACTTCTTAGCTATACTATATAATAATATAAACATATACTTTCAAGTTTCTATCTTACTAGCTTATTATTAATCTTTGGAAGGTTTGTGGTTACACCCTACCTTACCAACTCTCTTGACCCTTCTTGTGCTACGGATTTATCCACACTAGAAAGGGGAAATCCCGTGTCCAAAACCCACGCTTACATCATAAGCGAAGCGGTTATGACATGAACCTATCAAATGGATTCACATTCCTAATCTTATACCATCCGAATCATCTATGATGATTTTGTGCTTGGTCTAACTTATTCTCATGACCATCCGGATTGTCTTAAAGGCGATTTGTGTTTTGGTTTACCTAAAAGGCTTGCATGACTCTCGTGAATCTATAATCTAAAACTCGAACCTAAAACTCTAATTCTTAATTCTAGTTCATCGGAGCTAAAGCTTAATCTTCCAAGACTTATCTTTGGAACTATATCAAGACGCACCCAAAGGTGAGTTCATACTTGTCCCCCTTTTATTCTTTATTCTTTGGGGCTCAACATGTATCACTATCAAAACTTGAACGATTTCATACTCTTAAAAACTATTATACTCAATCTAAATGCTATTATGCGATGCCATGCTAGAATTCAAAGCCTTACATACAAATGTACAATTAGTTAACAACCCACCTTACATGTATAGCGCTATAGGTTGACACGCTGCCCCCTTTATGGGTCATGATAAGATGAAGTCTTTTGTGTTATCGAGTGTTGTTGCTGTTTGTATGGTTCTACGTGCATATGCCTATAACATGATGATTCGAGTAGACTTTCCTATACTATGTACTTAGACTCAAAACTAGTTTGCTCACCAATGCTTTATGTGTTGACGAATATTTTATACATGTTGCAGGAAGTGTTTAATGCAGGTTTATCAAGAAAACTACTTAGGAATGGACTAGAAACACACGCTAGTTTAAATTCTATATGTTGATGTTGTACTTTCCATTTTATGAAACAATTTGTATTCTGTTATCTTTTTAGACAATGATTATGCTATGAATAAAATTTTATCTTTAAGTTATATTGTCACAAATTCTAGTGTCATTAAGTCTTTGAACAATCTACCACGAGTCTCGCCCCGATGTATTCCGCCATCAGTTGGGGTGTTACAGGGTCGGTCTAGTGTGTCGGTTGAACATTCAAAACACGTTTTAAAACATACTTGGTCACGATCTGGACAATCGGGGACTAGCTAACCTTACGGTTATTAGTCGGGACACTTATGTGAACATTTTGATAGATCTCCAGTAGTTGGGATTATCGAGGGCTTGGCTTTCTCATATTACTGAAGAACACAACTTAAGGTGAGTTCACGGCCCCACTTTTACTGCTTTAACTTTTGGGGGAGAAAACATGCGCTAAACTTATTTTGGTAACATATGTCATACTATGATTTAACTTTGCGTTGCTATACGATCTTTGAAAGTCCCGGGGAAACCATGACTGTGCGGGGTTGCACAACGGTGGAAATGTGGATAGATCTATTGGGTTTGACAGGCCCCACTCGACGGCTTGGAGGGCCAGGCGGGTGCATATTGTCTCGAACTTTCTAAACATTGCTGAACACTCGGGCTGAACACTGGTAACAGTCTAGTAATGGTTTTCTAATCATAGTAGTAACAAAACATACGCCTAGCTAGCGTACTTGGTAACATTGATATGATATGGACATGGTAACACTTTGGTAACACTGTGGTAACATTTGGTAACATTTTGTTAACATATTGAACAAACCTGTGAATTCACCAGCATTATATATGTTGACGTCATTTTGGCATGTTTTCTCTGGTCGCTAAGGTAGCATCGGTTGGACTAGGCGCACGGGTCTGCATTGGCGTCTAGGCTTAGTTGCAAGTTTTGAAATAAGTGTCTTGAATACTTTGGAACACAGTTTTGTAGCTGATTAAATTCTTTAAATGCTTCCGCTATGGTTGTCACCTTATGAAAACTATGTTTTTTAGTTTAAGTATTTCATATAGTGTTGTTTATTGTGACCGTTGACTTGGATCCTGGTTTGTCATGCGCCTCGCGGTAAAACTCCGCAGTGGAAATTTGTGGGTGTGACAAGTTTAAATGTATCATTGACAACCCACTAACCATTCCTTGTGTAATGGTGCTAGGTAAACATGTGATGGAAGTCCCGGAGCAAGGATTAAGCCGTGATAAGAGCCGAACACACCCGATCACTCATCAAGCTTCCGCATTAGAATTCAAAGAACTCCCGTTAAAACGCGAAATCTTAGAGTATGTTTTAACTACTAAAATGTAAAAATTTGTGGGAATCAAATATGTATTTGATCTTAATGGTTTGAGTTTATAATAAATATCAAAGTTTTAATCGGGAGTGGTTTAAGTAAGGTCAAAACCCGTAAGATTAGACGTTAATAACGTGATTACGAATTAGGGTCTTACAGTAAATGTATCACTTTTTGGAAGGATGTACGCCTTTGTATGTCAGATGGTCGATGCTATTTTCCCTTGACAGGTACAAGAATATTACGGTTGCTGCTCGATTAAAATCACACGAGGAACAGCCAGTGAGTATTGAAAATTGGAATCTGGGTGATTCTACTGTGGAAGGTATATCAGAGGTGCAGGATGTGATGAATATGATGTCTATGGTGCAGCTTAGTGGTAGTCCTGATCGTTGGGTTTGAAATCAAAAAAACTAATACCGAGTTCTCAGTCTCAGAAGTCAAAACAGCATTGAGAGAAAATACGTATGGGCAGCCGATTCACCACATGCGATGGGAGAGCTGGTTGCCGATCAAAGTCAACGTTCTTGTCCGGATGATGGAAAAAGGTAGGGTCCCTACTCAGATGGAATTGGTTAAAAGAAGAGTTGTGTTGCCGAGTACTTTATGCCCGATGTGCGGAGTTGACGAGGAGTCTGTCAATCATGTATTTGTTGCTTGTGGGTTTGCGTATGGGGTTTGGAGTAAGGTGTGGAGCTCGTGTCCGAGGTATTATTATGGTGACATGCTGGGCCATATGGAAAGAACGAAACAAGAAATTTTTTCAAAACTCGGATCCTAAGGTGGTAGAGGTAGTGGCTATAGTTAAAGCCATGTCATTTTTGTGGATAAAGTTTAGATCGAATATTGACAGGATAGAATGGAATGAGTGGAGCAAATATCCGCTGTATATGTTGTAAATTGGATTGTTTGAGGTGGTCCTTAGTTTGAGGACTTGCTCGTTTTGAATGAAGTTTTACGTTAAAAAATAAGTTAATTTTAACAAGACTCATCCTTTATGGTGTGATGGTAAAAGTGTTGGGGGTTTAAAGGGGAGGTTGAAAGTTTAAGCCTTATAAGAGGCAACAAAAGGTGTATTTAAAAAGAGATGAAAAAAAGTCTAAGAAAAGGTGTAAAAAATGAGAGATAAAATTAGCAATTAAAAAAAGTTAATTTTTATAGGATTCATATATGCTTTATCTAGGTCACTTAAGTTTTTTTATGTTTAACATTTATCTTTTTTTTTTTTTTAATAATAATACTTTCATTCCAGGACAAAAAAAAAATTACATTAAGATAGCGGGCAGGCGGGCAACAAACTACGCCGCCACCCCTTTCTGAATATCAAATCCTAATCTACTAAAAACATAACCCTGTCCACCCGGAGCCGAGACACTACTATGAATAACCCGCTGGACCCTGGTCAGAAAACGGGTAGCCTCCGGTACCAATGAGCCAAAGGTATCAAAAGCCAAAGGTACAAAAACGTGTTGGTTCTCCTCACAGGCTTTAGCATGTTTTTCTAACTTCTTTGCCTCTGCTTTCCGGATCGCTTGTCCTGCTACAAAGCCACTATCCCTCAACCCAACTAGGGGAGATACACCCGTCAGATCAACACAAGCATGCTTCCTCCCGGCCCACCCAAAGACAAGGACATCTGCTGGTCGTAGGGTGGATCTCCCTTCTGCTGGATCCGAGATGAAGTTTACAGGGGCCTCCTTCTTAGCTGAGATCCCAGCCCGTCTTAAAATGTCTCACAGGATGTCTCGAACCCAATCATGCCGATATTTAAAACCGGACAACTCCTTACAAGAAAAGTCACAAGATTGAAACGGCTAATAAAAATTGAGTGACTTTCAAGATAAAAACTTCAAAAGATAATCAAATACTTGAAAAACTTACAAGAATACCATTATATCTGTTATCACCTCGTCTCTTTAATTTTTGTCACAAGTGCTGCCCGTCAGTTTAGTACTAGTCGTGCTTAATTAGTGTAATTTTTTTCATATTTATTTTTAATTCAATAATAAGTTACCAAGAAACTTGTACCATCACACGTTGCAAATTCAAAGATACGGGATTATTAGTTTGACTCATTATTGTGATGACAATATGTTTTACGAGAATATTTTGTTTTCTAATTTAGAAATGACTATAAGATCAGATTTAAATTCGGTTATGTTTGAAAGTTTAATACATTCAGATTATTAAATGATTATATTATTTCAATCCATGTTTTTCATGCATAGAAATAACAAATCGAGTTTTGTCTCGTTGCAACTAACCTTTATCCAAATGAATTTTACTTTCTTATGTTATTTTAAATTACATTATTTTTAAACATGACTATTCTTGCATATTATCTATATATTTTACAAAAATATCAAGAAGATACTAAAGAAACTCATTAGAAAGATCATACAATGTCGATCTTAACCTTACAAGATGATCTGTGTTCGGTAACTGTATCAAATTAAAAGAGATAATACGATATTGAGAGCTTAGCGCATTATAATAAATCTTTTTAACGTATATATAAAGGTATATTCAATACAAAATTGATTTTAAACAATGAATTGTCACTATGTCAAAAACCACATATAAGGGCCTGTTTGGTAGCCTATTAATGAGGCTCTGAACCATCCAGCTCTGAATGATTCAGCATTCAAACTGTTTGTTTCAAGAAAAAAAAAGCTCTGAACGGAATGGTTAAGAGTTGAACCATTCAGACTTTGTGCATTGCTGAACCATTCAGCACTTAATTATTCAGAGCCTCTTAAGTCTTAACCATTAAGACCTATTAATGATTCAGCACTTAATCAACCATACAGCCCCTAAGTACTTGTAACATCATATATAAGATAATTACATATACTGATGACGTGGGTAGCCTAAAGCAAACATAAATATATAACATTACTAAACAAATGCTTAAAGGGTTGAAGCCTACAAGGCTTCGGACAACCAGAGGCATCCTAAGTCAAAAAGATGACTTGTCCCGTCATCTTTTTCATCGATCAGAACAGATAGGCTGATGGAGTAACATCAGCCAACAGACCGCAGGTCCATAGTAGCCACTTACCATTTGTGGGATGTCCTTTAGTTGCAACAAGGCTCAAGGCAAGATGCTTTCTCCTTATGGAGTCCCCTTTTCTCTATAAATCAGAAGCTGAATCCTCAGCTCTGATTACACCATCACAATCACTCTCACTTCACTCTTCTAATTCTTTTGGTCTTGCACGTGGAAGAATATTTCTCTCCACTCGGATCTCTAGAACTTCCATTTCTGGTTTCGAGTACATCTCAAACCAGAACCTTAAAGCATCTAAAACAAGAAAAATAACCTTGAACCTCCTTCTACGTTTGCAACGTAGAGGGACACCACGACCTGCGTTAGGCAAAGTGGAACCATTGAACCCTTGAACCTCCCTTGTGACTCAGGACTATCGTTAGGCAGTTATTTGTTGTAGCAACAAGTTGGCGCCCACCGTGGGGCTACGCCATTGCCTTTACAAAAAACAGTTGTGTAGCTCCAACTCTCTCCATGTCTGACCCTGAGTCCCAAGAGGAAGTTAACCAGATCTCTCCAAGCACAGATCAGACTTCTCCAGCCAGATCTGTGTCTTTTTCCACTCCAGGAGGCACTCCAGCTCGAACTCAGTCCTCACCTGCACATCAGGGGACAACAAGCTTACAGACTCCACCCCCCACTCGTTCAGGGGTGTTTTCTCCTCTCCCTGATCTTGCACAGACTCCCCAACGAATAGATCTTACCCCTGAAGGAGTGGAAAGAAACTTCCTGCAGCTTAGATCCCTTTTGAACCAGTATGTCATGAAGGAAAGAGATAAAGGAGTCCGCCTCCGTCTAGACTATGGCGAGGAAGAAGAGGTGTCGCTTTCGCCGGGGCCTCCTCCTCCTCTAAATGCCACCCACAGTCATAGACCACGACTCGGAAGCAGTGCCGCTGGCCCCAGCAACACACTCTCCACCTCTCAGCATGAAGCAAGGTCCAGCCCCACCGCTTTCCCATTGTTTACCACCCAAGCTGCCACTACCGGCACACCACTTGGGCATGAAGTCACCCTGGATCAGCTTCTACAGTCACCAATATCCAGTGTCCCTCCACCGGCAGCCACTTCATGGGATCAGGCCATGGCTTCACTCCCCATGGCTAGGAATGCTTCCATGAGCATCCCCATGATGACTAGCAACGTGGCCACAACCGAAAACCTCCAAGGTTTTAACCTCATGCCCTACATGATATCACAAGTAATGGCTAACTTCCCCTGGCAGCAGCTCATCAGTCAAGCCATTGCTGCTCAACAAGGAACCACAGTCGGAATAACCAACAACAGGACAGAACAACCTGTCAACCCACCCTACAGGCCAAACAGCTTATCTTGCTTCTCACCGGAAATAGCAGACTATGACTTTCCTAACAAGTTAAAGATGCCAGCTCATATAAGGACATATGATGGTTCTGATGATCCAGAAGATCACCTTCAGATCTTCTCAGGGGCAGCTCGGATCGAAAAATGGGGCGATCCAGAGTGTTGTTTAATGTTTATGCAAACCCTCGTTGGATCCGCAAGAATCTGGTTCAATGGCTTGAAGGTTGGAAGCATCCGAACCTTTGACGAACTCGGCAAAGGATTCCTTACCAACTTCTCACAACAGAGAAGATGTGTCAAGGATGCAACCGTCATCTTCCAGATAAAGAAAAAAGATGATGAAAGCCTGAAAAATTTCATTGAGAGGTATAAAAAAGAAGGACTTACCTACGTTGGTGCAGATGAAAAGATGAAGGTTGCAGGGTTCATGAACGCCATCAACTCAAAATACCTCACCAGAGAGTTTAACAAAAGTCTCCCCAAAACCCTTGAAGAGGCTTTGGAAAGAGCCGAAGCCCACATCAGAGGAGAAGAGGCTGTAGACATAAAGGAGCAAAGAAAGAGAGCTTCCAACTGGAGAAGCAACAGCCCTGCTCGGAAAAGAGGAAACTATGGCACCTACGACAACAGATCCAGGAGATCTGAGTCTCGAAGGTCGGAAAGCAGGAACCCTCCAAGCAAAGATAGAAACATAAATTTTACAGCCCTCTCCAAAACTCCTCAAGAAATTCTGGCCACGGAAGAAGTCAAACACACCTTTAGACCCCCTCGTCCCTTGCCTAAAAGTAAAAGAAACGAAAACTCCAACCAGTATTGCGAGTTTCATGAAGAAAAGGGACACCACACCAACGACTGCTTCCAGCTTAAGAAGAGGATCGAAGAAGCAGTTAGATCTGGCGAACTGGCCCACTTGGTTAAAGGTGTCAAAGAAAACATAGCTGATGGCAAAAAGAAAGATGTTGCCATGGTGTTTGTTGAAAGTGAAGCACCAAGCAAACGACAGAGGTTGGAGGATTGGGAATGTCAAGGCATCTACTTCCCTTGCACCAAGGAAGAAAAACACTGTGATCCACTAGTCCTTGAAGCCTTCGTGGGTTCACGACAAACACAAAAAGCCTACATAGACACAGGAGCTGCTACTGAGATCATGTTTGCAAAATACTTCAACCTTCTAAGCCACGAAGAACGCTCCACGCTCAGGCCAGCCGAAGTTGCCATCAAGGGCATAGCAGATATCCCCATCAAACCCTTGGGCGAGATTGTACTCAATGTAACTTTCTCCGATGGGCAAATGCGAAGAACTGAACCACTGACATTCATTGTCTTAGATCTACCATCCAGTTACGATGTCATCATTGGTAGACCCGGTGTAGTAGCTTTCGATATGACCGTTTCCATCAGCCGGAAGAGTGCCAAGTTCCCCACCGAAGAAGGAGTAGGAACCCTTCAACCCTCAGCCTCTGTGCTAACGGTTGTCGAAGAACAAAACAAACTCGGTCTTAGCATTAATCATAAATACCCTGATCAAAGGATACGGGTAAACACAGCCCTTCCTAGGGAAATTCTCTCAAAGCTTGAAGCATTGCTAAAAAACAATGTAGATGTTTTCGCTTGGTGTCCCAGTGACATGACAGGGATCCCACGTGATGTTGCTGAACACGAACTCAAAGTTCCCCAAAACATTAAACCAATAGTACAAAAGAAAAGAAGCCTTGCACCAGAACGAAGCAGAGCAGCTTGCCATGAGGTTGACAAACTGGTCGAAGCAGGAATCCTCCGAGAGGTAAAATACCAGTCCTGGGTTGCAAACCCAGTGATGGTTAAGAAACCTGATGACTCATGGAGGATGTGCATAGACTTCAAAGACCTCAACAAGGCTTGCCCAAAGGATTGCTACCCTTTACCAGAGGTGGATTTGAAAGTTGACTCGCTGACAGGTTACCCTTGAACCTAAGAACAACTTTTAAAGTTACTCAACACCTCCCAAATTTGTTTCTTTTTATATAGTGCATGCTTACAAGCTAACCCTTCAACAGGTTTCCCCTTCAAATGCTTTTTGGATGCCTAAAAAGGTTATCACCAAATACAAATGAAGGAGGACGATGAAGAAAAGACTGCCTTCCATACGGACAAGGGTATCTTCTGTTACAAAAAGATGCCCTTCGGCTTAAAAAATGCAGGTGCCACCTATCAAAGGTTGGTTGACAAAGCCTTTGCCGAGCAAATTGGTAGGAACATGGAAGCATACGTGGATGATTTGGTTATCAAAAGCAAGACCGAGGAGGACATGCTCAATGATATACAAGAAACCTTCGACAATCTCAAAAAGATCAACATGAAACTAAATCCCATCAAGTGTTCCTTCGGTTTTGAAGAAGGGAAGTTCTTGGATCATGTTGTAGGAAAACAGAGCATAAAAGCTAACCCAAACAAGGTTCAAGCCATCCTCAAAATGAAGTCACCACAAACCAAGAAAGAAGTGGAAAGCTTGAACGGCAAGCTTGCCGCCTTGAAGCGTTTTGTGTCAAAACTTGCTGAGAAATCACTTCCTTTCTTCAAGACCCTCAAAGGTTGTGCTGACAAGAAGAACTTCAGGTGGACAGAAGAAGCTGAAGAAGCCTTCAATGCTATGAAACATTATTTGGCTTACCTTCCCAACATTGCAGCACCTGAAGCAGGGGAAACGATCTCTGTCTATCTTTCAGTCACTGAAGAAGCCTTCAGCGCTGTTCTCACTATCGAAAGAGAAAAAGCCCAGGTACCCGTTTATTTCTTCAGTAAAACCTTAAAGTTAGCAGAGGTCAAGTACCCTCCTTTGGAAAAATTAGCCTTGGCCCTGGTACAAACGGCCAGGAGGCTTCGAAGGTACTTTCAAGCACATCCTATTCAAGTAGTCACTGACCAGCCAATCAAAAATGTGCTTGAAAGGCCTGAAACCTCGGGACGACTAGCCAAGTGGGCTGTTGAGCTAGGTGAACACAAAATCACCTACGTCCCGAGAAAAGCAATAAAAGCACAAATACTTGCTGATTTCATTGCTGAAATTCCAAGGGCAGAAACTGCTGAAGTTAACATAACCATGGATGAACCTCTCGATCCTGAAGCCTGGAAGCTTTACACAGATGGAGCTTCCAGCGTTGAAGGCTCGGGAGCTGGTCTTATATTAATCAGTCCTGAAGGGCTAGAATTCACATATGCCCTTCGTTTGGAATTTCAGACAACAAACAACGAAGCCGAATATGAAGCTCTGATCGCAGGACTCAAGCTTGCAAAAAAGATGATGGTTCACAAGCTTCAAGTGTTCACCGATTCACTACTGGTCTCTAGCCAAGTGAACGATAGCTACATTGCCAAGGAACCCAACATGAAAAAATACAAAGAGAAAGCCAAGGAAATCATGAACACTTTCCAACAATGCAAGATCAAGCAAGTTCCAAGGTCTCACAACAAAAAGGCTGACGCACTAAGCAAGCTCGCCTCGCTAACCTTTGCTCACCTCACTAAGAAAGTATTGGTTGAGGTAGTCAAGCATCCTGCCATATCAGAGTTGGAAGTCCAAGACGCCATCACTGAAAATGAGCCAAACTGGATGACTCCGTTTGTAAGGTTCCTTCAAAAGGGAGAACTGCCACAGGACCCTGTTGAAGCTGAAAGGATCCGAAACAAATCGAAGCAGTATACCATACAAGATGAGATACTTTACAAAAGAGGGTATCTAGCTCCACTGCTCCGATGTGTTGGACCCGAACAGAGCAAGTACCTGATTAAGGAAGTTCATGAAGGAATCTGCGGAGACCACTGTGGTCCAAGGTCAGTTGTGGCAAAACTTATGAACCTGGGATATTTCTGGCCCTCCATGCATCGTGATGCATCAGAACAGCTAAAGAGATGTGAAGCCTGCCAGCTACACGCCCCAGTCCCCAAAAGTCCCAAGCATGATTTGGTGCCTGTCAATTCGGCTTGGCCGTTCTACAAATGGGGAATGGATATCGTTGGACCCTTCCCACCAGCAAAAGGAGGGGTTAAATTCTTACTGGTGGCAGTAGATTACTTCACAAAATGGCCAGAAGTAAAGCCTTTGGGAAGATATCCGGGAAAAAGATAATTGACTTCGTTTGGGAAAACATCATTTGCCGATATGGCCTACCTGGGGTTCTTGTAACGGACAACGGCAAGCAATTTGCAGAGAAACCGTTCAGCGCTTGGTGCAAGGAGTACCGAATAACCCAAGTCTTCAGTTCCGTGGCCTACCCCCAGTCGAACGGTCAGGTTGAAAGAATGAATAGAGGTGTGGTTGAAGGGATCAAGGCTAGACTAGGCAGACAAGGAAGAAACTGGTTGGAAGAACTGCCAAGCGTTCTCTGGGCAATTCGAACCACCGAGAAGACAAGCAACAAGAAAACGCCTTACAGCCTTACCTTTGGATCTGAAGCAGTAATACCTGCCGAAATCGGAATCACCACACCAAGAACCTTTCACGTCAATATCCAGGCAAATGAACAGGAATCACTGCTTAACCTCGATCTCCTGGAAGAAGCAAGGGACTCAGCAGCAATCCGTGAAGCTCAATACAAACAAAAGATGGAGTCCTACTACAATGCCAGAGTTAAGCACGAACGATTCAAGCCCGGCGACCTAGTTTTGAGAAACAACGAAGCAAGCAAGAAGGAAAGTCAAGGGAAGCTAGGACCTAAGTGGGAAGGCCCATACACTATCCTAGAGTCCCACAAAGGGGGATCCTACAAACTAGCAAGCATGGAAGGCAAAAAACTCCCCCGTCACTGGAACGGCAAGAACCTCAAAAGGTTCTTTGTTTAAGTTATAACAAAATGTTGTTCTTTTCCAAATGATGTAATGTTATCCAATCTAATGAATGAAAGGATCATTTGATCCTCCTTTAGAAACTTTGTCTTTCTATCCTAAGTTCAGGTTGAGAACCTTGCAAGAAACTCCATGGTAGAGACCATGTAAGGGGATGAGCTCCCAGGCCATATCGCTCAATAGGTTCGAAGGATAAACGGACCTATATAAGGGGTGAGTTCCTAAATCAATCCAACTCCATGAGATAAAAAAAAAAACACTTTTATAAATCTCATTGACAGGCTTGAACAACCTACACCAAACGTTCCTTAAGTTTAGAAAACAAACTTACGAAAACATAGTAAAACACTTATGTAAGTGTATATAGGATAGACGGTGACATGTTTGCCTAGACTACCTTAAGGATGAATGACTGCAGCATTCAACCTTTGAAGGTGCTACCGGATAAACATTCCCAAACAGCAAAGACAAACATGACAACAGAAAAACAACAATCAAACTTAAACATGAGCCACAAAGACTTAACATTCAAAGGCTTTTAACAAAAGCCAATAAGTAGCATAATTGTTCAAAGGACTACAGCCCATAACTACCAAGGAACCATTGAAGGTTCCAACAAAAGATAAAAGTACTTAGAAACACAAAGTTAATTGTTTTTAACACACCAAGATGCTAAGAAAGCTACGAATGGGAAGATCAGATATCACCACCAGACTCTGAAGGCTTAGAGGTTTCACCCTCATTCACTACCTTGACCACCTTCGCCTTCTTTACCTTCTTCCCCTTCTTTGGAGCCTTCTCCACAAGTCCAGCTTCAGAAGCCTCAATACTAGCAACCTTGGAAAAAGTTTCAGCCACATCCAACGTCTCTTCACTATCACCAGAATGTGCCCTCTTCCTTGAAACAGATTGAAGCACCTTTGCAGAAACAACTTCGTTTAAACCAGCAGGCTTCAATTCCTTCAGCTCCTTCAAGGGCTTTCCATAGTAGGAAGAGACTTGTGCAACATAAGGATAGCTGGAGTGCTCCATCTTAAGGACAGTCTCCTTAAAAACATCCAAGGAGTCAGGCTGATAAAAGGGAGACTCTTCCAAGACTTGGCCAGATTCATGAGCTTTAAACCCTGCAACAAAACCAGCATGCTTACCATGGGCCAAAAGCTTGGTATAAACCTCCCCAAGTGCAGAGTTGAATTCGGTGGAATGAAGAAGGTAGGTAACGACTTGCTGAAATCCTTCTTCAATCAGCCATTTGTTATCACTTTGCACAGCAGCAAGGGAAGCCTCCAACCCCTTCTTCTCACCTTCAAAAGCCTTTTTCTCTGCTTCCAAAGCTAATTGATCTGCCTCCACCTTAAGAATAGCAGCTTCATGCCTTGCCATCTCAGCCTCATGCCCCTTCCTCAGTTCATCAATAAGGGAAATGAAAGTAGCCTCCTTCTTAGCATATTCCTCAGCATCCTTCTTCATATCAGCAAGGGACTGTTTCATCTCCCTCTTCTTTTTGGCAAAGTCACTATACTTACCCATAACCTTCCTAAACCTACTAATCCCCTCTGGAAGCATAGCAGCAAGGTTACAGGTACCCACCATCATCTTCGCCAGCAAAGCATCATCATCCAAACCCTCAAGACAAGCCTTGGCACCAGGAGTAGCAAAGTGTGCAAGAACCTCCTCACAGATAGCCGAAGACTTAAAGTTGTCACTGGACTTCACGTTCCACCCAGGAACATACAGACTTCCCTCATCAAAGCTAGCCGACACTTCTGTTTCCTTCACCACTCCAACCTTCACCTTTTTACCCTTACCTTTCTTCACAACAGCATCCACAGGAACATCATCCATAGTCTGATCTTGCTCATCTTCAGAATCCTCAATATCATCGCTAACTGTCACTGCTTCAGAAGGATCAGCAGGTTTGGCAGCCTTCAAAAGACGCCTGCTTGACCTCCTTGTTGAAGCCTTGGAAGAACTAGCTTTAGCAAAACCCTTAACATTAGGAACAGCAATATAGTTGGTCCCATCATACCTCCCTTTCTGATATTTGGTCAGTGCATCTTCCCCATCTGCTGCTTCAGCATCAGAAAATACAACACCCGAAGCATCATCACCTTTGATAAAGTCAAGAGCCGACATAACTGCAAAAAACAGAACACATAAGGAAAAAATAGAGAAAGCAAAAGAAATCAACAATAAACAAAATTCATACCCTGACCATCCTTCATCACAACAGGATCTCTACCCGGCTTGTCCCAACGAGTGCTAACACCAGATAATACTAAGAAGGGTTCAGCAAATGGACGAAGCCTTGAAGGACAGGTCCTAAGAGTCGTTAGGAAGACATCATCTAGTTCAGACTCTGAGGGTTCCCCTTCATTAAGAACAACCTCAGGATGCCTCCACACAGGCTTAAAAGGGAAAATAGTATCAGACACCCAAAAGAACCTATTCTTCCATTGACCAACCGTCGTAACATGGGAAGAAAGAAGGTTAGTCTCCAATGATGATCCCTCGAAGGTGAACCAGTCACCATTCTTGGCAAGACGAAAAAATCGTCTGAACATCAATAGAGTAGGATCATACCCTAGGGCTCTACAAAGGCATTCAAAGTGTAAAACACGGCCAACACCATGTGGGTGGATCTGACCAAGGGAAACCCTATAATACTCAAGAACATTCAACAAAAATACAGAGAAAGGATAACGAAGGTTTGCAAACTCAAAATGACGACAGTACAAAGCGATGGAACCAGACGGACACTCGGAAACAGAGAGTTTTTTACCAGGAGCCACAGGTTTGAACGACAAATCAATACCCCATTCGGCACAAAACGATTCTACCTCTTTCTGAGAAAGAGTTGAAAACGTAACGGCCATATCCTTTTTAGCACCCATTATGCTCAAAAAGATGATCAGTAAACAAAGCAAGAAAAAGAAAAAACTAACCTGCTGTGGTGAAAAATCACGAAACCCTAAAGATGGATGAAGTGTTTGAGAGGATGAAGATGAAGAAAAGAAAAAGGTAAAGTGAAAATGAAGTACAAAAAGGTTTTAAAAAGAAAAATCAAACGGTTATTTAATTCAAAAAACCGTAATAATAATGGCATGCAGTAATTAGTCTGAGCAAACTGCCAGATGTCACATCAGCAGTCCAATCAACATTGAAACTGCTGAATAATAACCGCCTAAATCACAGCGAACCCCCGAACCTTTCAAGCAAAGGAAAAAACTAGGAAAACAGTCAAAAGCTTTCAAGCTACCGCATCAAACCTTCTGACTTGGGGGGCTGATGACGGGGGTAGCCTAAAGCAAACATAAATATATAACATTACTAAACAAATGCTTAAAGGGTTGAAGCCTACAAGGCTTCGGACAACCAGAGGCATCCTAAGTCAAAAAGATGACTTGTCCCGTCATCTTTTTCATCGATCAGAACAGATAGGCTGATGGAGTAACATCAGCCAACAGACCGCAGGTCCATAGCAGCCACTTACCATTTGTGGGATGTCCTTTAGTTGCAACAAGGCTCAAGGCAAGATGCTTTCTCCTTATGGAGTCCCCTTTTCTCTATAAATCAGAAGCTGAATCCTCAGCTCTGATTACACCATCACAATCACTCTCACTTCACTCTTCTAATTCTTTTGGTCTTGCACGTGGAAGAATATTTCTCTCCACTCGGATCTCTAGAACATCCATTTCTGGTTTCGAGTACATCTCAAACCAGAACCTTAAAGCATCTAAAACAAGAAAAATAACCTTGAACCTCCTTCTACGTTTGCAACGTAGAGGGACACCACGACCTGCGTTAGGCAAAGTGGAACCATTGAACCCTTGAACCTCCCTTGTGACTCAGGACTATCGTTAGGCAGTTATTTGTTGTAGCAACATATACCGTGTTATTTGAGGTTCTAATTAACTTCTAAAATATTTTAAGACATTCTTAACTAGCATTTGAACAATCCGAAGGAAATATACATGAAGAAGATATTAAAATGTTAACATGATTGAAATAAATATATTAAGGTGACATAAGTAAGGTTCTAATGATTGCAGCTTGAGGACTGTTGGTGTCCATGGATTGCAAAAGCTCTGATAGCCTCTGGCTCAAGTCTTCAACTTCTCTCTGCAACCTTCTAACGTAACTACATGTCTCCTCCAATACCTTTGCACTTGAATCCTACAAACAGTATTTAAATATCAAAAAACTATTTACTATTAATTTATAAAAAAATGTTCAAACAGTATCTTTAATGCAAATGTGTGACTACACAACTCAGCTAGTTCTCTACCTACATGGCATGCCACGTTGGCAGATGACGTGTAAAAATGTGTTTTTGGCAAAAAAAATTAGGCAAAAAACTAACTGGGTTAACCTGAGTTAGTTTTGGTACGGTGAAATAAAAAAACAAGCTGACAAATTAGGCATGTTAGTGTTGGAGTTTCAAAGGGGAGATTGAGAGTTCAAGTCTCGTAAGAGACAAAAAAAATGGTGTATTTAAAGTGGAAGAAATTAGTCGTTCAAAAAAAAAGTTAGCCTATTAGATTCTAATTTTCAAGTTGGATTAGTGTCTTCCAACCCGACAAAGTTGATATTATTTAATTCCAATTCCAAGTTAAGAATAGTTAAGAAATTAACCTTGTGATGATGAGAATGAGTGGTGCGGATTCGATCGTTAGGAATGAGTTGCTGTAACTTGTATATGAGATCAGCAATTTGGTCATCGGTGATCCTTGATGGTCTGGTTTGCTGGTAACGTGATCTCGAGGCAGACATGTATGAGATGTCAAAGAGACCAGGTGATAACAAATATGGTTTGATATAATGGTATTATTGAAAAAGTGATATTCAAGAGTTTGAATGATTCCGACAAGTTATGGGGAGAAAAATAATGGAGAAGATGTGAAAACTAAAGACACTTTGGAGGTACTCAAACTCAAGTGTGCATGGAAGAAAGACAATGAGTTTTCTCTAGCTTTTATATAGAAGTTTTGATGAGTGGTGTGATATGGGTGGGTCGTTGGTAGGGTTAGGGATCCTACTAAACTTCTTTCGGATTTACTTGGTATGTATAAATAATCTATTAATTAATATATATAAAAGAATTGAACATTGCTGACATGGCGTGTAATGGTGCCTTCAACCTCTCCATGAAACTGCCACGTGGCATCATAATTGAAAGATTTTAGTGTTTTTGAATTATTTTCCTTTTTAATTAAAAAAAGATAAACATAAAACCCTAAATTTATCTCTCTATCTCTCAATTCTCAATTACTAAAATTAAATTGAGTTATTTTAGAAAAAAATAATTTAAAAACAAATTTAATTTTTTCTCTCTTATGTTCCTCCTATAATTTTTAAACGTTAATATCTTTTATATTCGATATTTTTTAAATAAAAAAATTACACCAAATTAACGAGCGTTTTATTATCTTTCCAACGAGTACCATAGTGCTATATTAAAAACGGAGAAAAAAATGACTATTTTTTTGAGGTTATGTTCATACAGGAAAAAAAAAACATAAAGTGTTCAAGTTATTCATTAATCATGTTTTTTCTTTTTAACCAGTTCTTATCTACGATGTTGAAATTCAGCCCAATCGCCATGCTATCATTGGAATTTTACTCTTCTAAAGATGGATATGTATACTTCATCAAGAGAAGCTAGGAGAAAGAATCACGCAACACTACAACACATAGTGTCACCTTATAGCAATGTTATTTTTTATTTATTTAATTACAAGATTAATAATTATTACTATTAGTATTAGAATTATTAGAATGGTTATATTTTTCAACCCCATCATGCATTCTACATCTATATAAGTCAAAGTCAAATTGTAACATATTTTAAATTACGTGAAGATAATTATATGTTGAAGGTTATCCTTTTAATACTGTATTTTGTTTAATATGGTTTATGTTTTTTATTATTTTTAACTTTTTAAATAAATGTTTTTTTAACTAAGATTGATTATGTTTAAGTTATTTACTCTTTTCGTGATTTGAGTTTTCTTCTTTTATCATTTTTTATTAAATCATATTAAATTTTTCAACCCCGGGACCTTCCCGGGGTAATCAGCTAGTAATACATAAATAACAAATTATACATTATAGATTTTAATTGACACACATAACAAGAGGGGGGGGGGGGGGGTTGGTTAACCTACAAAACCTCGTTAACCTAAAAAGGATACAAAGTATCATAGGCCGTTAAATAGGTTTAATCGATTCTTAATTTAAATGTGTGTGATCGTAAATATTAACCAAAGTTAACAAGTTTTACATATAGAACGGTAATTTTGTTCAAATAACAATCAATTCTTTTGTCGTCATGTCAGCACCAACCAATTCAGATCCTCATTGCTACCAGAACTTAACATTCGATCCACAATTTCAAAATTATCCAGACTCGTATTGGAAGGTCGAGAAGTGGTACGGGCATCAAATACTCGGCATCGGTTCTTCCGTCTGCTTTGTTATTCGATTGTGATGGTATTTTTGTTGATACTGAGAAGGGCAGCCAATGTAAAAAAATTACGCATGCCTTAACCAAAAAGTACACATGCGTTAACCAAAATTATTTATGCCTTAACCAAAATTTAACATGCCTAAAACCCTTTGTAGTTCTGTATGTTCGATAATTTGTAATTACACATGTTATGTTCAGTTCTTTGTAATTACGCATGTTCGATCCTTTTTAATTACGCAAGTTATGTTCAATCCTTTTTAATTACGCATTTTACTCGAATAGTTACACATGTTAAATCCTTTGTAGTTACCCATGTTCAAAGTTGTAGCATTTACCCGAATAATTAGGCATGCAGACTTAATGTGTGATGATGAACATGTTAAATCCTTTGTAAACCTCCAAGTCGAAAGGACATATTCAACTCTTCTTTCTCTAGTAGAAAATGTTGGTTTTCAGAGTATATAAGAGGTATAAAAAACTGAAACAAGAATGGAAATATGAACAGCCGAATGCTTTACTTTTATTCACTGTTGACACAGATTACAAATGAAGAAAAACAAGTAATTTCGACTGATTGTGCAGTCCCTAGACTTGCCTATTTATACAAAAACTGAACAGAAAGGACCTACAGATCAGGTCTTATTCCATAAAAACCTCAACTAAACCAACGTCTCTTTTGACTAACTCAGATGCACGTTATCCGTTATTCTTGCTTCCAACTCGGTTCCATGAAGAATGAGTCAACAACTAATTTAAACCAACACTCTCCCCTTAGTGTTGGCTCCATTCTTAACATCCTCTACTCCGATGAGATCCCTCATTTCGCTGAACTTGACACGAGGCAAAGCTTTGGTTAATGTGTCTGCCTTTTGTAAGGTGCCACTCACGTGCTTAACTTCAACTTCCTCCCGTCCTACACACTCCCGTATAAAATGGTATCTCGTGTGTATGTGTTTGCTCTTCTTATGGAACACTGGATTCTTTATCAAAGATATGGCTGATTCGTTGTCCACCAAAAGTAACACCTTTTGTGCTTCTTTACCGGTTAACTCACTGATCAAGTTTCTTAACCACAAAGCTTGACACGCCGCGGATGTAGCTGCCATGAATTCAGCTTCACAGGAACTAAGTGCCACAGTTTGTTGTTTCTGAGAAGCCCATGTTATTAAGTTTCCTGAAAAATAAAAAGCCATACTGATGCGTGCTAATGTATATATAAAAATGTGCACAAGTTAAAACCCTAGACTCAACTAAACCACGCACAACCGGCAAGTGTACCGTTCGTTTGTAGCAAGCGAATAAGACCAGGTATCGAACCAAAGGACTCAATTAAACACAGAAGATTAAACTGTCACTGAATTGCTTGTTTAAATTAATAACTAAGGGGGGTTGAAATTGAAAATATAAAAATTGATTAACTATTAATTAACTAAATTACCCTAAATTAAATTAAATTAAAAACTAATTAAAACTAAAATAAAAACCGAACTAAAGTGATGGAAAAATCAAGCAAGGGAAAGACTGGCTACCTAGGTAGGAATCCTTAGACATAATACTCAATCCTGACGAAGAAACCCGTTTGGAGACCCTAATTTCATCCAACTACTCTCCTCCTGCAGGTAAGGCTAGTAAGCTAGAATCAAGGCGGGACACGTGTAGAAATGCTAAAATGGAATTGGATCGCCCTAGCGTACCAAAATCCCACAGAAATCAGGTTAAAACCTCTCCTGGATTAAAACCCTCAAACTATGAAGCAGACTTAAACTCTACTGAAAGAAACCTAGGAAAACTCTAAACACGAACAAGTAGCGACTCCCGCCCTAGCGTTGCCAACTACCGAACAATGCCTAGTTAGTTACCTAGCACTCTCGAGTTAGATTTCTCACCCTCAAGAATGGACTGCACGTTTTAGTTAATTTATTATATTAGTTTGTTATATTTGTGTCGTACTCCAACTCCAAATACTAGCACGCTAACCTAAGTTGACGAACTAGATTGATTTATAGACCTAGGGGGTATCTCTACATGCCTAGCTCCACAAAACCAATAAACAAACTTCAAATAAAATTAACACCAACACACATATATCAAATCCAACAATAAAAATAAAAATCATGTAATTCTACACATCCAAACGGAAACCAAACGTCATTCAATCATATTATTGTCTAAATCATCATCCTAAGTAGCCATAAAAATGTCTAGCCACTCATAATATTAAAAAATACCATCACAAAATAATTAAACATAGTTTTAAGTATGTCTAGAGAAGAATTAATAAAAATTAAACCTAACCCAAGGATCGTTGGCTCTTGATCTTTAACGTGCCCGTGGCCTTTTCTCCTTCCGTGCCCGTTCGATCGTCACCACTTATGGCCGGTTGACTTTTTCTTTGTTCTTATTCTGTGCGCTTCTCCGACTTGCTTCTGTCCGATTGAATGGCAATTGTGAATGAATATATATTCTCCCAAAAAAGCATTGCCGTCCAACTCAAAATCTATCTGCACCGACTTCTTTTTTTTTTTTGTGGTATTGTTTTAGGCTTGGGCTTTGGCCCAAGTCCCTTTGAGTTTTTTTTTTTCTTTAATATTATTATTATTATTATACTCCGCGCTCTTGCCTTGGGTGTTCATGACTTGACCAAAGTTCTTCGTTTATACTCCAACGTCCATGAACACATGCTCTCTAGTGTCCGTGTCTCAATTAAAATTCTTTCATTTTGAGCTCATTTTCCACGAACACCTATAAAATAATAAAATAAATAAATACCAAATAAAAATGACACAAAACAAATAAAAACTGACCAAATAATATACAAAATACATAGGAAAAGAGATGTGTTTACGACACATCAAACATCCCCACACTTGACTCTTTTTCGTCCCTGAAAAAGAATTATGCAATGGGATCACAATCAAATAATCTGGCCTCAAAACATAGGTTACTTTAATTTTAAAAATCTAATCATGTGCCAACTGCGATTGCAGGTATACTTGTCCTCTTAAACCCAACCGCCGGTTTCTAAGCCCCTTATCATGTTAGTTTATCTTTAGGTTCATTTAGTCTACCTAGGGTCTCACACTAAAGAAGCCATAGTTTCACCTAATCCCGCCTCAAGCTTATGAAACAAAAGGAACAATCAATTGACTATTCCTAACCGTTTTATGTAGAAAACCGAGAGAATTTAAAATCATATATTTTTTTTCTCATCTCAGCATACTTAACTCAGAGGGTGTGACCAATCCAAGTCGCTATCCCAGTGGCCAGGCACCTTAAGCTTCAGTATTTTTGCTTTGATTTCTATTTTTTTTTTCATGAGCTTTTTTAGATATTTATTTTCAGACAATCCTAGAGGGAGTCGAGTCCGGAGTCACTATCCCTAGAAACGACACCATTGGCCTTGCCCTTATTTTATATCCAGCTCTTTTTTTTTCTTTTGATCAGAAATTCTAACGGTTTTAAACTTATAACGGTATTTCTTATACTATTATTGGCGGTTTCAGCTTCCCCATTTTTTCCTAGATGAGAACCCACACGGTATCCTAATATATTTAGTGTATTATCTCAAAGGAAACTTTTCTACCGGCTGGGCCTACCCACATATCCCAAGTCAACACGCTTTCGATTATTTATTCTTCTAATACATATACTATTTGAAAACCAGACACTTGATTTTATCTATCATTTCCCATATTTTATAATGCAAACTTCAAAATCAGGGACTTTTTTTTTTTTTTCAGGTTTTTCAAATTTTTTTTTTTTTTTTTTACTCAAACGACTTTATATTCAAACTAAACGACAGTTTCCCATCCCCACACTTAAACTCTACATTGCCCTCAATGTAGGAATAGAAAACGACTCAAAACAAAAGAAAAAATAAATTCCGAATACAAAAATAAAAAGACAAGGGCAAATTGGAAAGGACTTAGCTGGTTTATTAACGCGTAAGCTCCAAAAACTCTAGTCCAATCCAGCTCGATCGTATAGCATTTTTGTCGCGATCGGCTCTGACACAATAGTAAACTTTTGGGTTGCTTCATTATAACGTACAGCTCCAGAATCGCCCGAATGGAGATTGAGTACGAGCGGTACAATCCAAACCTACACAAGATAAAACAAAAAACCAGCAGAATACCGAACTAAAAAAAAATAATAATAATAATAAAATAAAATAAAAAGACTCAAGCTAATAACCTAGACACATAATAAAAGCAAAAACACAAAGACGACGCAACTAAGTAATGAACATGAAAAGAAAATACAAACTCTACACATGGGGGTATCCCCACACTCTCACAAACCTACTCGGGATTGATCTCAGGGAGGTCCGAAACCTCCACCTCCTCATCAACGCTCATCCCATCCTCATAATGCTTCAACCTATGGCCGTTCACCTTCCATTGCTGACCATCCTCACCTTCAATCTCAATCGTACCGTAGGGAAAAACCTGTGTAACAACATAAGGACCCGTCCAACGCGACCTAAGCTTTCCTGAGAACAACCTAAGACGAGAATTATACTGTAACACTTTCTCCCCACACTTAAATTCTTTCACTATCTTCAGACGCTTATCGTGCAACTTCTTAGTTTTCTCTTTATAATCCCACGATCTCATATAAGCATCATCCCTCAACTCCTCTAACTCATGCAACTGAAGGTATCTATGCTTACCTGCCTTATCCAGATCTAAATTCACCCTCTTCAATGCCCAAAACGCCTTATGCTCTAACTCAACCGGTAAATGGCACGCTTTTCCATAAACTAACCGAAAAGGAGTGGTGCCTATCGGTGTCTTAAATGCGGTGCGAAAAGCCCACAATGCATCCTCTAGGTGATCTGACCAATCCTTTCGGTTCTGCCCCACTGTTTTCTCTAGGATTCTCTTGATCCCGCGATTGGTATTTTCCACTTGACCACTTGTTTGTGGATGATAAGCCGTAGAAAGCCGATGGGTGACCCCATAGCGTTTCAAAGCTTTCTCCATCTGGTCATTGCAAAAGTGTGTACCACGATCGCTAATCAAGGACTTAGGAGCACCAAACCTAGAAAACAGTGTCTTTAAAAACCTCACAACAACCCGTGCGTCATTTGTAGGCAAAGCTTGAGCTTCCACCCACTTAGAAACATAGTCAACCGTAACTAGGATGTATCTATTCCCACGCGAATTGGGGAATGGACCCATGAAATCAATGCCCCACATATCAAATACTTCAATGGTCTGAATAGGATTTTGGGGCATCTCATTACGGGATGAGATATTACCGGTCCTCTGACAGGCATCACAATGTCTCACAAACTCATGGGCATCCTTAAAAATGGTCGGCCAGTAGAAACCCGCATCAAACACGCGTTTGGCAGTATTAGCCGCCCCGTAGTGACCTCCTACTCTACCCTCATGACAGTGCCTAAGGATATCTCTCGTCTCCTCACCAAAAACACATCTCCTCAAAACCTGATCCGGTCCTAACCTAAACAAGTAAGGATCATCACACAAGTAGTACTTAGAGTCGGCTATTAATTTCTTTTTCTCCTGAAAAGTAATATCACTCTTAAACTCACCCGAAACTAAGTAATTAGCTATGTCGGCATACCAAGGGAAGTCCCTACAGATCCTAGCTACCACAGACATCAAACTCTCATGAGGAAAATCATCCCTAATCATCTCTTCCCTACCTCTCTCTAACTCCGGATTCTCTAAACGAGATAGATGATCCGCAGCTACATTCTCAGCTCCACTCTTATCCCTAATCTCAATATCAAACTCTTGAAGCAAAAGGATCCACCTAATCAGTCTAGGCTTTGCATCTTTCTTGGAGAAAAGATGCCTAAGAGAGGAATGGTCAGTAAAAATGATAGTCTTAGAAAGCACGAGATATGACCTAAACTTATCACAAGCAAAGACGACGGCTAGCAACTCCTTCTCTGTCGTCGTGTAATTCTCTTGGGCATCATTGAGTGTTTTGCTAGCATAGTAAATGGGATGGAAATGCTTGTCCCTACGCTGGCCCAACACAGCCCCAACAGCAAAGTCGCTAGCATCACACATGATCTCGAAAGGAAGAGTCCAATCTGGAGCGACCAGAATGGGAGCCGTCACTAAACGCTCCTTCAACAACTCAAATGCCTTGACACATTCAGCAGAAAACTCGAATGGTCGATCTTTCTCAAGAAGCTGGGTCATCGGGCGGGCAATCTTAGAAAAATCCTTAATGAAACGCCTATAGAAACCCGCGTGACCTAGACAACTACGAATAGACTTCACAGAAGTAGGCGGCGGGAGTTGGGAAATGGTGTCGATTTTAGCTCTATCAACCTCAATCCCCGCCTGTGAAATCTTGTGCCCAAGCACAATACCCTCACGAACCATGAAGTGACACTTTTCCCAATTAAGCATCAGGTTCGTCTCCTCACACCGAGTAAGAACACGCTCTAGATTACGCAAACAATGATCGAAGGAACTCCCAAAGACAGAAAAATCATCCATGAAAACCTCCATGGAATCCTCGATCAACTCATGGAAAATCGCCATCATACATCGCTGAAACGTGGCCGGGGCATTACATAGCCCAAAAGGCATGCGTCGATACGCAAAAGTGCCAAAGGGGCATGTGAATGTGGTTTTCTCTTGATCCTCAGGTGCAATAGGGATCTGAAAGTAACCAGAGAAACCATCCAGAAAGCAGTAAAACTGCTGACCCGACAAACGCTCAAGCATCTGATCAATAAAGGGCAAGGGAAAGTGGTCCTTGCGGGTGGCGTCATTGAGTTTGCGATAGTCAATGCAAACTCGCCATCCGGTCACAGTCCTAGTGGGTATGAGCTCATTTTTCTCGTTCGTGACAACCGTCATGCCCCCCTTTTTGGGGACAACCTGGACTGGACTCACCCAAGATGAATCAGAGATGGGATAAATCAAACCTGCATCTAACAACTTAATCACTTCTTTCTTAACCACATCCTGCATGTTCGGGTTTAGCCGTCGCTGAGGCTGGACAACTGGCTTAAACTCCTCAGTCATCAGAATCTTATGCGTGCAAAAAGAAGGGTGGATGCCCTTAATGTCAAAGAGCTTCCACGCAATAGCACGCTTGTGTGCTTTCAGTACACACAACAACCTCTCTTTCTCATCCTCTGTCAACTCAGACGATATGATGACAGGCAACTGAGAGTCCTCCCCTAAATATGCATACTCTAGATGAGATGGTAACTCCTTAAGCTCAAGGGTAGGGGGTGTCTCAAGTGATGGTGTCTCTAGAGGTCTCTCCGAATCAGTGGTCTCGAAAACCTGGGAGGCCTCATCAGAAAGGTGAGACTGAACAGCGGGTGGAGACATGTCCCACTCAAGATCAAACTCAGTCATCTCAATGCACCCTTTATACTCGGTACCGAGCATCTGTGTGTCAAGGGTGTCTCGCTCGCAGAAGCTAGTGAGAAAGCTCCCCACCTGAGTCATGAACGAATCAATGAAGTACAGAGTATCATCGTTCTGGTTAGGGTGCTTCATGGAGTGCTGAACATCAAAAGTGACCTGCTCGTCGGCAACTTGAAGAGTGAGTTTGCCATCAAAGACATCGACAATAGCACGAGCAGTGGCTAAGAATGGACGACCAAGAATGAGTGGAACCTGTGAGTCCTCGTCCATGTCAAGTATAACAAAATCCACCGGGAAAACAAATTTATCAACCTTAACTAACAAGTTTTCCACTATCCCGCGCGGAAACTTCACCGATCGGTCGGCGAGCTGAATACTCATGCGCGTAGGAGACAGCTCTCCTACATTGAGCCTAGCAAAAACAGAGTAGGGCATTAAATTAATGCTAGCTCCAAGGTCTGCAAGAGCATTACTAACAGTGAGATTCCCTATCAGACAGGGAATGGTAAAGCTACCAGGATCAGTCATCTTCGGGGGCAGCTTATTCTGCAGCGCTGCAGAGACCTGCTCAGGAAGAGTAACAGAAGAGATCTCCTCAAGTTTCTTTTTGTTTGTGAGCAAATCTTTCAGAAACTTGGCATACTTAGGCATCTTCGAAAGAGCCTCAACAAATGGTAAGTTCACCTGGATCTTTTTCAGCATATCCAGGAACTTACGGTACTAATCAGAATCATCTGGTCTAGCAAGTCGACCAGGAAATGGCGGCTTAGGCTTGTAGGCCTTCACCGGAGTGTCATCTCTCTTCTCACCTTGAGACCCGCTGGTTTGTGCTGTACTTGCTGGGCGGAGCCTAGGTTGCACCTCGCCAGCTGGTGTCTCTCTCTCAACTCCCTCATCAACAGACTCATCCTCTCCTACTGGTAACGAATCATCTACCCCCTTCCCACTCCTAGTAGTAACGGCTTTCGCCTGATGCTGCCTAAACGATGAACTAGAGGAGTTAGGATTATTGACAGTGTTACTAGGAAGGCCTCCTGGTGGTCTCTGGTTAACCTGATTAGCTAATTCCACTACTTTGGCCTCTAGGTTTTGAAACGCAGCTTGTTGACCTTTCCTAAAAGCTTCATTCTCAGCAAGTTGTGACTGAATGTTACTAAGAATCTGGGACTGGTTCTCTAGAATGGTAGTAAGGTCAGACTCAGTACGACTAGTGGGACCCCCAGAGTTGGGAGCTTGGAACAGATTCTGGCGAGGTTGGTATCTAGAAGAGTTACCCCCTTGCCAGTTGGAGTTCTGATTTCTCCAGTTGGAGTTCGAGTTGGAAGTGTAGTTTTGATAAGGTGGTTTAAGCCACCCAGAATTTAGAGAATCTACCTGTTCCTGACTCTGAATTGGATACTCAGATGTGTCATGACCCCCCCTACATATTTCACACCTATCTAACCTCATCTGAAGATCTCTCACTTGCTTAGTTAAATTCTCAATCACCGCAGCCAGACCAGTATCAGGTGCAATCTGATAAACACCTCGGGTAGTAGGAGAGGCGTTACTAGTCATGGGATTTGAATTCCCAACAGTATGCTTTGGTGGTCTCTCAGAATGGGCAAAACTCTCAAATAACTCATTAGCTGCATCAATATCCATTTTTTCCATGAAATTACCCTGTGCAGCTGTATTAAAACGAACTCGAGTCTCAAAAGTGAGGCCATTGTAGAATTTCTCCATAAGGGCCCAGTCAGAAAGACCATGATGAGGGCATCGGCTCAGTAGGGTCTGGAAACGCTCCCAAGCCATGTAGTATGGCTCATCAGGATCCATACGGAATGAGTGAATCTGCTCCCTAATGCGGGAATCCTTGGAAGCTGGGTGATATTTTTTCAAGAATTTTCCAAGCATGTCCTCCCAAGTAGCAATGGAACTATTAGGCAAAGTGTCATACCAAGTGGCGGCACGACCAGACAAACTAAATGGGAACAAACGCAGATAAATGGCTTCCTTTGTGATGTGGGAAAGATTGAAAGTGTCACAGATGCGCACAAATCGGGACAGATGTCCATGAGCATCCTCCTCATCAAGACCATGAAATTGGGTGGCGTTAGTAATAGTGGACATGACATGGGAGGGGATTTGCCAATTGTTGGCGTCAGCAGTAGCAGGGCGAGCAATGGGAGAACGAATCCCAGTAAGTCCCTCAGTGGCACGAGAGTGTACTGTGCGTCTGACATTTCCTTCAGCCATTTCAGCAGTGAGTGGTGGGAAAGGAATGGGTTTTGGTGGAGAATGGATGGTGGGTTTAGGTTCAGAAAAAGAAAAGGATGAAAAGGATGGAGAAGACAAGCGTACCTGATCAATTTTCTTCCGGATGACCGTTCGAAACTCGTTAAGGCGCTCGTGGATGTCGAGGTTGGGATCCGTGCAGGTGGTGAATTCAGGTGGTCCTTGTGAGCGAGTATGTGGCATACACTGAAAGTGCAAACCACGCTAGAGTTACTAATGGATAGCAAATAACCTAGGACTAAAAGCACAAGTAGCACAGATAATCGCAGGCAGATCCAGCAAGAAGTAAACAAGCAAAACAAAACAAGTAAAATCAAAAAGTGCAAGTAAAAAGTCCCCGGCAACGGCGCCAAAAACTTGATGCGTGCTAATGTATATATAAAAATGTGCACAAGTTAAAACCCTAGACTCAACTAAACCACGCACAACCGGCAAGTGTACCGTTCGTTTGTAGCAAGCGAATAAGACCAGGTATCGAACCAAAGGACTCAATTAAACACAGAAGATTAAACTGTCACTGAATTGCTTGTTTAAATTAATAACTAAGGGGGGTTGAAATTGAAAATATAAAAATTGATTAACTATTAATTAACTAAATTACCCTAAATTAAATTAAAAACTAATTAAAACTAAAATAAAAACCGAACTAAAGTGATGGAAAAATCAAGCAAGGGAAAGACTGGCTACCTAGGTAGGAATCCTTAGACATAATACTCAATCCTGACGAAGAAACCCGTTTGGAGGCCCTAATTTCATCCAACTACTCTCCTCCTGCAGGTAAGGCTAGTAAGCTAGAATCAAGGCGGGACACGTGTAGAAATGCTAAAATGGAATTGGATCGCCCTAGCGTACCAAAATCCCACAGAAATCAGGTTAAAACCTCTCCTGGATTAAAACCCTCAAACTATGAAGCAGACTTAAACTCTACTGAAAGAAACCTAGGAAAACTCTAAACACGGACAAGTAGCGACTCCCGCCCTAGCGTTGCCAACTACCGAACAATGCCTAGTTAGTTACCTAGCACTCTCGAGTTAGATTTCTCACCCTCAAGAATGGACTGCACGTTTTAGTTAATTTATTATATTAGTTTGTTATATTTGTGTCGTACTCCAACTCCAAATACTAGCACGCTAACCTAAGTTGACGAACTAGATTGATTTATAGACCTAGGGGGTATCTCTACATGCCTAGCTCCACAAAACCAATAAACAAACTTCAAATAAAATTAACACCAACACACATATATCAAATCCAACAATAAAAATAAAAATCATGTAATTCTACACATCCAAACGGAAACCAAACGTCATTCAATCATATTATTGTCTAAATCATCATCCTAAGTAGCCATAAAAATGTCTAGCCACTCATAATATTAAAAAATACCATCACAAAATAATTAAACATAGTTTTAAGTATGTCTAGAGAAGAATTAATAAAAATTAAACCTAACCCAAGGATCGTTGGCTCTTGATCTTTAACGTGCCCGTGGCCTTTTCTCCTTCCGTGCCCGTTCGATCGTCACCGCTTATGGCCGGTTGACTTTTTCTTTGTTCTTATTCTGTGCGCTTCTCCGACTTGCTTCTGTCCGATTGAATGGCAATTGTGAATGAATATATATTCTCCCAAAAAAGCATTGCCGTCCAACTCAAAATTTATCTGCACCGACTTCTTTTTTTTTTTGTGGTATTGTTTTAGGCTTGGGCTTTGGCCCAAGTCCCTTTGAGTTTTTTTTTTCTTTAATATTATTATTATTATTATACTCCGCGCTCTTGCCTTGGGTGTTCATGACTTGACCAAAGTTCTTCGTTTATACTCCAACGTCCATGAACACATGCTCTCTAGTGTCCGTGTCTCAATTAAAATTCTTTCATTTTGAGCTCATTTTCCACGAACACCTATAAAATAATAAAATAAATAAATACCAAATAAAAATGACACAAAACAAATAAAAACTGACCAAATAATATACAAAATACATAGGAAAAGAGATGTGTTTTACGACACATCACATACCCGTAGTTCCACGCCGGTCCTCAATATCCGCTGCATAACTACTGTCTGAATATCCCACAAGTCTGCCATCACCGCCCCTTTTGTATCTTAATCCGTAGCTTGTGGTTCCTTTGAGATACCTTAGTATTTGCTTTACGGCTGCATAGTGGCACTCCTTTGGAGATTGCATGAACTTGCTTACATAACCAACTATATAACTCAAATCTGGACGGGTGTGTAGCAAATAACGAAGGCTGCCTATAATCTTTCTGTATTCAGTTGGGTCCACTGTCTTTCCTTTCTCGTCTTTAGTCAGCTGCAATTTTGGATCCATGGGCCACTTAGCTTCATTGCATCTGCTCATACCTGCCAACTCAAGAATTTTCCGTGCGTACCCTTCTTGTTTTATGACAATACCATCTTGGGTCTGATCAACCTCTATACCAAGATAGTAACTTAGTCTTCCCAAGTCAGTCATCTCGAAAATCGTCTTCATCCTTCCTTTGAATTCAGCTATTACTCTCTCACTTGACCCGGTGATTATCAGATCGTCAACATACACTCCAACAATTAAAACTGAGTTTTCAATTCTTACCTTGTATATCGCCTGCTCGTGTGTGCATTTACTAAATCCGAGCTCCTTAAGCACTCTATCAAGCTTCATGTTCCAAGCCCTAGGTGCTTGTCTCAACCCATAGAGCGCCTTATGAAGCCGATACACCATATTTTCCTTTCCTTTAACCTCGAAACCACTAGGCTGGGTCACATATACTTCTTCAATAAGATCTCCATTTAAGAAAGCGGACTTGACATCTAAATGATGCACAATCCAGTTTCCTTTAGCTGCTAAAGCTAATAACAACCTGATGGTTTCGAGTCGTGCAACTGGCGCAAACACGTCATCAAAATCCACACCTTTCTGTTGCACATAGCCCTTTGCGACTAACCTGGCCTTATGTTTGATCACTTCGCCACTAGCATCTCTCTTCAACTTGAAAACCCACTTCAACCCGATCGCTTTATGACTTGTAGGAAGGTTGACGAGGGTCCAGGTTTTATTCTTATTAATTGCTTCTAACTCCACCTCCATAGCTTTCTTCCAATGAACATCGCCTATGGCTTCTTCAAGTGATGTTGGTTCATCATCAACTAACAGGAGTTTTTCTTGATCATACAAATCTCTTACTTGATCATCAGTCATAGCTTCACTATTTTGATAAATTTTATTCAAAGATCGTTTACCTTGCACGGGGGTATCATCAAATGATTCTGCTGTGTTTGTACTACTTGAAACTTCACTGGAACTTGAGGGACCACTTTGACTTGAGATACCTCCTATTGATTGAGGTGTTATGGGCCCACAAAGATCTGCATGCACCAATTCCAGTGGCCTTGTAGCTCTCCAACTTGCCTCATTTTTGAAACTTCCTCTCACTTGTTTTGCTATTAGACATCCTTCACACATTTGATTTGGATGAGTTATGATTGGCAACCCATTTACATACCCCTTTTTACCCATCTGTTCCAATACGTGAAAATTTGCATGTGCAAATCTTGCATGCCACAACCAGGCATCTTCTTCTACTTTCGCAGCCAAGCAAATGGGTTTAGTGTGTTGCAACACGATTTTATATAACCGATTCTTTGACCTTTGTACCTTCATCACAAGTCTACCTTCCACATCTCTAACCTTGAGAAATTCATTCTTCATGGATATGTCATACCCATCTTCCGTCATCTGTCCTAGACTTAGGATATTGCTTGTTAAAGCTGGAATGAAATACACCTGTGGAATCATCAACTGTTCACCATTTTTGCATTGAAACAAAAGAGTGCCTTTCCCTTTTATTTCTACCTTTGATCCATCTCCGAAACGTACATGACCCGTTACGTTTGTGTTTAGTTCGGCGAAGAACTCCTTCTCCCCCGTCATATGGTTACTCGCCCCATTGTCGAGGTACCACATATCTTTGGTTCGATCACTCCGATCTTCATGCTGCAAAAACACCTTTTGTTCATCCAAAGATACAACCGTAGCGGTTTGTTCCCCTGCTACCGTTAACAGCAAGGATGGCTCGTCATCATTCTCTTTCACCAAGTGTACCTCTTGCTCTTGTCTCTTCCCAACTTTACACTCTGATGCATAATGCCCTAATTGTTGACACTCAAAACATTTCACATGACTCTTGTCACGTGGCTTTCGAGAGTGATTGTTACAGTCTTGTGATGTCCTGTTCCAATATTTCTCGCCTCTGCCACGGCCACCGCGACCACCTCGAGAGCCAAACCTTCCTCCTCGTGTGTTCGAACCTCCACGAGTTTGATTTTGATTCCATTTGTGGCCACCTTTACCGCTGCTCGAACTTTCGGATTTGGTGAACATCAAAGCAACATCACCACTCGATCCACTCCCTTGTCGTAGCTTTAGTCTGTCTTCATAAGCCTTCAATCTACCAATGGCTTCTTCAAATGGCATGCTATCGATGTCGGAGTATTGCTCCATTGACGCTACCAAGTTTAAATACTTGTCCGTTACGGTGTCAAGGAACTTCCGAACAACCTCCTCATTCTCTAAAACGGCTCCCACACTACTATACTTCGCTATCATTCCAGATAATTTACCCGCGTATTCATCGATGGACTCGCCGTCCTTCATTCGGAGTGACTCGAACTCACTCTTTAACGTGTGTAGCCTAGCCTTTTGCATCCTTTCTGCTCCCACAAATCTCGTCTTCAAAGAATCCCACACTTCCTTCGCGGTTTTCTTCTTTGCAACTTGCATCAGAATCTCCTCTGGTATGGCCTGGAAGATGAAAGCACGTGCCGTCTTGCTCTTCTTTTCGTCTACAACCACACCAGTTGCAGGCTCTATGGATTCCCATAGCCCTTGGGCATCCAATACGGCTTCCATCTTTATCGCCCAGGTCATGTAGTTTGTCGCAGTGAGCACCGGACATTGAAACGGGAATGAGTTCTCTTTTGGGGCTGGGTTTGAGGTGGTGGCAACGACAGACATCTCTTGTAATCTGAGTATTTTGGGCATGTACCAAGATCAGAACTTCGAGCTCTGATACCAAATGTTGGTTTTCAGAGTATATAAGAGGTATAAAAAACTGAAACAAGAATGGAAATATGAACAGCCGAATGCTTTACTTTTATTCACTGTTGACACAGATTACAAATGAAGAAAAACAAGTAATTTCGACTGATTGTGCAGTCCCTAGACTTGCCTATTTATACAAAAAACTGAACAGAAAGGACCTACAGATCAGGTCTTATTCCATAAAAACCTCAACTAAACCAACGTCTCTTTTGACTAACTCAGATGCACGTTATCCGTTATTCTTGCTTCCAACTCGGTTCCATGAAGAATGAGTCAACAACTAATTTAACCAACAGAAAATTACTGCAGAAAAGCAAGGGTTCATAATCTCCAAAAACAAATTGAGATATGGGCTTGCTTGTTGATGCCGATGCAACATCGGAGAGTTGTGTCGTGAAAACTGGCCTCTGCAAAAAAAAAAAATCATAATTACCTTTCCCCCAAGAAATCGGGAAATCCACACGGCACTCTTTGGTTCCTTCGTAAACCTTTTACGTTAAGCGGGCCTTTTATTTTAACCCCTCTCTCTCCCTCTCTCTCTCTCTCTCTCTCTCTCTCTCTATATATATATATATATATATATATATATATATATATATATATATATATATATATGGGGTGGTTCATCTACAAATGGGTAAATTCCTAAAAAGGCTAAATAGCCATAAAAATGGGACATGTGACAATCATTAAAATTAAGGGTGAAGGATATAAGAGTAATTAGTGTAGAGAGTTACATTAACTTGCAAGTTTCCACCATTCTGAAAAACATTCGTTCCACAAACTAAAGAACCTTTGTTTTTATGAATAACAAAATTCTTATTACTGTACTATCTAAATTATTATTTAAGGTTGTGGAGAGTTTAAATGAGAAGAAAAAATATTTTAAGAAGAAAAAAAACAAATTTCAACTAATAGGAATCCTCCATATAATAATTGTCTTTAATGTTAAGTAATTGACTAATTTTTTGTAACCCCTTAAACTAGTTAAATTAATGAAACTCTTAATTCAAATTCAAAATATATTCTTTCATATTAATTCTAATTTATAGTTAAGGGTAATTTCGATGTGTGTAGGACAAATGTAGGTTGAATTTTTATATGTGTAGGATTAACGTATGATAATTTCGATATGTCTAGTATAAACGTGTGATAATTTCCGATATATGTATAATGAATTTTGATATGTGTAGGACTAAATTTGATAATGTGTAGGATAAAGTGTTAATGACTAATTAATTAAAATGATAATAATTAATGTGAGAAGAGTTAAACTATTTAATGTTGATTTCTTCTTTTTTTTTTCTCACAATATGCAATATTGTGCAATAGAGTCAAGATCCTGTAAAAACTCTTACTAGTGTAAAAACCATAGGAACAAATCTGGGCCATTAAAAAATTAAATCAATGGCTTGTGTTGGTTACAAATTAAGCCTTCTTAATTAGTAGTTTCTAAGGGCAATTTAGTAAAAATGCTATTATTAATTAAAAAATCAATATTATCCACACTTTAAACTAAAAAAACTAACACACCATCTCACCTCTTCAACTTCATCTTCTATATTTAAACAAACACTACCGGCCTGCACAATCGAAGTGTGCTTATAGTAATCCGATTTTTCGTTCTGTTTAGTATTGTTCTGATCGTCTAGTCGTTCCAATCATGTTGTTCAGCGTGGTGTTCGTGTTTGAATGTAAACCTTCATCGTGTTTTTCCGATTTGTGTTGTTATCGGATTTAGTTTTTTGGATTTGTGTTGTTGTGTTGTTCCGTTTTGAGTTGTTTGTTCTGACTTATGGTGTTTTGTTCCGAATGTGCTAGCGTTCCGAATGTGCTAGCGTTGTTCCTATTTATGATGTTTGTTCCAGGTTGTGCTAGTGCCTATTAATATCAATTTTCAGTAGCAGCTTCTAAAGATGTAAATGGTCGTTTTTCTGATTGTGTTATTGTTGTCCCGATTGTGCTAGTATTGTTCCGATTCATGTTGTTTTCTTTTACGATTCGTGTTGTTTGTTTTGACTGTGCTAGTGTCTATTATATAATATAATATGGGGCTGAGTTAAGATCATGTATGAGAATTTTTTATTATGAACATAATGGAATTTTTTGAAACACCAACACAATAAATATTTTATCAAAATCGAAGATGAAAAAATTACTCCGGCTGATTGCATTGTTGTGGATGATTCAGGCTCCATTATTGATTACAGAATACATCAATATGGAAACATATTTTCCTGGTGAAAACTAACTAGATTTAATATAACCATTTTGAAATTTAAATTGCATGATTGTAGGATATGATTAGGAACTTTCAACCGTAAAAATATGACTGAATTAATGAATTTTTCTTAAAAAAAGTGGTTATAGAAAGACAATAATACCCTTATTCAGTATTTTGATGAAAGCCACATATCACTAAATAAATGGTTCTCATGGTTTTTAGGAAAAGATAAGTTTTTATATGATCCTCCTCCTTATGCAATATGTTATAAATCTTTGCAACTGCAAATTAATTAGATGGTATTTAAGAGTCATTGTCGTTTTTAAAAGATATGAGGTTTCCATTACATATACTAATTTACCAAAAATATATTTTTTCTCAAAACTTTATTAAAACACTGAAAGTAACTTTTTTTCTCTTTATCACTCTAATTTACCAAAAATATACTTTTTCTCAAAACTTTATTTATTTTTAAAAATCTCCCACATTTGATTCTCAAACGTAGATTGTTACCATTATTTTAAAGATGATGGCGAAGATATCAAAAGATAAACTCAATTTGTTTTTTCTAATATTTTATATTTTATGGTAGGTTTGAAACAGATTACATGGTGTCATTACCTCTCATTTACCTCCCTACCTTTTGTCTTTAACGAGTGTGTCAAGCCATATGTTTTTTGTATAAGGGTGTTAATATTGGTACAACATTCTTCTTTATCTCTTTATAAATGCTGTATATATAAAGAGAGATAGTGAAGAAATTATATTTTCATATTAATTTGAGGTGTCCTATTAAAAGTATCATTTTATAATTATTACAAACTAGAGATATATTTGCTTTGTAGAATTTAAAAAAAAAATGTTGTGATTATTTTAATCTTTCAAATGATTTTAATTTTGGCATATCAACTTTTTTATATTATTACTAAATATATATGAAAATCTACATATTAAAGTTATTGTAAAAGTGACTTTCAAACTAATCATAAAATCATTATAATATTTTTATTTTATTTAGCCAAAAACTTAGAAGCTATAGCCTGGGGAAAAAGATAGAGAAATAACGCAACATTTGAAAATAGTAAATAGCACTTTCACGATTAAAAAAAGTATACTTTTCACAAATATTTTTTTTTTATCACGTGACAACTTTATTCGCTATTAAGCGAGACACAAACTGACACAAAATTTATCCGAGTAGGTGATCATGTTATATCTTAAATCGTTCTAACATTATGAGCGATTTTTTCTATTAAGGTAAGGCTATATTTATAAGACTTGAGAGTTTTTTAAATGAGATATTTCTGCTTAAAGAGAGACTTGGTTGTTGATAATGTGCATATCTTATGTTTTCTTTAAATTATATATATAATTATTTAGTTTTATTTATTTGGTTTTAGTTGCTCAACTAAGAGAGAGAAGCCATACTTGGTGTTTCCACAATGGGGTCAATGTTGAAGTGGGTTAGAGAAGGGTTCAATCCTCCTTTGTGTCAGTCTGACCACGCAAACACATGTTATTATTATCTTCTATCCCTCTTTGTCTTTCTGAAATTAAAAATTAAAACTATGTCCCATGCAACATATTTCTGGTTTTGACCGTATAAGTTTAAGACCATCAAAACTAGGATTAATTACATATATCCCCCTATTTTCAACTATAATTACATATATACACCAGCCCAAAATTTAAATTACATATATCCCCCTACAATACTTCATAAATTACATATATACACATCTTATTAAAAATGCATAGAAAAATAACTATTTTACCCCAATTCTTTTACTAAACTAAGTCATACAACACATTTTTTGCATCCTACAACTTATATCCCATACGATCTTTCCAATTTAATAAGTTATGAATACCAAGAACATGTAACATGCAAAATGTTTTCATACATCCTACAACTTGATTTCACCGAAACGAGTGTTCTAACACTCTTACATAATCATTACTAAGCCCTCATATCATTACATTCATCATAAAATGTAATGATATGAGGTGCTTAATAATAGAATGGGTATGTTTGATATTTTTAGTTTTTAGGAAGGAGAGATATGTAAATAAATTTTTTTGACTTGGGTATATATGTAATTTATGAAGTTTGAGAAGGGGAAATATGTAAATAAAATTTTAACTTGAGTATATATGTAATTTATGAAGTTTGGAGGGGGGTATATGTAATTGCCCCACGCAACATATTTCTGGTTTTGACCGTATAAGTTTAAGACCTTCAAGTTTACTCTCACAACCAAGAATCCAAGATGAATACCTTTGGCGCATATAAAAATAACAATAAACATACGTATTACATCTATAAATACTCCCTTGAGTGTTTCAATAAGGTATCCGTTTTTTTAACTGAACCGTTCTAGTATATTCCCGTATGGCATGATATCATTAGAGCAACGCCTAAAAGGAAGACTGCAACAAAATGGATCAGAAAACGATGCATTCCTTGACATCGGATAGAGCATTGCTGTGCATTCCTACGATATCCCTTTGGGTGTTGTTACTAGTCGGTTTTTGAGCACAAGTTAGAACACGAGTAGGGTGACTCTACATCAATTTACCGTAAATAGTTTTAAAGTATGTTTAAGTTTATCTTTAGTTATTATTATTTATTTTATATATTAGTTATTATTTAATTTGTTTTAGTGAGATTACTTTTTCATTAGTATTTCATTAACACGGTGTTTGATGGTCACATGTGGTTCGTCATGGTTTTCTCGTTCGGTTGCTACTTAGCACGATGTTTGGTGGTCACAGTTGGTCCATCAGTTTTTTACCCTCTTGACTTTCTAATACTTGTTGATATTAATTCGACTTCGTCTACGTTTTATGTCACATGAGTCACTTAGTGTTAAAAAAATTGTGTTTTGTTTTACGTTTTTTCCGATTTTTACCCCCCTCAACTTTCTAATACGTAGCACGGTTTGACACCCCGCCGTGCAACGATGGGGGCTTAACACAAGTTATAATTATCAGGTATTATAGTTATATTATTAGGGATGGGTATTTGGTAGTCTAGTCTTAGTTAGACATGAACTAATCATTCATACTTAAACAAAGCAACGCTAACTATATCCAACCATATGATAATGACTAGTTTGGTGTATCCTTAACTAACCTAATATTATGTATTGTATCAGGACCTGTCGGAATCCTCATATCGGTTTTAGTTTTATTTATAAAATCATATTTCATAAATATTAATAATAATATCATATAGTGGAAGCAATAACATAAACCGGACAATTTTCAACATAGAATCCATTGCAAAACATATGTAAATAATTAAAACACACCATAGGAAGTTTAGTATTATACCTCAAAACACCAAGTCAAAGCACGATGGATTGATAAATTGTTCCGCTAGAACCAAACACGACTATTCCCGAATTCTTGAATCAACACCTTGATCCAACACTTGCACAAAACACGAGACAAGGCAAGACAGGAAGGTGTGGTGGTGGTGGTCGACGACCCTTGGTCACGTGAACGATAGAGAGAGGGGGAGAGAAGGGGTGGGATGTGTCACCTAGCAAACTCAGGTTAACTTTTCTATCAACACTTATGTCTACCTTAGCAAAACATTTGTAAAACAAACTTAACTAGGTTGGTTAAGTAGGTCTACACACACTACAATTATGGTTTTGGTGATTCGGGGAATCATCGAGAAGCACAAACGAGTCTCGTTGTCCATACGTTGGTGAAACAATATATATATAAAACTACCTTGTATGAATTATATGCTTTATGACTATTTATTGACTTGAAAATACCTGCTTATTACGTGAATTGACATGATAATTAGTGATTTGTATAATAAGACGTGTTACTGTGACACCCGGCATGTTCGGCTTAAACATTTTGGTAAAACTTAAATCTACCTTAGCGAAAAACATTTACAAACAGACTTAACTGGGTTAGTTGAGTCGGGTCATATTAGGATTGTCCAGGGTTCAATGATCTGGAGGATCATTGAGAGTTGTTTTGGGAATACACTAGTACTGAGTCCCGTTGTTGATGAAATTACATGAATTGAATCAAGTAAGATACGTAGATTGATACATACGTGTGATACAATGTGCAAATACGTGCTTCAAAGGTGTAAACATGATTGTATATACTTAACATATGTTAGGATTGCATGTTCATATGTTATGATGTGCTAAAACACGTTTAAACGACAAAACTGGAAAATCTGGGAAATCAGTAAAAGACTCATTCGACCAGACAGACTCTCATTCGACCCATGATGGGGGTCGAATGTAGCTTAGGTAAAAATACCACACTTTGTCATTTTCATCATTTCACAAACCCTAGTCACCTCTAAACACTCTCTATCGATTTTAATCACTGAAAAAGGAGTTTTTGCTCTCGTTTTTCATAATCTAACCTACAAACATCATCTAATCAAGAATCTAAGGTGTGTTCTTAATCCAAAACCCTTTTCAAAGCATTTTGATTTGTTTTCATCTAATCCCAAATGTCCAGATCTGTTCTAAGGGTGTTTTTATGATTAAAAACCTTTCAAACATCTTTCTAAACAAAACCTTATCATTAAACATGGATTTTCATATCAATAAAAATATGTTAATGATGTGTTATGTGATATTATGTGTTGTTTAATAATAGAAACATGATCTAGGGCTGCTATTGGTGTTGGTTTATGATTGTTTAAGGTTACAATTAGATGGATGATGATAACATGTCTAATTTCGGGATTTTGATAAATCTAGGGCTTGTTGCATGTTAGTATTATTGATAAAACTATGGGGGGGGGGTTCATACACACATTGAACTGAGTATTTTGAGATGATTATGAAAGGATTTCGAAAAGTTTCCAAATTAGGTAAAGTTTTCATGCATGATGTGACGTTTCCATAATTTTGCCATTTTGGGTAAGTGTTAAAACGAACTGATTTTGGAGAAAAATTGGTAGGGTTTCATAGGGATATGTTATTCTTACTTGACTGCAGTGTTTCGTGATGTTCCGTGGTGTTTTCAGATAGTTTTGATGTGATTTGATGCGTTTTGAGAAAAATGGAGTTGCAGGGGTCGAACCTGGCCCTCATTCAATCCCACGTAGGGTCGAAGGTGGGGACCAGGGGTCGAACCTGCAGTCTATTTGTAACACCCCAACCGATGGCGGAAACATCGGGATGTCACGTAGTGATGATTGTTCAGTAGCTCATGGTGAAATAATAAATTTCATTAGATGATTTAATTGAATTACATGCAATTGTTCTAGAATTTGTACATCAAATTGAATAAAACTATACACATATCTTCAAGCATCAATTCAAATCTTCAAGCAAATAGAACCTGAAACATGTTAAGTTGAAAAGGTTTTGGGTCAACAAAAGTTGGTGAGAATTACATAGGTTTTTGATAATTGAATAAAAATGTTGTGCAATTCATGTGTCATGTCAATCTAGTCCATATGTGAGAACATACTAGAAATAAATCGAGTGCATAATCAACCCTGATGACTGTTATAATATGATACATACCATACGCTCATGGTCCAATTGAATATGTTATACGATAACAAACACCCACGCTACCTTTGTAGGAGGCACGTATCCGGGTGGGATTGTCAGTCCAATAGATCTATCAATGTTTACCGCCGGCTTGTACGGAGTTAATGATTATGCTAGAATGGTGCTTACTCTAATCATGCTCAAGACATAATGCAACATAGAAAACACATAGACACATTGATGATTGAATTGCATAAATGATGTGGTAACATGTTTCACCCCAAAAACGGTGATAAATAGAAAAGGGGCTATGTAAAACTCACCTTGGTAAAATGTTATATCTGTTGAGAAATTTAGATAATTGTGTTGACCAAATGTATCAAGTATCACCCTATAATAAAGTAATGAATATGTCTAAGTCTATCAATCCTAAAAATGTATAAGTTTCTAGGGCTTCGAATTGGGGATAAATGCTTGTTTGATTATTGTGAAAATTGTTAAATAAATGAGAGAATATTAGTAAATAAATAACCAAAAATCTTTTTATGAAATTTAAATTTAGGATGATCACAATAATGTGTTTAAAGTATAAAAATAATTTTTGCAAAATTATTTCCTTTAAAATAGATTTTTAAATCTATTTATTACAAATTGCCAAAACTTAACTTTAATGTTCAAAAAATACTAAAATTAAAGAATTATTATTTTAAAAATCATATTTCTGTTCTAAATATTTAAAAATAAATTGTATAAAATTTTGGTGCAAAAATACCAAAAATTGGATTTATTATGATTTAATTATGATTAAATCTAACAAAAAATTGCTTAAAAATATTAAATAAATGATTTTTCAGAAATAAAATCATTTCTGAATAGCTTAATGTTATAAAAACTTAGAATAATTTTTGTGGGAATTAATAAGATCGTTTTGATATTTTTATAGATTTTTATAAATATAATAGTATAAAATTGATTTAATTATTATAAATATTAAATAAATGAATTTCAGAAAAATAAAAATTGTAGATAAAACTTTAACATCAGATTTGTTAAAAATAATTTTTTTTAGAATTTATAAAAAGGTTTTAATAATTAAAAATGGATTTACAAAATTAAAGGTATAATATATATATATATATATATATAATTGGTTGGTTAAAAAAATAAAAGAATGAAAAGAAGTGCCACAGCCGGGACTCGAACCCGGGTGGCTGGGGTTACAAGCCTGAGTCACAACCACTTGGTTCAGACCAGTGGTTGTGATTATCCTTGTTCGTTTAAAAATAAATATAGTAACCTGGATTAAGATTATCCCTAATTTCAAACATTCGAAACCCTAGATTATCAATTGACTGATTCACACATCAATAGCCCAATTAATCTTAGGGCTATTGATGTGTGGATGCCGATGAACAAATCCCACAAAAAATATTTCACTTACAAGATCGTTACGAGTTCGAATGGCCAGTCAAACCAAAAGGTCAAAATTGCAACTGTGACGAACGAACAGCTTATAATTAAGAATATTGGAGGTTGAGAAAAGAGTTGTGAGCGAGTTGTGAAGGTTCAGAAGGCATCAATTTATAGGGTATAGCTCTGGACATTCGAATTGGAAGGTTTGACTAACCATTTAAGTCTAAACGCGTAATTATGTGAGATTTTGGAAAGAATTGGTTGTTAGACGCGTCATTATAGTCGGGTATTATTGTGATTGCATCAAAACGAGTCAAAATCAATAAAGGATTACCAATTATAGTGGTCATGGTGGAAAGGTAAGGATTTGAATGCTGTTGTTGCTGTTCGCGTGCAGAAAGAGACAAACAGACCACGGTTAAAAACGTGTTAAATATAATATGAACTGGATTAAAACCAATAATGAGAGGTGGCTCAGGTGGTTAGTACGTGTGCTGATGTATAAGGCGTCCCCGGTTCGAACCCCGGCAGGGACCATTTTTTTTTTATTAAAATGGAAGGAGGGGAGGAGGGGTTTGGGCCTGGTTTACTGGGCTCAGGTCTGTGGGCTCAGATTTAAGGGCAAGAAAGGAGGTGGGCTGCTGGGCTTGGTTTGGGCTGGAAATTAAGAGGGAATATTGGGTTAGAGTGTGTTGGTTTGTTGGGTTAAGTAATTATTATTATTATTATTATTATTATTATTATTATTATTATAAACTTTTATATATATATATATATATATATATATATATATGTGTGGTCGGGAAATAAAACTTAGGCAAATTATGGAATTAATATACGTTTTGTAATTTGAAAATTTGGCGATGTTACAGTCTCCCCTACTTTTAGGAACTTCGTCCCGAAGTTAAAGGAAGACACTAGGTTAGCAATTGGTCGACTACCGACACCCTTGATAAAATTTCGCACTACCTTAACGTACCTGTAAACTCATGATTACGTTCCGGACCGTAATTACCAATTTACCTTACATTAGGGTTTTGCGTCCTTTTATGACTTTACCGATTGTTAAGCAGGTCTGATAGTCTCCGCCAGTCGTTGAGCAGGTGGTAGGGCCTCTCCCGACTGTTGGAAAGACATGATGACCTCTACCAATCGTTAAGCTGGTTGTTTGGTAGTTAACTAATTGTTGTACAAATAAGCAAGTATGATTATAGATATAGCAATTAGTTCACATTCAGACAAACATGCACACCGATGTTATGATAATACTTGAATTTTATTACTTGAATCAAATAGCGTCAATACATAGAATAAAAGCAACCAATAGTCAAATGGTGAGACTTGCGGTTAGGTAGCTGGAGGGTCTTGATCTCTGTTTAGTTTAGGGCATCGATTACGGTAGTGACTTGGGTCCCCACATTCATAGCATTGACCGTAGTTGTATCGATTAGGATTATCAGCCTGAGCAGGGTTGGTGGGTTGATTGGCATTAGGGTTTGGGGTCTCGCGACATGTGTTGACCAGATGGCCATACCTACCACAATTGGTGCACACGCGACATGCTGAAACAGTGGGATGATGTCGGTTGCATGTGTTACACAATGGAAAGTTTCTTGTATAAGGCTTCTTGTTAGAGGCTTGTGTAGTGGGGTTTACATTAGGATTCCTGGTCTTACGCTTCTGGTTCTTGGTAGTTACCACGACTACAATACTTGTTTTCTCGCTTTTCCGAACTAAGGTTCCGTTCTTCATGTGATTTCCATCGCCATTTCCATTTCCATTTCCATTGCTGTTCCCATTCATTGGGATGACTTGAACCAACAAGTTAGAAACCAGAGTTGTGATTTGTTGTGCCAATTGTTGAGAAATAATCGTAGCTAGTTGGGCGTCACCTCCATTGTTGTAGTTAGTGTTGTGGTCGTGGTCGTGGTTGTGGTTGCCGCTCTCTTCTTCATGATTGTCACCACTGTTAATGCGAGTGCTGTGGCGTGGAGACATGATCTGTAAGGGACACAATGAAGTCTCAATGAGGCATGAAATGAATGAGGTAATATAAGGAATGTAATCATTTATTCATTAATTAAAACGAATAAACGAAAACGTTGACTTATCAAAGATTCCAGATTCTAATAACATATGAAGACATGCTTTAGCCTATAAGTGAACACTCATCCCGAGAATTCCCAGGTAGGCATCCGGTCCCTCGTCTGATTGGGATATATGCGCAATGCCAGCCTAGACAGAAGACTCAGAATACAGGCGTTCACCCTTCCAGATTGCACGTGTTCGTTATTAAGATCTAGAACTTCGACGAGATTCCAAGGGGGTTCAGGATAAACCTGAGGATTTTGTCCTATCAATCTAAGAGTAGATCCACTGACGGAGAGCAACCTTCTTGTAGGGATGAAGGTAGGGATAAGAAGTAGGAGGAAGATAGAGAATAGTAAGTAAAAGAAGCAAGTACTTGTTAAATCCTATGGTTATAGACTAGATTATTTTTCTAATAACCTAATTCCCTATAACCATGGCTCTGATACCAATCTGTAACACCCCAACCGATGGCGGAAACATCGGGATGTCACGTAGTGATGATTGTTCAGTAGCTCATGGTGAAATAATAAATTTCATTAGATGATTTAATTGAATTACATGCAATTGTTCTAGAATTTGTACATCAAATTGAATAAAACTATACACATATCTTCAAGCATCAATTCAAATCTTCAAGCAAATAGAACCTGAAACATGTTAAGTTGAAAAGGTTTTGGGTCAATAAAAGTTGGTGAGAATTACATAGGTTTTTGATAATTGAATAAAAATGTTGTGCAATTCATGTGTCATGTCAATCTAGTCCATATGTGAGAACATACTAGAAATAAATCGAGTGCATAATCAACCCTGATGACTGTTATAATATGATACATACCATACGCTCATGATCCAATTGAATATGTTATACGATAACAAACACCCACGCTACCTTTGTAGGAGGCACGTATCCGGGTGGGATTGTCAGTCCAATAGATCTATCAATGTTTACCGCCGGCTTGTACGGAGTTAATGATTATGCTAGAATGGTGCTTACTCTAATCATGCTCAAGACATAATGCAACATAGAAAACACATAGACACATTGATGATTGAATTGCATAAATGATGTGGTAACATGTTTCACCCCAAAAACGGTGATAAATAGAAAAGGGGCTATGTAAAACTCACCTTGGTAAAATGTTATATCTGTTGAGAAATTTGGATAATTGTGTTGACCAAATGTATCAAGTATCACCCTATAATAAAGTAATGAATATGTCTAAGTCTATCAATCCTAAAAATGTATAAGTTTCTAGGGCTTCGAATTGGGGATAAATGCTTGTTTGATTATTGTGAAAATTGTTAAATAAATGAGAGAATATTAGTAAATAAATAACCAAAAATCTTTTTATGAAATTTAAATTTAGGATGATCACAATAATGTGTTTAAAGTATAAAAATAATTTTTGCAAAATTATTTCCTTTAAAATAGATTTTTAAATCTATTTATTACAAATTGCCAAAACTTAACTTTAATGTTCAAAAAATACTAAAATTAAAGAATTATTATTTTAAAAATCATATTTCTGTTCTAAATATTTAAAAATAAATTGTATAAAATTTTGGTGCAAAAATACCAAAAATTGGATTTATTATGATTTAATTATGATTAAATCTAACAAAAAATTGCTTAAAAATATTAAATAAATGATTTTTCAGAAATAAAATCATTTCTGAATAGCTTAATGTTATAAAAACATAGAATAATTTTTGTGGGAATTAATAAGATCGTTTTGATATTTTTATAGATTTTTATAAATATAATAGTATAAAATTGATTTAATTATTATAAATATTAAATAAATGAATTTCAGAAAAATAAAAATTGTAGATAAAACTTTAACATCAGATTTGTTAAAAATAATTTTTTTTAGAATTTATAAAAAGGTTTTAATAATTAAAAATGAATTTACAAAATTAAAGGTATAATATATATATATATAATTGGTTGGTTAAAAAAAATAAAAGAATGAAAAGAAGTGCCACAGCCGGGACTCGAACCCGGGTGGCTGGGTTACAAGCCTGAGTCACAACCACTTGGTTCAGACCAGTGGTTGTGATTATCCTTGTTCGTTTAAAAATAAATATAGTAACCTGGATTAAGATTATCCCTAATTTCAAACATTCGAAACCCTAGATTATCAATTGACTGATTCACACATCAATAGCCCAATTAATCTTAGGGCTATTGATGTGTGGATGCCGATGAACAAATCCCACAAAAAAGATTTCACTTACAAGATCGTTACGAGTTCGAATGGTCAGTCAAACCAAAAGTTCAAAATTGCAACTGTGACGAACGAACAGCTTATAATTAAGAATATTGGAGGTTGAGAAAAGAGTTGTGAGCGAGTTGTGAAGGTTCAGAAGGCATCAATTTATAGGGTATAGCTCTGGACATTCGAATTGGAAGGTTTGACTAACCATTTAAGTCTAAACGCGTAATTATGTGAGATTTTGGAAAGAATTGGTTGTTAGACGCGTCATTATAGTCGGGTATTATTGTGATTGCATCAAAACGAGTCAAAATCAATAAAGGATTACCAATTATAGTGGTCATGGTGGAAAGGTAAGGATTTGAATGCTGTTGTTGCTGTTCGCGTGCAGAAAGAGACAAACAGACCACGGTTAAAAAGGTGTTAAATATAATATGAACTGGATTAAAACCAATAATGAGTGGTGGCTCAGGTGGTTAGTACGTGTGCTGATGTATAAGGCGTCCCCGGTTCGAAACCCGGCAGGGACCATTTTTTTTTTTGATTAAAATGGAAGGAGGGGAGGAGGGGTTTGGGCCTGGTTTACTGGGCTCAGGTCTGTGGGCTCAGATTTAAGGGCAAGAAAGGAGGTGGGCTGCTGGGCTTGGTTTGGGCTGGAAATTAAGAGGGAATATTGGGTTAGAGTGTGTTGGTTTGTTGGGTTAAGTAATTATTATTATTATTATTATTATTATAAACTTTTATATATATATATATATGTGTGTGTGTGGTCGGGAAATAAAACTTAGGCACATTATGGAATTAATATACGTTTTGTAATTTGAAAATTTGGCGATGTTACACTATTGGTCGAATGTGGTTCAATTAAGTCGAACAAACTTAATTTAGGTCGAATTAACACATGTTAAGGTCGAATGAACATGCGTTAAGGTCGAATGTACTTGTATTAGGTTGCATGAACTCGTGTATGGGTCGAATGAATCCCTAGGGGGTCGAACCAAGGTCAAATGTGTCGAACCTGGACATGTTAAGTGCTGATTCGACCTTGCAACTCCGTATGTGCGATTTTTGATGCAAACTAAGCGTTTTATGGTTGAACCATATGTGTATTCTATGTATGCTTGATTAGCTTATGTAATGGGTCACCAACGGGATGTCGGGTCAGTCTAGTGTGTCGGTTGAACAGTCAAACACGTTTTAAAACATACTTGGTCACGATCTGGACAATCGGGGACTAGATAACCTTATGGTTATTAGTCGGAACACTTATATGAACATTCTGATAGATCTCCGGTAGTTGGGACTGTCAAGGACTTGGCTTTTCTTATTATATTGAAGAACACAACCTTGGGTGAGTTTCACGGCCCCACTTTTAATGGTTTTACTTTTGGGGGAGAAAACATGCGCTAAACTTATATTTTGTAACATATGTCATACTATGATCTACTTTTGAGTCGCTATACGGTCTTTGGAAGTCCCGGGAAGCCATGAATGTGTGGGGATGCACAACGGGGGAAATGTGGATAGATTTATTAGGCGTGACCTGCCCCACCCGTCGACTGGAGGTCGGACGGGTGCTTGTTGTCTCGAACTTTGCTAAACATGCTGAACATTATTCGGGCTGAACATTTGCTAAACATTGCTAAACGTGTCTAGTAATGGTTTTCCAATCGTAGTAGTAACAAAACATACGCCTAGCTAGCGTATTTTGGTTTCGTTGATATAGTATTGACAGATTTTGGACTTGGTAACATTTCGTAACATTTGGTAACACTTGGTAACATTTTTATACAAACCTATGAACTCACCAGCATTATATGTTGACGTCGTTTTGACATGTTTTTCTCAGGTCGCTAAGATAGCAACAGTCGGACTAGGCGCACGAGTCTGCATGGCGTCTAGGCTTAGTTTCATGCTTTTAAAATAAACATTTTGAACACGTTGGTACTTGGTTTTGTAATTGGTTAATGCTTCCGCTACAGTTTTATGTTATGAGAACTATGTTTTGAGTTTACGTATTTCATATTGTGTTGTTTATTGTGATCTTTAACTTGGATCCTAGTTTGTCCCGCGCCTCGTGGTAAAACTCCGCAAGTGGAAATTTGAGGTTGTGACAGATTGGTATCAGAGCCAATGGTTATAGTGAATTAGGACTGCATGTAGAGTCTAGTCATAGCCGAGTCACACACACTAGACGGTCACATACTATGAGTCGTTTTAGTGGGATACGTACTAACTTTGTCGGGTGTCTTCACATCATTATCGTACTTCTGTGTTACATCATCTAGTCTTACTTGGGTTTTTGCCTACTCTTGTCTTCTTCTTCGGGATTTGAAGATAAAGGAAGTGACTAGTTGAACCTTGCACGACAATGTTGTATATTGGAGTGGTCTTTGCATACTCTTGAGATCTGTCCAGAATTCGGACATCTCCCCTCTATACTCCAATAGACGCACTTGCTTATACATGTTCTCTTACACTTATGCTTGTAGTAGCATGTTACTAGGTAATAGTATTCGGTGACTTGAGTTCGAATTAGGAGAACACTTGGAGGACCATGTAGAGCAGTTTATCATTTCGGGTGCACACGAAATCATAAACTGAAATGCATGAAAATCCCAGTGGGCTCTGAGTTTGGATGAATAGTCCTGGAATGGACCTAGGTCTAACTCTTGTGACTTCTAGTGGTCGACACTAGCAGTGAATCTGAATCTCTCAATTTTGATTGTCAGGGCATGTATGGCGCTAGTGGTGGTGGACGTCGTAGTGGGCGTGCTGGTGGCCGTGGTAGCGGCGGTGGTCGTGGTAACATCAACATGACCCAAGAAGAACTGAACAACTTGTTGCAACAACAAGTGAATATGGCCTTGGCTGCTTTCCAGGCCGGACATAACGTTCTAGGTGGTAAGTTGATTTCTATCAACTCTGCCTCATTCTTGGGTGTCATGACTTTTCTTTTGTGGTTTATTCGTGTGTCATGTCTCAGGTGCTGATGTTAATCCACCTCCACCTCAGTGCTCTTACAAGAAGTTCTGGGACTGTCAGCCCCATAACTTTGCTGGGACCGAGGGAGCGGTGGGACTGCTCCGATGGTTGGAGAAGGTTGAGTCCGTATTTTTGATGTGTAACTGTCCCGCTGGGGACCGGGTTAAGTATGCCACTGCAACATTCGAGGGCCCTGCGTTATCGTGGCAGAATGCTACTGCCCAGAACATGGGTTTTGGGGGAAGCTCATGCTATTCTTTGGGCGGATTTTGTGCATCGTCTGAAGAGCGAGTACTGTCCTAGGGAGGAAGTGCAGAAATTGGAACATGAGGTCTGGAACTATAAGATGGTTGGGTCTGAGATAAAGGAGTACATTGTGAGGTGGAACGAGTTAGCGGTGTTGTGCCCTGATTTGCACACACCCGAGTATAGGAGGATTGAGCACTACATTTCTGGGTTGGTGTCGGAGATAGCAGGATTGTGGCTGCCGGGAATCTTCCCACCCTTGCTGAAGTCGTCCGATCGGCTCATAGGATGACTAACTTGAAGGTGGCGGGGGGTGTTTTGCATCCTAAGGGTACTACCGTGAAGGGTTTTGAGGGTAAGAAGAGGAAGTGGGATAATGTGGGGAAGAGTGTCATGCCAGCACCATCTCGGCCGGTGAAGAAGTTTGATTTGTCTGGGTCGTCTTCGGGGCAGAAGTCAAGTGGGTATGTTGGGAAGCATCCAAAGTGCAACAAGTGTGGTTTTCCATCATTCTGGGGGTTGTGACCGAGCTCGTTGTCATCGGTGCCATCAGTTGGGGCATCTTGCTAAGGATTGTAGGGTGTCACTTCTGCCGACACAGGCTCATGCTGTTGTTCTTGCTCCTGCTGCACAGGGGACTCCAGGAAAGCAGGGGTGCTACAACTATGGTGACATGGGTCATTTCAAGCGTGATTGTTCCAAACTGAAACAGGGCGAGAATGGGAAGGGCGGGAACGGTAACGGGAACAACGGAGGTGGCGACAGGAATGTACGTGCTTTCGTCATTGGCTCTGCAAAAGCCAAGCAGGATCCTGACACAGTTACCGGTACGTTCCTTCTTAATGATCGCTATGTTTCTGTCTTGTTTGATTCTGGTGCCGATAAGAGTTTCATATCTGTGGACATTAGTCTATTGCTAGATATAGTACCCACACCTTTAGAGGCTAAGTACTTGATAGAATTGGCTGATGGTAAGAACATCGAAGCGACACATATTCTTAGGGAATGTCCCTTGGAACTGTCGGGTTTGTCTTTCCCCATTGACCTTATGCCGGTATCCCTGGGTAGTTTCGATGTTGTTGTGGGCATGGATTGGTTATTGATGTATCATGCGGAGATCGTTTGTTTTGATAAGGTCATTCGGATCCCTCTCCCTGATGAAGAGACTCTTTCGGTTCGTGGCGAGAAGAGCGGTGCTTCGCTGAGTATCATTTCCAGTATGAAAGCCCTTAAGTATCTTCAGAAGGGTTATTCGGCCATTCTGGCACTTGTTTCTGTTTCATCTGATGATGAGAAGAAGATCGAGGATATCCCTGTGGTTCTTGATTTCCCTGATGTGTTTCCTGATGATTTACCTGGTCTTCCTCCTTATCGTCAGGTTGAGTTTGGTATTGATTTTACACCTGGTGCAACTCCTATTGCCCGAGCCCCGTATCGTCTTGCACCTCCCTAGATGCAAGAGTTGTCCAACCAGTAACAAGAACTCTTGAAAAAGAGTTTCATCTAACCGAGTTCTTCCCCGTGGGGAGCTCCTATCTTGTTTGTGAAGAAGAAGGACGGAAGTCTTCGCATGTGTATCGATTACCGCGAGCTGAATAAATTGACCATCAAGAATCGTTACCCTCTCCCTTGCATTGATGATCTCTTTGACAAGCTCCAGGGCTCTAGTTACTATTCGAAGATTGATTTGCGATCTGGTTATCACCAGTTGCGCGTTCAGGAAGCCGACATTCCGAAGACTTCTTTTCGTACTCGTTATAGCCATTTTGAGTTCTTGGTCATGCCTTTTGGTCTCACTAACGCACCTGCGGTGTTCATGGATTTGATGAACCGCGTTTGCAAGCCTTACCTTGATAAATTCGTCATCGTGTTAATTGATGACATTCTGGTTTATTCTAAGACTAAGACGGATCATGAGGAACACTTATGGTTGGTCTTGGAACTTTTGAGACGAGAGTAGTTGTATGCTAAGTTTTCAAAGTGTGATTTTTGGTTACGCGAAGTTCAATTCCTAGGGCATGTGGTTAATGAACTAGGAATTCATGTCGATCCGAGTAAGATCGAAGCTATTAAAGACTGGGAAGCACCAAAGACGCCATCTGAGGTGCGGCAATTCCTGGGTCTTGCGGGTTACTATCGTTGTTTCATTAAGGGATTTTCGAAGATCGCTCAACCCCTCACCTCTCTTACCCAAAAGGACCGAAAGTTTGACTGGGGTGAACTGCAGGATTTGGCATTTCAGATGCTGGAGCTTAAACTTTTTTATGCACCTATCCTATCCCTACCTGATGGTACAGATGATTTTGTTGTGTATTGTGACACTTCTATACGTGGTCTCAGTTGCGTGTTGATGCAACACGAGAAGGTTATTGCTTATGCTTCTCGTCAACTTAAGGTTCACGAGAAGAACTATACTACCCATGACATGGAATTGGGCGCGGTGGTTTTTGCGTTGAAAATCTGGAGACATTACTTGTACAGTACCAAATGCACCATTTACACCGATCACAAGAGTCTTCAGCATATTTTCGACCAGAAGGAGCTAAACATGCAGCAGCGTCGCTAGGTTGAACTCCTGAATGATTATGATTGTGCCATTTGGTAACATTTTTATACAAACCTGTGAACTCACCAGCATTATATGTTGACGTCGTTTTGGCATGTTTTTCTCAGGTCGGTAAGGTAGCAACAGTCGGACTAGGCGCACGAGTCTGCATAGCGTCTAGGCTTAGTTTCATGCTTTTAAAATAAACATTTTGAACACGTTGGTACTTGGTTTTGTAATTGGTTAATGCTTCCGCTACAGTTTTATGTTATGAGAACTATGTTTTGAGTTTACGTATTTCATATAGTGTTGTTTATTGTGACCGTTGACTTGGATCCTGGTTTGTCACGCGCCTCGCGGTAAAACTCCGCAAGTGGAAATTTGAGGGTGTGACAGTTACTGGGTTTGTAACCGACACTAAATATATCGGGTTCAAAAGTTAAACATGAAAAACTTCGAAAATCTCTCATTCTTGTGAAAGTTCACAATAATGAGTCACCAAATCTCTTATTCTTGTGAAAGTTATGATGAATGAGAGCAGACTATATAAACATCTCTTTCATTCATTTTCATCATTTCACAACCTAATTTCCCTCTAAGTGCTCTCTTACAAACCCCAACATATAGAAATGAGTTTTTTCCCTCATTTTTTAGATCTTTGAGCCAAATTACGTTTAGAAACAATATCAAGTGAAGATTCAAGGTGTGTAATCCATTGAAACCCCTTCTCATTCATTTTATCAAAGTTTTATAAACCTTAAGTGTCCAAATATGATATTAATGTGTTTTCTTAAATAAAACCCCTTTCTAAACATTTCCTAACTAGATCTAAACACAAAAAGTTGGTTTTACAAAGTATAAATTTGGGTGTTGGATTAGTGACCTAGAATTTGGGCTTTTATGTTATTTGTATGCTATATGATAATAGGTTACTGATTTGATGTTTGTATGGTTATTAGAAACATGTTTTGGTGGTGTTTGATGTGTTATGAATGTTATTAGCTTTGACCCAATTGGGGTTTTATGTAGATCTAGGGTTTGTTATGCTATATGGTAATAATAACATGTTAGAACTTAGAAATATATTAGGATGGTTGAATCTATATTGGATAATCTGGAAAATGATGTTTTTAGGGTAAATTCAATATTTTCCATTTTGGGTAAATTTTTCATGCATTGATGTGACATTCCCATAATTTGTCATTTAAGGAAAACATATGATTTTTAGCATGAAAAACGGAATCAATAAGGTGCCTATGTGTAGGGGTGTACAAAAAGCTCGCGACTCGAGGCTAGCTCGAAAAAAGCTCGCTCGAAAAAAGCTCGCTCGAAAAGGCTCGTTTTGTTTTCGAGCCGAGCCGAGCCGGCTCGTTTTGTAATCGAGCCGAGCTCGAGCCAGGGGTGTTCAGCTCGTGGCTCGGCTCGTGGCTCGGCTCGATGGCTCGACTCGTGGCTCGGCTCGATGGCTCGACATATGGCTCGACTCAGGCATGTGTATGTGTAATTAATATATAGATGAAAGTAATATATTTTGGCTCCAAATGCAATTCTAAAATTCAAATTTTGAAAGCAACACTCATACTACCTATCTACCTCACCTTTTCATAATCCAATAAACCTTAACTTAGAAAAATAAAAAATATACATGTATATATGTAATTTTATTTTATAAATATTTATAAAAAAATAATAAAAAATATCGAGCTGGCTCGAGCTAGCTCGAGCTCGGCTCGAACATTTACGAGCCGAGCTCGAGCTCGGATTTTCAGCTCGACCAAAAAAACGAGCCGAGCCAAGCTGGCTCGTTTAAGTTCGAGCTCGAGCTCGAGCTTAGCCTGGCTCGGCTCGACTCGGCTCGTGTACAGCCCTACCTATGTGTTGTAAATTGATGACATTATGTTAGGATTATGTTATACTAGGAATGGGTTACATATTGGAATGTTTTAGATCAGATATAAGGGGTGTTGTTCGTAAAAAATATTACAACTTTGTGCAGGGCGAATGCAGAGGCGGACTTATATAGAGCCGAAGGGGGGCGGCGCCCACCTTGAAAAAACATATTTAGTGTTATATACGCGCGTTAATCCCATTCGCACCCCCATGGACTTTTGAAACCGACCCCCAATAAACAAATTTATATATTAAGAGTTAGCCTATTTTATTAGTTAGTAGCCCAATTTCAAGAATAAGCTCAAGCCCATAATTTATAATAAGCCCACATGTATTTCAATATTGATTAAAATGAAAAAAAAACACGCTAAACAAAGAATAAATCACAATTAAAAAAACCTTTTGTCTAATCGTTCTCCTTCTTATTATAATCTTATCGCCGACAATAAACAAAGCCACAAAGTAACAATATTGGATTTGGAAATCGGAAGGCTCTGACATTGACAAATAAGTGAAGAGACATTGCAGACATTGAAGGTATTGTATTTATGTTAATATTATTAGATAAATGTGATTATGTTTATGTTAATATTATTAGATGAGCAATAATTAGGTTTTGTTTTGGGTTTTTATATTTCAATTTTGGTTTTGTTTTAGATGAGCAATATTATTATGGAACGGTTTCTTAAAAGGAAAAGTGGAGAATCATCTTCAAGAACTCCCGAATTCGTTGACTTGGATACTCTTCCTATGGATCCTGCCGACAGGAAACCAATTTCGTCATATAACGTTAATCAACGAGATGAAATTAGAAGGGCATACATACTTAGAGGACCATATCAACCACAAGGTATAGAATTTCCACAATCAATGTTTGGTGTTGAGTTAAGACGATTTAAAGAAACTTGGTATGATATATATAAAGGATGGTTAGAGTATAGTATAAAATTGGACCGTGTGTTTTTCTTATGTTGCTATTTGTTTAGGGGGCCTTTGGAAAAAAATTCATGAGACCCTTACAAAACATGTGACTGAAGTTAATAGCTTGCACTACAAATGCTTGAAAAAGGGTGACAATTGATTAACGAAAAGCAATCCATTAAGGCCAAGGTTGATAAACGTACTAAAAAGGAAAAGCATGAATAACGAGTTAGATTAGGTGCTTCTTGTAGACTCACAAAAAAATTAATGAATCAAGGAGCAGCGTTTCGTGGTCATGATGAATAAAAAAAATTATTAAATAAAGGAAATTTCTTGGATATTTAGAATTAATGGGTGAAATAAACGAAGATCTTTGTAAGATTATCTTAGGGAATGCACCAGGGAATAACCAAATGACATGTCCAAAGATTCAAAATGATCTTAAACATTATTTTGCTCAAGAGATACTAAAACAAATCTTTCAAGATCTTGGAGATGATGTTTTTTCTTTACTAGTTGATTAATCAAGTGACGTGTCTAAGAAGGAACAAATGGCCGTGGTTATTCGATATGTTAATAAATATGGGGTAGTCAAGGAACGATTTATTGGGCTTGTTCATGTCATGGAGACGTCCGCATTATGTCTTAAATCCGCCATTGATAATTTATTAGGCCAAAATGGGTTGAGTTTGGCTAGGATTAGAGGCCAAGGTTATAATGGCGCAAGTAACATGTTGGGTGAGTTTAATGGATTAAGAGCTCTAATTTTAAATAAGAATGCTTCGGCTTTCTATGTTCATTGCTTTGCACACCAACTTCAACTTGTTGTTGTGGCGATTGCAACAAAACACTCGGCTATTTGGAGACTTTTTGAAATGGTAGGGTCTTTGACAAATGTCATATGTGCATCTTGCAAAAGACAAGACAAGCTTAGTGAAAGCCAAAAAGAATACGTGGAAATTAATCTTGTTACCACCAGGAGTGGATTGAATCAAGAACTCTCACTTTCAAGGGCCGGAGATACATGTTGGAGTTCCCACTGTAAGACTCTTTCTTGTTTGATTACTTTATATACACCGGTTGTGGAAGTGCTTGTATATATTAAAAATTCGAGTCATACTACTTCTAATAGTAGCCAAACGGATGGACTTTTGATGGAGATGAAAAAAATCCAAGTTTGTATTCTACTTACACTTGATGTTTCATATTCTAGACATGACAAATATATTGTCCCAATGTCTTCAAAGGAAAGACCAAGATTTGTTGAATGCGGTTTCATTAGTTTCTACTACTAAGAACCAACTTACAAAGTTTAGATTGGAGGGTTTTGACAAGTTCTTAGAGTTAGTTAATCGTTTTTGTGATAAGCATGAACTTGAAGTGGTAAACATGGATGCTGAATATGTTGACATAAGGATGCCAAGAAAAAAGACAAACATCACACTTCGCCACTATTATAAGGTTGAATGCTTCAATTCGGTTCTAGATATGCAAATCCAAGAGTTTGGAAACCGCTTTAACGAGGTAACATCTGAGTTACTTGTTTGTATTTTTAGCTTGAGTCCTTGTGATAATTTTGGTGCGTTTGATGTTACAAAATTACTACGATTAGCCGAGATGTATCCTCATGATTTTGATGATGAAGAAAAAAGAAGACTTCCGGTTGAACTTGAGAGTTATATTGATAATGTAAAAGCAGATACAAGATTTGCCAAATTGAATGGTTTATCAAGTCTTGTACAATCGATGGTTGAAACAAAAAATCACCTTAACTTTATATTGGTGTATCGTTTATTGAAGCTAGCTCTCACATTACCCGTCGCAACAGCAACCGTTGAAAGAAGCTTTTCGGTAATGAAGTTTGTGAAGAACGATTTGCGTAATAGGATTGGTGATAAGAATTTAAATGATAGCTGTATTGCTTTTATTGTAAAGGAGTTACTTAGAAATGTGGAGATTGAAGATGTTTTAGATAGATTCCAAAAAATGAAGACCCGAAGAGAACAACTTTAGATTTATAATTTTGTTATGCATATGTAATGATGTTTAAATTACTTTTGAGCTTTTGGTTTCCTTTAGTCGATTATATAATTTTAGTATTATTATTATTTTTGGTATACGAGTTTACCCGACCCAACCCGGGCCACCTGATGGATAAACAACCTATATAAGGTCTATGATTCCGCACCCCATGAAAAAATTCCTGGGTCCACCACTGGACGAATGAGGACCCAGTCGCCAGAATCGTTCTAGCGAATGAGCCTCAAGGAACCTCATTCGCATGAACGTTACCACGAATGAGACTGGGAATAGTCTTATTTTCTAAAATGTGATCTAATGTGAATTCCTTGTATGGAGACTTGTATGTGTTTGCTAAACTGATATAACGGGTCACCAATGGGATGTCGAGTCTTATGTGGTCATGTCAAAATGAAAACATTTATATAAACATACAACGTCATGGTTTGGACAACCAATGGTTATTAGACCAACACATTATCTGTCAACACACTTATAGACATCTAATGATAGGTTTCCGGTAATTGGAACTATCGATCATCACACGGTCGGTTTTATAAATACTAGAAGACACAACCTAAGGTGAGTTTCACGGGCCCTTTTACTTTTTTCCTATTGGGGGAGAAACATGTTATGCAAACACTAACACGGTAGATCACGTATATTACATTATATGTTGGCATACTTAGCATGTTTTATCATGTCGCTTAGGTAGCAGTGAGGACTAGGCGCACTGGAGTTGCACAGTGTCTCATCATGTTGAAGAATTTTGTCAAACACTGTTTTAAACTATCTTAATTGTTTCCATTCTGTATTGGGATTGTAAAACTTAATTTGGTTTTGTTGTACTTTGTTTAATTTTTAAAATATAGTTGTTTGAACGTTACTTTACTCATATATATAGTTGTCGTTCAATGTGACAGTTGACTTGGATCCTGGTGTGTCACGTGCCTCGCGTAAAACCCAGCAAGTGAAATTTGAGGGTGTGACACGTGAGGTGTGTGGTGGCTAGGGTTTTCTTAATATGATGATTAGGTTTTAATGATGAAACATAAGGTTTTTAGATAGTCCCTTATTTACAAAGACCATCCTAATCTTTATTAAAAAATATAATCTCTATTATAATTATCCATTTGTTATTATTATCATTTAATAATAATTCTCCTATATTTTTTTGTTAACTCTTTAATAAATCATACACATATTATTATTCGGGGGAGAAACATGCTACGTACTTGTATTCATACAGATCATGTTATACTAGTGTTATCTTGTGTTTTCTATACGATTTGTGTAAGCCCCAGTTCAGTTAGCCGTGGATCGGCAGTTCAGTTAGTTCATTAAGTGGTTCGTACGTGGTATCGTATTAGTGAGTCACACTCCTAGATAGCGTCCTTATAACATAGTAGTAACGCGATTGATCTTTCAAAACTCATGAAACGTTTTACTCAAAACCTGTGAACTCACCAGCATTATGTGCTGACATTTTTAGCATTTTTTCTCAAGTCGCTAAGGTAGCAGAAGTTGATAGGCGCACGGAGTCGCATGGCGTCTAGGATTCACTTGCATGGTTTTAAACGTTGTCAGACTTATATCAATTACTTTTGGGATATAAAGATGTTTTATGATTCCGCTGTAGTCGTTAATACTTTTGAAACTTAATGAATGGTTTACGTATCTTTTACATTTAGTTATCGTTTATTGTGACCGTTGATTTGGATCCTGGTGTGTCACGAGCCTCGCAGTAAGACCCCGCAAGCGGAATTTGAGGGTGTGACATGCCCAATATGTGACTTGATTTCATACTTGACCTATATGTAACTGGGTTGTATTGTGTAGACAATAGACACATCAATAAGGTTGTAAGTTAGTGTGATATGTTTTTAATACGTCCAACCATGGTTGCAGAACTCGCTAGGCGCTGCCAACTCGGCGGACTGGGGAGTTGCGAGTACTCGGCCTAGTCGGGCGAGTACTCGGGGGTCGAATCGGCCTATACGGGGAGTACTCGGAATATTCGGCCAACTCGGCTATACTCGGTGACCCACACTGTAGCGAGTACTCGGGGAGGAATCGGTCAACTCGGACGACTTTTGCAACTATGCGTCCAACTTCATAAATCATTTTGTTCAAAGATTTAAGCAATTATTGTTCTAATTTGATTTTTACAGTCATTGTTATACTCATTTGTAAATATTTTATATATAGGTAGAGGAAGTCTTAGCACGTCAACCCAATCCAACTTAACTCATTTCAGTCGAACTCATCGTCCAATCTGCTTTACTTGCAACCTCAATCTTCTACAATCATAAGGTTATGTAATGTATTTTGTGTATAATTTTAGTAATATTTATTCAGTCCTCAAGGAAACCATACAATAATTTCCAGAACATAGACAATTTTAATAAAGAGAAAATGAAACATAGAGCATTTCTAAGAGTTTTTTCCCAAATAGGTGTAGGTGGAAAACTTATTTACCAAAATGGGTGTTTTGAAAATTATTTACTAAAATGGGTGATTTTTTAAATCTTAGTTTTTCTCACTCCTAATTTATTGAATAAAAAAAATTGTTATTTAGTAATATGTTACCTAACTACGAGATTTAAAAAAAAAAGAAAAAAAGTTGCAGGTCAATTTTTTTTACTAACATAAGTACCTTTTTTTTTTGTTTTTTTTTTTGCTTATTCTCATACTATTTTATTGAATAAAAAATTGCCATTTTAATAACGTCTAACAATACTAAAATTTAAAAATTAAATAATGAGATTTTAGAAAAGTTTATATTTATTTATTATAATTCTTTTATTAACTTTCGTTAACATATTCTAGGTTAAATAACTATCAACTTTCCAACACCAGTTAAATAAAATGATATAACAAGATGAAAAACACATTTTAATTTGTTGGATCGTGAATTCTATAAAAAGTTTCTTAGTGGTCTTTTAATTATTTTTAACAGAAATATCTTTATTCTTTCACAAATACTTTTTTATTCTTTCACAAATATTTTTTTAACTTCCTTAAGAATATTTTTTAGACAAGGTGTACGACAGCGCTAAGTTGGGCGCTTTTTTGATTTTCGCGCCCCCCCACACCGTTACAGGGGGGCACTATGTTTCAGAATTGGTTGATGGCGTGATGATAATAGCGCTGGAACGATTTTTGAATGTCCTCTAATATTGATCCACGTGTTATGGTACAGGAAGAAGAAGATGAAGGGAGAAGGAGAAGAAGGAGGAAGAAGATGGAGGAGAGAGAGAGAGAGACGTGGCAGGTTTTGGTTTGTTTTTTTTTTAGATAAAATTAGAGTGAGAAAAACTTAAAAAATATTCTAGGAAAGCTTAAAAAATTAATAAAATAATTAAAAAAATAGAAAACTAACTCTTTAGTATAATTTTTTTAAAGACTTGTTTGATAACATATTATAATATAGGAATTCTTTGTATCTAATAAATATGAGTGAGAAAAACTAAGTTTTTGAAAAAACATCCATTTTAGTAAATATTTTTCAAAACACCCATTTTAATAAATAAGTTTTCCACCTACACCTATTTGGGAAAAAACTCGCATTTCTAATCACTCAAATTTTGGTATTTATAACTTCTAGTTTGCAAAGAACATGGTGGTGTAACATTAGAGATGCACAAAATTCTCATTGTTATAATTATAAATTTTGAATATGTATTCCCATGTCAAAGTCATAGTCAAAGACTATGACCTTGACCAAGACTTTGACTATGACTTTGACATGGAAATACATATTCAAAATTTATAATTATAACAATGAGAATTTTGTGTATCTCTAATATATAATAGTTGGATGTCACAGTGATATTAAGCAAAAGTAGAGTTCATAATTTATCGAAATGTTAATCTTTGTTTTGTATTCAATAACCCTATATGAATTTGGCTCCTATTTTAATTATTATATATATATATATATATATCTCAATTTCTATAGGGTAGAGATAAGATTGTTTACATCTTACCCTTCTCAGATCTTATCTTAGCTTTGCTATTGGTGGGATTTACTGTATGATGATGATGATGGTAATGATGATCTCAAAAGTAGGAATGTAACGATAATGACCGAAAACGCGCTGCGAAGTGCGTGAGTGAGAGAGAGAATAAATAATGAAGACATCATGTTTCTAAAACGGGTATATGCCAATAAACATATTGAATTAAATTATACATCTACACTCATGACATATGTGAAATAATTTCGTATAGTACAAAATGACTTATTTCTTTTACATTACACACATTTTGTCACTTCATATTAATTTGTCTATTCCGGAAAACATCCGGGAGATAATCTAGTTTATGAAATACGAACATAAAATGTACGCGAGCCTAAATTAATTTCACGTAATTCATGAGTATATAGTTATATATTTGTCTAACATGAAAACTGACATATCAATATATACTAAATAATAATAAGACACAAAAACCAAACTTTACTTGAATGTATGTCCCCAAAACAAGAAATTCAACAAGTGTCTACACTCAACAAGTGTTTCCTTCAAACATGTGATTCTGCACATGGGTATGTCCATCATAAGAAATGACCACTAGACACCGTGTAATAGGGTCAACACAAAACTAGGCTCACATGGCCTTACCAAAAACAGTTTCTGTACGTGTTATGGATCTTCAGGACTTAAGGGACCTAGAACAACCCTTTCTAGATATCTATGTGTCAGGTGTAAAAGCTTTTGATACCTAAAGGTAAAAAATGATATGATGTGATCCATTTGTTGAGTCTTATCTTTGTGAGGCTGAGGGGTATGGTCACCGACCCCCCCTTAAGCCACCTCATGCCACCTCATCTTCTTCCTCTTCTTCCCCCATCAAGGGGGTGGTGTTCCCCCTTCCCCCTTCACCCTTTCCCTCCTTTTCACACACACACACACACACACACAATATTTTAATAATAAAAATCAGCTCGGTACACTCGGTGAAATCTTCCCGTGCTTGCCGATCACCGATGGGGGGGGGGGCGGTGTTCCCCATCGGCAGAGGCTTCCACCTCACCTGCCGATGCCCTCCCCCGACCCCATACCCCTCAGCCTGATGAGCATACACAGAACCAGATTATATGTGATCTTAATATCAGAAATGACTCATATATAAGCATGATCAGCAGAGCCGGTCCTAAGAATTTAAGTGTCTCGTACGAGTCGAAAAAAGATTCTTAAGTCTTAACAAATTATATAAACTACGTTTTTAAATGACGATTAGCGTTAACAATAAACATAAGCAAAATATGGTATTAGAATGACATGCCTAATTAGGGGTGTACAAAAAGCTCGCAACTTGTGGCTCGCTCGAAACTCGCTCGAAAAATGCTCGAAAAAAATTCGGCTCGAAAAAAACGAGCCAGCTCGGCTCGATTGTAAACGAGCTCGAGCTAGGCCTGTCTCGGCTCGTGAGCTGGCTCGATTTTTTGTTTTTTATATGTATTAATTTTATTTTTTAAATGTTTAAATTAAAATATATGTGAGAGAGGGTTGAAGTGTTAACATTTTAAGTTTAATTAATTAATAAAATATGAAAATTAAAATAAAAACAAAAATTATACATATAATACTTTTAGTATGCCTTCCATTCTTTAAAATATTAGAAAAATAAAAAAAAATATATACATGTATATTTGTAATTTTATTTATTTTTTTTTTTATTTTATAAATATTTGTAGAAAATAATAAAAATTAAACGAGCTGGCTCGAACATTTACGAGCCGAGCTCGAGCTCGGCTTTTCAGCTCGACCAGAAAAACGAGCCGAGCCGAGCTGGCTCGTTTATGTTTGAGCTCGAGCTTGAGCTTAGCCTGGCTTGGCTCGACTCGACTCGTGTACAGCCCCTATGCCTAATAGCTAATCGATGATTCACGAAGCTCTCCTAACAATCTAAATAGCAAATTGTTTGATCACTTTTTCGAAATTTATACATAAACTTATATATAGCACTGACTTGAGATTTTTTTGATGTTTCATCTAGTTCTTTTTTTAAGCACTACGTGGGTGTGTAGGAGGCATAATATTTGAAAATCAAATCCAAATTCCAAATTCCTAATTCCAAATTTAAAACCATTGATAATTACTCAATTCTAAGTCTAATGATTAACAATTACCCAAATTATAGCTCAAAATTCAACAACACGCTCAATATAGGGCTCAATTTATGGCTAAGTTAAAAATTATTAATTAGTGCTAAATTTGACGTCGAACCGGGTGCCATACTGATTCATTGATCGGACTGGATTCAAAAACCGATATAGAAAAGAGGTGATAATCAAATATCACCATTATCCATATTTTAAAATTGAACGAGAAGTAAACTTAACAAGGCTCGTGAACTTGTTGGGTTGTAGTGATGCAAAGAAAAAGAAATAAAATGGGAAAAAGGCCATATAAGAAGCCCAATTCGTTGGGAAAATTGTTGTTGCTGCCCTTCAACACAAGTGGCGCCAAGCCCAAGCCATGACAAATTGCTGTTTAGGCCTAGATTGAGAACAATAATAATTTTATGTCTAGCCGTTCGGCCATAAGCGAGAGCTAGGTACATGAAGGTCAGTTAAACTTCGCTCAAGTTCATCTATTAGATTCAGTCTTTAAACGACCCAATCTCCGATTTAAACCCCTACCACCATGTCAAAAATATCAAATTTATAAACTCAGTATAAAAGAAATGAGACAAGTGGATTGCAAGTTAGTGAAGCATTTAAATTTATTAGCCTCCTAGATTGATATTCTGAACTAAAATACTACTTTAAAAGATCAATTTTATACCAATGGGGTGGTGGTCCACTGGCAAAGGCAAAATCTTTAAAACACCTAGATTATGGGAGGTCTTGATTTTAAGTCTCAAAAACCACACAGAGTAAAAAGAAATTAGCCTTCCAAAAAAGAAAAAAATATCAATTTTGTAAGCAGACTAATTTTTTTTAATGTTAATATTAACTTATGCTTTAATGACAAGTTAAATAAAGGACGCATACCTTGTCAATCCGAATTTTTTTTCAATAATAGGCGATTTGGACGAGTGAAGAGTGGTTTTGGGTGCTGGATGTGAATTGTTGTGAAAATGGGTAGGTGGCTAGTCCAACTAGCGATCTTCAACTTCTAATTTTCAAGGTTGATGGTCCAAGTAGCAACCTTCTATCAACATCGCCGGTCCAAGTAGCTATCATTAGAAGTCGCTGATCCGGTGCACGAGCTTCAAGCAAGGTCGCTGGTTGATTTAGCTATCTTCACCCTAGTTCGCTTATCCAATCGGCGATTTTCAGTGTTTTGTTTTTTTTTTCACGTGACTGAGAGCAACTTGCAGCGTTGTGTAATTTGTTTGCTTCTTCACGTGATGCCTTCAAAGGGTGTATAGAATCTATGTAGGTTTATAATATTTTATTTCTGTGTGTGTGTATAGGATAGCATGTACATACTTACAGAGATGGCAAGACTAATTCATAGGCCTAATAGTGTTTGCAGTAATTTGATATTTTGCAGGCAAATAGTGCTACGCAGATGAATCTTGCAGGAAAATGTAATGAATTATGAAGTTAGACATGATTGATGATAATATTGATGTTATAAATACACAATGAGGAAATGTATTAGACATTCACAAAACAATCTGGTCATTTGTTTTTCAAAGAGTTTTGTGGTTTGGTTATTTGAAGAAAATTTGTTTCTCAAAGAATTAGTTGTGATTACTTTCAGTCGTTTTTTTGAAAATGAGTTACGAATTACACCCAGGTCCTCTTACTAACGACCCGTTGTTTCCACATAATGCGCACCCGTACGCTGGGTGTTTTCAAGCATCCAGAAAATTACAAGGATAGCATAAATGTTAAACGTGGTGATAGAAAAATTTGGCAAATACTAAAGCAAAATCATGTTGGGGAACAAGTTAAAAGTATCATACAACAAGACGGGTTTGGTGGGATTTTAAGCTGTGGTTATCGATACATCGACCATGCACTAATAAATGCGTTGGTTGAGTGATGGAAGCCGGAAACCCACACATTTCATTTACCGGTGGCTGAAGCGACCATCACGTTAGAGGATATTAACGTGTTGTGGGGATTACCGGTAGAGGTGCTGTGTTATCGGGGGCGGAAACTCTTATGACACAAGCTGATGCAATAGCCTTGTGTGAAACTTTGTTAGGTTTTACCCCCGAGCTTGCTGAATTTCGGGGAAATCAATTCTTTCATATTCTATTTTGAGAGAAATAAAAAAATATTTTCTGAACTTGAAGCAACGCACGAACACTGCACTATTCGTGCGCGTTTAATAATATTTTATTTTATTGGTTGCACAATACTTCCGGATAATAACAACTACAGGATTTCATTACAGTTTCTAAGTTTTTTACATGATTTAGCAAGATGTTCACAATACAGTTGGGTAGTGCAATTTTAGCCTATCTTTATAGAAACCTATGTGATGCCACATCACCTGATGCAATAAGCATTACTGGTCTGGCCTTCAATTTGCAAATGTGGCCTTGGGAAATAATTTTATGCATTGCGCCCAAGCCTAACCTCGATTTTGATTACAGCACGCCGTTGGTAGCTCGGTAATTTACAATTTGAAACATATATTAATCATTAGTAACGTAACTGTTTAATACTGAAATGTTATCATTGTTCAATTCTGTAGGTGGCAACAGGGGAAGTCAACTTTTAAGAAGCCCCGTCACACTGTTTGAAAATATACCGTTTTCAACTTAAATCGTTACAGATGGGCAATGTAATTATATTAACCTTTTTAGTATATAAAATAAATTTGTATTTGTTTCTTATTGCATAACTATTTTTTTTATAGTTTAACTGGTCCCCTTACAATAGTGTCATTGGAAGGCTGCCCCCAATGTGTATAAGTGGTATGGAAAGTTGGAGGAGTGCTTGCCCCTTGTTATATAGGGAGATTGTTGAGCATCATTATCCGCAACGGGTAATGAAACAATTCGGGATGGTATAACACATCCCTCCCTCTATGAGCATAGAAGTTAGTGAGCATAAAAGGTTGCACAAGCTAAACCAGATTGGCAAAACTTGGATTGATTGGGTCAATAAGCACAGAGAATATGTTCGGGGATGGAACAACCGTGCCAATACTGTTGTGAACGATCAAATAATTACGACCCATTCCGTTGGCCCGGGTTACATGGTGTGGTATATGGACCGTACTGTTGTATACGTTTCTGATCCGAGGTTAGCACCCGTGAGTGCTCCTGGTTTTCAAGATGACGGGGCAAGACTTCAATTGATGGTATACGTTTTTTTCGTATTTTTTTAAACTGTTGACTTATTAATCGATCATTTTAATTTAATAAATTTTGTTGTTTTTGTAGAGGGACTCTATGGGTGTGATATACAATCATCGTCTCAAGTTGAAGCGGTTAATGCTCCCCAGGCCTTGGACCATCTCCAGTTCATTCAAAATGTCGCCTATCAGATGATGCCAATGTCAAATGAACAATGATATTTACAGTATCCAACGCATTTGACATCAGACCCGGTCAACCTTTCAATGGCTCCTAGAGCTCAAAGGTTAAGAAGGGGACGCCGTGACCGATCCTTCAAGATGATACATTTCTTGATGGCAATTTTCCTTTTGTGCACACCGAACAGGGGGTATGACCGGGGATTATGAACATGGGGGTACGTCTGGGGTTGTGGTTGATACGTCTGGTGGTGGGGTTGGTACATCTGACGGTGGGTTGGGTACGTCTGGCGTTGGGGTTGGTATGTCTGGCGGAGGGGTTGGTGTCAATTTTGATCTTGAAGAGACTTTTTCTCTTGATGACGATACCGCCTTTAGTCACTTGATGAGAGTGGACATGTCAAATTTATTATGGGGGATAGTCTCCAAAATGTGGGGGTAATGTCCAACAAGAAAATATGAGGGGTAATATGGGAAAGTCCAGCAAGGTATTAAAACCCCACAACAACAAATTAGAACTCCACAACAACATATGATAACCTACAAGCACAATTGTTGTCTTTTATACCTGATAATCACACTGATTTTCAGTATTTTGCATCAAATCAAAGTCAACAAGACCACCGTGCACAGTTTGCCAATCTAACACCACCGCCTCGCCTACACTTGAGTCTGAATTTAACGTATAATAATCCTGATGAGATCGGCAGTCAGAACGTGCAGGAACCACCACCCATGGAAAGTCAAACACATCAATTAGGGAGGCCACCACGCAATAGAGGCTCACCTAACTTTTATATGTATCAGTATCAGTAATGTGTGTTTAATAAAGCGTGTTAGTAGTTAATGCAAATTATGTTTTATTACTATTCCCATAACTGATGTGTGCAAAATTGGTTTTTTTAGTATTCCGGGACGCATTTTATAGTCAGTAATGCGTCCACCCAACGTAGGCATTTATGCCATGCCAGTATATCGCATAAGTTCTAATAATGTGTACCATCGGTGCCCGTCACGCCGGTTCTATAAATAAGATACAGCGCCCTGAAACAGTCATGCTAGTCATTTTTGGTGTTTTATTTGAAAAATGGGTTTTCAATAAAAACTAAAAATTAAATAAAAATAAAATTAAAATGAATGTATTTTTCTTTATTGTTCAATTGTATTAAAAAAAAGAAATTATAATTCCCATCTATAAATACCCCATTCAAGTCTTAGGAACAACCTCATCCACAACATTACTCAACCTCTTATCTTCTTATTACTCAACTTCTCATCTTCTTTGGTCTAAGGATGGAAGACAATAGGAACGAATTTTCCCATTCTCAACCCGCTCCTAAAACAGCAAGATTGTCGGACCAATTTTGGAGGCGTCTTTGTAGGCCCTCAATTGCATACTTGGTTGGATCGTCTTCAAATACCCCAACAAACTAATCCACCAGAAAACAAGCAGCCATGTAATGGACTAGAGAACCAGCATGAAAAAAACAAATTTTCTAGTTAAACTCTTATGTATTATATGGGTTGATATATAAAACTTTTTATAATTAATAAAAAAATTATTTTTAAGAAAACATATTCATTTTATGGTTGAAAATCGATGTATTATACTAATAGAATAAATATAATGTATTTTGTCAACGTATACATTTGTCAAAATATGTATTTAAAAAAGTAAACATTAACGTGACAATTATAAATTTTGTTAACTTAATTAGTAAAACACTTTTTTTTTCAATTGGGAATTATCTTTTATTTTTAATACCACTTATTTTTTTTATTATTTAACATATTGAATTTTTACTATTATTTACCAACCACATCAAGTATTTAAAAATTTAATACTATGTTGGATCAGTATTGCTCTTTGTATGAACTTGCTAGTGAACACTTAAGTGTTTAGCAAGTTCTTTATCAGTTATAGCACAGCGGAATGTTTTAAGTTCAAGCTACACTTATCAACAGGAGTTATTACTCCCCCTGGATGTTTGATAAAACTAAAGACAAGTATTTAATGAGAATCTAAGTATTGAATGAGAATGAATACTTAAACAAATTCTCAGTAAATGAAATGGAAATAACAATGATAAGCTTTGAAGGATTTCTGTATTAAAAATCAATGTCTAAAACAGAGGGATGAACCCATCTATTTATAGACTTTACAAATACTTGAACCTTGCCAAAAAGCAAGTTCAGAAACAAGTTGCAACAAGTTGCAGTCTTGGAACTTGTACATAAAGTTAAAGTAATACTAAAATAATAAACTACTGAAACATAAGGCGGTGGAAAGATTCTTGAACAAGTACTTATGAATGACAAACTACTGATGAGTAGTTTGTATTCAGTAGTTCTTCAGTGAACTGTCTGGTTTGGACTTCAGAACTTCTGATGTAATTCTTCTTCAGTACTTGTAGAATCTTTCTTCAGTACTTTTGTCTTCTTTCTTCAGTAGTTCTATACTTAGAATATTTTTGCATATCACATCTATAATCAATATTGTGTCAATTAACCAAGTGTGTTGCCAATTTTAGTTTCCTACATATGTTAGTTTTGGAAATGGGTGCCCTTGCGTTGAAGGTCGTCCAACTTCTTTGGGAACTAGTCCTTTTTCGCCTTTAATATATGGTTGTGCATGTCATTTATGGCATTCAGTAACGATTATAGCTTTTAGTCTATAGTAAAATATTTTTACTAACTATAATGATATACGCTTGGGGGAGGATCACCATCTAATAGACTTAATGAATGAATAACCTCGCTACCAGAATCAACGCCTTGCCTATATGGTTAAAGAATTAGTTAATCAAGGGCAAAGGAGTTCTGTTTTTAGGAGGATTTGGAAAGACCTAGTTCCACGGTGGTTGTTCAGTTTATGTACGTATATATCCATGTACCATAAGATGCGGAACCGTAAAAATATGCGATTTAAAAACATTGTATTTAAGTTGTGATAAACACGTTCCAACATGTAAGCAAACCAGTTATATACTTGTATAATTTTTTTTCTTTTAGCTAAACATGAGCAAGATGCAAGTTACACATGTCTTAAAGAAAACCACTATATTCTTCAAAAGACAAAAACAAATTGACATAAATTATTATTCTGAATTTTAGGATCGTTGAAACAACACTAAAAGAATACATAGGAATAATTATGTCACTTGCAAGACCATTTTATGTCTCTTATTCTTTTGGAATCCGATTCTGATGTTGATTTCTTGTTCATATTACACGGCTCATTATGGACATGAAAATATTCTACAAATATTCTACAAATTTATTTTCAATCAGAGTAATTTTTACTTGTCTTAAACACATGTCACACGATTAGTTTTTTACTTTCTCATTATCCTATTTGTTACTATTTTGGTTTAAAATTCATTAAATTATCTTATATACATCATTATCTCCTTATAATCAATACACAAAAGGATGATAGGATGTAACTATGGTGATACATATGTTTTTTTTTTATTATAAGTATTTATTAAACAAAAATATATCTTTGATTCATATGCATACTAATATACAAAATTCTTTAAGACGCATATGACACTCAATTGTGTGACCCCTCAACCCCCACCCCCTTCTCAAATTCCACTTGCGGAATTTTACCGCGAGGTGCGTGACACACCAGGATCCAAGTCAACGGTCACAACAAACGATAACAATATGTAAAAGATACGTAACAAGCCATGCAGTTTAAAAGTGTTAACCAAATACAGCGGAAGCATAATAAGTTTACAATCCCCAAAGAGTAAAAGTTAATAGCTTAAAAGATGTCCAAAAGTCATGCACATGAAACCTAGATGCCATGAGACTCCGTGCGCCTACTCTGTGCCTGCTACCTTAGAGCCCTGAGAAAACATGCTAAAAGTGTCAACATGATATGTTGGTGAGTTCACAAGTTTTTATAAAACGTTTCCACTAGTATGAAAGATCATATCTATTATTACTATGTTATATGAACGTTAGCTAGACGTTAAGTATGTTACTACTGCGGTTTAAACCATTGTTGACTGTGTTGTTCCATAATGTGTACCCTTTGGACTACCGTCATCCCCGGTAGGCCTCGTGTGTTCGAGACAATATGCATCCGTCCGACCTCCAGTCGACACGGGCGGAGTTTTTCAAGCACAATAGATCTATTCACATTTCCTCGCTGCATACCCGTATTAGTGGTTTCCTTGGGTTTTAGATGAGCCGCATAGTAAACAAATGATAGTAATAGTAAAACATGACCTTTAAATAACAAAAATGTGTAGCATGTTTCTCTCCCCATGAGAAAATATGTAAAAGTGGGGCTGTAAAAACTCATCTTAGGTTGTGTTTCTTCAAAAATAGATTAACCATGTATGATGATATTCCCCAATACCTACGACTAATCATAAAATGTTTATAAGTGTCTTGACTAATAACCCGTAGGTTAACTAGTCCCTGATTTTCTAGAACATGACCGTGTATGTTTGAAAACGTGTTTGGATGTTTGACATGACCACACAAGACCCGACATCCCGTTTGTGACCCATTATATTAGTTAATCAAGTATATACAGTTTACACACAAGTAAAGCACGTAAAACACTTAGTTTATAACAAACAAAGGTTCACAATTTTCTTCGTTGGTGCGAATGGGACTTTTCCAATCTCATTCGCACACATTAGTCATGAGAATGGGTTTTTGATTTCGTCATTCACATCAACAGAATGGACCTTTGGTAAGAATGAGTTGTTGTGGGGCGAATGGGTTTTGGTTTCTCTCATTCGCATGGTCGACCATGCGAATGGGAATCCATTCGTAACATGCACAATTATTAAGCTACATAAACCCTTCAAACCCAATTGAAAAACTCACGAAATGCTACCAAACACTGCAGTCATGCTAATCTATCCTAACTACAAGTTAGTACACCTGATTCAGTCCTTAACAAATCCGTTTCACACACCAATTCACATATTAAACAATGTTGAATGGTGATTGGTGAAGTCAAAATTTCAAGGTAATTTAACTGCTTTCGATTCTATTTGTTTCCTTTTTTTTTTAATTTCACCGACTTTCACATAAGCGTTTCATATTCCGGTTTAACAGAATCCATTTGATCGAATTTAAGTATTCAAAAATTTGAGTTTGAAGTTGATTTGAATTTGGTCTCATCCGTTAACAAAGATGTTGCAGCACTTCAAAAGGGAGTTAGCACATCAACTTAGTCACCTGGGGACCCCAAACACCCTGGGGTGGCGGTGAGCACCTTCATTTACGAGCTTTATAATGAGGATGCGAGAACGTGTGAGGCGTCTGGAAAGAATTGGGGCTTTTCGACTCAAATGGGAGGCCGATTTACGTGTTGCATTTAACGGGTTCGGGAAGTATGCTGGTTAATGACACCACAAACTAGACTTTTTGTGTGGTTAAAGACGGTGCAAATCGAATGTTGTTGTAGGCGGCTTTGGACTGGGCTTGTGGCCCAGGGAAGGTTGACTTTTCGGCTATGGTTCAGGGTGCACCCTATTATGAACCAGATACTATGGTTGCACATGCCAGTTATGCTTTTGATGCTTATTATTATAAGATGGTTATGGCTGAAGGGACATGTGATTTTAATGGGGTGGCCACCATTACCACTACTGATCCAAGTACGTTTAGTTTTCATCGATTAAGGGTTGTACATTTCGTCGTTCATGGTTGCTTTTTAAATGATTTTTTTGTTCGTTTGCAAGTCATGGTAGGTGCATCTTTGTAGAAACATAAAATAATTCACTCTAAGTAGTTAGATTTTAATGGGAAACAAAAATCAAAATTAACAGTATGGTTTTCATGTAGTAATAGGAGTAACGGGACGTTTATAAATGGTACATTGCTGGCTCCATCTTCGAACGTATCTTCATCAGGTAGCTCGTTAGCTTTTCACACAAGCATTCAATTTCTTGTATGGCAATTTTTGTGGTGTTACTCTTGAGCGCAGTATTCTTGTAAGTGGTTTTAAAAGTTTCTGGCTCTTAAATCAGTACTAGGGATGGAAAAAAAAACCCAAGCCTGATAGGTATACCCGAAACCCGAAGCATTCGGGACGGGTATACCCGATACCTGACGGGTATGGGATGGGTTTGGTATTGGAAAAAAATATTTTGCGGGTATGGGACGGGTATGGTATTAGGTAATACCCGACCCGATTACCCGAAACTAAATACCCGTCTACCCGAAATATATACTCGAATACTTTTAAGTTTTATATATATCTTTTCTTAACTATTTTTTTAGTAAGGCTTGATTCTAATAGATTCATTATTTGAAGAATAAACTTTTCGTCTAAAATATATATTCTAATAACATTATTTTTATATTTATATGCTATGAAATATATAAATAGTTTTCAAAATTCATACTATAATATATATTTACATATTAAATGTTTCAAAGATTATTATGGTAATGATAATATCTATGTTACTTAAAACATAAGAACTATAAAAGAATATATATATATATATATATATATATATATATATATATACACATGCAAATACCAACGGGTAATACCCGACAAAAACCCGACGGGTAATGGGACGGGTATGGTATGAGATTTTATAACCGGGTATGGGTATGTTATTAGCCAAACCCGACCCATACCCAACCCGTTGCCATCCCTATAAATCACCTAATATTGTTCCTCCCCAAGAAGCTTGGGTAGTATAAGGGTGGTTTGAAACTCAAAAAGATTTGTGAGATTTAGGTTTGTTGTAGGTATGAAATCGTTTGTAAGTTGTAGATACAAGCAAATTGCGGTTTGATCATTGTAATCGAAAATTCTTGTAGAAAAAAATTTGAGATATGGTTAGGAAAGTAGAATGGGTGTTTGGGTTTTCATTTTGAAATTAGTTATCTGTTGCGACTTGCAATGATGGAATTTTGATGTGTGGTTGTTCGTTATTCGGACAAAGTATATGGAAGAACAATCCTTCAACATATAGTGTTTGAAGGTGTTTGTTGATGTTTGTCTTCAGGATTTTTAAGGTTATGTTGTGTGTATTTAATGTTCAGTCCAAATGATGGGTCCAGTGATTCTACTTCAGGGAAAGATGCAAAGATAAAGAGAGTTGAATCAAAAGGCAAACATATGCTTTATATATGTCATACACTAGCTACCATTCTTTAATTTTTTAAAATATCTTGTCTTATGTTGGTTAATATTCGGATTTGGGATGAGTTGCAAGGGGAGATAGGGGCATGCCAACAAATCACTTTAAGAATAAACGTTTTAGGGGATCAAGAGAGTTAGCACATCAACTTAGTCACCCGACAAGTAGCTAAGTATTTATTTCAGAAGGTCTATTTTATAACACAGTGTTGAGTACTTGGGTGTGCTATTAAATTTGCATTTTTGCCCTTTTTACATAATCACATTGTTGTATTGCAAGCTGTATTTGGGTCCCGCAGCAACGCGCGGGTAAACCCACTAGTTATCTAAAATAGCAAATTATGGAGATGTCACATCAATTGCATGAGAAATTTATCCAAAATGGAAAGTATCCAAACAACATCATTTCCAGATTATTAATCACATATTAACCTTCCTAAATGAATCCCTAATCATATCATCATCATATTCATGTTTCAAGCCCTAGACTTCTAATCTAAACCCCCAAAATGGGTAAAAGTTCATAAAACAATCAATAATAACACATACAATCCCTAACCATGCTCCTAAACAACCAAAAATCATTTCAACAACATTTAAACATAATTCAATCACGCATAACACATAAACCCCAAAGATATGGTCACCAACATTATTTAAACATAGGTTTTTATCAACAAATCCATTGTTTAGGTCTAGATCTAGTTTAGAAAGATGTTAGAAAAGGTTTTATTTAAGGAAACACTTACAAATCAATCTCAAAAATACAATTTACACGTAAAAAAAATTTTACACTTATCTTTAATACTAAAATACAATCTTAAAAACACAATTTACACGTAAAAATTCAAACGTATATGGAAATAAATTGTTTTTTACACATGTGTAAATTTACTGTTTATACATGTGTAAACTGTTTCATTTACACATGTGTAAAATGTTAATTTGAAAGTGTTTTGCAAGAAAAGATGAATTATTTGGAAAGAAAATTCATTTACTAATGTTATATTTTGATTATAATGAGGTTTGTATTAATTTTTTTTTATTTTGATTGATTTTTTTACCTGTTCTCACGGTTATTACGATATTTAGTGTTCTCAAAATAACTCTCATATATATATATATATATGTATGTATATATATATCAAGTACAAAATGAAAACCCCCTTAAGTTGAGAAAACCTTTGAAAACCCATGTAAAAAACAGTATTTTTTTTTTTGAAAAAAAGCCAATGTAAAATACATGTTTTTAAGCGTTTTAGGCAAAAAAAAAAAAGCGTCGACGGGATTTAAAAAAAAAACAAAGTCGCTAAAAACATATGTTTACAATAGCTAAATAGCTGAAAACATCTGTTTTCAGCGCAACTTTGTTTATTTTTTTTTTAAAAAAAATCTCATCGACGTTTTTTTTATTTATTTATTTTTGCCAGAATACTTAAAAACATGTATTTTACATTGGTTTTTTTACATGGGTTTTCAAAGGTTTTCTCAACTCAAGAGGGTTTTCATTTTATCCCTCCCATATATATATATATATATATATATATATATAGGTAGAGGATCCTTTAGGAAAATTGGTTTGTGTGAGAAATGTAAGAATGATTAAGAATTAACATGTAGCCATCATATTTTTTTTTATTTTGGAAAGATGTTTTGACTTGAAAAACACTTAACACAACAATATATAATAATTTAAAACACAATCAAATGTATTATAGTCATTAAATTTAAATTACAAATAGAACACCCTAGTAATTACTTAAAACGCTTGGTTTAAATGTTCTTGGCATAATGTTTTAAGTTTTAAGCCTTAAATACATTGTTTCCCGTTATTAATTGTTATGTTTGGTGTTTTTCTAAGGAAAACAATCCAAGATATCATGAATATGTCAAAAAAACTGATGCATACATATCAATTTTTAATCCTTCTCACACTTCTCACACAAACCAATTTTTCTACAGGAACCCTACCATATATATATATATATATATGTGTGTGTGTGTGTGTGTGTGTGTGTGGAAGGGTTAGGGAGAAAACCACTAATATTTGAGGAAACTCCCTAAACCCAACCACAACCATTGATCACAATACATCAATGGTTTAGATTGATTTACAATATTAAATTAATGAAAAAGGACAATAAATTATGAGAGAATGTGTGAAAGGGTAATTGGGTAAATGACCATTTGCATTTCTCTCTTCTTTTAAATCAGAATTCAACTCCCAAGATCCATTGTCTCTCTCCCCTTTCCCCTTCCCCCTCTCTTCTCTCATCTTCTTTCTCAGATCAACCTCGTACTCCATTTCTTCAATTAGATACTTTCTTGTACAACTTCCTCTCTCGTTTTCTCTGTCAAAATTAAACTTGTCACCGACCACCAATGTCACCGTCACCGGCACTACCCTCCGTTTAGAACCCACCCCCATTGACAATCAACCTCTATTCAGAACCCACCTACCGACCACCACCAACGCCTTCGTCGACCGGAAACGTTATCGTCCTTGTCACCTACCGACGAGCACCAACATTTTGCTCATATACGTTTGAATGTTCACGCAGTTCTTCATATTCGTTTATGAGCATCTCTCTTAACTGGGGTCTTCATTGTTATTATGTTCATCATATGTTCTTAGTCTTCATTGTTATTATGTTCACCAGATATTAGTTTCTCTATCCTAGACCTTTGCCTCCTTTATTTATTATCGGATATAATAAATGGAAGGTTTTGGTTGGTTATGAATCTTGTGATACATTGAACATGGACGTTTTTTTTAATGATGTGAAATCCCATTAAACTTGTTAAATTAGCAAATAAATATAATATTCACATACGTATGTTACATATTTTTAACGTGTTGCAGACAAAACTCATATGACTGTTGCATATGCAACACGCCCAAAAATAACGTGTTGCATACGAAAACCCATGAAACATATATGTGTACGTGATGTGTCTCAAAATTAGCAAGTTTTGCACACATATTTCACTTATTTATCACCCGAAATCATGCTTTTATCTTGGTATTATCACGGTTTGTCTTCTTTTGATGATAATTGCACGTATTGAAGGTGGAAAGTGAAAAGAAGAGAAAACTGGCATAAAAGACAAGGAATAGAAGACTTTTGGAGCTGATCCAGATGCAATACTGCCGCGCTTACGACCGTGCACGTTTCCCGGTCAACAAGTCAACATTTCCAAGTCAACAAAAGGCAAAACTCAGCTTTACAAACATGCATGGGCGTGCTACTACAATTGGCACGGCCGTGCTCCTTCAAACGTGTCCCCCAAGACTTAAACCGACAAAAACTGACAAGACGGTTACAAGTACTGGCTTGCACGGGCGTGCCTAGGACCCTGGCACGGCCGTGCTTGCCCTAAGGACAGATAGCTTCTGCACAAAGGACTTTGCAACTGTACCTACTGTCGAGCATGGGCGTACCAGGACATGAGCATGGGCGTGCTTAGGCTGATTTGCCTATAAATAGAGGCCTCCACTACACATTTTGGGCATCCCTTTTCACCCGAGTTTCTCTCACACTTCAGCCATCTTTAGGGTCTTGTAAGTGACCTTTGAAGCCTGTGATCACTACATAAACACTACTTAAGTGAGAGCTTGAGAATGATCACTACAAATCATCCAAAAACCCTCTTTAATCCATAAAACAACCACTACTATATGTTCTTCAAACACCCAAACTAGAGTGCAAGTTGTAATGCCAATGATTGGCTAGGATATTAGAGTGTTGCTAGGGTGAAGACTTCCTTGGTATAGATTATATAGTTTTTATTTGTTGAGTGGTGTTTATATTCTTGTCTAATTCTTTTTACTTAAAACTTTGTTTGATGAATTAACTAACTAATCACCTAGCATTTGGTCTTGTGGGTGTCTTTATAGGAAGTGGGAGGACTTATGAGTGTACTCATGGTGTGTAGCAACCCATGCACTCGTAAGCTAACTTAATCATGCGAGTAGTGATTAGCCCATTTGTGGGTAGAAATACACACACTTAGTGGCTTAATCCTCTACTATCAAAGATCTCACTTAGGGTCGGTAAGGTCTTTATACTCGGTCCTGGTGATAAGCCAAGACTTGATTTTGCGACTTAGCTTCATTATCTATGTTAAAGCTTTGGCACAGGTCAAGAATTGGTGAACCCGTGTTGAAAGAAAACGGTCTTTATTTTCTTTCATTATTGTATTGCTGCACAATCAATAATAGACTAAACACTTTTTGAAAGATTAATTGATTCAAGTAGGAGATGCACGTGTTCTGGTTAGTCACGACTCACCTATGATATCAAGGGGTAGCTTGTTCGGTCATGCTCCGGCCACCGGCAAGTTGTCCATAAAAGTTTTAAGTAATTAGATGTCTTTATCGCAACACTGGGAGGTGGATTCTTCGGGGTTAGGTATACACAGTCTTGAGTAGTCCGTCCCTCATTGTTGAGAGGTAAGCTTACCGGTCTGGGATACCCTCATTTTAACAACAAGAACACAACTAGTTATGCGAAAACGGTCACCTCTAGAGAATGCACTTTGCAACTCTAATTTAAGCATAAGTGCACAACATGAATACACCACTCAATTAAGTAATTACTATTAATCCTTCCCAAAGATAGTCGGATCCTATAGCAACACTTCTTTTGGTTATTGATTTCTACTTTGGTCATTCTCGCTCCCCCTCTCTCTCTCCCTCTCTCTCTCTATTTTCTATCTTTTCTTTTATCAAAGAAACTTAAGATTGAGTAGGGGAAGTCGTGTCTTAGGGTTCGATACTCGGTACTTTCTAGAGTCTATGCTACACTCGATAGGTCCACTTGCCTATCGTGTGGGTTTAGAACGATCAGCAAATGTCGTTTTACTTTTATAAATTTAAAACTTCGATAAGTGTCTTAATTTAAAAGTCTCAACTTAATTACCCTTTTCCATCGAGTCTTGACACTTCCTTCGGGAAGGTGTCAGTTTTAAGAAAAGGACGTTTAAGTGACTTAATCCACATGACATCATGTACCATACGCAACTTAATTCTAGTGTAAAACATAAAATAGATGTACCATGCTTTCCATCCATGACGAAGTGACCTTTTTATCAATATACGAAACTCGTGTTGAAAGTAAGATGTATAACTTATGGAAGACGAACTGTGATAGGAACCATAACCTTACATGTGATTTCTTGTTACGTACGTTAAACTCGTGAACAAATAAAATTTATATAAAAACCGCATTACAAGTCAGCATTGGACGTAACAAAAAAATGAAGACGAATTGTGATAGGAACCATAACCTCATCTTCTTTTGCTAACATGCTTGGAACGTGAATGGTATAGTAAAAAATATATATAAAGACCCCATTACAAATAAGCATTGGACGTAACAAAAAATCGATAAACAATGGTTATTACAATCAACAACTATGTAAAAAAACGATAACACAACAATTATTACAATTAACAAATGCCAAAAAATGACAAAGCGGGTATCTTCATTCTTCATAATCAGCTTCGTATTTAACACAAAAATCCCTTCGCCTACAAAGAAAATCAATTCATCAATTTACATATTCGAAATGTTTTAGCGTACGTTACAGGTGTGTTGTTGCATGTGTTACAGACATGTTGTTGCATGTGTTAACATTTTGAAAAAATAAATAACACCACCTTACAGCCTTAAAAAATAAATAACACCACATTGCAGCCTTAAAAAATAAGTACCCTCTACCTCACTTAACAGTCAATGCATATAAACTAACTACGATGCATATAAATAATATACGAAACAGGTTAATTAAAATTTATTGTGAGTTTCTAATACAAACAAAAACTTTCGGTACCTCTTATAATCTTGCAACCCAAAATCTCATAAAAACAACACCATAACTGCATTACAAAAACTCATACACCGCCAGTAGGCATCTTATAACCATACTTGGCATAAAAAGTCCATTCTTCCTCTGTAATACGTACACCCTCCCACGGGTCGTGTAAACTCAAATCAGATTTGTATAGTTCTTCAGTGTTGAAACTTGGGACATATTCAGCACCTGGGTCTGATTCGTAACTGGCAGCCCATTCGGGCGTGTAATGGGCTTCAGCTTCATCATGCAAATCCTCATCCGGTATGTTATAGTCTTATGGTGGCGGATATTCTTTGGGGAAAACGTAATCAAATGCTGCATTCCAATCAAAATCTTCGTCACTTAGAAACCCAACGTCTGCCTGGTCTATGGGATGCATGCCTGTGTCTGGGGGCAAGGGTTCAGGGGTGATTAGGATTTCAGGATAAACGACATTGTTCGGGGGCACAATACTTCCAATTGGGTGGGGGGTGATAACCGGTTCAACGGGGGTAGTGGTTCAGGTGCAATTGGCAAAACCCGTTCAATTTGAGGTGGTTCGGGTGCAATTGGGATTAGATGGTGATGGGGTGCTGGGGTTAGAATTCATGATTTCTTATTTGATGGGTGCAAAATATAATATGTGTTGCGTACGTTATAGACGTGTGTTGCGTGTATTAAAGACGTGTTGTTGCATGTGTTAACATACTAAAACGAGTCATCTGTAATGAAAAGACAAAATCCATATGAAAAACATTACAGATCAAACGTTAATTTTTTTTAAATGCATCTTTATTAATTAAAACGGAATACGAACGTTACATCACAATAGAAGGTAGACGGACAACAAGCTGCGTCGCCACTCCTTTCTGAATTGCGAACCCTAGTCTACTAAAGACAAATCCTTGCCCCCTTGGAGATGAACTATTGTTGTGGACGACCCGTTGGACCTTGGTCAAGAAACGCATAGCTTCTGGCGCTAGGGAGCCAAATGTATCAAAGGCCAAGGGGATAAAGGCATGTTGGATATCTGCACAGGCTTTAGCATGCTTATCTACCTTTTTCGATTCCGCCTTTTTTAATGCTTGTCCAGCTACAAACCCCGTTTCCCTTAATCCAACCAAAGGAGATACCCCTGTAAGATCCACGCAAGAATGTTTCCCCCTCTCCCAACTAAAGACAAGCAGTTCCGCTGGTCTCAGGGTGGATCTCCCTTCCGCAGGGTCTGTGAGAAAATTAACAGGGGCTTCCTTTTTGGCAAAAATCCCAGCTCTTCTCAGGATATCCCACAAAATGTCCCTCACCCAGTCATGCCTGTATTTGAACCCAGGGAGCTCTTTGCAATGAATTGCGTGCTCCCCATATTTATCCATTCAAGCTTTACAGCAGATGGGGCATGTTTCATCTTCCGGATACATAGGGATCATCAACCGGTACTTTAGTATAGCCCTGTATTCCACTGCGGACATGCATTGACCCAAACCCTCAATCGGGATAACGGTCAAAAAGTCCTGAGCGTGGGGACCCTTCAGGCATTCAATCACGGCCTTCTGGCGAGAGGACAACTCAAAAACTTCTCCCAGGCTCTGAGCAGTTTTGCTAAACAGAGCATTCGCCAAAGTTTTTTGTGGCTTTGAGGGGGCGGTGTCCTTTTTAAAAAAACCGCCAATATCAAAGTCCGGGAGATAGACATTTAAGCGTTCGAGCGCCTGTTGATAGTCCGGGTCTAGCCCGATGACTCCACTGTTTCGAAGGATATGATCTTGAAGTTTCCAAGACTGAGCTCTAGACGCCACAAAGGCATAAACCCCAACATCTCGAGCTGAAAGGAGACCCAAGCCACCTAAACGCATCGGCAAGGATGCCAACCGCCACTGGAGGTCCCCGAAGAAGGGGCCACCACACACGACTATATCTTCAAGACAAAATCCATATGACAGTCATTATTAATTTTTGTCCTTCGTGCTGATTAACAAACAAAAAATTGTTATTTATCATTAAAAAAGATAACTTGTTATTTGAAAGTATATAATATAAGTAGTTTCTTTCTCAGTATCCATACAATATTCACACGTTTATGGTTTTCATCTTAGCTGGTGGGTTTAGGGACCATATGCTAAGTGGTTATAGGCCAATGAGGCCAGCTGATCCTAGTTCAGTTGATGTCAACCCAAAGGAATACCTAACTAGTGCACTTTTTAGTTCAAAACCCACATAAGAACAAATCAAACCAACCAAATCAGCAAATTACCTTCGAAGTTTGAAGCTTTCTGGAATGATATTGCCTGATAGAACCAAAGATCAAGCTTTCTATGATTGACAGAACCGAAGATCAAGGGACCGAGGACCGAACCTTTTTGTAGTGGTGATGTTTTCAGATCTAGCTTCGACTAGGGATATATATATATATATATATATATATATATATATATATATATATATATATATATATAGGGTAGGGATTCTATTACATTTTCAGCTATACATATGTGTATATTTCAGTTATACATATGTGTATATTGAAAAAAAAATACAAAAAAATAAAAAAAAATTCCTGCATATAAAGCAGCGATTAAAGCAAAAAAAACATTTTTTTGCCTTAGAAAAAATTTGTGCTCCAGAATGGTTCTCTCAGTTCCCAACTTGGGAAAAGGTTCTTATTTGAACCCAATCCTATATATATATGAAGAAATTTCATTAATTTATATAATCTACACATGTACAAATTTTGTGTAGGAACATTACCTACGCATAATATAACACAAGTATAGGAAAGAGTTTAAGCATTAAAAAAACATTTGATTACATTAATTTAATGAGTTTTTGTACAAATAACATAAACAATGATATATAAAAAGTAAAAACTTCAAAAATATATAAACCAAAACTAATAAAAAGTATGATTTATATTTCTTCTCTCACTTCTCGCAATAAAACACTATTCTGAAAATAACCTTTTTTTTTTTAACGGCTAATTTTTTACATCATTTCCTTTATATCTTTCTGAAAATAACCAAAACCATTCTGAAAATAACCTTTTTTTGTTGAACTCCCAACCTCACCTAAGAGAGAATTTTCTCTCTACCACTAGGCTATAACCTAAGTGGCCTTCTAAAAATAACCTAACACTATATATATATATATATATATATATATATATATATATATATATTAGCCTATATAGGGTTAGGTTATATTAGAAACCCTCTTGAGTTGTGAAAACTCGTGGAAACCCTATGTAAAAACATTATTTTTTCCTGATTTTTTCAACATAGCTTTTATATTCAACTAGTGTTTTAGTTACCCGCGCTTTGCTGCGGGAGCTTCTGTTTTGTTGCGGGTTTGGTGGACAGTAGAGATAACATTAAGGTGACTGTTATTCTCGCGTGGGCTTCAAAAAAATTCTTGCTGCCCATTAAATTCCAGACCAGCTTTAAGATTACAATACTTGGTTTGCCTCTTGTTGCCGTTATTTGGAGCCCACAAATATGTGGCTAAAAAAAGCACCCATGAGATGTTGACAATTTTGTTTTCTTCATTGGTGGCTAAATAGGTAATCCGAAAAAATACATATTTATCGTAAAATGTACTAAGTAACATCAATCAATATAGTATTATAATATAGCATGGCTTTTGGTTTTGGGCGGTTTAGCCAAATTAATTGCTTGCATAATATGAGGCCAAAATTGTTCAAATATGACGGCTGTAATGTAATTGAAGTGTCAAAATTTTTCATGTTTAGCTGGATTTTTTTTTAGCATACTGACACTGTTCAAGTGTCATATTTTTAAAATAGATACAATTTTATTAGTTTCGCCAAAAAAAAAATCAAAAAAGCGCCGAGTAGATTATTTTGTTACACAAACTCGGTTTTATCATACGTTAGAATTGTTACATATGTAACATGTTTGTTACATAATTTTTTTAAAAAAAATCTATTCGACGTTTTTTTGATTTTTTTTGGCCGAAACTCATAAAATTAAGTATATAAGCTATTCTAAAAAAATTAGAAAAAAAACAATATTGTTACATAGGGTTTCTACGGGTTTCTCCAACTCAAGTGGGTTTCACAGGATACTTAGCCTATATATATATATATATATATATATATATATATATATATATATATATATAGGGGAGGGTTATCTTGAGAACGCTAAATATTGTGAGAACCGTGAGAACAAGTAAAAAAATCAATCAAGGTCAATTTTTTTTAACACAAACATCATTATAATCAAAATACAACATTAATAAATGAATTTTCCTTCCAAATAATACATCTTTTCTTGCAAAAACACTTTCAAATTAACTTTTTACACATGTGTAAATGAAACAGTTTACACATGTATAAACAGTAAATTTACACATGTGTAAAAACAATTTATTTTTGTATACGTTTGAATTTTTACGCGTAAATTGTGTTTTTGGGATTGTATTTTAGTAATAAAGATAAGTGTAAAATTTTTTTTTGAATTTGAATGGTTTTAGATGCCGTTCTCACCGTTCGCACGAAATATAGGTGTTCTCAAATTAACTTTCCCCTATATATATATATATATATATATATATATATATATATATATATATATATATATATAGGGTTAGGATAAAATGAGAACACACTTTTCGTGAAAGAACTACTGAAGACACTTTATAACCACAAACTTATTTTAATTAAAAAAAGATTTGTGGTTGAAAATTAAAGTTGAATAAAAAAATAAAAAAGGAATATTCCATTTTCTAATAAGACAAAATAAGGTGGGCTCAGGTTTCACACCGCTGTAAAATTATTTTTTATTTTTTTTATTATTTTAGGTCGGGGTTGCCCATTTTTACATCGGTGGGAATTTTTTTTTTTAAATTCACATTTTACGTCGGGGTTCTTACGGTTCTTTCACGAAAGAGTGGTTTTCAATTGAACCTGATCCTATATATATATATATATATATATATATATATATATATATATAGGAACACCTATATTTCGTGCGAACCGTGAGAATGGCATCTAAAACCATTCAAATTCAAAATTTCTTTTTACACTTCTCTTTATTACTAAAATACAATCCCAAAAACATAATTTACGCGTAAAAATTCAAACGTATACGGAAATAATTTGTTTTTACACATGTGTAAATTTACTGTTTATACATGTGTAAACTGCTTCATTTACACATGTGTAAAAAGTTAATTTGAAAGTGTTTTTGCAAGAAAAGATGAATTATTTGAAAAGACAATTCATCTATTAATGTTGTATTTTGATTATAAGGAGGCTTGTATTAAAAAAATTTGATTTTGATTGATTTTTTTACTTGTTCTCACGGTTCTCACGATATTTAGCGTTCTCAAGATAACCCTCCCATATATATATATATATATATATATATATATATATATATATATATATATATAGGGGAAAGTTAATTTGAGAACACCTATATTTCGTGCGAACCATGAGAACGACATCTAAAACCATTCAAATTCAAAATTTCTTTTTACACTTGTCTTTATTACTAAAATACAATCTCAAAAACACAATTTACGCGTAAAAATTCAAACGTATACGGAAATAATTTGTTTTTACGCATGTGTAGATTGTTTCATTTACACATGTGTAAAAAGTTAATTTTAAAGTGTTTTTGCAAGAAAATATGAATTATTTCGAAAGAAAATTCATTTATTGATGTTGTATTTTGATTATAATGGGGTTTGTATTAAAAAAATTAATTTTGATTGATTTTTTTTACTTGTTCTCATGGTTCTCACAATATTTAGCGTTCTCAAGATAACCCTCCCCTATATAATATATATATATATATATATATATATAGGTTTAGGATCCTGTACAAAATACATTTTTCGTGAGAAGTGTGAGAAGAACTAAAAATTGACATGTAGACATTATTCTTTTGGATTTAGGAATGATGTTTTAGGTTGTTTTAACTTGAAAAACACCGAACACAACAATCTAAAACACAATACAATGTATTATAGTCATTAAATTTAAAAAACAGCTAAAACACACTAATTAACGCTTAAAACACACTGCTATTGTTGTTAGCATGGTGTTTTAAGTTTTAAGCCTAAAATACATTGTTTTCGGTTTTTAATTGTTATGTTTGGTGTTTTTATAGGCAAAACAATCCAAAACATTACGACTAAGTTCAAAAAATGATGCCTAAGTATCAATTTTTAATACTTCTCACACTTCTCACAAAAAAAACACTTTGTACACGATCTTGACCCTATATATATATATATATATATATATATATATATAGGGGATGGTTATCTTGAGAATGCTAAATATCGCGAGAACTGTTAGAACAAATGAGAAAACAAATCAAAACAATTTTTTTTCATTACAGACATCATTATAATTAAAATACAACATTAAAAAATGAATTTTCTTTCCAAATAATTCATCTTTTCTTGCAAAAACACTTGAAAATTAACTTTTTACACATATGTAAATGAAACAGTTTACACATGTATAAACAGTAAATTTGCACATGTGTAAAAGCAATTTATTTCCGTATATGTTTGAATTTTTAAGTGTAAATTGTGTTTTTGAGATTGTATTTTATTAATAAAGAAAAGTGTAAAAAGAAATTTTGAATTTGAATGGTTTTAAATGGTGTTCTCGCGGTTCGCACGAAATATAGGTGTTCTCAAATTAATTTTTCCATATATATATATATACACACATATATAGGGTAGGGATCCATAGAAAACCCCCCTTATCTAGAAAACTCTGGAAACTCTGACTTCCCGAGCTTTTTAGAGCCTGAATATTTTAGGGCATGTAATATACATGATTTTAAGCATTTTGAGCCAAAAAAATCAAAAAAGCGCCGAGCACTTTTTTTTTTTTTTAAAAAAATAAGTTTTCGGGTAACACATGTTAAGCGAAATTAACATGTGTTAACAATGTGTTACCCGAAAACTTATTTATTTTTAAAAAAAAAAAGTGCTCGGCGCTTTTTTGATTTTTTTTTGGCTCAAAATGCTTAAAATCATGTATATTACATACCCTAAAATTTTTAAATAAAAAAATGCTCGGGAAGTTAGAGTTTCCAGAGTTTTTACTATAACATGGGTTTCCAATATATCCTTTACATATATATATATATATATATATATATATGTGTGTGTGTGTGTGTGTCTATTTTACTTGTTTCTATTTATACCAATCTTATGTAAACGTCAAACTAATGACACTAAGGATGAGCTTAGAATTTTGTAGGAGCCGAGTTACTTAAAATTTTATTTTCTAATCGAGCTAACATATGAGATTCGCTCATACTTGACTTAAAAATATAGTTTTGGTTTTACTTCGTAAATCGTTATTAAAAAAACTAGCACAAGATCTATTCAATCAAGTTAATAGATCATGCTTTTAAGAAGATAATTACGAGCTAGATTTTTCTTTGAAAGGTTAATTTCTTTTAAATCCTGTAGTCTGTGGGACTTGAACCTAAGACATTCCACAACCTAGGTGTTTTAAAGGCTTTGCCTTTGCCAATGGACCACCACCCCATTGGTATAATTACGAGCTAGATACTCGTTCTTAAAAAAAAAAAAAAAAAAAAAAAAAAAAAAAAAAAAAAAAAACATTTTGATTTTGTAAATTATAACAACATATTAAGCTTTCTAACAATACGATATCTTTGATCAAAATAATTTTGAAGACTAAAACTGAATACAAGGCTAATCATTGTCTTTTATTTATACAACTATCTTCGAAAGTTGTCACCATGCCTAAAGCCAACTGTAGACATGTGATCCATATCTATTTTGCATATTAAATATAGTACTTAGTGGTTTATATTTATGTATATTTCAATTTATGTGAGGTAAGTAAAATAAATTAATATATATAATATGAGAAAGTATACAGTACAAAGTACATAAGCGTACAAAGTGTAAGAACCAACTAGAACTCGTCACGTGGCAGACGGTTTTTTTTTTGTAGTCTGCAATTAAGTACGCCAGTTAAAGGGTAAAATGGTCTTTTTATATATCCCTGCAATCACGTTGCAATCCTTTATCAAAATATAACTGCATGATCACGTTCAAATTCAAAATCATAATAAACCTAATTCGACGTTTAATCAATCGGCGATTTTCAATAACAGTATCAAAGTTCTTAAGTTGCATTAACAACTTAAGATTCATACATCGTGTTTGGTAAATAATAGTCGAAGATTAATATATATAATGTTTGCGTGATTAATCTATACTTGATCATCGTCCAATTGATGTATAATTTATATGAATTATGCTGAATTATACTTGTTTTTTTGCAGATTTAAATGAAATTCCAGACATTAACGTCAATGTTGATGGAGATTTTGAAAGTAATGTGTTAATTTTACTCATTCTATAGCTCGATTTGTTTGATATATGATTCAGTTGTTTTTGTTTTCAGATATTATGCCTAATGATCCTAATAACGAAGGTCAAGTGAATTCGATCGAGGATTTCAATTTTATTGAAGAACACCGAAGAGTTCAAGGTTTTGTCATTAAATTTACTATACAGTCATTTGTGTTTTGTATATTACAACGTTTTTTGTAGATCTAGTATGTATTGTTTATAACTGATTGAATGTGTTTTGATTGTGAGTTTTCCTAGATTTTAATTTGTAAGTTTTCTTGCATGTTAATGTCATGTTGTTTACAATTTTTATTATTTGCGTTTAATTAAAATTAATTGCGTATAAATGTATTATTTAAGAGTGTCATGCATGTTAATTGTAAGTTTTATGCATGTTATATAATTTATTAACAATTTGAATATTTGTGCTTTAATTAGTAGTAATTGCGTTTAAAAGTTTGTTTAAGATTTTAAGGTGTTGTTATTATATTTTTTATACAATGATGTACTAGATTAGGGTTTTTGATATATGTGTAAAGGAATTCTAATTGTATTTAGTTCTTTTATTCTTTTCCCAAACTTTTTTTTATATTTTAATTTGTATTTTTATGCATGATAATTTTAGTTATTAATCATTACTTTATTTGCGTTTATTTTTTGATCAAGTAGCGTTTAAATGTAAATTTGTAGAATTGTGTGAAAAAGAGGTTGTAGAAGAAGTACAACAGATTTTTAACCCAGAGGTTGAAGGAATTCCCAAGCCAGAAGTTGGAATGGAGTTCGACAGTCTAGAACAAGTCTACGAGTTTTATAAGGAGTATGCAAGGAAGTCAGGTTTCTGTACCAGGAAGAGCACTCAAACTGTTGTTGGGAATATTATCACTATTAAGTATTTTACATGTTACAAAGAGGGATTTAAGAAAGGCAGTAGTGATGATTTAGTTATTCATGGCGACAGTTCTAAAAAAAAGATTAAAAGGCCGAGGAAAAGACCGTCTATTCGTACGGGATGCTTAGCACATATTTGCTGTGGTTCTCAAGATGGAAAGAATTACAAGATTTATAAGTTTGTTGAAGGCCACAATCACCCTTTTGTGTCACAGTCTGATATGCATTTGTTAGCAGCTAATAGGCACTTAACATATGTTCAAGAAGAAATGATTTGTGATCTATCTGCATTGAACCTTGGTCCGGTGAAAGCATTCAATATTAAGCGGACAAAATATGGTGGATTTGAACATGTGGGGGCAACTGCTGTTGATTGCAAAAATTTTAAAAGTGGTTTAAACAGTTTCATTGGTGAATATGATGCTGATATGATTGTTTCTAAGTTGAATGTCAAGAAAAAGTATCTTTCGGACTATTCATTTGAGTATTCCACTGAGTCTAATAATGCTCTTACTGCGTTATTCTGGGGTGATGCTTTATGCAAGAAGAACTATATGGAGTTTGGAGATGTCATTTCATTTGATACGGCATTTAACACCAACCAGTAGGCCAATATATATTTTTTTGCATGTTATGTATATTTTTTCTTCTTTTATCTAATATTGATTTTATGGTTTTTTTAGATACAAGATGGTATTTGTCCCATTTACTGGTATCGACAACCATTGTCGCAATGTAATCCTTGGTGTTGGCTTGTTGTCTTCTGAAACTACAGAATCATACAAATGGCTGCTGGAGATGCTTGTTAAATCATTTGGAAAACATCCAAAAGTAGTTGTTACTGATCAGGACCCTACTATGAAGAATGTTATACAGTATGTATTTCATTCTAGCAGACATAGACTTTGCATGTGGCATATAATGAAAAAAGTTTCTGAGAAGGTAACCTTTTAGATTTATATTATACTTGCGTCCTTTTTAATATTACGTTTGCGTTTAAAGTTTATCATCAATATAACAGTTGCGTTCAAACTACTATAAAGTTGCGTATTATTTTATTTTTTTTATCATTTTTTTATGTTCCCATATTGGTTTTTTTTTTGTTGAAACCTTTTTTTAGGTTGGACCTGCGTTATGTAGTGATGAGGAGTTCAAACGTCGCATATGTAGTATAGTTTGGACAGATTCAAGTAGCCCAGAGAATTTTGATTTTGAATGGGGTGTTATAATGACTACTTACCATCTAGATGACAATAACTGGCTCACTGATATGTTTGAGATGAGATCAATGTGGATTCCAGCTTTCTATCGTGATGAGCCTATGTCTGGTCTGATGCGAACAACTTCAAGATCAGAGAGCGAGAACCACTTTTTCTGTCAAGCTGCTAATTCTCAACTAACACTTGTTGAGTTTTTAAATCATTTTGAAACATCAATGGAGGCCCAAAGGTTTACCCATAGGAAGAATGATCATGACTCTAGGCACACTAAGCCTGACCTTTGGACTGAAAATCCACTCGAGGCGCAAGCAGCCAAGATATTCACACGAACCATTTTTTATGACATTCAAGATGAAATATATGCTGCCAATGATTTGATAAATGTCCAAACAAAGAAACACGATGGAGGGTTTTTGAAGAATTTTGTTGATGATCCCAAGGCACGTGGAGAGGGTTTGTTGCAGGTAAAGTTTGTTTTTTTTTATGATTTTTGATGTTTTCTGTATGTAAAATTTATTGTTTGCGTCTTAACATTTACTATTTGCGTCTTAATTAAAAACACAGGTTTTGTTCAAGAAGGAAATGAAGAATCCTGAAGGTGCAATTGGCATATGCACATGCAAAAGATTTGAACAATATGGATTGTTATGCAGACACATTTTCATTGTGTTCAAGTTGTATAGAGTCAAAATTTTCCCTAATCGATATGTATTGAAACGGTGGACGCAGGAGGTTGTTCCTAATGAGATAAGCCACGTGTTTGATGCTGCTGATTTTGGGGATGATAAAATCAAGCGGGCTAAACAACTTGCGAGAGAAATTGGTTTTGCTGGTGAGTATCTTGCCAACAATCTAATACATGATGTGGATGAGCTTCAAAAGGTCAAGGATCAGATGAATGAGATGACGGATAAGGTTGAGGAGGTGAGGGCAAGTAAATCCGGGCAGACCAAATATGATAGATATGCGAGTTTGCTTGGATACAACAAACTGTTTGAGGCAACTGTCAAATTACCCAATGGTATAAAGAATAAAGGCTAAGGTAAACAAAAGAGGATCATGTCACAGAAAGAGAAGGCTATAAGTCGCAGTGGCAAAAAACCACGCGCATGCAAGATTTGTGGTGAAATAGGGCATGACAGACGTAAGCATGCGAAGGAGCAAACTGGTTAGAATCTCAAGCTTGTCGATGAACCTGATGAAGATGTTGAAGTTAATGATGCAGATGGGTTTGAAGAGGATCAGGTGATGGATGATGTGCAGGGTGAATAATTTTTGTTTTGTGATTTGTAAAACATGTATGAATTGTGTAATTGATGTGTAAACATTAATTTACATTAGAATTTATATTTTCGTTTTAATATAAAATCTTATTCCGTTTTAGTATTAATCAAATACTTTTGATATTATATTTTTTCAACATGTTAATTTTGTTACATTTTCGTATAAATGTAAAAACCCTTTTCGTGTTATCAACAATCAAAAGCTAATAGTGTTATCTATATTACAACTGTTTCAAAAAAATGTACTTGCGTATTATTCACTAATATGATTGCGTCTAAAAAAACCATATAAATTTCTATATATCATCATGCCTTTTCTTTAATTTTTTATACAAGTTAGCCATCATTGTTCCTTTGTTTGGCACTTTCTGAAAATTCTTTGCGACATCAACTACTTCGGCTCGTATCAAGTTGTAGTCAGAAAGTATAATCTTTGCTATGTATCTTAGTCGTAACATAGTTAACTGCTTTTTTTTAAACTCACCTTCGTTTGCCAGTTCACATGTTCAATCTTGTTTTGCATTGTATGTCTCCATGTGCCGCATTGCAAACACTCTGCAATCTACTGCGTTTTCTGTGGTCCGCCAGCTCATTTCTCTCCGTTTTATTGGTACAATGGCGAGGTTTTCGATGTTGTTGCTTCTACTGCCTATAGTCTTTAAGCAAAGATACAACGTATGGCGCTACAAGCAAAGTGAAAGATAAGAAATTTATTACGTACATTAATATATGATTGTTTAACCAAAATTTTTTTTTACTGTTTTGTTACCAGCACTTGTGGCACTCCTTAGTATCATTCTTCAAAATTTGTTTTATCGTTTGAGTTGTCCAATAGCTCTACAATGGCATTCTGGATGTTGAAGTCTACAACGTAGTAATGCAGGTCTATATGCATTGGCACCATGATTATGTCAAATCCTTATAGGCTTTGCAGTTTTAATTTCCTCATTAGATCTAACATATTGCTTGTGAAGACTGAATGCCTTTTTTTCCCCCAACTCTCTTCCTTTGTATAATATTCATCTGGCTGCAGTATTATGTGGAACAAAGGTAAGACACATTAACGATTTGCTTAATTTATATTTTTTAGGGGCAATTACATATATCCCCCTATAAACTTAATAAATTTCATATTTACCCAAGACAAAAATTAAATTACATATTTCCCCTCCCTAAAAGTGAAAAATATCAAATATACCCATTTCATTAAAAATAGATTAGATAATGACTATTTTACCCTTTTTATACCCATTTCTTCCATGCCCACCAAACCCCATCTCACCTCACCTCTTGTCATTTCTTCGGCCAAGCATGAACCACCCTAACAGTTCAAGCGACTAGGACCACAACCACCTAAATCTTTTTGTGGTATAAGGCATCTGTGCGTATGCCATTTAAATGTATTCAAAAGCATATGATTTTAAACGAGGTAGATGTTGCTTTTTTAATATATAATATTAGTAATCACGTCACTGACATTTGAGATATTAAACCCTCTTTGAAATTTCCAAATTTGTTTCACACCATAATTGTTGAAGCTTCCACTTTCAGAATTCTATTAATCCTACTGTTCTCATTTTTCTATTTTTTTTTTATTATGAATGAATAGGTTCTATCCAAACATGATGAAGAAGATTAGGTTAGATTCTATTAAAAACATACCTGTGTTACACAATAACAAACCGATTATGAATCGGTGTGGTGTGCTTCTCTTGCACCAGAGAGAAGTAGGGATTGTTGGAGAGAGGGAGGGAATGATCGTGGACTAATGAAAGGTCAATAGGTATTTTTAATGTTTTGAAAGGGTATTTGCGTCTTTTTGTTTCATGGAGGGGAAATATGTAATTTAATTTTTAGGTTGGGTAAATATGTAATTATGGTGCTAAATAGGGGGATATATGTAAATAATCCTATTTTTTAATACAACTTACCATCATGTTTGTTGGGCAAAACAATCTCTTCAATGAACCTTGGTTTTTCTTTTTCTTTTTTCTTCGATGTTCAGGAATTCAGTCCACGCGTCAATGACATGTGTGTTTAACCATATACCAGGATACATACTTTCAAACATTATTTTTGGAGTATATGTTCCCAACTCTGAACAGAATACTATTTTGCTGCACGCATTTACAAACAATGTTATCATTTATTTTTTTACCTTTTTCTTATGCAATTTGCATAAGTAAATATATAAGGACAGTTTCTTACTACTTCTCTGGTATTGGAGCCATAATGTACTGGTATATTTTGAGTTCATGGTCCATAACTCTTTCAATCATGTCGACAACTCTGTCAACAAATGGTGTTTTCATTGCTGGAGAATTGTGATCCTGTCTTTCAGGCATGCCATATTTTTCTTGCTTGATTTTTTTCATATCATAAAGACAGTGATCGACTGTCTATAGTTGATTTATTGCTAAGTCAGTTATTTCATCAGTATCAGTCATTGGTTCTACAATTGCTTCATTATCATTTGTAGGTATATTGTTTGTAGTAACCACATCCTCATATACCTCTTCAATTCTTAAACCTTGTGACTTTTCTCTCCCTTCGTTTAAACGAACAACAATCTCATTTGTGTCATTATACTCCTCGTTCTTGTCATCATTACTTGCTTCTCCTACACGTACTTTTTTACTTTTAAATGATTCCCACTTTGCACATCTTTCCATCAACTCAGTACACCAAAGGTACTTTGTTTTTATTTCTTCTACCATTTCATCCATCTCTTCCTCAATTTCCTTGTATGATCTCATCTTGTTATCCATTTCATCCATCCATACCTAATTAATAGAATTTAATAAAATAATTTTTAAAAAAAAATACAATTGCGTTTAAATAAAAGTATTTGCGTTTTATATAACTAACAACTTGCGTTTTATAAAAATAAACTTACGTATTTTTATAAAAAAATAACACCTTCATATGTAAATATTACCTTTTTTGCTTTCTGTCTTCTTTCATACTCTTCTTTGTCGTATTCAACAACGGTCATCAGATATTGAGTTATGTAGTATTGAAGCATTTCTTGTGTTTGTGTCCCCAAATTTTCTAGCTCATCGACATCTTCCCAATACATGTTATACTGTTCATTACTTTCAATGTTTTCTTCAATATCTAGCTCATCGACATCTTCCCAATACATGTTATACTATTCATTACTTTCAATGTTTTCTTCAATATCAACACTTTTTTTAGTCAATGGTGTGCACACCTCGGGTAACATGTAGTCTTCACCACTGTAATTTTCCAGATTATCAATATCTTCTTCCTTCATTATTTCAGTTTCATTACCCTTTTGATTATGAACTTCTTGTAAGTTGTACTCTTCCCCGTCATGCACAACAGCTGTTTCTTTATTCAACTTATTATCTATCGTTATGTCTTCAACTTCAATGCATTTCCCCTTTGCCTTTTCTATTTCCTCATCTATTATATTTAAATATTCTTCAATAAACGCATCGTAATCATTCAATTCTTCTATTGCAACTTTCTCTTTTGCCAATTCGCAGACGTCTTTAGCTTCATCATCATCCATCAGAAGCTATGAAGGCATAGACATTATAGCTCTCATAACATCATCTGTGTTTTCATAGCTACATGTGTTGGTATTGATTTTTTTTCTTTTATTATCCTCACCACTGCCCTTTATTTTACGCTGACTCAATGGAACATTGTTACGTAGGTACGATTGCATCTCGTCTAATGAGTTGTCTGTGATGTAAGAGATTGCCGGTATTTTGATCCCGAGTCCTCTACGATGTCTTTTATTGTAATCGTGCATGTACAATATCTAGTAGTTTAAAAAATACAATTAACATGTTTAAAACAACTTGCGTCTAAAACAAATAACATTTGCGTTAGTTTTAAAATAGTTTGAAATATGTACTCACATTCAATAATGCAATTGGTCCATTATAATGGTCTTTATCACCAAGCCATCCAACTTTGGTTATCCTCAAACATTCAAGCATATACCCACACCAGTTCATCATTGGAATTTCAGATTCATTATCAATACCCAATAAAAATCTTTGGTTCACTGTTGTTTTTGTGATTTCACCGAATATTGTATTCCATGCAACCAGAAAGTTCAACTTAAATAGTCTTCCACCATCTACATTACCTCCAATTAGTGTCAAAACCTTCCAACACTTATTCATGTATTATCAAACTGGTTTTTAAATTCATCTATAGTAGTATCAGCACCCTTCCTTGGCAAATTTTTTTTCCAGAACAGGTATCTTTCCATTAGGAATTCCGAAAACCTCATGTATTTTTGATGATGTTATTTTGATAATATGATCGCCCAAATTTAATATGCTTGTTTCATCATCATAGTTTATCAACAACCGGTATCCCAATGTCGTAGCAGTTGACTCGTATTCCATTGATAGTACGCTGCCAAATCCCATCCCTCTAACATCAGCCTTTTGTGCATCCGTTAAGTAATTTATTGTCGCCATAAAATCAGCTGGAGAATATCTCATTCTAAGTCTCTTGTGACTGTACTGCACGAACTCTGTTGAATTAATCTTTATTTCATTCTTTAACTTCTTTTTCGGTGTTTCAAAATCATTGTCTGAGTCAAGTGTATTGTTTTCAATTCGTCTAAGACGACTATTTTTTGGTAAACTATCCAAAGGGGTTTGGAAGTCATCATCTGGATCTACAACGCAACAATTATACTATAATTAATAAAACGCAAACACATAAATTTTTATACACAAGAAGACATTTATTTAAACGCAGCCACTTTAAATTTATACGCGAGTACTGAACAAGTTCATGCAACTGAAAATCATAATCCTATATGAAACAGTAAGAAATTTATTTAAAACGCAGACACTTTAAATTTATACGCAAGTACTGAACAACTTCATGCAACTGAAAATCATATTCGTATATGAAACAGTAAGTTATCCATGCAGATCTACATCTACATTTTAAAAAATTGATATACAACGTACCTTCATTAACATTCGTCGTCATTTTGTCATGCAGTTTTTTTATCATCTTTCAATTGATTCTCTTTCAACTGATCATCATAATCAATTAGGATTATATAGTTAATTTCAGAATTTCGATAATACCTAATATAATTGTAAAAAATTACGTTACCTTTCTTCATCTTCTTCGTCTGCATTCTTTTGGTTTGTGTTGTGATTTGGTCGTCTTTCAATTAACCCTAATTTTCAGTGTGTTTTGGTTTGTAACGATTTTTACGTAATCGTAATTCAATTGCCGCCCTTTGTTTTATTTTATTATTTTTTTGAATGCAGTTTTATTTCACAATTACTAATTTTCCCTTTGACAAAACTTTCGTGGAATTTAATGACGCATGGTTTATTACCATCGTGCCCCTCATACTCCGCCTAATCCAATGGTCTGGATTACTTCTTATATTTTGTATGCTAATCAACTTTTTACGTTAGCCTCTCCCATATAATATAACGACTAGGATGGGAACACATGATACTTGGTGAGGTCATCCCTACCCTTAAATTCTCGCAAGAAATTTTAGGTTATAAATAACTCAATTAACCCAATATTTATTAATTTATATTTTTACCTTTATCTTTGTGATTTCTTTTACCATAAAATAAATAAAAATCTTATGATTATTGTTATTTCTCTTTCATATTAAATAATATTATTAAATAAATAAAAATATTTATTAATTTATATTCTTGCTTTTTATTTGGGTTGGTTTGGATGTGTTTATGGCTCCTAAAAAAAGGGATCAGATTGGTAAACTAGGGGGTTCTGGCCCTGGCTCAAGCAGTGGGCTTAGAGCGTGCCCCTTCAGGCATTTTCATGAGCGTAAAGATGGTAAACCGGGGTCTTCGCCGTTTTTCCGCCTTCTCGAGCACATGCAGAGTCTACATTTCATGAAAGAAAATCGGAAGGCGTCCTTGAGAGATGCAATATCTCAGGACTTGGACCTTTTTATGGATGTTGGGGGCACCCTTCAAGATGGGGCCAAATGGCTATGTGGGAGGTGCATGGTGATGCATGCTCTTAGCAAAAGGTGTAATCACGGCGCTGATGATGTCTTCTCATTATCTGTGAATACAGGGGAGGTGGAAGATTTCATTGTTGCGATTCAGAAACCTCGTTATGTGACCGTTGATATGGAATCGGGTCCTTCAGGGGGGTTGTCGAGGATTTATCCCTCCTAGAAAAGGTTTTCTCTCTCCCCATTCAAACTGTAAAGAGCATTCCCCGGAGCTGTCAATTGGCGTTTGCCCAAGCTTTGACAGGTGCCTTACGCAAGGTGGTGGCATCTCCAGGGTGGGTCAATTTGCTGCCGAGGTGTACCCTGCGGGTAGTCAAACCGTCCACTGGGCAGGAGCAGAGGTCTGGGAATAGGAAATCATTGCAGTGTAGTAGCATCCTGCAAGCGCTTTCTGTGTGGAAAGACGGTTCTAGGTTTGCAGATTTGGTTTCTTCCCTTTTTTTAGCGAGAGGGAAGGTGTTTTCTTTACCCAGGATGTAAAGGGGATTGAGCCTTCTGAAGAGAGCCCCAATGTCAAACAATGCCTAAGAAAAGTTTGGGACGGTCACTTCCAGTGGGGTTGCTCCTTTTGGGGACGCCACCATGAAAGCCCTTAGTGACAAACATCCGGTGATGCCTCCTCCGTCCTTACCCGCCAACTCTGACGTCATGCCCGCCCTTATTGTGGGTATGGATTGTGTGCTTGGATGTCTCCGATCTTTCCCTAAAGGGACTTCCTGTGGGTGGCATGTTCTGAGGGCCCAACATTTGCTAGACGCTCTTACTGGAGAAGGGTCAGTGACTTCCACGGGGTTGCTATAAGCTATTACTGAAGTCGTCAACCTTTGGCTAGGGGGTTTGTGCCCAAGGGTTCTAGCTGAATTCATTTCTTCGGCCCCCTTACCCCTTTATTGAAACGTGATAACGGGACTCGGCCCATTGCAGTAGGGGCCATTTGGCGTAGATCAGTTTCTAAAGTGGCTTTGAGGAAGGTCGGGAAGGAAATGGCTAAGTACCTTGGGGACTTTCAATTTGGGGTGGGAACTCCTAATGGGGCGGAGGCGGTGTTTCACGGCGCGAATAGGTTCCTAAGCTCCTTCCATGCGGACGGGTCTCTGGCTATGCTCACGGTGGATTTTTTGAATGCATTTAATATGATCGACCGCACTGCCCTTTTTCAAGAGGTTCATCAACATTGCCCGTCTATCTATCCATAGGTCCAGTTCTTATATGCCCAGCCAGCTAGGTTGTATGTTGGTAATGATTGTATAGGGGCTACTATGGGGGTTCAGCATGGGGACCCTTTAGGTCCCCTCCTTTTCACCCTTGCTCTACACCCTATGGTTCCCAGGGTACAAGAAAATTTTAAACTCCCATTTCATGCGTGTACCTAGACGATGGTACGATTATTGGTGATGCCACCGAAGTTGCTTAAGCCTTAGACATTATCCGACTGGAGGGGCTGTAGATGCATATATTGCGACTAATGCTATTGGATTGCGGATTACAAAAGTTTTGTTTCTGATCGTATGGTCGAAGGTGGCTTTTAGTATGGTCGAATGTAGAATGAACGGTCGAAGGTAGATCAGAAGGGTCGAAGGTACACAGGGAGGTCGAAGGAAGAATTTATGTATATATGTGTCTTGGTTCGCCCACATGAAATGGTCGAACCTGCACATTCGACAAGTGATTTGGGCGAATGTGCAGGCCTATATAAGGTCAAATCAGTTTTTGAAATGTAACTTTTGGTCATTTTGTTTTCCCTCCCTGTGTGTGTTCTCCCTAGGGTTAATCTTTGAGTCTGTAACAGTGTTTTATCATTATTAACTACATTTTGACGTGTAAATGATTATGATTATGAATGGAATGATTATGTTAATGATGATTTCTGCGTTTTGCTAGTTTTATTATCATTTTGTGATCAATTCAGGGATTCCGCACCTGAATTGAACTTGTTTGATCATTATCTTTGTTGTTTAGACGATCCTACGCGCATACAAAGTGGTATCAGAGCCATTTGGATCAAACAACCACAGATTGATAATATTACAGCTGATTTGGACTCAATTTTGATTAAAACTTTCTGTTTTTCATTGATAAACTGAATTTGGTGTTAAATTGATTGATTTGAACTTGTTTTCATGGATAAAACTCAAAATTCTCTTTGTTAAACTTGTTCCAAATCCAATCCGAAGCAAAACCTGATTAAGATCATCAAATTTCATCAACATTTGAAAATTTTTGATCAAAATAACTGATTTTCAAAGAATAACCGTTTTTCAAAATGAAGGGTCGAACATAGGGAGATTTGGTCGAAAGTGAGAATATTTGGTCGAACCAGGGATTATTTGGTCGAACGTGGAGTGTTATTTGGTCGAACTTAGAAAGTTTTAGTCTGTTATTGTTCATTCGACCTTATTGGGTACCAATCGAGTGGTCGAATGTGGGTTTAAACGGTCGAAAGTGAACTGAGTTTGTTATTTTCTACATTCGAACTTTATCAAACGGTCGAACGTGGACTAATTTTCACATTCAACCACGCGATCATTCAAAAGGGTCGAACGTAGAAACTGTTATAAAATTTTTCTAATCGTTTCGTGTGTAATCATTTTCAGATCGATATATGGAATTTTCCTACAACACCACGACCTAATACAACACCACAACAGTAGACAACCATGGATCCTTGGTCAGTAGCTGCTCAAAAGTCTAGTCAACCATCGCAACTGATTAACTATATGGCGATGACTAGTTCTATGCCTCAACAAGTTACACAAGCACAACCACAACCGGTGGCTGATTATTGGGGAGTAGCAGCAGTGACGGTTCATTCTCAGACTACCAACGCTATTTCGACTCTTAATCAAGACTTATCTTCAGGTAGTGGGAGCCGTCCACCAAAGTTGATGGAAATGGTTGACTACAACACATGGAAGACCAAGTTCAAGATTCATCTTGAGGGAATGGGATTAGATGGAACGGAAGCTTGGCAAATGATTGCTAAGGGCTATGTTGCTCCGATCTTAGAGAACACGGGTGAGCCAATTCCGTTGGAAAGTCTTGCTGAGGATGAGAAAAAGAAATTTGTTGTGGAGAAGAAGGCGTTCTCTCAACTGTCCCAGGCCATTAATACTGATCTCTTACATCAGTTTGGGTCTTGCACTACTTCTAAACAGTTGTGGGACATGTTAAGAAATCGTCATGATGGGAATGAGAAGACGAGAAAGTTAAGGATGGAGGAATTAAGAAAAGAGTTTGAAAACTTCAGCTATATGGGGAATGAGACGTTGAAGGAGTTGATTCCAAGATATTGTCATCTATTGACTGAGCTTTCAAGCTACGAGATTAACATACCAATGTCTGAGCTGGTGGACAAGTTTGCTGATGCGTTGCCACCATACTGGAATCAGCACATAGAGGTACTCAAGGAAAAAGATGCGTACCAATACTGGACCATCAACGAGTTTATCCAGAAGCTTGAGAATAAAGAGATGGAAGAAAAGAGGAAGGCGAAAAGAGCTCAAGTTCCTCAAAATCCGGAGCTATATCATGGTAATGCATCTTCATCTCTTGCTAGTTCAAGTTCCAGTTCTAATGTTGCTCCACACATTGCGTGCGTTTCTAGCCATGTTGAACCATCCAAAACACCTATCAATTACCTTGCTCAAACTTCATCTTATACCCCACCATCATACCCTACTACAACTTTCATCCCACCATTCTCACCAATGCAACAAGCAGCTTGTTATTCTGCTAAACTAAACCAACCTCAACAACAATCCTATATTCCTCAAGTGAATCAAACCCAGATGAACAAACTCAACCTACTCAGAGTTCAATTGTGCTGGAAACCTCGAACTTGAACAATGTTACTATTGAAATTGCACAGCAACATGTAGCATTGGTGTCAGCTATGGTAGCTTCTTATAACGGGCTGGTTGCGAGTCAAATTGGTAACAACAACTTAACCAGTGAAGACTACGCACAAATTGACAAAGAAGAGATGGAGCTCATTGATATCCAGTGGGCATTTGCTAGCGTTATGTGGAGAGCTACTGAATTCATTGAGAAGACTGGCCGAACTGATCTTTCTACTTCTTCAAACACCACATATGGCTTCAACAAATCCAAAGTGACATGTTTCAACTGTGGTGGGAAAGGTCACTTCAAGAGGGAATGTACACAGCCAGCACAGCAGGGAAACAGAAATCCTTTCAACACCAACTACCAAAATCGTCAAACCCAAAATCAGGTATCTTACCAAAGTCCTAATATTTCAAGCTTTCAACCACAAAATACATACCAAAACCGCCAAAATACTTCACAAAACAACACTGTTAGACAAACCACTACACAAAACCAAAACCAAAACCAAACACCACAAAATCCAAACCGAACAATCATTCCTATTTCTACACCAAACACACAAACCCAATCAGATAACCAAAACTAGGCTTTGGTGATACAGAAAGATGTGGGATTTGATTGGACGGGTATCCAGTTGGATGTTGAAGAGATTACCACTGGTAATGTGGCGTGTGTTGCATAGAAAATGGATCTGGATGAGTCGGTATGTGTTGAAGAAGAGATAGTGACTGAGAAGATGTCTGAAGTGAAAATTGAGGAGTTGAGTGAAGAAAGTGATGATTGTGTAGAGAAGAAATCGGGTTTTATTCTTGATTCAGTTACTGATGTGCCAGAACAGTATGATTCAGCTTATTCTGATGTGGAGAGTGATTCGGATTCTGAAGCTAGTGTTAATTCACTAGATGATGATATCGATCAATTGCTTGCTGAAGCTGATTTTCTGATGACCCGCAAATCATGCATGGTGGATGATGCTTGTACCAGAATTGATTATTCAAAGTTTTTCGCTGGGAAGGAAGCACACTTTGCACTGATGGCGATGACAGAATCTCCAAAGCAGGTAAGTTCTGAATCTAATCTTGATTTGAATAGTGAGAGATATTGTGGTGCATGTGATCGATTGACAGAGGATAATACGCAACTCAGGGTTCAGCTTGAGAGTGCTAAGATCAACTGTCAATCGTATCAGAAAGAAGCACGTGAGTTTAACAGAGTGCTTGATGGTTACAAGAAAGGCATTTCAGAACTCAAAAAGACTTTATCTTTGAAACAACTAGCCATAAACAACTACATCAATGACTTAGAAAATACAAAACTTGAAATGGCTACCATCAAGTGCTTTGCAGAAAAAGTGAATAAGAAACTTGGAAGTTATAAGCATATTGCTTATGTTGTTGATCATATCATAGAGGAGCCTTCACAGTCTAGTAGTGCAAACTACAAAGCCGTTCCATCTACAGTGTTATTTGAAAACCATACTCTACATTCAATAACACCGGAGAGATCAGTTAAGTCTGATTCGACATCGGATGATGAGTCGAACACTTCTAGTGTGGGAGACCCAAATTCTGATGTTCGACCAGTTTTGGGACTAAACAATGAAGGTGTAGTTGCTGTAACTGATGATTCCGATTCTGAGGATGATCAATCTGAGAAGGTGTGTGATATTCCTGCTGAAAATCACATAATTACAAACGAACCTGTGTCACCATCTCAGATTGTGCATCCCATGGCTAACACTCATCGAAAGAATCAATCAGTTAAGCCTGTTGAGAAAAATGAATCCCGTGACAAACCCGTCAAGATTTTCTATCGGATGATTGGATCCGATAAGATAATGTCTGACGAGGAATATCCAATCAAATTCGCCAATTATTCCAAGATTGAGAAAATTTGGCAGGAGAGTATTATTTGGTTCCCAAAGCATGAGCGAACAAATGATGTACCTCCAGAGGTTTTAGAAAGAATTTACTTGGATATTCCAAAAGAACCGAAGGTTCATGTCACAGAATTTATCAAGCCAAAGAATAAGGCTAATAGTTTTCTTGAGCCGACTTACTCCAAGGATCCAGCTCCTGAGAGTCTTAGAAGGAAATGTGTGGAGGATCAATATCCTATCACTACATACTTTAAGTCGAACACCAAGAATAACTTTGAGGAATATCGTGTGTTTTATAAATGCGGGGAGAGAGGGCATTTACTTGCTCACAGCCCGTATGTTAGACACAAAAGGCACGAGGTGGAAGTGAAGCAAAATCATCAACGTCCAGCCGATAATCAATGTTATCCACAACAACGTGTTGTCCCTCAACAAGCACATTTTTACAATCAAAATCATTTTTATCAAAGAAGGGATAATTGTTCGATGACCTATGACCGTCGTAACCGGATAGCAACTGAAAAACCCCTTAAGAAACCGATGGTGAACACAACTGTTGCCAAGAAAAAGGTTCCTGTAAAACCTGCTGTCAAACCAACAGTTGGACCTGTCTCTGTTAAATCAGAGAAGGTAACCAAGAAAGTTTCATTTAAAGATGAAGTAAAGAAACCGGTTGAGACACCAAAATCTCAAATTCGGATCTTGAAACGTTCGGAATAGTATTGGTCACCTAAGGGTTCTCAAGGTGCTTCATCTTCACAAGTGAATGAGAATGTGAAAACTGAAACCGAAAAAGATTTAATTGATCAGAAAAAGATCAATTCAAATCAATCTGTTTGTAAGAAAGAATCTTTGAAACTCAAAGTTCAAAGACCCAAGACCAAGCAGGCTTGGGTCCCCCGAATAATCTAATCTTTTACTTGATATGTGCAGGGAGCTTCAGCTGGCCCTGTGAGCAGTCTTTGGATTGTTGACAGTGGAGCTTCTAGCCACATGACAGGGGATCTATCGCTACTGTTCGATATCAGAAATATTAATGGAGGTTATGTAGCGTTTGCTGGTAACAAGGGTGGATACATTACCATGGAGGGTAATGTAAGTAATGGGATAGTGAGTTTTGAGAAGATTTCATACGTAAAGCAAATCGATTATAATCTGCTCAGTGTCAGTCGGATTTGTGATAAGCAGTTTTCAGTATTCTTTGATGAAAAATCTTGCTATATACTCAAGCCAGGATTCGTTTTACCAAAAGAATGGGTGATGTTAAAGGCACCGAGAGTGAACAATTTGTACATTCTCGACATGTCAAAAGCTATGACTACACAAGGCCAAGTCACGTGTTTCCTCTCCAAGGCTACTGAAAAAGAATCAATCATGTGGCATAGGAGTATGGGACACATTCACCTTCGAAAGATGAATCAATTGGTGAAGAATGAACTTGTCACAGGCGTGAATGTTAAACATTTTCATTTAAATGACAAGTGTGTGAGTTGCAAGAAAGGAAAGCAGCACAAACAATCCCATAAACCAAAGAAAGTCAATTCAGTTGAACTACCACTTGAGCGTTTACACATGGATCTGTTCGGACCAGTCAAACGTAAAAGTCATGCTGGTGAATTGTACTGTCTTGTGGTTACCGATGACTATTCCAGATATTCATGGGTTATGTGCTTGCATCATAAGAGCGACACGTTTGATAATTTGAAAGTTCTGTTCACTCGATTGGAAAATGTCTATGGTCTCAAGATCAAGAGAATTAGGAGTGATAATGGGACGGAGTTTAAGAATGCACAGATGGAAGCTCTTTGTGAAAACAAAGGAATTCATCATGAATACAGTGCTCTGTATACCCCTCAACAGAACGGTGTCGCAGAACGCAAAAACATGACTCTAATTGAAACGGCAAGAATAATGCTTGCGGACTCCAATCTTCCAGTAATGTTCTGGAACGAAGCAATTTACGCATCTTGTTATACTCTTAATCGTGTTTTAACGGTGAAAAAGTTTGGCAAAACTTCTTATGAGCTGTTGAATCGACGAAAGCCGAACTTAGAGTATCTAGAACCGTTTGGAGCTCCATGTACAATGCTTAATCCATCTGAGAAGTTCGCACCAAAGGCTGAAGAAGGATTCTTTGTTGGATATGCAACTCCGCTCAAACGGGTATTCAACAAACGAACTCATCAGGTCGAGGAGTGGGCTAACGTTGAAGTTCAAAGATATACTCAGAATGTACAGGGTAGCGGTCCAGACTGGATGTTTGATTACAAGGATTTCTTTGAATCATTCAATCTAGATAGCTTGGTTGAAGAAGCTGTGCTACGATTATATTACGAGGTCGAAAACGCAGTGACATCACCGTTGGTGCGTCCGATCACCGTAAACGCCCAAACAGCTTCTGATGATACCAACGCTCCTACAGCTGAAGAAGAGGTATTTCATGAAGCTTCCACAACTCTTAATTCATCGGAATCTAAAGATGACGATGATGTTACAAGTGAAGTTGTTCAAGATGTTGCTACAGAGACACCACCAGTGAACCCAAATCCACATGGTGCTTCATCATCGAACGTGGGTAATGATTTGGATTCCACAGAGAACTTAATTACTCAGACGGGAGTGCAAGTACCTGATTATCCGGAATCTCGGATACATCGGATTCACCCGATCGAGCAGGTTATTGGTGATCCTGGTAGCAGTGTGATGACGAGAGGTCAACTGAGGAATGCTAACTCACCAGAAAACCTTGGCGCTCTTGCTTTATATGCCAAAATTCAAAAATCAAGTTTTCAAAATGACTGGTCTTTTGCTTGTTATGTTTCGCAGGTCGAGCCGCGGACATACAAGGACGCTCTTTTGGATGACGCTTGGGTAGAGGCTATGCAGGAGGAGTTATTACAGTTTCAGAAACTTGGAGTGTGGACACTGACAGATTTACCTCCAGGACGGAAAAAGATAGGAACGAAATGGGTGTTCAAGTGTAAGAAAGATGACAGAGGAGTGATTGTTAGGAACAAAGCTCGATTGGTCGTACAAGGCTTTCATCAAGTTGAAGGAATTGATTACAATGAGATTTATGCACCTGTTGCATGCTTGGAAGCTATCCGAATGTTTCTGGCGTTTGCATCATATAAGAAATTCAAGGTGTATCAAATGGACGTTAAAAGCGCATTTCTTTATGGTGTGGTCAAGGAGGAAGTTTACGTAGGTCAACCACCAGGCTTTGAGGATCCTATTCACCGGGATAAGGTCTATGTTCTAAACAAAGCTCTTTATGGGTTGCACCAGGCTCCAAGGCAATGGTATGAGGAGTTGAGCACGTATCTTCTGTCCAAAGGATTTAAACGAGGTTTGGTAGATTGCACACTGTTCACAAAACGAACAGGGAATGACTTGCTTCTAGTGCAGATTTATGTTGATGACATTATTTTTGGTTCTACTAACGAACTTCTGTGCAAAGAATTTGAACGTGTTATGCAGGAAAAGTTCGAAATGAGTGCGATGGGAGAGATGCAGTTTTTCCTAGGCTTGCAGGTGGACCAAAGACCAACGTGGATCTTTATTCACCAGACAAAATATGTTTCTGAAGTCTTGAGCCGATTCCAGATGGATGATTCAAAGCCGATGGATACCCCGATACAACCTAATCACGAGATTGGTGTTGACGCTAAGGGGGAGCTAACTGATCCTTTTACATACAGAGCAATCGTCGGATCTTTGATGTACCTCACCGCCTCCAGACCAGATATAATGTTTGCCACATGTCTCTGTGCACGTTATCAGTCGAAGCCGAAACAGAGTCATCTTGCAGCTGTGAAACGTATTCTTAGATATCTGAAGGGTTGTCCGTCGAGAGGACTTTGGTACCCTAATGATGATAATTTTGACCTAATAGCTTTTAGTGATGCAGATTGGGGTGGCTGTGACAAAGACAGCAAATCCACAACGGCTGGATGCCAGTTTATGGGGAGCAGGCTCGTGACCTGGCAATGCAAGAAACAGACCGTAGTTGCCTTATCCACATGTGAAGCAGAATACGTTTCAGCATCAAGCTGCTGCTCACAAGTTCTTTGGATACAATAACAGATGGTGGACTACGTGTAGTTTGCAATTTCTTAAAACCCCTATTTACTATGATAATGAAGCCGCAATTGCATTAACAAAAGACTTAGTAAATCACTCGAAAGCTAAACATATCCGGATCAAATACCATTTTATTCGTGATTGTTACACAAAAGAGTTGATCGATATGGTCAAAATCCACACTGATTATCAACGTGCAGATCTTTTTACCAAAGCTTTTGATATATCAAGATTTGAATATCTTTTAAAAGCTAACGGTATAAAAGAAAAACAAGACTGATCACCACCTCAGTTTATCGTTTTTTTTAGTATAGTTTTTATTGCTTTTCAGAAAAATACAAAAATCCAAAAAAAAAAATATGTTTTTCATTTCTAGATAGAATTTATTTTTAGAAAAACCAAAAACATTGAAAAATTCAAAAACCCATAAAAATTAGAAAAACCCAAAATGATTTCCAGGAGAAAAAGGGGAAATGATAGTACATCAGTGGGGATCTGACACATGATAAAGAAATGTAATGCAATATATGACGTGTGTTTGAGTCTGTGTGATGTGTTGATAGGCTTCGTAGACTTATTACTGCATGCCTGATACATACATATCAAACGAATTGTTGTGTGGATGACCTCCTCATGGGCATATGGTCTTAGTACTGTAATTTCATTTGATAGGGTATTTGTACAAAATTCGGAGGTTTCGGGTCGTTATGTTATTAGTTGTCTGGGGATAGCCTCTCTAATCTTCTGCTATAAGTCATTACGGACCTAGATCAGACAGGGTATCTTTATAAAAGAGCTATAGAGCAAAATCCTAAAGTTACCGAATTGAGGAACTTTCCATGTATGAAGATAATCAAAGATTATCTAATGCATCGTATCCAATCATTGATGCAAATCATGATTGATATTAGCCCTCAACCTGGTAGAGTGCACAAGTTACTTTGTTGCATTGATTTGCTGACCTGTATACCTCTGTGCCTCATACCTTGTAAATTACAGATGACGAAAGCATAATCACGCGTTACAATGAGTTTTTGTGCATTTACTTCTTGATACGGGAGTATGTCGTGTGCGTGGGAACCACAGACAATTGAGTTTATACTATAAATAATAGTATCAGTCTAAAGCACTGCACAACAGTCTGCATGTGAGTTTATGTGGATCACAATATCAGCAGTTGCCAGATCACACATTGTCTTTAATGATAATAAATCAAAAGATCAACGGTGTGATCAGATTTCTTAATAACTGATATGATCCCCTTACCGGAAATCACAAAACATTTACTGCTTTATCTTTACATTTATGCATTTTACATTTCTCGTCAAAAATACAAAACTCAAAAAGATTTTAGGTGTGTTTTAACCAAAAGTTTAGAAAATCCAAAAAGATTTTACATTTCTATCTTATTTTTGATAGCTGATGGTGGTTGATGATGATTTTCTAAAACTTGATGGACCATTTGAGTTTTGTCATCTTTAAATGAGAAATAATGAATGTCGGATGCTTAAAAGTTGAAAAATATTTTGAACGGGACTCGATTTTGAGATTTGGTAATATTTTCAAAAATTCCAATTTTCATTCGCCCCTTCATTGGGTCGAAGGTGGAATTTTAACTGCTCATTCGAACCTTTCAAACGGTCGAATGTGAGTGTTCATGTGATGATTTCACATTCGAACCCTTTTCCTACATTCGAACCTTTAAATAGGGTCGAAGGTGGAAAAAGTTTCACATTCGCCCTAGTCAAACGGTCGAATGTGGAGCCTATATATATCAGATCTGCACATTCGACCCCCACTTTCAAAAAATTTCAAATTTCTGTGATTAAGTGATCTTGTTGCCCGTGCATTAAAAATTATACCATTGTGTTCGTCTTGATTTGCTGATCAATTTGTTATATCATTTGCAGGTTATCATCAACAATACAGTTCTTAATCATTGATTTATTGACTGAGGCCTAACTGACATCAAAACTCAATTCTTAACTGATAATTGTCATAATTTTTTATGAGGTTTCATTGCTTATGTGTTTTAGGGGGAGAATAAACAAAAACTAAGGTTTAAAATGATCAGATTGTCCAATTGATGTTTTAAAACCATCGAACCCTAGTTTTTAATTAAAAACACATAATCAATGGATAATAATTGAAATTGTTGATTGGGAGTGTTTAATCGATCATATTAGAGGGTATTCAAATCAAAATGGCATGATAAAACGAACCAAATCAAAATTTGATATTGAAGAAGATGAACAGTCTCCTTCGCCCAAATTCAAACGGTCGAATGTGACTGTTTGGGCGAATGTAGATGTTCAAATGGTGAAAGTGTAATTAAACGGTCGAATGTACACTTTTACCTACATTTTTTCACATTCGAACCAACGAACGGTCGAATGTAGAATCTGAAAATCAAAAATTTCAAGTTTTGTTTATTTTGTCCGTTTTTAACGTGTTTTCTTGATTTGTTTTGCAGTCTAATAATGTCTGAACAGGAAAGTGCTAGTGTTCCCGCTGGATCTTCAGAACAGGCGACTGGAAAGGAACAGATGGAAGAATTACCGTTTGAACCAGCGCACAACTGTTGTGCATTCATGGGAGATTTAAAGAAACATCAAGAGTTCACCGGCATCGTAGATTTCTTGAAAAGAAGCCGAGTGATTGTTGCACTTGCTACCCCCGCCATCATTTATAAAGATCATCAACAAGAGTTCTGGAAGAATGCAAGAATGGACTACTGGAAAAATGAATCTGTTGTGGTTAGTACGATTCAGGGGGAGCTTGTGATCATTTCTGAAGATGATATCCGAGAGGCACTAAAGTTGTATGATGAAAAGAAGACAGATCCTAGAGAACTTTCATGGATAGAACAGAGAAAGTGCTTCCTACGAATGAAATACAACGGACCGATAACTGATGGTTCGTTACACAAAAGGAAGTTATGCCCTCAGTTCAAGTATCTCGCTCACGTCATGTTGCATGTATTTGGTTTAGTGAGTGGAGGGTATGACGTTATGAGAAAGAGCATCAGTTCTTTGATGGTTGCTCTTATATTGAACAAGCCGTTCAATGTATCTGGTATGATACTTGAACACATGCTGGAACCACTTAGAGGCTTAAAGAACAAGAAATTTTTGTTATATCTGAGATTCATACAAATGATACTTGATGAGAAGCACAAGAAGTTGAGAAGAGATCCTACCCAGATTGTTGTACAGGATCACATGAACCTGAACACACTTGTTAGAATGAAGGGTTATAAGGGTGTGCCGTTGAATGAAAGACCACCTCACAAGAATTTGTTTGGTCATCTGATCAACCCAGGGTATGTAGATCCAGGAAAGAATGAAGTTAGACATGCTAACAGTGATTCAGATCCAGATAATCCTTTATGTCCAGTTGATCCTGTTGCTAAGAGAAAGCGTCAAGTTGTGAACGTTGGGGCAAAGACAGGGAAAGGTAAAGAGAAACAAGATGATGCTGAACCTTCTCAGAAGAAGGTTTCTAGAAGAAAGAAGAGTTATGCAAGAAAGGGTTTACATTTGGTTGATGAAGTGTCTGTTGATTCTGAAGAGACACAGGAAGACGAGAGATGGGATTCGGAAAATGAGACTGTAAAGAGCACCATGCCCAATGCCACTGTGGCTGATGAGTCTGAGCGTCTAAACAAGTCCGTGGAAGAGCAAATGACAAAAAGTCCTATTGCATTGGATGAGACAGATGAAGGTTTGGGATTGGGATCCGAAGATTTTGTAGGATCGCCAAAGACGGGTGAGAAACAGAAGAAACCACAGTATAAGAAGAAAGAGAAAGTATTGAAGCCGATGGAGAAAAGGGCTAGAGATATTGAGCATTTGGTTGCTGGAAAGAAACTGCCTCCAGCATCTAGTTCTAAATCACCCATCACATCCCCAGCAGCAAAGAAACAAAAGACATCATCTGCTGCTAAACAAACTGAGTTACCAACTGATGAATTCAACGATGCATTGGATAGAGTGTTGAAGAAGTTGAAGAAAGGGAAGATTCCTGTTGCTGAAGCTTCAACACCTAAGGTTACTGTAGACAGTGATGTTATGACTGCAGTTAATCAGAAGCTTGCTGACATGATAAAGATTATTAATCAGCAACAAGTAGAGATTGAACAGTTGAGAAGCAATGACAAGAAGATGTTAGATGTTGTTGAAACATCACATGAGAATCATGAAGCTTTGGAAGCTAAGATTAAACAGCTTCAGAAAGAAAACAAGAAGTTGTTGAAACATGAGCAGAGAAACACCAGAAGGTATATTGCTATAAAAGAGGAGAACAAGAAGCTGAAAGCAAGTAACAAGAGTATGGATAATTTGATTAAAAACTTGTACTCTAAAGCTCCTCAATTACAAGCTGGTGAAGAAGATAAGGAGTGTGATGAAGAAGTTGATTTTGAACCATCTGATGAAGAAGAAGAAGATGATGATGAGTTGGATGAGGATGCCGGTGGTGCTCCTAAGAAGAAGAAGAAAGATGACAGGTTTGGTAAACGATCATCTTGCTTACTTTGCAGATCGTATGTCGAGAGAGAGCAGAACGAAGTGGAACTTGTTTACTCCACAATATCCGAAAAGGATAGTTCATAAGAAAGAGAAGGATGATATTACTGGGATGCCTAAGGTGACTTTGAAGTATAAACCACCTAAAGTGTTGAAACATATTCCACTGATGCAGATACCACAACACTTTTCTAAAGACTTCATGTGGTGGTACTATGATTGGAACACTACAGAGGCTATTATCGTTTTGAAGGATGGTGCAAAGGACTTCAAGAAAATTCATATATTTGATCCTATGTGGTTGATCAGCTGTTCACATGAAGACATTATAATGTTGTATTGTATTACAATCCAATCTATTGCGAAGCAAAGGATAGTGAACAGGCAAGCAAATACCAACGTGTGGTATTCTTATGCTTTGCATGGGATGTGAATGTTGGGTGTGACTTCAACAAGAAACTGGGGAAGTTTGTGAAAGTTCAGGAGGTTAAAAAGAAGAAGCCGAAACAAACTTATGAACCAGTGATGACTAAGGAACAAAAGACTTTATTGCGCATAAAACTGATGAACAAAATGATGGACCAAGAGCGAAAACTCAAGCAATCCAAGCAATAGTCGAGGGGGAGTTTGTAGATGCATATCTTGCTACTAATGCTATTGGATTGCGGATTACAAAAGTTTTGTTTCTGATCGTATGGTCGAAGGTGGCTTTTAGTATGATCGAATGTAGAATGAACGGTCGAAGGTAGATCAGAAGGGTCGAAGGTACACAGGGAGGTCGAAGGAAGAATTTATGTATATATGTGTCTTGGTTTGCCCACATGAAATGGTTGAACCTGCACATTCGACCAAGTGATTTGGGCGAATGTGCAGGCCTATATAAGGTCAAATCAGCTTTTGAAATGTAACTTTTGGTCATTTTGTTTTCCCTCCCTGTGTGTGTTATCCCTAGGGTTAATCTTTGAGTCTGTAACAGTGTTTTATCATTATTAACTACATTTTGACGTGTAAATGATTATGATTATGAATGGAATGATTATGTTAATGATGATTTCTGTGTTTTGCTAGTTTTATTATCATTTTGTGATCAATTCAGGGATTCCGCACCTGAATTGAACTTGTTTGATCATTATCTTTGTTGTTTAGACGATCCTACGCGTATACAGGGGCCATCTTTGGGGCTTTAGCTTAATATTAAGAAAACAGAGGTTTTTTGGCCGTCTTGTAATGGGGTGAAACTTCGAGATGGGCTTTTTCCCAATGGGATTGGTAGGCCAAAAAAGGGGGTGAAGCTCCTCGGAGGGGCCATTAGCCGTGACTTTTATTTTATCCGCGAATTGGCAAGGTAGAGAGCATCGCGCGCGGGTGAGCTTATGAAACTCTTGCCTTGCCTTAGGGATCCTGAGAGTGAACTCCTCTTGCTCAGGTCTTGTATGGGGGTTGCTAAGTTGTGTTTTGGGTTACGGACCTGCCAACCCCCATCATGGATGAAGCAGTGTCATGTTTTGACAAGGGTCTAAGGGAAGCCATTGAAGACATAGTGGTATGTGGGGGCGCCTTTCTTTTGGTGACCTATAGTGGCGGATAACGTCTTTGCCAATGCATATGGGAGGATTAGGGCTACTCTACGCGAAAGATGTCGGGACGTATGCGTTTGTGGCGTCACGAGCTCAGTCCTGGAACCTTCAAGACCACATCCTACGAAATAGCAGGGTTGTTAGCGCAGACTTGGCGTACCTACAGGCCCTTGAAAAGCTAAATGACTATCTCCCAAGTTTTGATATTGGCGGTTTTTCTAACAAGAACACCCCCCCCCCCAAAGCCTCAGAAAACTTTGGCGAATGCCCTTTTTAGCGAAATCGCTCAAAGCCTGGGTGAAGTTTTTGGTCTGTCCCCCCGGAATAGGGCAATTACTGAATTCTTGGAAAGGCCCCATGCCCAAGATTTCATGAATGTGATCCCGATCGAAGGTCTGGGCCAAAGCATGTCTGCTATTGAATACATGGCCATTCTTAAATATCGTTTGATGATCCCCATGTACAAGGAGGATGAATTTTGTCCGATTTTCCGTAAGGCCTGCTTGGATGAATACGGAGAACATGTGGTTCATTGTAAGGAGTTACCTGGTTTCAAATATCGGCATGATTGGGTTCGAGATATTCTATGGGACATTTTAAGACGGGCTGGGATCTCAGCCAAGAAGGAGGCCCCTGTGAACTTCCTCTCGGATCCAGCAGAACGGAGATCCACCCTACGACCAGCAGATCTCCTTGTCTTTGGGTGGGCCGGGGGAAGCATGCTTGTGTTGACTTGACGGGTGTATCTCTTCTAGTTGGGTTGAGGGATAGTGGCTTTGTAGCAGGGCAAGCGGTGTGGAAAGCAGAGGCAAAAGAGGTAGAAAAACATGCTAAAGCCTGCGAGGAGAACCAACACGTTTTTGTACCCTTGGCCTTTGATACCTTTGGCTCATTGGCACCGGAGGCTACCCGTTTCCTGACCAGGGTCCAGCGGATTATTCATAGCAGTGTCTCGGCTCCGGGTGGACAGGGTTACGTTTTTAATAGATTAGGATTTGCTATTCAGAAAGGGGTGGCGGCGCAGCTTATTGCCCGCCTGCCTGCTATCTTGATGTAATTTTCTTAGTATTGGAATAAAACTTAAAAATAAAAAATAATCATAATTTCAGGCTTATCTCTTATATAGTTAATACTTATTTTCCTTACTAATTCTTTTTATATTTCCACTTATTAAAAACCAATTAATATTTTATTGATAAAAAAGCTACACCATTAAGACCACCACCTCAATCATGCAATGCAATGGCTGCTTTTGCCTTTGCACCTCATCTAAATATGCATTATCTCTTTAATATAAATTTTCATTATTATTCACTTGATTAAAGTTGTTGATTTCTCATATTATAGTAAACCAATTTCTATGCTAAATCGTAACGCATATTTTGTCTTAATATTATAATTGACCATCCTAGAAAGATCCCGGGATATAACCTAGTATATTTATAAAAGCTAATTTAATGTGATAAAGAAAATTGTAAAATATTAAAATTAGAATGGCAACCATGTTAAATTGACAAGTAGTTTTACCGACTATTTCACCGTCGTGCTTTCGGGCGGTTAAGTGGTCGGGTTTTTCCGGAAATTTGTGGCCCGGGTACTCTCGAGTACCTGATTCGCCAAAAAGTGTCCGAGAGTGCTCGGAATTGATTCGTTGGCCGTTAAAAAAAATTATTATCTGTGTCAAACCATTATGTCATCAAACTTAACTCCATATTAAACATTGGTCAAACCTGTATAGTCCGTTTATCTAAGAGTTAATAGCCATTTTCGTCCCTGAGGTTTGGGCCAGTTTGCCACTCCAGTACAAAAGTTTTTTTTTTTTTGCAATTCCTTCCCTGAGGTTTGGATTTTTTTTGCCAAATTCGTCCTTTTCACTAACCCAGTTAAAAAATCTCGTTAAGGTCAGGGGTATTTTTGTCTTTTTACCTGACCTTTTATTTTTTAATATTTTTTATCAAATGGGACCCACCTGTAATTTATAACACTAACAATGGATCCAAACAAGCAGCCCATTAACCCACTGCACAACCTTCTTCCCCAAATAGACTCTTAATCTAACCCTAACCCCTTCAATCAATAACCTGATAATAGAACAACTCATAATACTCCAATCCTCCAATAAACACAAATAACATTTCAAATCTCAATCTATTTCCACTATCAACCCTAACTAAACATTTACACCACAAATTGAACCAACACAAACCTAATTCCAATACAAAATCAAACAAAATAATCCAACAGAACGTCAAAATAATCCACCGATACTCTCACAAACCTGCAACAACTCCGAATAACCTATCACCTCCTTCCCTTCCGTACCAAACTTCGTCTTCAACGCGTCCACCTGCAACAACGCCGCTCCTTCATCAGTCTCTCTCTCTTTCTACCGCTACTCTCTCTACAGATCTGTTTCACTCTCTCTCAAAGTATATGAATAAGTAAAAAGGGGATGGGGGTGCGGTAAAAAGGGATGGGGTGCGGTTGTGTTTATAGAAGCAGGAAGGGTGGGTGGTTGTTGAGGGGGAAACGCCGCCGGAGCTCCGCCTTGTACACCGCCGTTGACCACCGGAGCTCCTCCCTCCCCCCTCCCCCCCCCCCTCTCTCTCTCTCTCTGTATTAGTGTATATGTTTGTGGGTTTGTGTGTGACTTTTCTCGAGTTAAATTTGTAGTAGTGTTTTAGGGATAATAATAATAAAGATGAGATAAAAACGATGTTGGTGGAGGATAGCTTTTTGAGTAGTGTTTATTTATATATCTTTATCTTTTGAATGGATAGGGGGTTTGGGTTAGGTTTTATAATAATATAGGGTATCAAATGATAATATTGCCCTTCATTAAAGTGGGTAAAAGACAACACTACCCCTGACACTAACGACACTTTTTAACTGAGTTAGACAAAAGGACGAATTTGGCAAAAAAAAATCCAAACCTCAGGTAAGGGATTGCAAAAAAAAAACTTTTGTACTGAACAAGCAAACTGGCCCAAACCTCAGGGACGAAATTGGCTATTAACTCGTTTATCTAAATTGGTCATAAATATGTTCAATGGGTCGTAAATGAGTTGACGATTTGAATTTATAAGTGATAGTTATTTATCCATCCATAGTGGTGGAGTGGTGGAGTGACTTTTGTTTCACCTATGTGATCAACGGTTCAATTCCCACTTCCAACATTTAAGGTTTGGTATCCGGGTGAAAATCGAATACGGGTGGCGCTGGTTCGAATCTGACGGGCGGCGAGGTTTTACCGAGTTCTATAACACTGTCGTGCCTTCGGGCGGGTGGGGCTCGGGTTTCCACGCATCGGGAGAAGGCGGAAGCTGCTAGAGGTCGAGTAGTCGATTCTTGGGCACGGCGCCCCGCAAGGGTGGTTGCCACACAGTTGTTCGCCGGTCAAAAAAAAAGTGATAGTTATTTATTTTTAATTAATTTACATGGGCTGATGAGTAACCCTGTTTGTTTACCGCACAAACCGAACATGCGATTCAAAAGGGGATAGCGGCGCAGCTTGTTGCTCGCTTACCCATTATCCAGATGTAACTTGGTTTATTTCGTAATTATGAATGAAAATGTCCTATTAAAAAAAAAAAAAAAAAAAAAAAAAAAAAAAAAAAAAAACATTTAAACAAGCTTTGAGCATTTAATCCATTGATGGAATTGAAGTCGTTATCCATCGATCCATGTGGGGCACACGCTTAATGAACTAAGCTTATTAACGAGTAATATTGGTCATTGGTTTTTAAGCTCAAACTTGTGTGCTGGCATGTCTTGGTACAACATCGTCTTTTCACTGAAGCATGTATTTACGTACTTTATATATGTTGTGAATATGAATATGGATTTCGATTCGATTTAAAGGGTTGTTTATTATTGAATAGTTGTGGGTGGCAACTTCTTTAGGTCAAAGAGTCGACTTCTTTTAGGAGCAATCTCTTCCTCTCCAAAAGATTTCAAATTTATGCACTAGAGAGAGATTTTACAATAAACCAATAACCTTTGTCACGTGTCAATGAATAATTGGATAAAGTAGTTTCGATCGGCGGGAATATTAGTATAATTGTGAGTGCACGCCGGAATCTTTTTATTTTAGGGTTTCGGGAGATTGATCGATACTTTTCAAGTTTGTTTATTCTTAGAAAAAAATATTATTTTTAAATTAAAACTATTATTTTAATTCTTAAAATTTGAGTTATGCACGTGTCAGTGTCTAACAAATCTAACCCGTTATATTTAAATAAGTTAAATTGTATATTAATCATAATCACAGTCACAATTAAAGGCTCTTTACAATACGTTTATTTACACTTTAGACAATATCTGATAATGTGAACGTGAATTTTGGAATTCCAGGGTGTGAACTTTTTGCAATTTTATTATTATTATTATTATTATTATTATTATTATTATTATTATTATTATTATTATTATTATTATTATTATTATTATTATTATTATTATTATTATTATTATTATTATTACCAACGTTGTAGATTGAAGTTTCGAATACCGTAATAGACAATGATGTATATTTGAAACTAGAATTATACCGCGTGCTTCGTTGCTCAAACACAATGGTTGCTTACGCATGGAACTTTTGTATCAATCTCTACATTAGAGAGTTTATATACATAAATTATATTTATGTAAGAGTTAGAAGTAGTTTATTTGTAAAGTGAAAAGAAAATAATTTTATTATAGTTCCTTTGCACAACCATAAACTATCACCATGCCCAACACCTCTATAAAAACGGATGATGGATAGGTGTATCATGATCCATGATTCAAGCTTTTTTTTTTTTTTTTTTTTTTTGAAGGTAAACTTCATTCAACAAAAAACCCGACAGGTCCTCAAATCAAGGACCGACGAGAAACATCAATTCAAGGGAAACGTACACCATTTTTTCCAATCTACATTGTGTCCTTTAGTTCTATTACAATACCAAAAAAATGAAGTAGTTTTCACCGTCTCCACAATCTCGATAGGCCGCCTTCTCTTGTTGTTGAAAATTCGATTGTTACGCTCGTTCCAAATAACCCACAAAGCTGTATAAATGATTCCCCTTAACACGTGAGTGGCGTTTTTGGAAGTCTTCTGCACGTCCGGCATTTTAATCACGTCCATGATATCGAAAGGGAAACAAGGAGATAATCTGCACCAAGATTCAATTCTAAACCACACCTCTTGAGCGAATGCACACCCTGTGAACAAGTGCATAGTAGTTTCCGTATCGTCTTGACAAAGACTGCACCGCTGATCTTGAATAATGACGCCCCTTTTTATCAATTCAGTGATAGTAGGAAGACGATTCAAACCCGCTCTCCATACCAACACCTTGCACTTTAGGGGCACCCACACCTTCCAATCAATAAAAACATTGCTGACCCGAGAAGTATCGCTAGAGAAAACTGCTTTCGCCGAGTTAACTGTGAACATCCCGTCTGCCGCATGTCTCCATTTCCAAACATCCCTATCTCCCCTCATGCTGAAATTGTGAATGTCATTAAGAATCTCGAAAAGCTCGGCTACTTCATCAAAGGATGACGGCTCTGATCTCCATTCCCAATTTAGAACTTTAACATTGTTAACAACCTGAAGACGCTTAGCGACCTTGACCCATTTGTTCTTCTCCAATCTAAATAGATTAGGAAAAACGAGTCTAAGGGGAGCATCTCTTAACCATGTGTCCCCCCAAAAGCTTATAGAGTTTCCATCTCCCACTTCGGCAATGAAACCGGAATTGAGATTCTGACCATTTGTAGTGACTAACTCTCCAACCTTAGTGATGTTTCTCCAACATCCAGAAGCCGAAGGTTTGCAAGGCAAAAGCGTACAGGGCCGACTCATCCCATGACACTCCATAATAATATTCTTCCATAAACAATCTCCGTCCTTTTTAAAACACCATGTCCACTTCAATAAAAGCGCATTATTAACGTCACATAACTTAGACACCCCTAAACCCTCCGTATTTTTTCGGAGTAGTTACAAGGTCCCAAGCTACCCAAGGGATTTTCTTCTCGTCACTAGAGCCCGCCCACAAAAATTTTCTCATAATAGCTTCCATAGTCTCTAGAACCGCCTTTGGAGCTTTGTATAAAGAAAGATAATACACCGGTAAGCTTTCAAGAACTGATTTAATAAGAATTAGACGACCGCCTATCGATAAAGTTTTAGCTTTCCAAGAGGCGAGACGATTTTTAATGATCTCAATAACCGGATCCCAATTTCTAACACGGTTTATATTCGCACCAACTTGGATACCAAGATAAGAGAAAGGAATACTACCTCTCTTGCACCCAAGGAACTCCATCATATCATCAACTTCCGAAGAATCCGTACCAACCCCATAAATGTTAGATTTATGAAGATTAATACGAAGCCCCGAACATAAATAAAATATACGAAGAATTCGAGCGATATTCCGCACATTTTCCTTCGACCACTCACCAAGAATTAGCGCATCATCGGCATAAAACAAATGAGTAACATCCATACCTTCTTTTGATAACCGAATTCCTTTAAAAACTCCAATATTTTTTGCCTTCTCCAAAAACCAAGACAATGCTTCCATAACAATTAAGAACAGGAAAGGAGACAATGGATCTCCTTGGCGAAGACCCTTTTCACATCGGAAATCAAAAGTTGGCGAGCCGTTTACCAACACCGCGGCTCTAGAAGACTCACAAACACCTTTAATCCATTCACACCACCTCGGATGAAAACCCATTTGAGACATAATGGAGAGCAGGAAATGCCAATTTACGTTGTCATAAGTCTTCTCGAAATCAATTTTTAATAAAAACGCCTTTCTATTTTTCTTCTTTAGAAACTCCATGACTTCATTAACCATCAAGGGACCGTCCAGAATGAAACGCCCAGGAAGAAAAGCAGATTGAGATTCCGATATAACCTGACCCATAACTTTTTTCAGGCGATTAGCAAGAATTTTGGAAATCACCTTACTAATCATCCCAATTAAAGTGATCGGCCTATAATCTTTAAGACCAACCGGCGATTTAGTTTTAGGAATCAATGTGATAAACGACGTTACGCATTCAGCATGGATAAAGCCATGATTCAAGCTTAGGCACTATTTGGATCATATTGTTTGTATGAATTATTTTTTGGGGAGTTCATTTTCTTACTTTAATTTTATTATTTTGTAACTGTAAATCAATTAATGGCAAATAAGTTTTTCTATGATACTAATAATTTATTACTTTAATCATTAATTAATGGCAACGGTAAATCAATTAATAACGGCGCAACTTATTGCTCGTTTATCCATTATCCAGATGTAACTTAGATGTAATTTGGTTTTTTGTGCAATTTAAACGACATAATTTAGATTTCCTTTTATTTACATCAACATAACTCATTTTTTAGATGACCTCTTTCTCTCACCTCTTTTTCTTTTTTGGCTCATATATAAAAGACCATCTCTAGGGTTTCAAATACCCTTCAAATCTTGTGCTTTATCTTCTGCTACACACTAGAAAGTTAGAGAGATTTTTATGCGGCTGTAAAAATAAACTTCGAGGTGATATAATTTTTATTTTCCGATGACCACCATCACCGTCGTTGTTACCTTCTCCGTCCATAGGTTTCAGGTAAGGGATAGCTTTGTTTTGTTGCAACAATACTTTAGCAACATCTTTATGAGTCAAGATTGGCCTTCAGTCTAACAGATCTAGCCGGAAAAGGGGCATGCAGGACAAATCAAACAACCATCCCCACCCGCTGCCATCGTAGTCATGGAAACATTTTTTTTCTATTTTTGTTGTATGTCGGTCTTCAGACAACCAACCACGGTGGGATTTACAAACAACCGGCCGGTGAAGCCTCTTAGAGAGAAAAAGAAGACTGGTGTTGCTTCTTAGGGAGAGAGCACAATGAAGAATATGATTTTGATATGGGTTTTTGTAACATTTGCATGTTTTCCTAGACTTTATTTTATTTACATTTTTAACCCTTGTACTTTGATCGTTTTGATCTTAATAAAAAGCTTGAGTGGCGTTGATCATTACATCTTGTTCTGATTGTGCTTCGTATTAATCATTTACATGTATCGAATCACGATTTAAACGTAATACGTGTGAACATTTGAGATTTTATCATTTTTAAGTTAACAATATTTTAAATATTTTTGAAATTTAAACGCGTATAAACTCATCAATGGATTTGAGGCAAACAATAAAGTTTTAAGTCGAAACCTATAACAACATAAAGTATATTATGTAAAACTTATACAAAAGGGTTTATAAAAAAACTAAAGTTATAAAGTTCTAAAAAATTCATTTTAAGTTAATTTAGTTAACTTTGTTAAGTTTTATAAAAGGAAAAAAACCAAATCATAATATAAACAAACCTAGTTAAGGTTGAGGGGCCATTTATGTCAAATAATGAAAATTCACAAAATCGAAAACTTCATCTCTTTACACTCACGTTTTTCTAGCGGGTTATCCGACCAGAATCCGGTCAAATTCCAGCAATGGGCATCACTCGTTTTTAACGTGTTTCAATGATAATTTTTGAATCTCGTATGTTACTCCACACCACTCCATCGAATTCCCAACATAAAAACCGATCTTAAACACACGAATTAATGAGTTTTGATGTCGAGTTAGTATAGGAAACGGCTGGATTAATTATTCGATCATTAGCCCGTTTTTACACCGTCCTTATATATAATCGTCATCACAATTACTTTCTTCACTTTTCCTCGTTCTATACACATCTAAGAAATACTCGAAATTCGTACCTCCAAGCTCTTGATTCGCGGTTCTTGAGTTCCATTTTCCGATCTATATTCTACTTGTACGTGTAATCTTTTGATGCCGTTTATTTATATTATAGTTTTCTTTAAAACCCCCATGATTTCGGGCTCCTTTGATGTCAAATTAGGAAATCTAGAATTTTAGGGTTAGGGTTTGGTGTGGTGAGGAAGAAGATGAAGATCGGGTTATATTTAAATATATTATATTTTATGTTTATTAAACAAAGTGCTTTGTAGTGTAATGGTGGTGTGTGTGTGTGTGTTGTTAATTTAAAGACCCGGGTTTGAATCCTTTGAACCTCGGGTTTAATCATTTTATTTTATTTTATTTAGTTATTTATATATTATCATGTTTATATAATTTATATATAAATACATTATTCTTATAATATTCATAGAAAATTCATTTTTTCCAAAAAACCATGAAAATTTAGGCGTTGTATCTCAACACCTCATAGAGAATTAACATATTTTTATTTCCTGGAAAATAAATTATTTTTATATTTTTTTAATTTAAATTGTTTTAATCATAATTAATTGATTAAAAATTTCATTTTTATTGATTTTAAACTCAAAATTTTTTAAAAATTATTTCTAAGCATCATGAACTGAAATAAAAATAATTGGTCCAGAAAACAATTATTTTTATTGATATTTTAATTTTTAATCATTTAAATTCATTAAATTAGTTTTAAATGAAAATAAATTGAGAAAAATTTTGAAAAAAAATACTTTAACTATTTTACATTAAAAATAATTATTTTTCACAAAAATATTTTTTTGAACTATATCTTGTATTTTTGGTCTTATTTATGCTTAACTAGATTATATCTCGGGAGCGTCCCGGGGTTGATAATTCTAATATGGCATATCAATTTTACATATGAAATTGACGCTTTACAGTTAGATGCGGGAAAGCTTCGGGTAGCACCTAACCTAACAATTAACAATGTATCTCTAATGTTAACATCTAACCTTAAACAATGTATAATTCTAATGTTAACATCTAATCTAAAACAATATATAACTCTAATATTAATACCTAACCTAAAACAATGTACAACTCCAATGCTAACACCCAACCTAAAACAATAACTCTAATATTAACACTTATCCTAAAGGCTAAAAAAATGTACAACTTTAACATACTAATATTGGTACCTAACCTAAAATAATGTATAACTCTAGTATAAACACATATCATAAATGCTTAAAAATGTATAACTCTAATATCAATATTCAATATCTAACCTAAAATAATGTATAACTCTATTATTAACACCTATTATAAAGGGTAAAAAATGCATAACTCTAATATCAATATTCAATACCTAACCTAAAATAATCTATAAATCCAATGCTAACACATAATAATTCAAACAAAAAAAATAGTCGTGTTTTTCTCCATTTTTTATATAGCACTATGGTACTTGTTGGAAAGATAATAAAACGCTCGTTAATTTGGTGTAATTTTTTTCTTTGAAAAATCTCGTATATAAAAGATACTAGATTATATCCCGGGAACGTCCCAGGGTTGAGAAATCTAATATGACACATCATTTTTACATATCAAATAGACGCTTTACAGTTACATGCAGGAAAGGTTCGGGTAACACCTAACCTAAAACAATTAACAATGTATCTCCAATGTTAACGCCTAACCTTAAACAATGTATAATTCTAATGTTAACATCTAATCTAAAACAATGTATAACTCTAATATTAATACCTAACCTAAAACAATGTACAACTCCAATGTTGTCATCTAACCTAAAACAATGTATAACTCCAATGTCACTCTAATATTAACACATATCTTAAAGGCTAAAAAATGTATAACTCTAACATACTAAGGTACCTAACCTAAAACAATGTATAACTCTACTATTAACACTTATTATAAAGGCTTAAAAAATGCATAACTCTAATATCAATATTCAATACCTAACCTAAAATAATGTATAACTCTAATATTAACACCTATCATAAAGGCTAAAAAGCGCACAACTTTAATATCAATATTCAATACCTAACCTAAAACAAACTATAAATCCAATGCTAACTCCTAATACTTCAAAAAAAAAATAGTGGGTTTTTTCTCCGTTTTTATATAACATTATGGTACTCGTTGGAAAGATAATAAGACGCTCGTTAATTTGTTATAATTCTTTTCTTTAAAAAATCCCATATATAAAAGATATTAACATTTAAAAATTATGTGAGAAAACATGAGAGATAAAAATCTAATTTTGTTTTTAAAAATATTTTTTTTCCCTAAAATTACTTAATGCCACATGGCACACTCAATGAGGAGGTTGGCCTCTTTGAGTGCCATGTTGGATTTATTGCTTTGGTTTATTATATATACTAGGTGGGATCCCGTGTGGAAACACACGAGAGGAGTCAGCCCAGCCTTATCCGCTGTTTGGTAAACACCGACTCATCAACAGACCAACCCTCTAAAACACTCGATCTATTGTTAAAAGAAAAACTGTATTTCGTAACGTCTGTTCATTTCACAACATCAGGTAATAATACCAAGGCAATAGATTGTTTGTAATTCAACGGTTTGTAATTCAACGTCTGTTCCATTCGCAACTCTGTTCATTACATCAATTAAGCAGGTTTTTAAAAACAGCTGTTTAGCAACGGTTTAACAACGTCTGTTGTGAAGAACCACTGTTTAGCAACGTCTGTTGATATCTTTTATAATAATTATTATTATATACATAAAAAAGCATAAGTGGGCCCAATGTTAACTGCTATTCCTTCCACGATAACAGTTAATAACACAGATTAAAAAGCTGTAGTCAATATGTAGCAATATATAAAAAACCATATATAATCAACGTTAAACAAAACAACCATAATCAATTTTAAGCATCAATATACATAGCTAGTTAAAGGAATTAATAAACTCAAGCTTCAATTCCGGACTCTGAATTGCACATCACCGACAAATCACGAACATCAGTCGAAGGCATTGGCTTCAAAGTACGTTGAACATCGTCTCGGTCAATGGTGCCAAAGTGCAAACGGTCAAAACAAATTTTCAAGTCTCTTGTAGTCTTCAAATCTTCAAAGTATTGTGCTGTAATTTGATTAAGAACAAATTCCTTCATTTCATCTTCACGGTTATCACTTGGGGCTGCCATTGATGCAATTAAATATGAAATAGAAGTAGAAATAAACGAAAGAAGGTAATAAATAAAAAAAATATAAAAATCATAAGTCTTTTTCATCCTGAGATATTGAAAATAATTTCATAATTTTAAAATTTATAATTTTGATATTCTAGCATTTTAAATTAATTTATTATTATTAATAATGAAATAATTAGGAAATAAATGCAAATAAAGAGTAAACATATTATTTTCATTTTATAACAGTAGTTTATATGTTTTATAGGTGAAAAATAATTTTAAAAAGAATTTTCCATATTATTTTCATTTAAAACATAATTTAATTATATATAGTTTATTAAATAGAATTAAATCATAAAAATGGGTAAAAATAATCTTTTTACAGAAAATAAAATTACCAAAAAAATTTATATGGTTAGAAATAACTCCACAAAAATTTTGGTACTAAAATTATTAAAAATGATTTTTTTTATGAATTAGTTATGGTTTATACAAAACAAATGCATTTAAAATAATAAATAAACATTTTTTCTAAAAAAATAAAATTATGAATATAAACTTTAGGCTTTCAAGATGTTAGGATAATTTTCATAAAATTTTTGAAGTTGTTTTGATATTAAAATAAAAATAATAAGTAATTAATGTGTATTATATAAAACAACAAAAAAGAAAAAAATAGAGACAAGGGTGCCTGGACAGGTTTCAAACCCAGGACCCTGTCTGTGGAATCAGAAGCGCCCAACCAGTTGGGCTGTGTGTATGTTTGTGATTTTATTGATTTCGAGATCAATTTATAAATATCCTGAAAACTTCAAATTAAAACAAAACAAAATCCAAACAGGGCAGACACTAGGGACATGAATCAAACCCATGTTTGTTTTGTGTTTAAGCAACGCCCAAACTAGTTGATCTGGGTGGTTGTTTGCTTTGTATAATGGATCAGTTTTGTATATAAATACAACCTGAATATAACAAAAATCCCTAAATTAAACCTTATGAACCCTAATTCCCAAATCCTTTCAATTGAATCAAGAAACGAAACAAATGATGAACGAAATCATGGGGATTTTGTTCTACACTATAAGTCAACTCCAAAGCCACAGTTAATTGGAATATAACGTATCGGAGAGTATATAAACGAGCACCAAGAGCCGAATCACAAAAGCTTCGATTAGCAGAGATTTAGAATGTGATAGATAGTGATTTTGGATGGGTTTTGAAGGCGACATAGGTCTGCATTTATAGGGTGTATAAATCTTTGGAAAAATCGACGAATTGTTAATGATTGAATTGGGTTTTTGGATGGTTTTTATAACGCGTTTGAAATCATTATAATTAACCATGAAATATGTAATTTGTATATAACGAACTAGTTTCAATGAACATCACAAAAGTGAACTTGTATGAGTGGTATGTGTGTTGTGTGTAAAGGCTTTGATAATCCTTGGTTGCGGGTTCGAACCCGGCCAACGTCATATATTTTTTTTAAAACAATTTTAAAGTAAATTTTTTTTTATAAAACTTAATTAGTTTAGTTATTAATCAATTATGTTAATAAAAAATAATTAAAAGGACATGTTAAAACTATAAAACTCGAAATGGACGGATAAACGGGAAAACTTTATAGATTTCAAAGATAAAAAAGAATGTCAAACTTTTCGGATACAATATTGGTTCAAATAGTTGATACGAATAGCCGAAATGATATGATTTCGAATTACAAGGGCTAGAAATGTAACTACAAGAAACAATAGGGACTATAGTTGTACAATAATGATGGTGAAAGGTGACGAATGTCACATTTTATAAAATACTTATTCACCAAACTAGACTCCACAAACTTTATTGTGTATTCCTGTATATTTTCTCAGGTTGTCACTAGTTTTATTTTGTGATATAAACACATTGAGAATTTATGAAAAATTATTCATTACAGCAAGGTGTTAAAGATGAGATATTCAAGTCAGGTTACGAGAAAATTCACTAAAACTCGTGCGTTTAACTTTTTGAGGTGATTACACATGGAAAAGTTTGTAAATTTATAAGACCACCTGATGTACAAATTTTAGACCCTAACTCTTTGTAAAACTCAAGTTATGTCTCTCACAAGTGGGCCCAAATCTGCTGTTAGAAATCAGCCTTGACATCTGTTTTTATAAATTCAAAATGAAATTGTTACACACGTCCAAATCTTTCATGGTTGGACCTTTTGGAATTCTTGTTTTGAATACAACGTTTTAGACTTAAGAATGACCCAAATTGGACATGTTATCAATAAGATATGGCTCATACAAAATTCAACAACAAATATGTCCAAAACTTTTATCATGAAGAACAAACCCTAATCATCTAAAATCATTCAAATCATATCATAAACATATGTAATCGTGTTAATATCATATTCCAAAACATTTAAACCTTAGTTATAAATTAAATCCACCAATCAAATAAAAACATCCGTCCTTATTATTCTAACAATCAAAATCACATACACTCTGATTTTTATCTTGCTTGGATATTAGGGTTTATAAATCTTTCAAGAACAATAAAAAGATTAATAAAAACGTGTGTATACCATCAAGTTGCAATAGAATTTCGTGAATTTGAAGATCCCACACAACACCTAATTAGGGGTGTTCTTCGAGTTTTTCCTCGGGTTTCGGGTTATTCAGATTTTGGGTTGGGAAAAGTGACCCGATAACCAAACCATTTAAAGTTCGGGTTGGTTTGGGTTTGGCTTATTTGGTTTGGGTTAGTTCGGGTCGGGTTATTCGGTTTTCGGGTTTAGATGTAATATGAAAAAAAATTATATATTCTTTACAAAATTCATCATGTGATTTAAAAAATATCATCAAAATTCAAACATTGATTGACAATATGATATGATAATGTTCAAAAGTCCAAAGCATAATGTTTAGATTCCAAAGACTCTAAACCAAAACACAATAATAAAAATAAATACATCATTTGTTCGGGTTTATCGGGTAGGGTTGTTCAGGTTTCTAGCTTGGAAAAAATGACCCGATAACCGAACCATTTAAGGTTCGGGTTATTTGGTTTTTCTCTAATTAGGGTTCGGGTGGCTTCATTTTCGGGTCGAGTTTTGGATAAAAATGAACACCCATGCACCTAATCACTTGAATGGCAAGTAGTGATCAAAGATTGATTGGATTTTGATTGAAGGAGAGAGGGTGTGGGGGTTGCTTGTTCATAGCGCAAGGAATGGGGATTAAGGTTCCTTAAGTTTTTTTATATAAAAATAAGCCATAAGAGTGTTTTGTTGGGTCTTGGGCCCAACTTGGGTTGTGTGGGGCCTTTTACTGTTAAACGGACTCGTTAAAAAGACTTAGTCTCGTAATAATCCTAATAACATTTTTCCTATTAAAATCATATAAAACGGCAGTCTCGATAATCATGTAACATAATATTTACCATAACGTTCACGTATTGCGCATGTTTCACAGAATTCACGTAACGATTATCTATTAAACAAGAAATCATGTAACATGTAAATTCACATCCATAATCATCCAATTACACATATGAAAACATTTACTTGACATAATACTTGACATATCACATTTTTATTAGTTGAAGACAATGTTTTGAAACATTTTTTACATAATATTGTATTTATGTTTATTTTTTCGCTTTGGATTTGTAGACGGTTTATGTACAACAATTTCCTGATGTATAAAGAGAACATCTTTATCATTTTTATTAATATTTTTTTAATAAAATCATGACTCGTGTCTTACGTTTGTTGCGTTATATTTAGCATCTTGCTAATTTTTTTTGAGAGAATTACACAAATTGTCCTTTAATTATTACTGAAATTGCATCCTCTGTCCTTTATTGAAATTTTTCACTCCTTCTATCCTTTATTTTATCAAATTGTTACAACCCTTTGTCCTTTAGCCTAACTTAGTTAAAAAACTTGGTTAACTTTATTTTCTAAGTTTACACTTTTAGCCCTTATAGTTTTGATCGAACTCTAACCCTTGATTGACCTCGAATTCGACCACGACAATTAACAAAATCATAGGGCGATTATAGAACATCAAATTCCGATCAAAGGCATGTATCCCCCCCCCCCCCCCCCCCCCCGCGGTTCAACCAAAGACAAGCAAATCCGCTGGTCACAATTTATTTAGGAGGGAAATAAATTGTTTCTAATAAGCTTGTGGAAGTTGTTTTCTTAAGGCATTAAGCTGATAAGCAATTTTAATAAGCAGTTTCAAAGTTCCAAACACTTGCATCATTATAGTTAATACTTAATAATAGTACTTTGCAAAGGACCCGTAAAAATATCGATATAATTGCAAACGGATAAATATGGCTGACAGAATTAGAAAGAGGATAAATGAAATCCATTGATTACATGATATGTACCAGACATGGTGCTTATGATTTTTTTTTAATGAAAATATGAGATAACTCAAGCTAATGCTGATTAAAAATATGTTCCGAAACTATATTTGAAACAAGCCATGATGGTGTTGTTTGTCAACAGAAGGGTCTTTAATTACATCTAAGGTACATTTTATAACAGATTAACAGTAGCTTGTTAGTGTAAAGGCCGTTGCTGAAAACTAGATATGGATTGTAAAAAAGAGAATATTTTTAACACTTGTAAGGTGTGGCTGGTGACTAGGTGTTGCTGTTGGTTTAAGTGTTTAACCGTTTGAAGATCTTTATTTTCTCAAAATACATTTTTTAAACGTTTATGGAACATGCTAAACATCTTATGCCTTAGTTGACCGTTTCTGTGCAAAAATATACCATATACACTCACCAAATATGTCGTAATTTGAAGAACAAGATCAACCAGTCGTAATTTTAATCGTTCGATTTAGCCTCGAAAACGATCAGGTCAGTACGATTATTATACATGCTTTTGAACGGAATTTAATGTTCTATAATAGCCCTATGATTTCGTTAATTGCCGTGGTCGAATTTGAGGTCAATCAAGGGTTATGGTTCGATCAAAACTATAGGGGCTAAAAGTGAAAACTTAGAAAATAAAGTTAACTAAGTTTTTTAACTAAGTTAGGCTAAAGGATAAAAAGTGTAACAAATTGATAAAATAAAGGATATAAGGAGTTAAAAATTTACATAAAGGACAGATGATGCAATTTCAGTAATAACTAAAGGACAATTTGTGTAATTCTCTCTTTTTTTTTTTTAATATAGCTTCATTAATTTGCCCTTAAAAAATATATGCACTAAATAAATTAATTATTATAAGTTCGAAGTTATTTATAAATATGGTTTAGTTGATGATCCCAAAGATGTGATTAATATTTGAGATGGAAAAGAATGACTTTATTCTTTGGGTGAAATTTCTGCATAAGTTATGGTCCCCGGTGTCTTTGTTGTATCATGTGGATAACTACTTGCTCATTTTGTCAACACTCTTTATCTAACATATGTGCATATAACTACGATGTCACAATTCGTCTACCACAAAAATGGCTCGAATAAGACATTGTGGGTCCATGAGAATCGTACAAATTTTAATTTAAAAAAAAATTAACCTTTAATACTCAAATAGTTTTGTTGAAAAGAATCCAGGTTGATAAGCGATTCAACATGGCCTACTTCCATTAACGTCTTCTTGTGTGTGCTATATTTAGCTTTATTATCTGTATATCGGCATGCCAAAAGTGGACAACGAAGAAATTTATGTCATACTAAAGTTGGTTGGTGCATACAACACGTTATCATTTAACATTGTTTATTAGAATGAAGAATGATTCAATGAGTCAAAACAGGTTACGTAAAGTATGACTCGTCTTTGTCAGCTTAAAGTTTAAGACTCCTATACTCTATAAAAACAAATTGGTGACTGTCTGTCGGTGAAGGTTGACCCAAAACTTTGGGGGTCAGAAGTCATCGGAGAGTCGGAAATCACTAGTTTCGGGGGTCGAAAACCAGTTTCAGGGGGTCAAAAACCAGTTTCAAAGGGTCGAAACCGTATATACCAAAAATTTTCTATACGAATACTATATAATCGGAACTTTTGAGCGAAAATTCGGGGCGTCCCTCCCCGCCCCTTAACAGCTTCGCCCTTGGTGACTATGAAACAATTTTTATTAATTGAATTACGATGATTCATAGGCTTTATAATATTTACCTACATGATTTTACAATTAGCTGACTAGATAAGTAAGTTATATATGCACTTTTAACCTGACAACATCGGGACCAACTCGATGTAGAAAGAAACAAAGTGACAAATGTAAACTGGTTTTGACCTAAAATGTGAACAATGTAATAAATGGATTTTTAGATGAAACCTCCAAATATAAAACACTTATTATGGGAAAAGAAATGTAAAGGATCGATTAAGGGTTTAGACCAAAACGACAACCAACTTGTAAAACCTAAAATCAAACCCTCATATTTGACTTAGATTTAAGTATGATTTCATTCTTTGGTTTTTTTATTTTGTGTCCTGACTTTTAACATATGTTTTTTTATTTTATGTTTAAGAAAACCTTTAAATTAAAACATTAGAGCATGTAAACATGAAAAATCAAACCCCTTTACAAAAAAAAAAAAAAAAAAAAACATGAATATAGTCAAAATGTCAAAATGTGGCGAGAGACCACACACAACACATCACACATGTGAGCCGTCGGGAATTGCTTGTTACAGGTCAACGCAAGTGGGACCCACACGCAAACTAGAACACGGGTTCGAACTTTATCTCCGTCCACTAATCACAATTCGTTCACCGTTTTTGTATTTTAGCCCACGAGCTTAGCTTAATATTATAGTCTTTTATAAAAAATTTAAATTTAAATTGCTATCTTAAACATTACTAGTAGGAAACCCGCATGATGCGGCGGGAGTGACACTTTGTATTACAGTACTTATTTTAAATTCGGATAATATTTGTTATAACATCGTTGCGGTGGATATACGTCATAAGTGTTACACATGTTTAGTAACTAAAAAGATTTAACATTTAAATTATAAAGTATTTCAAGAAACATTTGATACCAAAATAAGTATTAATAAACATAAAAGTTGAAACTAAAAGCTCAAGTGTTAACTACTTAAATAATGAGATTAATTTAGTCAAAAGTCTTCCGGATCTGCATGATCTCATCTATATAATCTGCCCACAATTTGTCATCAGGAGTGATCCTTGGAATTTCTTGTATATCTTCATGTTTGATTATTACATCTTTTGGTGAGGATGAGTTTCCTCCATTTTATCCTATCCGCAGTATCATCAAATACTTCTTTGTCATTTTCATTCATCAAAACTGTCTTGATCAATAACTTGACTCTATTTTCATTTAAAGAGCCCATTGGATCTCTTCTTATTAGTTTCATGCATCCGATCCATAAGATAAATTAAAAATATTTAATACACAAGTTAATAGAAGATGAAATAAACATTGATTTTATCTTTTCACTAAATTCGCGTTGAAGATCAAATTTGTAGGGGCTAAACATTGCACCTGTCACACCCTCAAATTCCACTTGTGGGGTTTTACCGCGAGGCGCGTGACATACCCGGATCCTAGTCAACGGTCACAATAAACGACAAATATATGAAAAAAACAACGTCAACCAAACCATGCGGTTTTAAGAAAAGTGTCGACCTAATACAGCGAAAGCAAAATAGTTTACAATCCTCAAAACAAAGTAAAGGTAAATGTTTAAAAGTTCAAACACAATGCATGAAACCTAGACGTCGTGTGACTCCGTGCGCCTATCCAAATTCGCTATCTTAGCGACATGAGAAAACATGCTAAAAATGTCAACATAATATGCTAGTGAGTTCACAGGTTTAACAAAACGTTTCATAAGTTTGAAAGATCAATCCCGTTACTACTATGTTATTCGAACGTTAGCTAGACGTTATGTATGTTACTACTACGAGCGGAAACCATTAGTAACAAGATGTTCCATATGTTGATGCCCAAAATGGACTACCGTTATCCCCGGTAGAACTCGTTTGTTCGAGACAATATGCACCCGTCCGACCTCCAGTCGATTGGGATGGGGTTTGTCAGGCCCAATAGATTTATCCACATTTCCCCCGTTATGTACCCCCATATTAGTGGTTTCCCTGGGACTTAGATGAGTCGTATAGTAAACAAAAGATAACCCTAGTATAACATGATCTTTACGCATCCAAAATGTATAGCATGTTTCTCCCCCATGAGAAAGTGTGTGAATGTGGGGCCGTGAAACTCACCTTAGGTTGTGTTCTTCTTAATTAGACAAATCGACAATGTTATAATAGCCCCTAGTATCGGAGACCTATCATAAAAGGTGTATAAGTGTCTTGACTAATAACCCGTAGGTTAACTAGTCCCCGATTGTCTAGACCATGACTATGAATGCTTGAAAACGTGTTTGAATGTTGACCTGACCGCACAAGAAAGACTCGACATCCCGTTTGTGACCCGTTACATCATTTGATCAAGCATATAGAGTTCACATACAAGTATTGCACATAAAACACTTAATTTATATCAAAGGATTCACAATTTCACACGTGGGTACGAATGGGAAACATTTCCTTTCATTCAACCTGCAAGGCTGCTGCACTATTTTGACGAACAAAAACCCTTCAAATCTGATTGAAAACTCCACGAAATGTTACCAAACGCTACAGTCAACCTTATCTATCCTATCCACATGTTACTACACCTATTTCAAACATCAATCCATCCATTTCACATACCAAATCACAACTTTACCCAAAATAGCAAATTGTGGAGATGTCACATCCATTGCATGAGAAATTTACCCAAAATGGAAATTATTGAAATAACATTATATTCAAATTAATAAGCACGTATTTACATATGCTAACAAATCCCTAATCATATTATCATCATCATCACGTTCATATGCAAACCCCAGATCTAACATAAAAACCCCTAAAATGGTAGAAGTTCACCAAATATCAATTAATCAACCATATACTCATATATCATGTTCCAAATCAGTCCTAAATCATTAATACAACATCTACATATCATTTCATTAACACAAAACACATATGATAGTCACCAACATCATTTATACTTGGGTTTATGTAAGAAAACTCATAATTTAGGTCTACATCTAGTTTAGAAAGCTGTTAGAAAGGTTTTTATTTAAGAAAACTCATTTAGATCAGATTTAGACACTAAGGTTTATCAAAAATATATGAAATTGCATTAAAAAGCGTTTAGATGATTAACACACCTTGAATCTTCACTTGATATTGATATAAAACTTGTTTTGGCTTTAGAATCTAAGAAATAGGGGCAAAAACTTGTTCCTACAGGTTTGGGTTTGAGAGAGAGCACTTAGGGGCGGGTTAGGCTTGTGAAATGATGAAAATAAGGCAAAGTGATATATTTATACCATGTTCTCATTCGTACCTTCTATGGTACGAATGAGGATACAAACTTTTCATTCGTGCCTTCGATGGCACGAACGGGAATCCATATTTCCTATTTGAACCTTCGACTCACAATCTTGGCATTTTAACATATGTTATCGCACCAAATCACATAAACATGCATTCACGAGTTGTTAATTAGTCATAGAACATATAATACTAGATAACTTATCCCAACCACGTATTTCCACCAACAACGAGACTCGAGACTCGTGTGTTTGTGTGTGTTTCCCGCAATGATTCCCCAATTCATTAAATCTTGGACAATACGTGAGTGCAAACTAACTCCCGATGATTCCCTGAATCATCGAACCGACTCAACTAACCCAGTGAAGTACGTTAAATAAATGTTTTTGCTAAGGTATACTTATATGTTTGTAAAAAGTATTAGCCTTAGTTTGCCGGGTGTCACATCATCCCCCTGTTGAAAGAATTTTCGTCCCGAAAATTGCTCGAAGCCGAAAGGAAGGAACGAAAAGAAGAAAAATTTTCTGGTTGCTAGATCATCCCCTTGTTGAAAGGAATTTCGCCCCGAAATTTACTCAGCTTCAACAGTAACAGGTGCTGGTTTTAGCACTGGCTTTGGAACATATGAGGATACTTAAGCTTCATCTGATCCTCCCGTTCCCATGTGAACTCCAGTCCAAGGTTGGAGTTCCAGCGAACTAACGATGAGGATCTTACTCCAATGAAGGCTTCGAATCTTATAATCCAAGATCTCAACCGGTTCCTTAACGATACGTAGACGATCATAACCTTGATCTCTTCAAAAGGAACAATGAGTGTTTCCTCCGTCAGACAATTCTTAAGATTCGAGACATAGAAGACATTATGAACGAAACTGAGCTCAGCTGGTAAGTCAAGTTTGTATGCCACCAGCCCAATCCGTTCCAAAATTGTAAACGGTCCGACATCACGAGGATTCAGTTTACCACGCTTCCCAAAACATATAACCCCCTTCCATGGAGAGACTTTCAAAAGAACCCTGTCGCCAACCTGGAATTCCAACGGTTTGCGGCGACGATCGCATAGCTCTTTTGACGATCCCAGCCTACTGCCATACGATTACGAATCTGTATAATCTTTTTAGAGGTTTCGTTCATAAGTTCCGGACCAGTGAGCTGACTCTCGCCCACCTCAGCCTAACAAAGAAGAAACCGACATTTCCTTCCGTAAAGAGCCTCGAACGGAGTTGCTTTAATGCTAGAATGGTAGCTTTTGTTGTAAGAGAACTACACCAATGGTAGATGACTCTCCCAACTCTTGCCAAAGTCTATAACACATGCGCGAAGCAAATCTGCTAGCATTTGAATTGTCAGCTCACTTTGACCATCAGTTTCGGATGATAAGCCGTACTCATATCCAGCTGAGTACCTAATGCTTTATGCAAAGCTTTCCTAAAAAGCGAAGTGAAACGAGAATCACAATCAGAGATGATGGAAACAGGCACCTCATGCCGAGAAACCACTTCCTTAAGATAGATACGAGCTAACCGCTCCAAACTGTCGCTTTCCTTAATAGCTTGGAAGTGTGTAGATTTTGTCAATTGATCGACAATCACCCAAATAGTATCACAACCACTTGGTGATCTCGGAATCTTGGTTACAAAATCCATATTGATTCGTTCACACTTCCATTCGAGAATTTCAGGTTGCTGAAGAAGACCAGACTGCTTCTGATACCCAACCTTGACTTTAGCACAAGTCAAACACTTGCTCACATATGAAGTTATATCAGACTTCATATTTGGCCACCAATAAAGTATCTTTAGGTCCTGATGCATCTTATCGAAGCCGGGGTGAACCAAATAACGGGATTTATGAGCTTCATCCAAGACAAGCTCTCGCAAATTCCCAAATACCAGAACCCAAACACGTTCTGCAAAAAAATGTAGACCATCTGACCTGAGCTCCAGGTGCCTGTCGGCATCATGCATGGTTTCAGCTTTAAGATTTTCCTCCTTCAAAGCTTCTTGTTGTGCAGAACGGATTTGGTCAAGCAAACCAAAATGGATAGTGAGCTGCAAAGCTCGAACACGATGTGGCTTAATGGATTCCTTCCTGCTTAAGATGTCTGCCACAACATTTGCCCTACCAGGATGGTATTTAATAGTGCAATCATAATCGTTCAGAAGTTCGACCCATCAGCGCTGTCGCATGTTCAAATCCTTCTGATCAAAGATATGCTGAGTACTCTTGTGATCGGTGTAAATGGTGCACTTGGTACCGTACAAGTAGTGTCTCCAGATCTTCATAGCAAAAACAACTGCACCTAGTTCCAGATCATGGTAGTATAGTTCTTCTCGTGAATCTTAAGCTGATGAGAAGCATAAGCGATAACCTTCTCGCGTTGCATCAACACACAACCGAGACCCCAGATAGAAGCATCACAACCGACAACAAAATCATCCCTACCCTTAGGCAAGGATAATATGGGCACATAACAGAGTTTAAGCTTTAGTGTCTGAAATGCCAACTCCTAAGAATCACCCCAATCGAACTTTCGGTCCTTCAGGGTAACAGATGTGAGGGGTTGAGCAATCTTCGAAAATCCCTCAATAAAGCGGCGATAGTAACCTGCGAGACCTACGAATTACCACACCTCAGATGGCGTCTTCGGTGCTTCACAGTCTTTGATGGCTTCTCTCTTAGTTGGATCGACATGAATTCCTTACTCATTAACCACATGACCAAGGAACTGGACTTCACGCAACAAGAAGTCACATTTTGAGAGCTTAACATAGAGTCGTTCTTTTCGCAAGAGTTCCAAGACAAGTCGCAGGTGTTCCTCATGGTCTGCCTTGCTCTTGGAATAGATTAGGATGTCCTTAATAAAGACAATGATGAACTTATCAAGATAAGGGTTGCAAACACAGTTCCTCAAATCCATAAATACTGCTGGGGCATTGGTGAGACCGAAAGGCATGACATGAAATCAAAATGGCCATACCGTGTTCGAAAGGCAGTCTTCGGAATATCGGCTTCATGCACCCTAAGCTGATGGTACCCGAATCTCAGATCAATCTTCAAATAATAATTGGAACCCTGAAGCTAGTCTAATAGGTCATGAATACGGGGAAAAGGATAGCGATTCTTGATCGTCACCTTGTTTAGCTCACGGTAGTCAATGCACATACGGAGGCTTCCATTTTTCTTCTTGACAAATAGGATAGGGCTCCCCACGGAGATGAACTAGGCCGAATGAAACCTTTCTCCAATAATTTCTACAGCTGGTTGGATAATTCCTGCATCTTGGGAGGTGCAAGACGATAAAGGGCTCGAACGATAGGAGCTGCACTAGGTGCAAGATCAATACAAAACTCAACTTGACGTTGAGGCGAAAGACCAGGCAAATCATTAGGAAATACATCAGAAAAGTCATGCACAATAGGAATGTCTTCAATCTTCTTCTCTTCGGTAGATGATACAGAAACAAGCGTCAGAATGGTGGTATACCCCTTCCGAAGATACTTGTCGGCCTTCATACAAGAAATGATACTTAGAGAAACACCACTCTTCTCACCATAAACCAATAAAATCTCACCGCAGGGAGTGGAAGTCGAATGATCTTATCAAAACAAATAATCTCAACCCAATACAAGGATAATCAATCCATACCCACGACGACGTCAAAACTACCCAAATCAACCAGCATAAAATCAATGGGGAAGACAAAACCGATAGTTCAAGGTGAGAGTCCTTAAAAATGTGTGTAGCCTTGATTTGTTTACCATTAGCCAATTCTATCAAGTACTTAGCCTCTAAAGGTGTAGGTACTATGTCTAGCAACTGACTAAATTTAGCAGATACGAAACCCTTATCAGCACCAAATCAAATAAAACTAAAGCATAGCAATCATTGAGAAGAAACATACCGGTAACTGTCTCTGGGTCCTATCAGGCTTTTCCCGAACCAATGACAAAGGCACGTGCATTCCTGCCGCCACCCCCGTTGTTGCCATTACAGTTCCCATTTTTCACAACATCATGGAAATCCCTCTTAAAGTGACCCGTTTGACCACAGTTATAACAACCCTGATTTTCCTGTGGAGCGGGAGCAGTAGTAGCAGCCTGAACCTGCTTAGGCTGAAGATTGACCCTACAATGCTTAGCAAAATGACAGGCCCGATTACAATGATTGCAACAAAACTTATCACAATTATCCACATGATGGAACCAACACAGATTACACTTCAGATTCTCCCCAGCATATCCCCATTGTTTCTGACAAGACAATGACGAGCCTGACGCTTCAAACTTCTTTGACTGCCGATGAGGCTGAACTGGAGCCGAATTCTTAACAACATTCTCCTATTTTCTCTTGTTGTTCTCAGGGACTTTCAGAGCAGCGCTCTTGGGAGGCAAGACACCTTCTTCAACCTTTTGATTGGTCAGCTTATGAGTCAACCTGATAGTCCCTTAAAAAGTAGTAGAATCATTCACAGTCACTAACCCACGAACTTTCGGCACTAACCCAACAATGTAGTGCTCAATCCTCCTATACATCGGTGTGGTCAACTCTGGACACATAACTGCCAGCTTATGATGCCTAGTTGTGTACTCCTCGATCTCCGATCCCACCATCTTGTGATTCCACATCGGTGTGGTCAACTCTGGACACATAACATCCACCTCGTCTCGAGGGCAGTATTCACTCTTCAAATGGTAAACAAACTCATTCCAAGGCATAGGATTGGCTTCCCCTAAGCCAAGAGTTTGGGTAGTAGAATTTCACCATGTCAAAGCAGGACCTTCCAAGGTACCTGAAACAAACTTTCACGTGATCCACTCCCGGACAGTTGCACATAGCAAAAACGGACTCGATCTTCTCCAACCATCTGAACAATCCCACTGAAACTATAAGGCTTGCAGTTCATGAACATATTAAACGTGCACACAGTCTGCACATGAGGAGGTGGTTGCTAGTTAGCAGCATTCCCTGTATAAACAAACAACACTGTTTCACCAAAACGGGTCAAATTACCAGAAGAATAGGTAAGATTTGTAGTAATCAAATTACAACCGAGGCCTTGCTGAGCAGCCTGGAAAGCAACAAGAGAAATAGACATATGCTCCTGGATCAAGTTGTTCAGCTCTTACTGGGTCATGTTGACATTACCACGACCCCCACCGCGACCACCGCCACCGCCACGACCACCATTACGTCCACCATTGCGTCCACCACGACGACCACCACAGAAACCTGACATCTTCTGGCATTCACAAAGAATAAGATATTCAGAATCATCACTAGTATGGAACCACTAGTAATTATGATATAGAATCATCCCGATCTGACCAATTTGTATTTACTACAAATCATCCGATCAAGATATCATAAGAGTCTCCAAGTGAACAGTCACTTAGAGGTGTACTATAATGAGTACAAGTGCAAGATAGTGTGTGTAGGCAAGTGTGTGCATTGGAGTATAGAAAGGAGATGTCCGAATCCTAGACAAATCTCTAGAATACGCCAAAGCTACTCCAACGTAGACCACTGTCGTGCAAGGATCCACAAGCTAGCCCCTTCGTCTTCAATTCCCGAAGAAGAAGAAAAAACAGAAGATAGAAACAAATAATAGATAATATGGATGATGCAACATGTAAATGATAATGATACCGACACCCCTGAAATGTTAGTAAGTTTCCCACTTCTTATGACTCATAAGTGTGTGATCGTCTCATGTGTGAGACTCGGCTATAAACTAGCTTCTACATGAAATCCTAGTTCACTATAACTATTGGCTTTGATACCAATCTGTCACACCCTTAAATTTCACTTGCGGGGTTTTACCATGAGATGCGTGACACACCAAGATCCAAGTCAACGGTCATATAATAAACGACAACTATATGAATAAAAACAACGTAAACCAAACCATGCAGTTTTAAGAAAAGTGTCGACCAAATACAGCGGAAGAAAAATAGTTTACAATCCTCAAAAGAAAGGAAAGGTAAATGTTTAAAAGTTCAACACAATGCATGAACCGTAGATGTCGTGCGACTCCATGCGCCTATCCAAATCCGCTACCTTTGCGATCTGATAAAACATGCTAAAAATGACAACATAATATGCTGGTGAGTTCACAGGTTTAACAAAACGTTTCATAAGTTTGAAAGATCAATCCCGTTACTACTATGTTATTCGAATGTCAGCCAGACGTTATGTATGTTACTACTACGAGCGAATCACATAAACATGCATTCACAAGTTGTCAATTAGTCATAGAAAATATAATACTTGATAGCTTATCCCAACCACGTATTTCCACCAACAACAGGAGTCGAGATTCATGTGTATGTGTGTGTGTTTCCCTCAATGATTCCTCAATTCATTAAATCCTGGACAACACGTGAGTGCAAACCAACTCCCGATGATTCCCTGAATCATCGAACCGACTCAACTAACCCAGTTAAGTACGTTAAATAAATGTTTTGCTAATATAGACTTGTATGTTTGTAAAAAGTAATAACCTGTGTTTTCTGGGTGTCACAACACCATAGAAAATAATCTCAACACTATTACCACCATTATCCTGTAGTAAAACACATACAGTATACCACATAAAATAACAACCATGTTAATATTAAAAAGTAAACATTTTATTTATGCCTGCATACCAATATACATATGCATATACTTCTAATGTTGATTATTTAAACAGGGTGCTACAATTGAAGCTATCAGCAACAAATGTGATAAAGCATTCTTAGAGTCCAGACTTGTGTTGCAGTATTGTTACCGTCTGGTAAATTATTTGTCTGTCAAAGGAATGATGAACCATGATGTTTAACAACATTATCATGTTTTAAGAATCACCAGAGATGGTCTGTAGATTTCGAGTGCCATGTTTAGTATTGTGAATCGTTGCATTTGACTAATGTAAATTTTTCATTATTGGGCGGAACAGTATTTAGAACCAAATTCAATTTTAAGATTTTGAGTTTTACTTGGTCATGAAATGGTGTTATGATTCAACATCCATATTAACATTAAACATGACTAAGTTCTTTAATTGCTTCCAAATTATGTTGATCTGTAATCCAACTTTCACCTACATTTTAGTTTTTAATTTAATGTCTATTCAAGCTTTATAATATTTTCCCCTAAAACAACACGTTAGCTGCTATATGTTTACCTGTGCATTAATGGAATGTACTTTATAACAATATTAGTTACATATTTTTAAAGTTTTAGCTATAAAACATTTCGTTGTAAGTGAAATTTGTATTCTTTCAGTTAATTAATAAATATCCATTTCTTTTAGATTCTTTCAGTAAAACATGCAATGAAATAATCACTTATACATAACACATTTCTTTGTTGTACATTTCAATCTAGACGTCGATATTGACTAAGTCAAACATCGAAAGATCAACAAAAATGAGCAGGTCATCACGATATTTACAAATATTTTTAAAACACAATAGTTTAAAATTTATGATAGGATTAAATAAAAGAATAGGGAGAAAAGTGTAACTACTAACTACAAATGAAGAAACTAACGTAACTAAAATGAGGTACTAAAGTGTAAAAGTTTTTAAATGACTTAGGAGACTGGGTGCAGCAATATTAGTATTAGGTATATGAGGATATATTGTGACTTCGATCAAGTAAGTTTGTAAACATGAAGGTATAAAACAGGTTGAAATAATAAGTTTGGAAAAACCATGTTCATTTTTAACTGTATGATGACGCAACATGTCACACCCTCAAAATCCACTTGCGGAGTTTTACCGCGAGGCGCATGACAAACCAGGATCCAAACCAACGATCACAATAAACAAGTCTAAATTAACATATGCAATTTCAAAAACATAGTTTAAATCTCCAGTTACAGCGGAAGCTTATTCTCAAAACATAATCCAAAAGTAAACCAAATGTTCAATGTTTGAAAACCATGCAATCCTAACTAGACGCCGTGCAGACGCGTGCGCCCTAGTTCCATTGTGCTACCTTAGCGACCTGAGAAAACATGTAAGAGTTTACGTCAGCACAAAAATGCTGGTGAGTTTACAGGTTTTGTAATCCAAGTACCAAGTTCAACCTGTCCATACTACAACAATTTGCAAACCAAGGTACGCTAGCTAGGCGCATGTTTTATTACTACCACGATTGGAAAACCATTACTAACTCGCAAACCAGATGTCGTGCCCGAATAGTAAACCAGTTCCTGTTTGAGACAATATGCACTCGCCCGGCCCTCCAAGCCGACGAGCGGGGTTGGTCACTCTCAATAGATCTATTCACATTTCCCCGTTGTGCTAACCCGCACATTCATGGTTTCCCCCGGGACTTCCAAAGATCGTATAGTAAACCATAGAAACCCATAGTATGACAGTTGTTACCAAGACATAAGTTTAACACATGTTTTCTCCCCCAAAAAGTGAAACCAGTTAAAAGAGGGGCCGTAAACTCACCTTAGGTTGCGTTACTTCGATATACAAATAATATCAACAAGCTATGCTAGCCCCGTACAGCGGCGACCTAACATATGACAGTTACAAGTACTTAGACTAATAACCCGTAGGTTAGTTAGTCCCTAGATGTCCAGACCATAACCAAGTTCGTTTGAAAACACCGTGACTGTTAAATTAACCCAAAGTACAAGACTCGACATCCCATTGGTGACCCGAGACTCCCCGTGTTATACTTGTACTCACAAACATACAATCATGCAATCACACTTAACATACGTTAAACTCCAACAAGTTATAGCACGTAGTTCAAGTATCACATAAATAAGTCCGAACACATGTTACCAAGTTACTAGATATGTTACGGGGTTCCTAGCATGTTCTTAGGTGTCAAATCGGGTCCCGATATGTCAAAATATACTTACAGCAGCAGTACAGGCGATTAGGAAAAGTCAACTAGCGATTATGAAAGTCAACAGGCATTGAGGAATGCTAATTGCCTATACTATAGGCAATTAGGGTCATAAGACATGAGTCTATAGGCAATTAGGTCATAAGACATGAGTCTATAGGCAATTAGGTCATAAGACATGCATTTCAGGACTTAACTAGCAATTAGGATCACAATTTCATGCAACGAAGGCAATTAGCCCCCAATTGCCTATACTATAGGCGATTAGGGTGTCATATCAGGCGATTAGCCTCCTAATCGCCTATAGCATAGGCGATTAGGGTTGCTAATCGCCTACAGCATTGCTGTTCCGGTTTTTCGCGCGTTTAACACTCCAAATCAATCCCAGAACGTGTGTAAACATCAAATATCAACCAAACAACTATATTAAACATATTTCCATCAAAATCCTTCGTTTAACCTCGATCTATCAGCCCTGAATGCAATCATGTATCTTAAAGACAATACACATAACATGAAACATCACATTAGCATGCAAAACCGTAACCCTAATTAACAATAACTCAGATTTCATTATCATGCCATCATCATCAATCTGTAACTACCTTAATAACATGTTAATCATCTTTCATGAATCATAAAAACCCTATCTTTTAATCATAAACACACATACAACATGCATGATAGTTTGAATCCGATTAACAATGCTTATTAACGATTTTCAGAAGACTTATTTGTTTTAAAACAGGTCTGGACCATTAGGGATTCAATAAAAACGTTAATAAAGGTTGCATGAATGAAAACCACACCTTAGATTTGTGATAGATTGATGTAATAGGCTTGAAATCTTGTGTTTTGATCCAAAATCGTGTTCCAGAGGTTGTGTGTGTGTTTGGGCGAGTTGTGGGACGACTAGGGTTGCTAATATGAAGTTTAGGAGGTCAAGTATTGTATTTATAGTCATTTTTAGTCGTCCAACACGTTCCATGCGATTATGCAGCAGTTACACGCGATTAGGGTTGCTAATCGCATGACATTTCATGCAATTAGGGTCTAATCGCCCCCTAGGTCATGCAATTAGCACCCAATCGCCCCCAATGAGGCCCAATCGCATCCCCTATAGGCGATTAGCCTCCCCTAATCGCCTATAGGGGTTGGTTCCGTGTATTTTGCGCGTTAAACCCCGTTTTAACATATGTTAACACATTTTCACATACCGACAAGTCACATAATGATTGTAAACACATAATACTTGCAAACAAACATATTCACCCCCGCTCACCAATTTCCGGGACTCGAGACTTGTATGTTCCCTATGCTCTGACGATTCTACGAATCGTCACCACTTGTACACTTGGTTAAGGACTGACATCTAATGCACCTCTAGACTAACATCCGATAATCCTCTATACTAGACTGATACTTCCCGAACCATAACACGACTTAACTAACCCAGTTAAGTATAATATACGCGTGACTCGCTAAGGTAGACTATGATCTAGACCACGTTGTTAACCAGAATTTGCCGGGTGTCACATCATCCCCACGTTAAAAGAATTTTCGTCCCGAAAATTGCACAAGCACCAAAAGGAATAACAAAAGAAACAGACAAAAGATAGAAACCAAGAGAGAGATTTACCCGAGTTGTCACATCATCCCCACGTTAAAAAGGAATCTCTCCCCGAGATTCATTCAGCAGTAGTGGTAACATATCTCGATTCGAACGCTTCCTTAGAAAAGAGATGAGGATACTTAGACTTCATCTGATCCTCCCGTTCCCAAGTGTACTCTGGTCCCCGGTTCGAGTTCCAGCGAACCTTAACAATGCGAATCTTGCTATGACGTAGGCTACGAATCTTGTAGTCAAGGATCTCAACGGGTTCCTCCACAATCCGAAGACGATCATCCACCTTGATCTCTTCCAGTGGAACAATAAGAGACTCGTCAGCCAGACACTTCTTTAAGTTGGACACATGGAAGACGTTATGTACGTTGCCGAGCTCCGTCGGTAAATCAAGACGATACGCCACCGGTCCAATCCGTTCCAGGATCGTAAATGGACCGACATACCGAGGGTTGAGTTTGCCATGCTTCCCAAAGCGTATGACGCCCTTCCATGGTGAAACTTTTAGAAGTACCCTGTCATCAACTTGGAATTCCAATGGCTTGCGACGCTGATTGGCATAACTCTTTTGCCGATCCCGTGCTGCTGCTAACCGGTTACGAATCTGTACGATCTTTTCCGAAGTTTCGTACACTAGCTCAGGCCCAGTGAGTTGACTCTCACCCACCTCAGCCCAACAAAGAGGAGACCGGCATTTCCGCCCGTACAGTGCCTCGAACGGAGCTGCCTTGATGCTCGTGTGGTAACTGTTGTTATAAGAGAATTCTACTAACAGTAGATGAGCTTCCCAACCTTTGCCAAAATCGATCACACATGCTCGCAGCATGTCTTCTAAGGTTTGAATCGTGCGTTCACTCTGTCCGTCAGTCTGTGGGTGATAAGCTGTACTCATGTCCAGCTGGGTACCCAAAACCTTGTGCAAAGACTTCCAGAAGTGAGAAGTAAAGTGGGAGTCACGATCCGAAATAATAGAAACCGGCACCCCGTGCTTAGAAACAACTTCCTTCAGATAGAGACGAGCCAAACGATCCATGGTGTCGGTCTCCTTAATAGCGAGAAAATGGGCTGATTTCGTCAACCGATCAACAATTACCCATATCTTATCATTCCCGCTCGATGACTTAGGTAGTTGCGTGACAAAATCCATCGTAATCCGTTCCCACTTCCACTCCGGAATTTCAGGTTGTTGCAAGAGACCCGACGGTTTCTGGTATTCCACCTTGACCTTAGCACAGGTCAAGCATTTGCTCACGTATGAGGCTATATCTGACCTCATGTTTGGCCACCAGTAAAGCACCTTCAGATCTTGGTACATCTTATCCGAACCAGGATGAATAGAATACCGGGACTTGTGAGCCTTATCTAAAACAAGCTCCCGAAGTCCCCCGAATAAAGGAACCCATATGCGTTCTGCGAAGTAGTGCAGGCCATCAGGCCTTCGCTCGAGGTGCTTGTCGGCACCGTGCATAGTCTCAGCTTTAAGGTTTTCCTCCTTCAAAGCTTCTAACTGAGCAGAACGGAGTTGGTCAGGTAGAGAGGAATGAATGGTGAGTTGCAACGCCCGAACGCGACGAGGTTTAATTGAATCCTTCCTGCTCAAGGCGTCTGCTACTACATTCGCCTTGCCAGGATGGTACTTAATGGCGCAATCATAGTCGTTCAGAAGTTCAATCCAACGACGCTGTCGTATGTTCCAATGTTGTTGGTCGAAAATATGTTGAAGACTCTTGTGATCGGTGTAGATGGTGCATTTGGTACCGTACAAGTAATGTCTCCAAATTTTCAACGCGAAAACCACTGCACCCAACTCCAAGTCATGGGTGGTGTAGTTCTTCTCGTGCACCTTGAGTTGACGAGAAGCATACGCAATCACTTTCTCGCGTTGCATCAACACGCAACCGAGACCATGAATAGAAGCATCACAGTAAACAACGAAATCATCAGGGCCTTCAGGTAAGGACAAAATAGGAGCAGAACACAGTTTAGACTCCAGTTCTTGAAATGCCGACTCTTGTGGTTCACCCCAGTCGAATTTTCTATCCTTCTGAGTAAGAGCAGTGAGGGGTTGAGCGATCTTCGAGAACCCCTTAATGAAACGACGGTAATAGCCCGCAAGGCCTAGAAATTGCCGCACCTCAGTTGGCGTCTTTGGTGCTCCCCAGTCCTTGATCGCTTCGATCTTAGCTGGATCGACATGAATTCCTAGTTCATTAACCACATGTCCTAGGAACTGAACTTCGCGTAACCAAAAGTCACACTTTGAGAACTTAGCGTAAAGTTGTTCCCGTCGCAAAAGTTCCAAAACCAAACGCAGGTGTTCCTCGTGTTCGGTCTTGTTCTTGGAGTAAATCAGGATATAATCAATAAACACGATAACGAACTTGTCAAGATATGGTTTGCAAACGCGATTCATCAAGTCCATGAAAACCGCCGGTGCGTTGGTGAGACCGAAAGGCATGACCAAGAATTCGAAATGGCCATAACGTGTACGAAAGGCAGTCTTTGCAACGTCAGCTTCCCTTACGCGCAACTGGTGATAACCGGACCTTAAATCAATCTTGGAGTAGTAACTAGAACCCTCGAGCTGGTCGAATAGATCATCAATACGTGGTAGAGGATAACGGTTCTTGATGGTCAATTTGTTCAATTCTCTGTAATCCACACACAATCGAAAACTTCCATCCTTCTTCTTAACGAACAGAATCGTGGCTCCCCAAGGGGAAGAACTTGGTCTGATGAAACCCTTGTCCAAGAGTTCCTGTAACTGACTAGACAATTCCTGCATCTCGGGAGGTGCAAGACGGTAGGGGGCTCGAGCAATAGGAGCAGCCCCTGGTACAAGATCAATACCGAACTCAACCTGACGATGGGGAGGAAGACCAGATAAATCATCGGGAAATACATCAGGAAACTCGCGTACAACAGGAATATTGTCGATCTTCTTCTCATCGGTAGAGGAAACAGATAAAAGTGCCAAAACGGCCGAGTAACCCTTTCGAAGATACTTAAGGGCTTTCATACTGGAGATGAGGTTTAGTGGAGCACTGCCCTTGATACCGTACACAGAAAGAAATTCTCCATCAGGGAGAGGAATCCGAATAATCTTTTCGTAACAAACGATCTCCGCGCGATATAAAGACAACCAATCCATGCCAACCACAACGTCAAAACTACCCAAAGGTACCGGCATAAGGTCGATGGGGAACGACAAACCCGACAACTCTAGTTGACACTCCCGAAGGATACAAGTAGCTTCAATCTTTTTACCGTCAGCCAACTCAATTATATACTTAGCCTCTAATGGTACGGGTACTACATCTAGCAGTCGACTAACTTCCATAGATATAAAACTCTTATCGGCACCGGAATCAAATAAAACACTAACAGAGCGATTATTGAGAAGGAACGTACCGGTAACTGTGTCAGGATCCTGTCTAGCCTCAGCGGCTCCAATGACGAAGGCACGTGCATTCCTGCCGCCGCCCCCGTTGTTCCCGTTACCGTTGTTCACACCCTGCTTCAGTTTCGGGCAATCCTTCTTGTAATGCCCAGTCTCCCCACAGTTGTAACATCCCTGTCTTCCCGTAGTTCCTTGAGTAGTAGGAGCCGAGTTAGTAGTTGGGGCCTGGGTCGATGGAAGTGTCGCCCGACAGTCTTTAGCAAAATGCCCCAGTCGCTGACAGCGATGACAACGATTACGGTCGCAGTCCCCCTGATGATGACGCCCACATTTGTTACATTTAGGTAATTTCCCCGCATAACCACCCTGTTTGTTACCAGTAGAAGAAGAACCCCCGCTATCGAACCTCTTACCTTGCTGTGCTGGCACAGATCCTTTCCCCTCATTATCCCATTTACGCTTGTTATTCTCCGGGGCCTTGACAGTCGAACCCTTAGCAGGCAAGATACCCTCATTCACCTTCAAGTTTGTCATCCTGTGAGCCGATCGGACCACCTCTGAGTATGTAGGATGATTTCCCGCAGCCACCAACCCTGCAATTTCTGGCACTAACCCCGAGATATAGTGTTCGATCCTCCGGTATTCTGGAACATGCAGATCAGGACACAGCACTGCCAACTCATTACGCCTTACCGTATACTTCTCAATCTCGGACCCAGTCATCTTGAGGTTCCACACCTCGTGCTCTAACTTCTGAACTTCTTCTCTGGGACAGTACTCTCGCTTCAACAGTTGGACAAAATTTTCCCAAGGCATAGCATACGCCTCCCCTATACCCATATTCTGGGTGATGTTATTCCACCAGGTCAAAGCAACATCCTGGAATAACGCAACAGCATACTTGACTCGATCCTCTGGGAGACAGTTGCACATCAGAAACACTGACTCCACCTTTTCCAGCCACCTGAGCAAACTCACCGCACCCTCAGTGCCAGAGAATTCCTGGGGCTTACAGTCCCGAAACATCTTGTAGGTACACATGGGTGGGGGTGGACTAACAGGACCACCACCACCATTGTGCCCTAACTGAAAGGCAGCTTGCAGTAAGTTGTTCAGGTCTTCTTGTGATAGGTTAACACCTCCACGACCACCACCACCACCGCGACCACCACCACGTCCACCATTGCGGCCACCTCCACGTCCTCCTCGTACTCCAGACATGATTCTGACAGAAAGAACGAGAAAATTTAGTTTCACAGCTAATGGTAACCACTAGCATTTACAAAATCAAAGCTAGATCCAACTAAGGACTATCCATTCAAACCCAGAGCTCACTAGGGCTTTCATGCATTTCGGTTTATGATTTTGTGTGCACCCAAAATGATAAACCGCTCTACATGGTCCTCCAAGTGTTCTCCTAGTTCGAAGTTCAAATCACCGAACATGGACTCTTTGCTATACACCGTAATGCTACGGTAGTTTATGGCAAGTGTTTCTATTGGAGTATGAAAGGGAGATGTCCGAGCCTTGGACAAATCTCAAGAGTACACGATTTACCCCAATATACCACACTGCCTAGAAAGCAAGTAACCCGACATAAGATAGAACGGATGATGTAACATAGGAAGGTCAGATGACTTAGAGACACCCCGACAAGCCCATACGTAATCCACCATAATGTTTAGTACCATGTGATCGTCTAGTGTGTGCGACTCGGATATAGTCTAGACTCTACATGCAGTCCTAGTTCACTATAACCTGGCTCTGATACCAATCTGTCACACCCTCAAAATCCACTTGCGGAGTTTTACCGCGAGGCGCATGACAAACCAGGATCCAAACCAACGATCACAATAAACAAGTCTAAATTAACATATGCAATTTCAAAAACATAGTTTAAATCTCCAGTTACAGCGGAAGCTTATTCTCAAAACATAATCCAAAAGTAAACCAAATGTTCAATGTTTGAAAACCATGCAATCCTAACTAGACGCCGTGCAGACGCGTGCGCCCTAGTTCCATTGTGCTACCTTAGCGACCTGAGAAAACATGTAAGAGTTTACGTCAGCACAAAAATGCTGGTGAGTTTACAGGTTTTGTAATCCAAGTACCAAGTTCAACCTGTCCATACTATAACAATTTGCAAACCAAGGTACGCTAGCTAGGCGCATGTTTTATTACTACCACGATTGGAAAACCATTACTAACTCGCAAACCAGATGTCGTGCCCGAATAGTAAACCAGTTCCTGTTTGAGACAATATGCACTCGCCCGGCCCTCCAAGCCGACGAGCGGGGTTGGTCACTCCCAATAGATCTATTCACATTTCCCCATTGTGCTAACCCGCACATTCATGGTTTCCCCCGGGACTTCCAAAGATCGTATAGTAAACCATAGAAACCCATAGTATGACAGTTGTTACCAAGACATAAGTTTAACACATATTTTCTCCCCCAAAAAGTGAAACCAGTTAAAAGAGGGGCCGTAAACTCACCTTAGGTTGCGTTACTTCGAAATACGAATAATATCAACAAGCTATGCTAGCCCCGTACAGCGGCGACCTAACATATGACAGTTACAAGTACTTAGACTAATAACCCGTAGGTTAGTTAGTCCCTAGATGTCCAGACCATAACCAAGTTCGTTTGAAAACACCGTGACTGTTAAATTAACCCAAAGTACAAGACTCGACATCCCATTGGTGACCCGAGACTCCCCGTGTTATACTTGTACTCACAAACATACAATCATGCAATCACACTTAACATACGTTAAAGTCCAACAAGTTATAGCACGTAGTTCAAGTATCACATAAATAAGTCCGAACACATGTTACCAAGTTACTAGATATGTTACGGGGTTCCTAGCATGTTCTTAGGTGTCAAATCGGATCCCGATATGTCAAAATATACTTACAGCAACAGTACAGGCGATTAGGAAAAGTCAACTAGCGATTATGAAAGTCAACAGGCATTTAGGAATGCTAATTGCCTATACTATAGGCAATTAGGGTCATAAGACATGAGTCTATAGGCAATTAGGTCATAAGACATGAGTCTATAGGCAATTAGGTCATAAGACATGAGTCTATAGGCAATTAGGTCATAAGACATGCATTTCAGGACTTAACTAGCAATTAGGATCACAATTGCATGCAACGAAGGCAATTAGCCCCCAATTGCCTATACTATAGGCGATTAGGGTGTCATATCAGGCGATTAGCCTCCTAATCGCCTATAGCATAGGCGATTAGGGTTGCTAATCGCCTACAGCATTGCTGTTCCGGTTTTTCGCGCGTTTAACACTCCAAATCAATCCCAGAACGTGTGTAAACATCAAATATCAACCAAACAACTATATTAAACATATTTCCATCAAAATCCTTCGTTTAACCTCGATCTATCAGCCCTGAATGCAATCATGTATCTTAAAGACAATACACATAACATGAAACATCACATTAGCATGCAAAACCGTAACCCTAATTAACAATAACTCAGATTTCATTATCATGCCATCATCATCAATCTGTAACTACCTTAATAACATGTTAATCATCTTTCATGAATCTTAAAAACCCTATCTTTTAATCATAAACACACATAAAACATGCATGATAGTTTGAATCTGATTAACAATGCTTATTAACGATTTTCAGAAGACTTATTTGTTTTAAAACAGGTTTGGACCATTAGGGATTCAATAAAAACGTTAATAAAGGTTGCATGAATGAAAACCACACCTTAGATTTGTGATAGATTGATGTAATAGGCTTGAAATCTTGTGTTTTGATCCAAAATCGTGTTCCAGAGGTTGTGTGTGTGTTTGGGCGAGTTGTGGGATGACTAGGGTTGCTAATATGAAGTTTAGGAGGTCAAGTATTGTATTTATAGTCGTTTTTAGTTGTCCAGCACGTTCCATGCGATTATGTAGCAGTTACACGCGATTAGGGTTGCTAATCGCATGACATTTCATGCAATTAGGGTCTAATCGCCCCTAGGTCATGCAATTAGCACCCAATCGCCCCCAATGAGGCCCAATCGCATCCCCTATAGGCGATTAGCCTCCCCTAATCGCCTATAGGGGTTGGTTCCGTGTATTTTGCGCGTTAAACCCCGTTTTAACATATGTTAACACATTTTCACATACCGACAAGTCACATAATGATTGTAAACACATAATACTTGCAAACAAACATATTCACCCCCGTTCACCAATTTCCGGGACTCGAGACTTGTATGTTCCCTATGCTCTGACGATTCTACGAATCGTCACCACTTGTACACTTGGTTAAGGACTGACATCTAATGCACCTCTAGACTAACATCCGATAATCCTCTATACTAGACTGATAGTTCCCGAACCATAACACGATTTAACTAACCCAGTTAAGTATAATATACGCGTGACTCGGTAAGGTAGACTTTGATCTAGACCACGTTGTTAACCAGAATTTGTCGGGTGTCACACAACATTCCTAAAATCAGGATGTGATCAATGTTAAACACATAGTTTAAAACTTAAGTCATGGGTAAAAATGTTTTAACGCAAAACGAGTAATACCTTATAGTGTAAAAGTCATGAGCATAAGTGAAATAGTGTAAGCTTTAATGCGATAATATATCGAACAAAAGTTTTAGTAATGATGATAAGGGATTCAAAAGCGAATGATCAATGAATAATGGCATATGAAACATCAAGTGATTAAATGGAATCTTCAAATGATAAAGAAACATATATATCAATGATATAAACATTGGAATTGTTTCCATAGGAAACTTTGACTAACTAAAGTAATTGAAATGTTATTAATGACTTGTGGGGGCGTACTTTAGCCTATAAGTGAGTGCTCATCCCGGGAGTTCCCAGGTCGGCATACGGGTCCCTCGTCTGATTGGGATTTATGCGAAATGCCAGGTCTAGACAGAAAACTCAGGATACAGGCACTCACCCTTCCAGATTGCACGTGCCCTATCACTAGTAAATTCCAAAACTTTAGCGAGATTAAAAACGAGATGCAGACATAGATCCTTGAGATGTGGATTTCACTCCTAACTCAAAGATGTATTTCAAAATTGAAAACGATTGTGGAATGAAACTAATCACTAAGTTACGGATATCACTCCCAGCTTAGTGGTTAAGTTCCTTTTTGAAGGAAATACTCTTTGAGGTGTGGATGTCACTCCTATCCCAAAGGTATATTCCAAAGATGTATAACATATAGAGGAATGAAACTAATCACCAAGGTATGGATGTCACTCCTAACTTGGTGATATCGTTTCGTTTGTGAAATACGAGTGTCTTCTTCTCCAAGCAAAATATCGAAAGAATAATGAGAAAGAATCATAGCGAAAATATCTTGAAAGAAAATATAAGAATAAAGAGAAATATACACGAGAGGACTCGTGAATGTAAGCTTAGTTATAGACTAGGCTAAAAGGCATTCTAATAACCTAATTCCCTATAACCATGGCTCTGATACCAATTCTGTAACACCCCAACCGATGGCGGAATCATCGAGGTGTCACGTAGTGACGATTGTTCAAAAGCACATGGTACTAAAATGTAAATATTATTGTATAATTTAAATTGTCTTACATGGATGAAATGGGAAAAATACAAAAGTCTGAACAAAACATGAAATTTGAAATAAATTATTAAAAGCAAGCACTAAAATCCAATGCTATGGAACTAAGATCAAACTGCACCTGAAACATGTACAAAATAAGTTTTCTCAACATATGAAATGTTGATGAGCATTCCTAGTTTTAATATATATAGTAAGTTGGAAAATGTTATACAATTCAAGTGCAAAGCTATAGTGCATTTATGTAAATTATGTATCATACAAATGAGCGAAATCAATCCTGTGACTGTAAACTAGGTAGGTGTTTGGTGTTGTTGAGGTTCGGCCGAAGGTAATGAGAAGGGGAAAATGAAAGCTTGATTCTTGTAAGTTTGTATGTGTTTGTGTGAGTCACAATGATGATGTAGGTCCAGAATCCTCTCCGGGTATCAAACACACCTAATCGAGTGCGGAAAACAAGATTGAATGTAAGAACAATAAGGAAGAATGAAAACATAATGATTGCATTGCAAAGGTGCACACGACTTCTAAGAGTCATCTGGTACACCGAGTTTGAGTACAAGAGAGCAAATAACAACCAACTAGCAAAACCACAAGCAACCCCAAAAAGTTTTGGAACCCCCTACTTATAGTTGCATAGGGCGGTTCTCATACAATGGGCCCAAAGGCCGAACCCCACTAAACCACTAGACTAATAGCCCAAAATGTCTAATAGACCATGACAGACGCAAAAATCTAAATTATAGCCCTAAAATATTCCCCTAGGTTTGTGTCGTCTTGGTATGTCTACATCACTTCTTTCTAAGTAATAATTATTTTAAATACAAATCCAAAGTTCGATCATTCTAATCTGGAGCTTTTGTTAGTGCCAGTTTCACTTGTATTCTTGCTCCATCCTGGTTCATCTTCTTTGATCACCTTTTACTTAATAAACTCCATGATCCAGATGGTTTGACGTCTTTCTGAGATTTGGTTGTATCAACCATCTTTTGACCCAACCTAATCCTGAGTCCTCGGTGACGACCTTTTGACCCATGGATAATCATTTTATAATTTATATACAGTAGACGAGTCTCACGGCATCAGCAAAAATGTGAGCCTCGTCTAACATTTGATCCAAGTGAAGTACCATAGTGACACATGATGAGCGAAGACGTTTTCAGTGTCACGCCATCTACCCGTATCTGCTCACCACGCATTTTCAGCTGCATCCCGTTTTTAACGAAATATGGAAAGTGATCTTCCTTTGCCCATATAGCTTTAGGTGGTTCATCATCATCATCGTCCACACCTTCAACTAAAACACAAACCCTTATAGTAACATCATTTTCAAGTGTCATAATACTCCAAGTTCATGGCAAGCTTTCACAATTAAAGAACATAAGCTTAATCTTTTAACAAAATTTTGGACAAAAGTTAGATTCTAAGTTCAGATCTGAATTTTTAAGATAATCAAGGAGTTCTCGAACGAAGAAAACAATTTTGAGTGACACAAGGTTCTCGGGTGATCTAGGGATTCTCGAATGATCTTAGAGTTCTCGAGTGATTAAGAGTTCTCGAGTGATCTGTGGTTTCTCGAGTTACTCAGTGGTTCTCGAGCTGTTCAGGGGTTCTTGAATGGTCAGGGGTTCTCGAATGGTTAGGGGTTATTGGATGGCTAAAATCTTCAATATTTAATGTATATCACAGATCCCAAGGCGCGTGGTCCTCATGCGCCGCCCAGTTAACAAGATTCCAGCCTTCCGATCATCTTCTCCGATGATTTCAACATCTTGTAAAACACCATTTTGGTTCAAACATGACTTTTAACAATGATTTAAACAAACATCAACTACAATAGTCATGATTTTCATAACAAAGACTTCATCCTTTTCGTTTGACTCCTTCCTAAAAATAATACAACCATCATGGCTCACCGGTGATCGTTAATCAATATCAACGTTCACTGGTTCCTCGCCGAGCAAAGAATGTACCTTTAACCTGCAAGAAGGACATGATCCTCAGTTTGTCCTAGCTCCAAACACTGATTTTATCTTTTACAAAACTGAAGTGTGTGTTTGTGTGTGTGAGATAGTGAAGGTCCGGTTTCCAAAGTGGAAACCGTGTTACTTCCCTTGAGATAACACTAATGCAACCCCAACCCTTCCTTTTATAGCCAATAAAGTACAAGAGGTGAGATTTTGTGGAGCCTACCAAGTGTGCGGTAGGTCCGACTCCAATCCCAATACTGTCAAAGATCTTTTTGAGGTGGATTTTAATAAAAGTGGGTCCAGGTCAGATCATGAGCCAGTCAAGATTTTTACAAACATAAAAATAAAACTAAAATTAAACTAAACTAAGAGACACACAAAATTTAAAATATTTACACTCCAGCCAATATTTTTCACAACTTTGCTTAAGGGATCAAATCACTATGTTTCAGGCCAGACTACACTTATCAACACTGATCTACTTAGGCTGGTCTTAGCAATTACTGGTATATTTGTCCCCTTAAACTTATTTCCTTAGGCCTTCTTGTATGACAGCCCGTGATATAATTTTATCATGTTTTGGTGTATTAAAATGAACACTCAGGCAAGTCACAGTCAAATCCTAGAATCATAAATGGTATAGTCTATCATGCTAGTAGTTTCCCTACAACATATTTTTCACAGTATCTGTTCTAGAATTCTAAAACCTTGACTGGGACTGGGTTGAGAAGAGAAAAGAATAGATCAGTGAGAGATGTGGTGTAATATACAAATCAAATGATTTCTCAAATGATATAGGCCATGGGTTTTGGACTCTTGAGGGTCTCTTTTATGACGTCCTAACCATGTCCAGGTTAGCATATATCTAGATGCAGTAGAGGGACAGCCAGGACATCCGTGGACACAAAGGTCTCTTTTTTTTGGTGAATTTTGATCTACAACACGACAACAAAGAGACTAGGCCAGCATATATCTGGATGCGCAGAAGCCCCTTTGTTGCCTAACATCTCCAGGTCCTTGCTTACGCAAAACAGAGGAAATACAAGAGTTTTTCAGACAAGGTTTCAGACCTAGACCACAATGTTATGCTTCCAGACATCACACAAGCATTCAAATAGAAATTATACTCGATTCCAAATGATGTTTCCTACCAAGGTCATACCTTATCTTTATGTGCTTCACAAGATTAGTCATTTTTCCAGCTGTCAGGGCTAAGCCAACCAGTATATCACACCAGAGCCAAACCGTTTCGATACTCGCTTTACATGACCCAACCTTAATCCAGTTGTGAAAAATCATTTCATTTCCCGCATAACAGCAAAACTTTCTTTTTGTAATTTTTGAACTTTTATATTGTTTTTGTGTGTTTCTTGGATTTTTAAGACAAAACAAAATGAGCAATACCGAAAAGGCTCTATTTTTGTGTTTTTGGATTTTTTTATTGTTTTTGTATTTTTCTAAGGATACATCCCCTTAAATTTGTGCTGAAAATGAAATTGAAAGAACAAATTTACAAAACTTAAAACGAAGAAAAATATTTTTGTTTGACCAGGCTCAATCCCCAAACTGAACCATTATTAGTAGTGCTAAAAGAGCGACAAATCGAGCTCAATCAACGGTTTTGTAAAAAGATCGGCGACATTGTCGTCGATATGAATTTGTTCGGGAACAATTTAACCCTGGTTGAACGAGTCTCGGATGAAATGTTCTTTTTATGGCAATGTGCTTCGTTTTTGAAAAATATACTGGATTTTTCACAATTTGGATAGCGGTATCATTGTCACAATAAATAGGAGTGTGTGAGAAATTCAAACCGTAATCCACCAGTTGGTGATGCATCCATATGACCTGAGAGCAACACGCCGAAGCTGCAACATATTTAGCCTCTGCAGTTGAGACGGAGACTGCTTGTTGCTTCTTACATTGCCAAGAGATAAGCCTATCACCCAGATATTGACATCCCACTGAAGTGGATTTCCTGTCAATGTCACAACCTCCATAATCACTGTCAAAAAAAGAAAGCAATTCAAAAGGAGAATCTCTAGGATACCAAAGCCCGAATCTGGGTCTCCCTTTAAGGTATTTAAAGATTCTCTCTACAGCTTTAAGATGAGAGGTTTTAGGAGTAGCATGATATCATGCACACTGGCACAAAGCAAACATGATGTCTAGTCTGCTAGCGGTCACGTACATAAGCGAGCCAATCATGGACCAATACAAGGTCGCTTCCATAGGTTCTCCTTCCAGATCTTGAGTTAGACCCGGTCTTTCAGACATTGGGGTGTGGTTTATCTTTGCTTCAGTAAAGCCGAATTTTGCAAGTATATCAACCACGTATTTTTCCTTATGGATTAAAATGCCCTCAGGACTTTGTCAGATTTGTAAACCTAAAAAGAACTTCATTTTACCCAGTGCACTCATTTCGAACTGCCTTTTCATCACCTCCTCAAAATCCTTGCGTAGAGCATCACTAGTGGATCCAAAAATGGCGTCGTCCACGTAGATCTGCACAAGGATCTTGTCCTCATTTACTCTCTTTACAAATAATGTCTTATCGATAATGCCGCGGGTGTATCCATTGGCAAGTCAGTGATCGGTCAGTGTAGCGTACCATGCACGAGGTGCCTGGTGAAGATCGTACAGAGCTTTATCAAGCTTGTATACATGCCCCGGATATTTTGGATTTGTAATACCTGGTGGCTAAGATACGTAGATCTCCTTTTTAACCTTTCCGTAGAGAAAAGTTGTCTTAACATCCATTTGATAAACTGTAAAAACCCTTGAATGAGGCATAGGCCAGAAAAATCCTAATAGCTTCTAGACGAGCAACGGGAGCATATACTTCATTGTAATCCAGCCCCTCAATCTGCCTGAAACCTTGTACCACCAATCTTGCTTTGTTTCTAACAATTACCCCACTATCATCTCTCTTGTTTCTATAAACCCATCGAGTGCCAAGAGGACGTTTTCCTTAGGGTAGCTTCACCAGTTTCCAGACCTGTAACTTGTCAAAATGATTAAGTTCATCTTGCATGGCATCAACCCAGCTTGGTTCCCGCAGAACCGCAGTAGCAGTCTTTGGCTAAATATGTGAAATGAAGCACGAGTACAAGCATTTGTTAATGTTACCAGTTTGAATTCTTGTTAAAACACCAGTGTTCACAGGACCTATCACATCTTCAATCGGGTGATCACGTTGAACACTAGTTGGGATAGTTGTGTCTGGAATGATTGGGCTGTTGGTAACAATCTCCTCCATATCTGTTTCTTCAACTTCTTCGTCTTCACCTTCCTCCGTAGTGCATTAAGGAGGGACAGGATCATGAAAGTTAGAAGTCAAGTCTTCAGCAGATAATTCTTCATCATCTACATGTTGTGTAGGCTCTTCAAATGTAGCAGGAGATTTCTCTGAATGTGTTGTAGTGCCAGGCTCGTTTGTTGAAAATTGAAGAACAGGAGGGGTTTGCTGTACCAGTGGGTCTCTAGAACTTTTAGGTGGAGACCTAGGTAAAACATCCCCCTCATCCTCTGCAGTATCCAACAAAGAGGATGAGGTGCCAACAATGGACATTAACGAACCTGCAGAACCTACATTAACATTAGAAGGCACTTCATTAAGGATCTTGAAAGACTGAAATAAGGATTCATAATCAAACAACCAGTCGGGACCAACTCTAGCATCCGTATCGTTTTCCTCGAGCCAACACACGTCAAACGACTCTATGATCTATCTAGTCTGTTTATTGTAAACCCTATATGCTGTTTTGTCGGCATAGCCAACAAAATAGCAGTCGTCAGCCTTTGCATCAAATTTTGGTGTTGCGTCCAAGTGCAACAGAGTACATGGACGGCCAAAAGTTCGAAAATGCTTGATAGAGGGTTTTGTATTAAATAAGACTTCATAGGGCATCTTCATTCGTGCTTTATTGACCAGAACACGATTCTGCACATAGCATGCCGTATTTATAGCCTCAACCCAGAAGAAAGTCGGAAGCTTTGAATCACACAACATTGTACGAGCGACTTCAATTGGTGTGCGATTTCGTCTTTCAGCTACTCCATTTTGTTAAGGTGTTCTTGTAGAGATAAACTGGCGAGTGATCCCCTTCTGAGCACAGTAGTAGTTTAATTCAGCATTCTTGAATTCAGTCTCGTTGTCACAACGGATCCCCTTCACCTTGATGTTGGTCTAATTATCCATTAGAACAATAAATTGTTTAATTACTTCTTCAGTCTCACTTTTGTTAGCTAGAAAGAAAACCCAGGTAAAACGAGAGTAATCATCAGTAATTACTAAACAGTAAGCTTTGCGAGAAATGCTCAGCACATTCACTGTGCCAAACAGGTCCATGTGAAGTAGCTTAAGAAGAGAATCAATAGTATTCACCAACTTAGGATGATGAGGCTTTCGATGATGTTTTCCTTTTGCACAAGCAACACATTTTTCAATAATTATGAAATCTTTAACAGGTAAGTCTCTTACCAAACCCAATTTAGCAAGACGGTTCAAGTTTTTAGCGTTAGCATGTCTAAGACAACGATGCCACGGTATGGAATTATCTTGAGAAACTTTTGAAAACAGACATGTGACATTTTCAGAGGGAGGTTTGTTCATGTCAATGACATAAGCATTTCCTCTACGTTTAGACTTCAACAAAACCCATTATTAGTTAAATGAGTTTAATAGCCATTATCGCATATCTGTGATACGCTCAAAAGTGTAACACCCCAAAAATGTTAACTAATAATAGTATGGTGGAAATTATATATAATTATATACCTATGTGTATAAGTGTATAAGTATGAGTATGTATGTATGCGTGTATATGTATGTATGTAGATGTTGTACCCCTAGTTGTAAGTGGTGCATTGGTAATTGTACATTTGACAAACATAAAATTTACCAAGTTAGTCACTTGGGTAAATTGGTAAAAAAAAAAATCTAACTAATAAAGAGGGAGGGGTCAAATGGGAAATGACACACACTTGAGGGATGGTTTGGGGGAAAGACTAGAAGAGATAAGGTTAGGAGAGATTAAAAGAAAAAGAAAGAAAGAAAAGAAGAATAGAAACGCAGAGAAAGAGAGAGGAAGAGAGGGGTGACAAGAGGGTTCTCCTTAACAGCCCCTATAACTGAGATTAAGTGAGAAAAACACCTCTAATTCCGTGCATGTTCTTGGATTATTAACCCTCTTATGGTGCTAATCTCATTGGTAAGTTGTATGAATTATTTTGGTAGAGTTGGAAGTAGTTTGGTGGGATTCCATGATTATGTTGTGATAATTACTTCTTGTGGTTAGGAAAGCATGCTTGTGATGTGTAGTAGTGTAATATTGAAGAGATTGTATGTTAATTGCTTGTAATAGGGCTGAATTGAGAATGTGTTAAGTGGGTGTTGGGATGAAGGTTTCTGTTGACTTTTAAAAAGTCAAACAGGACCTTAATCACATAAGAACCCAATTGATTATGCTTATTGTTAAGAAATTCATAAATATTGTAAGTATAAGTATGGAATTGGGAATGTTGTGTCATAGAATGGTATAACCACTTGAATGTAGGAATATGCACACCAATTGTATGATGAAATGCCTAGTAACTTAGAATAGGTGAAATTGTGGGAAAAATACATGATAACTATGATGGTAGATGTTGTAGCTATATGGTTATGTTAGTTATCTACCTTGTACCAAGAGTGGTAAAGGGTAAAGTGCAAAGAGCTAAAGTATGAATTCCTTCGCTATGTAGGTGTGAAGGTGGAAAGTACAAGCGGTTACAAGGAGCAAGGTGCGCACGATAAAGGTAAGTTGGTTACTACCAACTACGTAGTCTAATGAGTATGTTAGTCATAGTTGTATGTATGCATTTTGTGATTGAAATTGGTAGAACGGAAGTAACATGAAGTATCCTTGTGGCTACACAAGGGTATACATTGGTAGAATGGTTTAAATGGTGGAAGCACCCTTAACGGGTCAAAATAGTAGGGATACCCTCGATGGGTCAATATGGTGGAAGTACCCATAACGGGTCAGAATAGTAGTGACACCCTTAACGGGTCAAAATGGTGGGAATACCCTTAACGGGTCAAAATGGTAGGAATACCCTTAACGGGTCAAAATGGTAGAAGTAAGGATTTCATTATGGGTCCATGGACTTCTTGGATCCCTTGGACAAGACGTTCATATGGTTTATAACCTACTAAACGTTTGCCTTGTTGATTTGTAATAGGTAAAGCACATGAATGAAGATCAAGTCTCAAGCAAGGATGGGTTATGCACGCTCGCGTTCTTTTGGGTTGGGTACCATGGTTATATTAGGATCTTTGAGTCTTTTAAACAAGTTGTTAATGTTTTGTAGATGGTTTTGGATATGGGTCAAAGATTCGCATGGTAGCCAACTTAGGCTTGTCTTTTGTAAACTTAACTATTGTCGCCAAGGTTGTTGGCACGTTGTTGGACATGACGTTTTGGATATATAAATATGTATATAATGGATGTTTAAATATTGTCTATATGTTTTCAAAAAAAAAAAAATCGAGTCCTTACAAGTTGGTATCAGAGCCAAGGTTTGAGCGAATCAAGTATATTAGGTACTTGAACTCAAACCGGAAGCTCGTAGGGGCGTGCATTCGATCCGAGACTTGATCAAGGTATGTGCGGGATAATGGGTGGGAGAGTTACCAAATGAGAAGCGGGAATGTCGGGAATTGCGGGTAAGAATGGCAGGAAGGATATGGCGTTGAAACGGGAAAAACGTGGAGCAAACCTGCAGTTGGCGTACCCTACGCCAGTTTTGGCGTAGGATACGCCAGACCCTGTTTTCCTACGCCACTTTGTCCTGTCCTATGCCACACTGCCCCCTTTTGCCTACGCTAGTGGCGTAGGCTACGCCATTTTTGGCGTACCCTACGCCAAACTCGCTGCCAGCCTTGGAAGCTGATTTTTCAGCTTGTTACGCTTCCGTACCTTGCCCGAGCAACTCCAAACCTTGTTTATGGACGCAATTATACACATGGGATTGCGAATCCGTGTATACATGTAGTAGGGAATGTGGAAGCCCAAATATTGGGAGTAGAAAAATTTACTTTCGTAGAAAGAATGAATGATGATTGAAATACCGTGATATGGTATACATGTTAAATGGTTGTTAATGTTTCAGAAACATGGCGGACGAAGGTGATAACGTGGTGGGGGAACGTACCCAACATGGTGAAGTGAAGGAAATGGTAGCAACAGAAGTGGGGGAGGCTATAAAAGTAAACCTCCCCAAGATAATAGAAGAGGTGGAGAGTAACATCATGGGGATAGTGGAAGGTATGATGACAAGTAGGTTTGATGAATTGAAGAAGTTGATTGAAGAGGGGTCGTCCGGCTCCAAGAGTGTTAAGAGATGTACATACCGAAACTTCATGGCGTGCAACCCCACCGTGTTTAAGGGAGAAATAGATCCACTCGAATGTCTAAGGTGGATCTTGGATATGGAAGGGGTGTTTGCACGAAGTCATTGTGAAGGCGAAGATGAGGTAATGTTTGCCACGGGTCAATTACGACTCCGCGCGAAGGATTGGTGGGATAGTTATAGTAAGGAAGTGGGCCAAGAACGAGTAAGAATCATGACATGGGCTGAGTTCAAAGAGCCCTTCCTGAAGCATCATTGTCCTCAAACTGCAATCGATCGTATTCAGGAAGAGTTTCTACACCTCCGCCAGAAGAATGAAACCATTAATGAGATCACGAACATATTTCTTGACAAAATGAAGTTTTGTCCAGAATTGGTGGGAATGGAACGAATGAAGATTAACAGGTATCATGCCATGTTAAGGGCAGAATACCGGGAGTTTATCACTGCATCGAAATGCAACACATTGGGTGAACTCATCGATTGGGCTCGTGAACGAGAAACGTAATTGAAAACGCCAAGAACAACGGGGTGAGAAGAGGAAGGCTGAAAAGACTTGGGAGTCGCCAAAGAAGGCTAAGGGGCACGAACAGGGCAAGAAGGATCCTAAGAAAGGTGAAATACCTAATTGTAAAACGTGTGGGAAACCGCATGCGGGGGAATGCCGATTGGGGCAAAAGACGTGCTACAATTGTGGGAAGACGGGACATCCGTTTTACAAATGCCCTAGTCCGGTTCAGTTGTGTTATCATTGTTATGAACCCGGGCACTTCAAGGCGGATTGTCCCAAGCTCAAGAAGGAGGCACCGAAGGAAGGAAAGAAGAATGAAGCTTCGAAGGCTCGTGGAAGAATGTTCCAAATCACCGCCGAAGAAGCAAAGAACCACCCCGAGGTGGTGTCGGGTATGTTACTAGTCAACAACACTCCTATGTATGCGTTGTTTGATACAGGGGCAAGTAGGTCTTTTGTGTCTACCAAGGTGATTTACCACCCCTCCTTTATCATAGAAACGTTGTCAAGCCCATTAGAAGTAGAAATTGCGGATAGTAAAAACTATTTATTACACAACGTATGTAGGAATTGTACTCTCACGGTAGAAGGGGAGGATTTTAGGGTAGACTTGGTACCCATGACAATGGGGGAATTCCAAGTGGTGATAGGCATGGATTGGTTGGCCAAACACCACGCGGAATTCCAATGTAAGAATAAAACCATATACGTTACCTCACCTAGTGGGCAGAGGGTAAGTTTTATAGGGGATAGAAAGGTCGAAGCCAAGTTATGCACCTTGGTGGAGACCATGAAACATGTGCGAAATGGGGGAAGGGCATTCATGGCCTATGTGGTTGATACCACTATCACCACCCCCAAGATTGAAGAAGTACCGATTGTTAGGGAGTTTCGGGATGTATTACCGGATGATCTTCTGGGGCTTCCTCCCGAACGCGAAGTGGAGTTTAAAATTGAATTGGTGCCCGGGGCTCAACCCGTTGCAAAAACACCATATAGGTTGGCACCCACCGAACTCCGAGAGTTGATGACACAACTTCAAGAGTTACTCGATAAGGGCTTCATTCGCCCGAGTGTGTCCCTGTGGGGAGCCCCTATATTGTTTGTGAAAAATAAGGATGGGTCTATGCGAATGTGCATAGACTACCGGAGTTGAATAAATTAACAATAAAGAACCGCTACCCCTTACCCCGTATTGATGATCTATTCGATCAACTTCAAGGGGCGAGTTGGTTCTCAAAGATTGACCTTCGTTCCGGGTACCATCAATTGAAGGTAAGGGAAGAAGATGTGGCCAAAACGGCGTTTAGGACCCGGTATGGGCATTACGAGTTCCTAGTAATGTCCTTCGGGTTGACAAATGCTCCGGCCGCATTCATGGATTTAATGAATCGGGTATGTCGTTCGATGTTGGATCGTTTTGTGATAGTGTTTATAGACGACATTTTGATTTACTCCCGAAGTGAATCAGATCACGCGGACCACTTACGGAAAGTCCTCGAGACGCTTAGAAAGGAAAAGCTTTATGCTAAATTTTCTAAGTGTGCCTTTTGGTTGAGGGAAGTCCAGTTTTTGGGGCACGTAGTGAATGAGAAGGGCATTTCTGTAGACCCTTCGAAAGTGAAGGCGGTGGTGGAATGGGTTTCTCCTAAGAACCCGAGCGAAATTCGAAGTTTTCTGGGCCTAGCCGGTTATTACAGAAGATTTATCCAAGATTTTTCAAAGGTGGCACTACCTTTGACCCGGATGACAAAGAAGAGCGAAAAGTTTGTGTGGGGCGAAGACCAAGAAAGAGCCTTTCAAATACTAAAAGAGAAGTTGAACAGTTCGCCTGTTCTGACCTTGCCTGAAGGGTCGGATGATTTTGTAGTTTATACGGATGCCTCGCATCAAGGGTTGGGGTGTGTTCTGATGCAACGGGGGAAAGTCATCGCCTACGCATCAAGACAACTCAAACCCCATGAATGTAATTACCCAACCCATGATTTGGAATTGGGGGCCGTAGTGTTTGCATTGAAAATCTGGAGGCATTACCTGTATGGGACAAAATATACCATATATTCCGATCACAAAAGCCTCAAGTATTTCTTCGAACAGAAAGATCTCAACATAAGGCAACGGAGATGGCTAGAGTTGATCAAGGATTATGATTGTGACATCGTGTACCACCCGGGCAAGGCCAATGTGGTGGCCGATGCTCTAAGTCGGAAGGAATACCCACCCCCGATTCAAGTTAAGGCCTTGGATGTTGTAATTACACCTACCCTTGTGGGTGAGATACGAAAGGCCCAAGTCGAGGCTTTGCAAGCCAATGACCCAAAGAAGATAAGAATGAAAGGGATGATAGACAAGTTGGAACAGAATGTGGATGGGATGAAGACCCGATATGGGCGGGTATGGGTCCCTTGGACATGTGAAGTCAAGACTTCACTACTTGACAAAGCCCACAAGTCCCGGTTCTCAATCCACCCGGGGGCGACCAAGATGTACCGGGATTTAAAGAAAGACTATTGGTGGCCGGGAATGAAGCGCAACATCGCTAAGTATGTGGAGAAATGTTTGACTTGCTCTCAAGTCAAAGCCGAACACCAAAAGCCTTACGGGAAATTACAATCACTTGAGGTCCCGGTGTGGAAGTGGGAGGAGATCACTATGGATCTCGTGACAAAATTACCAAAGACAAGGAAGGGTTATGATGCGATTTGGGTAGTGGTGGACCGACTCACTAAAAGCGCTCACTTTTTGGCTATCCGGGAGGCCTACACCTCCGAACGGATGGCAGAAATTTATGTGAATGAGATTGTATCCCGGCATGGTGTACCCGTGTCTATTGTGTCGGATCGGGACACTCGATTCACATCCCGGCATTGGAGAAGGTTCCAAGAAGAAATGGGTACAAAGTTGTTGGTTAGTACCGCCTACCACCCCCAAACGGACGGACAAACCGAAAGAACCATTCAAACCCTCATAGATATGTTGAGGGCATGTGTCCTGGATTTTGGGGGAAGTTGGGATGAACACCTACCATTAGTGGAATTCTCGTATAATAATAGCTATCACAGTAGCATCCAAATGGCACCATTTGAAATGTTATACGGGAGAAAATGTAGAACCCCGGTGTGTTGGGGGGAAGTGGGTCAGCGGGAGTTAGCTCCAAGTGATTTGGTGGCTCTCACTAACGAAAAAATTAGCCTAATACGGGCTAGGATTCAAGCCGCTCAAGACCGACAAAAGGCGTATGCGGATCGTAGAAGACGACCAATCGAATTTCAAGTGGGAGATTTTGTGTTGCTAAAAGTCTCCCTTTGGAAGGGCATCGTCAGATTTCGTAAGCGCGGGAAGTTAGGCCCGCGTTATATAGGACCCTTCAAAATTTTGGCACGGGTCGGGCAAGTGGCTTACCGGTTGGAGCTACCGCCATCCTTGAATGGGATCCATGACACCTTTCATGTGTCCCAGTTACGGAAGTGTCTCGCGGATGAAACCGCGTACGTGCCTCTTGAAGACATAGAGGTAGACGACAAGTTGAATTACGTAGAAAAACCGGTGGCTATAAAGGATTTCAAGGTGAAGCGGTTGCGAAATAAGACCATAAACCAAGTCTTGGTTCAATGGCAACATCGGAAGGGTTCGGATCTTACGTGGGAATCCGAAGAAGAAATGCGGAAGCACTATCCTGCTCTATTCGGTACGTATTTAGGTTTCGGGGTCGAAACCTCTTTTAAGGGGGGTAGACTTGTAACACCCCAAAAATGTTAACTAATAATAGTATGGTGGAAATTATATATAATTATATACCTATGTGTATAAGTGTATAAGTATGAGTATGTATGTATGCGTGTATATGTATGTATGTAGATGTTGTACCCCTAGTTGTAAGTGGTGCATTGGTAATTGTACATTTGACAAACATAAAATTTACCAAGTTAGTCACTTGGGTAAATTGGTAAAAAAAAAAAAATCTAACTAATAAAGAGGGAGGGGTCAAATGGGAAATGACACACACTTGAGGGATGGTTTGGGGGAAAGACTAGAAGAGATAAGGTTAGGAGAGATTAAAAGAAAAAGAAAGAAAGAAAAGAAGAATAGAAACGCAGAGAAAGAGAGAGGAAGAGAGGGGTGACAAGAGGGTTCTCCTTAACAGCCCCTATAACTGAGATTAAGTGAGAAAAACACCTCTAATTCCCTGCATGTTCTTGGATTATTAACCCTCTTGTGGTGCTAATCTCATTGGTAAGTTGTATGAATTATTTTGGTAGAGTTGGAAGTAGTTTGGTGGGATTCCATGATTATGTTGTGATAGTTACTTCTTGTGGTTAGGAAAGCATGCTTGTGATGTGTAGTAGTGTAATATTGAAGAGATTGTATGTTAATTGCTTGTAATAGGGCTGAATTGAGAATGTGTTAAGTGGGTGTTGGGATGAAGGTTTCTGTTGACTTTTAAAAAGTCAAACAGGACCTTAATCTCATAAGAACCCAATTGATTATGCTTATTGTTAAGAAATTCATAAATATTGTAAGTATAAGTATGGAATTGGGAATGTTGTGTCATAGAATGGTATAACCACTTGAATGTAGGAATATGCACACCAATTGTATGATGAAATGCCTAGTAACTTAGAATAGGTGAAATTGTGGATAAAATACATGATAACTATGATGGTAGATGTTGTAGCTATATGGTTATGTTAGTTATCTACCTTGTACCAAGAGTGGTAAAGGGTAAAGTGCAAAGAGCTAAAGTATGAATTCCTTCGCTATGTAGGTGTGAAGGTGGAAAGTACAAGCGGTTACAAGGAGCAAGGTGCGCACGATAAAGGTAAGTTGGTTACTACTAACTACGTAGTCTAATGAGTATGTTAGTCATAGTTGTATGTATGCATTTTGTGATTGAAATTGGTAGAACGGAAGTAACATGAAGTATCCTTGTGGCTACACAAGGGTATACATTGGTAGAATGGTTTAAATGGTGGAAGCACCCTTAACGGGTCAAAATAGTAGGGATACCCTCGATGGGTCAATATGGTGGAAGTACCCATAACGGGTCAAAATAGTAGTGACACCCTTAACGGGTCAAAATGGTGGGAATACCCTTAACGGGTCAAAATGGTAGGAATACCCTTAACGGGTCAAAATGGTAGAAGTAAGGATTTCATTATGGGTCCATGGACTTCTTGGATCCCTTGGACAAGACGTTCATATGGTTTATAACCTACTAAACGTTTGCCTTGTTGATTTGTAATAGGTAAAGCACATGAATGAAGATCAAGTCTCAAGCAAGGATGGGTTATGCACGCTCGCGTTCTTTTGGGTTGGGTACCATGGTTATATTAGGATCTTTGAGTCTTTTAAACAAGTTGTTAATGTTTTGTAGATGGTTTTGGATATGGGTCAAAGATTCGCATGGTAGCCAACTTAGGCTTGTCTTTTGTAAACTTAACTATTGTCGCCAAGGTTGTTGGCACGTTGTTGGACATGACGTTTAGGATATATAAATATGTATATAATGGATGTTTAAATATTGTCTATATGTTTAAAAAAAAAAAAATCGAGTCCTTACAAAAAGGCTGTGCTTCAACTCTGGAACATAATGGACTTTGGTAAAACAAAGTCCACCATTTCTTACTGTCCCTCGTGACGTGATCTAACCCTTTTCACCTCCTGCAAATGAGACAAATCCATTGTTGAAACGTTCCAATTCGGTCAGTTAGGATAAGTCTCCAGTCATGTGCCGTGAAGAGCCACTATCAATGTACCAAAGGCGAATGATAGTCCTCCATAGCCATTCCTGCACATGATGCGGAATCAGTTAACGTTTGGTACCCATGCCATAGTCTTTTTGGGTATCCCATTCTTATCCATGTACTGGACTTCCATCCAGTGCCTGTTAGCAGTAGAAACAGTTTCATGATTATCATCACATGCATTTATATTTTGATTAACAGAACATGATGATCCTATAGATGGGGGAAGACTTGGAATAGAATTCTTTGGTTTCCAATATGACTTTCGTTTTGAAACCACCTTTTTCTTTTTGTTAGTAGATACCTTATGGGTTTCTACTTGTTTAGGAGGCATCTTACTAGTTCTGTTTAGCCTCTTATTTTTATTCTAGTCTTCATCAGAAGGCTTCACCTTGGATTTGTCACTCCTCACAGCTTTTGGTTTATAAACCTTCATTAGCACCGAGTGACTTATATTCCCTTTTGGAGCCTTCTGATGCTCCCTGTTCTCAGAGACAGCCAAATGAGTTTTGCAATTTCTGGCTATGTGTCCGGGGATTCCACATGAATAACATGTTTGACGCTTCACATGTGGATCCCCATCAAGTTTTTCCGCCTTCTCAGATCTATAAGATCTGTATGGAGCCCGATGGCTTTGTGATGTCGCCCTTGACAAATTCTGCTTTTCGTACTTTCGTAAAAACGTGTTTGGGTGGAATATATTTACCAGCCCCACCTGTACTTGTTTGTTTAACTAGCACATTTTTAGTTTCATCACTTGCATTTGATAAAATAACAAAATCAGACGACGTAGTCAAATCACAATGTTTAATGCTCAAAATAAACGAGCCCACACAAAAATTATTGTCTTTAGCAGAAATTGAAAAATTGTCTTTCTGAATCTTATTATTCAGTTCATTTGATTCAGAATCACTGACTTCATCCCCATCATCTACCCAATCCTCAACAATTACATTGTCTGCACAAGAATCAATTGGGTTAGTATTTGAAACATCAGACGAATCAACACAATCACTTGTAACATGTTCATCAGTTACAGGAGAGTCATAAGAATTTGTGCTCTCCACTTCAGAATCAGATGAATCAGAATTGGATTCCAAAACTGATTCAGGTGATTCAGATATGTTATCAGACGATTCAGCTGTTTTGCAAGTTTGATATTCTGATTCACCTGTGTCAGCCGAATCTGTCTCTGAGACAGATGAGGCCTCATTCACTTTTGAACTGTTTATACATGATTCTGAACCAGCTGAGTCACTTTCAGTCTGATAATCGGCTCTTCTATTGGAGGACTATATCCTTTAATAGGAAGAGCCAACAACTCTTCATATGTCATGGGAATTGGGGAATTATTTTCGTTGAATGGAGGAGGAACTTCTACAAATCCTAGACCTTTATTCCTCAATTCCTTTTTCGGTCTGAACTTTAATTGAGTATTGATTATTTTTTCGACTTTGTCACTGGAACAATCAAATTTTTTTAAAATGAAAATCGGCATTTTTAAATTTGGATTTTAAATCGATCAATTCCGCAGTTAAAGTATCAGACAATCTTCTGAAGTGTAGATAGTGACACTTGTGTTCGCTCACTTCTTGATGCAAGCGCTTGATATCGAGTTGCTGCGCTTCGACCATTTCTTTATAGAACTGAAATTTTTTTTTCATGTCTCATGTGGCCATTTTCTCATACTCAAGCTGCTTGTACGTAGAGAGAGTTTCTTCTCTAAACCCTTTAACCTTTAACTTACATTTTTCTGTGCAACAAAAATCAGATAATACAAAATATACCTCAGTTGCTGAAGGCACATAATCTTCATCCATCTGTGCCATGAGAACCTTGTAAATTGCATCTTCAGTTATCTTTAATTCTTAAACTTCTGTTGACCAATACCATCCAGCTCCTTCCTGAACGACCATAGCATTGCTCGGAGTTGAAGCAGACGAATCAGTGCGAGTAGCTGAAGCCTGAGTGCCTGGAGTGGAAGCAGAAGCAGTAGCAGTAGGAGCAGTGGCAACAATCTCTTTCTTCGGCCCGGTACAGTCCCTTGCAAAGTGACCAGGTTCATCACAATTGTAACATCTCATCTTCTTCTTTTCCCACCCCATATTCTTTGTTGAATTTTCCCACACGTTCTTTCCTGTCTTCTTGATGAACTTTGATGCTCGGTGCACTACCATAGCTACCTTCCAGGTTAGGTCCATCTCTTCTAGGTCGTCCTTATTTACATCATTAAATCACAGGCTCCAACATCCTTTGAGGTCAATTGACCAGCGAAAAATGCATTGTAGCAGTTCATGAATCCAGCAAACATCCCCAAATGTTCAGCAAACTCCTTTGGTATGGTAGCAGGTGTTTGAGGTGTAGCCATGGATGATACATGTGAGGTGGAGTTGATTGATAGTGTAGCAGTAGCTTCTGATGTAACATGATTGACTTGATTCGATGACCGAGCAGCCCCAAAAATTGGTGGATATGAGGATCCACTAGCAGGGTAAGAGTAAAGTGAGGGGCGTTGCTTATCCAGTTGAGACATAAGAGCATTGCTTGATGAAGCCACGACAGCATGGCTGTAGCTTGCAGTATGTGCCTGATAACGTTGCTTATCATCTAAATCATATGATTTGATCAAAGAAATAGTCTCGGCAGAGTCAGTCTTCCCAGGTCTTTTGTTCTTGATAACTCACCAAATTAACATATAAAACAAGCATAAACAGTCTCATAATAGGATACAATTAAGGTTATATTATTAATATTTGATACTTAATTCGTTCCTATTTGTATTTATCAGGAAAATGGAGTTCCAAGACAGAAACAGAGGATTTCTAGGTAAAAACGAGCAATAACGGGAGATTCCTGAAGATACGAGACTTTCAGCCAGTTCACTGTATGTTTGAAGACAATCCCGGGAGTTAAACAACGCTAAAACCAGCACGGGAGTGACCAAGCACGCCCACGCACACTTGCACGAAGGCCCTGCACGCGAGAAGACAACGCAGCAAACTTGGAGAGCAAGAAAACAGAGACCAACAAACATGCACGCCCGTGCCACATGCATGTTCATGGCCATGCCAGAAACAAAACGTACAAACAGGATCTTCCATGCAGCAACAGAACGTACGTGAGACAACAAACACACCCCAGACAATCTTGTGCACGCTTGTGCTGCCTCTGGAGCTCTATAAATAGCAAGCTAACCCCCACCATTTGTTCATCCCTTTTATCCCTTCACAACTTGACTTGAGCCTTCTTTGGTCGACTTCTAAGAGTCTTCCAAAGGTCTTGGGGTCTTGTGGGAGGCCTTATGGCCATCCTAACGCACCCCACAAGGCTAGGCCCCGTCCTACCTTGATCATTAAGGCCAAGTAAGGGATCATAGAGTAGTATGCAATAAACATCGAGGGTCGTGAGGATTATGAGAGTTACATGTCACCTGAAGATGGAGAGCTGGTCTATGAGCAGCCATGATTCTTGTGTTGATCATTTATATGGTTGTATCTTTTCATTATTCACAAACCCGCTTCGATTTGTAGACTTTTATTATTAGTAGTAGTAGTTTATCTTTAGTTATTTGTTGTTTTATCTTCTTCTAATATTTGTTTTTTATCTTTATGAAAGGTTTGAATGATGATTAACTTAATAACTTAAATTACTATAACTTAATTAATCGACTAGAGGTATAGTCAGCTTCTTGTTGGATCAGTATGCTCTTTGTTTAAGTAAGAACTTGCTATCTTTGACACTTAAGTGTTTAGCAAGCTCTTTGTATATTAGATTGTAAGCACAGCGGAATGTATAAGTTAAAGCAACACTTTTTATACTTAAGAGGAGTTATTACTCCCTCTTGATGATTGAAACTAATAATGACAAGTATTTATTATGAATCTAAGTAGTAAATGAGAATTAGATACTTAGGCAGATTCACAATAAATACTGAAATGGAATAGAACAGTGAAAGTGTTTGAAGGATTTTTCTATTAAAATCAATGTCTAAAATAGAAGGTTGAAGCCTCCTATTTATAGACGTTTACATACATGTATCTTGCCAATAAAGCAAGTATACAAATATCAGAAACAAGTTGCACAAGTTGCAACATTGAAACAAACAATTACAGCTAAAAGTAATAATAAACAATAAACTACTGATACAAAAGGCGGTGGAAAATATCTGATGCTAAGTGCTGATGAATGACAAACTACTGATGAGTAGTTTGTCTTCAGTACTTCTGAAGTGAACTTGTCTGGTTTGGACTTCAGAACTTCTGATGAAGTTTCTTCTTCAGCACTTCTCATATCTTCTCTTTAGCAGTTTCTTGTCTTCTCTTCAGTACTTCTATACTTAGCCAAAATTGACAGAAGTGAATTAGACTAAGGTTTCCAAAAGTGGTTTCACCAATCCTCTTTGTCCTAACAATCTCCCCCTGGATTGATGAACCCAAAACCTTACTAATTCCTTATGATCTTCTTCTGTCTTGAACAATCTTCCATATTTCTTTATACATGGTGTTCTTGAGCTGGTTTAACTGTCCATCCGATAGAGATCCTTTCTGTGGTTCCAGATGTTGAATTGTGAGCAGGTCTTGTGTTGACAGTTTCTTTAGATCACTGATCTTCTTGTAAGCCCTGCTTGAAAGGTCTCTTCTTGTCAATAATACTGAGTTGTTAGCAGTAAGTGACCATCTGATGATAGGCACCTTTGACTTGTCAAAGTCAGAGGTATAGGGAACCAGACTTGTCCCTTGGGTTGATGATCCTGAGTGTTGGATGCTTTCTACTTCAGTAAGCCTCAGGTGGGAGTCTCTTCCTTGTTGTTGTTGTTGTTGTTGTTGTTGCATATCAGGCATCTGAATAGTTGGGAGATGGTGTTCAGTCACTACCTTGGTATGCATCTTTTCTTTGATAGTCTTTTCGATTTGGTAGGCAAAGGTGGAAGGATCCCTGAATTGTGTTAACAGAGGTTTCTCCTCAATGTCAAAATCTGAGTGAACTACTGAACTTCCTTCAAGTAGTACCATTTTGAAATCAGTTTTGACATTGTCCTCTGATTTCTTCCTTTGAGTAGCAGGCCTTCTTGTTGAAATACCAGAAGTTCTAACTACTGATCTTGAAGGTTCGGTAGTTTGAAACTTCTCTGGATTTGCAGCCTTGGCAGCCTTATATTTTCGATAAGTATCCACCAGTCTTTCTTCTTTCCATCTGGATACTGAGGCTTTTGAACCATAGCCATCTACTACTAATTCATTTATCATCTGGGCTCTCTTGGCCTTTCCTTCTTTACTTGTGGCCAGTTTGTCTGCAATTAGTTGTGCCCTTCTTGTCAGCTCTTGCATAGAGAGTCCCTTGAGTGTGTAGGCTTTAGTCTTGCTGTTCTTTGTGATGTAAGACACCAGTTGTTGTCTTTTGTCTTCTTCAGCAACATGATCAATTTCAGCCTGTCTTTCCAGTTCAGCTTGATAAGCCTGGAGCTTCTCTTCAAACTCTAAGTCATCCCTTTGTTCCAGATTTTTCCAAATCTGGTCTTCCTTGGCTTTTTGTTGAACTGCCTTTAACCTCTGCTCAAGAAGTTCAGTAGATTGAGAGATTGGAGCAGGGGTTAGGACAGTCATAGTAGTTGTTGTTGTAGTCCTTGGAGGAGCAGAAGTTGGTTTGATTTGTTCAGTGGATCTGGAAGGTTTAGTTTGTTGAGATTTGGAAGTGTTAACCTCTGCTGGGTTGATAACTGCTGATGGTTTGTCAACTACTGAAGGATTGTCTTCAGTATCTTCTGAGTCATCAGGACTTTGACCATCAGAGGTTTCTTTATTATGCCTTAGGGATTCTTCAGAGGTTTGGGTCTCATCTTCTTTTTCTGTGGCTTCAATATCTTCCACTGAGACACCAAACTGTTTGGCCATTGCTTCTTTTCTGGCCTGGTTTTTATGATCTCTCTCTAGGATAGCAAGTCTTGCCTTTCTTCTGGCTTCAACTGTATCCATTGGTTCCTTCATCTTCTCCCTCTTTTTGGATTCATCAATAGTCTTCAGAGGTTTGATCTGATCTGTCAGATTGGCAATTTGTTTGCTGTTGAAGTCAATCTTGGTCTGCAGATCATTCATTTTTGTCTGAATCACCCCAAATTGGTTCTTGATGGACAGCTCCAAGTTAGCTGTATAGGTTTGGAGGTGATTCTTGATGAGGGCATTCATCATATGATAAAGGTCACCACCTGGGCTGCATAGTTGGTTCATGTCTATGCTTGAAGGCCCAGGGAATTGGGTAGGCATTTGATGTGAAGGGTGTGTTTTTAGGAGATCCTCATGTTGTACAGAGGATGCCACTCTAGGGGTTCTAGGGATTGAGTGGACTTTAACCTGTTCAGGGGTGACTAGCTTCTTGAGCTTGGATACCCCTAAAACAGGACCTTCATAAAGTGCCGTCAATTCAGTAGTTTTGGTTGTTGAATCATCATCCAAATTAATGGAATCATCTGAATCCCTGATGTTGTCCTCAATGAGGACTGTCTCAGTTAAATCATGAGCTGAGCCCAACTCAGTTCTCTCATGAACCTCTTGTTCTTGGTTCTGAGGATTTCCTACCTCAGGCATTAAGCCTTCATCAGTAGTTGCCACATCTGAGGTCTTAGCTGTTTTACTTCTATCCTCAGATCCACCACTGGGTGGTAACTGAGTAGTAGCAGCCTCAGATGCCCCAAGAGTCTCTATGATTGGGCTTAAAGACTCTGGTCCACCCTCATCTCTTGGGTTAGGGCTAGTGAAGTCCACATCCATGTCTGATTCTGTGGTTATGTCCCCTGTTTGTTGTGGTTGTAGGGGACTGACATTATCAGGTGGGACTATCTCTTTTAGCCCAGAGAGAAGTTTGGCAATCTCTATTGCCTCTGGTTCAGAAATTTGAGGGGTTGGTTCAGAAGTTTGGGCAATAGGTGAAATAGGTTGGTCAGCAGTTTCAAAAGAAGTGTGAGTTACAACAGTTTTTCTAAGTCTTTTTCTTTTGAATAAGATTGTTATGGGTGCTCTTGGTGGGGTTTGAGATGGATGAGACTGAGAGGGTGTTTCAGTCTCACCTATTTGAAGAGCAGATTGCTCATGAGCATGTTCAGGCATCTCAACCTCCTGAACAGCTTTTCTTTTGGGTTGGTGGGTTGCTGTCTTTGTTGGCTTGGGCTTTTTGGCTTTTGATGGTGTGAGTTTGGAAGATGTGGGTTTCAGGGGGACTTGTTGTTGTTCTCCCTGATCATCTTCTGGCCAGGTAGCCGGTTTATTATGCCTAGAGTATGTTTGTGAGGTTAATGGATTTAAAGTTGAAACTTTTCCCACAAGCACCTCATTTCCCAGTTCCCCTATTATGCATTGCATAATGAACCTTGGGTATAACAAAAACTTTTTCTTGGTATTATTATGATGTAACACCAACTCATTGAAAAATAATTTTGATGCCCTGAATTTGGTTTCATTTACTATGGAATGAAATATTGGTTGAAAAGTAGAGGGCATCTGGTCATAAGACCCTGTATTTGGACTCAAACACATAATAATATAATGAATCAAAAGCTTGTATTTTGGTTCAAAATATTTTTTGAAGATAGTAGCATGGGAGAGAGTACCTTGATAACCACACTCTGTCATGGTTAAGTGAATATCAGAGTTAGCAACATGATCAGGGGCAGCTACATCATTCAGGCCCAGTCTTGTTGCCAGTGTGGCCGGTGTGATGGTCAGTGGTTTCCCTTTTATTCTTGAGTTGAGGGAGATAATTTCACCATCAGCCGTCACCGTCTCAGCATTAGCCCAGAACTCATTTAGAGTTTCAGTATGAATTGGTGGGTTGATTGTGAGAGCAGTAAAATATTGGGATTTTACGACAAGATCAATGACCTCATCGTATTGGGACCAGCCTTCTTGTTTTTCAAGAAAGGCCCTTTGATTGTGTCCCTGTTTTAGAACAAGAGCCATGTGGTTTGGGTTTTTGATCGAACAGTTGATTTGCAGGTTTAGGTTTTTGAGAGAGTTTTTGAGAGAGAAGGAGGGAATTTTTGAGTTTGAAAGGATAAGTGTTGAAAAAAGATATTTATCAAAAGTTTTTAACCACTTGGATCTTCTTTATTAGAAGTTTTAAACCGCCTAGGTTAAAAATCTCTTTATCAGAAGTTTTAAACCGACCAGGTCAAAACTTCTGATGATGGGAAAAGTCAGATTTGCCCTTTTTGACTAAACTGCTGATGAAGGATTATCTTCATCAGTAGTTCCCATTTCCTCTTCAGTAGTTTTAACAGCTGATGAGAAATGTTTTATAAATACTTTTATTCATAACTTCTGGAGGTTATTTTATCAGAAGTTATTCACTTTTCAGAAATTATCCCCATACTGATGTTTTATTCATCAGTAGTTTCTCTCTTTTCAGAAGTTTTGTTTCAGACTTTTTGTCTTTTTGTAAGTGGAAAATGAAAAATATGTGCAGAACAATAAAATAAACACTTACAAATTTAGCATCCCAAGCATGGATACTAACTTCTGAAATGTTGATGTATCAAGGGGTTTTGTGAAGATGTCAGCTATTTGATTAGCTGTTGCTACATGCTTCACCTCAATCTTGCCTTTTTCATAGCAATCTCTTATGAAATGGTACCTGATCTCAATATGTTTAGTTTTTGAGAACTGTACCGGATTTTGAATGATGCTAATGGAAGATTTGCTGTCTACAAACAAAGGTGTCTTGGTCTCTTTGATTCCATAATCAAGAAGTTGATATTGGAGCCATTGTATCTGTGATGTACAACTTGCAGCTGCAATGTATTCAGCTTCAGCAGTTGAAGTTGCAACAGATGTTTGCTTCTTTGATTGCCATGACACTAGACAGTTACCCAAGAATTGACAACCACCAGATGTTGACTTTCTTGTCATCTTACACCCTGCATAGTCACTATCTGAAAAAGCTGATAATTTGGTATTGCTTGAAGCAGGATACCAAATTCCAAGTGTTGGAGTTTCTTTCAGATATCTGAAAATTCTTTTGACTGCTATAAGGTGTGATTCCCTTGGTGCTGATTGATATCTAGCACAGACACATGTTGAAAACATAATATCTGGTCTAGAAGCAGTTAAATATAAAAGGGAACCTATCATGCATCTGTACATGGTTTGATCAACCTGTTTTCCTTGATCATCAGGTTAAACTTGTGTGATTGGTGTCATGGGAGTGGAACATGATTTACAGTCTTGTAAAGAAAATTTGTTTAATAATTCTTTAACATATTTTGATTGATGTATAAAAGTTCCATTTGTTTGTTGCTTGATCTGCAGTCCCAGAAAGTACTGCAGTTCTCCCATGGTACTCATCTCAAATTTTGATTGCATGAGTTTCTTAAAATCATCACACAGTTTTGTGTTTGTTGAACCAAAAATGATATCATCAACATAAATTTGAACAAGTAGGACATGATTTCCAACATGTTTAATGAAAAGAGTTTTATCAATGGCACCTCTTGTAAAGTTATTTTTTGAGTAAAAAGGTGGAGAGTGTATCATACCAGGCTCTTGGAGCCTGTTTGAGCCCATAAAGAGCTTTGTCCAGTCTGTACACCCACTCAGGATGAGAAGGATCCTCAAACCCAGGTGGCTGACAGACATACACCTCCTCTTTTATCTTTCCATACAAAAATGCACTCTTTACATCCATTTGATAAACTTTAATTTTGTTGGAAATGGCATAGGCCAGAAATAACCTGATGGCCTCAAGCCTTGCAACTGGAGCAAAGGTTTCATCATAGTCAATTACCTCTTCTTGAGAGTACCCTTGAACTACCAGTCGTGCCTTGTTCTTGATTATCATACCAGCTTCATCTTGTTTGTTCCTGAAAACCCATCTTGTGCCAATTGGTTGCTTGTTTGGAGGTAAGGGACAGATTTCCTAGACCTGTTGCTTGTTGAACTGAAGCAGTTCATCTTGCATAGCTTGCACCCAATTATTGTCTTTGAGGGCTTCCTGGTACTTCTTTGGTTCCAACTGTGAGATAAAGGCTGAAAATAGGCAAAAGTTGGAGAGCTGGTTTCTGGTAAGAACACCTGAAGCTATATCACCCATGATTTGATCAAGTGGGTGATCTCTGTGTTCAATCAGTTGTTGTAAACCACTGACAGGTGTAGGTGGCTCATGTTCTTCAAACAAACTACTGAGGTCTATAATATCTGGTTCAGATGTTCCTTGATCTTCAGTAGTTGGATCTACTGAACCAGAAGTTTGAGTTTGTTCCTCAGTACTTGTTTGATCAGAAGTTTGTGGAACTTCTGATGATTTTGAAGTTGACTTGATAACTGTTTGAGGAGTCCATGGTGTGGGATCCTCATCATCAAACCTTTTGTCACCATAATAAGTAGGTTTTGATGAAGTAACAGCCTTCTCAGGTCCAAAATGGAAGTTGTCAAGGTCAAAAAGTTCAGCAGGATGTGCTGGAATAAGAGTGTGTTTTGACTCATTGAACTTGACATTCAATGTTTCTTCTACTATCCTGGTGTGAGAATTAAAAACCTTGTAGGCTTTTCTAGTTGAAGAGTAACCAAGAAAGTAACCTGAGTCAACTTTGGCAGCAAACTTTGAAATAGATTCCTTGATGTTCAAGATGAAACATTGACACCCAAAAGCCCTGAAAAAGGAGATAAGGGGCTTCATGCCATGAAGAACTTCATAGGCAGTCTTGGAATGTCTCTTGACCACAAGAACTCTATTCTGAACATAACATGATGTGTTAACTGCTTCTGCCCAAAAGTACAGGGGTAGCCCAGAATCAGCTAACATTGTTCTTGCTCCCTCTATTAAGGTTCTGTTCTTCCTTTCTACTACACCATTTTGTTCAGGAGTTCTGGGAACACTGTATTGTCTAATAATCCCTTTAGACAAACAGAATTCATCCAGAGTTTTGTTCCTGAACTCTGTCCCATTATCACTTCTAATGGTTTTGACAGGTAGAGAATATTGTTTCTCCACTTGTAGAATGAAGAACTTGATGATTTCAGCAGCCTCATCCTTGGAGAATAAGAAGAACACCCATGTGAATCTTGAGTAGTCATCAATGATGACTAAGCAGTACTTCTTCTTACCAAGGCTCATAATCTTAACAGGTCCAAATAAGTCCATATGGAGTAGTTGAAGACATGTAGTTTTTTTTGATTCTTCAATAGACTTATAGGAGGACTTATGCTGTTTTCCCTTTAAACAGGATACACAGTGTTCTTGACACTGGTATACTTTCAAAGGTAGACCTCTGACCAAGCCCATTTTTGTGACTTTATTTATGGTTTTAAAGTTCACATGGCCAAGTCTCCTGTGCCAGATATCAGTTTCTGAAGTTGATGCCCTTGAGAAGAAACAGGCAGTGTTGTTCAATACTTTGTCTTTCTCAATGTCCACTGCATAGACATTGCCACATCTTTTGGCAATCAGCAAAGTATGATCTTCAATGATCTTCTCTATCAACTTCTGGCCTTCTGGTGAGATGATCTTGCATGCTGTCTTTGTGAAAAAGGAAGAATATCCTTTATCACACATTTGTGACACACTTAGCAAGTTGTATTCAAGGTTTTCAACCAGATTGACCTTGTCAAACTGTATTTTGCCAGAGGAGACATTGCCATGTCCTAGCACATATCCCTTAGAATTGTTCCCAAAGGATACAGATCCTTCTCTTTGGCTGATAAAATTGTTTATCAGGTATCTGCATCCAGTCATGTGCATAGATTCTCCACTATCAACGTACCATATGCTGTTTAAGCCCCTGGAAACTCTCTGCACACAATAGCAAATTAGTTAGATTTAGGAACCCAAGCCTGTTTAGCTTTGGGTTTGCTCTTGAGAACAGTTACAGTTTGTTCTTGACCAGGTTGAGAAATCCATGTCTTTTTGGCAATGGATTTTTCATTAAGAGCCATGGTGGTAACCTTTTCAGGACCACCATCAACCTTGGTCATCAGTAGTTGTACCAAGTTCATTAGATTTTGAATCTCAGCAGTTTGTGAAACTGCTGATGATTCAGGTCTAACTACTAACAAAGAATTTTGAGAAAAAGATTTTAGTTGAGATTTTATCTTTTTCTGAGAAAAGGTGTTTTCAGGTTGTTGTTTCTTTGGATTAAAGATTCTTTCATAATCATTTCTGATTTGATTTCCCACAACCTGTTGTTTAATTTTTTGATTGAACTGAATTCCTTTTCTGTATCTACAAAACTCAGTTTTGTGGTTGAACAGACCACAAATTTCACACTCTTTTGCCTTTTGTTTTTGATCTAAAGGCAAATTTCTGACATTAGTGTAAAGATTTTGCTTATCAGTAGTTTTCAGGGTCTCAACTCCTGATGTAGATGAAACTACTGATGGCTTGTTGTCAGATTTTGTTAATACTTCTGAAGTACTTTCTTTGAAAATACCAGGATTTCTGTTTAGAAAGTTTTCATGGAAAGATGTGCAGTCTTTCCCTTCAGAAGTTTCATTTGAAACAATTTTTCTCCCATCTTCAGTAGTTTTGGGAGAGAAATCTGTTGGTGTTTCAACATGATGGTACCCTATGCCAAACTTAACATTTGAAGCACTCTGTATGTTTAGCAATAGCTGGTACCCTTTACAAGAATCCACCCATTTTTCACAACTGAACTTGGTGTCAGCAAGCTCTTTTCTGACATTCCCAAGATCTTCTATCATCATTTTAATTTGTGCTTGGGTTTCAATAGCTGAGTTAGTTAATTTAGAGACTTCTTTTGTTTTAGCAGTAAGCTTTCTCTCTAAATCACATTTCATTTGAGTGTATTTTCTTTCTAAATCATTGGCTTTTCCTTGTAAGTGCACATTTGTCTCTCTTATGAGAGCAAAAGTTTCTTTGCAAGAATTTGAGCAAAGTTTTGTCAAAGACTCTTTTGATACCTGTGACAATGCAGATTTTGAAGTACAACCTTCAAATGCCATTAAGGCAAAGTTCTTTCTGCCATTGTCTGGTTCTCCCCAGTTGATGTCAAACAACTTGTTGTCTGCATCAGGATTGCACTCTGTGGTGTCAAAAGGAAGACTGCTCCAGTCAACATACCCTGAGGTGAAAAGACTTTGTTGAGAGGGTTGTTGAGGCTGTGGAGGTTGTTGAGCAGCTGGAAAGGGAGGGATTGATTGTTGGCTCTGCATCTGTTGAGCAGGCATTTGAACATATTGTACTTGTGGCATGTATTGCTGTTGAGGAGCTTGTGCCTGTACAAAATGAGCACTCCCTTGAGTTCCATTATTCCTATTATAGTTGGGGTTAAAGTTATTTCCAGATTGTGATTGGTTAAAGCTAGAGTTTCTACACTCTCTAGCAAAGTGTCCCAACTTCTGACACTTGTGACATCTCAGTTTAGATTTGTCAAAACCAATTTTTGTATTACTGGTCAATCCTGGAAATTTCCTTCCTGACATTTTATAAAACTTGTTAGTTTTAATGCTTAGCATGGCCAGTTGGTGTAAAATGTCCATTTCTTCTAAGTCATCACTGCTAAAGTTTTTCAAATCATCCATGATAAAACACAGATTATCAGCAGTTTGACTTTGGTCATCATTGTCATAACCTGGGAAAGATCTTTCTGATAAAATCCCAGTTGTTATCTCAATGTTGTCATAAGATCCATAGGAACAAGTTGGTGAGTCTTGTCCCAAAAGTGTTGTACTACCTGGTAGGTAGTCATCAACAGTTTTACCAGATGATTGTAATTTCTTCTTTTGATCAATTTCTCTCTCAAAAGTAAGTAATCTCCCATGAAGTTTTGTAAGAGTGAGGGAGCTAAAATCTGGTGAAGATCTTAAGACTATTGAGTATGTTTTCCCATTTGTCAGGTAAAGACCTTAAAAATCTATGAAGCATAGATACAGTTGTATAGGTCTGACCATTTAGTTTTAGCTCAGATATTAATGAGGAAAATCTTTCAAATTGCTGAGTTAAAGTTTCTCCATTAATGTGAGCAAAAGTTTCATACTGTTGAGCCAAGATTTCTCTGGTGTTGGCAATCACCTCTTCAGTTCCTCCAAACTGTTCTTTAAGACAATCCCAGAGTTCTTTGGCACTTTCACAATGTAAAAGGCCAGAGTATATCTCATTTGGGAGAGCCATTGCCAACATAGAGAAAGCTTTTGCATCAAGCTCAAGCTTTAGGAAATCATCATCAGTATAGTCTTTTGGTTGTTTTGGAATCTCTTCCTTAGTTTCAAGATTTATGTTTACTGGTTTATGAGGACCATATATCACAGATCTCCAACAACCTGTGTTGGTCTGTGACAAGGTATGTGCCATTCGCTTTTGCCATATGTTATATTCATTTCTTACAAGCATGGCAGGCTTAGTGGCAGAACCAGTATTATGAGGATCCATTTTAAAGAGTATTGATTTGTCAGATGACTCTTTTAAGTGATGGATGTTGATAAAAAGTGAACTTTTGATCTTTTATTGAGTATCAATAAGAGCTTTGTGTCTGATTCTCAATTTGTTAGATTGATATGTGATCAGATAAACCAATGCTCTGATACCAATTGTTGGATCAGTATGCTCTTTGTTTAAGTAAGAACTTGCTATCTTTGACACTTAAGTGTTTAGCAAGCTCTTTGTATATCAGATTGTAAGCACAGCGGAATGTATAAGTTAAAGCAACACTTTTTATACTTAAGAGGAGTTATTACTCCCTCTTGATGATTGAAACTAATAATGACAAGTATTTATTATGAATCTAAGTAGTAAATGAGAATTAGATACTTAGGCAGATTCACAATAAATACTGAAATGGAATAGAACAGTGAAAGTGTTTGAAGGATTTTTCTATTAAAATAAATGTCTAAAATAGAAGGTTGAAGCCTCCTATTTATAGACGTTTACATACATGTATCTTGCCAATAAAGCAAGTATACAAATATCAGAAACAAGTTGCACAAGTTGCAACATTGAAACAAACAATTACAGCTAAAAGTAATAATAAACAATAAACTACTGATACAAAAGGCGGTGGAAAATATCTGATGCTAAGTGCTGATGAATGACAAACTACTGATGAGTAGCTTGTCTTCAGTACTTCTGAAGTGAACTTGTCTGGTTTGGACTTCAGAACTTCTGATGAAGTTTCTTCTTCAGCACTTCTCATATCTTCTCTTCAGCAGTTTCTTGTCTTCTCTTCAGTACTTCTATACTTAGCCAAAATTGACAGAAGTGAATTAGACTAAGGTTTCCAAAAGTGGTTTCACCAATCCTCTTTGTCCTAACACTTCTAGTGACCCCAAGCTAGATCCAAGGCGAGGAAACCAGTAGTGAGACAGATCCTTCGGGCTTCTGATATCCAAACCGGATTCTAAGCAATGGCTTCTGAAGTGGACCAGATGATTGAATGATCTTTTTGGTAAAGGAGGGTTTCCCTACGGGCGCACCAGTGATCTCCGGATTGCACGCCTTTAGGATTATGTGCCACCTTTATTAAGGATTTTATTCAGTTCGGGAGGTTATGGGTTGGGTAATTAAGTCATCATCAATTTAAACCAACTTTATATTTAATTGATCAATAAATAATAAAGTGTCACCTAAAAGATAAATAAAATAAAGATTCTTTATCTAGTTCTCGTTAGTACAATGTCGTTAGCCAATGGGGGCCCGAGTCGCATGAGACAGCCTTAAGAGAGATCCTTCGGTCTTCATGACCATAAACCTATTTAGGGGATACGAGGTTGCCAGGATTGACTCCATAGAGAGACCCTTCGGTACGGAACGCGAGAGCTAAGGGAGGTGTACGGTATTCCAGTTCAGAAGTGAAGCCTCCAATTCAAAAAGATGATGAGTTCGAGGACTAAAGACTTGATCGCGGTTTGAGGAGCCCGCTATACACGAGGCCCTGGCGGAGTACCCAGGTGGACGCACGCTGGAGAGGTTCTGCATTCAACTTAGTAGTAGCATCCGCTTCTCTATCAAGGAGTCAACACTTCAAGACCACTCTTGTCTTCCACACAATTAATTACTTTAAATTATTAATCTTAATAATAAACTTAACTACTTATACGAAGGGCCCCGAGATGTGCATATCTATCTACTATTTTATTTTATTTTATGTTTTATAAAACCAAACCTTTTTCAAAACCATTTTTCTTTTAAAGAACCCCTCCGTTTGATTTTTCTTTTTAAAACCCGATCAATTAAATGATGAAAGGTTGAGTAGGGGAAAGTGTGAACTCTGGAATACGATACTCAATACTTGCCCTGGAAGCTATACTATGCACGTCAGGTTCTCTGCCTATGTGTTGGTTTTGATTTCTAAAGTAATTATTGTTTACTTTATAAATTTAAAACTTTGTTAATGAAGCTTTAGTAAAATCAGTCGTTTCCCCCAAACCATTGTTTTGGGATTGACAAATCAAAGTTTTTGTCACTGGGGAATTTGACATCTTTTTAATTGCTAAAACCAAACGCATCAGTTCTCTTGATCAAGGTCACATTTGAGTCCCAATTTCTTGGCAATATGTTCAGCAGCTTTTTGTTCATCACCGAATTATCCACCACCATATCATTTGCTTTCATCTCACTAACATGAGCCACGAAACGTTGAATATGAATTTCTAGTGATTCACTAGGGATGTGATTAAATGCATTGAAATTTTGACTCAACATTTCTCTCCTACTTTCCTTCATCTCTTCATTTCCTTCATACAAATTTTCAAGTGCAACCCATAGTTCTTTGGCAGAAACATGGTCATGAACTCCGATGGAAACTTCAGTAGCTAGTTCCTTATGGAGATAAGCCAAAGCCCTTTCATCAACATCGGTCTTTGCATGGTCTTTGTCAGTATACATCCTTTTTGGTTTGATGGCAGTTTCTCCAGTCACATCATTCACCATATAAGTGATCACACACGGTCCACGTGACAACAGTCAACGATCCAGGTCAACATCCGTACGCAATTTACTTATTATTGTCATTTCATGTGCATAATTAGACATCATCCACACACAATACCCCCCAAGTTTAGTGAAGCATGAGTCACACATAATAAATGCCAATACATGTTGATATCGTCATCGAAACCCTACTACATGTTATCACTCAACAACAAGTTGTCCATAAATGATTAACGAAACTTGAATTCTTGTCAACATATAAGTTGGACTTGCCTACACATATGCATGAGAATATGCCCTATCCATCTAGTAAGCCAAACATATGTTAACTTATATATGTATGTGTATGTAGATCGACCTCTTACATCCCTATCAATATACACATATGCACGACAATAAGATCACTAGACCTTTGTCAAAACTAAGCTAAGTTTCGCTAGAACTACTAACTTCCAAACTACCCTACACCATTTCGCCTTGTCCAAATAACATCTATGCTTGCCTACATCCTCTAGAATCCGATTTATCCCTATAGATATACATATACACACACGGCATTACAATATACAACAATGTGCACACACATTCGACTACCAATACATCTATACATATGACAAGTCTTATCCTACAACCTTTGACACCTTTTTCCTTTTCTTTTTCCTCAGCCGAAGCAACAAAAACCCAACACAAGGTCTATTTCAAACCTAAGAGTTATACTAAAGTAGTAACTTACTTTGTGATCTTACATATCCCCATGCTTGATCATGACACCCTCTTGGACACCTTAGCCGATTTCCATGGCAATGACTAGACCTTAACATCCTAATCCTTCTTCCAAACTTAGACCTATTTAGTTAAACATTATCTTACTTCAACTACCTAAGCCTTCTACCTTTCCTTAACAAGAACGAGACAAACATTCTCCTATTTCCCAATGTATGCGGCCGAAAGAAGCTTAACTAGGGACAAGTCTTGAGCATTGTAATATCACCTATCAATCCAAACTCCTAGGAGAGCCCCATGGCCAATCCAATATAAGCAAGACACTTGGCTACAAGGCATGTGATGAAAGCAACTAGAAGACTTGTGAGATAAACACTTACACACAATTAGCAACAAGACAAAGGTATGACACCTTGCTAAACAAAGTCAACCCACCCCTAATTGGGAGAGCCCACATTTCGACTCATGCTAAGCATGCAAGCCACCTCTTTTTGTTTGTTCATGCTTGAAACAAGACTTACAAAAAACAAGAAACTTTCACTTATCAATGGAACTAGAAAGCAAGAGGTCATCATACCATGAATTACACTATAAAAGGGGATCTTGTGTGAGCTTAAATCCTTGCACCAACACCACACAACACTCCTCTCTTCCTCACTTCAATCGGCCGAAGCCACCCTCCAATACCTAAACCTTTCCAACACTCTAAACCAACCACTTACAAGCTACATTGGAAGGCTCGAGCTCAAAGGAAGGTACACGAGGCTTCTAGGATCGATCCATTGTCGCATTACACTAGGTAAGACCCACCAACACTTGTCTAATTCATTATCACTCAGCCCTAGTCATTCTTCACCCGAACTATCCCATTATGCGGTAACAATCATCATGAATTGACTAACACACCCACATTTAGTGTTAGGTTGTACTCACGAGACACACGACATGTTACACGAAGATGATCTAAATAGAATGAGGCCTTGTAAGACTAGAAAAATGGCTAAACATCTACTCATTTTATAAATCAAGTTTACACTATGTTTTGAAAGATTACTTTAATCGATTTTAACAAGAATACCCTCAAACCATCCTTAATAACTTTCAGCCATCCTTTATTAAGTGGGTAAACTCATGTTGATATACTACATGAGTAAATATCGAGGCCATTGCTATGATATAGTTTCGGCTATGCCTAACCGAACACATGTTAGGAAGGCTCTAACATATGTTAAACCTATGGTGAACACTAGGAAGGTTATAAACATTTGTTAAAGTACACGATTTTCAGAAATCAACCACACGTGTTGAATTGATGTCCACTTGACCATAACAATATGAGGAAACCACCCTGTTTACAAGAAACGCCCACTTAAAACACCCGGGGTTTCCGGAACCATTACACATAAAATGGGTATAAACCTCACGTGCACCAAACATGGCCCACATACACTAAAACCAAGGTCCACGAATATCGATTGAACAATATGTATGATAAACGACAAGAATCTGCAATTTACCATGCTCTAAATAATCATAGGGCAACCATTGTTCAAGCAGTAGCTATCTCACATTGTCGGCTTCACTAGACCACACTATCAGGTGAGTTTTCACGGCCCCATTTTACTGTTCTTACATTTTTGGGGAAAACATGCTAAAACTAGGTCATTATCATTCGGGTGTATATTCAATTTTGACTACCATATGGAACATGAGACAATTGGTTCATGAGATCTCAATAGTCCTCGTCTTTACATTACACTGTAACCATTAGCTATCAAAGCCATGGAACAATTTAATAGATCTATTGGGTTGACACCCCCACTCTTAGTTAGTCGCTCTAACCAGTTACATACAAAGAGTGTTAGTATTCTACTATATGTACATTGTCTTTAGTGTATAATGCACGAGGCACAACAGTCAAGAGGTTTGGTTACGGGACTAATGGTTTGCACAGTGATCATTCGCTTAGCTAGCTTATGATTGGTCATACATGAATTACATAAATGTTTACTTAACATATACAAACCTGTGAACTCACCAACATTATGTTGATAAATCTTTCATGCATGTTTTCAGTTAGCTGATGGAGAGCAGCGAGGGTTTGAGATAGGGGTTCAAGCATGCACCGGGTGGTACCACTATGGATGGGGTTTTGTCAAACCCGTAATGTTGTAATTTCGGGTTCATGAATTTCAGACAATTTACTTGCTTTCAGACAATTTTACTATGTTTTTATTAATTTTATGACAACGACCATCCGTCGATGGTACTTTTTAATAAATTATGTGTGTTGCTTGTACCTTGTTCTTGAAAACCTTTCTAGGTCGCATCCCCATGTTTATGCCTTGGCGGGGTGTGACAGTCCATTTAGAATCGATCTCAGTGCCTTTGCATCTTTGATTTTCATGAATTGAATGAATCAGAACTTCCACTCAAAGTATGACATTCCGAGTTAAAGTATAGGCAATTTATGATGAGTCCCAATGACAGACTTCATTTCCTTATCAAGTTGTGTAGCCACTAGCAGCTGATTAGCATTCAGTCCATTCATGTTAGTTTGGTTAACTTGTTCCATTTCTGAAAATCAAAATGAAAATTATTAGACAATTAGTTTTATATTTATATTCAAAATTTAAGTCCAATAATCTTGTATGTGATGTATGGATCGTATAAACAACAAAGAATGATCAAACAAGTTAGTTTTAGGTGCGGAATCCCTAAAACAATCACAAAAAATAGTCAAACAGATCAAAACACGTAAATCATCATTTCAAAAACTTTTTCATTAATTAGAAACTCAATTAGACGTTTAAAGATTGAAACAAACAGGATAAGAACGTGAAAAGAGCTAAACAAACTTCTAGAGAGAAAATCAGAAAGCGGAGGGAATAATATGATTCAAAGTTACATTCAAAAATTCAGCTTGACTATATATAGACTGCACATTCGCCCAAATGATTCGTGCGAATGTGCAGGTTCGACCAAACCAACTGGTCGAACCAAGCCATACATAAAACAATATTAACATTCGTCCAAAACTTGCTCCTTCGCACCCTTTGATTCTCCTTCGACCAAACAAAAACTGTTCCTTCGCACCTATAATTTCTCCTTCGCACCATCGACATTTACCAAAACATGTTTATTGTACAATCCGAAGCACTAGTCGCACAACTGCATCTACAAACTCCCCCTCGACTATTGCTTGGATTGCTGTCGACGTTGTTTGTCCATTCTGATGTTCATCAATCTGATATGTCGCTGAATCTTCTGTTCTTTAGTCAAAACCGGTTCCTGAAATTGCTTTGGCTTTGTCTTTTTCACTTCAGGCACCTTCTGTTTCTCTACAAATTTCCGAGCTTCTCGTCATAGTCACAACCAGCATTTATATCATATGCAAAGCACAGAAATACCACACGTTGGTATTTTCCTGCTTGTTCAGCATCCTTCACTTCAGAATAGATCGGATTGTAAAACAACATTGTTATATCCTCATGTGAACCGTTGATTAACCACATGGGATCAAAAATGTATATCTTCTTGAAGTTCTTCTCTCCGTCTTTCAGCACAATCACAGCCTCTGCTATCTTCCAATCATAATACCACCAAATGAAATCTTTGGCGAAGTGTTGTGGAATCGGCAACAAAGGAATCTTTTTCAACACTCGCGGTGGTTTATACTTTAACGTCACCTTGGGCATACCTGTAATCATATCAATATCCTTTTTATGAACAATTCGTTTCGGATATTGTGGTTCAAATAAATCCCACTTGGTTCGGCTTTCTCTCGTCATCTTCTCAGCAAAGTAGGTAATCTGACTATTTGACGTTCCCGTTAAACGGCGACGGAAAATATCACGAATTGCCCAATAAGGAAGAGTCTTCAAATGATGAAACTTATCAAAATATAAGATTCCCTTCTCCCACTTTACTGCTATGCATCTCAGTTGCTGAATAAACTTCCAGGCCAATGCACGACCTTTGAAAATCCCACTATGAAGTTTATAAAAGCTACCTTGTACCTCAGCTTTCGGACGGTTATTCTCTTTCTCTTTCAGTTTCCTCAAAAACTCCTTCAAACTATCTGATTGCTCGAACCGTGGTTTATCATGCCCTTTAAAAATCTCATCTTCAAACATTTTGCTTTTCTCCTTAGCCAGTTTCTCGGCCTGGTTTAGTACATCATCAGAAAAGCCTGGAAATCCACAATCTTGATTATTCTTGAAATATTATGGATATTCCTCACTTGTTATATCCTCCATTTCAACCTCTTCAAAAGCAGGAACGTCACGGTCATCAGAATGATTCCCGGCTTCCTTTTCAGGTATCTTTGGAATGTAATTATCAGCAAGTAACTGTTCCAAAGTTTTTCCCACCTGTTTGGCTAAACCTTCAAGTATTTCTTTAGAAATCGCCACAGAAACCTCTCCATCTTCAAGATCTGGGTCATCAAACTCCAATTCAAACAGCTTATTGCTCGACTCGAATATTTCTGGAAATCTGCTTGTCATGTCAAACGTCCAGACTCGATCTGTAAGCATCTGGCGATACATATTCTTGTCTTCTTCAGATAAAGACTGCAGTTTTTCATTCCAGAATATATCGTCATCAACATTTTCACCTGGAGTCTTAGAGCTCGACTCTCCACCCTTACTCGAATCACGCTTTTCATAAGTATATTTCTCAGCGTTGTCATCATCATCATCATCACTACTATCAAAAGCAGAGCTGTTCCCATCACTCGATCCATCATCTGAACCTCCATCATCTCCATCATCTTTCTTCTTCTTTTTAGAATCATTACCAGCATCTTCATCAAGATCTTCATCCTCTTCTTCATCAGATGGTTCAAAGTCTACCTGCTCTTCTTCTCGTTCTTTATCTTCTTCACCAGCTTGAAGTAGAGGAGCTCGAGAGTACAAGTCTTTTATCAAATCATCCATCTGCTTGTTACTCTTCTTCAGCTGTTTGTTCTCTTCTTTCAAGACAATAATCCTTCTGGTGTTTCTCTGTTCGTGCTTCAGCAACTTCTTGTTCTCTCTTTTCAACTTCTTGATTGTTTTCTTCAATACTTCATTATCATCATGAGATGTGACTACGACTTCTAACATCTTTCGATCATTTGTCTTCAATTGCTCGATCTCTGTTTGGTGTTTGTTAATAATACTCATCATCTCCGATAACCTTTGATTCACAACATTCATAATATCACTATCAACTGAAACCTTCTTCTTAACAGGTGTTTCAGCAACTTCAGGAAGTTTGCCTTTCCTCATCTTCTTAAGCACATTATCTAAAGCTTCATTAAACTGATCAACAGGTATATCATCACCCTGTTGTGTGCTCGAAGTAGTTACAGTCTTTTGTTTCTTTGATGCTGGTGCAGTAACCGGTGACTTAGAACTAGAAGCTGGTGGAAGTTTCTTACCAGCTATGAGCGATTCAATCTCTATCTTTCTCTTTAGACTTGGTTTCTCCTGTTTCTTCTTCTTTGACTTTGCAGCTTGTACGGGAGAACCAGGAAAATCTTCTTCTACATTCAAAATCACTTCATCATCATCAACAGGAATTGGACTCTTATCTCCTTGATCTTCAACAGTCTGACTGACAGACTCACCAGCCACAGTGGCCTTGGGCGTGTTGGTCTTTAACGTTTCAGTCTCCGAGTCCCAATGTTCGTCTTCTTGCGTCTCTTCTGAATCAATCGACGCTTCATCCACAATATGCAAACCTTTCTTTGCCACCGTCTTGTTTCGTCTTGGTGTGCTCTTTTTCTTCTCAGGTTCAGACACAACCTCTAACCTTATCCCTTTCTCCTTAACCTTTCCACTCTTGGCACCGACATTAATAACCTGTCTTTTGCGCTTCGCATCTGGATCAACAGGATGTAATGGGTTATCTGGATCTGAATCACTGTCCGCATATCTTACAAGCCCTTTTCCTGGATCTGTATAATCAATTCTTGCTAGATGTCCAAATAAACGCCTTACTGGTGGACGTTCCTTGACCGACAATCCTTTGTACGCCTTCATCCTAGCAAGTGTATTAAGTGACATATGTTCCTGAACAACAATATGCTTAGGATCCCTCTTCAAGTCTTTATACTTGTTATCAAATACCATCTGGAGGAAACGAGGATATAGCAGAAACTTCAGATTCCTCGTGCCGTTCACAGGCTCTAACAAGTGTTCCATCAGCATGCCTGAAACATTGAACGGTTTGTTCAATACCAGGGCAACCATCATAGAGCTAATACTCTTGCGTATTAAGTCATATCCTCCAGCGGCTGATCCGAAGACATGTATCAAAACGTGTGCCAAATATTTGAATTGAGGGCACAGTTTTCCCTTGTGCAATGAACCGTCAGTGATTGGTCCATTGTATTTCATTCTCAGGAAGCACTTTCGCTGATCCATGAAACTCAACTCCTTAGGATCCGTCTTCTCATCTTGTAAATTCAATGCTTCTCGTAAATCCTGCTCACATGCGATAACCCTCTGCCCTTGGATCTTGCTAATCAAACATGACTCGCAATTCCAGAAGTCTAGTTTCGCTCCTGACCAGAATTCTTGCATCATGTCTCGGTAAATGATAGTAGGTGTAGCAATCGCGTCAATCACCCTACTCCTCTTCAAGAATTCAATGATCTCGACAAACTCCGTGTGCTTTTTAACTTCTCCAAGATACGCACAGCAATTATGCGCATTCTCGAAGGTTAAAGGCTCTTCAGGAACTTTCTTAGCAGGTTGTGAGGATGATCCAGCTTGCTCAGTAGTCTTTTCCAGCTCGGACATGGTTTAATCTGCAAAACAAAACAAAGAAGCATGTTAAAAATCGACAAAAATTCAAACCTTGAAAATTTGGTATTTAACATTCTCATTCGCCCAAACGGGGGTGCGAATGTGAAAAACTAGGTGCGAATGAGAAAATTTGATGGTACGAATGTAAATTTTTTTGATAAAAGTTTCATTCGCCCACAATTTCTTCATTCGACCAGTTTATCATCTCCTTCGCCCATTCGAAAGGGTCGAAGGAGTCTGTTCATATTTTTGAATTTTCAATTTTGAGATTTATTGTTTATGATCATGTTCTTTTGATTTGTATTGCAACTAACAATGCCGATAAACCATTTTAAACTAACAGTTTCATCAATTATTCATTATATCAGTGTTTTCAACTAAAACTAGGGTTCGAAAGACAACTAATGATCAATTGATCAATCTGTTGGTTTTGAATCCATGATTTATGGTTTTTCTCCCCCTAAAACACAGATATAATGAATCCTTAATAGGAATTGTAACAAATAACATGTTAATATCAGATTTTAAGAGTTAGGGCTTGAAACACAAAAACAGTGATTAATCCTTGGATTCTTGATGTTAACCTGTAAAAGATAGTGGAAAAGGATCAGTGAATGTAGACGATCACAATGGTATGTCACAAAACAACAGGGCAACAAAGTGAGGTTAGAGAGAAAAATTTGAAAAATTTTTGAATAGGTTCGAATGAGACAGAAAGACTATATATAGGCATCCTCCTTCGCCCGTTCTACTCGTACGAATGAGAAGCTTTTGTCTCCTTCGACCCTAGCTAAAGGTTCGAATGAGCCAAAAGGGTTCGAATGAAACATATGTTCAAGAACACTCTCCTTCGCCCGTTTATAACATACGAAGGAACATGAAAAATCCCACATTCGACCAACCGAATGGGCGAATGAGAATTGGGATTTTTGATAAATTTTCCAAATCTCAAAAACGAGTCCCGTTCCAATTATTTTTCAACTTTTAAGCATCCAACATTCATATTTTCACATTGAAAAGGTTACAAAGCTCAAATGGTGCATCAAAGTTTAGAAAATCGACATCAACCACCATCAGTTATCAAAAATAAGATGAAAATGAAAAATCTTTTTGGATTTTCTAAAGTTTATGCTAAAACACACCTAAAATCTTTTTGAGTTTTGTAATTTTTGACGAGAAAATAAAATGCAGAAATGTAAATGAAAAACTGTAAATGTTTTTGGGATTTTCCGGTAAAGGGATCATATCAGTTATTGAGAAATCTGATCACACCGTTGATCTTTTGAATTATTATCATTAAAGACAATGTGTGATCTGGCAACTGCTGATATTGTGATCCACATAAACTCACATGCAGACTTTTGTGCAGTACTTTAAACTAATACTGATATTTATAGTATAAACGTAATTGTCTGTGGTTCCCACGCACACGACATACTCCCGTATCAAGAAGTAAAGGCACAAAGACTCATTGTAAAGCGAGATTATGCTTTCGTCGTCTGTAATTTTACAAGGTATAATGCACAGAGGTATACAGGTCAGCAAATTAATGCAGCAAAGTAACATATGCACTGTACCAGGTTGAGGACTGATATTAATCATGATCTGCATCAGTTGATTAATACGATGTAATAGATAATCTTTGATCATCATATAACATGGAAAGTTCCTCAATTCGGTAACTTTAGGATTTGGCATAAAGCTCTTTTATAAAGACACCCTGTCTGATCTAGGTCCGTAATGACTTACAGCAGAAGATCAGAGAGGCTATCCCCAGACAACTAATAACATAACGACCCTAAACCTCCGAGTTTTGTACAAATACCCTATCAAACGAAATTACGGTACTAAGACCATATGCCAATGAGGAGTTCATCCACACAACAATTCGTTTGATATGAATGTATCAGGCACGCAGTAACAGGTCTACGAAGCCTATCAGCACATCGCACAGACTCAGACACACGCCCTATATAGCAATACATTACTTAGAATGTGTCAGATCCCCACTGATGTACTATTATTTCCCTTTATACTCCAGGAAATCATTTTTGATTTTTCTGATTTTTATAAATTTTCGAATTTACTGTTCCCAAGGATAAGCTGGAGCATTTCAAATATGTGACTGCCCAGATATCGTTTGTTCACAGAAATCTGACGGCATTAATCTAAGGGAAGAAGATATAGTAGTCAGCAAAGAAATTTTCTAATTTTTATGGATTTTGAAATTTTTCAATGTTTTTGGATTTTCGAAATTTTTCTGAAAAGCAGTAAAAATTTAACTAAAAAATGATAGACTGAGGTGGTGATCGGTCCTGTTTTTCCTTAATACCATTAGCTTTTAAAAGATAATCAAATATGGATTTGTCAAAAGCTTTGGTAAAAAGATCTGCGCGTTGGTAATCAGTGTGGATTTTGACCATATCGATCAACTCTTTAGCATAACAATCACGGATAAAATGATATTTAATCCGGATATGTTTAGCCTTTGAGTGATTTACTAAGTCTTTTGTTAATGCGATTGCGGCTTCATTATCACAGTAAATAGGGGTTTTAAGAAATTGCAAACCGTAGTCCACCATCTGTTGTTGGATCCAAAGAACCTGTGGGCAGCAGCTCGATGCTGAAACGTATTCTGCTTCACATGTGGATAGCGCAACTGCAGTTTGTTTCTTGCATTGCCAGGTCACGAGCCTGCTCCCCATAAACTGACATCCAGCCATTGTGGATTTGCTGTCTTTGTCACAGCCACCCCAATCTGCATCACTTAAAGCGATTAGGTCAAAATTATCATCATGAGGGTACCAAAGTCCTTTCGATGGACAACCCTTCAGATATCTAAGGATACGCTTGACAGCTGCAAGATGACCCTGTTTCGGCTTCGATTGATTTCGTGCACAAAGACATGTCGCAAACATTATATCTGGTCTAGACGCGGTGAGATACATCAGAGATCCGACGATTGCTCTGTATGTAAATGGATCAGTCAGCTCCCCCTTAACGTCAACTCCAATCCCGTGATTAGGTTGTATCGGGGTATCCATCGGCTTTGAATCATCCATCTGGAATCGGCTCAAGACTTCAGAAACGTATTTCGTCTGGTGAATAAAGATCCCCGTTGGTCTTTGTTCCACCTGCAAGCCTAGGAAAAACTGCATTTCTCCCATAGCACTCATTTCGAACTTTTCCTTCATAACTTTTTCAAATTCCCTGCACAGAAGTTCGTTAGTAGACCCGAAAATAATATCATCAACATAAATTTGTACAAGAAGCAAGTCATCTCCTGCTCGTTTCGTGAACAGGGTGCAGTCTACCAATCCGCGTTTGAATCCTTTCGAGAGAAGATACGTGCTTAGCTCCTCATAGCATTGTCTCGGAGCTTGGTGAAACCCGTAGAGAGCTTTGTTTAAAACATTAACCTTATCCCGGTGAATAGGGTCCTCAAAGACTGGCGGTTGACCTACGTAAACTTCCTCTTTGACCACACCGTAAAGAAATGCGCTCTTTACATCCATCTGATACACCTTGAATTTCTTCCAGGATGCAAACGCCAGAAACATTCGGATAGCTTCCAAGCGTGCAACAGGTGCATAGATTTCATTGTAGTCGATTCCCTCAACCTGATGAAAACCTTGAACGACCAAACGAGCTTTGTTTCGCACTATGACTCCTCTATCATCCTTCTTACACTTAAACACCCATTTGGTTCCAATTTTCTTTCTTCCCGGGGAAAATCTGTCAGCGTCCATACTCCGAGTTTCTAAAATTGTAACAACTCTTCTTGCATTGCTTCCACCCAGGCATCATCCAAAAGAGCTTCCTTGTACATCCGCGGTTCGACCTGCGAAACATAACAAGCGAAAGACCAGTCATTTTGAAAACCAGATTTTTGTATTTTGGCATATAAAGCAAGGTTGCCAATATTTTCTGGTGCTTGAGCATTTCTCAATTGCCCTCTTGTCATAACGCTGCTTCCAGGATCACCAATAACCTGTTCAAGCGGGTGTATCCGATGTATCCGAGATTCCGGATAATCAGGTACTTGTACTCCCGTTTGAGTCGTAAAATTCTCTGTAGAAACCAGATCATTACCCACATTCGATGTTGAAGCATCAGTTGTAGTTGGGTTCACTGGTGGTGTCACTATAGCATTGTCCAGAATAGCTTCACTTGTAGCATCATCGTCTTCATCTTCTGAATCTGATGAATTAAGCGTTGTGGAAGCTTCTTGGAACACCTCTTCTTCCATCACAGGAGCAATAGTATCATTAGAAGCTGCTTGAGGATTTACAGTGATCGGACGCACTAACGGTGAAGTCACGGCGTTTTCGACCTCGTAATATAAGCGAAGTACAGCTTCTTAAACCATGCTATCTAGATTGAATGATTCAAAGAAGTCTTTGTAATCAAACATCCAATCTGGACCTCCACCCTGTACATTTTGTGTGTATCTTTGTACTTCGACATTAGCCCACTCCTCGACATTTCTAGTTCTTTTGTTGAATACCCGTTTTAGTGGGGTTGCATATCCAACAAAATAACCTTCTTCAGCCTTTGGTGCGAACTTCTCCGAAGGATTAAGCATTGTACACGGGGCACCAAATGGTTCTAGATACTCCAGATTCGGCTTTCGTCGGTTCAACAGCTCATAAGAAGTTTTACCAAACTTCTTCACTGTTAAAACACGGTTTAAAGTGTAACATGCTGCGTAAATAGCTTCGTTCCAGAACATGACTGGAAGATTTGAGTCCGCAAGCATAGTTCTCGCCATCTCGATTAGAGTCCTGTTCTTTCTTTCTGCGACACCGTTCTGCTGGGGTGTATACGGAGCGCTATATTCATGATGAATTCCCTTGTTTGCACAAAGATCCTCCATCTAAGCGTTTTTGAACTCCGTCCCATTATCACTCCGGATTCGTTTGATCTTCAGACCATAGATATTCTCCAGACGTGTAAACAGAACTTTCAGGTTGTCAAAAGTGTCGCTTTTCTGGTGTAAGCACATAACCCATGAAAATCTTGAATAATCGTCAGTCACCTCAAGACAGTACAATTCCCCGGCATGACTTTTACGCCTGACTGGACCGAATAAGTCCATGTGCAAACGCTCAAGCGGTAGTTCAACGGAATTGACTTTCTTTGGTCTATGGGCCTGCTTGTGCTGCTTTCCCTTTTTACAACTAACACACTTGTCATTCAAATGGAAATGTTTCACATTAACTCCCGTGACAAGTTCATTCTTCACTAACCGGTTCATCTTTCTCAAATGAATGTGTCCCATTCTCCTGTGCCACATTATAGATTCTTTTTCTGTAGCCTTAGAGAGGAAATACATGACTTGGCCATGGGTGGTCATAGCTTTGGACATATCGAGAATATACAAGTTGTTTACTCTCGGTGCCTTTAGCATCACCCACTCTTTTGGAAGTTCAAACCCCGGTTTCAAGATATAGCAAGATTTGTCGTCAAAATAAACAGAAAATTGCTTATCACAGATTTGGCTAACACTGAGCAGATTGTAATCTATCTGTTTCACATACGATATCCGCTCAAATGTCACGACCCCATTGCTAACACTACCCTCCATCGTAATGTAGCCTCCTTTATTTCCTGCAAACGCTACGTAACCTCCGTTTATGTTCTTGATATCAAAGAGTAGCGTAAGATCCCCTGTCATGTGACCAGAAGCTCCACTGTCAACAATCCATAGGCTGCTAACAGGGCCAGCTAGAGCTCCCTGCACATATCAAGTAAAGCAGTTAGATCTTTCGGGGGACCCAAGCCTGTTTGGTCTTGGGTCTTTGAACTGGTTGTTTCAAAGATTCTTTCGATTCACAAACATCTTGGGTTCTCTCAACCCCTTTCTTCTCACACTCAACTTTCTTTTTCTCATTTTTCACATTCTGTGAAGTTGAGGCACCCTCAGATTCCTTTGATGACCAAGATTGTTCAGACCTTTTCAAGATCCGGATTTGAGATTTTGAGTTCTCAGCCGGTTTCTTTACTTCATCTTTAAATGCAACCTTCTTGGTTACCTTCTCTGATTTAACAGAGACAGGTCCAACTGCTGGTTTTACATTAGGTTTAGGAGGGACCTTTTTGTTATCAGCAGTTGAGTTCATCACAGGTTTCTTTACAGGTTTCTCAGTGGCTATCCGGTTGTGTCACACCCTCAAAATCCACTTGCGGAGTTTTACCGCGAGGCGTATGACAAACCAGGATCCAAACCAACGATCACAATAAACAAGTCTAAATGAACATATGCAATTTAAGAAAACATAGTTTAGAATCCCCAATTACAGCGGAAGCTTATTCAAAACATAATCCAAAATAAACCAAGTGTTCAACGTTTGAAAAACCATGCAACCCTAACTAGACGCCGTGCAGACGCGTGCGCCCTAGTCCAGTAGTGCTACCTTAGCGACCTGAGAAAACATGTAAGAGAAAACGTCAGCACAAAAATGCTGGTGAGTTTACAGGTTTGTAATCCAAGTACCAAGTTCAACCTGTCCATACTATAACAAATCGAAAACCAAAGTACGCTAGCTAGGCGCATGTTTTGTTACTACTACGATTGGAAAACCATTACTAACTCGCAAACCAGATGTCGTGCCCGATGTTGTAAACCTGTTGTTCCTGTTTGAGACAATATGCACTCGCCCGGCCCTCCAAGCCGACGAGCGGGGTTGGTCACTCCCAATAGCGCTATTCACATTTCCCCGTTGTGCTAACCCGCACATTCATGGTTCCCCCCGGGACTTCCAAAGATCGTATAGTAAACCATAGAAACCCATAGTATGACAGTAGTTACCAAACATAAGTTTTAACACATGTTTTCTCCCCCGAAAAGTGAAACCAGTTAAAAGAGGGGCCGTAAACTCACCTTAGGTTGCGTTACTTCGTAATACGAATAAACTCTGCAAGCTATGCTAGTCCTGTAACGCGGCGACCTAACATATGACAGTTACAAGTACTTAGACTAATAACCCGCAGGTTAGTTAGTCCCTAGATGTCCAGACCATAACCAAGTTCGTTTGAAAACACCGTGACTGTTTAACTGACCCAATGTACAAGACTCGACATCCCATTGGTGACCCGAGACTCCCCGTGTTATGTTTACGTTCTCAAACATACAATCATGCAATCACACTTAACATACGTTAACGACCAACAAGTTATAGCACGTAGTTCAAGTACCACATAATTAAGTCCGAACATATGTTACCAAGTTACTGGATATGTTACGGGGTTCCTAGCATGTTCCTAGATGTCAAATCGGGTCTCGGAATGCTAATTTACACTTACAGCAGCAGTACACGCGATTAGGAAAAGTCAACTAGCATTTAGGTTGGTCAACTGGCATTTAGGAAGGCTAATTGCATATAATATAGGCGATTGGTGGTCATAAGACATGTAAACCATGAGTTTATAGGCAATTAGGTCATAAGACATGTATTTCAGGACTTAACTAGCATTTAGGATCACAATTGCATGTAATAGAGGCATTTAGCCCCCAAATGCATGTATTATAGGCGATTAGGGCATCCCTACTGGCGATTGGTCTCCTAATCGCCTATAACATAGGCGATTAGGGTTGCTAATCGCCAGTAACCCAGCTGTTCCAGTTTTTCGCGCGTTTAACAATCCAAATCAGATCCAGAACGCGTGTAATCATCCAATATCAATCCAACAACTATACCAAACATGTTTAAACCAAAATCCTTCGTTTAGACTCGTATTATCAGCCCTGCATGCAACCATGTAATCCAAACACAATACACATAGCATGAAACATCACATTAACATGCATAACTATAACCCTAATGAACAATTACTCAGATTTCATCATCATGCCATCATTATTAATCTGAAACTAACCTAATAACATGTAATCATCCATCTTGAATCATAAAAACCCTAGCTTTTGATTGAAAACCCACATACATCATGCATGCTACTTAGAATCCAATTAACAATGATTATTAACGATTTTCAGAAGACTCATACGTTTTTAAAACAGGTCTGGACCGTTAGGGATTTAATAAAAACGTTTATAAAGATTTCATGGATGAAAATCACACCTTAGATTGTGATAGTTTGATGAAATAAGCTTGAAACCTTGTGTTTTGATCCTAAATCACGTTCCAGAGGTTGTGTGTGTGTTGGGGCGGGTTATGGGACGACTAGGGTTGATATTATGAAGTTTAGGAGGTCAAGTATTGTATTTATAGTCGTTTTTAGTCGTCCAGCACGTAACACGCGATTGTGCAGCAGCTATACGCGATTAGCATTGCTAATCGCATGACATTAATGCATTTAGGGGCTAATCGCCCCCTGTAGCATGCGATTAGCAAGCTACTCGCCTCCCATGAGGCCCAATCGCCTCCCTTATAGGCGATTAGCCAACCCTAATCGCCTATAGGGGTTGGTTCCGTGTATTTTGCGCGTTAAACCCCGTTTTAACATATGTTAACACATTTTCACATACCGAAAAGTCACATAATGATTGTAAACACATAACACTTGCAACCAAACATATTAACACTCGTTCACCAATTCTCGGGACTCGAGACTTGTATGTTCCCTATGTTCTGGCGATTCTACGAATCGTCACCACTTGTACACTTGGTTAAGGACTGACATCTAATGAACCTCTAGACTAACATCCGATGATCCTCTATACTGAACTAACAGTTCCCGAACCATAACACGACTTAACTAACCTAGTTAAGTACAATATACGCGTGACTCGCTAAGGTAGACTTTCATCTAGACAACGTTGTTAACCAGAATTTGCCGAGTGTCACATCATCCCCACGTTAAAAGAATTTTCGTCCCGAAAATTGCACAAGTACCAAAAGGAATGACGAAAGAAACAAACAAAAGATAGAAACCAAGAGAGAGATTTACCCGAGTTGTCACATCATCCCCACGTTAAATGGAATCTCGCCCCGAGATTCATTCAGCAGCAGTGGAGACGTATCTCGATTCGAACGCTTCCTTAGGAAAGAGATGAGGATACTTAGACTTCATCTGATCCTCCCGTTCCCAAGTGTACTCTGGTCCCCGGTTCGAGTTCCAGCGAACCTTCACAATGCGAATCTTGCTATCACGTAGGCTACGAATCTTGTAATCCAGAATCTCAACAGGTTCCTCCACAATCTGAAGACGATCGTCAACCTTGATCTCTTCCAGTGGAACAATGAGAGACTCGAAAGCCAGACACTTCTTTAGGTTGGACACATGGAAGATGTTATGTACCTTACCAAGCTCCGTCGGTAAATCAAGACGATATGCCACCGGTCCAATCCGTTCCAGGATCGTAAATGGACCGACATACCGAGGGTTGAGTTTGCCACGCTTCCCAAAGCGTATGACGCCCTTCCACGGTGAAACTTTCAGAAGTACCTTGTCATCAACTTGGAATTCCAATGGTTTGCGACGCTGATCGGCGTAACTCTTTTGCCAATCCCGTGCCGCTGCCAACCGGTTACGAATCTGTACGATCTTTTCCGAAGTTTCGTACACTAGTTCAGGCCCAGTGAGTTGACTCTCACCCACCTCAGCCCAACAAAGAGGAGAACGGCATTTCCGCCCGTACAGTGCCTCGAACGGAGCCGCCTTGATGCTCGTGTGATAACTGTTGTTGTAAGAGAATTCTACTAACGGTAAATGAGCTTCCCAACCTTTGCCAAAATCGATCACACATGCCTGCAACATGTCTTCTAAAGTTTGAATCGTACGTTCACTTTGACCGTCAGTCTGTGGGTGATAAGCTGTACTCATGTCTAGCTGGGTACCCAACGCTTTGTGTAAAGACTTCCAAAAGTGAGAAGTAAAATGGGAATCACGATCCGAAATAATAGAAACCGGCACCCCGTGCTTAGAAACAACTTCCTTCAGATAAAGACGAGCCAAACGATCCATGGTGTCGGTCTCTTTAATAGCGAGAAAATGGGCTGATTTTGTCAACCGATCAACAATCACCCATATCTTATCATTCCCGCTTGGTGACTTAGGAAGTTGTGTGACAAAATCCATTGTAATCCGTTCCCATTTCCACTCCGGAATTTCAGGTTGTTGCAAGAGACCCGACGGTTTCTGGTATTCTACCTTGACCTTAGCACAGGTCAAGCATTTGCTCACGTATGAGGCTATATCCGACCTCATGTGTGGCCACCAGTAAAGCACCTTCAGATCTTGGTACATCTTATCCGAACCAGGATGAATAGAATACCGGGACTTGTGAGCCTCATCCAAGACAAACTCCCGAAGTCCCCCGAATAAAGGAACCCATATGCGTTCTGCGTAGTAGTGCAGGCCATCAGGCCTTCGCTCGAGGTGCTTGTCAGCACCGTGCATAGTCTCAGCTTTAAGGTTTTCCTCCTTTAAAGCTTCTAACTGGGCAGAACGGAGTTGGTCAGGTAGAGAGGAATGAATGGTGAGTTGCAACGCCCGAACGCGACGAGGTTTAATCGATTCCTTCCTGCTCAAGGCGTCTGCTACAACATTCGCCTTGCCAGGATGGTACTTAATGGCGCAATCATAGTCATTCAGAAGTTCAATCCAACGACGCTGTCGTATGTTCAAATGTTGTTGGTCGAAAATATGTTGAAGACTCTTGTGATCGGTGTAGATGGTGCATTTGGTACCGTACAAGTAATGTCTCCAAATTTTCAACGCGAAAACCACTGCACCCAATTCCAAGTCATGGGTGGTGTAGTTCTTCTCGTGCACCTTGAGTTGACGAGAAGCATACGCAATCACTTTCTCGCGTTGCATCAACACGCAACCGAGACCATGAATAGAAGCATCACAGTAAACAACGAAATCATCAGGGCCTTCAGGTAAGGACAAAATAGGAGCAGAACAAAGTTTAGACTTTAGTTCCTGAAATGCCGACTCTTGTGGTTCACCCCAGTCGAATTTTCTATTCTTCTGAGTAAGAGTGGCCATGGGTTGAGCGATCTTCGAGAACCCCATAATGAAACGACGATAATAGCCCGCAAGGCCTAGAAATTGCCGCACCTCAGTTGGCGTCTTTGGTGCTCCCCAGTCCTTGATCGCTTCGATCTTAGCTGGATCGACATGAATTCCTAGTTCATTAACCACATGTCCTAGGAACTGAACTTCGCGTAACCAAAAGTCACACTTTGAGAATTTAGCGTAAAGTTGTTCCCGTCGCAAAAGTTACAAAACTACACGCAGGTGTTCCTCGTGTTCGGTCTTGTTCTTGGAGTAAATCAGAATGTCATCAATAAACACAATGACGAACTTATCAAGATATGGTTTGCAAACGCGGTTCATCAAATCCATGAAAACCGCCGGTGCGTTCGTGAGACCGAAAGGCATGACCAAGAATTCGAAATGGCCATAACGTGTACGAAAGGCAGTCTTTGCAACGTCAGCCTCCCTTACGCGCAACTGGTGATAACCGGACCTCAAATCAATTTTTGAGTAATAGCTAGAACCCTGGAGTTGGTCGAATAGATCATCAATACGTGGAAGAGGATAACGGTTCTTGACGGTCAATTTGTTCAGTTCATTGTAATCCACACACAATCGGAAACTTCCGTCCTTCTTCTTGACGAATAGAATCGGGGCTCCCCAAGGGGAAGAACTTGGCCTGATGAAACCCTTGTCCAAGAGTTCCTGTAACTGACTAGACAATTCCTGCATCTCGGGAGGTGCAAGACGATAAGGGGCCCGAGCAATAGGAGCAGCCCCTGGCACGAGATCAATACCGAACTCAACGTGAAGATGGGGAGTAAGACCAGATAAATCATCGGGAAACATATCAGGAAACTCGCGTACAACTGGAATATCGTCGATCTTCTTCTCATCGCTAGAGGAAACAGATAAGAGTGCCAAAACGGCCGAATAACCCTTTCGAAGATACTTAAGGGCTTTCATGCTGGAGATGAGATTTAGCGGAACACCGCCCTTGATACCGTACACAGAAAGGAATTCTCCATCAGGGAGAGGAATCCGAATAATCTTGTCGTAACAAACAATCTCCGCGCGATACAAAGACAACCAATCCATGCCTACAACAACGTCAAAACTACCCAAAGGTACCGGCATAAGGTCGATGGGGAACGACAAACCCGACAACTCTAGTTGACACTCCCGAAGGATACAAGTAGCTTCAATCTTTTTACCGTCAACCAACTCAATTATATACTTAGCCTCTAATGGTACGGGTACTACATCTAGCAGTCGACTAACTTCCACAGATATAAAACTCTTGACGGCACCAGAATCAAATAAAACACTAACAGAGCGATTATTGAGAAGGAACGTATCGGTAACTGTGTCAAGATCCTGTCTAGCCTCCGCGGCTCCAATGACGAAGGCACGTGCATTTCTGCCGCCGCCCCCGTTGTTCCCATTACCGTTGTTCCCGCCCTGCTTCAGTTTCGGGCAATCCTTCTTGTAATGCCCAGTCTCTCCACAATTGTAACATCCCTGTCTTCCCGTAGTTCCTTGAGTGGTAGGAGCCGAGTTAGTAGTCGGAGCCTGGGTTGATGGAAGTGTCGCCCGATAGTCTTTAGCAAAATGCCCAAATCGCTGGCAGCGATGGCAACGATTACTGTCGCAGTTCCCCTGATGATGACGCCCACACTTGTTGCATTTAGGTAACTTTCCCACATAACCACCCTGTTTGTTTCCAGAAGAAGAAGAACCCCCGCTATCAAATCTCTTACCCTGCTGTGCTGGCCCAGATCCCTTCCCCTCGTTATCCCACTTACGCTTGTTATTCTCCGGTGCTTTGACAGTCGAACCCTTAGCAGGCAAAATACCCTCATTCACCTTCAAGTTGGTCATCCTATGAGCCGACCGGACCACCTCTGAGTACGTAGGATGATTTCCCGCAGCTACCAACCCTGCGATCTCTGGTCATAGCCCCGAAATATAGTGTTCGATCCTCCTGTACTCTGGCACATGCAGATCAGGACACAACACTGCCAACTCATTACGCCTTACCGTATACTTCTCAATTTCGGAACCAGTCATCTTGAGGTTCCACACCTCGTGCTCTAACTTCTGCACCTCTTCCCTTGGACAGTATTCTCGCTTCAGCAGTTGGACGAAATTCTCCCAAGGCATAGCATAAGCCTCCCCAATACCCATGTTCTGAGTGATGTTATTCCACCAGGTCAAAGCAACATCCTGGAATAACGCAGCAGCATACTTGACTCGATCCTCTGGGAGACAGTTACACATCAGAAACACTGACTCCACCTTTTCCAACCACCTGAGTAAACTCACCGCACCCTCAGTGCCAAAGAATTCCTGGGGCTTACAGTCCCGAAACATCTTGTAGGTACACATGGGTGGGGGTGGGTTAACATGACCACCTAAAATAAAACGTATGAGAAACCACGAAGGATGTAAACAAGGTTCACTAATGAGGCAAAGAAAATGGATAAATCAACTTACCACCACCATTGTGCCCTAACTGGAAGGCAGCTTGTAGCAAGTTGTTCAGATCTTCCTGTGACAGGTTTACACCTCCACGACCACCAGCACCACCGCGACCACCACCACGTCCACCATTGCGACCACCTCCACGTCCTCCTTGTACTCCAGACATGATCTGACAGAAGAAACGAGAAAATTTAGTTTCGCAGCTACTGATAACCACTAGCGTTTACAAGATCAAAGCTAGATCCAATCCAGGACTATCCATTCGAACCCAGAGCTCACCAGGGCTTTCATGCATTTCGGTTTATGATTTTGTGTGCACCCAAAATGATAAACCGCTCTACATGGTCCTCCAAGTGTTCTCCTAATTCAAAGTTCAAATCACCGAACATAGACTCTTAGCTATACACCGTAATGCTACGGTAGTTTATGACAAGTGTTTCTATTGGAGTATGAAAGGGAGATGACCGAGCCTTGGACAAATCTCAAGAGTACACGATTTACCCCAATATACCGCACTGCCTAGAAAACAAGTAACCCGACAAAAGATAGAACGGATTATGTAACATAGGAAGGTCAGATGATTCAGAGACACCCCGACAAGCCCATACGTAACTACCATAATGTTTAGTACTAAGTGATCGTCTAGTGTGTGCGACTCGGCTATAGACTAGACTCTACATGCAGTCCTAGTTCACTATAACCATTGGCTCTGATACCAATCTGTCACACCCTCAAAATCCACTTGCGGAGTTTTACCGCGAGGCGTATGACAAACCAGGATCCAAACCAACGATCACAATAAACAAGTCTAAATGAACATATGCAATTTAAGAAAACATAGTTTAGAATCCCCAATTACAGCGGAAGCTTATTCAAAACATAATCCAAAATAAACCAAGTGTTCAACGTTTGAAAAACCATGCAACCCTAACTAGACGCCGTGCAGACGCGTGCGCCCTAGTCCAGTAGTGCTACCTTAGCGACCTGAGAAAACATGTAAGAGAATACGTTAGCACAAAAATGCTGGTGAGTTTACAGGTTTGTAATCCAAGTACCAAGTTCAACCTGTCCATACTATAACAAATCAAAAACCAAAGTACGCTAGCTAGGCGCATGTTTTGTTACTACTACGATTGGAAAACCATTACTAACTCGCAAACCAGATGTCGTGCCCGATGTAGTAAACCTGTTGTTCCTGTTTGAGACAATATGCACTCGCCCGGCCCTCTAAGCCGACGAGCGGGGTTGGTCACTCCCAATAGCGCTATTCACATTTCCCCGTTGTGCTAACCCGCACATTCATGGTTCCCCCCGGGACTTCCAAAGATCGTATAGTAAACCATAGAAACCCATAGTATGACAGTAGTTACCAAACATAAGTTTTAACACATGTTTTCTCCCCCGAAAAGTGAAACCAGTTAAAAGAGGGGCCGTAAACTCACCTTAGGTTGCGTTACTTCGTAATACGAATAAACTCTGCAAGCTATGCTAGTCCCGTAACGCGGCGACCTAACATATGACAGTTACAAGTACTTAGACTAATAACCCGCAGGTTAGTTAGTCCCTAGATGTCCAGACCATAACCAAGTTCGTTTGAAAACACCGTGACTGTTTAACTGACCCAATGTACAAGACTCGACATCCCATTGGTGACCCGAGACTCCCCGTGTTATGTTTACGTTCTCAAACATACAATCATGCAATCACACTTAACATACGTTAACGACCAACAAGTTATAGCACGTAGTTCAAGTACCACATAATTAAGTCCGAACATATGTTACCAAGTTACTAGATATGTTACGGGGTTCCTAGCATGTTCCTAGATGTCAAATCGGGTCTCGGAATGCTAATTTACACTTACAGCAGCAGTACACGCGATTAGGAAAAGTCAACTAGCATTTAGGTTGGTCAACTGGCATTTAGGAAGGCTAATTGCATATAATATAGGCGATTGGTGGTCATAAGACATGTAAACCATGAGTTTATAGGCAATTAGGTCATAAGACATGTATTTCAGGACTTAACTAGCATTTAGGATCACAATTGCATGTAATAGAGGCATTTAGCCCCCAAATGCATGTATTATAGGCGATTAGGGCATCCCTACTGGCGATTGGTCTCCTAATCGCCTATAACATAGGCGATTAGGGTTGCTAATCGCCAGTAACCCAGCTGTTCCAGTTTTTCGCGCGTTTAACACTCCAAATCAGATCCAGAACGCGTGTAATCATCCAATATCAATCCAACAACTATACCAAACATGTTTAAACCAAAATCCTTCGTTTAGCCTCGTATTATCAGCCCTGCATGCAACCATGTAATCCAAACACAATACACATAGCATGAAACATCACATTAACATGCATAACTATAACCCTAATGAACAATTACTCAGATTTCATCATCATGCCATCATTATTAATCTGAAACTAACCTAATAACATGTAATCATCCATCTTGAATCATAAAAACCCTAGCTTTTGATTGAAAACCCACATACATCATGCATGCTACTTAGAATCCAATTAACAATGATTATTAACGATTTTCAGAAGACTCATACGTTTTTAAAACAGGTCTGGACCGTTAGGGATTTAATAAAAACGTTTATAAAGATTTCATGGATGAAAATCACACCTTAGATTGTGATAGTTTGATGAAATAAGCTTGAAACCTTGTGTTTTGATCCAAAATCACGTTCCAGAGGTTGTGTGTGTGTTGGGGCGGGTTATGGGATGACTAGGGTTGATATTATGAAGTTTAGGAGGTCAAGTATTGTATTTATAGTCGTTTTTAGTCGTCCAGCACGTAACACGCGATTGTGCAGCAGCTATACGCGATTAGCATTGCTAATCGCATGACATTCATGCATTTAGGGGCTAATCGCCCCCTGTAGCATGCGATTAGCAAGCTACTCGCCTCCCATGAGGCCCAATCGCCTCCCTTATAGGCGATTAGCCAACCCTAATCGCCTATAGGGGTTGGTTCCGTGTATTTTGCGCGTTAAACCCCGTTTTAACATATGTTAACACATTTTCACATACCGACAAGTCACATAATGATTGTAAACACATAACACTTGCAACCAAACATATTCACACTCGTTCACCAATTCCCGGGACTCGAGACTTGTATGTTCCCTATGTTCTGACGATTCTACGAATCGTCACCACTTGTACACTTGGTTAAGGACTGACATCTAATGAACCTCTAGACTAACATCCGATGATCCTCTATACTGAACTAACAGTTCCCGAACCATAACACGACTTAACTAACCTAGTTAAGTACAATATACGCATGACTCGCTAAGGTAGACTTTCATCTAGACAACGTTGTTAACCAGAATTTGCCGGGTGTCACAGGTTGCGTTTATCATAAGTCATCGGACGGTTTTCCCTTTTGTTGTAAAAATTGTTTTGATTATAATAAGGTGCTTGCTGAGGGAAAAACCGTCTTTGAGGATAACTGTAGTTGTCAACCGGATAATCATGATATTGCCTCATCTCCACCTCGTGCCTCTTGTGTCGTACGTACGGGCAGGTGGCAAGTAAATGTCCCCTTTCCCCGCACTTAAAACACGCACGGTATTCTTCATAGTTTTCTTTGATAGGCGACTTGGAAAAAACTCACAATGGGATATCGATCAACCATGCATTGTTTCCTTAAACTCTCAGGAGCTGGTTCCTTCGAGTAAGTCGGTTCAATGAAACTATTTGCTTTATCAACTGGCAGAACGAATTGTGTGACATTGACCTTTGCATCTTTATCCGAATAAATTTTCTCTAAAATTTCTGGAGGAATGTCATTGGTTCGTTCATGTTTTGGGAACCGAATTGTACTTTCCTGCCAGATCTTTTCAATTTTGGAATAATTCACAAATTTAATCGGATATTCATCATCAGATAAAATCTTATCGGAGCCTTGCATCCGATAGAAAATTTTCACAGGTTTGTCACATGATTCGTTGCTCATTTCATTAGGTTTCTCAGTTTTAATTTCAGTTTTCTTTTCAACCGGTTTAACCACATTTTTCTCAACTCTCTTGACCTCTTTCTTTTCAACACTTTTACAAACAGACTGTTCAGCTTTCTTAACAACATTCTTTCTATGTGCATTTGCCATGAGATGAACGATCTGAGATGGTGAGACTGGCTCAGTAGTGATTATATGATTTTCATCAGGGATATCACTTTCATTTTCAACCGTCTCAGACTGTTCATCTTCTTCATCAGAATCATCTGCAGCGACCACACCCTCATTGTTTCCCAATACAGGTCTCACATCAGAATACGGGTCTCCGACACTGGATGTGTTGGACGCGTTATCTGATGTGGAGTCAGATTTGACTAAAGTCTCCGGTGGTATTGCATGTAAATTATGATTTTCGAACAATACCGGAGATGGGACAGCCTTATAGTTTGCACTATTCGACTGAGAAGGTTCTTCGATGATATGGTCAACTACATATGCAATGTGCTTATAACTCTCTAACTTCTTATTCACTTTTTCAGTGAAGCACTCGATGGTTTCCATTTCCAACTTGGTGTTTTCCATTTCATTAATATAGTTATTAATGGCAAGTTGTTTTATTGACAAAGTCTTTTTGAGTTCAGAAATATCCTTTTTGTAACCATCAAGAACTTTGTTGAAATCTTTTGAATCTTTTTGATAAATCTGACAGTTTATTTTGGCACTTTCAAGCTGTACCTTGAGAAGCTTATTTTCTTCTGTCAATTTATCAAAATCAGCACATTTAACACACACTTTAGAATGAGATTCAGAACTTACCGGTTTAGGAGGTTCTGTCATTGCCATTAATGCGAAGTGAGCTTCCTTCCCTGCGAAGAATTTTGAGTAGTCAATCTTGGTGCATGCATCATCCACCATGCACGACTTGCGGGTCATAAGGAAATCAGCTTCAGCTAGCAACTGATCAATGTCATCATCTAGTGAATTCACACTAGCTTCTGAGTCAGAATCACTCTCCATGTCCGAATAAGCTGAATCATAGTGCTCTCCAACATCTGTGACAGAATCAAGAATCATTCCAGATTTCTTGTCTTCACTCTCAACAATCACCTCCTCATTCAACTCCTCTATTTTCAACTCCGACACTTTCTCTATCACAACCTCCTCTTCAATCTCCTCATGCTCATCCAAACTCATCTTCTGTGCCACACAAGCCACATTTCCAGCAGTAATCTCCTCGACTCCCAATTACATACCCGTCCAATCAAAACCTTCATCTTTTTGAATCACAAGTGCTTGGTTTTGATTGTCAGTTTGGTTTTGGTTTTGAGTGTTAGGTGTTGAGATAGGAACAATGGTTCGGTTTGGATTCTGTTGTGGTTGGTTTTGAGTTGTGGGTTGTCTAGTGTTGGTATTTTGTTGTGTGTTTTGACGGTTCTGGTAGTTGTTTTGAGGTTGAAAGCTAGAGATGTTGGGACTGTTGTATGATACCTGATTTTGGTTTTGATTTTGTCTGTTTTGGTAGGTTGAATTGAACGGGTTTCGATTACCTTGCTATGCCGGCTGTGTACACTCTCTCTTAAAATGACCCTTCTCACCACAATTGAAGCATGTAACCTTGGCTTTGTTGAAGCCGTAAGTGGTGTTAGGAGAAGTTGAAAGGTCAGTTCTTCCAGTTTTCTGGATAAAATCAGTGGCTCTCCTCATTATGCTCGCAAATGCCCACTGTATATCCATAAGCTCCATCTCCTCTTTATCGATTTGTGCGTAGTCCTCATTGGTGAGATTGTTGTTTCCAATCTGACTAGCAACTAAACCGTTGTATGATGCAACCATAGCAGATACTAAAGCAACATGCTGTTGAGCAATCTCAACAGTCACATTGTTAAGATTAGAGGTCTCTAACACTATCGGACTTTGATTTGATTATGTTTGAGTAATCTGCATCTGATTCATGTGAGGAGTATATTGTTGTTGTTGTTGAAGTTGACTTGTGGTGTAACAGGCAGCTTGTTGTAAAGGTGAAAAAGGTGGAATAAAGTTTGGTGTTTGATAAGATTGTGGTGTGTATGATGAAGTTTGGGCAAGATATTTGATTGGTGCTTTTGTGGGTTCAACAACATTAGATACACATGCAATATGAGGTGCAACATTTGAAGTAGAGCTTGAAGTAGAAAGAGAAGTAGATGTACCACTCACATACAGATCTGGATTTTGTGGAATCTGTGCTCTCTTGGCTTTCCTCTTCTCCTCCATTTCTTTGTTTTCCAGCTTTTGTATGAATTCGTTGATAGTCCAATACTGGTATGCATCCTTTTCCTTCAACACTTCAATGTGTTGGTTCCAGTATGGTGGTAAAGCATCAGCAAATTTATCCACCAGTTCTGACATCGGTATGCTGATCTCATAGCTCGAAAGTTCTGTGAGTAAATGGCAATACCGTGGAACCAATTCTTTTAGAGTCTCATTGCCCATGTAACTGAAGTTCTCAAACTCTTTTCGAAGCTCTTCCATTCTCAGCTTCCTTGTTTTCTTATTACCATCATGTCTGTTTCTCAGCATATCCCACAATTGTTTAGATGTTGTACACGATCCGAACTGATGTAGCAAATCAGTGTTAATCGCCTGAGATAACTGAGAAAACGCCTTCTTTTCGATCATAAACCTCTTTTTCTCATCATCAGCCAAATTCTCCAACGGTATCGGTTCTCTAGTATTCTCTAGAATAAGAGCAACATAACCCTTTACTATCATCTGCCATGCTTCGGCTCCCTCTAAGCCTTGTCCCTCCACATGTATCTTGAACTTTGTCTTCCATGTGTTATACTCCTTCATGTCCATGAGCTTTGGTGGACGATTTCCGCTTCCTGATGATAGATCATGAATGAGTGTAGATATGGCATTGGTCATCTACGAATGAACGGCAGCTGCTGCTACTCCCCAATAGTTGTCAATTGGTTGCTGTAACGGTTGCACAACTTGCTGAGGAGTAGAACTAGTCATAGCCATGTAATTGATTGGCTGGGATGGTGGACTAGTCTTCTGGGCTGCAACTGACCATGGATCTCGTGTTGTCTGCTGCTGTGGTGCTTGAGTAGGTCTTGGCATTGTTGGGAAGTTCCACATCTTAACCTGTAAACGTTTAAACACGAAAAGATTTGAAATGTTTTAAAACAGAAAACTCTTTCGCACTATCGGACGGACGAATGAGAAATATCCTTCTCCTTCGACCGTTTTGAAGGGTACGAATGTGGCCTGATATCACACAAACTTCTTTCGACCGTTTGCTTCTCTCGTTCGACCGTTTTCCTTCTCCTTCGACCGTTCGATCAGTCGAATGTAACACCAACGGGCGAATGAACACAAATAATCAATGAAAGTCTACGTTCGACCACTAAAACAACACCTTCGACCACAAACTCTCTCTTTCGACCAAATGAAATCACACTTTCGACCGTTCTCTCTACGTTCGACCCTTGGTAATTCAAAAACGGTTATTCTTTGAAAATCCGTTAATTTTGATCATGTTTATCAAATGTTGATGGATTTTGATGATCTAAATCAGGTTTTGAATCGGAATTGATTTGGAACAAGTTTAATGAAGAGAATTATCCAATTTAACCTTGAAAACAAGTTGTAATCAATCAAAATCTTATCAAATCAGTTTGTTCAATGAAAACAGAAACTTTTTGACCAAAATTGGGTCCAAATCAACTGAGAAACTATTAATTTGTGGTTGTTTGATCCAGAAAGGCTCTGATACCACTTTGTATGTGATGTATGGATCGTATAAACAACAAAGAATGATCAAACAAGTTAGTTTTAGGTGCGGAATCCCTAAAACAATCACAAAATAATAGTCAAACAGATCAAAACACGTAAATCATCATTTCAAAAACTTTTTCATTAATTAGAAACTCAATTACACGTTTAAATATTGAAACAAACAGGGTAAGAACGTGAAAAGAGCTAAACAAACTTCTAGAGAGAAAATCAGAAAGTGGAGGGAATAATATGATTCAAAGTTACATTCAAAAATTCAGCTTGACTATATATAGACTGCACATTCGCCCAAATGATTCGTGCGAATGTGCAGGTTCGACCAAACCAACTGGTCGAACCAAGCCATACATAAAACAATATTCACATTCGTCCAAAACTTGCTCCTTCGCACCCTTTGATTCTCCTTCGACCAAACAAAAACTGTTCCTTCGCACCTATAATTTCTCCTTCGCACCATCGACATTTACCAAAACATGTTTATTGTACAATCCGAAGCACTAGTCGCACAACTGCATCTACAAATCTGTCCACGGTCCAATAGTTATCAGTCCAAATGTCCAAGAGGTCCAATAACGCACAGTCCAGGAATAGGTCGATGATCTGAGAACAGTTATGCAGCTCGAGAACTGAGAAAAATTCGAGAACAGTTATGAAACTCGAGAACTGGGCAGAGTCCGAGAACAAAACTAAGGCTCGAGAACAGTTTCTTGATTCGAGAACGCTGCTCAGACTCGAGAACACAGGCCTAATTCGAGAACAGTGTTCAGATTCAAGAACAAATCCCGACTCGAGAACAAGATGAAGACTCGAGAACAGGTTCCAGCTCGAGAACAACGTGCATACTCGAGAAAAGTGAGAATTCGTTTTATGATCGTAATCAAGAAAACGTGATCTCACGAATATCAACCGTAGGGTGCGGAATCCCCAATGATCGTGCAAAATGATTCAGAAATAAACGATAAAGATCGTGATGAAAACAGATAACAAATCACCGAGCAATTTCCATAACTTTAATCTTTGTATTAGATCAAATCAAGATGTTTACAAATGAAATCTTAGACCTAATACAGAGAAAAACACACATACACACTCTAGGGAAAAGGCTCAAAATGATAACTCTCACTATACAAAATAACTAACTTTTCTCTATTTATAAGCTTCCACCTTCGCCCCTTTTGTATGGTCGAAGGTGTTCATTCGACCCTTTAAGGGTTCGAATGAAGCCTTCTTCAACATTCAATCTACATTCGACCAAAGGTAAACTACATTCGACCACTCGACTGGTCGAATGTATCCTTAGGTTAAAGTCTTGGTCGTTTTCTGATTATCTGAACCTTCAACATTCAGTACTGGATCACTAGCTGGGGACATACATGAATAATGCACTTACAAAAAGGCTGTGATACAAGAATGGTGTGCAAGCTCAAGAATAGGCTCCGACTCGGGAACAGTGTGTAAGCTCGAGAACAGGCTTTGACTCTAGAACGCTTGATGTGCGTGGTTTTAGCAAATTAAAAAGATGTCATTTCCCCGGTGCCAAAAACTTGATGTTTGAAATCCGAAACTTTGGTTTTGGGGTGAACAACTGATTTTTACTAAACCGGTTTTAACAAGTTTTAAATTTATAAAATAAACAATAATTACTTTCGAAACTAAAACCAACACATAGGCAGAGAACCTGATGTGCATAGTATAGCTTCTAGGGTAAGTATTGAGTATCGTATTCCAGAGTTCACACTTTCCCCTACTCAACCTTTCATCCATCAACTGATCGAGTTTTGAAAAGAAAAATAAAACGGAGGGGTTCTTTTGATGAAAATAGTTTTTGAAAAAGGTTTTGGTTTTATAAAAGAAAAAGATAAAATAGTAAAAGAGCTCAAATATGCACATCTCGGGACCCTCCGAATAAGTAGTTAAGTTTATTATTAAAATTAATAATTGAAGTTAATTAATTGTGCGAAAGACAGGAGTGGTCTTGAAGTGTTGACTCCTTGATAGAGAAGCGGAGGCGACTACTGAGTAGAATACAGACCCTCTCCAGCGTGCGTCCACCTGGGGTACTCCCCTAGGGCCTCGCGTATATCGGGCTCCTCAAACCGCGGTCAAGTCTCTGGTCCTCGAACTTATCATCTTCTTGAAGTAGAGGCTTCATTCCCAACCGGGACACCGTACACCTCCCTTAGTTCTCACGTTCCGTACCAAAAGGTCTCTTTATCCTGGAAACCTCGGATCCCCTAATAGGCTAACGGTCATGAAGATCGAAGGATCTCTCTTACTGTTGTCTTAGGCACTCGGGCCCCCATTGGTTAACGGTGTTGTACTGACGAGAACTAGATAAAGAATCTTAATTTTGTTTATCTTTTGTGACAATTTAATATTTATAGGCCTCATAAATATAAAGTTGATTTGATGATTTGTGACTTAATTAACCAAACTCTTAACCTCCCGAACTGAGTGAAATCCTTGGTAAATGTGGCACATAATCCTAAAAGCGTGCAATCCGAAGATCACTGGTGCGCCCGTAGGGAAACCGTCTTTTACCAAAAAGATCATTCAATCATCTCGTAAGTACCAGAAATGTATCACTCAGATCTGGTCCACTTCAGAAGCCATTGCTTAGAATCCGGTTCGGATATCAGAAGCCCGAAGGATCTGTCTCACTACCGGTTTCCTCGCTTTGGATCTAGCTCGGGGCCACCAGAAGCTGATTATACCTCTAGTTATTTAATTAAGTTAAAGTATATTATAGGTTTATTAAGTTAATCATCATTAGAAACCTGTCACAAGATAAACAAATAAAGATTAGGAGAAGATAACACAACAAATAACTAAAAATAAACTACTACTAATAATAATAAAAGTCTACATATCAAAATGGGTTCATGATAATAAAAAGATACAACCATATCGAATGATCAACCCAAGAACATGGCTGCTCATAGACAAGCTCTCCATCTTCAAGTGTTATGCTTATAACTACCTCACGAGCCTCGATGTTTTATTGCATATGAACTACTCTAGGATCCCGTTCTTGGCCAACTTGATTGAGGTAGGACGAGGCCTAACCTTGGTGGGATGTTAGGAGGGCCATAAGGCTCCCAAAGGACCATAAGATCTCTGGAAGAAGCTTGGTAGTTGGCCCCAAGAGAGCACAAGAAGGGATGAACAAATGGTGAGGGGTATCTTGCTATTTATAGGCATTTCAGACTGAGCATGGGCGTGCAACAAGTAGGGGCACGGGCGTGCTCTGCCTTGTTCCCCAAGTTTCGTCATTTTCCAGGTTTGCTGCGTTGTCTTCTAGCGTGCAGGGCCTCCGTGAAAGTTTGTGTGGGCGTGCTGGGTCACTCCGGGACTGGTTTTATCACTGTTTAAGTCCCGAGATTGTTTTCAAACATACAGTGAACATGCTGCAAGTCTCGTATCTTCAAGAATCTTCAGTTTTTGCTTGTTTTTGTCCGGAAAACGTATGTTTCCGTCTTGGAGCTCCAGTTTCCTGAGAAATAAAAATAGGAACAAATTAAGCATCAATTATCAATAATATAAGCCTAATTGTATCCTACTATGAGACTGTTTATGCCTGTTTTACATGTTAATAATGTGAGTTATCACAATACCCCACACTTAGACTATTGCTTGTCCTCAAGCAATCAAACACAAGTACAATTAAAGCAAACTGTAATTAACAAACCCTCAATCCTTTTATTAATTTATGTTACGAGAAAAATAAAATTGCATGACATGCCTACTTAACTCGTACGATTATGCTCGAACCTATACCTGCTCACAATGTTCACTCATCACTCGGTTTATCATTTTAGTGAGTTTTGGGGGTGAACACTCAAGTCTGTACCAAAAGTCGACTAAGGTCATAGGCTTGTATGCATATCAAGTCCTCGTCTCTAAACCGAATAGCTAAAATAAATCAAGAGGACTTTTATTCGGGTTGTAATGTAGGGGTGTGAAGGATAAGACAACTTTTTTTTTTTTTTAAGGAGGACGAGTCACCGAATCGCAACGGAGCGTCACGGCTAAGTGTCTTTTTGCATTGCTCTTGGACTGTCCACAAAAAGGTGGATTTTGTCTCATCTTCCTCCACAATTTTCTTTCGTCTGCCGTTTTCTTGAAACTAATATGTAACATGACGGGGGCAGACGTGGCTCAGCGAAGTGGAATCATCAAAGAAAGTGCTCGTCCAACGGGTGCATCTTGAGAAAGCGAGGGGAAGCAAGATAGAGACGAGAGATCACAGAGAGAATGTAGAGAGGGAGCAGGAGAGAGAGAGAGAGAGAGAGAGAGAGAGCAAAGTTCCAATAGATTTTTAATTTTTTAAGAACTTTTATTTTCTTGGGCTCTCTTTTTGGGTCTCTCTATTTATTGGGCTCTTGTTTTATTTTTGGGCTCTCAAACAACTCCTTTTTTTAAGATCTCCCTCTTGGCCCCGTCTTGTGTTGTTTCCTCCTTTGTCAAGGGTGTTGCCTTTTTCTTCAAACTTGCGGTCTCGCGCCCTTGGTGATGACAGAATCTTGAAGCTGCTGTGGTGATGCATGATCGGGACTCATTTATTGGGTGAAAGAAATGAAAGGCTAAGGCTCAAAGGGTTTTCTAAGGGAAATGATTTTATTTTTGGGGTGAAACCTAATTGCCTCTATCATTTTAATCTAGTTACTAGTTTTAAAACAAGAAAATGGATAAACACACAAGTTCTAACCGAGTCGGACTAAGGTCGGACATCTCTCAAGCCAAACGAAATGAGCAATATATGATATATAAATGTTAGTGTGGTGCTCGAAAAGGCTCAAAAATTTCTCACGGAAAATCGGGTAGGAGGATAAGGTATCAGTTTTGAGCATAAATTTTGGGGTATTTTTCTACGTGCCATGCGACCTATTTTTCTACTTTATTTTATTTTAAATGGATCTATCGGGTTTAATTAACATCATCTATTTCGACTGTCCTATGATGTGAACCATTCGGCAAGAATGCCTAATAGGGATCACTCGGACGAGCCTAATAGACTATACAAACCTGCCAAAATTGACCATAATGACGCTACGCAGTATCAAGCTGCTAAGAGGGTACCGGATAACGCACAATCAATGACAAATGACCCGCTAGATAAAATAAGCAGCAATAATGGTCCACCCCACACTTAAAATTTTTGTATAAATTTGAGTGCAGAACTGGAGAAAGAGGCAAGAGAAACTAATACTCCCCTGATAGTGGCGAATCCACAGCCGCCTTGCAAATTTGCCCAAAAATTTTGCCTCTTCCTAGAAAGTTTTCCTCAACCTATCCTAAAAACTAAAATAAAAGTAAACTAGATAGATAAAAATACTAAAACTAGGGATAGAATACTAGTGTCGAAACACTAGCGGGGTGGAACATGTCTAATCATAGATCAACCACGTTTCAAACATGCACTCGCGTGTATGAAAAGTAACCAAAAAGAAAAGAAAAAGAAAGTTGTTTAGAAAAGTTTTACACATACCTAAAGGACGAGAGCTCAAAATAGAAAAATGACGAAAAATGGCGGGTGGGGATCAGATTTTAAAAATTTTAAACGGTTTTCCAAAATATGGTTTTAAAATTCGTGAAAAATCTTCTTAAATTTTAAAACTCAATTTTAAGCCCCGAAAACATTTTGAGTTTAAAATTTTTTGAAAAAATCTCACCCAGCTCATTGTCCGCATTTAACTAAACTTACCTGTCGATCTTCACAGTACGACAAACCTTTTATAAACGAAAATAAAGCAGAAATAAAAACCCTCCAAACTAAAAGTTGACAATCTTGGCGATTTCGGCGTCCTCCACGGGAATTCTCCAAGGTCGCGAATCTCAAAGGAAACCTGCAAAGAAAACTCGAAACAACCGCAATCATCTAAAATAAAGCAGAAATAAAATGAAAAGGAAAATAAAGAAGATCGAAAAAAAGAAAATTAAAGTGAAAAAGAAAATGAAAAAAAGAAAATAAACCGATCAATCAAGTGACTAGTTTTTTCTTTGGAAATAATTGTGTTCCCCGGCAACGGCGCCAAAAACTAGATGTGCGTGGTTTTAGCAAATTAAAAGATGTCATTTCCCGGTGCCAAAAACTTGATGTTTGAAATCCGAAACATTGGTTTTGGGATAAAACGACTGATTTTTACTAAACCGGTTTTAAGAAGTTTTAAATTTATAAAGTAAACAATAATTACTTTCGAATCTAAAAACCAACACATAGGCAGAGAACCTGACGTGCATAGTATAGCTTCTAGGGTAAGTATTGAGTATCGTATTCCAGAGTTCACACTTTCCCCTACTCAACCTTTCATCCATCAACTGATCGGGTTTTAAAAAGAAAATTAAAACGGAGGGGTTCTTTTGATGAAAATAGTTTTTGAAAAAGGTTTTGGTTTTATAAAAGAAAACGATAAAATAGTAGAGAGGTCAAATATGCACATCTCGGGACCCTCCGAATAAGTAGTTAAGTTTATTATTAAATTTAATAAATTTAAGTTAATTAATTGTGCGGAAGACGAGAGTGGTCTTGAAGTGTTGACTCCTTGATAGAGAAGGGGGGCGAATACTGAGTGGAATGCAGAACCTCTCCAACGTGCGTCCACCTGGGGTACTCTGCCAAGGCCTCGCGTATAGCGGGCTCCTCAAACCGCGGTCAAGTCTATGGTCCTCGAACTTATTATCTTCTTGAAGTGGAGGCTTCATTCCCGAACCGGGACACCATACACATCCCTTACTTCTCGCGTTCCGTACCGAAAGGTCTCTTTATCCTGGCAACCTCGGATCCCCTACTAGGCTAACGGTCATGAAGACCGAAGGATCTCTCGTACGGCTGTTCAGGCACTCGGGCCACCATTGGTTAACGGTTTTGTACTAACGAGAACTAGATAAAGAATCGTTATTTTGTTTATCTTTTGTGACACTTTAATATTTATATGCCAGATAAATATAAAGTTGATTTGATTATTGGTGACTTAATTAACACAACCTTAACCTCCTGAACTGAATGAAATCCTTAGTAAAGGTGGCACATAATCCTAAAACGTGCAATCTGAAGATCACTGGTGCGCCCGTAGGAAACCTTCTTTTACCAAAAAGATCATTCAATCATCTGGTAAGTACCAGAAATGTGTCACTCAGATCTGGTCCACTTCAGAAGCCATTGCTTAGAATCCGGTTTGGATATCAGAAGCCCGAAGGATCTGTCTCACTACGGGTTTCCTCGCCTTGGATCTGTCTCACTATGGGTTTTCTCATGTTTTATTGCATATGAACTACTCTAGGATCCCGTTCTTGGCCAACTTGATCGAGGTATGACGAGGCCTAACCTTGGTGGGATGTTAGGAAGGCCATAAGGCCTCCCAAAGGACCACAAGATCTCTGGAAGAAGCTTGGTAGTTGGCCCAAGAGAGCACAAGAAGGGATGAACAAATGGTGAGGGCTAGCTTGCTATTTATAGGCATTTTTCAGACTGAGGATGGGGTGTGCAACAAGTAGGGGCACGGGCGTGCTCTGCCTTGTTCCCCAAGTTTCGTCGTTTTCCAGGTTTGGTGTGTTGTCTTCTAGCATGCAGGGCCTCCGTGCAAGTGTGCGTGGGCATGCGGGTCACTCCGGGACTGTTTTTATCACTGTTTAAGTCCCGAGATTGTCTTCAAGTATCTTCAGGAATCTTCAGTTTTTGCTTGTTTTGTCCGAAATCCTCTGTTTCCGTCTTGGAGCTCCAGTTTCCTGAGAAATACAAATAGAAACGAATTAAGCATCAATTAACAATAATATAAGCCTAATTATATCCTATTATGAGACTGTTTATGCTTGTTTTATATGTTAATAATGTGAGTCATCAACGCTCTCCAGGTGCAACTCCTTTAAACCTGCCAAGATTAGAAAACATAATTTTCGAAAAATATGGAAACCATTTAAATATTAAAAGATTTATTGACCGAATATTTTGGTTTCCTTTTCAACTAGTAACCCGAAATTTTTGTTAACGCAATCACAGATTTGAAACAAATCAAAACAAATGCTTGATCGAAATTTGACAACACTTTGTTAAAGATTGTAAAACTTTAAAATCAAAAGCAATATTTCATATCAATCATCCAACACAAAGTTGTTAGTTTGTGAAGCATTTATAAATATAATTGAATCTGAATGCAAAAAACACAAAGAAAACAACCTTTTCACAGCAATGAATTCTCCTTGCTTGATCTCCGTGTTGATACCAAACCGAGCCTTCCAAAGACTACTTAGGCTCCGATACCAATTGTAAGTCCAGAATCCTCTCCGGGGTATCAAACACACCCAATCGAGTGCGGAAAACAAGATTGAATGTAAGAACAACAAGGAAGAATGAAAATAGAATGATAGTATTGCAAAGGTGCACATGACTTCTAAGAGTCGTTGGTACACCGAGTTTGAGTACAAGAGAGCAAATAACAATTAACTAGCAAAACCACTAGCAACCCAAAAAGTTTTGGAACCCCCTACTTATAGTTGCATAGGGCGGTTCTCATATAATGGGCCCAAAGGTCAAAACCCACTAAACACTAGGACTAATAGCCCAAAATGTCTAATGGACCAAGACAGACGCAAACCTCTAAATTATAGCCCTACAGATGAGGTTGTGTCCCTTTATATAGGCTGCAAGTTAGGAGATATTTTTGGATGGTTATGATGTTTAAGGTAAGTCAATTCACCTAGACCTTGAGACTAAATAAGTATAAGTACATTCTAATATGGTGCAAGTGTTTGACAATTGAAAATGACAATTTCATGGTTGTGGTGTGAGTTCTCGGCCGAAGCAATTGGGAAGAAAGGAGGAGTATTTTTGTAAATGATCATGCATTGGAAGTGTTTTTGTATAAGAGAAAGACCTAGTCTAGTATAAGGAAGGTTTAGACATAATCTTGTCTTCTAATGGCATGCATGGGACATGATCTTCCTTGTCTTTTTCTCTCATCCAATAGGTTTTGAAGCAAGTGTGTCTATGTTGTTTGTTTGCAGCCGATTAGAAGAAAATAAGAGGAGAGGTTGTTGTTTAGCTAAGTGGTGGTAGGGAGTTAAGCATTGGGATGTGTTAGGGATTGGTGGAAGCTTCCATAATGGTGTATGGAGTTAACATTGATCTTTTTGTTCTTTTGCCTTAAGCTGATTAGGAAGGATCAATACCAAGAGGGAAAGTGATCATGTCTTGGGAAGAAATCATGAAAGACATAAGGCCTAATTATGTGTAAGATGTGGACACCACAAAAATCCATGCAAGCTTCTTATGGTTCGGCCGAATGAGAGGGAAAAGAAAGAGAGTTTGGTTGTCTTGGACTTGATCATGTTATGTGTCTTTTCCTTATTAATGTAGCGTGGTGAAAGTGACATGTGAATGTGAAAACTATCTTGTTGTTTCCTTTGTACACCATGCATATATATATATATATATATATATATTAATATATATATATATATATATTATGTACATGTATGTGAGCTTTGTTTTGTGATCCTTATATATATTCATACGGGTATATATATTAAGTGTATGTATAATCATGTGTTTAGATGGATATGTATAGGTTTCATGATATGGTTTTGTCTTGATAGAATGGATACATGTTTGTGTTTATATATCCGATTGTCCATACATATGTATATGTACATTGCGTGTTATTGATAATCATTGGTTATCTATTGCATAAGGATAGGTATTTGAATGTTATCACGCGTATTATATATATATATTATATATATATATATATGAGTGATCTAATGAGTTAACAACATGTGTTGTTGTAATAATAATAATATAACTACGTTATCAATACATATGTTAGTAGTTGATTACACATGTGTTATTGGACAATATTAACTCAGGTTAACACATGCTTGTCCTTGGTAGTGTTTAATGACATTGATGTGTGTTAATTGATATAAACTCATTGTAAATTGTTCGGATTTATGTGAGATTGTGTAATTTTCCCACTTTGGCAGTGTCACGTATATTGTTGTTTGACGTGCGTAGTAATTGGATGCCTGGTTGCTTTCTGTTGAGAGTGTGATTGGCTTGAATGCCCAACGCCAATTATCTCGGATGGTTCGGGTGTTGTATATGTAAACAGATAATGTATTGAAATTTTTGCACTAGATTCGGGCTTTGCTAGACTAGGGATGGTATAGTAAGTGTTAATAATGTCTAATATGCACATGAAATGACATAGTTAAGCAAAATGTGTACAGATCTTGACTTGGTTCGTTGACGGGTGTCACAATTAATGGTATATAGTAAAAATTACACTACTGAGATCATTTTCAACGCTAAACATTTCAAATGTCCACAAGCGAGCCACATTAGATTAATTCTCAACACCTACAAACACACATTTCTCTTTCAATGTTGCATCCATTATCAAACACCAACAATATAACATTATAGGTTTATACATGTTTATGTGAGGGGCATTGAGAATTTTCGACGTGAGGCAAGCAAACGCGAAATACAAGGCAACCCATCCCTTTTTCGGATGTACAGGAAAGTTTATATATCCTGATCTGAACTTATAAAACTACATATTTCTCCAAGTTATTGTATATGTGATTTTGTAAGTTTATATATATATAGGCTAAGTATCCATAGAAAACCCTAAATTTTGAGAAAACTCTAGAAACCCCTTAAAAAAAACCTACTTCCCGAGCTTTTTTTAAAAAAAAAATTAGGGCATGTAAATATACATGTTTTTAAGTGTTTTGAGCCAAAAAAATCAAAAAAGCGCCGAAGGGTTTTTTTTTTAAAAAAAAATAAGTTTTGCATCATAACATATGTTAGCTTATTTTTTGCACTGGTAACATATGTTATGATGCAAAACTTATTTTTTTTTTTAAAAAAAAAAAACCCTTCGGCGCTTTTTTTGATTTTTTTTGGCTCAAAACACTTAAAAACATGTATATTACATGCCCTAATTTTTTTTAAAAAAAAAGCTCGGAAGTAGGGTTTTTAAGGGTTTTCTAGAGTTTTCTCAATATTTAGGGTTTTCTATGGATCCATCCCTTATAAAGGATAATGTGGAAACCCTTGTAAAAAAAATGGCTCGGCGCTTTTTCATTTTTTGGGCCAAAAATGCTTAAAAATCATGTATATATAACCTTATATAACCTTATACTATAAATAAATTATTTTTACACATGGTAAAAAAACTATTAAGAGTGATTTAGAGAGAAAAGATGAATTTTTAAAAAGTATATTCTTTTTTTTAATGTTGTATTTTAAAATATAATATGGGTCGTGTTTTAAAAATAATCTTGATTGATTTTTTTATTAGTTTCCACATATCTTGTGATATTAGTGTTATCAAAATAACTCTCCAATATATATAGAAAATTTAAATTTTAAAATGTTTGTTAAAATGTGTATTTTTATAATATTATATATAAAATTTTTAAGTAGAATTGAAATTTTCTGGTTAATTAAATTGAAAACATGTGTTTATTCATTAGAGGTGAAAGTAGGCTAGAAAGTGTATTTGACTTGTTTAGTAGTCGGCTATCAAGACCGAGATTGGGGCTATAATTGAATCATGAAAAGTAATACGCCTAACATTATCTTTTAACACGAGATTAGGGCTATTATTATTATTATTATTATTATTATTATTATTATTATTATTATTAATTTAGAATATAATTAGAAATAGTAAAAAAATAACAAATATCTTTTTAGAGAAAAAAAAAGTATTTCATTTGTTAGTGTGTTTTGTTATTTAATGAATTTCCGTTTGTAATTTACTCGGTTGTTATATAGCGTTTCGTCATTTAACGAATCCCCATTTACACCCATATACTTTCTTAATTTGTGATTTAGTGTTCTTTCATCTACTAAATTTTCATTTGCAACATATGGCTTTTGTTGAATATTCATTTAAATCCTATGTACTTTACTCTCAGTTAGGGTTGTTCACGAGACGAGACGAGACGAGTCGAATCGAGCGGACCCCTTTGCTCGTGTTTGACTCATTTACAAACCAAACCGAGTCAATCGGCTCGTTTACAATCGATTCGGAAATGAGCGAGGATTGTTCGAGCGCATATTTTTTGAGCGAGTGACGAGTAGCGAGTGTTTTCAGACAGTCATAAATTTGGGATGTTTCCTTTACTATTCTTCGCTACCTAGTGATGACTGAGGTTGAACCGTTCGAGAATGAGACACTAGTTGAGGCCAGTGAGATGATGAGCATACTACAGATTTTCGCGTTGTGGCGTAGGTTAATAGCTGGAGATGATTGATGGTGGACAACTAATGGGAATATGAAGTCAAACATGTTTTTTTTCACGACTTAGGGTTTTACAATTAAACTTAATGTTAAGTTATTATTGGTTTAACTGAGCCAATAATTATAAATATAATTGTATATATGCATATATGAGCAAAATCCAATAAAGTGGCATGTATAAAACTATAAATATAATGTAATTAATGTGTATATATATAACTATATATATAATAAATTAATAAAAATTAATGTAATTTTGTCATATAATGAATTTTTTTTGTTATTACTTAGAGCATTCAGAGTAGGTTCTTAAATATTTGTGAGTGAGTCCCCCATATTTAAAAGTGGTTGTAAGTGCGGGAGAAGGAAAACATTATTGTTGTCTATATAATTGTGGGACATTGCTTCCTCACATTTATTTTTTAATGTTTTTTTAAAGTTGATGAAAAAGAAAAGATAATGATAAATATATAAAAAATTATTATTTAATTGAAAAGAAGTGGAAAAATATAGTGATTTTTGTTGTAATATGTGAATGGGGTGTTGAACCTACTACGAATGCTCTTAGCACGGTTTTATGCCTCCTGAGTCCTACCCCCACAATACAGGCAATACAGTTTTCCCATGGATTTGTCATTTAGTGAATTTCCGTTTACACTAATTGTACCTTCCTCGTTTATCATTTAGTGCCTTGTCATTTGGTAATTCTAGATTACTACTTGACACGGTTTTACGCTCCCTCACAATGCTAGTAGGATAGCTTTATGCTCCCAACCCTGCAACGAGGGTGGCTTAACATTAGTTTATATATAGCCACACATTGAGCCAATATTCTTTTTGTGATGAATACTAAAAGTGGTGACCAATGAAGGTTTGTCAAGTGACATGTCCATTGGCTATTTAATTTTTTTTAGCGAAATATTATATATGTGTATAGTATTATAATGCATTTTGTAAATATTTTAATAAAATTTAAATAATTAATATATTTTATGTTTATAGTAAAATAACTTAATAAAGTTAATAAAGGGTAAAATTGTCTTTCTATATTACCATTAAATTGAATAATATATATTTATTTATATACATTATGATGAAATCCATATTTTGCATTACTTGAGGTTAAGGTTAAATAGTTTTAATCCTTTTTCCCTTGCATTGTAACCAATGAAACTTAAGAGTTGTATGATCAGGCGACTAACATAGAAAAAGTTGTATCCTAAGAGTTGTATGATCATCGGAGGAAATTAATATAAAAAGATTCGTATGACCATTGATGATGAACTTAATATAAAAAAACATTAAGTTTTAAAAATATAGAAAAACATTAAAATTTATTAAGATTAATTATTTATGTTTTACAAGGTAGGGTAGGGATCCTAAGAGAACACTAGGTTAATTAAGAACCGTGAGAACCATTTTGGACCACACATTTTTCAAAGACACAACTTACATATGCGTATATTATCAATTTTTCGATTATACATATGTGTATATTGCCAAACATATATGTATAATATTATTTTTCAAATTCAAACACGTATACACACGTATGTACATTAGAAAAACATGTTTTGCCATAATCCTTTCTATACGCAATCATTTCTACACGTTTGCACGTATATGTACATTATCAAAACATGTATGTACAATACTTATTTTGCAGTTTTAGTCACATACATATATGTATATTTATGCCAAAAAGAAAAAAAAATAATCCTTGCAAGAAAAATGTTCGATTTAGCAAAAAAAATGTTTTGGAGAAATGTTTGGTGCAGAATGGTTCTCTCAGTTCTCAATTAGGCCATAGCTTCTCAAATGATCCAAATCCTTAGAATGTATTAGTTTAAGTCTTAAAGTGTCATACCCCAACCGATGGTGGGAATATCGAGGGGTGACTTGTGATAGATTGTTCAAAGAATTCATGACACTAGTATTGTGAAAAATAATTTAAGATGGATTTCATTCATAGCATTGATAAGTCTAAAATGGGAAAATACAAATTGTCTCAAATTAAAGAAAGTACAACATCAAGGATAACAAAAATTAAATAGGGTGTGTTTCTAGTCCAATCCTATCATGTGTCTTGATTTCCTTGCATCAAACATTCCTAAAACATGTAAAATATCGTCAACACATAAAGCATTGGTGAGCATACTAGTTTTTTTGTTTACATACATAGTATTAAAATGTTTTACTCAAATAATCATGTTATAGCTTTGCATACATAGAATCATACAAAAGGCATAAATCAATCAAGAATCCACTGTGTATACCTAACATATCGTGTTAGGCCGTTAAAACTTAACAATGGCCCATAAAGGGGGCGAGGTGCTACCCTATAGCGTTATACATGTTAAGGTGGGCTAAAAATAGTTAATGAATTATGCTAAGGCTTTTGTATCTTAGAATTTGATTATTAGCATGGCAATAGCATATAAGCATGTTTGATAGATTGAGCATGTATAGATGAAAGCATTTTAGTGCATTTGAATAATGATACATGTTGAGATCCCAAAAGTGATAAAAAGTAAAAGGGGACACATAGTATGAACTCACCTTAGGGTGCGTTAATAAGATTCCCAAAAACGGGTCTTGGAAGAATAGTCCTTAGCTCCGATTAATAGGATTAGAAATAAAGGAATCTTAGGTTCGAGTTTTAGGTATAGATTCAAGAGAGTCAAGCAAGCTTTTTAGGCGAAACAAAGCACAAATTGCCTTTAGGGCAATTCGGATTGTATGAAAGTTAGGAATGTGAATCCATTAGAATGTGTTCATGTCACGACCACTTCGTTTATGGGATAAACGTGGGTCTTGGACACGGGATTTCCCTTTCTAGTGTGGACAAATCCATATCACAAGAAGTGTCAAGAGAGTTTGGTAAGGGTAGGGTGTAACCACAAACCATCCAAAAAATTGTTACTAGAGTAATAGAATAAAAGATTGAAAGTATACTTAGATTTAATACATAATATAGCTAGGAGGTTAAGTAGAGTATGGTGACTTGTTTGGATGAGCCTTGGGTCTCCTTTGTCAACCATAACGATAGCACAAATCATCCAACATTGGATTGTGGGTGGACTTGGTTGAT